>OX411881.1:34300313-36700313 GCA_948293265.1 Cheilosia impressa | reverse complement strand
ATCCGGATCAGATCATTTGAGAGATATTTGAATCCGACCACCATTGTCAAGTCTCTTTTCTTTCTCCCTACCACTATAAATATTACCCAGAGAGACTCTATGGATTTCTCAATACTAGGCTTAACCGAAGAATTTTGAGATTTTTAAGAAATTGTAAGACAAAAGAGGGAGGAGAAGAAAATTCTGCGAAAAAAGAAGAGGGCCTACGCAGTCTCCCAGCTCAAGGAGATCGAAGAGTCTCCATCAAGAGATGTGTTTAAGCAGCACTTCCAGCAGCTGCTAAATGGGCATCATGTAGAGAGAGAGAGTGATAGGGCAAGAAGAGAACCCACGTCCAATCAATGAAGAACCAGTCCCACCACCCAGTATAGAAGAAGAACAACAAGACCGTCGGCTCTGATGGTTTACCAGAGGAGCTCTTCAAATGCGGTGGTAGGGCGCATGCACCAATTCATCAACCAAGTATGGATGGAGGAAAGCATGCCCGATGACTAAACTATCAGCAGTGGTGGGATGTGGGTGGAGAGTGTCTCATTTTTTTAGAAGACTTCCTGAAGTTTCATCTACGCCGCAGTCAGTCGACATCATGCATTGGACGAAAGAGCAACGCGCATTTGCCTGTGAGGCTTACTTTTCCAACGGTCGTTCCATGATTTCCACTCAACGTGCTTTCCGTACTCGCTTCAACATCAATCCCGCAGGCGATATTCGAGTGATCACAGTCCACGTGAAATTCATCAGACGCCACTGCAATATGAACGTGTCACCGTATGGTGTGCTGTTTCGAAAGTAAGGATAATTGGTCCTTACTTTTTCGAAGAAAACGAACGCACTGTTACGGTGAACGCAGCTCGCTACAGAGAGATAATTGAAGAAATTTTCATCCCAAAACTCGATGAACTGGAACTTGGTGATGAGTGGTATCAACGAGATGGAGCCACCGCCCACAAAGCGCGAGCATCGATGGATCTTTTAAGGGAACATTTCCCCGGTCGTCTAATCTCCTTGAGGGGCGACCTTACGTGGCCGGCTCACCTGATTTGGCTCCGTGCGATTTTTTTTTTATGTGGTTACCTTAAATCTATCGTTTACACCGATCGGCTTCGAACGTTAAATCATCTGAAGGACAAAATTCGTGAAGCAATAGCGAACATACCCATCGATATGCTTCAAAGAGTTGAGAGGAGCTTCGAAAACGGAGGCCATCACTTGTCAGATATCATCTTTAAAACCATGTAATGAAAAATTCAGATCGTGTGTAACAAGAATAAACAAGTTTTGTAACGGTATGTCCACTACTTTTGGTTTTATTTCCTTTGAAAATCAGCAAGTTTTCTTGCCGCACCCTGTACAAAAAGGCGATCCTAGGTCTTGCAAGAATTATCGAGGCATATCCCTGCTTAATGTCGCATACAAGATCCTATCCAACGTACTGTGTGAACGTCTTAAACCGTTCTGCAACACACTATTCGGTACGTACCAGTGTGGCTTCGGGCCCGGCAGATCGAGTATAGACCAAATTTTCATACTAAGGCAAATCCTGGAAAAGACCAATGAATTCCAAGTCGAGACTCACCACCTATTCATCGACTTTAAAGCCGCATATGAATGGACAATAATGCTCCAGCTAAGAGGATCTTCGAATCCCAGCCTCCAGGTTCGAGACGACAAGGAAGACTGAATTTCCGTTTCAAAGACCAAGCCATCGCGGATGCCAGAACGCTTGGTCTGGACAACTGGAAGCATCGTGCCCGGAATCGCAGAGGATGGAAGGCTACAGTGTCTCAGGCAGAGACTCTTCACGAGTCGGGAGCCCGTTAAGGAAGGAAGGAAGTTTGGTAGCATTTCTAATAAAATTTTCAGCACAATAAAAAGGAAAATGATAAACGTCAAGAAAATAGCTGTCATTTGTTTTCTTTCGTAGAGACGATAAAATCTGTTCGTTTTTAAGGTTACATGAAGCAAGAAAAGTGAAAACGTCAAAGAAAATGAGATCGCTTGCTTTTTTCGCAGCCACGAGCATTTCTTTCGTTTTTGATATTACATGAAGCCAATTGTTCATGCGCACAAAAACGTTTAAACGTTATCGCCTTGCAGAATTCCGGCACTGTTTCATCCAAAGGGTTGCGACCCAATAAAGTTCCAAGATCCTCATTCTTCTGTCTGCCAATGCGGGACATTGACACAGTATATGTGTTTCAGATTCCTCCAGGTATGGTTCACAATTATCGTCCTCTCTAAGGCCCATATTCCGTAAATCATACCCAAAATTACCATGTCCTGTTGTTAACACCACCACCCATTTTAATGTTTCCCGACTCATGCTTTGAACACTTCTTTGAGTGGAGCAGGTCGGCCACTTAATTGTCATTTTAGCCTGTCTACAAAGCTCCTAGGTTGACCATTTTCTCAGGAGTTCTGCCGCTATCCATTTATTAATCAGCTGTACTACCATTCCTATACCAATTAAAAATAATGGTTCCGGTCCCAGCAACTTTTCAGTTGACCCCTGTTTTGCAAGGGAGTCCACCTTTTCATTGCCGTCGATCCATATGTGTCCTCGTCCCCCCGGCCCCCGCTTCGCCATCCATAACGGATCCATTCGTGAAAATCACTATTTCACTTTTTTTTTTCTGGAAGTAGTCCGTTCTCAATACGAGTTTTGTGATTTATTTACACAATACGCACCCTTGTTATTCCATCCATCGGCGTGTTCATGACTATTTTTAACTAACTCCTGACTAAATCACAAACCGGCTAACTGGTGGATGGAATGCAATGCAAGTATACCTCCTCATGGTGCATTCTGGCTTCTGGGTAATGCTTAATGATTTGCTGTGATTTACTTACAAAAATGAACCTATCAGAAGACATTGGTTTTTTCGTGTTCATTTCAGAATTGATATAAGCATTGACCACATAAAGAAAATTTAGCCTTCATTTCACAATTTTGATTAGAGTGCGTTGATATTCATGGCGAAATATAGATGTTTTGATAAAATTTCACCAAAAATTTATAGATTATTGGTATTTCCACAATTTTGATGCTTTTTCCCTCTTTCGCACGGTACGTTTTTCGGAAACAACATTTTCTTAACATTACAATGTCATAATTACAGACGTTTTTAAAAACTAAAAAATAAAATCTTTTTGTGAGACAATAACAAATTTGTTTGAGAACAAACCCGAATTTAAACTACAACCAATAAAATTACAAATGATCCTCATCTAAACTTATTCAACGACCGTCGCAATTTTCTCATTCTCTCAATATTTCTTCCAGTGAGTGCGCTCGATTTATATGAGCTGTCGTCGGCCCAAAATGTTAAAAGAATCTCAGCTGGAATAACCAATGATTAAAGATAACCAAGATTGCAACAAACTATGACAACAAAAATGGAATAAATTTCTTTCGTCGTCATCTGTCACAGGTTAATGTTTATTCCGATTTTCAATTTCCACTAGGACCTGAGAGAATGGCCTTCAAGCCATTAAATTCCTTTTCGACAAACAGTCGTTGCTGCCTTAGGAGCACGTCATATTTCTCCCTTATCTTTCACAATATTTTTGCAAACAGCAGTAGCAGTAAGCAATACTTGAAAACGTTATGAAGAACTGGTGCAGCTGCAGATTTTGGGTCTGAGAAAAAACAATTTAAATTCAAACCCGAGGTTGAAACCATTAACACAAAAGGTCTGTTCCTTTACTTTTGTAAAGAAGAATGGAAAAGACTGTCAAAATGACAGTGGTGGTATAGTTTCTCTCACAGAAAGAGACACACGAAAAAGTTAGGGAACGCTTTTGTAGTAATCTATGAAGTAATCTATAATTAAAAAATTCAAAAAAGTGGTATGAAAGGTCGTTAAAATATCGCATAAACTCGAAGAATCTGCTAATTTACGAACAAAATTAGTTGATTCAACTAGGTACCTAGTGGTGATAAGGAATTAATCAAACTTCTTCTTCATGAATCCCAGTACATATATGGAAGAGTTTGTACTGACTGAACTACAAGTATTCGAGAAGAGGAAAAATTTACACGGCATTAAAAATTACGTGGAGGAGATTGTCCTTTCTTACTCCTTACAGCGAGGAAGAATTTCGTCGCCACTTTATTTAAAATAAATCTAAGGATCAATTTTATTTTCCCCCCTGCTGATACCAGCTCTTAAGCAGCTTTTTCAATTCTTACACCAAGAACTTTGTTGAGTAAAAATTTGTAAGATTTTCAGTGAATTTTTTGAGTTAAGGAACGGCATTGAGTAAAAATTCTTGAGAATTAGTAAAAGATTTAAAAGGAAAGGAACAGACCTAAAATGTTGTGAGTGTGGTGTTTTCCTGGCTGTTCGCGCAAGTACAAATGCTTCACTGGCCATTTCATTTACACTTGTGAAACGCCTCACCGTCTACCGGATTGCAACAGAAGACCAAATTGCTAACTTCAATTGAATTAAGCATTTAATGAAAAATGGGTATATGTATATTTTGGTCTTTTCAATGAAATTCTTTGGAGCAGTTTTGTAATAGTGGAAAGTGAGATTTGGATTTCTGTTGCTACTTTTTTTTGTTTTCTACAGTAAATATTTGTTTCTAATAACTCAACAAATTCAAATTCAACCTGACATTTTGCTAGTGTGTGTTGGTGAGTTCAGGACAGTTTTTTAATGGCGTTTTCGATTGAAGAAAAGAATTGCCCTTTCTATGAAAACAGCAAATCTAAAAGTGGATTTCCTCTCCAATGCATTCCATGTTTCATTGGAAAAAATTGCAAGAGTCCGGTATATTTTAAAAGAAAAGAAATGTTTGTTGTGTTATTAGAAACAAATTTTTCGCTATGTGATCCGAAAAACTACAATTCGAAACAAACTTTTCGATTTGTGATTCGTAAATATACAACTATGCGTGGAAAATTTGGGAAAACTTTAATTGAAATTATATTGATTTGACCTATGAGTTGCCATGCTCCGGCAAACAAGAAAACCCTTGACACACACCCAGTTTAGACACCATGGTATGAATTCTATAGCATTTGAAAATGACGTATTTTAAGTAAAACTATTCTCCACTTCATGATAGTGACGCTGCTTTTGCTAGGGAGATGGATATACCACGCAAAAAACCCTAGTATCGATATCACGCTCCAACCACATTGCTCGCCTGGTATTACCGTGGTGTCTATACCCTGACAGACATGTGGTTCATCTCGATACCGTGGTATCGAAACCATATGTGTTTCACAGGCATAACATGAAACAAACAAAAACGATGATCGTTACGAAGATAATTATTTTTTGGTTTTTCCACGAATTAGAAGCATCGCCGTTTGATGGTTTTGTCCTTATGCGAATAGAACACTGTTTGAAATTCATAGTTTCGCTATAACTACATTTTCCGCACTCTTCAAGAGCAATAAAATAGGTTATCTCTTGAATTTACAACCAAGATTACCAAGTTTATAGTCCCCAAACTAGGTATATACAATTCGATGCATAATGTCTGTATTGCACCCTCGTTACATTATAAGAAAGCAAAGCTCATATAAAAATAGATACGACCACGACTGATAAGATTTGAAGGAGTTGGGCGGTTAATTCTTTTTGCGCATCAAAGATTATTCCAAAAAAAAATAATAAACAACCTCTATACATTATTTGATTGCATATAAAATAATCTCTACAATTACTCACCGGCAAACTAGCAAACGAATCACCGAATGGATCTTCATCAGTAAGGTCTTTGACCGTCGGTGTTGGATCGCTTGGTGTGATGCGTTCCATTTGAGTAATACCACGTTGAATTGAGCTAAGCTCCTGTTCTAGATCGACTAGATCAGCAACTGATTCCGGAGACATCTAAATCAGGGAAAACACAATAGAATCATTGTTAGTGAAGATAAGAAATAGGCTTACCTCCTTGACATGCGAAGATTTGGCTCCGTCTAAGTTGTTCATTTTATTGCTACTGCTGCCGCTTAGAATCGACATAGCATCACTAGCTGATGTATTTTTTACCAACAACGTGAGTGGCTGATGCTCGCGAATTGTTTTGCTTTGAATTTGTTGGCGGGCCAGTTCGATTTCTTTCTTCTTGAGTTCAAATACCACTTGAAAGAGGTCACGCATCGCTAGGACAACCTGTAGTAAGAAAAGGAGTCGTTTTGAATTCTAAAATTGTTGCCTCTGAAGCTTCATCGATCAAGTTTTCTAATTGTGCCGTCTATTCACACGTGATAGCTTCGAACAATTTGTGATTTCATAAATTAATTATTCCATTTTTTGCTTTGACATGAATCGAAGACATATAAGCCTACCTAACCTATTTGTAGCTGCATATTAGGTCAATAAAAGCTCAAGCAAATTACCTAAATTTAACTAAAACAACGATCCCCAATTAATAACCCTCATAAAATTAACTAGTCAGATAAAACAAAAGGTAAACAAAGGCTTAGCAATATCACTCCATTACTCACCTGACTAGCGGCTTTATCAGTCTTAATTCCAAAAAAACGATGACCACTATCTGGGGAACCGAATATGTAGCCAAATGCCCTTGAGTCGGTCATATCCTGGGCAATAAACGATATCTTATGTACCGGATGATGGTACAACGAGTCACTTGTCTTCTCATCTCGCAACCGCAGACCATCAATTGTCACATGAATTGTTATGCGTTGTTTGTGCTCTCCTGCAGCACGAATGGCCATTTTCAAATCTTGTAGGGCTTCTTGGCACATACGATCACCGCGTGCCTCGCCCACCTCCAATATGCCGATGAGTTTTGCCTTGAACTGAACACCATCGCCAAAGAATCGACCTGGGTCATTTCGATCTGGGAACAAAAATACAAACCCGACAAAGAAGACATTAATACAATAATTGCAGTTTATTAGCAGAAATTTAAAGAATAACTCGAGGTGCTCGTTCGTATATGTAGTTAGGTATGTACTTTTTGGATTATGCACTTCGTGTTGGAAAGATGTGGACGATGCCAAAGATGAAGAAGACGATAATTTAGAGACAAGACTCTTCACCATTTTCCGCAAGCTTGACAGCAACAAATCACTTAAAATTTGCTTATATTTTCTAACTGACGTCACCGGGAGAGAATAGAATAATTCTTGATCTTTTTGTGTGGCGAAAACATACGAATTTATTCTGTTTTGGAGTATTTTTATTAACCAAATCATGTATGACTACAACGACCGCCGGATTGCAATAGTACGCGACAGGGGCGACTTGTCCAGCAGCCAACGAGAAAGATACATTTGAAGGGGAGAAGCGTAGTTTTCTGTTTCCTTTTTGCTTTTCAATTAACTCGACAAACAAAATGATTGTGTGATGCTGATGCTCCGCACTATTGTGTATGTGTAAATTTGATCTTTGTGCAGGCTTTCTTTCTTCGGAGTTTTTTTCATGTGTAAAATGGAACGGACGACTTTAATTTTCATTGTAAAAAGAAAAAGCGATGCAAAGCAATTTTTCTATTACTGATGCAATTTTGTAGCAGGCTGCCGAACATGGCCTCTTGCTTAATTACAAGCCAATAGTCGAATCTTCAATATTCGATGGGCAACAGAATAACGGGGGGTTAGCGAATGGCGATGACAAAGTGTGAAAAACAGCAGAGATTCTGTTCCATTATCATTTATGGAAAATTTATTCCAATTGTCAAATTGCGTTGGAAATTTGGAATTGCATGATTTAATGTGGTTGTGGTGAGCATGTGGTATTGCGCTGCGCAGCGCAAATCAGCTGAAGAAGTACATACAATAATGGGAAGCAAATATGGAGAGCAGAGATGAATGATTAAAGGAGATGGATATCTCTCGTACGTCTATCCCCATTTGTTTACATTGTTGGCTGTGAATATGTGTGAGCTACAAAAAAGCAGGTTGCTAATGGCCGGCCGCCAATCGTCTTGCTTGGGCATCGCGGTGTTTAATTGTTTTGTGGTTTGTATTGAATTCTTGCGTTAAAGTCCAATTAATGAACTCACATAAGTTCTTAAAAAGAAATGATCATGGGTACGTGAGCGTGACTAAATAAATTTTTCGGAAAGGCAGCCGCCTTTCTACTGGAAAGTTATATCCATATCTATATCTGTATTCCATTATCTTTGCTCTTGGACAAAGATAATGGAATACAGAGATGGATAACTTTCCAGTGGAAAGGCGCCTGCCTACAAGCTGTTTTCCCGTAAAATTCATGAAGTCACGCACATTTGCTCATTTCTTTTCAAGTGTTTGTGAGTTCATGAATTGGACTTTAATGCAAGAATTCGCTATTCTGAAATGTGTTTTTCACTATTTTCTTTATTTTAATCGAAGTCTTAACAAAAACCAAACAAGTTCAATACGAAACACAAAGCAATTGAACGGCGCAATGCCCATAAAAGCAAAAGAAATGGTGGCCGGCCATTAGCAACATGCTTTTTTCTATATCACACCCACACGTATTCACAGATGGGGGTTGAAATTACAAAAACAACAATGTAAACAAATGGGTTTTTGGGGGATAGACGTACGAAAGATATCCATCTCTTTTATTCATTCATCTCTGCTCTTGGATTATGGAAACAGTGAAGCCAAGTCAACTTAAAAGTGAAAGAGGGTCTGCAGGCAAAAGGTTAATTGGAAATGAGAAAGTGTTCAGAGAGACCAAATAGGTAGTTCAAAATTTCCATGTTTGGTTTTTATTTCTTTATCTTTGCTAAAGTGAATAAAAGCCCAGTCGGTATATATATATGTATTTACATTCGGATAATATGCGCAAATAGATATAGTTTGTATTTAAACTATTCGAGCTAATTTTGTACGCTAACCTATCCGACACTCTTCCAATTTTTTAGAAAATAAAATTCTCTCTAAAATTGCCTATTTGTGGTGAATATGTGTGAAGCAGGAAAAAAAGATTCTTAATGGCGAGAGGTGTAATATAAGAAAAAAAATTAACGAACTGTCAGGTGACTATGCGCAAGTGTATGCATGCGGCTACTTTAATATAACCATAAACTAAGGCCCAGTTTGTTAAATTTTGGTTATCTTTAATCATCGGTTATTCCAGCTGATAACCATTGAATGTGTTTGTTCAGCAGAATATTAACCAGAGAATCTACGGTTTGGTCAGTTAACCCAAGAAATCGATAACCAGTCAATTTTACGTGGTTAACGAGATTTAACCAATGATTTTCTAGAATTTTGTTTATTCAAGATTTTGTAAGGACTTCGTAGTTTTTAGTTTTGATGTATCTACTATACAACACCTTTTTGTAGAATATTGCGAGCGATCTTGTGCGAAAAAAAATACAAATAATAAAATAAATAAACCTATTATAGCGCAAGTAAAGTAACGTTTTCAACTGACAGATGTATAGAATACACTGCACATTTTTGTCATTTGACAGTTCTCATAAAATGGGAAATATTGAGAGAATGAGAAAATTATTGCGACGTTCGTAGACGAAATTAAGATGAATCCCAATAATGGGTTAACAATTTTTATTGGTTCAGTTTTATTCTCAATTATCTACTAGCTTATTGTGTCACATTAAAAATATATTATTTCTCTGTTTTTAAAAAATTCCAGTTTCATTTTATTCTTATATTTATGTACTCAACGGTGAAAATATATTCATTGATAAATTACCTAGACAAAAACACAAGGAGCCAGAAATAAAGAAAAATGTAACCAATCACTGAATTGACAAATGAACAGGAAAATGGAACGATTTGTCGCAAATCTATGGTTTGGTGACCGAAGTGAAAAAAAACGTTCAACAAACACTCATTGGTTATCACTGATTTGTAGTCATCGGTTAAACTAAATCGATGGTAACCTAACCAAGGATTTGACCAGATGTGAACAGACCGGCCCTAAGTATTAAATAGACCGTCAGCTCAGACAACTCAAGAGAAATTGCTACAAGCTTTTTTCCGTGCTACTATGGGGCAAAGTATGTGTGTCAAGTTAATGTAAATTAGCCGCATGCAAGGTAAGATACCCCATTGACAAAGGCAACAAATATAAAACAGATTACCTATATAGCATCTATACTGTATGACAGAGCTTCACTCTGTGGCATTGCAAATACTTAGATCAGCATAATTGGTCAATATCAAATATCCATGATATTTTTTCTTATCTTTTGCCTCCTTCTAAGGCCAACGCTAACACAAATTCAACTATAAATACTAGTATACATATATTATTTCTCATCTCAGTTCTGTTTTACCATTACAAAAACTCTCATCGTTGACATCCCCCCACCAGTGGTAAAAGGGTCAACTAGAGAGCGAAATAATGACCTTTTAAAAACTTAAACAACTTAGTAATAAAATTAATTTGCACTTTCACATAGTCCGCAGTTTGTTCAGTTTCCTTATTTTATTACACCTCTAGCCATCAAGAATTTTTTTGCTCTTCACATGGAATCACAGAAAGGAAATTTAAGAGAGAATTTTGTTTTTAAAATTTAGGTGAATCGGGTAGGTGCGCGGATGCTAACGGTCTATTTAATACTTTATTTATGAACATGGCACACATACTTTACCGTGTAGTAACACGGAAAACAATTTACAAATTCTCTTAAGTTGGCTGAGCTGACGGTCTATTTAATTCTTAGTTTATGGGTTCGCTCAGAGACAACACTGAAACCACCAACTTCGGCCGGTTTCCCGTTACTTGCCTACAAGCTATATTTTTATGTGGTGGCAAATGCTAAGTGCGCTTGTATTGTTACATAGAAATTCGTATTGACAAATGTCACGTAACTTCAAAAATTCCGGCTCAACAACACACTCGCACACTATGCCACTTCCGTTTTGGGCAAAGTGTACATTTGCTTAAAAATTTGCACACGAAATCGAAGTAAATGATATCCACAAGCGAAAAATACACAACCCTGTTTGTCCTAATATGTTTCTAGCATGTAAAACTTCTCCTTTAGATAGTTTTATTAATCATACAAATTAATTATTCGCCTATAAAAAATATAATAACTAACCAATGGCATTCAGTAATCGAATTTTTGAAGTTATACGTGGCATTTTGTCATTTTAAACAAACATTTTTAATCAGTTATTTAAGAAAAATATACATATGAAATCTATATAAATACTAGTGCAGTAAATCGGCGAAGTTGGTGGTCTTAGTATTGTCTCTGCCTTAAGCCAGCGTGACTAACCATAACCGCTAAAGTCGACTTTAGACGAAATTGAGATTTTGATGCCATTAGATTCTACTTACTTACTTAACGGGCTCCCGACCCGTGAAGAGTCCCTGCCTGAGACACTGTAGCCTTCCATCCTCTCCGATCCCGGGCACGCTGCTTCCAGTTATCCAGACCAAGCGCTCTGGCATCCGCGATGGCTTGGTCTTTGAAACGGAAGTTCGGTCTTCCTTGTCGTCTCGAACCTGGCGGCTGGGATTCGAAGATCCTCGCTCGATGTGGCCGAGCCAATGTAGTCGACGACGAGGTCGAAATTGTTGCTATCAACAGTGACGTTCTGTCCTAGGCGGTGGACAGATGGTTGTTTGTTTGTTGATAGCATGTACTTAGTCTTGTCTTCATTTACTACAAGACCAACGAATTTCGCCTGTTCTTCAATCGCCGTAAAAGCCTCTATCACGGCACGCTGGGAGCGACTGGTGATGTCAATATCGTCTGCATACCCCAGTAGCTGGACGGATCTGTTGAAGTTAGTGCCTTCCGTGTTGACACCTGCCCTACGCACCATCTGCCCTAGCACGAGATTGAACAAGTCACATGATAATGCGTCTTCTTGCCGAAATCCGGTGCATGTTTGGAATAGTTCGAAAGAACTACTTCCAAATTGCACGCTGCAGCGTGTGTTCTCCAGCGTCACGCTACATAGCTGGATCAGTTTTGCCGGGATCCCGAATTCGGCCATCGCCACATAAACCTCCTGGCGATAAATGCTATCATATGCGGCTTTAAAGTCGATGAATAGGTGGTGAGTCTCGACTTGAAATTCATTGGTCTTTTCCAGGATTTGCCTTAGTGTGAAAATTTGGTCTATAGTCGATCTGTCGGGCCCGAAGCCACACTGGTACGTGCCGATTAGTGTGTTGCAGAACGGTTTGAGACGTTCACACAGTACGTTGGATAGGATCTTGTATGCGACATTAAGCAGGGATATACCTCCATAGATCTTGCAAGACATAGGATCGCCTTTTTTTGTAGATGGGGCATATGGAGCTGATAGTCCAGTCATCGGCCATACTTTTATCCACCCATACTTGGTTAATGATTTGGTGCATGCGCCCTACCAAAACATCACCACCGTATTTGAAGAGCTCCGCTGATAAACAATCAGAGCCGGCGGCCTTGTTGTTCTTTAGCTTTTTTATTGCTAAGCCAACTTCTTCTATACTGGGTGGTAGAACTGGATCTTCATTGACTGGACGTGGGTTCTCTTCTTGCCCTATCACTCTCTCTACATGATGCCCATTTAGCAGCTGCTGGAAGTGCTGCTTAAACACATCTACTATTCCCTGCGCTTCAGTGACTAGGTTTCCATCACTGTTTCGAAGAGACTGCGTTCCGGTCTTGAAGCCAGCAGCCAGTTGCTTGGCTTTCTTGTAGAACTTCCGGATGTTGCTTCGATCGCGGGAATCTTCGATCTCCTTGACCTGGGAGACTGCGTAGGCCCTCTTCTTTCTACGCAGGATTTTCTTTTCCTCCCTCCTCCTGTCGCGATACTCTTCCCTCGGTGCCCTTGTTTTGCGCTGCAGCGCCTTCATATGTGCATCTTCTGTCACCTTTTTCCTGTGTAGGCATTCATCATCATACCACGGGCTCTTTTTCTGGGGTGGCTGGTACCCTAAGGTGTTTTCGGCTACCTCTTTGATGATGTCGCGATACTGGGACCACTGGGTGTTGGCATCTGTGGTAGGTGAATACACTGCGGAAAGTTTCTCACTCAGGCGCTCTTTGTAGACTCTGGCTACTCCAGGTCTGCTAAGGCGTCCAACGTCGAATTTCTTTTTCAGGGCGGAACGCAGCTTCTTCTCGTTTGATAGTCGAACTCTAAACTTAGACGCAACAAGAAAATGGTCAGAGTCGACGTTTGCCCCGCGGAACGTGTGCACGTTGAGGATGTTGGATGCGTGCCTGGCGTCGATTAGCACATGGTCGATTTGGTTGGCGGTTCGACGGTTTGGAGAGCTTCAGGTTGCTGTGTGGATCCTTAGCCTTGGAAACCTAGAGCTACTTATCACCGTATTACGAAGTGCCGCGAAGTCAGTTAGTCGGTAACCGTTATCTGTGGTCCTTTCGTGGATTTTGCGCTTACCAATGATGTTTTCCTTTCCGATTTTAGCACCTGTTTTTGTGTTTTTTTTACATGGTCGGGAAGTTACCCCGACGGCACAACCTCCAACCAGGAGGGTCAGGCCCTTGACCTTAGGACAGCAGGCCGGTTATTCCGGTGCCAGTAACCCACTTTGGGATGTGAGCGCTGCCGTTGGCTCATTAAGGGTTCAACCGCCAACACCTCTTCTCCAACACCCTGGCTCGGTATTGGAGATCCCTATAAACCTGGTATCCGAATATGTCAGAGCAGCTTTATAGGGATTACACTAAATAGATCGGCCTGACTGGAACTGTAGACGCCACCATTGGTTCCATCTAGGGAACTCCTCCGCTGCCGTCTGGTACCAGAGGAGGTGCCTTAGTGAGAAAACAACACTCCTCCCCCTCTCTCGTCTGCTGCCACCAACGACCTTCCAAAGGGGTTGGTTACCCAATCTCCAATCGAGGTACTAGGCACCCACCAGTCACAACGTTGAGGTGAGAGTAGGAGTTGATAGTGAGAGGCTAGGTGAGAACGCTTCTGTTCTCATGACATCGCATCACTACCCTTCAACCAGCCATTAGATTCAGCGTACTCAAATCTGTTTTGTAAATTTTTTTTCGGCTTTATATCTTTAAAAAAGTGGTCACAATTTAAAAAAAAAAAACATAACAGCTTAAGTCACTTGAGTCAATAGAGTCACGTGTAATTTCACGCGTTTGTCAAAAACTTTTAATTGATCTCCTGAAAAATGAGTAAATTTGAGACTTTAGCGGTTGTTCCTTTTGACCACAGATATATTTTAGTCAAAAATGAACTAACACATCAAAAACAGAAACTCCTATGGTTGTCCTCTAAAGTGTAAGTGCTTATAAAATAGTACAGTAGGTGCTTGTAAATCTCTAACCAGAACTTGCAACAATTCCTTGTTACTAAGAGCTTCAACTTTCAAAAACTCACATTCTTATTTGATATGTACCATAAATCAGATGATTGACCCAAAAATTAACTTTTTTTAGCACTTTTCCTCTATTTATGCTCCGCTTCTTTTATGTAGCATCGTTTCTCAGATATTTAACTACCTACCTAATAAAATAAGAAAACAATCAACCAAACTTTTGATGAACGAAAAAGTTTGGTTCGAGCCAGTCGTGCACTTTACCCTCCACAGGAAGGTATAATCACTTTGTCATTACATTTGTAACGCCAAGAAGGAGTCACCGGAGTCCTCATAAAGTACGAGTATTATATGTATATTCTGAATCAGGATCACATTGTAAATCGATTTAGCCATGTCCGTTTGTCTGTCTGTCCGTCTGTTTGTCTGTTGCAAAAAGGATAGCGTCGAAACCAATCAACCTAGGCAAGTGAAATTTTGTGAGAGAACTTACTTTTATCGTCTTCAGGTTGATAGTAAAATTGGGCTATGTCGGTCAAGTTGTTCTGCTACCTCCCATACAAAAACAATTTTGCATGACTGGTATTCAGTGGATGGCATAAAGCATCGGCCAGGCCGATGATAACACTTTTACTTGTTTTTTTTTTGTTTTTGCATGTTACACCATCGATCGTAAGGATTCTAATTGGCAACACCGATAGGAAAACAAAATTGTGGAATTTAAAAAAAAAAAAAAAAGAAATGGAGGGGGGGGGGCAAGAGAATTACGAGTTGGGGATTGGTCTCAATATGATTAGTCTAAGGTAAGAAATGGTCACTATCAGAAACGATGTGTAAATTTTTCTTAGATAATTAAGAACATATGCTCAAAATTATTATATTTCACCCACCTACATTGTTGATTTTTCTTGAATATTTAAAAATGTACACTTGTTCTTAAAAAAAAATATTATTCAAATGTAACGAACAATTTCAAATTGGTGGTCCCAAGCTAAGATTAGACTGTATGCCAATAATGCATATGAATGCCAACAGGCAAATGACCAGATTAGCTGTCAAATGACCAAATGTCAGGATTATCAAAATTGTATATTAGACTATATGACCAAAATTACCAATATGGTCATATTTGCCTTGATGGTCATTTAAGGCATTTGGTTATTTTATACCAAATGTTAAAGTAGGATAATGCTGTAAAGAAAAACAAAGCAAAAAATTTAAGTTGGAACACCGATGACAGTAAAATAATTCTTGTTCCATCAAAAATGCCAGCAATGCCATAACGAAATTTCAATAAAGTGCACATGGGCATATAGGCATTTATGCCGGCATTCGTACTTATTGCCGATTACACTATTATGCAATTTCCCGTGTGGAGTTTAGTCAGTTCTCCCATCGGGCGCGTCCCCAGGTGGCGGATAGGGGGGCCCTGTGTGTGTCTGCGCCATACAGCGTGCACATTCGCAGGGTTGGTGGAAATAACCAATACCACTCGCGGACCAAAAAACTGACAGGAGGTGGATACTCTTTAAAAATCTAATATGGAGGGAAACAAAATGAATGAAGAAGTTACGGTGCAGGGAGTCGGATCCCCAGTACCGGCGGCGGAGAGTGCGAAAGCAGGCTCAAAGTCGTCGAGATACAACGACTGCAAAATAAATGAAAATAATAGTGCTAATGCACCTGCTACAGCATTGGTAAACTTGGATGCTGTTGTCAGAAATGTTACAAGGAAAGAGACAAAAGATATGGATGTCGGTATTGACCCTTTCAGGAGGAGTACTCGGTTTGCACGTTCGCCAACTAAAGCTACTCTCTTAGGAAACAACACGCGTTCGCATTCAGAGTCGAAGTCATCGGCAAGAACTGACGCGGCAAAACCGATTGTCACTGCTCACAGCGCCCAGAATAGCAGTGACAAACACGAGAATACAAAAATGCTACAACTTGGGATAAAAATTGACGGTCTAATTGATTTCTACAGGGACAAGCACAACGTCCATGGAGAAATTAAGAAAATGGGTACGCTCATAAAAACTGTTTTCCGCGAGGCGGAATCTGAGGTCGCTGATCTACGGAATGAGATATCTGAACTCCGTGAACAGATAAAGAACCTTAGAAGTAATGCGGAAAAAAGTGAAGTGAGTACATCTTCGCAAACGGATATAATCCTTACCGAAGAGAACACTGTCCGAGAAGGAAAGCAAAAAGCAGTACTAGCGATCGACAAGAACAGATCTTCTATCCCATCCGTCAAAAGAAATAGAGACGTGGAAGCCAATGGTAACCGGCCCGAAGAGCAACCGTCTAAAGCCCCTGCTCCAAAAAAGACGCGGATAAACTCGCCGAAAAAAACAAGTAGTAACAACTTGGTAAGTCCGCCTAAGCAAATTTCAGAGCAACAGAAACGAACTGATAAGAGTAGTTCGACGCAGCCAACACCAAATCTAGAAGCTAAGTCGGCAGAAGAATGGGTGAAGGTTGTCAAAAAGACTCGCACCGCAGATGTTAAAAAACCAATGCGACCAGATGCGATAGTCATTAAAAAGACCGGCGAGCTATCGTACGCTGACCTACTCCGGAAGCTGAAGGCGGATCCTGCACTTAAGGAAGTAGGGACGAATGTAAGTCGAATCCGTAAAACTGCAAGTGGAGACCTTCTACTCTCACTCAACAAAGCTGCGAATCCTACAACCGCGATCTATAAAGACAAAATTAAAGAAGCGCTGGGTGAAAACGGTAACGTCTGGTCCCTTACACAGGAGGTCTTGATAGAATGCAAGGATATAGACGAAGCGACGTCGAAGGAGGAGATCTGTTCCGCCTTAACAGATCAACTGAATTTGGAATTCAAAGTCACGATGATCAAAAACGTGAGGAGAGCCTATGGTGGAACGCAAACAGCCACCATAAAAGTACCAACAGAAATAGCGAACAGACTGCTGAGAGTTGGGAAAGTGCGGATCGGTTGGGTTTACTGCCGAATACGAGAAAAGACTGAGCTTAAGCGATGCTTTAAATGCCTTGAGTTCGGACACTACGCGAGAGTGTGCAAAAGCGCTAACGACCGAACGGATCTGTGCATCAGATGCGGAGAAAAAGGCCACAAATTGAAGGTCTGTAAAGCCCGGCCAAAATGTTTGCTCTGCGTAGCAAACAATATCGATTATTTACACATAACCGGTAGTAAAAGATGTCCCGAATACAAAAAAGCGGTAGAAAGTACTTCGAAAAAAATATGAAAGTAATGCAACTCAATCTTAATCACTGTGAAGCGGCCCAAGACCTCCTAAAGCAAACTGTTCGTGAACGGAAGATTGATGTAGCGATTCTCTGCGAGCCATATAGGAACCTATCTGGAAATAGTTGGGTAACCGACACGACAAAAACATCTGCAATTTGGGTTTGTGGAAACGCCTCCATTCAGGAATACCCCGAGGTCCCCGAGGACTTCTTTATAAGGGCTAAGATAAACGGTATCTACATATATAGCTGCTATATTCCACCTAGCGCTACTATCGAAATTTTTGAGATGGTTTTAGATAGAATAGTTGCCGATGCTTCCGGTAAGAGCCCTGTGATAATCGCAGGCGATTTTAATGCATGGGCCTCGGAATGGGGAAGCTCATACACAAATCGCAGAGGAACCGTTCTACTTGAAGCTTTCTCCTGCCTAGATATTGTTTTAGCTAACAGCGGAAGTACGAACACCTTTAGTACAGCAAGATCGGGATCTATTATTGACATCACCTTTGCCAGCAGTAACCTGCTACGAGATGCTAACTGGCGCGTGAGCGACCATTACACGCATAGTGACCACAATGCTATTTTATTTAGCGCGAGCACTGAGCCAGCAACCCACACTAGCAGGGCAACACTGAAGCGATCTAAATGGAATGCCAATACGCTTGATGAAGATCTGTTAAGTTTCGTCGTTAGTGAAGCGATAATTGAAGCTAGAAGTGCAGAGGAATTTGTAACGCAGGTATCACGGCTGCTAGTCAACGCGTGTAATACATCAATGTCCAGATTGGCCACAGGAAAGCACCGACCTCCGGTATATTGGTGGACCGCCGAGATAGCGGAACTTAGATCGGCGTGCCTCCGAACAAGAAGAATTTACCAGCGTTCGCGGACTCGATACGGCGATGACCAACAAGCGCAACTCGCACGCAATGCACATCAAGAGGCGAGAACTCGTTTTAAAAAAGCGATTAAGAACAGCAAGCGTCTTTGTTTTAGGACTCTCTGTGAAGAACTTAATAATGATGTCTGGGGCAAAGCTTACAAAATCGTATCGATGAGGCTAAAAGGTCCCCGCACGCAATCGCCGACGTGCCCAGTATTGTTACGACGAATAGTTGAGACTCTATTTCCTCATCAGGAGAGCAGGGAGATGGGTAGTCTAAGCTTCCACGAGATCGCGCCTATACCCATCATAACACGCGAAGAAGTATTCGAAGCCTGTAAGAAGGTACACGATAGAAAGGCTCCTGGGCTGGATGGTATTCCAAATAGAGCCCTTAAAATCGCAATTTATACGCGACCGGATTTATTTGCCGAGATGTTTAATGCGTGTGTTCAGGAGGGCGTTTTTCCTCAATCTTGGAAGCGCCAAAGACTTGTCCTACTGCCGAAGGGAAAAGGAAATCCAAATGAACCATCATCTTATCGTCCTATTTGTCTATTAGACACGGTTGGTAAAATCCTCGAGCGTATAATTTACAACAGGCTACAGCCTGCAATTGAAATATCAGGAGGCCTATCGGAACACCAGTACGGCTTTCGTAAGTCAAAATCTACCGTAGACGCAATCAGCGCGGTAATAACGAGAGCCCAAGCCGCTATAGAGGGCAAACGTTGGAAAGGAGGCACCAAAAAATACTGCGCCGTTATAACCTTGGACGTAAAAAACGCGTTTAATTCGGCGAATTGGGAACGCATCATGAGCTGTCTTTACCGGATTGAAATACCAGAATATCTGCGTAAAATTATATCGAGCTACCTTACAAATAGAGTCCTTCTCTATGATTCTGATGAGGGAATAAAAGAATACGAAGTAACTGGCGGCGTGCCTCAAGGCTCAGTCCTAGGACCGCTGTTATGGAATGTTATGTATGACGAAATTCTGCGTCTACCGATTCCACGAGAAGCTTCAATTATCGGCTTTGCAGACGATATCGCTGTGGTGGTTGTGGCAAAAACGATAGAAGATATCGAACTGCACTGTAACGAGACAGTTGCAACTGTACGTAGTTGGTTAGCTATAGCCGGTTTGCAACTTGCAGATCATAAGACGGAAGCAGTGCTTATTACGAGTAGGAAAGTACGAGAAACGATATCGTTCAGAGTGGGAGGGCATGTAGTGGTCTCTCAACCATGTATTAAGTACCTTGGAGTGATTATTGACTCACGTCTAACCTTCAAATACCACCTAGAGCATATATGCAAAAGGTCGTCGAAAACTGTTAGTGCACTTTCAAGGCTGATGAGTAATATCGGAGGTCCGAGACAGAGTAAGAGACTACTCCTTGCAAAAACTGCGAGTTCGATACTTATGTACGCAGTGGAAATATGGTCCTGCGCAGCGAAAGTTAAGTCTTATGTGAGGGGAATTAAATCTGTCCACCGCCTAAGCGCATTAAGAGTCGCTTGTGCATTTCGAACAGTTTCCAACGATGCTATACTCGTAGTTTCTTCAATGCTACCTATCGATTTGCTCGCTGAAGAAATGATAGCTCTAAGAACCGAGCGAGTCCGAAATGGCCGAGTAGGCGACGAAAAGAGAAAATCCGAAAGAAATCGTAGCATCGCTGTTTGGCAACAGCAGTGGAACGAATCGTTAAAGGGAAGATGGATACATCGTCTCATACCAGTCATCGATGCATGGATTAACCGTGCTCACGGCGAAACAAACTTCTATCTGACTCAGTTCTTGACGGGTCATGGATGTTACAGAGAATATCTCTTTAAACGAGGACATGAAACCATCCCAAACTGTCCACATTGCGAAACCGTTTCCGAAAATGCGGAACATGTATTTTTTCATTGCCCACGATACGTAACCGAGAGAATTACGTTACGGGACAAATTTGGGGAGTGGCCAACTCCCGATAATATCGTACACCACATGCTTCAGAATAAGGAAAACTGGATCATTGTAAGTGACATAGCGGTTCGAATACTCTGCGACCTTAGGCGTTTAGAGCGTGAACGCAGAGCGAATGACAGAGAAAGCTAAGTCTTTATTCCGATCCCCGCGAAGTAATGCCTTACGGTGGTTCCGCGGGGGACCTAAATCGGCCGGTTCGGGAAGGGAGGTGGTTTTAGCCGGTAGGAATCCGGCACTACCAATGGACGTCGGACCATTGGTGCCTCATGCAAGGTTTCCACCTTCAATCGCAAAAAAAAAAAAAAAAAAAAAAAAAAAAAAAAAAACTATTATGCAATTTGGGCATTTTTATCTCTGAAAATCAGCCTGGTCATATGTAGCATTTAAGTCTTTAGAGCATACGAGATATGCTCATTAGTCATTACATTGTGTGACCATATTTGACAGCAGATCTGTCTGAAATTGGCATTTTATGATCACTTGACATGCAGTCTAATCTTCTGAGTTCTGATTTGTTTTTCCGTTGACTTTGAAAAACGGATAGGCGGCAAATAACCATGCTGACTTGTCGTTTTGCAACAAACTCCTCAAACCAGATAATATATTTTTTAGAATTGGTAACCAGAGACAATACTGAGACCACCAACTTCGGCCGATATCCTGTTACTTGCCTACAAGCTATATTTTTATGGTACGCTTGTATTGTTACATAGAAATTCGTATTGACAAATGTCACGTTACTTAAAAAATTCCGGTTCACCAACACACTCGCACCTTGCCACTTCCGCTTTGGGAAAAGTGGCTTGCAGCGTTCATAGAATTTTATCTGTTTAATTTGAAATTAAAGGAATAAGTGTACATTTGCTTAAAATATTCATGAAAAGTTAGCATTGTAGATTGGTTGAGGGAAAATAACAACATTTTGAACAAATTTTCTTCATTATTTAAGAAAAAATTACACACGAAATCGAAGTTATTGATATCTAAAAGCGGAAAATACAGAACAATTTTTTTGAAATGCTAAAATGTGGTATTCCCGAACTCTTTCACATATCCTCATTGTTGCCGAGTTTGGCAGCATTTTTTTTTTTTTTAATTTTTTGTATGTTTTTACATGTCACACGGATTTTTCGGATTTTAATTGACATAACACCGATAGGAAAACGAAATGACGGATTTGAAAAAAAAAATTGAGGGGTCCAGCGGCAAGAGGATTGCGAGTTGGTGGTCTCAGTATGGTTTGTCTCTAGTTGACACTTTGATTGGATACATGGATGTGGTAAAAGTGACTAATGCCGCATTTACACAGTCACACATTTCTATCACGGAAAATTAAAGGGATGCTACATACTAAATAGCCGTGTGACTGAAAGGGAGGGCATTACCTAACACGCAAAATTTTAATTTTAATTTAATTTTTTTTAATTTTGGTGGGGGGCAATACCCCCCATTTATTTGGCTTATTACAAGCTATGAACTTAACCTACTACTTAAAGCTAGGACTAATAACTAGGGCTTAAAGCTAAGGAAGGTGAAGGAGGTCAATTTTAAGGGAGGGACTACTGCGGTTGAGGTCAAAAACAGTAGGGTTTGAATTAACCTTCCGCAGCATACGGGAAATCGGTTCGTTTGAGCCATATGAGGTGCGGTGAGTTGGTAAATAGAAGAGACGAGGACAACGGAGATTCCGAGGGTTAGTGTTAAAGGAGATAGTGTTGTAAAGAGACATACAGTCGATGGAGCCTGAGAGCAGACGGTGAATGAAAAGAATGTCTGCTACGTCCCTGCGTTCCTAAAGAGTATTGAGGTTAATGAGTTTGAGCCGATCTAGATAGGGAGGTAAGATTAGGGGATCATTCCAGGATAGTCCCCGAAGAGCAAATCGAAGAAAACGACGTTGAATGCTCTCGATTCTGTCTATATGGACACGTTGAAAGGGAGACCATGCTAGGCTTGCGTACTCGAGCAGGGGGCGAACAAATGTGACGTAAAGAGATCTAGTCACGTACGGGTCAGAGAATTCTTTGGACCATCTTTTTACGAAGCCAAGCGATGAGTTTGCTTTAAGAATTATCTCATCAATATGCGAGCGGAAATTAAGTTCCCTGTCGCATAAAACTCCAAGGTCGCGAATATATTGAGCGATGAATATGGGTTGACCGTGGAGAAGGTAAGTTCGAGGAGGAGACTTGTTGCACTTACGTGAGAAGGTAATAGATTGACATTTGGTGACATTGAGTTCTAAGCTGTTTTTGAGGCACCAGGTGGAAAAATTATCTAGGTCTATTTGAAGGAGGCTGGAGTCATGGTGTGAGGAAATGGGCTTAAAAAATTTGGTATCATCGGCATAGAGAGAAAGTGCTGAGTGCTGAATAACTCTTTCAAGGTCGTTTATGGTTAGGATGAAAAGAAGGGGGCCTAAATGGCTGCCTTGAGGTACGCCAGATGTAGCCAAGAAAGGGGCTGATAGGACGGACCTGAAGCGAACACAATAGAAGCGGTTTTCCAAGTAAGAATTTATCCATTTTAGCAAAATAGGTTCAAAGCCAAGAGCAGACAATTTAAAAACGATTAATTTATGGGATATTTTGTCAAAGGCCTTACTGAAATCTGTTGTAATGACGTCGACTTCCTTACCACTTTCTAAGGCTGAGAGTACAGAGGACACGAATTCGACAAGGTTAGTGGTCGTTGATCTCCCTTTTAGAAAGCCGTGTTGGCTAGGGGAAATTAATGATTTGCACTTAAAGCTTAAGGCTTCGTACAAAATACTTTCGAGGAGCTTGGGTAAATGCGAAAGTTTTGCTATAGGTCGGTAGTTAATTACTACGTTCTTTAATCCCTTTTTGTGAACTGGTGTTATGAAGGAGGATTTCCAGATCTGAGGGAATTCGCCCAGAGAAAGCGACAGCTGAAAGAGGTATGAAAGCGGGATGGAGAGATTGACGGAACACTTTTTAAGAAAAATAGCGGGAAGACCGTCAGGACCAGGTGAGTATTCATCATTAAGTTTTTGTAATTTATTTTCGATTAAAGAGGGTTCAAAAGTTTGAGAGAGAAAGGGGTCAATGGAGAAGTTAAGTAGGTTTTTAAAATAAGAGGGATCCGGTACAAAGGAGTTGTCAGCAAAAGATTGTTTAAAAAAGGTGGCAAAAAAGTTGGCAATTGTTTGTGGATCGCTTGAAGAAACGTTTTCGTAAGAGAGGGATGATGGGTAACCATCGGATTTTTTTTTATAGTTGACGAATCGGAAAAAAGACTTAGGGTCGTTTATAAGGTTGGCTTGCGCGTTATGAATATATCGCTCGTAGAGAGAGTTATAAACATGGGTGAATTGAAGGTATGAACCAAGATAGTTTGAGAAGTCAGAAACAGAATTGGTGCGAAGGAAAACAGCCCATAATTTATTACGCTTGTTGCGTAACGAGCGAAGTCTACGATTATACCAAGGCGGGGATGTAGATGAAGTTTTAGGACGAGAAATGGGGACATAAAGAGAGATAGAACTAAATAATTCTCTATAAAACATGGAGAGGGCGTCATTTAAAGACAGATTGGCAAAATCAAAAGAGACTCTGCTGAGATATTCATTAATTTTGCGGAAATAAGCTTTATGAAAATCGTAGGATGGGAGAGCTGCGGAATGTGTGGACTGTGGTGGAGGGTTGTGAAAAAAAGAAAGAAGAAGTGGGGGGTGTAGGTTATCAATAGTTGATAGCAATAGAGGAGAAATAGAGACAGAGGAGTTAATGGGATCAGTAGTGAAGATAAGGTCTAATTTCCTTCCCATAAAGTTTGAGATACCACTAACTTGGCATAGACTTGAGTCGGCTAGACGATCTAAGAAGAGGCATTCCTTAATTGAGTTAGGATTTGAAGCTATGTAAAAGGATTCATCATCTGATGGGCCCCATTGTAGCAGAGGCAGATTAAAATCGCCAAATATGAGGATGTCATCATGGGAGTCAGATAACTCGATTATTTCATCAATAGCATTAACAGCAAGTTGGTAGGATTCAATAGGTTGGGCTGGTAGTATGTAAAAACACATAACGTACAGGGACCTGCGGGGGAGTATTATTTTTATCGATACGAAATCAAGCTTGGAAGAAGAAGATGTGGAAATGGGGGAAGAGTCAAGGTCGTTGTGTATGGCCAGTAGGACGCCTCGGCAAGGAGAGCCATCCTTTGGGTGGGAAGGATCATCGTCTCGATAAACACTAAATGTGGGGGGGAATAGTTCTTGGTTCTTTATATCTGGAATTAGGTTGGTTTCAGTCAGAGCGTAGACATCGAAAGGGAGAGCATGAGATTGGCGCAAAACAGCATGGGTTTTAGATCGCAGTCCTCTAACGTTCTGATAGTAGAAGGTAAGAGGAATATTATTAGAAGTGGGTGTTTGAGGCATTATTTTTTTTGGGTTATTAGGGACGAAAAAATTTGTTGTGGTCAACTCTACTCCGTTGAAGGTGCGAGATCCTTTTAGAGTGAACATAGTTACCAAAGGCAGCAAGGTCGTCCGAGACTTTTTGGGGAGACATATTAAAATTCTCATGGAATCTGATGTATATGTCCTTCAGACTATTTAGGTCAGTAGGGAGACCTTCCTGTTGGATGGAGACCATGACGCTTGTTTTTGTTTTACCCTCAAAGCAAACTGAGTCGGATTTGTCATGTAGATACGCTAGAAGGAGTCGTATATTCTCGTATGTCTTTTTTTCTCTAAGCCTTGAAAGTGCATAACGACGTTCTGTAGAATCAATAGTTTGTTGTGTTAATTTAACTGTGGGAGGCAAAAGTGGGTCAAAAATAGGGGACTGGGAGGAAGATGGGGCATTATGTAACTGATCAGATGAAGGATTTAGAATATGGGAACTAATGAAATTAGGGTACTTAGCTCCAGTTTGGAGGTTGAAATTGGGGAAAGAATTGTTAGTGATCAATGACTGCGGCGAGTCTTTAGAGGAGGGAGTGTGGGAGGTTTCGGTTAAATTGAAGGATACACGTTTACGTGTAGGTTTGGGCTGTGGAATAGAAGAAGATGAAGGAGGCTCGTTGGGAATATGAATTGGAGGTTCAAAATTGGGGAAAATGTTGGTTTTGAGGGTCCAGTTAGAGTCGGATTTTTGAGGGGAATTTGGAACGGGTTTTGGTAACTTATTAGAGTTTGGAGTGGGTTTTGGTGGCTTGTCACTAGATTTACAGTTAGAGTCGGATTTGGGAAGGGAATTTGGAACGGGTTTTGGTAACTTATTAGAGTTTGGAGTGGGTTTTGGTAGCTTATCACTAGATTTAGATTTAATTTTGGTGGGTTTGTCCGTCCATCTACACATATTCATTTTACCAAGCTTTAAGTTTTTACCGGCAGAACTTTGAAATAGCCATTCATATTTGGTCGGGATGTAAAGTTTGAAATTACGCCTCCCATTGTGGTGAGATGGTAGAAACATTTTACAATGGCTGATGGTGATATCAAAAATCTTTTTGAAGAACTGCATGATCCAAGAAACGTCAGCATAGTGGGGGGGAACGTTTTTCCGTCGCCCATCTAGTTTACGTGGTAGGAATTATGGGAAAGCTATGAATGTTGATATTTCTATAGCGACGGCTCACGAAATTTCGCTTTCCTATAAAACAAAATGCCTTCCGTAAGTGATGAACGGAAAACTATTTATTAATTTCGTATAACTGATTGATGCATTTTTGGTTTAATTTACTGAAACTTAAAATCGCTCTCATTTCACATTGTTTTAAATCAGAAATAGAAATATTTTCAAGTGATTACAGAAATCATATTTCCCGGAACTTTGGTTTATTTCCGTTTTACGTACCTATAATTATGGGCAGCACATCCATGACACTTTAGGCGTCTGATTTGTAATCTCATTCCTACCCCTTTACTAGCATTGACTGGGGAAAACGGATTTCTCTGTCATATCTCGTGCAAAAATGTGCGTGCGTGATCGTGTAAATGCAGTATGAAGGCCAATCAAGTTTTTGCGTTCAGGAAATATATATCCAGACAAATCTAAATTTGGTGGTAAATCAAAGAGGCCCTAATATTAGGCGTTTTTTATTTTGCCCACAGATTCTATATAGATCATTGATTTCAATGGTTTACAACAAAGGTAATGGAATGCAGAGCTATATAACTTTCCAGTGGAAAGGCGGCTGCCTATAGCAGGCTGTTTTCCCGAAAAATTCATAAAGTCACGCACATATGTGAGTTCATGAATTGGACTTTAATGCAAGAATTCAACACGAAACACAAAACAATAAAAGAGCGCAATGCCCATAAACGCAAAAGGAATGGAAGCCGGCCATTAGCAACATGCTTTTTATAAAGTCACACGTATTCACAGCAGGGATTGAAATTACAAAAACAACAATGTAAACAAATGGGTTTGGGGGGATAGACGTACGAAAGATATCCATCTCTTTTATTCATTCAACTCTGGCTTACAACAATAACGCGAGATCCATCTAGGTACCTACTGTTGCTGTGAACCATGGAAATCAATGATCTATTACCTATAGATCATGTGCGTAAAATAAAAAAATGCCTACTAACTGAAATGTGTGTGAACTGGAAAGGTGTATTAATTTACTATGTACCTTCAATAAATAATAATGTAGTTCGTTATGCACATACCTAGATGACTTACCACCAAATTGTTTAACCATGTTTTATTAGGCAAATTGCAAGCCACTATCGATAGTTTCTTCTTGTTTTGTATATTCTTCAGTGAAGTGTGGTGTCAATTTATTGTTTAAACATTGTACTTGTGTGTATGTGTCCCTGTTTAGGCGTGTATTAAATAAAAGAAGCAGAACAAATGTTTTGTTTCGCTTAAATTTGTTATTGATAAATTACTTACATTTGCATGGACTTGTTTTTTTCCTTAATGTTTGCATCCTTTTTAAAAACTGATTAACATCCGTTTTCTTTTTTCTTTTATGTAGGTATATGCGACTTCCGGCGGAATATTCACATACTTTTATATTCAATTCTTTATAATTGATGATTTTTTTTGTTTAGCTAGATACTTTAAACGGTTTATTTCTAAATAGAATTTGCATTCATATCACAGTGTTGGAATTGGAACTAGTTTATTTATTTTTTGTTTCGTATTTAATACACTTTATACATAGTGTAGGCAATTGCTATTGGTTTGTATAGACAATAGGTATATTATAATATTGCACTCTAGGCGATCACTATTACCAAAGTTAGTTTAATTATGTAGCTGTAATTTTAGCAGATTGGCATAGAATTGTCTTTGTTGTATTTATTATTTTTTACATTCGAAGGGGGTGTTTGTAAAAGATTTATTTTGTTTTTACGGCGTGCGCTGTTCCCTTTTTTATGGCAAATTATTCTGAAGGGCGCAACACCGGTGAATGAAGTTGATATCGATTTTTCCTGAAATTCATGCCTTACTTAATTGGATTTTGGGTTATATTCTAATAATCGCATACAACACTTTGCATAGCGGATGATTATATATTTTACTTCACTTGTGGTTTTATGTTTACAAAATTACGTTTGAAAATAATGACTTTCTTTACAAATGACAGCCTGCGAGTTATATAAAATGCCTGTTATTGAGGTCTTTTGTAGTCTTCAAATATTTTAAAATTTCGATTCCCTGAAGAAATTGAAAAGTTCTTAAAGATTTTTATGAGTTTCTGTTGTTGGAAATTAAAGGTAGGTATATAGGTAATATAGGTAATTAGTTTTGTGTAAGTAATTGTTTCATCCCTTTTCTTGAGGTACTACGCGTTTTCACTTTAACAATTTGTATTGAAGAATATACAATTTTGTTTCAATTTGATGATTAAAAGAATGAAGAAGAGTTTTATTTTCGAAAGGCGATTGTTTAAGTTATTTTTTGGGAATTAAAAATTATGAAATTTGGTTTTTTTTTCACCGAGACAGGATTCGTCCGCCCTACTAAGTTGAAGAAATATATGTACTAATTTTTCAAGTGTGTTAGTATGTTGAAAAATTTAATGGAATTGGTGTTTTATAGTAAGAAAATGTCAGAGAGGTGGTTTTTCTCACCAAATCTGTAAGCGCATGCTCCAAGAAATGTCAACGAATATTAAAATTTGAAATCAAAATAATTATTAAAGCTCTAGTCTACTCGTATTTTCTGATCTGAATAACGGTCTATCACAAACTCACAACAAGAATAGGTAATCCAACCGTTAATCTGAGTATTCAAGATATCTACCTATATACTAGGCAGTTTTACTTTCACCATTAGGCCTGTTTCTTTTGAGCTTCGATCTCAGAAAAGCAAAGTAAAGTACGAATACAGTCGCGATCCACACTCCCACGAATAAAAAATTATTCGAACAACTTTAAAAATTGAAACTGAATCACTGGTAGGGTAGATGTACCAGTAACCGGCCACCTAACTATTTTTCGTACTTTGATCCGTGATATATAATTCACCTGGCCATTTAATCATGTTTTTTCTTTTTTTTTGTACTTCAAATGCAATTTTTGTTTAAAAAAAAAATTGTTGAATATAATTGGGTTCTTGTATCTAAAATTAAAATTAATTTTTTGAAACAAGTGAAATTTCACCAGTACCCGGCCAGCAAAATTCAGTAGTCGGCCACTTTTGCACCAGTATCCGGCCAGGTTATTTTTGCTTTTGAAAAACTTCAAATACAAAGTAAATTAAACATATAAACTCGTTTTAAATCGATTATTTAATAAAAATACATTTTTATTTTGGTATCATATATATTATATACATTGGTACACAATACAGTTCAGGTGAATTAAATTTTATAAACTTGACAAAAAAAAAAATTTTTGGTAGGTAGATAATTATGTAGCAAAATAATACGAATTCAGTTACACTTTTTTAAAAAGGGACGTAGGTATGTACAGTACCTTGCCATATTATTAGACCCAGCATAAAAAAAAAAAATTTGTCTTAAATGGTTGCTGTGACTAAATTTGTAATAAATATGTTCTAGATTGAAATTGTTTACTATAGTATATAATATCAGGAATAAAAAAAAGACGGAAAGGTTTTGCTAGTTAGTTAATAATGATTTATTTTTTTTATTTAAGAGTTGGGAATGCATGCTTTTCCTTAAAAAAATTTTTTTTTTAATGTTATGACTATCTGTATGCATAGTTTTACCCATAAACAAACGTAAAACATCAGAACTTACCGAAAAACACGAGCTTTATTTGACAGAAATATGCAAATAATTTTAAGGCACTTTTTGAACCTTTTAGTCACACAACCATTCACTACTTAACAGAAACTTCAAATGTTGCATAATATACCGTAAAGAAGTCTCAAATAAAGCCTAATAATTACCTAGGTAACGCAAAATATAAATGAAAAATAAAATAAACCTACTTCATACTTTTTAAACAATTAAAAAAAAAAAAAATTTTAATTTTTTTACTTGGGTCTAATAATATGGCAAGGTACTGTAGGTATAGGTTGATTAGGGCTGTGAGATTGTCACAAAAGACAGGGCACCAAGACGGCCTATCGCCATCCCCAGGGAACCAATACGGTTAAAAACCTAAACCAAATCGCCCAAGCAGTCAATTTCCCTACAGAATTCAATTATTGCCCCAATGTTATTTGAGGAACCAACCTCCTCTAAGTTGTTAAAGAAGTACCTGCCTAGGTTCTTCGGATACCTTCCGTGACTTGTAGGTCCTCACAGTACCTGCATGTATCCGTAGGTATAAAATAAGTTATAAAATAAATAATAAATATCGTTTTAACTTGTCAAAGACAATTCAAATAATATTAAGTAAAATAATAAAAATAGGTTCCTAGGTATACATTTTTAATAATACATAAATAAATGAAAAACAAGTAAAAGTGTTATCATCGGCCTGGCCGATGCTTTGATACCCTCCACTGCATACAAGTCATGCAAAATTGGTTTTGTGAGGGAGGTACCAGAACTACTTGACCGACATAGCAGATTTTCTATACCAACCTGACGCCGATAAAAAGAAGTCCTTTCACCAAATTTTGTTCACCTACGTCAATTACTTTGGGCGCTATCGTGCTTTCAACAGACAGACAGACAGACAGACGGACATGGCTAAATCGATTCAAAATGTGATCCTGATTCAGAATATATATACTTTATGAGGTCTCCGGTGACTCCTTCTTGGCGTTACAAATGTATTGGCAAAGTGAATATACCTTCCTCTGGAGGGTATAATAACACGCTATAGGAGACCTGCAAGGCTGGGCACTCATTCCGTAACTTTTCAGACGATTATCGTCGAAAGGATAGACCTCCAAAACTAGCAACTAAGTGCTAAAATTACAAGTTTGAGAGCTTAATAAAGTTAATTTTCTAAAAATGTAATGAAAGCTGACATTTGTCAAAAAAAAATCGGAAAGAATATGACTTATTTTGCTGATCAAAGTTTCAAAAACGATATCGTTTAGACGATCGTTGATATACGGAATCTGCCCATCCTATATTTCTGATATTGACTGGTTATTAATATAAAGAGGAACTATTGTAGTTGGTTGATTTTCAGTTGATTTCAAATCGGTCAAATTGAAAGTGGAACCTGGACTTTCAAAAATGTTCGGCTCGGTCAAAGTTATGGGGGCAAGCGTCGATCTTTTTGATGACGTATGTGTGGTCAGATAGTTCACTAAATGCTATTTTCTGTAACAACCGCTATGCATTTTGAAACTGTTTCAGCTTCTCTAAGGCTTAGGTAGGGATTTATTTGAAAAAAAGGATCTTAACCATGTTCTTACGCTTTTCGGATTTGAAAATTCATTGAGCAGTGTCAATAGGAGCTGTTTTCTTAAGGGGAAAGCCATATTTGGCCATATCTATGCACCAGCCAGTTATCGGCTTTTCCTCTTCAGGATACAAAACAGATTCGGGTCCTTTTTAAACATTCCTTGTCTACTTTCCCATGCAACCTATCTTGCAAAGTACTCTTTGGGATGTTGTATTTGGAAGCAGCTTTTCTGTAGCTTAAATAGTTTTGTCGAATATCTTCCAAGGCAAGCTTAATTTTATCAGCTCGCGATAAGCTTTTTGAACCGAATTCTTCAGTTTCTTAGTTTATTTCCTATGAAAATTGGAAAATAAACCAAATTATCTCTAATGGCCGCATACTGAAACAGGATATATTAGGAGCCGGCCAGTGTGTTTTTTCGTGGCCGGATACTGAAACCTTTGATATTAAACACATATTATTTATATCGACTGAAAGAGAAAAGCATTTGGTTTCATTTGAACCAAAAATAAACAAAAAATGTCATTTCAACCAAATATCTAATACCCGGCCACCTTGACCGGACACTAGAACACCTTCAAAAAATTAGGTTCTAGTAACCGGCCACCATCTAATAATTAAATAAAAATAAAAAATTCGTGTTTTTTAAATGTTTTATGATTAATAATTAAATTTCCTATCAGAAAAACAATAAACGAGTTGGTTAATATTCAAAAAAACACAGAAATTTACGTTTTTCGTTTTATACCTCCACAAATTTTCTCGAACTCTAAAACGCACTTTTCACTTCGTCGACATGGACTGCTCATTTTTTTTTTGGCGGTTTAGTGATGTTCACAGCTGCCAAATTTTACCAGCAAGTTATATAGGCCAAAAATCATAGCCACAATTTATCACCCGTGAAAATGACTATTAATTTACTTATTATTAACTATTTAACGCAAAGTGGCCGGATACTAGTGACTGGCCGGGTACTGGTGCACCTACCCTATATTTGCGACTAAAAAAAGTTTTCATATAAATGAATTGTCAGAAACTACGAATATTTGCTGGAATTCGCAATTTGCTCCTTATGAATAGTCCTTTTAGGACGAATATTCGTAGTTTCTAACATTCGACAGGCCTTATAATTTTATAGGAGAGAATTGCGCACATGTGAATAGTTCTAAAAACCGGTAAGCGGATACGTCCATGCGAAAATAATTGGTGGATTGTGTAAAAATGGGCAGAAGTAGCTTTGTAAACAAGAAGAAGCTAATGACAAAACATGAAGAAGGTCTGTGCTGCTTTGTCCCTGCATATTTAGAAATTAATAAATAATTCCCTAGTCTCCTACATAGGGCAGGGGTGACTGACAATTAGCTCCACCAATTCGTCCATAAGGTAAAGCCTTACCTACATACTATCTAGAGCTAGGTACCAGAGACAATGCTGAGACCACCAACTTCGGCCGATTTCCTGTTACTTGCCTACAAGCTATATTTTTATCGGGTGGCAAATGCTAAGTGCGCTTGTATTGTTACATAGAAATTCGTATTGACAAATGTCACGTAACTTCAAAAATTCCGGCTCACCTCACTCGCACCTTGCATAATATGCCACTTCCGCTTTTGGCAAAGTGGCTTGAAGCTTTCATAGAATTTTATCCGTTTAATTTGAAATTATTCGTTACGTTTGACTTTGAATAATATTTTATTTTTAGAGTAAGTGTACATTTGCTTAAAATATTCATGAAAAATTAGCAATGTAGATTGGCTGAGGGAAAATAACAACATTTGGAGCAAATTTTCTTCATTGTTTAAGAAAAACAATTTACACACGAAATCGACGTTAATGATAGGTATCCAAAAGCGGAAAATATACAACCATGTTTGTCCTAATATGTAGAATATGTCCTAATATATAGAACATCTGTTTAAGGTAGTTTTATTAACCAAGCAAATCAAATTATTCGCCTTTTAATAATTTATAATAACTAACCAATGGTATTCAGTAATGTAAAAATGTGGTAGGTATTCTCGAACTCTTTCACATTTCCCCCGATTGGCAGCATTTAATTTTGTGTGGCTTTGTGTGTCACACGGATTCTTAATTGACATGACACTGATAGGGATACAAAATGGCGAATTTGAAAAAAAAATTGAGTGATTTGTCTCTGGTCTCTGCTTCCAACGATAAACAAATAATTAGGTAGGTATGTGTGAAATCTGAGAAAAAAAACACGGGTTCTCAAAAGAGAAAAAAATACAAAATACAATACATTCAGAGAGAAAAAATAAATTTTTTTTAATGGAGATTGTTTTTCATATTCGATGCCAAAAAAATCTTTTTTTTTTTTATCTGACTCTCTTTTGAGAAATATCGATTTTTTTCTCAGATTTCACACATACTTTCACTAATACCAATGTGTATGACACACAGCGTCACAGCTGTTGGTTACGAAAAAATTTTTTTTTTTCATTCATTTAGCTTATGTGGTATTCGATTGGGCGCTCTCAGAGCACTTTTTTTGCTCTCAGAGCAATTTTTATGTTGGTTTGGTACAAAAAAAGCAATCTTTTTCAGATTTCAGAGCACTTTTGCGAATCTGGATATTTTCTCAGATTTGCTTCAGATTCACCAATACACGTGCGTTTGAGTTTGACAACTAGTGGAGTTTGTTTACATTTTAGTGAAATTTTTCAACTGCAAAGAAACGCATTGCATCGGGTGGATCTATTTTTGTTAATTATTTATGTACAAATGTTTAGAAATCAATCCGGGCGAGCATTTTGAATGTTTTCATATAAAATTTAACCAGTGAATGGAAAACGCTTACAAAAGTGTCGAAGGCTACACATATTCCAATCGCACAAATATCAACACAAAAAAGAGCAAGTGACGTTTTTGTGTTCGATTAGCCACATGAAATCTGAAATCTGAGAGCAAATCTGAAGAAGCCCAATCGAATACCACATTAGTATCCTGCTCGCGCTCAAAAAATGTCTGTAATAGCAAGCAGAAGAAGACACTGATCTTCGTGTCCCATAAATTCCTATTTGCAAAAAAGGCAAAAAGGCAGATTTTCAAAAGACCTTAGATTAATTGAAGCTTAAAAAAAAGTTTTCCATTAACATTGCAAAAGGTTTTTTTTTGGCTTTGCGTTTTCTTTTCTTTCTCGATCAAATTTTTCTCTGCGGTTTCCTTCAAACAAATATCCATAGTAAACGCAACACAAACTCCTTCCTCCGTTTTATATGTCAAAATTTATCTTCAATGTACCGGACATTTATTTCGCGAGCTAAATGAGTAGAGACTTTTCATCAACCCATCTACATGAAGTTAAGAATTTAGCGTGCGAAAAGGATACTGCTGTGCTAAACTGCCTCGCTAGATTTTATCTTTGTAGACATTTTTGTATGGAAGGTAAAATTTAGCGCGAGCAGGATACTTAGCTTTCAAATCAAAATCTGTAAGGCCAAATCGAAAACGACATTAGAAAAAAAAAAATATTTTTTTTGGCAAATCTAACAGGAAAAGCAATCTCGATCAAAAATAAATACATTTTTTTAAAAAAATGTGATATTTTTTCCAAATCAAAAACGATATAAGAAACAAGCGATTCACCTATGTGAAATTTATATTCACCTCTCAATGGGGTGGAACTTTAGAGAACGTTAAGTAAACCTAATTGACAGGTTGTGAAAGCACCCATCAAATCAAAATCCAATATTCAATATTATTTGTTCAGTAAGCAGTTAGGCGAAGTCGAAATAAGTCCAATACTCACAGTTCACAGAAGGGTTTTTACCAAAATCCACCTACTGTGAATGACACGCATCATTATTCACAACCTTAGCCACAGTCTGTCACCGTGACCTAAAACTCAATGCAATAGGTACGATATACGCAACTCTGTACTGTAGTGGAATTTTTATCTTGGAAGTTGGAACTAAGTGACTGGAATCTGGAAATACTCACACATACACATACACTACTCCACTAGGGGTAGGGTAGGGATAGGGTAGGGACTAGGGAGATAGGAATAGGAAAAGAAATACAAAAATTCCATTTTAACCAATTTCCAGGTGCACCGTCAAGCAATTTCTTCCTTTCCTTTTCTTTCATTCGTATTTCTGTACGCGACCGGAGAAGAAGTGTCAAAGAGTGTGTTATTAACGATCGTGGTTCTTCATCTTCATTTAATCCGTCGGAATTAAAAAAATTTCTATTCACTTCGTTTGAGTTTTTTTTTTTAATTTTTAATCTCTACATCGTGGGTTCTCTTTCTATCCTATTGTACGTACTAACTACCTACTAGTACCTACTTTATCAATTGTGATTTGTGAACAACAAAAAATATCCGCTCGTTCTAAAATTGAAAAAGTTTTAAATTTGCAAATACAGTGTGCGGTAGTGAATGTTAAGCAGTGATTTTCTATTTGAAATAATCGAACTAAACCGTATTCTAATTGGCGTTTAGAGTGAAAAAGGATTTGCGAAGAAGAGAATTAAAGGAAAAAGAAATAAAAAAATGAATAAAACCTGTGCGAGGTGCAACAAAGTTGTTTACCCCATCGAGGAATTAAAATGTTTAGACAAGGTAAATACTTTTTTGTAACAATTGTAAGAGATTCAAACAACGTTATTTTTGCAAAGGATAGTAATTATAATGAATGCATAGGGGAGGCAAAACACAGATTTCTTTCATTTGTATGTTTCATGTTTCCTTTTTTTAAATTGGTAGAGTTTACAACGAGACAGCAACAGGCAACACAACGCAGCTACAAAAACGAAACGATCTGTTGCTTCTCGTTGCCTTCTTCTTTATTTTTTAATGTTGTTATTTTCTATTCTTTCCATGTTTTTTTTGTAAACTTTTCATCGTCATTCCACTTTATCATGATCTTCCTTTTCACATAAGGTTTTAGGTATGAAAAAGACATGAGATGAGAGTTGTTTCAAGTGGCAAAGAAGAGAAGTTTTGTTTTGCTTGTTGGATATCGTTAGGTATTGCCAACTATACAATAATTTAAATGGACATACCCATTGTATTTGTATACCTAATACAAAAAGAAATAAACAGTTTTATAGATAAGGTAGGTAGTTCCGACATCAGTGTAACTTAGGTGACTGATAAAAAATATGGAAACAGATTTTATATGGCTCTAGTAAAATTATGTTAACAAAATTCTCAAAAGTTTATAATAAAGTGCAAAAAAAAAGAATAAAAACAGAATAAAAGCATTCTAGAATTGGAAAATTATGTTAACCAAATATATTAGGTAAAAGACCATAAGTTAAAGTAATGTGAATTGTGTGCTTTTTAACGATATTTAAACAAAACACTACTCATTAAAAACCGGGTTTGTTATCCTATATGTTTTTTTGACGTTTGAATCAAAAAGATAGCTCATCTGTGAATGGATGGGCTTCGCGAAACACTATTGCATTTTTATACACTTAGGTAAATATATTCCAAGTCTTTCCGCAAGAATTTGTGAAATCTTCCATTAACTACGTCATTGCAAATTGAAGGAGAAATGAATTAATTTTGTTTAAAGCCAAATGCTTTATGTTTATAACAGCTAGTAAATAAATGGGTGTCCTTGTCATTGACAAATCATACTGAGACCACCAACTTCGACCGATTTCCAGTTACTTGCCTACGAGCTATATTTCTATGGGGTGGCAAATGTTAAGTGCGCTAGTATTGTCAGAGAAAAACCATAAAGAGACCCCCAACTCGCAATCCTGTACCGCTTGCCCAATCAATTCAATCAGTTAATTCCCACGCCGGTCAAAATCCCTGCACAACTCTGAAAATTTGGCTGTCAGTTTTTGATATTGACAAATATTTATCTTTTGGTAGGTAACACTTTTTTACGTTTATTGTTAAATATGAATGAACTCTATTTTGAATTTGTGTTTGCCATAATCCAAATATGTAGTTGATAAAAGTGTTCGATTTATAGATGATGAGTTTGGAAATGATTGACAGCAAGCGAAATGACAGCAAAGCTCAGCACTGAACAGTGCTATATCGAACGCATTAGGTTTAACCCAGTGAGGGTAAATGCCAAACAAACCTAGTATTATTTGTCTAGACCATTATGTGGGTCCATTGTTGTTGTGCTAGTAATAATAAATATCAAAATTTATTATATGGGTTACAAAAGATAAAAGATATTCGGCCAGATTTTTGTAATTACTAACGCTTGTCTGACTTCGGGACACCGCTACGTAATGGACCTTAGCAATAAACATTTTTAGTCTCGACTTTATATTTACAAAAGCTCACAATTGCAACATGGAAAATACAGCCACTGTGAACTACGAAAATTTAGAGTTGAGACTAAAAATGTTTATTGCTAAGGCCCTAAAAATTAAATAAATATTAAAAAATAATTTTGTAAAATGATTGTGAAAACCGGATTGATTTATGTCTTCTAGTTTTTAAGGTTCCGTACCCAAAGGGCAAAAAAACCGAACATTATTACTTTCGCTTTTGTCCGTCTGTCCGAACCCACTAGACCAATTTAGTTGAGAATTACTTTAATACCTGATTGAAAAATACAATAGAAAGAGCAGATTCCATTTTCTAAAAATGCTATACTACTTTTTTAGATTTTGTCATTGTTTTTTTTGTTACTCCTTCCGCCTAAACGGAGTCATAGTTATAAATGCTGTTATGCCCAAAACATATCTGCACAAATACTGGACACAGCTCAGAATGCAGTGCTGCAAGTAAAACAGATGTGCAGAATATTCATTCGCCGACTAAGTAGCTAATGTCGAAAGCTAATGATGCTAGAATTTACGTGTACCTATATCTATATAAACATGTGTGTATTCTAGTCTTGCTGCGCAATGAATTATGCACATATGTTTTGGGCATTATGGTACAAATTGCAGAGCGCCAAATCCAAGCAAGCGTTAAGACATTGAGAAGTTACTCTTGTATCTAAAAATGGGCATAATCATCTGCCCTGTTATATACAATCACTCAAAAAATAAAAGTGTCATATCTCTTAACGTATTTTTGGGGGAGTTTTTTCATTTTCAGACCACGAGATAGATAGCTTTTCACCGGATCTATTTATTTTGAACACGGTTGCCACCTGCAAAAAAAAAATTAGCTACCTACCAAAATTTAAAGAAAAAAATACCAAACCAAGATAAAATTTACCAAAAAATCTGGAGACGTTGATAAAACACACTTAGTCAGTCTTTAAATAGTTAAACAACGTCTACTTTATAAAATAATATAAATAAGACTTGACTTACTAATGTAATAGTAGTATCTGCTCAATATCCTTTTGCTGAAACAAAGCATGCATTTTTAAACTTAAATGATTTTATTTAATTTAAAAAAAACAAGCATGTATAAAACATAAGAACTTTTAATTCAATAAGGAACGTAGTAGTAACTTTGTCAGTCTTTAAACAATCAAGCTTAGTACGCTGCTCGAGCTAAACTAAATTCTATCTGAAAAATTACGAAATTAACAAAACTCAAAAAGCAAAAAAAAAAAAAACTACCACATTTGGAAACGCGCGATGTGCGAGCCAAATAGAGTAATAGGCTGCATCTGTTTTGCTTTATAGTGTTATGCAAACTAATGGTTGTTCAAACTCGTGCAAAAATTCTAAATTTGTAGGGTAGCTTCAGAAATGATACCTATTTCTCTCAACGGTCCCCCCTTTCGGACTTTTCAGAATTCTATAGCAGCCACTCTGTTGATTTTAATTTTGACTCTTCGAAATGTCGACTAAGTATGCAGGCATGATCACCTTAATAAAGAAATTGTCAATCCTATTCAGTCGAGCCCCATTGTATAGGGTCTTGTTGAGTATTTTATGTACACAGATTCAGGAGTTCTAAACAACTGTAGATATGCCCTAAGACATTGCCTCTCAAACACCCGAATCTTTTCCATATAGAAAGACCACGTAGCCAATGACCTTCACCCCGGTATCACTTTGACAGGGACTTCTTGGAGTTAAAATTGTAAAATTTAAAGTAACACATTGTCCAAATAAAGCACTTTGCGGAATGATGAGGCTCCATCTTAAATGAATTCGTTGCCGTGCATGTAGAGAAGGTATTGTGCATCGCGAAAGAGTTGGATTTTATTGTATATTTTATTAAGTTTGTGACTTTTTTGTTCGATAGATCGTGCAAATTAAAAAAGTCACAAACTTGCGCTGGGAACTGCTGCAAACAGCTTTTTCGCGAAAGCAAAATTCCAATTTAATTTTTATATGGAGATCTACTCTTTAAAACAAAAACCATAGACAAAGAAATAAAAAGTAAACAACGTATGCTTTGCCCACAACAAAAAGAAAAAAACGGCCGAAATCCAAATCCAAAGTTGAAACTGACATACATATTTTGTGTCATCTGCCACAAATATCCCAGGGATATTTCTGAAACAGCATGTACGCCAACTTTTAAATTTCAGCTGAGGAGTTGAGAGTTAAAGTAGTGAATAAAAGCAATTTTCAACTTGCCACTCAACTCTCTCTTTTGACCAACTGTCAACCTCGGAATTATCGGGAGGTTGAACAATATGGAATAAAACGGTCCTTAGACCATTGGCTGTGTCAAAACAAACTTAATAGGTAACACTACAGAAACAAAGTCTATGATTAGCAAAAACAATGTATGTATCTAATCACTGAAAAGGAAGTTAATGAAATGATAAAACGAAATACCTAACTAATATCATAGTAATTTATTATCAAACATTAATTGAAGCACGAAATTTCCAAGTAAAAAAGATAAATAAATCAATGCCACAACAGGACTCTATAGGTATACCCTAGGTCTAGCTTCTTACAGCCATTCTTTTTGTGTGTGTTTTTTTTGGCCGAATTTAAGTGTTTTAAAATATTTATCATCTTACCCGTAAGAACTCGTACTTAGAACTATAATTCTCAATAAATAAATTGTAGACGTCGAATATTAAATAAAAATTTCTTTTATTAAATAGCTATGAAAATGGTCAGCAAAAAACCCATTTAGGAAAAAGTTGTTTTGTTTTTTGGGGCATATTGCTTTCAGCAATACAAATAAAATAAAACTCGTTTATTTTAATTTTTGATTGACTTTTTATTCAATTAGAATAATAGATAACTACAAATTTCCAAAAAACGGTTACGGTTAAATATGCATGACATAAATAATAAATAATAAAACGAACTTTTAATGAAACATTTCCCATCTTTACCGCTTTTAACACTTGGTATTCGTTCCTTTGGCCGAAATTTCCTCGGGTTTGTGTCATCAACCAAGACAACAATAATTCTAATGGCGATCGGTTTTACGGGTTCAAGGTTCAAACCATTTAATTAATTATTAATTAAATTAATTGCTTGGATTTTACCCTATTTCGTCGAAAAAGAGTATGGTTTCGTCAGTGAGAATTAAAAATGCCACTATATTTGTATAAGAGGTCGGTAGTTGATTATTCGTTCTACTTCCACTAACATACCATAAAGTACTTCGTCCAAAGGATTGCGGGTTAGGAGGTTAATGTAGTGTGATTTATTGAAGGATTAATCGACCCTCTCTTAACCTGTATATCTCACAAAAGACTGTTAAGGCCACTAGGGGATGTCTTTAAGGAGGAGTACTTTCTCTTCTACTGTGGACTTTACTAATAGATGAACTCCTAGACCACCTCACACAATCGGGGAACATAATACAAGGTTATGCTGATGATGTAGTAATCACTGTTAGGGACAAGCATGACTCGACCATATCGGAGATAATGCAAAGGGCCCTAAACTTAACCAATGAATGGTGTCAAAACAAAGTGGACCATAAATCCATCAAAAACAGTCATGATACCATTCTTAAGAAAACGAAAACTAGAACTGAAACCGATCAAGCTGAATAACGCAGATATAGACTTATCAAGAGAGGTAAAATATCTAGGAGTAATCCTAGACAAGACTCACCTTGAATTCGCACCTTTATCAAGTCACCAAAAAGGCGATAAAGGCAGTTTATATGTGCCACCGTCTTTACGGCAAAACTTTTGGCTTATAACCAAAAATGATCTGTTGGTCATACAACACGATCATCAAACCAATGATCACCTATGCAGCGATATCATGGTGGCCAAAAACCGAACAAATAACGGTCCAACAAAAACTTAACAAGATATATCGCTTAGCATTCGTTGGAATAACGGGGGCAATGAAAACTTGTCCAATTGAAGCCATAGGAACAATGCTCACGCTCAGCCTTCTGCCTTTACATATTTCTGTAAAGAAGGAAGCTGGTCCCAGTGTCCTGAGGCTCCCTGATATATCAAATCTTAAAACAGGAAACCTCACAGGATATCTTCGAATACTACAAATGCTTCTAGATGATCCTGTGATTAAGTTATCAGACACCATGCTTTAAAGCCTTCGCTTTTCCAGAAAATTTAAGATATTCATATCTGACGGGAGTACCTGGAGGACCAACCAATTACAAATCTGGTACACCGACGGCTCAATGGGGTCTATGGGCCTAGGTTCCAAAGAGCTATAGCACTGCGAAAATAACCAAACACCTTTCAAGCTGAGGTACACAACATAGAGATATGTGTCCGAGAATGTTTACGAAGGTGCACTAAAGGTGCCCGCATCTACATCCTCTCAGACAGCCAGGCAGCTCTCAAGGCCCTAAGATCGTACTCGATCAGTTCAAAGCTGGTTTGGGAATGTCTCAATTTCCTTGAAGATCTGGCCAAGGAAAACATAGTCACCGTTGCTTGAATACCAGATTATGAGGGATTTGAATGATGAACGAGCGGATTGTCAGGCGAGAAGAGGCGCATCACGCTCGCTAACTGGTTCTGAGCTATACTTCGGGTTACCTTTGAGTTACGTACACTAAAAATTCAGGATATGGGAATATGATCACCAAAAAGATTCATAAGCCCAGCTCGTAGTAAACCAAAAAAGTTACTTGGGCTAAGCTAAGATGATCTAAGAACTCTAACGGGTTATCTTACTGGCCACTAAGATACCATCTTAAAATAATGGGACTTTCCGACGATGACTCTTATCAACTATGCGGGGTAGAGGAGGAGACAGCGGAACACATACTCTGCGAATGCCCTGCTGTGGCAAGGGGTAGAGCGATCCATATGCGAAGCGCGTTTTTAAGTCCTTCAGATATTGGAAACATGGAACCAAAAAGGGTATTGAAGTTGATAAAGAGCCACAAAAAAGCTGGGGCTTGGCCAGTTCCTTGGGGAACAACCCATGGTTTCTTTACTGGAAACCTCACCATAACAATCCTTCATTTAGTCGTGAAGCAACTTGTCGTTGTCATTTTGGTAGAAACTAAAAACTTTTTATCTGGATTGTGCGTCTCAGATATTTCCTTTTCTTACCGACAAGTATTTCCAGCTAACCGAAGTGTGAGAATCTCGGATGGCTTTCCCTTGATCTTTAATTTCTTCGCCAGATACTTTTTCATCATTCGACTCCTCGAAAACCGACAAAAACACATCATTTGCAGTTGTCGATGAAAATTGTCCCGTGCTCTCTACAGGAGTTCTTACAAGTTCCACATAAACATTCAACAAAGACACGTCGAGCAAAAAATTCTCCACTAAGATCACAAATAGAGGAGCATGGGTTAGCAATAACTCACCAAACCGACAGAACGACCTTATGTGCTATGAGGATGGTTCGAAAATTAACTCAGGAATCCACGGACCAAACCGAAATGTCTCAATACCTATGGGAAAGTGTATTTCAGGCAGAGCACCATGCCATTAAAGAATGTGCAAACCACATAGGTAATTATACAAATCAGGTATTTAAGGCGCTGACATCCACATATTCACGGACATTCAAGCGGCTATAAAATCTCTTACCTCACCCGTTATTGACTCTAAATCTGTACACTGCTTTACTACGCTAAGAACCCGTGTTTTTCTAAAACTGAGATAATTAATATAGCCAGTCAATGTTAGTTTTATTATATAGAGTATACCGTCTAAGACATTTTAAGTGCGGCAAGTTCTAAAATCATAAAAAAAAAACTTTTTTTTTTTTAATATTTGACCAAATAATATTTGCTTTAAAAGATAGAAAATCCATCCCTGATTAGAATTATTAAGGTCCAAGACATTTTGTTGAAACTTTTCGTCACAGTTTCTGGAGTTCGCCCAGTGGAATGTGTTCTGTTTAAGGCAGTGAAAGTGGTTTGTAATATTTGCGTTGGCCTATTTATATATAAGATGTCAAACGTACAAGAAGTGGGGTAGTGAAAAGAACCGTAAGTTGTTATCTTTAACCACCAAGCCATTTCGCACAGTTGTGTAGGGTTGTAAGAAACCTGCCAATTAAGATTACATGGTTGGTTGAGCGAGGTGGAGCTATAGCACTGTATATCGATGGTGATACTGAGACTCACTAGTCCCTCATCACAACTTCTAAGCAACTACTCTGTCCAAAGGCTTACTGGCAATCTTATGGCTTATGGAATAGTACTTAAAATTGTCATTTCACAGTTCAATAACAACCAACAACTGTGCAGTTGAAAGTTAAAATAAAATCAAAAACAATATAGGTTTCATAATAGGATGTGGTTGATGTTTAAAAATGGTTTGAAATTTCTATGATAAAAGTTTACAAGAAAAAACTCTCCTACACCCATCCGGTTTATGTGCTTGACCTCTGTATGCCAAGCAGCCAGTCGCTTTTCTAGTAAAGCTTAACTCCCTCATAAATATGAGAGCATAACAATATAAGAATAAGTAAGAATATAAATAAATTAATTTCGTTTTATCCATACCACTTTGACTGCGACTACGCAACTTTGAATGTATAAAGTGGGAAAAATTAATTTTACTCCAAGTACCATAAATACCAGTCATTTCCTCCCCATTTCAAAGAATCCACCTTAAAGAACACTTCGCACGGGGCACGGGACTCCTGCGTTTTCCCGCACAAACAGAAGCTCGACGTAGAGTGGTCTCATCGCTTGCTGCACCCCATCCATTGATGTACACTGACAACAGAATGTCCTGTGTCATTCATCCACCGATCCATCGACAAATCCACCAAACGCACTTCTTACCACAAATAAATTTCAATTTAAAATTGTTTTAGGTATCTTTTCCGCTGAATAAAAGAAAAGAAAACAAAACAAAGAAAGACAAGCAAATGAGAGAACAAATTACTCGACTTTAGTCTAAATTTAGAATTTCCACAAAATCGTAACACTTTAGTTAGACAAAGAAGGCTAATGTGCGAGCATTGTTATTTTAAACCGCCACAACTAGGTGCTCTATCGGGCTGAGCAGCGCCAGCTCAGGAAACTGGAAACTAGTTTAGCTGAATAGTTTTCTCCGACCAAGCTTTGACAATTCATCTGGGTAAGTATTTTGCATTTTCAACAATTCAAGCGGGGCAGATAGAGCGAAATAACGCACAAACCAAAGCGAAATAATTTACACACCGCAAATGTAGGAATTACTATATTTCAAGGTCGGTATAGAGCTACCCTACCTCATCTCTTTGCTCATGAAGTTTGAGGCTAAGCAAAAGCAGTGTCAGCACTCGATGTGCTCTTCACCACTCAATCAGAGAGTCGGTTTTTATATTATTAAATTTGTTCGTTTGTTAATTTTTCTAGTTTGCGCATTCCAGGCCAGCACTAGCAGTAGAGAATGGTTAATATTTATGTGTTCTTTTGCATATATCTATGTTTATGCATAAATTTATATACAAATGTTTATAATTTGTGTAAAATTATTGCAAATTCGATGCTTACATACTTAGCAATACTTTAGCAATTTGCGTTTACCATTTTTTTCAATGTGCGCAGGTTTTATTGCGTCATTTTTTGGGAACATGCTAACTGATTTGAGTTGAACATACATTGACATTTTGATTGCAAGCGCGCTATAATAACGATATATGGAAGTGAAAACCGTTGCAATTATAGTTTTGACTTTGGTCGCAGTAGCTAAAAATGTGTTACTCATAAATTGGGCTTGACGTCAAAACTAAAAATGGTATGTTTGATAAAATTAGAACAGATTTGTAGCTACAGACATCAACGATTTTAAGACACTGGGACGACACTTACAAATCGACCCACATACATTTTCCACTGTTATTGCATTGTATAGACATTGTGCAGTTATTTTACTGCACCTGTTTTTTAGGTTCATCCAACACATTTTTGTGTTCTTGAATCGTTTAGAACTTGTAGCGCGTTTGATAGGAGCGGTCATCTCTTCGTAACATTAACTGAATAGGTTTTATGCTATTCCATTGAATATAAACTCACGCAGTTGTATTTCGATAACCCTCTAAATGGACACCTTTCATCGAGCAAAAATATAATCTTTAAGATAGCTTCGAATGCAAGCGTCAACTTTCGCTCTTTCTTTAGGTGTTTGTTAAAGAATAATGTTGTCTGATTTATTTGTTGACAACTACTAAACATAAGAACCACTAGTAGCATCGGTATAACATAATAAAATAAATAATTAGGTAGAGCCCCAAAACTGTCAAAAAATCCGATAGTTCTTTTTTGAAACTTGAGTTCAATCTTAAAGAATAGCATTGCACACGAAGACTAACCAAACAATTAGAATAAAACATTGAAAATTTAATTTGAAATCATCCTACAGTGCAATTCTAGTCGCACTATTACTCGTTACAATTAAAAAAGTGACAAAAACAGAAAATAGAAATGAAAGCAACTTCATGCCATCGATGAATGGACAGCGCCATTTGCAACCTAAGAATGCACTGCTTACGTTTTCATTGAATGCACCCAGACGGACGTGCGGGTAAAGCTGGTTCCAAAAAATTAAAAAAAACTTACCCATTCCAATTTTACTATGCAAAGTATCTGAAAAGAAGTTTTTTTTTTTAAATTTAATAATTCAGTAGAACTATAATATGAATTTTACATTCTTAGGTTCAATTCCTGGTTGAAACTGAAGTTTTATAATTTTATGAATTTAAATTCAAGAGAATTCACTTCCGTTGCTTCGCCAGATCACATTTTTCGTAACACATTCACCACTTTACTCCCCAACTATAAGGGTGCCTATAGGAGTAATCACTTTAAAAATTAAATTAAAATTATATTAAAAAAAATGTTATTCATATTTATATCTCGACAACAACGCCTATTCAAGCTGCAAGCAACTATATATATCCACATTGATTGATGATTGCATTCAGTTGATTGGTTTCGTAGATCGACAACAGCGCCACCTATCGGATCCAAAACTGTCCTATCCCTTAAGCTACAACCAACCATGCACATCCACAAAATTTTATTGAATTCGGTTGAGTGGTTTCATAGATCGACAACACCATATACGCACAAATGCAGGTGTGTTCAGTTAAATGTCTATAACTGATGAACCAATACACGTACAAAGTCCGTATACGTAAAAAGCTTGGTATTGACGTCAAATTTCATGGAAAATTTTCAGAAATATAATCTGTTCACGCATTACAGGGAACATCAATTTCAAATACAATGTAACTTATTTTTATACATATAAGCACATCATCATCATCATCAATATATGTATTAATATGTTTTCGTACACTTTTTTAGTATTTATTATAAAATGTAACTTTATATCAACAAAAAATCGTCGGCATATGTCGCCATTAAGGCTGGTAAAATTAAGTTAAGAATTCCCCATACAAAATGCTTATCAGATAATTGAAAGCATTTTGGTGACATTCAATTTGTCCCCGCCATATATTACCATAATACGTTACGTATTCAAATATAAATCATCATAGATTAGAACCTATTTTTGTTTCAACAATGAAAAGAAAAATTTCGACATTAGGTGCTTGCTCTTAATTTTGATAGTGACGTATTAAAAATGTAAATGAGTTAAACTTAGTTCAAATTGGCGTATTTTTTCGATATCTAGATGTCGCTTTGTTTATAAAAAACAACAACATAAATATCAAAAATATTGGTAATTTTTTTAGTTTCTATTGCATATCAATAAATGGTAGGGTCGATTTTCGACCACAAGCGATACTAGTCAATATTTATTTCCCCTCTTGAATGGACTGAACCAATTTTTACAGGTTTCCGCCAGTGCGACTTTAATCAATCAAAAGGCTAAATAGCTTCATCTCGGCAACAACCACGTCTACCCCCTTGTTGCAGTTCTTGAAGGTTAACAGACCAACACACCGGACAGCACGCCGTTATATTTATAGCCGACTTTCATACAACATCTGTGGTACATTCTGATAAAAATAAATACAAAAAAAAAAAACAAAAAAACGCACAAAGCAACAGAAAAAAAATTCAAAGTAGCAAAAGAACTACACAAACTTCATCAAATTCAAAAGAGAGAAGCGAAAGCAAAAAATAAAGCTGCTGATTTTCAAGACCTATGTTGACCTAAATCGCGCGTATAAAACGACGTATCCATTGGCTGGGTCAAAACGCCAATCAGCCACAGTCAGCGGCGCAGCAGCTAAAGCGAAGCAAACCTCTTGCGTCTCCCAAGAACTCAAGGTTTGTTGCTATTTAAATTGAAGGAAACAAACAATTGGATTCAGAATAGCATGGCAATGGGTTCACGAGGGAGTCGGGGAGAGCGACTTCGGGTGCGCTGACTACCACATGACGATAGACAGTTTCCAACTTCCGATTGTATGTGTGTTTTTTTTCTAGACGGGGCCCCACTCTTTCGACAGAATTTACCTTTTTTTTCTGGTTGAGCTGATCTTTAAATTGCGCGCATATTTGACGCTTCATGAGTCACATAAAAATGTAATCGGAGACTTACATATAAAGGGGGAGACTAAGTACATTGTCAGATTGAAACGATGAAATTCGCAATGCACATCAGGAAAAGACCCAAATGAAAAACATTTTCTTTGAAATTGAAGTGAAACCCCCTCTAAGGTCAACATTCTTGTAGTTACGGTTCTATGAATTTGCCCAAAAAATAGGGGGAATGAGTATTTTATTTTCCGTTTAAAGTCTCTCTTTTTTTGATAAATTTTTAAGGAAACTGTACTTAGAGCAGAAACAACAGGTGTTGATGTTACTTGTTTTCTTTTGCACGCATCTAAGAGAACACGCTGAAATTGGATACATTGATTGAGAAATATGTGGCACATCTGTTCGCTGTTGTGCTGTGCAGCTCTATATATCTAACAAAAAGGCTTAGATGTTCACATCATCCAGCACAATAGTTGTTTCGTGGTATTTAAATATGCAACAATGTTTATGGTTTCGAGGAAATCGATAACCCAAGTTGCACAACAGGCATGGTCTTTAACGAGTTTAAATAATTTTCTATAATTATTGCTGACGGAAGCAATTAAGAGAGTGGCTCTTATCTCGTTAAGGTGGTCTTGCTTGCATAATTAGCTAAATAAGTTCTTTCATAAGATCTTGGTCAAAAGTAAAAGCGAAAAGGAACAAGTTTCTTTTAAAGTTATATGTGTCACCATATGGGATAGTGTTTAAGCTTCTCTTGTGCAGTTACAGTTGAGATTTAGCGGAACCTCAACTTTAATATGCTCTACTAATTTTCAAAAAGCGTCAAGGTCAAGCTGCTTTTCAATAACATTCCCCGTAAATTAACAAAATGTTCAAGTCCTGAATGAAGTCATTTCGCGCTGGCAAGAGAAAATTAAAAATGTATGTAGATATCACTCAGATACTGTCTATTTGATGCAGAACATCGTATACTGTGTGTGCGTGCGTGCAGTCAATTCGTACGACTAGTATTCATAGGTTTACGTACGATACGAATTTTTGCTGCCGGCCTTATTCTACTTACCATGGTAAGTACCTAAGGCCAGGTTTTCTTTTACGTCGTTGTTTTGCTCTGGGTTAAATTAGTTTACGACTATACTTGCCGTAACATTAGTATCCACCCGCTCTTCGACCTAGCCATCTTAGACGGTTGAAGCAAAATTTTTAAAAAGGGTTATGCCGCTGTACAACTAGTAGAGTTCGTCGATGACCCTGCCCTTCCAAAGCTCGTCAAAATAAATAAATAAATAGTTGGCGCAACAGGTCCGTAGGGACCCTGGGCCTAGCTCCTCATAACCATTCGTTTTGTGTGAGTTTTAATTTTTGGGACGAATGGACGGGATCTACAGTTTTATGCCGAGTCCAAACGGCTAATTAAGAAGCTCTTTCATGATCAGTTATGCTCTCGGACGTTTGTCAGACGTTGGCGAGAGGTGGCGCAGTGGAAATAAACCTTTTAGTTGGAATTTGGGTTTTCTCGGGATTCGAACCTGGGACCCCTCGCTTAGTAGTCCAACACTAACCGCCAAAGCTCGTCAACTCGAACAAAAATTTGCTTTATTATTTTTTCTTCCTATTAAAAATGTTTAAGAGGCAGTTTGGTTAAAAATGCATAGTTTTTTTTAATATAATTTTTATTATTATATATAATAAACTTTTGTTATTGACGGTACCACTTCGATGTACTTATATTTAGTATTACCTTTGTGCATTTTTTGCTTTTCTGGTTCTTTCTATAACAATACTTACTTACTTTACTTAACGGGCTCCCGACCCGTGGAGAGTCTCTGCCTGAGACACTGCAGCCTTCCATCCTCTGCGATCCCGGGCACGCTGCTTCCAGTTATTCAGACCAAGCGCTCTGGCATCCGCGATGGCTTGGTCTTTGAAACGGAGGTTCGGTCTTCCTTGTCGTCTCGAACCTGGCGGCTGGGATTCAAAGATCCTCTTAGCTGGAGCATTATTGTCCATTCGCTCGATGTGGCCGAGCCAATGTAGTCGACGTATTTTAGCCTTTTGGACTACATCCACATCTTGGTACAGCTCATAGAGTTCGGGGTTGTATCTTCTCCTTCATTCGCCCTCCTAGCACACAGGACCAAAGATTCGCCGAAGAATTTTTCTTTCGAAGGAGCCCAGTATCAGCTCTCCCTTCCTGCTTATCGTCCAGCACTCGGCGCCATAAAGCAGAACTGGCAGGATAGGGGTTCTGTAAAGCATACATTTTGTCCTTCGAGTTAGGAGTTTTGAACCCAATGGCTTTGCCAAACCGAAGTAGCAGCGGTTTCCTAGGGTAATTCTTCGCCGGATCTCCACTAGGATGTCATTTGTGGAGTTCATATTTACTCCGAGGTAGATAAACTCCTTAACTGCCTCGAAATTGTTGCTATCAATAGTGATGTTCTGTCCTAGGCGGTGGACAGATGCTTGTTTGTTTGTTGATAGCATGTACTTAGTCTTGTCCTCATTTACTACAAGACCAACGAATTTCGCCTGTTCTTCAATCGCCGTAAAAGCCTCTATCACGGCACGCTGGGAGCGACCGATGATGTCAATATCGTCTGCATACCCCAGTAGCTGGACGGATTTGTTGAAGATAGTGCCTTCCGTGTTGACACCTGCCCTGCGCACTATCTGCTCTAGCACGAGATTGAAGAAGTCATTTGATAATGCGTCTCCTTGACGAAATCCGATGCATGTTTGGAATAGCTCGGAGGAACTACTTCCAAATTGCAGCGTGTGTTCTCCAGCGTCACGCTACATAGCTGAATCAGTTTTGCCGGGATCCCGAATTCGGCCATCGCCACATAAAGCTCCTGACGATGAATGCTATCATATGCGGCTTTGAAGTCGATGAATAGGTGGTGAGTCTCGACTTGAAATTCATTGGTCTTTTCCAGGATTTGCCTCAGTGTGAAAATTTGGTCTATAGTCGATCTGCCGGGCCGGAAGCCACACTGGTACGTGCCGATTAGTGTGTTGCAGAACGGTTTGAGACGTTCACACAGTACGTTGGATAGGATCTTGTATGCGACATTAAGCAGGGATATGCCTCGATAGTTCTTGCAAAACATAGAATCGCCTTTTTTGTAGATGGGGCATATGGAGCTGATAGTCCAGTCATCGGGCATACTTTCTTCCACCCATACTTGGTTGATGATTTGGTGCATGCGGCCTACCGAAACATCACCACCGTATTTGAAGAGCTCCGCTGGTGAACCATCAGAGCCGGCGGCCTTGCTGTTCTTTAGCTTTTTTATTGCTAAGCCAACTTCTTCTATACTGGGTGGTAGAACTGGATCTTCATTGACTGGACGTGGGTTCTCTTCTTGCCCTATCACTCTCTCTACATGATGCCCATTTAGCAGCTGCTGGAAGTACTGTTTAAAAACATCTACTATTCCCTGCGCTTCGATGACTAGGTTTCCATCACTGTTTCGAAAAGCCTGCGTTCCGGTCTTAAAGGCAGAAGCCAGTTGCTTGGCTTTCTTGTAGAACTTCCGGATGTTGCTTCAATCGCGGGACTCTTCGATCTCCTTGAGCTGGGAGACTGCGTAGGCCCTCTTCTTTCTACGCAGGATTTTCTTCTCCTCCCTCCTCCTGGCTCGATACATCTTCTGTCACCTTTTTCCTGCGTACGCATTCATCATCATACCACGGGCTCTTTCTCTGTGGTGGCTGGTACCCTAAGGTGGTTTCGGCTACCTCTTTGATGATGTCGCGATACTGGGACCACTGGGTGTTGGCATTCGTGGTAGGTGAATGCTAAGGCGTCCAACGTCGAATTTCTTCTTCTGGGCGGAACGCAGTTTCTTCTCGTTGGATAGTCGAGCTCTGAACTTAGCCGCAACAAGAAAATGGTCAGAGTCGACGTTTGCCCCTCGGAATGTGTGCACGTTGAGGATGTTGGATGCGTGCCTGGTGTCGATTAGCACATGGTCGATTTGGTTGGCGGTTCGACCGTCTGGAGAGCGCCAGGTTGCTGTGTGGATCCTAAGCCTTGGAAACCTAGTGCTACTTATCACCGTATTACGAGCCACCGCGAAGTCATTTAGTCGGTAACCGTTGTCTGTGGTCGTTTCGTGGATTCTGTGCTTACCAACTAACCTGCCAAAGATGTTTTCCTTTCCGATTTTAGCATTGAAGTCCCCGAGCACAATTTTGACATCGTACTCCGGACAGGCTCTGTAGGCTCCATCCAGGGGGTCAATTCTCGTACTGTGAAAGGGTGAATCGAATAAATCGTTTTCACATTCGCTCTCACACATTCCTTTCATTTTTTCGATTCACTCAGTACTAAAGAGCGATTGTCGTTCTATAAGTGAAAATATCGTGGTGAGTTTAGTATCGTATACTGTGTTGTATGATATCAAGTTCTCAATTTTCAAACTCTCACTAAAAACATTCACTTGCAAATGAGAACGTGAAAAAAAATTATTCATATGAAAATTTTTGATGTTTGGTTTCACATTTTCGTAGAACGAGAATTGAAATTGCTGTGAAAGGGTGAAAACATTTTCGTTTCACTTTTTCACAGAACGAGAATTGACCCCCAGGAGGTCATAAAACTCCTCCTTGATAGGGTCTTCAGCCTCGTCGGTAGGGGCGTGTGCACATATTAGGATTATGTTTTGGAAAGTAGCTTTGATGCGGATCACAGCTAGGCGATCACTTATCGGCCTAAAGTCCATAACTTTTGTCCTAAGCCGATTTCCCACGACGAATCCATGCAATCTTTTATGGCAGCTGTAATAAATATCGCAATTTTTCCTTTTCATCATACCTGATCCTATCCATCGTATCTCCTGGATCGCGGTAATATCTGCCTTGTACCGCGTGAGGACAGACTCAAGTTTTTGAGTAGCACCTGGGGTGTACAGCGTTCGTACGTTCCAGGTACATACTCTTAAATCGTTGTCCGTTGACGTTCCGGGTCTGGTTGCCGTTTGAGGGAAATCGTTATCCGGGGCTCCTCGTGTCTCTCTCAAAACTATTCTTTTTTTTTACATGGTCGTTAAGTTACCCCGACGGCACAACCCCCAACCTGGAGGGCCAGGCCGTTGACCCTAGGACAGCAGGCCGGTTACTCCGGTGCCAGTAACCCACTTTGGGATGTGAGCGCTGCCGTTGGCGCATTAAGGGTTCATCCGCCACCAACTCTTCTCCAACACCCTGGCTCGGCATTGGAAATCCCTATAGACCTGATATCCGAATATGTCAGAGCAGCTCTATAGGGATAACACTAAATAGTTCGGCCTGACTGGAACTGTATACGCCACCGTTGGTTCCATCTAGGGAACTCCTCCGCTGCCGTCTGGTACCAGAGGAGGTGTCTTAGTGAGAAAACAACACTCCTCCCCCCTCTCTCGTCTGCTGCCACCAACGACCTTCCAAAGGGGTTGGTTACCCAATCTCCAGTCGAGGTACTAGGCACCCAACAGTCACCACTTGGAGGTGAGAGTATGAGTTGATAGTGAGAGGCTATGTAAGAACGCTTATGTTCTCATGACATCGCATCACTACCCTTCAACCGGCATAACCAATAACCAATAAATAATCTTCTGTCTGATAAACCAATGTACACAAATATAAAGGGTTTTCCAATAAGAGGTGTTATTTTGATACTCAAAGAAAAAATGCGATTTTTTTGAGATAAATGATAGGATGTTTATTTCATAATAGAGAGGAAGGTATGCCGTTAATAATGAAAAAGAACATCAGCCAAATGGCCACCACGAGCACGCATACAGGACCATATCCTTTTCATGAAATTTTCCATAACCAAATCGCAAAGTGGCTACGATTTGGTTTGAGGTCTTACATCGACGCTGTGCTGTAGGCGTAGACCTTATCTTTCACGTGGCCCCAAAGGAAGAAGTCGCAAGGTGTTAAATCACAAGATCTCGGTGGCAAATTGTGATCACCTCTTCGAGAGATAACACGGTCCGGAAACTTTTCCCGTAAAAGAAAAATGGTTTCGTTGCTTGTGTGGCACGTATCGTCGTCTTGTTGAAAGTAAACGTTGCCCAGATCAATACCATCCAACTCCGATCATAAAAAATCATTAATCATCTCGATAGCGCAATCCATTCACCGTAACTGTTGATCCAACCTCATTTTCGAAAAAGTAAGGTCCAATTACCCCGCCGGACCATAAACCGCACCAAACAGTCACACGTTGAATATGGAGAGGCTTTTCAACAATAACTCTTAGGTTTTCCGAGGCCCAGATGCGACAATTTTGCTTGTTGAAGTAGCAGGTGGAAATGGGCCTCATCAGTCAAGATGATTTTTCGATGGAATTCCGGATCATTTTCATGCATTTAAAATTTAATAATTTCAATGCGTTGTTGAAGCGTGTATCGTTCCATTTTTAGTAATGGCGTAGTTTCTACTTGTCAAATGTCAAAGAATAAAAGCTTCAAAAGTGACAGCTACCGAAATAGCGGGTCATTCACAATAACACCTCTTATTGGACGTCCCTTTATAATTATCCCAAGAGATATCGAGGCCCAAAACAAACAAACAAAAAAAGAGCATATAAAGAAAACTCTTTAGAAAACTACGCACCCAGGGGTATTGACGAAGGAATACAGTATCTTCGAAAAGCATTTGTATTCCAAATTTTGCTTTAACAGCATTCGTCTATGCAGAAAAGAGATTAAAATTGAATTGATGTCCCCGAACGCTATAAATTTGACTTAATCTTGTTCCCGTACGCGAAGTCTCGTTCACAGAGAAAGAGAGAACAATATCTCCTTCGTCAAGATCTATGCAAAACGTTATCCAAGGAATGTCTCTTGGTAAGAAACTATACTCGTAGTTTTTGGAAACTATCAGGTACAGCGTCAGTTGCGGTTGTAAGTATTTTGCTTTTAAAATGCAAAAAAAAAAAACCGAAACAGTTCCCGTGTTTACTTTAAGAATTATTTTCTAAATTTTCCGAAATTAGTCATTCATTTGTCACGAATCTTACTAATATAGTATTCGATTGGTCTCCCGAATACAACGGATTACATTATTGCTTTCGAGGACTTTAACATTGAATACAAAGCAATAATCCCAGATCTTTCTGAATGGGAGGATGACACAATAAACTATAATTATATGCATTAGAAATTTACACAGATGTAACCAAAATGGCGGAGGGCACATGGTCGGAAGTTTTTTCTCGATCGAGATGTCGGAGGATTGCAGGCGAGGGGTAGACTGTTTCGGTCACCCTTAGTCTATCTGAAGACAAATCGTCCACTGGTCACCTCCACATTTACCAACTCGGGACATCAGCTTAAAACATGCCAGTGCAGCGGAAGGTGTTAGATGATACTCGCAAGTGTAAGACTGTTTCGGTTACCCTTTGCTTACCCGAAGACAAAACGTCACCAGCATAATTGACGCAATAGGGGTCCCACTAGTATGTCCGGTCTAGATATTATTCTGGCCGTCTTCCCTCTATTCACACAAATGGTATCACAATAAACCCATCCGTATTAATTTGGCCTAAGTACAAGGTGGCGCAAAAATAACCTTCCGATGTTTTTTGGCTGTAATTTAAAAAAAAAAATTAAAAACTTTGATTCTTCTTGTGGATTATTTTTATTTGGTCTTTTAATTTTTTTTACATCAAGTCGAGAATATGATGTCATGTAAATGGCCGCCGCCACAGTTGATTGTCATTTGAGCCCTTTTTATGGCATTTTCCATCACTTTGGCCAAAACTTCCGGCGATAGGTCCTCACATTCTTGACGGATATTGTCTTTAAGAGCTGCAGAGTCTGAGGCTTGTTGACATAAACCCGCGACTTCAAAAAGCCCCACAAAAAGAAGTCTGGAGTGGTCAAATCAGGCGATCTTGCTTTCCAGTGCAAATCGCCAAAACGGGAGATTAGGCGCCCGGGAAATGCATCCTTCAGCATATCGGTTGTGGCACGTGCAGTGTGTGCCGTTGCACCGCCCTGTTGGAACCACATGTTTTCCAATCCCAATTCATCAAGTTGCGGCAAAAAGAACTCGTTGATCATTGCTCTGTAGCGCTCACCATTCACAGTAACCGTTTGGCCCGCGACGTCTTCGAAGAAAAAAGGTCCGATGACTCCTCCAGCGAAAACAGCACACCATACAGTGACTTTGAGCGGGTGTAATGGCTCTTCGTGGGTTACACGCGGATTTTCAGTGCCCCAGAAGCGTAAATTTTGCTTATTTACGTACCCGCTAAGATGGAAATGGGCCTCATCACTCATGAGTATTTTTGATGAAAAATCATCTTCCTCTTGGTGTCGAGTCGAGAATATGATGTCATGTAAATGGCCGCCGCCACAGTTGATTGTCATTTGAGCCCTTTTTATGGCATTTTCCATCACTTTGGCCAAAACTTCCGGCGATAGGTCCTCACATTCTTGACGGATATTGTCTTTAAGAGCTGCAGAGTCTGAGGCTTGTTGACATAAACCCGCGACTTCAAAAAGCCCCACAAAAAGAAGTCTGGAGTGGTCAAATCAGGCGATCTTGCTTTCCAGTGCAAATCGCCAAAACGGGAGATTAGGCGCCCGGGAAATGCATCCTTCAGCATATCGGTTGTGGCACGTGCAGTGTGTGCCGTTGCACCGCCCTGTTGGAACCACATGTTTTCCAATCCCAATTCATCAAGTTGCGGCAAAAAGAACTCGTTGATCATTGCTCTGTAGCGCTCACCATTCACAGTAACCGTTTGGCCCGCGACGTCTTCGAAGAAAAAAGGTCCGATGACTCCTCCAGCGAAAACAGCACACCATACAGTGACTTTGAGCGGGTGTAATGGCTCTTCGTGGGTTACACGCGGATTTTCAGTGCCCCAGAAGCGTAAATTTTGCTTATTTACGTACCCGCTAAGATGGAAATGGGCCTCATCACTCATGACTATTTTTGATGAAAAATCATCTTCCTCTTGGTGGTGATTAAGGATGGCTTGAGCGTATGTTAGACGCGATTGGCGGTCAGCAGCTAACAGCTGATGCACCGTCTGGACTTTGTACGGAAACATCTTCAAATCTTGTACCAAAATTCGCTGTAAAGACCGTCGACTTATACCCATTTGCGTGGCACGTCGTCTGGTCGATGTGGACGGCGCTTCCATGACATCTTCGGCTACAGCAGTAATATTCTCTGCAGAACGGCTACTCCGTGGTCTGCCACGTCTGGCAGCATCTCGTGTTGTGCCAGTCTCTTCGAGGCGAGCGGCTAAACGTCGCAGTGTTTCACCAGTAGGCGTTGGACGGCTAGGAAATCTGCGACGAAATTCGCGTTCTGCCAAAGTCACCGACCGATTATTGCTCAAATAAATAGTCACCAATATTCCGCGTTCTGGAGCAGTGTAGCGTAGCATTGTTTATTAACGTGTATTTCGCATGTGTTTACTACACAAATGTCAAAACAGAACTGACATTAGGGGCCAATCGCAAAATGTATAGCATTTTCTTATAGGAGGATTACTTTTGCGCCACCTTGTATGTCTTTCTATACAGCCACTCCACGATTGGATCTTCAGATTATGCTCTGAGATTTCAGATTTTGTGTGTCTATTTGTTGGTGCGATTGGTGCGTTTTCCATTCACTGGTTAAATTTTTTATTAAGTCATTTGAAATTTGCGTCCAGATTCATTTCTAAACATTTTTACATAAATTATTATTAAAACTAGCATTATAAAGGTACTCTGAGAAAAAATCCAGATTCGCAAAAGTGATCTGAAATCGGGAAAAGATTGTTTTTTTTTTTGTACAAATCAAACATGACTAGAGCAAAAATAGTGATCTGACTAACCCTATACCTTACGTCATATAAAATAAATAAAATAAAAAATAACAAATTCGAAACTTTCATTCCATAAGGTGAGCATTTATAAAAAAAAATCCATATAGATTAATTTAATGAGCTCAGTTTTGTTTTCTATATACAGGTGACACTGCTAAGAACCACCATTTCGAATTGGCCATTTTCTCTTTTCATTTGCTTTTGCACAGTTATCTAAAGAATATAATTTTAATAAAAGAACCACTCAACTGGCACAATGAACGAACCATTTTTAAAATTGTTTACCCCAAACAATCAAAAACTATCAAATTAATGCGATTACAGGAAATCATCCGTAAACAAAAGAGCAAAAGTCGAAAGCTATATACTGAGCACTACTTCACAACAAACACTTTCATAAATGTAGGTCAGTGTACTTAGACACACTCTCTACAGCATACAGAAGCCACAGCCAGTTTTGTGTAGCCTGGCGGAAGCTCGAGCATGAAATGTGATTCGTCGTGTGAACGCGTATTGGAAGGCTCATATTCCATGATCTCATTGTTTTCCATCGTTTGGATTGTTGCGTAACCTTCATTCATTTAGTGGGTAAATTTGAACAAAACGCAAAGACTAACTTACGCACTTAGCCGACGCGACGATGAGCCCACTCGCGTAAGTAACAGCGAAGTGAAAGGCAAACTGAGGTGATTTATGATTGTGATCTTCACGCGAAAAAATCCGAACGAACCTCTGCGGTTTGTTTGAGTGCCTGAGAGATTAGTTTATGATCCACATACATGAATATGTGTCCAGACTTTCATTTCATGACAGGCAATCATAAAGATTACATAATATAAACGCAACAACAGAGAGTAAACTTTGCCGCGCATCGAAAAGATCCGTGAGAGTTTGCAAAAAAACTGATAACAGAGCTCCTTCAGCAACGAAAAATGGGAAGAGCCGTGATATGTGCATAGTTTTGATTTGTAATGTCAAATATAACTGAGGCCAAGAACAGCATGAACAAGTGACGCATAATATACTACTTTAAGTACGCCAACAAAATTAAAGGAAACAGTACCGTGAATTACAGACTTGAAAATAGAGTTGAAGGGCGATCCACCATAAACGCAACCGAGTGACCATTTCAAAGGATTGTTTAACGATGTTTAGCCGTAATCCCGAGGAGTTTTTGCGCCGTTTCGTAACCGTTGACGAAACATGGATCCACTACAACACACCAGAGACCAAGGAACAATTAAAACAGGGGGTTTCTACAGGCGAACGTGCAATAAAGACGGCTAAAGTGGGTCTTTCTGCCAACAAGGTCATGGCCATGTCTATTATTCTGAGCTTTTGAATAGATTTGATACTGAATTGAAGCAAAAACGTCCGCATTTGGCAAAGAAAAAAGTGCTGTTTCATCAAGACAATGTCCGTGTGCACAAGTGTGTAGTCAGCATAGCAAAATTCCACAAATTACGCTATGTACTGCTGCCCCATCCAGCATTTGGCCCCTTGCGACTATTTCCTGTTTCCAAACCTAAAGAAATGGCTGGGCGGTAAGAGATTTAGGTCCAATGAAGAGGTCGTCATCGACACAAATGCCTATTTTGAGAGTTTTGAGAAAACTTAAATTCGGAGGGAATAAAAATATTGGAAAAACGCTGGGCTAAGTGTATCGAGCTAAAAGGAGATAATGTTGAGAAATAAAAAAACTTTTTGACCAAAAAAAATATGTATTTTCCAAAAAGTCACTGACTTATCAAACAACCCTCATAGTTTTGCTTATGTGAATTTTATTTTTGACAGCAGAATCCAAGCAGCTGCCTAATGTAAACCCTTGGGTTTGTTCCAAAAAATTAATTTTAGAAAATATTTCAGAACATTGATCAAATTTCTATTAGGCTTGGTGGATGTTATATTGAAATTCTGTAGTTTAAAAGCACTGAACTGTGTTAAATGATGTTACTTAGGAACAATAAAATATCAATATCGGAAATGGAATTCGTAAAAGACAATATAATGTGGCATTTTATTGGATTCTGCAAATTTATTTCCGATTTCAGATTTCGCGTATTCAATCGAATGTAAGAATCCAAATTGTTTTCATTTAATTTTTTAAGTACATAGGTATATATTATTTTCCAAACTTTAGAACAACGTATTTCGAAATTTATTGAGTGCACTCTATGTCCGAAATCAAACAGTCTGTTTTACAAAAAGGTAGTATTTAAAACTACCGCCACAAGCCTTGGGAAATAATATTATCAATAATATTGTGCAACTCCTTGTCTTGTGAAGCTTATTTTCTCCTATTTCTGTTCTCATATTTGACAGATCACAGGCATATCAGTTAAACAACGATTTGTGCAGTTTTCTTTCAACGGCACTTGGCGTTTCACAAGGATAATCAATGGGCCCTCTTTTGATAGCGCTCTATGTTGATAAATTATTGTCTATTGCTTATCACGCTTTAACCCATAAATATGCGGTATGCGGTATGTATCTCAGTCGTAATGTAACAGGTGTTGACGAAGACCTCAAAGACATCGTTAGTTGGTTCCTAGTAAAATGGTCTTAAATTAAACAATCGAAGTCATTTCTGTTCTTTTCCTGATTTTACAAAGCCCCCAGTCACGAATATATGTACAAAAATATCGGCGTGTAGTTTAACCGCGGCGTAACCTGGAAGAAACATATGAATACAAATGTGTGGGCAGAACATATATTTCTATTCAAAACTAATTTAAGTATCGCGGCTTAGCTCGGTTCTTAAACATACTTTTCAGTCGCAAAATCTGCATAAAATAATTACTATTGCATCGTGAATGCTTAATCACGCCTCAATCGGGGCATCTTTTTTTTAATTAGAATGCGTTCCTTGAAAAGTCATTGTTTTTGGAAAATCCATGGCAGCCTATGCAAAACGGCTTTTATCCTTAATTTCTCCAAATAAACCATCCAAGAGCAAAATTTGTATAGCCTCTGAAAAGACCAAGACTAAGTTTACCTTCTCCAACTAGGTAATTTTATTTTTACTATCTCACTGCAATTTTTTACCGTGCGAATTAAATACACTCGCGTATATTTCGTAATTAAAACAAATTATATTTTTTTAGGATTTTATAGTCCTGTTTATTTATATTTATTTTAATTACTAGTTCAAGTTTATTATCACCGAACTGTGGTCTAAGTCGATGTTATTTCTAGACTGCCCCTTGCGTGTTCGTTTCTTATATTTATATCCTACTTAGTAATCTATGTATTTGGTTCAAAATAAAACCTTTTCTTTATTCTTAAACTATCTTTTCTTATCTACTGTGTGTTCGAATACAATCTCTTTTCCTTTCTTATCTCATAGTTCTTATTACATATTTTAGGTTACAATACAATCTCCTTTCATTTCTTATCTCATAGTTATTATTATTATTTTCTACCCTTATCTAGGTAGGTACACGTTATCTAACGTTTATTTTAGATAAATCTTAATAGATGGTCCTTAGACTATATGGTTAAGGGTCCTTAACTCCCCCCCTTCTTTAATAAAATCGTCCCGATTTTCTAATTGTTTCATTTTAATTTTTGCCATTTCTTTTTCATATGACTCAATGAATTTTTGCTCAGTTTTTAGTTTTCTGTATTCGATTATAAAATTAACGATTTTCGTTATTACATAAGCTATAACAATAATTATCACAATGATTATGATTGTGTTTATAATTGATAATATAGGATGTTCCTCAAATGGAATCATTATTTTGTTTAGGCTATCAATATTATTGAATGCATATAGCCCTTCTGTTTTTATAACAGTATTTATAAAAAAATCATTATTATGTTTTCTTGCTATTATTTCTTTAATGGCTCCATCCATATTTTTATAATTTTTTCCATCTATATTTACAGTATCTTCGTATGTGATTAATTTCACATTGTATATGGTCTCGTTATTTATTTTATGATTTCCATGAGTTAATATTACTCCTGGTACTATTTCTAATATATCAAAATTATATTCTTGTTTAATATTACATACATTTAGATTTTTTATTTTTTAATAATGGAATTATACATTCTTCTTTTTCAATATTTTCTTCGCAAATATTTTTTCCTAAATAGTTTTGACATTTTTTTATTCTAATGTAATCTTCACAAAATGCTATTAATTCGTCTGTTTGTATTTTCCCATATTTGAAACTTATCGGGGTTACCTTATAGCATTTACATTGTATTTTTAATATTGGGTATTTATATATTATTATAAAAAGTTCTTCCGTTCTAGCAATTGATATGGTTGCATATTCTAAAATATTTATTATTGGAACTTCCTCTAACTCATGTTTTATTATTTCTTTTATGTCCGTTATATCTAATGCTTCTGAAAGATATGCATTATTCTTTGCTGCGTTTATCGTTCTAGTTAGTAAGAGTAACTCTTCATATACCTGTTCTAAGATTATATGTTCTTTTAAATTGTATCCCTCGAAATTCTTTAAGATTTGTTCGAATCTAGAGTTTACCTTCCTCTGTTTGTTATTATTTTCTATTAAATTATTTATTTTGGTTTGTATTTCAATAAGATCATCATGATCTGGGTTACCAAATATAAATTTAATAGCAGATCCTAAGAAATTTATAGATCTCTTACTTCTAGTATGTTCTTCTATTTGATTTGCTAAATTATGTGCCTTTTTTATCCAAATTTCTTCTTCCTGAGTAGGTATGTAATTGCTACTTATTATCTCTATGAATGAATTTAGTAATGTTGTTAGATTTGTTACATGAAATAAATGTGTCTGATCATTAAATATATAAACATCATCGGTTTGAGTTAGTATGTATTTCTTTTCCGTGACGTCTTCTATTTTTGTTGTTCCTTGAGTATGCTTTAGTGCATTCACGAGTAATATGAGGAATGCTAATTTCGTCATCTACAGGGAAAGAATAATTTTTAATATTGTCTTTGTGTACAACTATCCCCTTCGTTGTTAAGATCGTGTCCTCACGGTCTTCCTTTACTATTCTTTTAATATATCTAGTATTACTTTTCTTTCTAATCCCTGAAATTCTTACCATTATTTGTTCTCCTTGTTGGTAGGTTCTATGTTTTGTTCCTTTATTAAGTCTTTCGAGGACTTTTTCCGATGCTTTAATAAGTTTTGTGTGTATATTTGAATCTTTGAATTTTTCTTGATTAAAAAACACTTCTTGAGGTTTGTAGCCTGTGACGGAATGAATTGTGTAATTTAATTCACGCACTGTTCTAAATACTTCTTCGATTAGATTGGTATTGTTTTGTACCATAAATATCCTTGAGAGTTCTGATATTGTTTTATGTGCACTTTCGACTTGCCCGTTTGCTGTCGATCTATAGACTGGCGTCTGTACTTTCTTGATTCCATATTTTATACACATTTGCTTTACCATCTGGGTGTTAAAACAACTTTCGTTATCAGTCATGAGTCTCTCGCAATTTGGGAAATAATTTGATAAGACTTCCTCCATTTTATCATAAAGTCTCTCCTTTGTTTCTAGTTCTCGTATGACCAGATACTTTGAATATTTATCTTTTGATACTAGAAATGAATGTTTGTCGTTGAAGTATAGATCCATGTGGATGTGTGTTCCTACTTGTGTTGGAATTTCTGAGTCGTTCAATGGTTCTCTAACTGGATTTCTCTCGTATTTACCGAATAAGCATGCTACACATTTTTTATTAAAACATTTTGCCTGTTTCCTCATGCTTGGCCAGTAATATGTTTGATTTATCTCTTGAATGTTATTTTTGAATCCTCTATGAGCTCTCTCATGGGTCTCTTTCACTATCTTTATTTGTTCTTCTAGGTTGGTAATATCTTCCAATTTTATGGGTGTGTGTATAAACCTATTTCGTATAAAGACTTCTTTTATCTTTTTCTCGAATGTATACATGTCTTCTGGTTTTGCATGTATTGCTATTATCTTGTTAGGTTGAAGAATTTTTTTCAAATTTCCTAACAGTTCATCTTCCGTTGTGAAATAAATAGTGTGCCTTATCTTTTTTTCAAAAACGGTTTGTGTTTTTATTTCATTTATTTCGTTGTTCGGTATTAATTCTACCTGTAGGCTATATGTGTTAAATGGTTGGCTTACTACTTTGATTACATCTTCAGATGAGCTCTCTTCTGAGTGAACTGTACTTATTGTTGAAGTATTTATTTGTTGCCGCGAAAGAGCGTCTGCAACTACATTCAGGTGTCCCGGTTTGTATACTAACCTTGCACCGAAATCCTCTATTATACTTTTCCATCTCTTCAATTTAGTGTTCGGATTTTTTTCCGATATTGAATATACTAACGATTGATGGTCTGTGTATATAGTTAAATCCGCTACTCCGTATACATAATTTCTTAGCTTCTGCAGTGCCCATATGATGGCTAATAATTCCTTCTCGTTCGTTCCATAACTTTCTTCTGTCTTTGTCAGAGTTCTACTTAAAAAGAATATAGGTTTTTTGTTTTGACTAAGGACGGCTCCAATAGCTATGTTAGATGCGTCTGTCGTTAGTTCAAAGGGTTTACTATAATCTGGTTGGAATAGCTCTACTTGTTCTCTCAAATGTGCTTTCAAGCTACTAATGGCTTTAATTGCTGCATCGTCTAGATTTATACAAGTATTTTTACTCTTATTTTTTCCTACCTGACCATTTTCTCCTCTTAGGTGTATCGTTAGGGGCTTAGCTATGCTTGCATATCCTTTGATAAATTTCCTATAGTAACCGGTCATTCCTAAAAAACCTCTCAGATCTTTCAACGTTCGGGGAATTGCATAATTATTAATTGCTTCTACCTTTTCCGGATTTGTCCCTATCCTATTATATTTAATTATGTGTCCGAGGTATTCGACTTCTGATTGGAAAAATTTGGATTTATCATCCGAAACCTTCAATGTTGCTTTGTTAAGAGCGTTGAAAATTATATTGATGTGTTTCATATGTTCTTCGGCTGATGAGGAATATATTAACACATCATCTATATAAACATACGCGAATTTCCCGATATATTCTCTTAATATGTCGTCTACACATCTTTGGAATATAGAGGGCGCGTTTTTGAGTCCAAAAGGCATTCTTACGAACTCATATTTACCTCCATTTACGCAAAATGCTGTTTTTTCCCTATCTTCTTTTTTAATTTTAATTTGATGGAATCCTGATTCCAAGTCTAATGTTGTAAAATATCTGGCTTTTCCTAGATTTTGTATTGTCATGTTTACATCTGGGATCACATATCTATCAGTTATTGTTTTATTGTTTAATTTTTGGAAATCTATTACCATTCTTTTCTTTGGTTTTCCGTCTTCACTAAGACCCTTTTTTGGTACTGTCCAAATCGGACTATTGTATGGACTATTACTTCTTTGAATAATACCTTCTTTTAATAATTTAGCTATTTCTTTATTGACAAATTCATTGTCGGCTATCGGATATGGATATTGCTTGGTCCATATGGGTTCATTATTTATAGTTCTGGGGCCTGTTTCACAGATCATACATCACATACAATTCAAACAACATACATTCTCATCATACATCATACAACATATACAACTTTCTGTTTCATAGATTTCATTGGAAGTGTTGTATGATAATTTTTTTTTGTTTTTAGAAATGTATGATTTTGACATTGAAATTAATATAAACATCAGGAGACGGCCTAGAATAATTTTAAGGCGAGTGAATTTCAATATGGAAGATCCATATTTTGTGGAAAAATTTAGAATGCCCAGAATGTGTGTTGAATTTTTATTAGGGCGTATAGGCGCATCAATTGTACATTCGACAAATTGCAATGAAGCTTTCTCACCATTGCAACAAATATTGGTAACGCTTTATTGGCTTGGCAATGGAAGTCAGTACCATGGTGTCGGAACAATGCATGGAGTATCAAAGGCAACAATATGTCGTTGTGTTACTAAAATTTGTAAACTTATTTCACAAAGTCTATTATGTAAGTTCTAGTTTCTTGGGAAACTTGCTTCTTATTATAATTTTGTTTATTTTTATTAGACGAAGAAGTGAAATGGCCTGAAAATGCAGTATCTGTAGCCGAGGAGTTTTTTCGCAAAGCTGAAATGCCATGTATTGCTGGGGCTATTGATGGTACACTTATTAGAGTTGATGCGCCATCAGTTAATGAGCAATCATTTGTCGACCGCAAAGGGCATCACTCTTTAAACATTATGCTAGCAGCTGGTGCAGATTATCGCTTCATAGCACAATTATTTGTTGTTCCTTTGTTGTCTTTAAAAAGCAAAAAAAAACCATTATGACTAATAAATAGTTACCTAAATAGTTAAAAAGTACTTACTTTTGTATATTTCCTTTTTTTAAAATTCATTGCAAACCATTTACAACAAATTATTCTGCTGTATGAATTGTATGAAAAATTTGACGTTAAAATGCTGTATGATGTGTATAATAAATTTCTATGAAACAGAATCATACAACATTCCAATATTTCCAATCAATTCTCATTTCATAAATTGTTGTATGATAGCAGATCATACATCAATTCTGTGAAACAGAAATCATACAGCAGAACTGAGAATATCATACAATGTATGTGTTGTATGATCTGTGAAACAGGCCCCTGATTGTAGCTTCTATTGTAGTAGTAAAGGGCAGTGGTCCTATGCCGATATTTTCCTTCATCAAACTATCTATTTCTTTTTTATATAACGTTTCTCCTATGATATAGTTTAGTTTACTTTCGGATTGATTGTCACTGCACATGGTGATTAAGGTCATATCCTTCAAGTTTATTTCGGCGTTTAATTCTTTTAAACCTTCTAATCCTAATATCATATCGAATGAATCTATATTATTTAATTCGAAAAATGTTATTTTAGTATTCATTAAATAAATTATTTTCTTTGTATTTACTATGGAATACCCGTTTATAGTTTTAATTTTGATTTCCTTAATTTTTATTCTTTCCGCTGAATTGCATTTTTTATCTATATAATTGTGGGTTGCTCCCGTATCTATTAATATTTTATAAGTTTTGTTAGAAATGCTAGATGTTAATTTTAAACAAGGCAACCCGTCAACTAGTTTTAAATGGTCAAATCTTAAGTTATTTACCCTTTGTTCTTCCGGTTCTGCATACATGCTGTCTCCGTCTTCTTCTTGTAGTTGTGATGACTGGTTCACCCTTTGTTGTTTGTTGACGTGTTGATTGTTGTTCTGATAGTGCTGCTGCTGCCTATACTGCCCGCTATCCTCTCTTCCTCTCTTCCAATGCTGGTTATTATTATATGGGTTATAGTTGTTTCGCTGAGGTTGATGTTCTGCTTTCCTCTGTGCTTGAACTATTTGTCTTGAATTTATTTCCATAGGCATTTGTATTTCTGTACCAATTGGTTGGTTATGCTTAGGTTGTTTTATTATGTTAGACAATTGTTCTGTCTGTCTATTTGCTTCTTGCAGTTTATTGTTTAACTGTGTGCAGTACATCTCCATTTGTGAGAATCTTGCTGCTAAGGTTGCTAGATCAACTGGTTCTGCCATCTTGATGACTACTTCTTTATTTTCACTTTCACTTTCACTTTCACTTATTATCTCGCGACGATTGTCGTGTAAATTTTTTCTTTTCTTAAATCTATTCATAAAACTTTTACGTTGGATACGTATGTATCTTTGTTCAGGTTGCTTCGTATGAAGGAACGTTTGATGGGTGCCACTATGTGGATCTGATTCCCGATTTTCCTTTGGTCCGCTCCGTGAAGATAAACAATTTATTTGTCTCCTGGCAGGATCGCCAATTAAATACACTCGCGTATATTTCGTAATTAAAACAAATTATATTTTTTTAGGATTTTATAGTCCTGTTTATTTATATTTATTTTAATTACTAGTTCAAGTTTATTATCACCGAACTGTGGTCTAAGTCGATGTTATTTCTAGACTGCCCCTTGCGTGTTCGTTTCTTATATTTATATCCTACTTAGTAATCTATGTATTTGGTTCAAAATAAAACCTTTTCTTTATTCTTAAACTATCTTTTCTTATCTACTGTGTGTTCGAATACAATCTCTTTTCCTTTCTTATCTCATAGTTCTTATTACATATTTTAGGTTACAATACAATCTCCTTTCATTTCTTATCTCATAGTTATTATTATTATTTTCTACCCTTATCTAGGTAGGTACACGTTATCTAACGTTTATTTTAGATAAATCTTAATAGATGGTCCTTAGACTATATGGTTAAGGGTCCTTAACTCCCCCCCTTCTTTAATAAAATCGTCCCGATTTTCTAATTGTTTCATTTTAATTTTTGCCATTTCTTTTTCATATGACTCAATGAATTTTTGCTCAGTTTTTAGTTTTCTGTATTCGATTATAAAATTAACGATTTTCGTTATTACATAAGCTATAACAATAATTATCACAATGATTATGATTGTGTTTATAATTGATAATATAGGATGTTCCTCAAATGGAATCATTATTTTGTTTAGGCTATCAATATTATTGAATGCATATAGCCCTTCTGTTTTTATAACAGTATTTATAAAAAAATCATTATTATGTTTTCTTGCTATTATTTCTTTAATGGCTCCATCCATATTTTTATAATTTTTTCCATCTATATTTACAGTATCTTCGTATGTGATTAATTTCACATTGTATATGGTCTCGTTATTTATTTTATGATTTCCATGAGTTAATATTACTCCTGGTACTATTTCTAATATATCAAAATTATATTCTTGTTTAATATTACATACATTTAGATTTTTTATTTTTTAATAATGGAATTATACATTCTTCTTTTTCAATATTTTCTTCGCAAATATTTTTTCCTAAATAGTTTTGACATTTTTTTATTCTAATGTAATCTTCACAAAATGCTATTAATTCGTCTGTTTGTATTTTCCCATATTTGAAACTTATCGGGGTTACCTTATAGCATTTACATTGTATTTTTAATATTGGGTATTTATATATTATTATAAAAAGTTCTTCCGTTCTAGCAATTGATATGGTTGCATATTCTAAAATATTTATTATTGGAACTTCCTCTAACTCATGTTTTATTATTTCTTTTATGTCCGTTATATCTAATGCTTCTGAAAGATATGCATTATTCTTTGCTGCGTTTATCGTTCTAGTTAGTAAGAGTAACTCTTCATATACCTGTTCTAAGATTATATGTTCTTTTAAATTGTATCCCTCGAAATTCTTTAAGATTTGTTCGAATCTAGAGTTTACCTTCCTCTGTTTGTTATTATTTTCTATTAAATTATTTATTTTGGTTTGTATTTCAATAAGATCATCATGATCTGGGTTACCAAATATAAATTTAATAGCAGATCCTAAGAAATTTATAGATCTCTTACTTCTAGTATGTTCTTCTATTTGATTTGCTAAATTATGTGCCTTTTTTATCCAAATTTCTTCTTCCTGAGTAGGTATGTAATTGCTACTTATTATCTCTATGAATGAATTTAGTAATGTTGTTAGATTTGTTACATGAAATAAATGTGTCTGATCATTAAATATATAAACATCATCGGTTTGAGTTAGTATGTATTTCTTTTCCGTGACGTCTTCTATTTTTGTTGTTCCTTGAGTATGCTTTAGTGCATTCACGAGTAATATGAGGAATGCTAATTTCGTCATCTACAGGGAAAGAATAATTTTTAATATTGTCTTTGTGTACAACTATCCCCTTCGTTGTTAAGATCGTGTCCTCACGGTCTTCCTTTACTATTCTTTTAATATATCTAGTATTACTTTTCTTTCTAATCCCTGAAATTCTTACCATTATTTGTTCTCCTTGTTGGTAGGTTCTATGTTTTGTTCCTTTATTAAGTCTTTCGAGGACTTTTTCCGATGCTTTAATAAGTTTTGTGTGTATATTTGAATCTTTGAATTTTTCTTGATTAAAAAACACTTCTTGAGGTTTGTAGCCTGTGACGGAATGAATTGTGTAATTTAATTCACGCACTGTTCTAAATACTTCTTCGATTAGATTGGTATTGTTTTGTACCATAAATATCCTTGAGAGTTCTGATATTGTTTTATGTGCACTTTCGACTTGCCCGTTTGCTGTCGATCTATAGACTGGCGTCTGTACTTTCTTGATTCCATATTTTATACACATTTGCTTTACCATCTGGGTGTTAAAACAACTTTCGTTATCAGTCATGAGTCTCTCGCAATTTGGGAAATAATTTGATAAGACTTCCTCCATTTTATCATAAAGTCTCTCCTTTGTTTCTAGTTCTCGTATGACCAGATACTTTGAATATTTATCTTTTGATACTAGAAATGAATGTTTGTCGTTGAAGTATAGATCCATGTGGATGTGTGTTCCTACTTGTGTTGGAATTTCTGAGTCGTTCAATGGTTCTCTAACTGGATTTCTCTCGTATTTACCGAATAAGCATGCTACACATTTTTTATTAAAACATTTTGCCTGTTTCCTCATGCTTGGCCAGTAATATGTTTGATTTATCTCTTGAATGTTATTTTTGAATCCTCTATGAGCTCTCTCATGGGTCTCTTTCACTATCTTTATTTGTTCTTCTAGGTTGGTAATATCTTCCAATTTTATGGGTGTGTGTATAAACCTATTTCGTATAAAGACTTCTTTTATCTTTTTCTCGAATGTATACATGTCTTCTGGTTTTGCATGTATTGCTATTATCTTGTTAGGTTGAAGAATTTTTTTCAAATTTCCTAACAGTTCATCTTCCGTTGTGAAATAAATAGTGTGCCTTATCTTTTTTTCAAAAACGGTTTGTGTTTTTATTTCATTTATTTCGTTGTTCGGTATTAATTCTACCTGTAGGCTATATGTGTTAAATGGTTGGCTTACTACTTTGATTACATCTTCAGATGAGCTCTCTTCTGAGTGAACTGTACTTATTGTTGAAGTATTTATTTGTTGCCGCGAAAGAGCGTCTGCAACTACATTCAGGTGTCCCGGTTTGTATACTAACCTTGCACCGAAATCCTCTATTATACTTTTCCATCTCTTCAATTTAGTGTTCGGATTTTTTTCCGATATTGAATATACTAACGATTGATGGTCTGTGTATATAGTTAAATCCGCTACTCCGTATACATAATTTCTTAGCTTCTGCAGTGCCCATATGATGGCTAATAATTCCTTCTCGTTCGTTCCATAACTTTCTTCTGTCTTTGTCAGAGTTCTACTTAAAAAGAATATAGGTTTTTTGTTTTGACTAAGGACGGCTCCAATAGCTATGTTAGATGCGTCTGTCGTTAGTTCAAAGGGTTTACTATAATCTGGTTGGAATAGCTCTACTTGTTCTCTCAAATGTGCTTTCAAGCTACTAATGGCTTTAATTGCTGCATCGTCTAGATTTATACAAGTATTTTTACTCTTATTTTTTCCTACCTGACCATTTTCTCCTCTTAGGTGTATCGTTAGGGGCTTAGCTATGCTTGCATATCCTTTGATAAATTTCCTATAGTAACCGGTCATTCCTAAAAAACCTCTCAGATCTTTCAACGTTCGGGGAATTGCATAATTATTAATTGCTTCTACCTTTTCCGGATTTGTCCCTATCCTATTATATTTAATTATGTGTCCGAGGTATTCGACTTCTGATTGGAAAAATTTGGATTTATCATCCGAAACCTTCAATGTTGCTTTGTTAAGAGCGTTGAAAATTATATTGATGTGTTTCATATGTTCTTCGGCTGATGAGGAATATATTAACACATCATCTATATAAACATACGCGAATTTCCCGATATATTCTCTTAATATGTCGTCTACACATCTTTGGAATATAGAGGGCGCGTTTTTGAGTCCAAAAGGCATTCTTACGAACTCATATTTACCTCCATTTACGCAAAATGCTGTTTTTTCCCTATCTTCTTTTTTAATTTTAATTTGATGGAATCCTGATTCCAAGTCTAATGTTGTAAAATATCTGGCTTTTCCTAGATTTTGTATTGTCATGTTTACATCTGGGATCACATATCTATCAGTTATTGTTTTATTGTTTAATTTTTGGAAATCTATTACCATTCTTTTCTTTGGTTTTCCGTCTTCACTAAGACCCTTTTTTGGTACTGTCCAAATCGGACTATTGTATGGACTATTACTTCTTTGAATAATACCTTCTTTTAATAATTTAGCTATTTCTTTATTGACAAATTCATTGTCGGCTATCGGATATGGATATTGCTTGGTCCATATGGGTTCATTATTTATAGTTCTGATTGTAGCTTCTATTGTAGTAGTAAAGGGCAGTGGTCCTATGCCGATATTTTCCTTCATCAAACTATCTATTTCTTTTTTATATAACGTTTCTCCTATGATATAGTTTAGTTTACTTTCGGATTGATTGTCACTGCACATGGTGATTAAGGTCATATCCTTCAAGTTTATTTCGGCGTTTAATTCTTTTAAACCTTCTAATCCTAATATCATATCGAATGAATCTATATTATTTAATTCGAAAAATGTTATTTTAGTATTCATTAAATAAATTATTTTCTTTGTATTTACTATGGAATACCCGTTTATAGTTTTAATTTTGATTTCCTTAATTTTTATTCTTTCCGCTGAATTGCATTTTTTATCTATATAATTGTGGGTTGCTCCCGTATCTATTAATATTTTATAAGTTTTGTTAGAAATGCTAGATGTTAATTTTAAACAAGGCAACCCGTCAACTAGTTTTAAATGGTCAAATCTTAAGTTATTTACCCTTTGTTCTTCCGGTTCTGCATACATGCTGTCTCCGTCTTCTTCTTGTAGTTGTGATGACTGGTTCACCCTTTGTTGTTTGTTGACGTGTTGATTGTTGTTCTGATAGTGCTGCTGCTGCCTATACTGCCCGCTATCCTCTCTTCCTCTCTTCCAATGCTGGTTATTATTATATGGGTTATAGTTGTTTCGCTGAGGTTGATGTTCTGCTTTCCTCTGTGCTTGAACTATTTGTCTTGAATTTATTTCCATAGGCATTTGTATTTCTGTACCAATTGGTTGGTTATGCTTAGGTTGTTTTATTATGTTAGACAATTGTTCTGTCTGTCTATTTGCTTCTTGCAGTTTATTGTTTAACTGTGTGCAGTACATCTCCATTTGTGAGAATCTTGCTGCTAAGGTTGCTAGATCAACTGGTTCTGCCATCTTGATGACTACTTCTTTATTTTCACTTTCACTTTCACTTTCACTTATTATCTCGCGACGATTGTCGTGTAAATTTTTTCTTTTCTTAAATCTATTCATAAAACTTTTACGTTGGATACGTATGTATCTTTGTTCAGGTTGCTTCGTATGAAGGAACGTTTGATGGGTGCCACTATGTGGATCTGATTCCCGATTTTCCTTTGGTCCGCTCCGTGAAGATAAACAATTTATTTGTCTCCTGGCAGGATCGCCAATTAAATACACTCGCGTATATTTCGTAATTAAAACAAATTATATTTTTTTAGGATTTTATAGTCCTGTTTATTTATATTTATTTTAATTACTAGTTCAAGTTTATTATCACCGAACTGTGGTCTAAGTCGATGTTATTTCTAGACTGCCCCTTGCGTGTTCGTTTCTTATATTTATATCCTACTTAGTAATCTATGTATTTGGTTCAAAATAAAACCTTTTCTTTATTCTTAAACTATCTTTTCTTATCTACTGTGTGTTCGAATACAATCTCTTTTCCTTTCTTATCTCATAGTTCTTATTACATATTTTAGGTTACAATACAATCTCCTTTCATTTCTTATCTCATAGTTATTATTATTATTTTCTACCCTTATCTAGGTAGGTACACGTTATCTAACGTTTATTTTAGATAAATCTTAATAGATGGTCCTTAGACTATATGGTTAAGGGTCCTTAACTTGCGCGCTACCTAAGCTTTATCAGAAAACAATGGCCTTATAGTACTGCTGGGCATATTAAATCATTTCACCACAAGCTGCATCAATATTTATCAAGCAGCTGCGTCATAACGTTTCCCATAGTTCAAATTTTCTCTGCACTGATTAACCTGGATTCTATGGAGTAGCCTGAATTATTCCCAGATCTTTATGACTTGTAGAAAGGCGCGCACTTTGTGGTCTTATCAATTGTAAATTGTGTTCAGTGGGTATCACCACTTGGTTTGTGTCCCAAGTGATTTCAAATTCCATTCATATCCAATTACCTACTATATGGAATTTGATCAGGGTTGGGGATCGAAGATGTTAATATTTGTGAATATGGAAATCAAAAGTGGTCCTGAGCTATTTCGCTATTGAAGTGTTTGTTAAATTAATTTAACTTGATGGCCTCTGCAGTGTGCACCTTAATTAGTGGGTTATTTCACTGTTGAAAGGGATAAGCTTAATATATAAGTGAATGTGTAGTTTATCCATGTGACTGAGTTTTAGAGGAATAAAAATGCCCAACTTGATCTGCATTTAGAGTGCATGATGAAGCTTTTGACGAATTGGAATCGGAATATTCATTGATTCTTTTATGAAACCAAAACCATCAAAGAAAGACTTGCTCCAGAACTCCAGATAATTAAGCCCCCTCGACTTGTATATTCAAAATACACGACTAGGAAGCCAATATTGTTTCTAGTTGCGAGATATTAAATTGGTCCCAAAAATGGCAACGCCTTTTTTAAAGAGTGCTGCCAATTACCCCTGATATAGTTTGCAAGGTTTCGGCAGCTTGTTTTCGGGTATGCAAAACTATTATGGATTGGTATATATATTGAGACCATACAGAAGCTGTTTAAAAAAGCTTTTTTTGCGGTATGCCAGCTAAACTTTTTTAAATTGCGTTACTCGACTTAATTTTTGACGCGAAAGAGCATATTCTCGAGATACATTGCCAAATTATCGGTCAGCTGTTAAATTAGCTGTGACAAAGCAGTGTTGGGGCTAGAATTCCGCCCGACCTACAATACTAATTTTACATTTTCTTGAAACCAGACAATGTGATCTGTCAGTAAAGTTCAAGCGTGAACATGTGGCATTTTGCGTTTGCAACACGATTTAAGTTTTATCTTAGAATCGTTTTCGAAGTCTCACGCAATTCAATAAAAATGCCACCCCAAAGGTCGACGCATTTGTAGTTCGTATAAATCTGCTTTTCTCATTCAAAGCCCATGTGGTCTCACAACATCACTCATTGGCGGGGCAATCCATTTCAATAATAAATCATAAGGGAATTAAAGCCCCCAACTACTGTCTATGGCAGCATCAGCGTCAGACTCTCGTACATTCGGCCGGGGTGAATAAATGAGAGTAGTGTGTCGCACATCCCGGCTGAATTTGCGCGTAGCAAAAAACGCACATTGCAGATGCATCTCGTTGATCATTCGATCAGTCTTTCGACTGTCGGCAGCAGAAAACCGCAACAGCCAGCCGTCCTCCACAATTCATCAGAGTAATAGGTTTGAGGGGAACTAAGAGGAAGATGACGAATCTACTTCTAATTGAGTCGACCTTTGCTGAAGCAGCACGGAAAAACGGAATGAAAAGCGCGAGCTGTAGCTAAAATTTCAAATGAGACTTGCCTAGAACGGAAATGCGCATGTCGGCATACTATTTGTACAAATAAGCGTGTGTCTTATCCATCAAGAGTCTAATGCAAATTTTGCATTCTACGAGCGAAAGTGGATACAGTAACACATACCAATTGTCAATCACCCACCAACTGGGGGTGCTACACGTAACCGTTGGACAAGTGAAGGTGCCGAATATACGCAAACAATTAATATTTTATTTGCGTGCATTCCGATCTATTTACACATTTCAGCCAGCAATCATTTGTGGCGACGAGTATGCACTTTACAGCAAATTGAGTTATTAATTTGAGAATCCCTAACTTTGCCGACATAGAACACAGCGTGCGACTAACTTAATCTTACAATAAAGCCAAACATGAAAACTATGTAACAGAAAATATGTCAATGAACTAATATCAAACCAACTTGTATACCTACAAACTTTGCCCAACTCTGCTGCTACTGCTCTCCGGCTGTACCTGCACAGTATGGCGTTTTATATGGTGGCTTTTACGGTTGTGACCCTGAAGTTATTTGTCACTTTGCTTCTGCTATTAGGATGTTGTTCGATTTATATAGTTGTGATTGACCCTGAAGTTGTTTGCAACTTAGGTTAATACATTAATGATGAAACTCCTGCACGCATTGTGTGCTGGTGCAACAAATTTAGCCGATGACTAAGACGCTAGAATGCCAAACAAGGAGGCGCACCACATTCGCAAACTGCTTCTCACAGAATACTGAATATTGAACTGCATCGCCTTAAGCGGACTTGCTTCAAGTGTCAGTAGCGCTTGGCAGCCATGACACAGAAAATAAATCACAGCGTCGCACAATGACACTCGCCGGCATGGAAGAGATGTAATTTGAAAATGCCGAGTCTTCTTTTTTGGCAATATGCCAGATGACGTTGGATCAAGCGATCTATGACTTTCTAGGAATGCTGAGCTAGTGCGAATGAACAAATAATCCAATTACTAGACGAGAAACATCAACTGCAAAAGTTGAGTGGTTCTTCCGAAAAATGTACACCGTTACACAAGGCGAAAATTAATGTCTTGATTTCGAACAATAATGATGGGAACTGGTGATGGTGAGAGGGTTTATCACACGTGTCATGTTTTTGATGTGATGATTAATAACACGACCTACTGTAATTGTTTTCGTTGGACCACTTTTTCTTTGCTTAATAAGGAGGTCGAGTATATCAGGTTTCTATATATATCATGAATTGAAAGGGAGTTTATCTAAGGGTGAAGATATTTGACGACTATTGTTATAGGCATTTGACTTTTGAAATGTTAACTTAAGAGGCCTCTATCTAGAAATCGAGCAAAAGTTAAAAAATGTCATTTTGTTTCCCTCACTGATCAATTTTTACTCAAGCAATTAGTTGTAAAAATGTAGTATTGCATTCGCAGAAGTCAAAGTCGTTTGATTGCTTATTGCAATTTTAGTTAAAATACTTCACACAGTACTATTACTTCAAAATTGAAATCCCAGTATATTTTGAAATCTTAAGTAAAGCAGTCAGAAGATTGCAATACTTTTCGATTGCTTGCATTCTTTAGAGTCTTTTTCATTCTTTGCATTCTTTTAGTCATTTGAATATTCAATGCATTAAAGTCTTTTTACTGCTTTAAGTCTTTTGATTGAAAGTAAATTTTAATTGGTTTAAAGTATTTCTTCTTAAGAACAATTATTCACTTGAATAATTTTAGTTGATGTTATAATTTAAAAGAGTATACGTTCTCCGACAAGAAGAAAAACAAGCTAGAACTGTGTCTTTTTACACTAATAAAACATGCCTTTTAAATTATAAAGTTAAAATACCTATACCTACTTAAGTAAAGTCTAAAGATTTCAAAACTTTTCTTTTTGCTGCAGACTGCAGTAGTACTTAAATTGCATTTTTTACTACTCTTGCGGTTGCAATCAAATTGACTGCATTTAAAATACCAAAATCTTCAATTCAATATTGAAAAAATGCAAGTGTTTAAAAACAAACAATATTATGAATATTGAACTACATTTTTCATGTAGAAAGTATCATATATCCAATACAAACATATACATATTTGTTTACGTGTATTTTGTTACAAAATAGAGAGTTTAAATAAATTTTGTTTTTAAAAAAATTATATTGTACGTTACTTTGTTTATTCACATTTCTCGTGCAGGTGACGGTAGTTTTGTGGTCTGATCTGAATATCCAATCAGAATATTACACAATCACCCATTGTGTAGCTTGTGTTTGTTTTACTTTTACTGCTCTATTGGAGTGTCCAGAATGGAATAGCTTTTATTTGCAATCTGAAGTGCGATTTATTTTTGAGATTTATTATTTACTAGCTAGTACAGTAGTCCCTCGATAATATGAATTACAGATAATACGAATTTCTCTAAAATGTGAATCGGCAAAACTTTACATTGTCATGTCTATAATGTGAACTTCCGAAATTTTCAACCTTTAAAATGTGAATTTTTTTGTAAAAGTTTTTATATTTCTCTTGCTCGTTTTGCGTGCGATCTTAGGTACTAAATAACTGTTATTTTTCTCTAAGTTGTAAATGCAGCTGCAGCTTACAGCGAGATAACAGCTGCCAAGAGTGTAGGTATGCTATACGATCAGTTCGTGGTTATATCTTTTCAGTCAGTTGTGACTCGTGTGGTTCGTGTTTCTTTTTTCGTTTTGTCAGTAAAATAAGCTCAATTGGTACCTAATGGCATCCAATCAAAAATTGCATCGATTTTTATCGATTAAAGATAAGTGCAAAATCTTACGCGAACTAGATGCTATACATCCTGGATTTGCATTAGCTCAGAAGTATGGTGTGTCAAGGTCAACGATTACTGGAATAAAATTAAATTCGAAGAAGCTGTTGGACCATTTTAAACAAACGGAATCTGGACCAGGGATCAGTGTAGTAAGTACTGAAAAAAAAGTTCCAGTAATGTGAATCCCGCTAAAATCCGAAAACGCCTTTAATAAGATCACATTATCGAGGGACTACTGTAAATAATAAATCTAAAGGTTCAGTAAACATAATCAAAAGACAGAATCAAAGTTTTTCATTAAGAAAAAAAAAAATGAGAGCCAAACATCATCTGATGACTTCTTTTGGCCCACCCTGTATATGCAAAATTTGTAAAGAAGATAACACATTTAAATTCTATTTAGATTTACAAAGCTCTGATACGGTTCTGGGTGGGATAGCTACCATTGCAATATGCATCACTTCGAGTCATGTGGGACTGAATCTGCATATGAATAGAGCTGAAGGAAATTTGTCATTCGCTTCTAACGGCACTAAGAATAAATATACAACACAACATGTCAGATGGGATTATCACAATTCGTAGGCCAAAACAACAACTGCCGGGACAGAAAGAAATTAGTTCTAATTTAGACATGTTTCACTCTAATGCTGCCGCCAAATTGAACAACCCATTCATAAAAACTTGGAAATGGCGTTGTCAATTGAGCTCGTTTACATTTTAATTAAAGTATCACAAGAGTACGATGTGCACATATAGTTTTTGTATATGGCTGACTACACTTGACATTACCGGTTCCGATTTGATTGTACCCACCACTCGTGGTGTCATAAAAGTCAACTTCGGTTAAGGCTTTCACAGATAGAAGTATTAGATTACCGAAAATGGACAAAATTCTAGAGCATAAAATTCCATTTTTTGCAAAACGAACAAAACACGAGTAGCTGCTGAGAAAGTGAGCTGTAATGGCGTCGACAGACCGCGATCCAAAAAGTTTCGTGTAGCTTTTCGGTGTTTTGCGTACAATTTAAGTAGAAACTGGAGTACGTACAAACGTACATTTATATGACTTAGATGGGGAGTTGCGAGTGCGACGAGCTCCAAAAGCTTTTTAGGCTTTTGAAGCTCGTAGGTAGGCAGCTCGTAGCTGTATGCAGACAAGAAAATTAATTCCAAGTATAATTCCTAAAAAATTGAGTTCATTTGATAATTTAATTAACACACTTAGCTACAAGTCGATGATCGCATTTATAACATGTGCAGTCAACGACCTACATTGTTAAGGAACGGGGTACGCTTTATGAAATGCATTGAGATTGATATGAGGTCATATTAGTAATATTTGAAATGACGAGGTATTGTTGCACGGTTCAGCGAAATAAAACAACATTCTGTTGCTTATTACGTTTTTTTTTTATTGAGTTCGATGATGACTAACTGTGCACACTTACCAGGTGTAGAGAAACAATTATTGCGAAATTAGGCAATTACTTAAAGTACATAGTGACTAAATTCTTTTGTTTCTCCACCCGTATTTGTGAGCTGAAATGATAAAGCAAAGTTCTTCCACTTGTTAATTTTTGCAATTGTGTGAATGACCAAACGAAAAGGAGAAAAGATCGCTATATATCAAGCTAAGAAAATTGAAACATGTTTGAATATGTTTTCCGGTGGACTTGAGTATTAATTTATCAAATACAACAAAAAAGGAAACAAAATCATGTAAACCAAATGGGTGACTAAAATCCATGTTACATAGGGTGCGATCAAATCTGAAGCTAACATGTAGGCTGGCGTAGTGTGTCTGAGATTTTATTAGCTGCATAATGTCAGGTTCTGTCCGATTTGTCGGTGTTGTGTATTGTGTTGCTCTTTTTCTTGACAGCATAGACTTGGCTTTGACCTCATTAACGACTAAATCCATTTTAGCAGCTTCTATCAAAAAATATAATAAAAGCGCGACAGCTCGCTGCGTTCTGCCAACGTTGTTAATGTCATCCAGTAATTGATTAGATTTTTGGAAAATTGTGCCTTTGTTGTTGGCTTGCGAATTTCGCACAATATGATATTCAAAAAGTTATTTGACCTTGTTTAATTCCTTGATTGATAAATTTTTCGGTAACAGCAGCGATCATTCTTCCTCGTCGTTCTGCACAACCACAACCGAGTTTGGCAGAGATGACAAATTCCCCAGACGGAATGTTCGATGATTGAACTGTCATCGATGTTTCAATGTTTCCACAAATGAATGTCAATATGCGAATACTGTCTACGGAAAAAAAGCAACGCAGAAGTGGAAAGTAAACCTGCTCCGGATATAGCTGAATAGATGGAGATGGGTTTCAATGCAAAAGTATTTAAATTCAACCTTATTTATATTGACAAATTAAAAAAAATTTAAACATTTGTATTAGAATTAAATAAACTGCAGATTAAAATATAATACTTTTACCTCAATTTAAATACTACTTTTTCGTTTTATGAACCCATTCAATATAAAAATATATTTCAATCATATTGTATTTTAATACTTCAAAGCTCCAATCTCTAGACCGCCCTTATCCCCCAAAGCAAATCCACTACGAACAACTCTGCGCTTCACAGCTTAAGACAAAAAACAAATATTATATACTCTTACAATAATACTTTGAAATTAAAGGTTTTTACTTGTAAGAAGAATATCAATATTTCACTTTCACTTTTTTTTGTATTTTCAAAACATTTAAAAAAAAAAAAAACATTATCCAAATCATCCACTTCATTGAGTAGGACGCTCAAACTAACTCTAAATTCGTAATCAAGCGACAAAATAATATATTTGGGTTCAAAAGTAATACCGATATATTTAAATCTAATCAATTTGGTTCAGATGCTATATTAAACCAAATCCAAATGTATTTTAATATAGTCGGGATTAGATTGTAGAACAAAAATACGGAATTTTAATCTTTAGAGATTAAATTTTAGAAAATTCGTATTAAAATGAGCATTTAAATAAAAAAAAATATATTAGGTACAAAAAAAGTTTAATAAATTGGAAATATTGAAACCAATTTTTCTTGTATTGCATAGACCTGTTGGTCTATGCATGTTTTTAACCGTGTTGCGAATAAAATCTCCTACTCCGTACTAGTTAACATAATCGTCTTCATCACTCTTGCTGTCGTGTAAAGGAAGAACACACCTAAAGGGTCACGTTACATCCACTCCGCATTACAATTCTTCTAAATAACATTATAATTTCGCAAACTTGGGAAAGAAGACGCCACTACTATGCTACAGAACTGGTTACTTTAGGAGCACCTCCGCTCAGCAGTATCAGAAACAGCACACGAAACATTTCCGTTTGTATTGGTTTGTTGTTTAGCTTTAAAGTGAAAACAAAGTGCGTGACGGAAAAGGTAGACGAACAAAAACATCACTGGGAGATGTATGCAGACACGACTGTTGTTGTTTTTATATTTGTAACACATTTTATTTGAATTAATGGCCAAACCCAGACGGCCGGGCGCATTGTCAAAAGTCAAATACTACTGATGTAGTGTGGATGAAAGTTGTGTAATTTTTTGATGCAGTAATCAGGTGTCACGTGTCACACAGGCAACTTTTACTTTCAAACAGAGAATGCGTTTAGAGTTTAGTTGGGGGAATCCCTAACAAATAAAAAGTGTATACAAAAATGCAAAATTTAAAAGTGCAATAAATAAAATTAATGCTTTCCCTATTGCGATCTGACAACGATGAATATGATCGTAGATCATTAACCCCTAATAACACACATGAAGCTGTTACCTACTACGCAAATCTCTCCTGTTGTTGTTTAGACTATAAATGGTGGGCCAAATACAAGTTTTTTTTTTTTTAAATGCAATAAAATGAACAAAATTAATTAAAATTAAATTAAATTTGTATTATTTGTATAAACATGTATTATGGCTTTATTAGTAAGAACAATCATTCCTATTATTTATGGAACACAGCGTCGGTCAAGTGGCTGTCTCTGCCTTGTTAATGATTTCGGGCTGTAGCTCACGGATTGCTTGGACGATATTGGCCTTAAGTGCTTGAATCGTTTCCGGATCTTTGGCATAAAATCCGTCCTTCACGGTTCCCCACAAATAAAGTCCAAAGGAGCCAAATCGCATCTCCGAGGCGGCCATTTGACATCACCTAGACGGCTGATAATACAGCATGGCGCGCCATCCTGCATGAACCAGTGGTCGTCCAAATCCATGTCTTCAATTTCAGTAAAAAAAAAGTCGGATAACTTGCCTCTTTAACGCCCATCATTGACCGAAACGTTGTTCCCAGCCTTATTTTTGAAGAAAAATTGTCCAATGATGCCACCACTCCACAATCCCCACCCTCTCACTCTCACTCTCGACTGTGCGCAACTTACAACGGCGGTATGATACTGACTTCCTCTCAAGATTTCGAGCAAGAAGCAGCTGTCAGTGTCAAAATAACCTATGATTTAAAAAGAAACCAGGGTTGCGATTCTATTTCAAATGTATTGTCGGCTACGGATCTTCCTTTTTAATTTTGTGCTTGAACTAAAGTCTGTCTAGTTCATGCCTTATCTCAGTGCATTTATTATAATTTATCTCTATATATTGTATATACATTTTGTTAATGAAAGTTCAATTTAGACTAAGTTGTGAATTTAAATGGTAGTACCTAATGTTTTTTTTTTACTTTTTCAGACATGGCACAAAACTTGCTTCAAATGCTCGGAATGTGGAATGACTTTAAATATGAAAACATACAAGGGTTACAGCAAACTGCCATATTGTGAAGCGTAAGTGTTTAATTTTTTACACTACTAATAGAGCATTTGAATGTATGCAGCTTTGTTGTTTAGGATAAAGACGGTTTATTTATAAATTAATGAATTTTAAGTTTTTGTGGTCGGTTGTGGACTTATTGGTCATGAAACTGCAAATTGTTGTGGGGCTTGTGCTGTATAAAACTAATGAAGTGGCAAAGTTAATTTTACAGGTAGGTACTGACTGCAATACAATTTTCAGATTCAGAAATTTATTCATGAATTAATAAGTTCCAGAAAGTCTGGTATATTTGGGAGATATTCATTTTATTAAAAAAAGCGAGAGTATTTGATTTTCTTATATTTGTTTGTTTACAGATTGTGATAAAGATCGCTCTGTGTAGTGAGTTCGACACTTCCTGTACAAACCTTACTCTAGCCCGCTCATCCGCTTTCTCCATGAGTTTATAGAGAAAGGGATTCCAATTGGTGAAACCATCAGCCAAAAGATCACTTCCATATCACATTCGAGAGTGACAGCCTAAACCATTCTAAACCACCCAGTTCTGCTCCGTATTGGCTCCAGGGCTACTTTCTTTGGCATTCTGATCCGGCGAAGATGGTAAAAGTAGAACTACATATATCCTCCATGAAGACCGCAAAAAGGCAGAGTCTCAGGCCAGATCTTTGCCTTACTCCCGACAACGACTGGAACCATTCCGTCGGTGCCTCGCCAATCTGTTGGTTTGGTATCTTCCTAAAGGCTTTGAATAACACGACCAAACTTCATTGTCATGCCCATCGAGTACAACTTGAACAATAAGGAAGGCCGGAAAGGCCTCTGCAATGCTCTTTAACACAAATGGTTAATGGTCGAGTATTCTGTCCTGGCTTGAAATTCTTTCAGTAATATATTTGTTTCAGTCCGGGGTGTAAGTCGACGTTGCAGGACGGCAGTAAACATTTTATAGTATTAATTAAGGAAGGATATGCATCTATAGTTTCATGGATGTACTTTACATCCTTTCTTATGTACGGGAGAGATCAATTATTCTATAAACCGCTGGGGAGCAAGGAAGTAAGTTTTTTATTAGCTCCCCTATCCCATATTCGCAAAACTCAGAGCAAATCCCATCTGATTCTGCAACTTTCCATCCTTCAGATGATTAAGCGCCTCTAGTACATCGTTCAGATTTATGAATCTATCCAATAGCCATACGATTGTAACAAAAATTCATTCCTAAGGTAATATGGTCATGGTTAATGGTCGAGTATTCTGTCCTGGCTTGAAATTCTTTCAGTAATATATTTGTTTCAGTCCGGGGTGTAAGTCGACGTTGCAGGACGGCAGTAAACATTTTAGAGTATTAATTAAGGAAGGATATGCATCTATAGTTTCATGGATGTACTTTACATCCTTTCTTATGTACGGGAGAGATCAATTATTCTATAAACCGCTGGGGAGCAAGGAAGTAAGTTTTTTATTAGCTCCCCTATCCCATATTCGCAAAACTCGGAGCAAATTCCATCTGATTCTGCAACTTTCCATCCTTCAGATGATTAAGCGCCTCTAGTACATCGTTAAGATTTATGAATCTATCCAATAGCCATACGATTGAAACAAAAATTCATTCCTAATATGGTCATTTCTAAGTTAATAGCTTACCTGAAAATGGCAATAACAGCTACGCAAATTTCTATTTAGCAATTATTGACAATTATTGTTATAAACTCACATTTAACGGTGCAGGGAAATACCTCCTTGCGCAATAACTTTACATGGGAAATAACTTCACCTTGAGAATGAAAAATTTTACCTTTTTATGTGATGTTATTTCCCACTAAAAGTTTGCAATTACTTCCCCACAAATTTTGTTAAATTATTTCCCACCAACGATTTGAGAATTTTTCGATTCTAACTTAAAAACAAAATCAAATTAATTATAAGGATTCTAGTATAATTTAACTAACATTATGAATAAAATCTTGACATACACCCACCCGTGCACCAACTCCGCCGGCCGGCGTAGCTACTCGCGCTTCCGCCATTTACACCAGCTGGTGGCATTAGTAAAGTGTCAAACTCGCTATCACCAAGAAATTGTCGGAGATGTGTCATTCCAGAAGCTTTATCCTTCCCTTCGCATTTCAAGTTGTTGTTACTATCATAATGAAAATCTCTATCTCCAACTTTTAGATTTTGTCCCAGCATTTTAATTTTAATATTTTTGTTTCTTAAACAATATCTTGTCATAAAAGCAAATATTGCCCTTATGATAAGATATCGTTTTCGGAGCTGCCTTTAATACGGGTATGTGTCCGACCTCTTCCATACTACGCAATTTAATGATTTCTTTTGCGGTGTTGTTCTTTGTGTCAATAATTCGTACATCAGCAGGTTCAGGCATAGCTTTTTCGCCTTGTTTACCGCATCCACGCAGTCTTGCACGGGCAGATGTACCTCAATATTGTTCATTATAGTCCTGGCTTCAAAGAACTCGAATCGTCGCTCAAGTGTAGAACATCGAGAGCTCACATCATCCAGTTTTGACTGCAGTGTTAAATTGATGTTGTGGGATGTTCTTCTATTAATTTCCTTAGATCTTAGACTGGCATATTACCTACAGCGGCGTTGAAACTGTCATTTTCCTGTTGATTATGTGTGTATAGGAGGAGACTTTAATGGCAGTTGTAGTTCGTAAATGTTTCCCGCAACATTCCTATTGGCCTTTGGTTCTTGACTGGAGGAATTGTCTGGCGAAGTGTCAATTATGCGCCTTTTGGGTTAAATCGTAGGTGTAATACTATTGTTGTTGTTGCTTTTCTTTAGGTACAAATAATTTTTCTTGCATTTTTCATTTTTTGTAACTTAATTTTTGATATTACAAGAAATATTGACTCGACTCACCAAATTTTATGGAGTTAACGTAATTTATGTAGTCGAATTTACCATTCGTTTGGGATTAAGTTTGTTGACCAGCTTCATATTATTAAAAAAACTATAAATCCTTATGAGCTAATTCACTCACTTTGGCAATAGAGTAGTTCCCGACAACGTCGGTGCCTAAAAACCTAAAAAAAAACAGAACAGTTAGATTTTATAGTTTGTTTAAAAATTGCTGAAAAATATAATAAACTTAATTAAGTTGAACTTTTTTCCATTTGTAGCTGAAGTTTACAGATTTTCGCTCGCATACCATAAACATAAACAAAAAATAGAAAAACTGAAAAAATTTAAAAAAACCAAAACTTTCTCTTGATTTCGGCTGTATTTTTTTAACAGAGTTAAAAGCGGAGTTGATGTTGTCCGTTTGTGTTTACAGTATATATTTTGTGTTAACCTCATTCACCACTAAGCCCTATGAATGATTATAAAGAGGAAGCATAATAGCGGATCTCGATGGTGTTGTTGCAGACCTCTACATAGATATAGCGGGCCTAAATAAACCCTGACATATACGGCCTAAAAATAGACAAAAAAGTTGGTGATTATCAATCTGGACTTCCTGCGTCTTTTTGGTTATCTGCCGTAGCGTGAATATTTGATGTGGTTTTACCGGGCCTTAATCCGCACTGGTAGGAACCAATCACTGACTTATGGTTTCAGGCGTTACGGCTGAAAAGCATATCTAAGCTAAAGAGTAGTACTATCATAGATATTATAGTCTATACATAAATATAAGATGCAGAAGAAAACAAAATGATACAATTTCAGTTATTTTGAATATACTGCGACGTCCCAGTTTCAACCATCTGTACGAATCGAAATCAACCCTAAACTCATGCGATCCACGTCTGTATAATGTCCATTATGCGTATTTAAAACTTCAATTACAACAAGAAAAAACAAAAAAAAAAAACACCAAACAAAATTATTTTTTTGTGTCCATTACAAAATTTTAAGTTTGCATTTGTTGTTTTCAATTATCTTCGATTTAATATGGCTTATTGTTTCTCAGTTCTCAAAGAGATACCAGCTGTATTATTATTGTAGAGTAGTACCTACATTACTTAAAGTGGAACCGACAAAAAAAAATTTGTCCCATTCAAATGTTTAGGTGTACGAGTATATGTACTTCCTTAGAGGTTGCCCGTAAACAGGTCATCTCTATTGTGAGTAAGTAAGTTGTAGCCCTTGAGAAACATGCTATTAACAATGTCAATACCCTTTAACTCACCCTAGGCAGCCAGCCAGCTTGTGCTTGTTATTTGTTTTGATTTGTTGCGCAGCCCTCCAGGTTAGGGTTTGTGCCGTCGGGGTTACTTCCACACTAGTTATGAGAGAGACGCGAGAAGCCTCGGATAACGATTTCCCTCAAACGGCAACCAGACCCGGAACGTCAACGGACAACGATTTAAGAGTATGTACCTGGAACGTGCGAACGCTGTACACCCCAGGTGCTACTGTCCTCACGCGGTACAAGGCAGATATTACCGTGATCCAGGAGATACGATGGATAGGATCAGGGATGATGAAAATAAAAAATTGCGATATTTATTACAGTCATAAGAACTATCGAGGCATATCCCTGCTTAATGTCGCATACAAGATCCTATCCAACGTACTGTGTGAACGTCTCAAACCGTTCTGCAACACACTAATCGGCACGTACCAGTGTGGCTTCCGGCCCGGCAGATCGACTACAGACCAAATTTTCACACTGAGGCAAATCCTGGAAAAGACCAATGAATTTCAAGTCGAGACTCACCACCTATTCATAGACTTCAAAGCCGCATATGATAGCATTCATCGTCAGGAGCTTTATGTGGCGATGGCCGAATTCGGGATCCCGGCAAAACTGATTCAGCTATGTAGCGTGACGCTGGAGAACACACGCTGCAATGTGCAATTTGGAAGTAGTTCCTCCGAGCTATTCCAAACATGCATCGGATTTCTTCAAGGAGACGCATTATCTCGGACTTCTTCAATCTCGTGCTAGAGCAGATAGTGCGCAGGACAGGTGTCAACACGGAAGGCACTATCTTCAACAAATCCGTCCAGCTACTGGGGTATGCAGACGATATTGACATCATCGGTCGCTCCCAGCGTGCCGTGATAGAGGCTTTTACGGCGATTGAAGAACAGGCGAAATTCGTTGGTCTTGTAGTAAATGAGGACAAGACTAAGTACATGCTATCAACAAACAAACAAGCATCTGTCCACCGCCTAGGACAGAACGTCACTATTGATAGCAACAATTTCGACGCAGTTAAGGAGTTTATATACCTCGGAGTAAATATGAACTCCACAAATGATATCCTAGTTAAGATCCGGCGAAGAATTACCCTATAGGAAACCGCTGCTGCTTCGGTTTGGCAAAGCCATTGGGTTCAAAACTCCTAACTCGAAGGACAAAATGTATGCTTTACAGAACCCTTATCCTGCTAGTTCTGCTTTATGGCGCCCAGTGCTGGACGATAAGCAGGAAGGGAGGGCTGATACTGGGCTCCTTCGAAAGAAAAATTCTTCAGCGGATTTTTTGGTCCGGTGTGCGAGGAGGGCGAATGGAGGAGAAGATACAACCGCGAACTCTATGGGCTGTACCAAGATATGGATGTAGTCCAAAAGGCCGAAATACGTCCACTACATTGACTCGGCCACATCGAGCGAATGGACAATAATGCTCCAGCTAAGAGGATCTTCGAATCCCAGCCGCCAGGTTCGAGACGACAAGGAAGATCGAACCTCCGTTTCGGGTCGGGAGCCCGTTAAGTAAAGTAAGTAAGTAATCGTCGAGCGAGTTCTGTGCACAATAACTGTTAACATGTGCTCGGAGTTCATAGCTGAGTGAAACCTACTCTTAAGACAAGCAAATTGTAAGTGATCTTCTGAAGTGTATTTGTTCATAAGTACTACATAAAACCAAAATAAGCATTTAAAGAACAATATTTGTGTTTTTTAAATATCAATTGAACAATACGGTCTTCAATTCTATTATCTTATCAAAAATTTGCACACGCAGATATGCTCAATTTGATAAGAATATTATTTTGATTGATACAGCTATTTAATATAACTATACCTGAAGAGCTATGATAACAGCGATAACTGGAGTAGGGTTGTAAATTTAGAATAAACTGACTGGGGGAAATAGCAATCACGTGAGACGCGAGGATAGCACATTCAAGGCTATAGATTAAATGGTTTTCGAGGTGAATTCTAGACGATAATGAACATTTTCAGTTATGTTATTGCCCTTATATTTTGCACAATTTCTAGATTCATTCATTTAAAAAAGTTTGTAAAGAGGTAAAGTATACACATATTATATATACTTGCAATTTTATGACCTTTTTATACCCTCCACAGGAATGTATATTCACTATGTCATTACATTTGTAACGCCAAGAAGGAGTCACCGGAGACCCCATAAAGTATATATGTTCTGAATCAGGAACACATTCTGAATCGATTTAGCCATGTCCGTCTGTCTGTCTGTTGACAGCACGATAGCGCCCAAAGGAATTCTCTAGGCGAATGAAATTTGGTGAAAGGACTTATTTTTATCGTCATCAGGTTGGTATTGAAAATGGGCTATGTCGGTCAAGTAGTTCTGGTACCTCCCATACAAAATCAATATTGGACCCATGTGTCTCTCCGTCTATTGAAAATACGATAGCGTCCAAAGGAAACAACCTAGGCGAATGAAGTTTGGTGAAAGGACTTATTTTTATCATCGTTAGGTTGGTATTAAAAATAAGCTGTGTCGGTCAAGTAGTTCTGGTACCTCCCATACCAAACCAATTTTAAATGACTTGTTTGCAGCGAAGGGTATCAAAGCATTGGCCAGGCCGATGATAACACTTTTACTTGTTTGTGCATAATTTCGATAGTAGTATGTTCATGAATATTAACCACAAATTGAAATTTTTACTTTTTAAGGTGTTGTTTCAATTAAGGTACTGACCCATTACAGTCAGAAGCACATTCTGAAGCAAAAATTAATTTTTGCATTTTGGAGAGAATTTTGCGTGGGAGCTAAGCTTAAGAAAAGACTCGGTTAATATTATTTTAGACACCACCGCTCAACCACTTTGAGTTTGATATCTTCGGTGACGTCTATGAATTTACCTCTTGCCATTATTGTGTGAATGTCAATTGCCTCAGGTCTGTCGATAAGAGAATACACAGTGTAGGTGAAAGAACACCTCCATGTGGACATAAGCTCTGCTGACACTTCCTCTGAGTTTTGAGATTCCCGTCTGAATATTTATCGCTCTTGTATGCGACATATTGTCCACCCATCTAACCACCAGTGGGTTAACCCTAAGTTTTTTCAAGGCTTGTTCCAAACTTTCAAAGCATATCTTATCGAAGACACCTCCAATGTCTATTATAGTAGTCATCGCAATGCTCCTGTTATTTAGCTCTTCGTCCACAACGCGTACTACTTGTTGTAGCGCTGTTTCTGTAGACATGCCTGCATGTATGTAGGAATGATTCCTACTATTTATTTAAAGGAGACATCTTAAGTGCGGTAATTTTATTATAGTGTACCAACACCCTTTCTATTGTTTTTAACAGGAAAAGGTGTTTAACATTTTTACCCGGTTTTGGGAGGAAGCCCCCATTTGTTTCCCTCTCTGTAATCCGGATATTGACTCTTGTTGGGTCTACTCCCAACATATATGCCATCCGGCCCCGAGGTTTTGAAAAGTTAAATTGTTGCTATCACACCCTTGACCGCCTCTGGTGTTACGATCCATTCTGATCGCTCCTTGTTAAATTTTATTTCCCATCACGATTTGGTGTACAGATCCAAACTAGCAAAACATTTCATAAAAATTGTTCTGTTTAATTAATGTTTTAGAAATATTTATCAAAGATGTAGGTATTTAATTTTTTATCAAGTGTTTGGCTGGTCTCGACATACCTTTTGAAACAAAAAAAATATCTCGGATTAAGGATGGGAAGTTTATTCGAATGCGATAAAATCAATTGATTTTTTGTATTCCATTTTTAGTCTGGCAATGCGATTGTGTGGCTATCGTTTACAGGCACACCAATATTTAAAAATAAAACAAAGCCACACAGTTCACAGTTTTCAGATCATGATTCGTGATCTAGTTAAATAGTAGTATCATATTGTGTTGTTGTAAGTGCATGTAAAACGATGATCTATAGCTGATAACAAAAAAGGACAAGTGTCGATATTTACACTAACCCTTCGTAGGTTTTCATTTGGCGCATAGATGTAGTACCATTGACTTGTTTTTACTGGCCACCACAATATCTTCGCTTTCTCCTCATACGAGAACATAATACAAACATAAGACCTTATAAGCTGAACTAAAACTTATTTCCACCAAGACTTACCGAGATACTAATAATATTTTTTAATGTCCAGGTTAAATTTTTCGAACTCACAATAACAAAATTTTGCTACAAAATTACATATGGTGTAAATACATTAAATGTGTGAATATTAAAAACGATTATTAGTAAAGCTATGTTTAGACGATTGCCAGATCTGACAACACTGTCAGGTCTACCAATAAAAAATTGGCCTAAATGTCTGACAACCGTTTAAATTTATAATTTTATCTACCAATATGTGCAGACCGCCATCCGCCAATGGATTGTCAGGTGTCTGCCAATCGTATGAAAGCACAATTTTATCATTATCAAACCATTGCTTTTGGATATGCGGAGTCACCAAAGCTAGAAGATCATCGAATTTTTTGGAATCCGTGAGTAAAAAATTGCGATACAATTCTGGCTCATCAGCTCTTAATTCCACGAACAAATTTGCGTAAAATCCCTCCTTCTGTCGGCGGGTCCCCTAATCCTTCGTCCAAACGCGCCGACGTTTGTGTGGTAATTCATCATCCTTGCTGCTCTCAAGCCTCATTTCGATAACGTAGTAAGAGAAAGATATTGTATTCGTACAAAGTGTAGAACTAGAGATGTTAATCAATTACAATATTACGACGATAGAGGAATTCAAAAAACTAGGTCACGAAATTCTGGCCGTCTGTCTGTCTGTCCGTATGTTCCTAAAGTCTACAGCCTAAACGAGTGGCCGGATTTGGTTCAAACTTTGGATTTAGAGTTTGTGGGCCTATAGTTCGGGCCGTAACCTCAATATTAATGGTAGGTACTTTCCACATAAAATGTTCATACCAGTTTGATTTGTCCGAAAACAGCCCTAACGATTTCAACCAAAACTGATATTTGAGCGTGAGTTGGTGAGCTTAACATGACTGGATACTGCATAGTTTTTCGTTAAAAAATCTAACAATGGTACCTACATACTTTTTGATATTCCTAAAGTAATATTGTTATTTCTAATCTCATAGCAAACTCAGTTTTTTCCTATATTATCGTACAATGGATTTTTTTAAATCCGAATCACGGAAAACTTTTATGCTCATATCTCGAAAACTCCATTTTCGATTTGGATAAAATTTAATAAACCATGCAATGCTTACATTCCAAAAAATGTCTTATACTCAGTTTTCAGCTTAAAGCCTAGTATCCTACTCGTGCCAAATTTTAGCGTCCCTAGTCTCCACTTCGGTTCTCCGCACCAAAAATAAATGCTCTCTAAATTATTAAACATCATATAGTATATAGATGGGACAAAAACCATTTATTCATGACCGGAATCAGTAAAAGTAATTTTAATTATTCGCGTATATATACAATTTTCGAATTTTAAACTTCAAAGATATAAGAAAAATTAAAGAAAAAATTATCATTTCTGCAGCAGCTCAAATAATCTCTGTAAGAGCAACCGAGGAAGTCACTTTTCTTCATGTCCCATAAATTCCTATTTGCAAAAAAGACAAACAAACTGCCGATTTGCAAAATACCTACGATTATTTTGTTTTTTTTTATGGCTTTTGCGTGTTCTTTTCTTTCTCGATTTATGTTCTCTGTGGTTTTATCAAACAAAAAAATCCATAGTAAACGCAACACAAACTTCTTCCTTCGCTTTTTACGCCAAAATTTATTTTCGATTTATTGTTTTATTTTTAACAGCCCATCTATATTAAGTTACGTATTCAGCGTGCGAACAGAATACTGCTTTACTAAACTGCCTTGCTAAATTTTGTCTTTGTAGACATTTTTGTATTGGAGATAAAATTTAGCGCGAGCAGGATACTAGGCTTAATAGTTAAACAATAGTATTTTCCAAACTAAACATTGCAATATAATGTTACTGTTTTGTCTGCATAATTTTACAAAAACCGCTCTAACGGTTTTGATCAAAATATATATAAAAGATAATATAAGTTTTTTTAAATAAGATCCCGTACTTAGTTTTTCTCAAAAAAATTCCAATAAATCAGAATATTAATTATTCCTTAAAAATAGCTGCGCTAATACCGATCTATTTTCAAATACATATCTACGGTATATTGTTTTAATAATCTTAATATTTCACTTCTAATAAAAATGCAGTAACAGCTTCTTCTTTTTGGCAACATTCATTTCACACCACACACGTCCATCGGGATATTCAGTTTGTCATTCAAATTCAAAAACGTCTGACTAATCAATTCCAGTCAAAAATAAAAACATCCCCTAACAAATCAAACTCCTACTACGCTTGTCCTCCTCAAAAATGTTGTTAAGTGTAAGAGCTTATAAAACAGTGTAGTAGGCCATTAATAACTCTCTAACTAATATAACTTGCGACAATTCCCTGTTATTAAAAGCTTCAACTTATAAAAACTCACATTTTTATTTGATACCGCCAAATCAGATGAATAGTGGATGTTATTTAACACTATTCCTACATTGTATGAACAATTTATATATTAAAAGAAAACAACCAACCAAACTTTGGATCAACGAGAAAGTTTCTTTCGACCCAGTTGTGCACTTTATTTTTATACCCTCCACAGGAAGGTATATTCACTTTGTCATTACATTTGTAACTCCAAGAATCAGGATCACATTCTGAATCGATTTAGGCATGTCCGTCTGTCTCTCTGTCTGTTGAAAGCACGATAGCGCCCAAAGGAGTTGACAGTGGCAAATGAAATTTGGTGAAAGGACCTCTTTTTGACGTCGCCAGATTGGTATTGAAAATGGGCTATGTCGGTCAAGTAGTTCAGGTACCTCCCATTCCCATACAAAATCAATATTAGGCCCATGTGTCTCTTTGTCTGTTGAAAACATAAAAGCGTCGAAACAAATCTACCTAGGCAAGTGAAATTTTGTGAGAGAACTTACTTTTATCGTCGTCAGGTTGATATTAAAATTTTTCTATGTCGGTCAAGTAATTCTGGTACCTCCCATACAAAACCAATTTTGCATGAGGGTATCAAAGCATCGGCCAGGCCGAAGATAAAACTTTTACTTGTTTTATTAGTTCTTGTTTCTAAGACTTCACCAACGAATGAAAAAACAATTTTTAATTTGTCTGACAATTCCTACCAACGGATCTGCAAATATTATGTAAACAAACTTCTGGTAACCGTTAGAAGAATTATTTGCAGGCACAGCATCTGCAAATGAAATTTTCAGAGTTTGGGACAAAACTCGGCAACCGTGTGAACTGGCATTTGGTATCGTCAGATCATTTGCAGGTCATTGCCAGATCATTGGTAGACCTGCCAATATTTGCAGATCTGGCAAACGTCTAAACTTACGAATAATTTGTAAACTTTATGAATAATTTGTAAACTTGCATTGATTTTTTTCCCCTTTCGAGAATCTTTCCCTTTATCAGTGCTATCGTTCGCAAGTGCTGACACTTTGATAACACATTTCGAAAATTCAGAAAAAGTTGGTCAGTTCATATATCTGTATTCTAAATTCGGATCGTCGGTCGTTTAATATTTCATAATCGAATCGTTATCACTTTTCACGTTATTTTCGATTTCTATAGGGACGCCGATTAACCGACTACAACAACGCGACGCTGAAACAAACTAAGGTTACGTGCTGTGGCTCGTATTGACGTAAACCGAAAGATCGGCTTGATGTTAATGACGGTGCAAACTTGCGATCGTATGCACGAAAATATACCAGCAAAAAATTAGTGATTCACATTATATGTGTTTTGGATTTTACATTTCATTCATTGATTCAGCAGCAACCTCAGAGGGCTCCCAGGTATAACGTAAATACACCATAACAACGTTTGAAAGTTCATGTTTATATTATGCTGTTCAATTCCAATTAAAATGAAAACAAAATAATTTGCTTTTCATTTGATTACTTTTATTGTTCGTACTAGTTATGCTGATGTAACAAGAGATATGTGTCATTGCAAGGTGATGTCATACAGGGCTTATGTGTTTTTTTTTTTTTTTCATTTGTTTATGAGTTTGTTTGTTTATAGTATCGCTTCCGTGTCGTCGTAGTCGTTGGGTAACGAATTCAAATAGTGAGATGAGAGAAACTGACATTTAAACGATTAATTTGGTAAAATTTAGTAGAAGTATAGTGATTGATATTGGGGATTTTAACAAGGAAGATTATGCAAGCGGATAGCTCAATTAGTAGAATGTTTGAGCGTGAAACGGGGTAGTAATTGTTTCTAACGGTTTTGTGGGTACTGTGTCTTACGATATATGAGGTCTACTGCAAGCAATACATAGCTCGCAACATTGTTAGCAAGTCATAATAAAAATACCGCAGCTGTTGGCGGGACTTTTTCTTGACTACAAGGCGCAGCAGAACAAGAGACGTATAAAACGAAGCTGCAAATTCAGGTTATAGAGGTGCTCGCGAAGTCTATAACAGCATAAACTGTTCAGGCTATGGAACAAACGGAGAGGAAACTACGTTTTAAGACTGAAACTCGTAGCTTAAGATTTGAAATCGCTAGTAAAAATATCATTCGATAGAAATTCAACCCGATTGTTCTTTTGATGTGTTTTATTAGAGGACAACCCCCCCGTTGAAATTATTGTTATTTCAAACGGCGACACAAATTAATAAGTGGAATCTTTTTAGGAAAATATTTAAACAGTTGATTTCTGGAAAAGGTTCCTTTAAGATAAAAAAGTTTAATACTCGTGAACGTGAATGCTGTCAAAAACCAAGTAATGCAGTAATGCAAATTATCATTAAACGAGACAATTTAAGCTTTGCTGCTTCCTAATGTAGCACACACACCGCACATGCTTGCATGCACAAACAAGAAATTATCAACATTTTTTGATATTGCTCATGCCGCTTGCACAAACACACAGTTCACACCAACTTTATTAATGTATAAAATAAAAATGCATACCGTCTCCAAGACAAACGACGAGGAAGCTGGGAGTATTTGAAAGAAAACTCTTGCGGATATGCACAGGACTGCTTCACGATCCAATTCGGAAGAAAAACGTCAGAAGGTCAAGACTCTACGAAAAAAACGAATACAGCCCTGCCCTTCTACAAATCGACCGAGACAACCCACCATCGAGGATAATACCAATGTAACCAACCAACTCACCCACAAGAACATCAACACCTGGACTAACACCCTGAGGTAAACCCAGACAACGATGCATACTATGAGTATGAATCCGAGAAGACAGCCACAATTTATGTAAAATAGATCTAAGAAAACAAACTTTGTATACCGTTGGGCCCCTGTTGTTGAGCCAACACATTTATATTTACTATTCACCATCATTTGTTATCTATAGTTTAACTGAAATTTTGTATACCAAAAGTTCAATACGACAAATGTAAACGCAAATAAAAATTAATTGAAAATGCATTCAAATTACATTTTTCAGCTGCTGGCTTTTTTTTTTAAATTTTAAGATTACTTGAAAATAAATTTGTTTAAAAATTTGTGGTTGCTTTGCAAACAATTGCGGTGCAGGGAAATAAGTCCCCGGGAACTAAGTCCACTGAGGGACTTAGTTCCCACCTAGTGGGAAATAAAATCACTTTCGTAAAGTGGACTTAGTTCCCATGCAAGATGGGAACTGAGTCCACTTTCTTATGGGAACTTAGTACACATTCAAAAATAAGAAGGGGGAACTAACTTCCAACATTTAGGATTGGACAACAAACTCTAAAGTGCAGTAAGTTATCACATTTTTCTAAGAAAATCTTAAGCTTATCTCGGATAAGTGCAGTCAATACGATTCATTATCAGTAAAAACAGTTTGAAGTGAACTTTATTCTCAGAGTCTTGCAAACTGAACTGCATTTTTTAATTTTTGTTCTGTTTGACAAAATACTCCCTTCGAAATTCAGTTTGCAAGACTCTGAAAATAATCAAATAAAAAATCGCGCGAAATGCAGTTCAGTTTGCAAGACTCTGACAATTTTTTAAGTTATTGATTTTTTTTTTCAGCTTCTTATTGGTTGCATTACATTTATATTATATATGTATTTATTTAGTTATAAATCTTTAAATCGAAATTTTGAAAATTTTGTTAACTCAGTTTGGTAAGTATTACTCTGACTTAGTGAACAGATAATTTAATTTTTGTTTATAAAAATTGCAAAGTTCCTACATGACTCTTTAATTTAACTTTGTTCTTAGTCGACAGTGAGAATTTACTTCACATTAAAAGGGAAATAAAACCACTCTGAGTTTTCGGAATTTATTTCCCATCTTACATGGGAACTAAGTCCACTTTACGAAAGTGATTTTATTTCCCACTAGGTGGGAAATAAAATCAGTCAGTCAGTCAGTCAGTGGACTTAGTTCCCGGGGACTTATTTCCCTGCACCAACAATTGCTACCCCTTTTGTAATACACTTTTAGTCTCTTTTACAAATCGTTGACTTTTCGTTATCGATTGATCAAACGATTTCGATTGCGCCAAAAATCATTGAGTACAACAGAGAGGTTGATAACTGTAATGCATTTTTGTTGCTTAAAAAGTTTTGTGAATGTTTCTCACTTAAATTGGGGCAAATTCTATTGGAAAAAATATTCTCGAGCCTTCATTTGGTGTACTTTTGATCTTTTACGTATTGAAGTTCATGAGCATAATTTCTACGTCCCATAAGTGAAACTTGTAACAAATTTTGTCTAGAAATTCATTTTCAATTCGGTTTCCGGTTTGCATTGTAATTATTTGCATGCTCCAAAGTATTTTCGTTTGGGATTGTGACGAATCCGTTTTTCAAATGTAAAGGCAACATTTTCTTTATATAGTACTAGCTTCGTTTCATAGTACTTGTACTTAATTTTTCACTAAATTGTCATATGCTGCTCTTTTATGTCCTATTCCAAAGCATGTCTCATTTGATTTCGAAAACGCTCAGATCCAAATGCAATCAACTCTCGTTCTAAAGTGCCTTTGTTTCTTATTGATTTCTGATCCCGTAATTAACATCATAAAATGTCAATTACCTGTTGCACTCGTCGCATCTTTTTTAGTCAATTAAACCGCTTTGTACAAATTTTATTGATTCATGCGCTACTCGCCCAGGTATTGGAGGGTAAAAAAAAGAAAAACCCACTCACATGTGCAAATTTCCCTTCTGTCAATCATCGTTTTTTTCACGTTTTCCTTGCCATTCCCCTAATGCAGTCAACAGCTCTTAATGTGATTTTTTATTTCCAACAATCATACATGGGGCAAAACACATGGCGGGGATTAAGTATCACTTTCTTTGAAAGTGTAAATATAAACCATTATGTATAAACCTCGCAGATAAAATTTCAAGTTTCACTGAAACTACATCCCTCCCTGCACTACGAAGTGTGACCTTTGGAAGGAGGCATATTGGTAACGAATTGTACATATATTGCCATTCTATAACACAAATTATGGACTTAGTGATAAGACTATGATACACTTTGTCACAAGGTCATTGGCACCAATTGCAGCTTGTTGGACTTGGCAGGCTTGGTTTACAGCGGTGGAACGTTCTCTTAAATCAATAGTATTTAGCATTCGAATACAATTGCGGTCACACATTTTATGTCATCCATTTAGTAATGGGAGCATGCATTGCACTGATACACCTAACCGTTGAATATGGTTTGTTTAGTTCATTGTGGTGGGTGGTTGGCTTTGAAGATAAAGAATATTTCACAAATGCAATTTTGAAGTAACAAGAAAAAAATTAAAGAAAAAACATGCAAGTTTTCACTCCAGATGTACTTAAAGGGAATTATGTACTTAGTTAGAAGGGTTTTTAATAACATTAAACCAAATGGAAAAGCGCTATTGCAACGTTACATAGCACAAAATCTGTGGAGATGCCTGCGTGATCCAGGCAGTTTTATTCGATTTTTTCATAAGTGTTTTTGGGACAAAGTATTATATACGAATAAGTCCCCTTCTCAAGAGACACAGCATTGAATATAGAGAAGTAACCGTTTAAAACGAACCCGTTTAAAGCGAACTTTCGGTTATAACGAACCATTTCATGAAGTCCCAATCAATGCACCATAAGAATTATGAATTTTAATTTCGCATATGGCGAACCCGCCTAAAGCGAACTTTCGCATATAACGAACCCATTCTGCACGTGAAATAAAGAAAATGTCCGGTTATAACGAACCAAAAATCTGTCGCTTTACATTGTCATCCAGATTTTTCCAACTTTTCGGGACTTCCCCGGGAAGTGTATAGCTGCGTACGAACCAACATTCTCAAACGTCCGAATTTTGTTCTTCATAATAATTTGTTCGGTACTTTCCCGAGTAACCTTATGTTTACAAACGAAAGGTTGAGTGAAGCGACGCGCTTAAAAATCATTTAAGTAAAATGGGAGATTTAGAAACAAATAAAAGAAAATGTTTCACAAATAACAAAACTTGATGATATTTTTAGCGTATCACTTATAACGAACTTCGGTTATAACGAACCAATTTGGTCAGTCCCTTCGAGTTCGTTATAAGCGGACACTACTGTAATTAAAAGAAAGTTAATATTTTTAAGTTAAACCTGCCAAAAATCATTGTTTTATTTAGTTATTAGAAATGTTAATATTTTGAAGAGGTTTGGCAAGCAAATCTGCTATCATATCATTTAATTTGAATGTTTTGCATCTTGAAGGAAGTAGTACTTCCCATCCATATGTTGTCTTCCAACATTTTAAGATCTTTGGGCAAAATTTGAAAATAATAATAAACTTTTTAACGAGATAATTTATTGACAAGTCAGCGTCTGCGCACTAAAAAAGTCAACACAAAGTCATAATTTTTTAGTACCCTTCAAATATACTTGGATATACGTTTAAGCTCTGTCCAATCACATTGAGTTGGGCAGAATACTTTTCTGCTAAGAATCGAGATAGAAATGGCAATAACAGGTCTCGTGTTTCCAGAAAAAATGTAAAAGAAAACCAATAGCCTTTCGACATAATTTATTGCATTTTAGCGGTCCGTCATTTGCTTTCTGATTCATTCTTCCTTATCGAGGTTTCCGTTCGGAAAAAAATTCCGATACGTTCGATACGAAAAGTCCTGATCGGAACTGTAATTGCGTTCGAATTATCCGTTTTGGAACAAAATAAATGAAGCACATAAACGCGTTCATTTCACATTTCATCGTAGAATTTTTCCGAAAGTTGTATCGAAACGGATATCTAGACCCCAATTCTTAAATTCCGCATAGCATAATTCGTATACGAGCAAATCCGCCTGAAATTTTCGCATAGCAGAAAAATTGGTATTCTGAAAGCTGTACGGTTTTTTTCTACACCTATGCGAAAATTATATTCACCTCTCGAATGAGGTAGAATTTTGGAGTAGGTCAAGTAAAAAACTTTGACAGGTTGTGAAAAAAAACTATGTACTATCAATTCAATAGAGCAGTTATACGCAACGAAAATACATATACCGAATTATTCGTGCCAACACTAGAAGTAGTATTAATGTTAGCATGTGTTTACAAACCATAAAATTACTTTTCGCCAACTTTGACAACCTTTATTAGAGCCGGGAATTGAATTGAATTATTGAGCTGCATTTTCTCACATCAAAATGGCTTGTTTATCAGTTATATATATATTTTTTTTTTTTTTGAATATTTTCCAGTCTTAATAGCAGATTCATTTCAATAAAGTCAAGCAATGCTTGTTTTTGCTCTTTCGAGACATGACCAGTATTCCTCTTTTGTTTAGCTGCTTCTATTTTAATTTTATTTTATTACTAGCTGTACCCGCCCGGCTTCGCCCGTGTAAAATGTGGCTTCAGAACAGTTGATGGAAAAAAAATTAAAGAAATTTACTGTCTTCTAGGGAACACAAAAATGTATTTCTTTTGATAATCGCTGAAAGGAAAAATCAAAAAATCATCGAAAGACATTGTAGAGGTATAAAGTGAGGAAGCCTTCTTCAATAGTGAGGGACTTGAACCCGATCTAAAAAAAACTCCCGAAGGCTGAGTCTGAGTGGACAATGAAAATGAAAGAAAATAATTTTATAATGCTTAACTCACTTTTTTTTATTAATGTGACGATTCTTTGTATACTATGTTAGCGCTTTTGTTTCTATCGGCTAAGATAGGTAGTGATATTTCCTACATTAATTACCCTGCAGCACGCTTCATATAACTGCCCGTGTGTGAAGCAATTCTTTCTTAAATCAACTCCCGCTTTTCTAAAAGTTTGACCCTGTGTCTTATTGATTGTCGTGGAAGGCAAACATTAATAGGAAATTGAATCCGTTTAAACTGAAATGAATAACTGTTGGGAATTATTTGTAGGTATTCTTGTTATAAAAACCGTTTTTCCTTTACCACACCCAGTTAAAAGGAAAGCATCAATAAAGTTTTCCTGTAACGATATCACTCTCAATCTGGTTCCATTACAAAGATTGGGGGGACTCAAATTGCGAAGCAACATAATGGAGTCTCCAACTTTTAATTTAATTTTTTGAGCAGGAAGACCATGGGCTGTAATGCTATTTAAAAACTCGAGCGGCTAATTTACTGATCGCTCTTTTAGCTTTTTTTGTAAAGGCAAAATACCCGCGAATTGGGTAATTACCCACGATCTAGTATCACTGATACCTATACCTATTTGACATTTCTTTTAATGTTTTTTCTTTTCCTTTTTTAACAAACAAACAGCATACAGCACACTGCCTCTATCTGTCTCCCTCTCCCTTACAGGAGTAAAATAAGGTTAAAAGAGATGTAAATATATCGCGCGGTTAGTATGTTTGATTTGAGAGTGAAGTGCATATCAACTCACGCAGGTGAAAATCGTAGAAATGTTTAAAATTTTGCCTATTTCATTAAAAACCTTTTAGTTTTCGAGTTAATGGATATCCTAAGTTGTACCCGCAGATGTCCTCTATTAGATGTTGGTTACTATATTTAAATACTCCCAGTATTTTCGAACGGAAAGCGTTACAAAGAAAAAAGCGAAACGAAACGAAAAAATAAATTACTCTTGTCCAACATTTTCCGGAATTTATAGAGATAGAGAGTTGAAACAAAGTGGAGATTGCAGGCCTAGGTATCCTCTATAGGACTAAGAAAAATGCACCAGAATATATTAAGTAGTTTCTAAGATTTTTGCATTTAAAGACATGCAGTCAAATTCAATCTTAGTCGAACAGAACTACACCAATTTTATTTATATGATGATGATGATGAAGATGATGATGATGATGATAAGGTAGGTACTTATTTCGATTTGGCTCTTATTTTACCTCACATAAATCAAAACATAAACCGTTAATTGAAGTGTCAAACTCACAATTCCGTATGCGAGACGCAAATCAAGTACAATTCGAAGAAAAATTCTCGTATACGAATTTCGAGAATTGCAAATTTCAGTTTTTCCCATGGCATCAGAGATTTTGACAGATAAACGTATGCGAGCATTTTTGAGAATTGGGGTCCTGGAATGGAATTTCTCCGATTTCGTGCTGATATCATTTTTCTTTTCAACTTGAATTCCCACAATTTTAAATTTTCCTTCTCAGTGATTTCAAAATGTTTGTGTATTTCATCTAACGGAAACAATTACCAACTGTTTTTCTTTTGTTATTACAAGAATAATGTCAACGTGAATAAACAGATAAATAATTTTGTCACCTTTTCTTTTAATCAAAAAACGATTGAGACCGAATTATTTTTTTGATTCCAGCATCTTGCTGATTTTTCCAAAGGCTTATTTAATTTACCAACATACAAGATGTTCGATGCCATATCGTTTCCCAAATCGCCATTTAAAAATGCAGTTCATGTTGCACTATCATTTCCTGCAGTGATAAAATTGTCAATAGCGTTCTAAATGTACCTAGGTTGTTTTACTTCTGGTGCAAAAACTTCATCATGATCTTGCTTGGGAAAAACCTTTTGTGACTAGTCTTGCTTTGTATTTTTAACATCGTCTGGGAAGATTTTTGATTTTGTAAAGCCATTTACAATTAACGGTTTTCCTTCCTTAAGGTAATTCCACAAGATCCTATGAATTATCTGCTTCTATAGCAAATATCCCCTTAAAGAATTGCTTCAATTTCAGCTCTATAAAATCAGTACCTACTTGATTCCATTTCCGCTTTACCACTTTGAGTTGTTTGGCAGAGGTCGGTATTACGTCCAGAATTCTCAAAATTGTTGTTTATTAAATCGAAATGAACAATGCATTCAGCATTACTTAGCTAGCAATCATTGATTTGAGATAGATCGGTATTTATTTTCTCAACGAACTTCACGTTTTTGGAAATAGCAATCTCCTCTGTTTTCATGTTTAGTAGCCTCTAAGCCTTTGATTCATCACAAAATTCTACAAGAATTTTCTTCTTGTAGCTTTTGCCGAAGCTTGCTGTTAACAACCATTAATATGTTTTATAGACACTGACTTAAAGAAGAATTCATTGAATTGAATTGTTTTGGAATACATCTGTTCTTTAAAAGGCTCGTGAATTTTTTGCCAGTAAACTCTATTTCTCTGTCTGCAAAATTTTGATTCTTTTTGAACTTTTTCAAGAGTTTGAGACATGTTCTGAACAAAACAAACCATACATTATCAACTGCAATAATCTATTATAGTCAAGAAATATTTGTTTTCGTTACTTCTCTCATGAGTCCACATGCCATTTGAGTTAATTGCTTACCTAATCCAACAAGGCGATCCACAATATCATTTGGATTTGCATTTCACATATCGACGGTTAAAGTGCAGAACCTCGTAAGTCGTTTTTGCATGTTCTTCAGAAATAAAGAAAAAACGTTTAAATGAATGTATGCAATCTATAATACGAGGTTTTGAATTCTGCCTTTAGTGTAAAATGTTCAGAGCAACATTGTTACCCTGCAAATGCCAAAAGATGGCTTTGATTCTTATGATTTTTTTACATTATTAACATTTTTGTTGAATTTTATGACGTACGAGGTAAATCTCCATCATTTAGCTGCATTATGCATAATTTTTTTTAGCAAGCTGGGAGTCTTCCACTAGAAGTCCAATAGTCGCACGTGTCATTTAATCTTTTAAAATCCAACTCGATCTGGAGTTGTTGGAAAAGATCTACTTTTAAAAGTATCAGCTCTAGCCTGTACTTTCCAAACTGATAATTCACATTGTTTGGTTTCTTAACGGCTGATTTAACTTCTTGCATTTTTTATGTAACTGAAAGAAAGATTTAAAAAAAGGAATGAAGAATAAAAAATAATTAGATCTACGAATGATAAATATTTTTCAAACAGTCGGAATCCAAAGATTGTATGTCCACAAGAATCTCACGACCCATTGCACCGATTTAAAAATGTCTTTTTTTTTTTTAATTTGTGAAATAGATATATGTACACTGCCCGACAACCGGTTAGCGCCCTCTCTAATCTTTCAGTGTAAATGCAAATAACTCGGAACTTGGAATATGTACCATGCTCAATCTTCTTTTTTTTCATTCTCTTCCATTTACTTTCACTCTGAAAAAATACTTGAGTCCTTGAAATCAACCGTTATTTTGTTTTGCTTTTTTTTGTAAAATGTGACAAAAATTAATGCGTTTTCCTTGCGACAGCCGATTAGCGCCTCTACGCTTAACTATTAATTTTTGCGTGTAGTAGTCAAAATTTTCTTATTAAAGTTATTATTAGTTAAATTTGAATAATTTTCAATTAAATTTATTAAATATGGGAAAAGAAAAATCGTTAAATGAGTCCGAAAGAGCCAAAATAAAGGCTTATAGTGAGTTTGGCCAATCAATCCATTAAATTTCCAAAAAAAATAACCGCAGCCGTAAAGTTATTTCCTCATTCTAACGTAGTGAGCATAACTATCGAAAGAATATGAAGGGACGGCCATCATCTGTGATTACAGCAGCTGACAAGCGAACTATTTTGAGGCACGCGTCCAATTCGCACGACTCTGCAGCCAAAATTAAAGAAAAAACCGGTGTAAAAGCATGCGTCCGGACTGTGCAAAGAGTTATTTCTAATGCTGAACAGTTAAAACGTCTAAAAATTAAAAAAAAACACCTCTCAACCAACTTCGAAACACGCAACGCCTCGATTTCTGCAGATCGAATATGACCTGGACAAAGGAGTGGCAGAGAGCAGTATTTTCCGACGAGAAAAAATTTTATTTGGAGGGTCCCGATGGCTATGCATACTACTTTCATGATCTTCGAAAGGAAGAGCATACCTTAGATCGACTGCACAGCCGTGCTGGTGGTGTCATGGTATGGGGAGCAAATACGTACTATGGCAGCATTGAATTGCAATTTTCTACTCGTCGTTTGAATGCCACAGCGTGCAATGGTGTATTCAAAATGGCTTTCCCTGCAATCAAGGATATTCTTCGGCCCTTGGAATGGAAGTTACAGCCCCTATCCACACCTCTAGGCTCGTTAAGTCTTGGATTGAGCTCCAAAACGTGCCCTTGCTGACCTGTCCGCCATACTCGCCCGATCTTAACATTATTGAAAATGTTTCGGGATGGTTGGCAAGCAAAGTATAGGATTCTGGAAGGCAGTATCCAACTGAAGCGGAACTCATTGAAGGAATAATAAGTGCCTAAGAGACTGTTTCCCTCGATTATATAAAGAAATTATATGACTCCTTACCCAACAGGATGTACGAGGTCATAGTTAACCGTGGTGGCACAACACATTATTAATTCATGAATTAATAAGTTATAAGTTTATGGAACTAAAATAAAAACTTAATTTGGTGGTATTCTCTGCCCATTTTCTTATGTTATTCGTCCTTTTCTTGAGGGGGTTCTAATCAAATGTCCGGAAAAAAAAGTGGATTTTGTATATTAGATTCTTTAAAATTCTGTTAAAATGTTATTTATTGAGTTACTACCGTAACCCTAATTTTTTTCGCGTATAATGCTATAAACTTTCATTGGCAAAAAAAATTATTTCAAAAGTTTTGTCTGACTGGCTGATATTAAGCTCCAAAGACAAGAAGCATAGGGGGCGCTAATCGGTTGTCGGGCAGTGTATATATGAATTATGTTGCTTTGGTTTTAAAAATACAGAATTGTTTATTTAATAAATGCAAGTTCTCGCTCTTATTCACGCACGCATTACAAATTAAATTAAATTTGTTAGCTGTCATAGACAGCAAGCAAACCAGAAAAGAAAAAAACTGTGCGGCTTCGCTTCCTTCTCTTGCGTCAGAGAGGCAATAAATTTTTCTCTTTCTCTGTTTTGTTCCCGTTGGTTTTTGTTGATTATTTCACAATCCACATTATGTGTGGAATTGACATACGAATAAATGGTAAAAAATATTGGGCTATGTGCATAATTATACAATTCTACATAAATGCATTTTTGGTAGTAGGTAATTTAAAAAAAATTCTTGTTGGTTTTCCATTTGAAATCTTTTTCTTCTTTTTTTATTTATTAAAAATCCAATGTCCACAAAAATCTTACGAACTATTGCAATATGTTCAGGTCTTTAATTAGGCCTGAACTTAGGATTAATTATAAAAATCAAATGTCGCTATGTTCGCACGCTACTCTCAGATTTAATGAAATTTTGTGAATGTGTATGGCTGGTTTAAAGTTGAAAGGTAGAATAGTTTTGGACCCGATAGGTCAAATACATACGTGATATTTCTTAATACAAATTGATCAAGCGATCAGAAAGATGAAAGAAATTGTTGTCCGTAAAAATTCGGCATTGCTGCCCAATGCAAAATTTTGATTTTTAAATTACTGTCGGCAGGCACTTCTTTGTTTCCAGAACTTATCTAAAATTTTAATTGGTGAGACTTAAAGGGTGTTTTTTTAGAGGTACAGAACTTTGAAATGGAATAGAATAAAGATGATTTTTTTTAAATTGACATGAAATTTACTATTGTATTTTGAACAGAACCATGATTTTCAAAATAAATTTGCACAATTTGGAAGCGTGAAGGCGTCAGTCTGTTCATATTAGGTCTGTTCCCTTACTTTAAAATCTTACGAATTTGTACTAATTCGTACGAATTTTACTCAATGTCGTTCCTTAACTCGAAAAATTCCTAAAAGAGAGCGTCATCGAGAGAGCAAGCTATTACCCCTCCACTGAGAATCTTACGAATTTTTACTCGACAAATTTCTTGGTGTAGAAATGAAAAAGCTGTCAGGCACCTTTTAATTACCAGCTGATTTGAAATTTGTTGACCTATTTGGCAAATGAGTGCATTTGTTTTGATTTCTTACGAATTAAAATGGTATCAACAGGCGGGAAAATAATATTGAATGTTCTCCTTAGATTCTTTTCGAAAGTGACGACGAAATTCTTCTTTGCTCTGAGGATAAAGAAAGGACAATCTCCTCCACGTAGTTTTTAGTGCTGTGTTGCTTTTTCCCCTTCTCGAATACTTGTAGCCCAATCAGTACAAACTCTTCCACATACTCGGATTCTTCAAAAAAAAAGTCGATTTATTCCGAATCACTTTCATCGCTAGATGAATCAACTAATTTTGTTAGTTAATTAGCAAAATTCTTCGTTTATCAGATATTTTAACGGCTTTTTGTGCCCCTTTTTGAATTTTTTAATTATGTATCTGTCATTATTGGTAGTTTGCTACAAAAGCGTTCCCTAACTTTTTCGTAAGTGTCTCTCTCCGTGAGAGAATTTATCCCCACCACTGCCATTTTGACAGTTTTTTTCCATTTTACTACAAAAGTAAAGGAACAGACCTATTGAAAAGCCAAACCAAACTAACAATAAATCACTTGACAGCTGACAAAATGGCCGCCAGTTAAAATAGTATTGCCAACTTAAAGTTGTATACCTCTAAAAAAAAACACCCTTTATTTAAAAATGGCGGTTAGTACTGCATCCTCTTTTATTATTACCATGACTATGTATGTTTTTTTAATACCCAATTATTATAAAAGGACGGCTTATGGTAAAGTTTAATTTAATTGCAGACACATTCCAAAGGCGAAAGCTACAGCCATCGCTGATACTCCGGAGTTGAAGAGAATAGCAGAAAATACAAAAATCCAATCCAATGTGAAATATCATGCTGACTTCGAAAAAGCAAAGGGGAAATTCACACAGGTTTGTGTGCAAAAATGTTGTTTTCCTTCTATTGCACCGTAAAAGTTCAAACAATTGTTTTTCTTCAGGTTGCAGATGATCCGGAAACCCTTCGAATCAAGCAGAATACAAAAATTATTTCCAATGTCGCCTACCATGGTGATTTGGAAAAGAAGGCAGCCATGGAAAAACAAAGAGAAACAGCCGAAGTCGGTGACACCAGAGGTAAGCAAATCTTTGCCAAAATTAATTAAATAAGTATCAGCATCCATTACCATACCACACTGTAAAGCAAACAATTAAAATCTTACAACTCATTGGAGATAAAAGTTATTGCGTATGTTGTCAGATTCGTATTGCTATTTGTGCTTTAAATGTACGTGTACTTTTGGATAACAATTAAATTATACCTATATGTAACTTCTTACTATAAATTGACTTTAGCTAAAATTTATTTAACGAACGAGCAATTATTTGTAATTTTTCCGTCCTGCATCCTTAATATCCCACAGACCAAGAATCTGAATATTTCTCTGAGACTCTTGCGGCCGAACAATTCTCACAATATGCTCCACAATCGCCACAGACACTGCCACCACCACCAATACAACACCAACAACAAAACACAGCATCCATAATCCCAAACTGTCAAGCTGCGCAAATCTCCCCTCAATCATATAGTTCACCAACATCATCATCCTCATCCCCACCGTCCACTGCAAATCACAGGCAACAACAGCAACATCAGCCACACTATCAGCAACCAATGTCAGCACAAACAATTAAAACGAACTCACAAAGCAATTCACAAAGTTATCTACACCATCAGCAGCAACAGTATCTGCAGTCACCAACAAAGCACAAACAACAACATCAACATCTAACTAAGCAGACTTCACACTTGTATCCCCCTCACACACAACAACAATCACAAACAATTGGCAACAGTAGCAGCACTGTTGGTAGCAACTACGATAACTATCAGCAACAACAGCAACATCTACAAACAACCAACAACTACAACCAGCTGAGGTCGTCAATTCTACAGAATTCGCACAATCCGACTGGTGGCTATCAGGTGGACTCAGCATCAGGATACTTTGATCAGTATGATAACTATGCACGGCCTGCAGCAATTCAGCAACAACAACAGCAACAATCGTACACAAATAACAACATGAGCACCTATAACTCCAGTTCGAATGTTCCACCGCCGCCGCAAAAGCATCAACACAATTATGGCTATCAACAGCAAAACACCCAACAGTACTCCAACAATCTGACGACGCAATACAACAACTACAACAACTCACCAAAGAACAATTCGACTGGTGGTACGGCTAATGGGGTCTTAAATGTAAACGGTGGTGGCAATCGCACCGGTGCTGGTGGTGTTGCTGGTGGTGGTGGCAGCATACTCAGTGGTGGTGGTATTGGGGTAATGAACAGCACCGCGTCAACTGGATCAGCACCAGCACCCGGTGGCGGGGGTGGGGGCGGTTGCATTGGTAAAATTGCCGATTACGATCCACTTACCGATGGTCCACGAAACATACCAAACACGATACGACCCAGTACAACACTTATCTATAGTTCTGATCGTGGATCAGGTAAGACATATAGTTCTTTTAATTTGCTAGAATTTGTGTAGTTTCGTTTAGAAAAAGATACTGTCCTTTGTTTGGCTTTTATCTGTTGCATTAGGTCAATGCATTTATTCATTAAATTCGGAAGAGGTGTATGAATGCATGCTTGTGGTGATTGAATGCTTATGGAATACCATTTAATCATTTTGTTTCCATTAGTGAGCAACGCATATCCCAAACGAGTGGGTTCAATTGCTGATATTGATCCCGCCAATGGCGTCTATGGGTCATTAACTGAATCTCAAGCTGCACAACAACAACAGCAGCAACAACAACAATATTATCAACAACAATTGCAATTGCTTCAACAGCAACAGCAACACCATCAAAATCAAGTTAGACAGGCGCAACATCAACAGCAGCAGCATCAGCAGCACCAACAACATCAACAACAACAGCAACAACAACAACAGCAGCAGCAGCAGCTACATCAACATCAGCATCAGCATCATCATCAACAACAACAAGCACAACAACAAGCGCAAAGCAAGCAGAATATCGTAAGTAATATGCATTTCGATTTTAAATTGATTTAAAAATGGTCGCCCATTGTGCGGCTACCTGTATTTTACATTTGAGATGCAGTTAATCGCAGATCGAAAAGTGCGTAGAATGTGCTTTGCTTTATCATGGCACCTTTTGACCATTGTGGTTTCTTTTTTGTCTGTCGTCTTAAAATTACCTTAGACAAAAACTCATGAGTCTACAGTTCCAAGTGTTGATACTTTTCGTTTGCGTCTCTCTGTTTGGTCTGAGTGCGGTAACAGAGGTGACAAAAGTCTGCCTTGCATACAGAGTCGGTAAACACGCAACATGACACATTTACCGCACATGGCATGTCGACATCCTTTGTTTCTGAGCATAACCTTGCTCCAGAGAAAAAGAGTTTCATTTACACCATGCAGAGTATCACATGCTATCAACAGCAGGGTTATGAAAATCGCCCTATATGACGACGAAGCTACCTCTATATCAAATTCTGTCCTTTTAAGTGAGTGCATAATTCATTCTACCATCCTGGTTTTGAAGCGTTGTATTGAAGTATTTTCCACAAGCAATTCATGTTGCAGTCACAGATAGGGTATCTTTGTATTGTAAATAAACTGGAGTATCATTCTTTCCATACTATCCAGCAGGAAGGATGTGAGGCTGGTTAAATTTGTCAATGTCGGTATGCAAGCTTGTGCTAAGCTAGTAGTACATTTTCGTTTCAAAGTTAAAAGCATTTTCTCTCTGCCTTGTTGGACATATATATTCAATCACTAAACATTTTTATTTCTGCCTATAATCACCCTTATTCCGAGTGGCGTTTTACTTTCACGACGTTTGTCGTTTTTTGTTTCGTTCACCGCCTTACAGAATGGCAGTAAAGTTTCTCACATGACGTTCGCCGTAAGCGAATAGGTTCAACATGAACTTCAGTGACAAATGGCGTTCAACGACTGAAATTCCAAATTCTCGTAATTCCAAATTCAAATTGGCGTTTTTTAAATCGTCGTAAACGCCACTCGGAATAGGGGTGAATATTACTTAAAATACCGCAAAATCGTTGGATACGTTTTCGAGATATCTAGGCGATTGCTGTTAGCCAAGTTTTTGTCCGACATGAAATGGGTCAACTACATATGTTCCACTTTTATTCACACTAGTAAATTCGTTTTGTTAGTAAGTAGTTACTCCTCTAACAATCTTTACATTATCTATCTTTTTCAGCGAGTGTATCGAGCTCTCTATGACTACGAAGCACAAGATACTGATGAGGTGAGCTTCCGTGAGGGTGATGTCATTTTCGAAGTCGATTCTATCGATGCTGGCTGGATGACAGGCAAAGTAGAACGGACTGGCAAAACCGGAATGCTTCCAGCAAATTATGTAGAACAAGCAGTTATTTAATATTTATATAAATTTATATATAGAAACAATAAGATAAGAAAATAAAGCAATGTTTCACAAATTAATTTATAAAATGGAAAACAAGTTAAAATAAAATTAACAACTCTACAAACACAGTTTACCAATAGAAAAGGATGAAAGTCACCTGAAATCACTGCATTTAAATTACAACTAATATCCAATACAAAAACTAGAATGCTAGTTTATGAGATTTGAAGCAAATCTAGCTTAAAAATACTTTTTTTTCAATTGTAAAACATTTAAAGTAAACTAAAAAAAGGAGAAAAAATATTTCTAAAATATTTTACTTTTAAGCATAACACACAGCATTGCATCTTTCTAACAAAAAAAAAACGAACATCTTGTATTTAATAAAATATTTGTAAGGCAGTGAAAGTTGCTCTAACCTATTTGCCTTCGTTATAAATATATAAGACTCCACAAAATGTTGCATATGGAAAACGAATTTAACAAGCAATACTACACCCTAATTTGTGTTGACAATTCCCTTTTTGTTACGCAGCTTAGTTAAAAAAAACTGAATAAAAAAATGTTTATTTTTGTAATCAAATTTTCAACTGCTATTTATTCCTTTTTTTGCTCCATTATTTAATTCAATTTAAGTTGTTGGTGTCTTTTTCAAATGTAAAATATACACATACGTTTTGGTGAAATGTGAGACTGGATGAACCGAGGAATATGCTGCTTGTGCATTCTTTACAATTGGCAGTACAATTCGTCTGTAATATCACACATAATTATTAGGAGACTGCCAAAAAATTGCCTACATCATAATTTTTGTTTAGTTTCTAAACTCACACAAAGTTATCTGCTCACAAATGTTTGCATCACAATTTGATTAATTTTTGTTCTCGGATACAGATAATGGGAACAAGTTTTGTAGGATATAAAATATCAAATAAAATTAAGTGCCTTTCTGTTGCAATACAAGTAACCTTAAATCAAAATATACATATATATATATATACATATCAAGTTAAGTTGTACGATTTCTTCTTTTTTTTCATATAAAAACCAACAAAAACAGAAATAGCTAATGTGTATAGCTAAAAATATTTAATGGAATTCAATGAAAACAAAATGTAAATGTAATATAGTCATCAAATAATATTTTATTTAACAGGAAACAAATAAATAATAAATCCCTTCTTTAAGATACTTTTAGTAGTATTAAAATAAAATTTATTATTTTGAAAAACACAACTTCCGTTTAGCTTTTATTTAAAACCAAGTGAACGTACCTGCTTTATCAGTCTCCAAAAGTAATGTCGTTTCCATGGGGACAGAAAATAACTTTTTCCAGACATAGAACAGTTTTTCTGCTCTCGAAGTAAGCTGTCAGATTTTATGTTATGGCGTTTTTCATTGAAGATCCGAGAGAAGTGCTCCGAAGTTTAGGGGTCGAATCGCGTCATCCGTTAACGAGCATTACGTGACGGAATTTGTTTTTGTTTCACATGCAAAATCGACATAATTCCGTGAACGTATAGCTCGTTCACGGACGACGCGATTCGACCCCAGGGGGTCAATTCTCGTTCTGTGAAAAAGTGAAACGAAAATGTTTTCACCCTTTCACAGCAATTTCAATTCTCGTTCTACGAAAATGTGAAACCAAACTTAAAAATTTTTCATATGAATAATTTTTTTTCACGTTCTCATTTGCAAGTGAATGTTTTTAGTGAGAGTTTGAAAATTGAGAACCTGATATCATACAACACAGTATACGATACTAAACTCACCACGATATTTTCACTTATAGAACGAGAATCGCTTTTTAGTACTGAGTGAATCGAAAAAATGAAAGGAATGTGTGAGAGCGAATGTGAAAACGATTTATTCGATTCACTCTTTCACAGAACGAGAATTGACCCCCAGAATTGCTCTTTTCAATAAAATTCATTGGGGCACTTTTGCAACAGTGGTAGACTGTAGACACCATATATGTGTGATTAGATTTTCTGTTGTTACTTATTTTTTGTTTTCTACAGTAAATATGAATGTTTTAATAGACCAAATCAATATTGTAATATTTAGTTTACATTTTGCACGCGTAATTGTAAAAATTTGTTCCTAATAAAACAACAAACATTTCAATCTGACATTTTGCTACTAATACAGAAGTACCATCTAACAACTATACTAAAAGTGTTCGTAGCATAGGGGTACAGGCAAGCTTAAGCCAGCTTTCACTATTTCTTCGCCTTCCCGGATAGACCTTTTAACACCACCGACATTCAATTATTTCACAGAGCGATATTGTGACAACCTGAGAAACTTCTGAGCTGGTTGGGTCCTCCATCATGAAAGCAAGCAAATCTGTAAAAATCATAATTAGCACACTGTTTATAAGATAAAAAGCAACCAAAATATATAAACAAGAGCAAATTTATTATTTGTTTACAATACATTCACCACTACTTTGAACAGAATTTTGTGCTAGTTTTACCAGATGAATTGAGTCACACTATATAAATTTCGCATAAGTAGTACTTAGACATGCAAATTAAGTTTGTTTTCAATTGGTAGGTTAACTTTTAAATAGAAAAAGAATTAATTTTCTTACTTGAAAACACGCGTATTCCTTATCCAAATCCTTTGCAAAACAAACAGACGTCAAAATTCTACAGGTCTCTACATATTCCATTTTTATCCACCAGGTGTCTCAGGAAAACTTTTCCACTCGTCAATACTACACGCAAATTTGTACCTAATGAAAGTAAACTTGGTCATTTCAAGTTTATTTTGTTTTCCGCTGTAAAACTGTAGCGCCTGTGTTTTTTGGAACATATTTTCTCGCAGAAGTATATGAAAATGACGTTTCACTAGCAGTCCATATATAGTATGTCTATGTTTGGAACATATTTCCTCGCAGAAGTATATGAAAATGACATTTCAATAGCAGTCCATATTTAGTATGTCTATGATTTTTAATTTTTTCAGATTTCAGAGCACTTTTGCGAATCTGGATATTTTCTCAGCTTTGCTTCAGATTTACCTATACACGTGCGTTTGAGTTTGACAACTAGTGGAGTTTGTTTACATTTAAGTGAAATTTTTCAACTGAAATCTGAAATCTGAAAAAGCCCAATCGAATACCACATAACACAGTATGAAACATGGAAAGATACGCAATCGAGCAACGCGTTAAAGTATTTCAACCAATTTGAAAATACGCTTTAATTCAGCCGGTTCAATATTATTTTTTTTTAGCTGCGGCAGTACCAAACACATACTCTTAGTTTGTATAGACGATTTATTTCAACTCCTTCGAGGTTTCATCTTTGATCTGATGAATTTTATCTAAAATTACAGATTTGGACATCTTAATAATGTTTTCGAAAGTTTCGGCATCATTTTGTTTTTCTTCGTTGAGATAGTTTATCTTTTCCTCAAGTAAAGTTATCTTTTCTTCAGCAATTTCCAATCTAAATTAAAATAAATTTATCAAGTGAATTGAATATGCATTTAGGTTACTTGTTTCTGAAATCAATTATTTTGGCATTTGTAAACTCTCCATCACCACTGTTTGAGGGTATGTAAGTAAAAGAAGTATTTTCGAACACAAATGATGTTACGCTTCCACTGTTGTTGGAAACGCTATTAGCATATTCAGAAATTCGTTGGGAACGTTTTTTCTTTTCAGTTTTAAGACCAATGTGTTTTTCAAAGTCACCTTTATAAAACAAGAAAATAAAATAGTGATTTTAATTGAATTGGCTTAGATGAGGATGTGAAAATAAAAAAAAAAACGAGAAACTGTCATAGTTTAAGAGTACAATCATTTCAAGGAATCGTACGTGTATAATGAATAGGAGCTGTAGTTCAAAATAGCTGTAATTCAAACCGAGTTGTTGTTCTATCAAACAAAACATTAAAATGAATAGACCTACGTATATTTCCTTCTAATCGACATATCTTCATCTTCTGTTTTGAGATTTGATCCGTTAGGCCAAGAACCTTTGAGCGCTCAGTATTTAGTCTATTCATAGTAGTTTTATTCAATGCAAGTAAGTTATTTTTTTCACACTCCAATGAGCCCAGCAAAGCAAGAAACTCATCCTACAACAAAACACAAATAATAAAATAAAAGAACATTTCGTAAAGCAACTACACTAGTAAATAGGTACCTTATTAAAATCTCTGCATTCAAATAGGAAGTCCCCACAAACCGACTTCAAGTCTCTTTCCAGCTTTTTAATAGTTGAGTTCAGATCCTCTATATGATTCTCCCTATAATCAATTGCTGTCTGTAGATTTTCCAGTTTAACGTTCATCTCTTCCTTGTGAAACTCAAAGTCGTTTCGATCCTTCTGTATGTCTGTAATTTTTTTTTTAAGTTCGCGAATTCGGTTTTCGTATTGAAGCTTTTGCACATTTAGCTTGTCATTCATCCTCTGCAAAGTGCTGTCATTATTAGCCACTAGAGTCTCTAAGTTTCCGCCTTTTTCCTTCAATTTAACAATATCAGCTACAAGATTAGTATTGCGAGCTTTCAATGCAGCTATTTTATTATTTTGCACTTCTATGTGGGATGCGAAAGCTGCGATATCTTTCTGTAAAACTTCGACCTCAACTCGACGTTGAATGTGTTCTCTTCGTACAGGGCAGTCATTTGACCAACTAGACTCACTTCTCACACTCTCTATCTGGTCCTTAAGTTCGTTGATTTTCAATTGCAGTCCCATTATCTGCTGGGCTCGACCACGCCAATTCGTTCCTGATGCTGCTAAGATATTAAGATTAATATTCTCTCCGATTTCTTGTTGAATACACCTTTGAGCTAACTTTAGCTGTTTCTTAAGTTCCACATTTAGGTTCAGGCTTTCAAAGAGCTTTTGTTTTGTTTGTCCAAGTTTTGACTGTAGGTCTTCAGTTGTGGTATCCTAAAAAAAATATCTTATGAGCTACAAAATAACCAAAAAGAGCATCGCTTCGAGCGCGACTTGTTACCACACAATCAGCGATGACTTTTAAATTCAAACCGTTTTCGAAGATACAATCGGCTTCTTTTTTTCAATACTTTTTTTCACTTCAGTTTCTAATTTAGTGATCTTGGTTTCCAGCTGGGAGTTCTTATTTCTAATAGACTCTGAGTCAGTCTGTAAAAGTCTATTCTTCTTAATAAGTTCCGCAATCTTAGCACTAGCAATGTAAGAGTTGTTCTTTAAATCCTCTATGGGAACCGAATTATTTATAACCTCATTCAGAGAGGATATGGATTTCTTTAAGTCATCGATTTCTTCGTTTTTAGCTGCGATTTTATCTTCCAATTCCTGCTTTTCTTGTTTAAGAATCTGAAAAGAGTGATTTGGTTACATGTTTTAAATTCTTAAAAAGTTTCTTACGATCAACTTCTTGCATAGAACATTTCGTGCTGCAGGATTTTTCTTTTCGAGAAATATTGAATTGGTGGATGCTACAATATCTGTAAGTGTTGCTCTATCAGATTTTTGTGCAAATATCTCAATGTTGTCCATTTTATTTTTTATTACAAAAAAACCTTTTGTGTATAAAAATAAATTCTAATAAATTTTTAAAATAACCGTCGTCATGACGTACTTTAAAAGCTCACAACGGCCGCGTTCCATTTCCGGCTAGACGTCTAGAACAAAATATCCCAGATGAAGGAACGCCCACGCTAGAACCCTAGCGTAAGCGACAAAGTGACATAAAAATCAATCTTTTTTTTTTGATCTGATTCTCTTTGGAGAAATCATGGAGTTTAATATGCCACTAGTCAACCAGCGTTCAGTTGACCGCGGCCAATGAGAAGCATAGACAAACCATACTGAGACCCCCAACTCAGAGACAATACTGAGACCACCAACTTCGGCCGATTTCCCGTTACTTAGCCTACAAGCTATATTTTTCGGAGTGGTCACGATTTACTGCGCTAGTATTGATACATAGAAATTCGTATTGACAAATGTCACGTAACTTCAAAAGTTCTGAGTCACCAATACACTCCCAAAAAATATGAGCCACTTCCGCTTTGGGCAAAATGCCTTGCAGCGTTCATAGAATTTTATCCGTTGAATTTGAAATTGTTCGTTACGTGTGAATAATAATTTGTTTTAGGAATAAGTGTACATTTACTTATGTCGTTTTCCATTGGACAAAAAGAAGCGTCCGGGAGAGTCCGGAATCGAAAAAAATGCTGTTCCATTGGCACAAAAATACTCTTCTGATGATTCTGAGAAGAGAATTTCGCTTCTCGATTTCAAGTCAGAATCCACTCAAGAAGCACTCACACAAGTGCAATTTTATGTATTTATTACAAGTCGGCTGACAGCAGCCATAGATTATTTTTTGGCATTTCACCAATACTTTGGTGGATTCTGTCAGAAGCAGTTTTGCTGTTCCATTGGATTTCAGAATGAGTGGATCCCCGAGTGAAACCAATGGAAAACGACATTAAAATATTTACGAAAAATTAAGAATGTAGGTTGGTTGAGGGAAAATAAAAACATTTTGAACAAATTTTCTTTATTATTGAAGAAAAATTTACACACGAAATCGAAGTTAATTATATCCAAAAGCGGGAAATACACAATCATATTTGTCCCAATATGTTTTGTTACATCCGAACTGAGATTCGAAAAGATAAGACGCTATTCTGTTGAAGTTTTCTAATAAAATCACTTTTATTACTTTTTTACTGATTTGTCTTATAATTCACTTCAAAACAATATTTCTTAAAACAATTCTTATCCGATTTAAATCAATTACCTAATTCACTGCATACTTTACACTTCTTTATCTTCACAACCGATTACTTTTTCGAACTTTAACAATAACTGTTTCAACTGTCCCTTCCTGATCTTAATATGCCTTTTTGCATATGCTTCGCAATCTACCGGGGGGATTCGAGTCACCAACTGGAAGTGGAACTTGTCTGGTGACTAATGGGTATGTACTGTCCCTCCCTGATCTTAAATCTGCCTTTTTATTCCGCTTCCCAATCTTCCGGGAAGTTTCTAGATTATTCCTGTTCGTCCCGAACAAACTCGCTACTTTCAGTATGAGCTCATTTATACCATGTTCCCACCAACGTGATTTAGCCGAAGTGATTTATAAATCACGAAATGCGTCTCCACCGAACTTTACGTGTTTAAGTTTGACATTTTTGTCAACTTTTGGACCACTAATTTTTTTTTTGTTTTGTTTTTTCTGTTTTGTTGCAATACCTGCCATGAATAAAAGAATTTTTGAATGTATGTAATCAATAAAAATATCAAAAACTCACCGAAACACGAACAAAATTAGAAAATTGAATTTGCAATAATTTTTTTGACAGTGTTTTGTATTTTTTGTTTGCTGAATAAAGTGCTGAAGAGAGAATCGATTTTATTTTTGGTGGATTTGCGATGACGGATACGTAATTAAAAATTAAACACGTCTAAATCACGTAATTACTAATCACGAAAACGTATGATAAATCACGTAATTTATGAGATGATTTAGCTAAATCAAGTCGATTTAGCTAAATCACGTTGGTGGGAACATGGTATTAACTCTCTATTTATTTGGCAGATTCGAGTCTGCAATTGAAAGTGGAACTTGTTTGGTGACTAATGGGTTGTTTAAACTTCACTCCACCATACACGCATGGAGTTCGCGCCTGTTAACACAGTAGTTCCTTTCTGGCTTTGAGAGAACTTTGCTGAAGTACAAAACTACTTTCTCTTGGCCATCGTGCACCTGGGAAAGGGCAGCTCCAATTCCCACATTACTAGCGTCTGCATCCACAATAAATTTTTTTCCAGGGGTGGGGTAGTACGGGGCCGTTGCACAACTGTTGCTTAAGTTCCTTGAAGCTGTTTTCGTATTCACCTGACCATTTGAATTTGCCTTTTTCTGTCAGTTTATGCAAACTCTTTGCGATCGTGGCAAATTCCTTTACAAACCGTTCGTAATAGGTCGCAACTCCCAGGAAGCTTCTCAGTTGATGTTTGTCTTTGGGAACTGGACAATTTTTCATTGCGTCGACCTTCTCCGGATCAGTCTTGACTCCTTTGGAAGAGATGATGTGCCCGAGATACTTCACTTCTAATTCAGTTCAGTTCAGTTTTAATTTCGCTCTTCGTAGCCTTTGAAACACTTCCTTTATTTGTTATTTCGATATTCGTTAAACTTTTTTCCTACCAAGATGGCATCGTCTAGGTAGACCAAACAGGTTTTCCAAGTTAGTCCCAGTAAAACGCCCTCCACCAGACGTTCAAAAGTTGCTGTGGCATTGCACAGTCGAAATGGCATTACTGTAAACTGCCAAAGTCCATTTTCCGCTGTGAATGTATTGTCAATTATTGGCACGAAGTAGATATCCTGCTTAGTGACGTTGTTTAGATGGTGATAGTCCACACAGAAACTTGGTATTCCGTCTTTCTTCTTGACCAGGACTACCGGCGATGCCCACGAACTTTTTGAACTTTCAAACAGTCCCTCATTTTTCATCGTCGACACCATTTTAGCAACTTTTGTCTGCTTAGCCAATGGTAGTCGTCTCGGAGGCTGACGATTAGACTCCCTGCCATGGCCAGCTGCTCCTGAACAAGCATCTTTTCCACGATATATGTAGTTCTGATAATAATTCTCTGGATCTGGTTCGATAAGGTAGAATCAGTGGCTCCCAGGATCGACATTTCAGCTTTGTATTTCGTCCTCACTTACAACTGTCCTTAGAGCTGCGACGTTCTCGTTCCCATTGGTATCTCGATGTTCCTGTACTTTAGAACAGAGACAATACTGAGACCACCAACTTCGGCCGATTTCCCGTTACTTAGCCTACAAACTATATTTTTTCGGAGTGGTCACGATTTACTGCGCTAGTATTGATACATAGAAATTCGTATTGACAAATGTCACGTAACTTCAAAAATTCTGAGTCACCAATACACTCCCAAAAAATATGAGCCACTTCCGCTTTGGGCAAAGGGGCTTGCAGCGTTCATAGAATTTTATCAGTTAAATTTGAAATTGTTCGTTACGTGTGAATAATAATTTTTTTTAGGAAAAAGTGTACATTTGCTTAAAATATTTACGAAAAATTAAGAATGTAGATTGGTTGAGGGAAAATAAAAACATTTTGAGCAAATTTTCCTTATTATTTAAGAAAAAATTACACACGAAACCGAAGTTAATTTTATCCAAAAGCGGGAAATACACAACCATATTTGTCCCAATATATTTCTAGTATATAAAACATCTCCTTTCGATATTTTTGTTAACCACACAAATAAAATTATTCACCTTTAAAAAATTTATAATATCTAACCAATGGCATTCAGTTATTCTAAAATGTGGTATTCCCGAACTCTTTCACATTTCCACACGGCTGCCGAGGTTGGCAGCATTTATTTTTGTATGTTTTTGCATGTCAGTCGGATTCCGAATTGACATAACACCGATAGGAAAACAAAATGGCGAATTTGAAAAAAAAAACTGAGGGGGCCAGCGGCAAGAGGATTGTGGAGTTGGGGGTCTCAGTATGGTTTGTCAATGATAACTAGATTCTTGAATGCGGCCATTCAAAGTAACTTGGTTGCAATCGAACTCACACATCGGGGTATTCATCTCGCTTTAGAGCACCGTGGATAGGCAAAATTTTATACAAATAAAAAGACAAAGTAAAAAACCCATTTCCCACATAAATCTACCTGGCTTGGTGTTCTCCTTCTCCTACATTAAGCGCACCTCGTTGCAGTTCGCACTTGTAGTTTTATTTTCGTTTCACCCTGGCAAATATAGTTGTTGTCAGTGATCCTACATAAAACATCAAAAAATCCCTACAGTGCAAAGAATATCCGTCGAATAATTTTCACTACAATCTCTCTATATAACTGTTCAAATCAAATTGAATTAAACTTCTCATACGCTATCTCAACCACAAATGTTTTTTTCCTTTTTGTTTACTCTTCAAACTAGTCATCTCATTTCATTCCTTAGCGAATATCGACGAATATTAGTGCAAAATAATATAGGAAAACAAAAATAATAAATATTTTTTGACTAAAAACGGGTGTGTGGTACGATTTTTCGGAAAAATCAACTGAATTGAAAAATCCCTACGTTATACAAATCTGTCCCTTTTTCCCTACAGTGTCATTTTTAGATTGAAAAGCTCTACGTGTAGGGATTTTTCCCTACATGTATAATCACTGGTTGTTGTGCTTGTGCGTTGTGCCCTGCCAACAGCCTGCCTAGTGCATAGGGCATATGCAAGGGCTTGCACTTTTTTTTAGAGCAACGTGCCATTTTAGAAAAATAAATAATTTGAAGTGCCTTTGGCGTGCCATCATACAGTCTTGATCTAGTTTGCTAGTGACTACTAGGATCAAAAATAAATAATTTTACATTGCGCAGCATTTTATTTGTAAATACATAAATTCATTTTTGAAATTAAAACTTTTTAATTCATTTTAAATAAAAGAAACAGATTTCAGATTAACAAAAAAAACAGAGAAACATTTGGATTTCTCAATTAGTGACGTGCCAATAATATTTTGTCGAGTGCCACCAGTGGTACGCGTGCCATGGGTTCGCTATCGCTGGCATATGCCTACTGTATGCCAAAGATAATAGAATACAAAGATGGATAACTTTCCAGTGGAAAGGCGGCTACCTACAGGCTGTTTTCCCGAGAAATTCATGAAGTCACGCATATTTGCTCATTTCTTTAGACTTTAATGCAAGAATTCGCTATTCCGAAATGTGTAACAAAAACCAAACAAATTGAATACGATACACAAAGCAATTGAGCAGCGCGATGCCCATAAAGCAAAAGGAATGGTGGCCGGCCATTAGCATTACAGCATTGCTACAATATTGTATCAAATTAGCTACATTTTTGCTTCCGTGCAAAAAATTAATACTTAGATACTTTTTTTTGATTTTGGTTCAATTGGATACATTTTTAAATTTTCAATTAAAATTCTGCACAATCTCCCTTTTTCATATATTTTAATTCTTTTTTCAAATACAAATTCAAATATTTCGAATATTAATATGTTTTCTTATTTTTGAAACTGACTATTGCTCATTCTGTACTGATGTTCCCACTCATTCTGATACTGTACTACATAGACAAACCATACTGAGACCCCCAACTCACAATCCTCTTGCCGCTGGCCCCCTCAGTTTTTTTCAAATTCGCCATTTTGTATTCCTATCGGTGTTCTGTCAATTGGGAATCCGTGTGACATGCAAACACATACAAAAAATACAAAAATAGCTGCTGCCAACCTCGGCAACCGTGGGGAAATGTGCAAGAGTTCGGGAATACCACATTTTAGCATAACTGAATGCCATTGGTTAGAAATTATAAATTTTTTGAAGGTCAATAATTTGATTTGTGTGGTTCATAAAACTATCTAAAGGAGATGTTTTATATACTAGAAATATATTGGGACAAATATGGTTGTGTATTTTCCGCTTTTGGATATAATTAACTTCGATTTCGTGTGTAAATTTTTCTTAAATAAAAAAGAAAATTTGCTCAAAATGTTTTTATTTTTCCTCAACCAACCTACATTCTTAATTTTTCGTAAATATTTTAAGTAAATGTACACTTATTCCTAAATCAAATTATTATTCACACGTAACGAACAATTTCAAATTCAACGGATAAAATTCTATGAACGCTGCAAGGCATTTTGCCCAAAGCGGAAGTGGCATATGCAAGGTGCGAGTGTATTTGTTTCTGAAGTTACGTGACATTTGTCAATACGAATTTCTATGTAACAATACAAGCGCACTTAGCATTTGCCACCCCATAGAAATATAGCTTGTAGGCTAAGTAACGGGAAATCGGCCGAAGTTGGTGGTCTCAGTATTGTCTCTGTTGTATTATCTTGGACTAGGCACTAGCTCATTTGTATTCGCAAGTTTCTTCCAATTTATGAGAGTGAGAGAGTTTTTCATTTCAAGTTCCTCTAAGCCCCTACGGTCTACAGTTGCCAAATATTCGTTTGAAAATTTGCGGTTGCTTTGCAAACAATTGCTACCCCTTTCGTATTACACTTTTGGTCTCTTTTACACACCGCTGACTTTTCAGCATTAAAAAAATGAGGAAAAAATGTAGTGTCATACGGGCTTAAGGATTTTTGTTTCTTTCGTTTTCATAAATTTATTTATTTAAAAAAAGCAATATTTTCTTGTGATACATTTTAGAGGCTAAAATTAAGATACATTTGATACATTTAAAATACAACGATACATTTTTCGAAAAGTCAACGGCAACGCTATAGCAACATGCTTGTTTTTTATGTCACACGTACTCACAGACGGGGGTTGAAATTACAAAAACAACTATGTGAAAAAATTGGTTTTGGTGGGTAGACCGTAGACGTACGATTACGAAGGATATCCATCTCTTTTATTCCTTCTTCTCTGCTGAGAAGTCTAATCGAATAACACATTAGTGATATGATCAATATTCTACTACATTACCAGAAATTTAATAAAGTACCAAACAACTACGACTACCGTGAATATACCGCATAACTATATGAAATGTCATTTGTGACAAAACTAAACTTACACGTCAACGTCAAACAAAAATTAACCGCAATGGATGGGTTTATGCTGGTAAAATTGTAATTTATATTTAATAAATCACAAGCAATTTAATAAATTCCATTTGCAGGAGCCAACTCTTAACATCGTCAAGGGAATGTGCATTATGGATAACGATGGAAATCGTATTCTATCCAAATATTACGACAAAAACATCATGCCCACTGTTAAAGAGCAGAAAACCTTTGAGAAGAATCTGTTCAATAAAACTCATCGTTCCAACACAGAAATCATAATGCTGGATGGATTAACTTGTGTCTACAAAAGCAATGTTGATCTATTCTTCTATGTGATGGGCAGTACCTACGAGAATGAACTGATTCTTCTATCTGTACTGAATTGTTTGTATGACTCAATAAATTTGATTCTCAAGAAGAACGTCGAGAAGCGACTGGTACTGGACAATTTGGAAATCATCATGTTAGCATTCGATGAGATCTGTGACGGAGGGTAAGAAATACATTATTGTGTCCTTTCATATCTTGTACAAATTTTTGATTCTTTTAGGATAATTCTGGACGCAGATCCATCGTCTGTAGTGAAACGTGTCGACTTGAGAAATGATGACATTCCAATTGGAGAGCAAACAGTGGCCCAGGTAACCAACGTTTTAAATGGGCTGTTTTGGTAGAGCGATCAATATTCCATTTTATTTTTTTGTTGCTCACATTTTAGAAGAATTTGTTTACTAATCAATCCCATTCATCTGCACATTCGCATTATTATTTCGTTTTAAAGTAGTTTTATTCCGCAAGTTTTGTTTTGGGTTTTGTACATACGTAGTGTTTAAGTTGTGTTTTTTGGTTTAATTGAATAAATAGTTACTACTACCGTTTACTTACTTGTATTTTAGGTTCTGCAATCAGCGAGAGAGCAGCTCAAGTGGTCAATACTTAAGTGAAGTAAAAACAATAAAAACTGTATTCTTATATATACATTCGATTTTTTTATTTGTTTGCAAAGCGGTAGGAGTGGATCTATTGCCATCCAATCCATTTAACTGAAGTTATACAATACACATGCAAATATATTAATTCCCAAATAAAGCTAAAAAATATTTACCTAGAAAACTGTGTGTTGCGTTCGTTGTTTAAAATTAGATTCTTGCAGACAAAGGATTGTGTTCGAATTTTAATTTTCACAAATGATATAATTTTTAAAATTGTAAATGAGTGAACTTTTGGAGTAAGACAATCTATAATTGGCGATGGGAATTTTAAAAGAATGGACAGTAAATATTGCTCTGCAAGCGAACATGATACATAATTTTTTGTATTCTATTATATTGACTGTTTTTCAATTCATTAATTTTACGGACCATGTGGGATTTCTTAAACTAATGTCAGCATTTATAAATCACCTTATGTGCAATCTATAGATACTGGAAATAGGTATAAAGATTTAAGGTTTTAGGTTAATGGTACGAACAAAAGAAGTCCAACGTTTTTTCTGAGTTAAGTTAATTTAATATCGTTTTCACTCAGGGATCCACTCGTTTTGAAATACAAGAGAACCAGAAGACTTTTTGGTCGCCTCCATTAATCAATATTTGCTGGCAGTTGGGTGTACTTACTTACTTAACGGGCTCCCGACCCGTGGAGAGTCTCTGCCTGAGACACTGCAGCCTTCCATCCTCTGCGATCCCGGGCACGCTGCTTCCAGTTATCCAGGCCAAGCGCTCTGGCATCCGCGATGGCTTGGTCTTTGAAACGGAGGTTCGGTCTTCCTTGTCGTCTCGAACCTGGAGGCTGGGATTCGAAGATCCGCTTAGCTGGAGCATTATTGTCCATTCGCTCGATGTGGCCAATGTAGTCGACGTATTTTGGCCTTTTGGGCTACATCCACATCTTGGTACAGCTCAGAGTTCGCGGTTGTATCTTCTCCTCCATTCGCCCTCCTCGCACACAGGACCAAAAATCCGCCGAAGAATTTTTCTTTCGAAGGAGCCCAGTATCAGCTCTCCCTTCCTGCTTATCGTCCAGCACTCGGCGCCATAAAGCAGAACTGGCAGGATAGGGGTTCTGTAAAGCATACATTTTGTCCTTCGAGTTAGGAGTTTTGAATTGCTTTGCCAAACCGAAGTAGCAGCGGTTTCCTAGGGTAATTCTTCGCCGGATCTCCACTAGGATGTAATTTGTGGAGTTCATGTTTACTCCGAGGTAGATAAACACCTTAACTACCTCGAAATTGCTGCTATCAATAGTGACGTTCTGTCCTAGGCGGTGGACAGATGCTTGTTTGTTTGTTGATAGCATGTACTTAGTCTTGTCCTCATTTACTAAAAGACCAACGAATTTCGCCTGTTCTTCAATCGCCGTAAAAGCCTCTATCACGGCACGCTGGCAGCGACCGATGATGTCAATATCATCTGCATACCCCAGTAGCTGGACGGATCTGTTGAAGATAGTGCCTTCCGTGTTGACACCTGCCCTGATAGTGCATCTGCTCTAGCACGAGATTGAAGAAGTCACATGATAATGCGTCTCCTTGACGAAATCCGATGCATGTTTGGAATAGCTCGGAGGAACTACTTCCAAATTGCACATTGCAGCGTGTGTTCTCCAGCGTCACGCTACATAGCTGAATCAGTTTTGCCGGGATCCCGAATTCGGCCATCGCCACATAAAGCTCCTGACGATGAATGCTATCATATGCGGCTTTGAAGTCGATGAATAGGTGGTGAGTCTCGACTTGAAATTCATTGGTCTTTTCCAGGATTTGCCTCAGTGTGAAAATTTGGTCTATAGTCGATCTGCCGGGCCGGAAGCCACACTGGTACGTGTCGATTAGTGTGTTGCAGAACGGTTTGAGATGTTCACACAAGCAGGGATATGCCTCGATAGTTCTTGCAAGACATAGGATCGCCTTTTTTTGTAGATGGGGCATATGGAGCTGATAGTCCAATCATCGGGCATACTTTCTTCCACCCATACTTGGTTGATGATATGGTGCATGCGCCCTACCGAAACTTCACCACCGTATTTGAAGAGCTCCGCTGGTGAACCATCAGAGCCGGCGGCCTTGTTGTATTTTAGCTTTTTTATTGCTAAGCCAACTTCTTCTATACTGGGTGGTGGAACTGGATCTTCATTGACTGGACGTGCGTTCTCTTGTTGCCCTATCACTCTCTCTACATGATGCCCATTTAGCAGCTGCTGGAAGTACTGCTAAAACACATCTACTATTCCCTGCGCTTCGATGACTAGGTTTCCATCACTGTTTCGAAAAGCCTGCGTTCCGGTCTTAAAGACAGCAGCCAGTTGCTTGGCTTTCTTGTAGAACTTCCGGATGTTGCTTCGATCGCGGGACTCTTCGATCTCCTTGAGCTGGGAGACTGCGTAGGCCCTCTTCTATCTAGGCAGGATTTTCTTTTCCTCCCTCCTCCTGGCTCGATACTCTTCCCTCGCTGCCCTTATTTTGCGCCTTCATATGTGCATCTTCTGTCACCTTTTTCCTGCGTACGCATTCATCATCATACCACGGGCTCTTTCTCTGGGGTGGCTGGTACCCCAAGGTGGTTTCGGCTACCTCTTTGATGACGTCGCGATACTGGGACCACTGAGTGTTGGCATTTGTGGTAGGTGAATGCACTGCGGACAGTTTCTCACTTAGGCGGTCTTTGTAGACTCTGGCTACTCCAGGTCTGCTAAGGCGTCCAACGTCGAATTTCTTCTTCTGGGCGGAACGCAGCTTCTTCTCGTTGTATAGTCGAGCTCTGAACTTAGCCGCAACAAGAAAATGGTCAGAGTCGACGTTTGCCCCTCGGAATGTGTGCACGTTTGGGATGTTGGATGCGTGCCTCGCGTCGATTAGCACATGGTCGATTTGGTTGGCGGTTCGACCGTCCGGAGAGCGCCAGGTTGCTGTGTGGATCCTTAGCCTTGGAAACCTAGTGCTACTTATCATCGTATTACGAGCTCCGCCTGGTACCAGAGGAGGTGTCTTAGTGAGAAAACAACACTCCTCCCCACTCTCGTCTACTGCCACCAACGACCTTCCAAAGGGGTTGGTTAGCCAATCTCCAGTCGCGGTACTAGGCACCCACCAGTCACTACAGTTGGGTGTATAAAATACAAAAGAAAAAAACGACATCCGTTATACTAGATTTAGATTGTCCACAAGTGATTTACTGCAATTAAAGCTCGCTCATGATACCGCACTGGGTAATGTAATGAATCCTTCGGTGCGACGTCAGATATGTCCTCATCCTCGAGGTAAATCGTTATCTGATTAAGTAGTAACAGTGACACAATGTTTTCACTGATTCTTCGTCCTTTTTGCAGAGTCTGCACAAGTTATCTTGGGTTATCTACTTGACACTTCGAGACTCACAGTATTGTTGTTGTAGTCGCGTGCTAAACATCTTACTTTACTTAGCATTGCTTAGATCGAAGCTTAAAAAACACGTCTATAGTCCTATTGCAAAAATTTTGTACTGCGATTGCGAATGTTTATGCGCACGTCCAAGATCCCGTTAATTTCAAATCTATACTAATATATATTATAATATATACTGCCGCCTTGAGATTTTTTTCTCTCGTTATGTTTTTAGACAACTCTTAAAATACATCGTTTAATGAGATGGATTAAAATAATTAAGTCTTTCAAAATTTCTGGTTTTAATAAACTATTGAAATAAAAATTTAAGACTGTTCAACAAAAAACAATTAAAGTAAACATAGCTATTAGAATTTGGAGATTAGAACCATCATAAATATAAATAATGCTTGTATTTTTTTTCGGGCCAAAGATAGTATATTTCACCAACAAAATTTTAAAATAGCAGCAAATCGGTTTAAGAAAAACAGTGTGCAGTAACATTTTATTCAATAAAAAATGGCAAATTAAGCACAGAGCAATTCATTTCCATCATCAAAATCACTTTTTTTCCATTTCCTTCTGTGATTGTTGTTTTGTATTTGTCCTTTGAAGCAATTGACGAAGCAATTCCTGCTTTGTTTTGAGGCATTCAAAGATAAATCGCCTTCAATATTTTCACTTCTAACCTAGTTTATTAACTGCAGAAAATATTCGTTCTTCCGATGCTGAATTTCCTGGCAAACTAGAATGTACCTACTCAACTACTGTAGCCATTTCTTTGTATTCGCAATAGGTGTTATTAATCCTTTTAATTATAATTAGTTATATATTTTTTCACAGTTTAATGCAGTATTTTGAGAAAAAAATCAGTTTTGGAATCTAAAAAACAGTATAATATTGCGAAAAACAGGAGAGATGCGAGCGTTATGTATAAATCAGGCTCAGAACAAAGAAAAAGGAAAGCGAAAAAAAAAACAAAAAATAACTACAATTCAATTTAATCTTGGTACAAGAACATGTAAAGCATCATAACCGGACCCGGTCCTAGTAACGAGAACTACACTCCTAATCTGTCAGAAGAAACCGAAGTGGCATGAGATGAAATTAGTTCAAAATCTAAAATTGAAAAATACACATAGGCGATGGTAAAAATATGTTTACTAAAAAAGATTCCGGACTCCGGAGTACAATCAACTCAAGATATGCATGAAAATGACAAACATGTTTACGATTATTAGAAGGACATAGTAAATGATATAATTCGTCGAGGCAATGAAGTTGTCTGCTTCTGATTTTTTAAAAATTTTTTTAAAATTTTTTAAACGATATTTAACAAGTATTAGTTCGCTTAACACTATGATAGTGGTATGATAGACAACCGCGTTACAATTATAATAACATATTTATTTGGAAATTGCAGTTTTTGAAAAATTTGCGAAGTTTCTTTTCAACATAATGTCGTTTTCCATAGGGACCACCAGAGATTTTTTTCAGATCTCAGATTTTACGAAGCTCATGGAACGTGCAACAAAATTGATCTGCTTTTGTAAATGGATTTTTGCGTTATTTGACAGAAATATCAGCTGTTCAAATTGCACTCGTTTTTGGAAAAATCAACTTGGATACCGATTTGAAATTTTTTTCTGTTGTAGATACCTAGAAATGGATAAGTTTTGGTGAGTTTTCAGATGACGAACAAGACGATGAAGATAAGGCATTACTCCAAAAGTATATCCATTGCTATTTATTTATTGGTTATTGTAGCAGTATGTGCAAATCTGGAAAAAATATCGAGATCTGCAAAAAGTGATCCGAATCAAAAAATATTGATTTTTTTTTCCAATGGAACATGAAAAGTGATTTAGATAAAAAAAAATTATTGATTTATTGTCCCAATGGAAATCTACAAAAGAAAAGGGACAAAGTAGAAACAAATTTTATCAGGGTCCTCGAAAAAAGTAACAAATTATCTCACAAGTTGTTGTCAGTTGTTATCCTTTTCGCAACTTTATTAGGTTGCGTGAGGGAAAACTCGCTTAAAATTTTCAGGAACAATGTTTTGTTAGAACGGAAAATATTGGAAGCTGTCAGTTTTCGATATCACTCACACGTTTATACACTATTGCGTCGCTTATTGCTAGCGATACTTTAATCGCCTTTTTTCAAGAAACTAGGCTTAAATCCAAACACAATCCGACATTAGATTCTTTCCACCCGTTAAGGGACTTGAGACATGATAGAGGTCCAGGGGTGGCGCTCTTCATCAAAAATAACATAAGCTATATTCCTGTCTCTTTTAAGACCGGGACTATTTCCTCTATTTTCGCTGCTGAGAAGATTCCTCAATAAATCAGAATGGTAGGACCTATTATAACTGGTTAGCCTTGGTGTCACCCTCATTTATAAATCTTAATGTGGCAAATCCGACAAACTAAAAATAATTGCCGATTAGTCGGGAATCCCGACAGTCTATCCCTCCCGGGAGGTTTTTAAGAGGTTGCTCGAGTCCCTCACTATTGCAGAAGCATTCCTCGCGTATTTGCTCTGCAATGCCTTTCGATGATTTTTCCTTCCAGCAAACCCCATAACAAACAAAAAAAAATTTCATTCAAGAAATTAGAAAAAGGGGAAAATTTAATTTTTTAATGCATGTTCCGCAAAGGTGTCCTTTTCGTTTCGTCAATCCAATTGAATTGCACGGACTTGCTATTGCTAGTGCGGTCAGACATCTATCGAAATGGCATTGTGAAGAATGAGGTTAACCAACTGCATTTGATTTCGTTTCGGATCAATTTGAAATTGAAAGTCGGCTCAGTTATATGTAATTTAGTTGCGCAACCTCAATGCACCGAAACTTAGCCTTTGATTGTGAAGAATTTAAAATCAAATGTCCATTGAAGTGACGACAAGTATTCGTCGAGGAGGACGAACTTCGTCGGCACTTTCGAAAAGAAACTTCATTCAATTTAATTTGGCCACGTGTTGATATAATTTTAATACGCAGGAAATGAAAACATATGCCAAATAGGACAACAAATTTCAAATCATGTCTAAATTGTCAGGTACCACATTTTCCAATTCTTACACCAAGAATTTTGTTGAGTAAAACTCGATTCTCAATGGTTTTTGCACCCGAAAGCTGGCATTGTTGTCAGCCTCTGGTTGCAGCTTAAATGATATGATAGTTTTGGACCAGGGGGTCGATTCCCGTTCCGTGATAATGTGAAATGAAAAGAGTTTTCACAAGTTCACACTGAATTCGATTCTCGATCTATGAAAAAATGAAAACAAATGTCAGAATTTTTTCATATGATAAGTTTTTTATCACAGCAATTTCATTTGTGAAGGAGTGTGAAAGCGTGATAAATATAACAAATATACGGGGACAAAGGGCTTCAGAAACCCAAAAACAATAGGTCTGTTCCCTTACTTTTAAATCTTACGAATTTGTACTAATTCGTACGAATTTTACTCAATGTCGTTCCCTAACTCGAAAAATTCGCAAAAGAGAGCGTCATCGAGAGAGCAAGCTATTACCCCTCCACTGAGAATCTTGCGAATTTTTACTCAACAAATTTCTTGGTGTAGAATTGAAAAAGCTGTCAGTCACCTGTCAATGAACAGCTGATTTGAAATTTGTTGTCCTATTTGACATATGAGTACATTTGTTTTGATTTCTTGCGTATTAAAATGGTATCAACAGGAGGCAAAATAAAATTAATTGTTATCCTTGTCCTTTCTTACTTCTTACTTGCTGTAAGGAGTAAGAAAGGACAATCGCCTCCACGAAATTTTTAATGCCGTGTCGCTTTTTCCTTTCATGCTGTAGTTCAATCAGTACAAACTCATCCTTATACTCGGAAGCATGTAGAAGAAGTTTAATTAATTACGAATCATTTTCATCGTTAGGTAGATGAATAAACTAATTTTGTTAGTTAATTAGCCAAGTTTTCGAGTTTATACGATATTTTAACGGATTTTCGTCAAACTTTTTTGAATTTTTGAATTATGTATCTGTCATTTTTCGCAGTTTACTACAAAAGCGTTCCCTAACTTTTTCGTAAGTGTTTCTCTCCGTGAGAGAATTTATCCCCACCACTGCCATTTTGACAGTCTTTTCTATTTTACTACAAAAGTAAAGGAACAGACCTAATATTTCATCGATTTTCTTGAGAACAGGCCCGATTTGGCCAATGAAAAGTACATAACCTTTAATTAACATAAATGTTTTTATTCTGCTTTGAAAAAATTTAAACTAAAAAAAAAAAAAAAAATTAACAGATTTACAGCGTTCCTCCGTTGAGCTGAATCCATGAATGACTTCAATTCATTTATTAGATCCATGCAAAGATGTTTTGTAAATCTATAAAGTTGAATAAAGTGCTCCTCAGTAGTCACCTCGAACGGGTTATGATTATCAAAATTTCTATTTCTAGGAAAAAAAAGAACACATTATTTTTGTTGAAAACAAAACAACAAATTGATAAATCACCTTTGTTCAATACGACGCCTATTGTTAATAATTATTTGTATGGTTATTCTCGACATTATAATTATAAAATAAATATAAATAGAAACTCAACAAACTGAATGAAAACAAACAAGCGCGTAATGACGGATAGGTGACAGCATTTATCATTTAGTACATTTTAGTACACATTTAGACAACTGTTTATCATGATGAGTTCGAGAATCGCATTAGGTGTATTCGTGAAGTGATAAAATGAAAAGCTGCTGTGAAAACTGATGTGATAAATTATTTATCATTTCACAGTATCACGGAACGGGAATTGACCCCCAGGGGGTCCGCTTCGTGGGAAAAATAAAGAGAGGGCTAAGAACGCTGCTGAGAGTTAGTGTATTTGGTGAGTTTCTGTCAGCTGATGGATGGGTTTTTTTTTTTTTTTTTTTTTTTTTTTGTCGGAGGTTGTTACTATCCGATGGAGCACCCAGACACAATCTACAGGTCCATTGTACTGCCAAACAGACACCTTACATTACTGTACTTAGTTTTCCCGTCTTTCGAAGAAAGATGAGAAGGAGCTTCAGTGATGAAGAGCTTAGATGTTCGGCACTCACCACATCAGCCCCAAAGATCCGCCACCTGATGCGAGCAAAGGCGTTACAGCTACAGAGGAAGTGTTCCGCTGTATCATCGTCCTCTCCACAAGGACAGATAGTGGTGTTGCTCAAGCCCAACACATTTAAGTGTTTGGCAAAAGCTTGGTGGCCCGAAAGGACGCCCACAAGCAGTCTGCAGTCTATTCTCCTAAGGGATAGAAGGAAAGACGCGGACCTTTTGCAGATGTCCGGACGCAGTCGTTTGGTCTGCCTACATCCAGCACAGTTTCGCCACCGACGCTCGTGTTCACGAGAAACCCAAGTATCAATGGATGACCTAACCACAGAAGCAGGCAGACCCAACGCAGGTTCAGGGCACTCATTCCGTAACTCTCAGAACGATAATCGTTTGCGCGATAGTAGTCAACGATCTCGTCATCTATTTGCTTTCCGTAACTCTATCACTATCGTCTCGTCTATCGTTTATTTTGTACTTAGAGAGAGAGCATTGAGAGAATTGAGTTTCTTTCAGAGACTCTCAAACTATGTATGAAAATTCAATCAGACCATCAGACGTCGTCTGAAATGTCATAAATGACAATTTTTGAAAAAATTATGTGTTTGTGTTTGTCGCCGGTAAATAGAAAAATTTCAAAATGTTAGTAATTCAACTTTGTTCCTTACGTTATTAATAATAAGAATAAATAATATCCGAGAATTTATTATTGATAGGTCAGCTACACCAAAGCAAATGGCAATTTTAATTGCTTTTATGGGTGAGCGTCCGGACTTGGCCAAGGTTATAAGCCAAATAGCCACCAAGGAATACCTAATTTCTTCAATTTATTTTCATTTGGTGTTATACGAGACTTTATTTACTTATTGTTTTAAGGTTTGGACTGACTTTAAATACAGAGCCAAGAAGAAATGCAGGCAACATTTTCTGTTAAGTTTAATTTAATTTGTAAAAGTAACGCAATGCACTATTATTATGACACTATAGGTAGGCCAGTGTTTGCGAAATATTAAAATTACAGTTGGGTGTTAATAAGTCTCGACTGGTAAGGTATTTTAAATACGCTGGCCTATGGTCAATCTTCAACATTTTTCAGGAGAACGAAAAACTGTTAAAAAGAGGAATATTGTGTCATCATAAGATTTTCTGACTCGGATGAAACTATTATCCGTTATAAATGGGGATAGGATGGTGATAACATAGAAGTATATGTTTCAAAAATAGAGACAATGTGCAATCGTACATTGATAAAAATGGAAACATCTTAAGTCGACTTAAGATGTTCTACCTTTTCAGTCGAGAAGTATCTAATTAATAATTTAATACAATGAAGGTTAAAGTGTGGTTATTTATACATATATTCAGTAGCAGTTAAAAAATATCTGAAGTCAATTATATTTTTCTTGAAATTCAATAAATCTTCAGCTGGTTTGCAAATTTACAAAACATAAAAATCAATACAAGACGATACCTCATTAGGTATCGCTCAAATTGTATCGTCTGGGCGATAGCGTTTCGACGATTATTGAGTTACGTGAAGCAAATGTTCAATCGTCAAAACGATATCGTCTGGACGATAGACGATTATTGAAGTTACGTGAAGCAAAGCTATCGTCGAAACGCTATCGTCTGGCGATAATCGACATACGGAATGAGTGCCCAGGTCCTGAGAAAGCCTCTTCTGAACCCCGTCTGGCAAGCTCATCAGCGATCTCATTTCCCTAGATACCAGTGTGACCTGGGACCCAAACAAGATTCACGTTGTTGAGCCTTCCGACTAAGTTCAGAGAAAGCTTGAGTTCGAGCACTAACTTGGACGAGGTAAGAGGGTTAAGCAATGCTTTTAATGCAGCTTGGCTAGCTTGCTTCTAGCCCTCCACCTGTTTGTCACAATGTAGCGCATACACCGAAAAAAAAACCACATATCATTTCAATATTTTATTAATATCAATAGCATATCATATCAATTTCTCAAAAAATTATACAAAAGATTGTATTTATGAAAATAAAAATATTAGATCGATAATTATAAGGTAAGGTAGATATTAAAATATAAAAAAATTAAAATAATTTTTTATATTGTAATATCAATTATTAATATCAAAATTTGGGATGTATTTAACCATATTTCTATAATTTGAATATCATATTAACGTTATTATAATATTAACTTGATGCACAAAGGCTGTGAATTAAGATTATTTTGATATCTTAAAATATCAACATGACTGCGTTCTACATTTTAACTAATAATATTGTCCTGTAATTACCGAATTGTACAGTCGTGTGTTTTTCAAGTGCTGAAGTGCTGTGTTATAATAAATTATAATGGAATATATTGGTGATGCTGTAAACAATATAGACAGTAATAATGAAAATGTTATAGTTAACTACTTATACCTAATGATTGTGTCGAGCTAACAGAGGAAGAAGTACGAAATTCTTTTAATGTAAATTTGTAGTCAATGGACCATGGACAATGGATGCTAAAGGCGAAAGTTCTGGAAATGAACTGGAAAATCTATTAATGAATAGAAACTGAGTCACATTTTTGAGGATTTGATATGTAAGTACCTACGCATTTCATACAATTTGTTGAAATGCAATAAAATACTTTCTGGAATATTATATTATGATTCCACATAAATTTTATTATCGTATATAATTTTAATATCAAACAAGGTTTGATATAATATTATATTAACATTTTTTTAATTAATTGGAGAAATCCTCAAATTTTTTAATATCAATTCTACATTTTTTAATTTTCAATTTATCATGTGGTTCGTCAATGAGAAATATGTTTCCAAGTGATTATGTTTTTCTAGAAAGTTTCAGCACCGATCGTTGAAAAACTGCATGATTTGCATTTTGTTTTTGGGTGAAAACGTAAGTTTTTGTTATCTTTTATATTTCGAGTAATAAAAATTTAAACAATGAGCATTTTTAATAACATATTATATAGATTTTAATGTTTTTATAACTCCAACGTTTACTTTACAGCTTGCGGAAATTCACGAGAAAGGCTTAAATTTTTAAACTTAAAAATTTAAGTGAAATAATTGAAGAATGGCCTTTTTTTTACAAACTGGAGCGGAACATTTTGTAAGATTAATTTATGTAGTTTCATTCTCGTTAATTAAATTTTAAATTTCTATAATATTTAATGTATAGATTGATCTAGATTATGAACATCCAAATAAAATGTTTATGGTCATTAATAAATAAAACCATGTACCTATTTCTACCAAACCAAAATTAATAAATAAAATGTACATATATGTGAAAACCGAAAAAATAGTGTTTTATTTACAAACCAAAAAGAGCAAAATATTGGTAAGTATAATGTATAACTGATAATAGTAAATATCAATTAAATATTTAATATTTTAAATTATTATATCAGAAATATCAGTTTGGCATTTAGAACGTCAAATTTACATATAAAAATATCAAAAACAACAATTACATCATATTATTTTGATATTTTTAGTTTTCAATTAGCCTCAGCAATATCAGTTTCCGCATATCAGTTTAACAATTATAATGTTAAATTTTAATCCAGAAATGTTAAAACAATTTTATCATTTTAACATTTTAAATTTCAATATATCAATTAACATAGTAAATCCATATCGTGAATGTAATAGTGATATGATCAGTATATCAAAAGTGATATTTTTAATGTCGGCTCACTTTTATCACCGAAAAATGTTAATTTTACAGTTGTTTTATCAATTTTTTTTTTCGGTGTAGCCATAAGGATAGCGAAAATCTCCGTTTGGAAGACAGACGCATGGTTACCTAAGGGGTAGTGTAATCTAATGTTCTCGCTTTCCACAAAGACACCAGAACCAGACCCTTGTCCAGTTCTTGAGCCATCCGTGAATACACGATGACATTCTTTCCCAGGCTCAGAGTCTGACCGAAGCCATTAATTTTCCTGAGGAAAGTTGACATGGTAGTTTTGTCGCAGTAGGATTTCTGGGGTCATTGCGTCAGACGGCATGTCCATAAGACAGGGGTCAAAGGACAATTCTCGCACAAGTTCCTCAAAATTCCAATGCGCGTGGTACCAAAAGCCACCTCTCTTTAACCGAGAAATGGTTTTCAGCGTACACCCCATGATAAAAATATCAAGAGGCGGGAGGTTCATCATAGCATCTAGAGCAGAGCCCGGAGTGCTAGGGAAGGCCCCTGTGCATCCAAGACAAACCGTTCTTTGAAGTTTGGCAAGAGAGGCAGTAACAAGTTTCCGCGAAAGCCTGTTCCACCATACAACCGATGCATATGAGAGAAGTGGTCTTATCATTGCCGTATAGATCCAAAGGACCCTTTTAGGAGATAAGCCCCATGTCTTGCCAAAAGCGCCTTTGCCCTACCAGAAAGTTGACAGCGCTTTATCGGTTTTTGATGCAACATGCTTGGACCAAAGAAGCTTTCTATCGAGGATTACTCCCAGATATTTGACTTCATCGGATATCGGGATAGTGACGCCTTTTAGCACAAGCTGAGTCAGACCAGTGATCTTTCTCCTTCTCGTGAAGAGAACAACCGTAGTTTTAAGAGGATTCACTGAAAGCCCATTTCTTGTGCACCAATCGTCGATAAGGCCCAAAGATCTCTGCGCCCGAGAGCAGACGGTCCTTAGGTCTGAACCGACAGACAGAACGGCGACATCATCCGCATAGGCTTGTGTGTAGGTTCCAGGAAGATTGAGAGCCGTTAGCAGAGAGTCCACTAGCATACACCATAAGAGCGGAGAAAGAACACCACCTTATTGAGGGCAGCCTCTGTTCACCCCAGTCATGACGCATTTGCCACAATCCGCCTCGGCAACCAACGTCCTGTACATTAGCATTGCTTTAATCCACAAAACCAATGTTTCATCTACACCATGATGTCTGGCTGCATTGCACATGCTATTAAAAGTCGCATTATCAAAAGCACCCTTGATATCGACGAAAATACCCAGCGCGTACTCCTTCCGATCAAGAGAACTTTCAATCCTACCAACAAGGTTTTGAAGCGCGGTTTCACAGGATTTTCCACGCTGATAGGCATGTTGCGATCGAAGAGCAACATTGCGCACGTGCAGTTCAACCAGTCTCTCCAAGCTTTTCAGCAGGAAGGAAGACAGACTTATGGGTCTGAAACTTTTGGCGAGAGTGTAGTCGGTCTTACCTATCTTTGGTATAAACACGACTTTAACCATACGCCAAGGGGAAGGTATGTAGGCCAAGGCCAAGCTAGCGGTGAAAATTCTTTTCAGCGTCGGCATCAGCTGACTAAAACCTTGTTTCAGCATAGTCGGATAAATTCCATCCGGACCCGGTGACTTGAAACTCTCAAAAGATGTAATTGCATATTTGATAGCTTCGTCCGTCACCACTCTGGATGCAACATACCAACTACGCCGCGTGGTGTTTGTTAGTTCAGAAGTGGCCACCATAGGCGGTACCACTGAAGAGCACGTACTGACCTGATTTCCCGGGAAGTGAGTCTCCAGCAGGAGACTAAAAGTCTCCGCCTTTGTCTCAGTGTAGGTACCATCAGATTTTTGGAGCGATTCCAGTTTACTTGGTCTGTCCCTATTAAGGACTTTTACAAGCCTACTGGTTGCACTTAGTAAAGCGACCTCCTCACAAAATTTCCTATAAGGGTCGGTTTTCGATTTACGAATTAGTCTCTTAAATTCTTCTTGTTTCGATCGATACAGATTCCAGTCTTCTGCTAAGTTGGTTTTTAAAGACCTATTTAGGAGCTTTCTGGTTTCTCTGCGAATACACTGCAGTTCGGTATTCCACCAAGGTACCGGTTTTCTACAGGAGTTTTTTGAAACTGGACATGCTAGCTCAAAACAACGGATAATGACGCTGCTCAGATCCTGAGCAGACCTCTCTACCCCCTGTATTGATCTCAGCTTGAGAGGTGCTTTAACAGAATTGCTAAGCTCCTCCTCAAACCGAGCCCAATTTGTTTTCCTCGGATTTCTCCTCTCCAGCGAAGGTGAAACTTCACAGTAGATTTGAAATTCGATGTATCTGTGATCTGACAAGGTGCTATCTGGCGATACTCTTCAATTTATGATAGTCTTGCAGTGCCTGTTGGACAGGGTAACATCAATTACTCGCTGTCTCCTGGCTGTAACAAATGTAGGTCGACAACCTACATTGTTGATGGGGATGTCAGACGATAGGATGAAGTCCAGAAGACGGTCTCCTCGTATATTACACTTGCTGCTGCCCCAAACAGTGTTTTGAGCATTAGCATCGCAACATAAGATAAGACCTATCTTTTTGGACTCGCAGTACTCTACGAGCTCAACAACAGCCTTTGGTGGTGGAGGAGTTAAAGAGTCGTAGGGAAAGTAAGCCGATGCAATGACAAAGGTTTCCCAATTGCCGTTAGCATGATAAGTAATAGTTGCAGCAACCAGATCCTGGCAACAGAACCGTTTGATTGTAACTGCCGTGAGGGATTTCGATACAACAAGACATGTCCTTGGTCTCTCGGACAGCTTATCGTAAAGAACGTTGTGCGAACCGCTTAACTCACCAAGGACACAGATGCGATTTTCCACACCCACGGTTCTTGGATGGATGTTATGCAGTTCTTTGTTCTACATACCGCAAGCCTACTACTTAAAAGAGCAGTAGCAGCCTTGCAGTGTTGTAGGTTTATCTGAGTAAACAAAATGGTTGTATACTCGGGTTACGTCCTCCATTTGCACTATTTGGCATTGAAATGGAAATGAATCCTACCAAGATGCAGATAGGGACGCATGTTGTACTTAGATCTAATGATCTCGGCAGAAACCATGTCTATGCTCACAACCAGAGAGCTACCATCTTCATCGTGACGGTTTCTGCTCTGCCTGTGAGTACGGACAATCCAGGCTTTTGTGTCGAGACCAGGGTTCTGGGTATTCAGACGCTTAAGCACATCCGCCGATTTCTCCAGTTTCCCAGAAATCCAGCAGACGGCACGCGTAAGCTTGGGTGGCTTGTAGACCTCAAAAATTTTGGTCCCAAGGGGAGGGATCTTCGGCACCATGCTGCTAACCCATTCAGAGGTTTGCTGCGAGGAGGTCTTCACCACGAAGGTTCCGTCCTTGAACTCACAGCCCTCAACCTGGATACAAGCATTCGTAGCCGCGACGAGCTCCAAAATATGGGCTTTGCAGTGTTTGCACTCTGCACCACTCATGCTATTATCATTGCCTGCTTTCCCTATACGAACGGCTAAAGAAGAAACAGCAGCATCCTTATAGGACAGCCTACTATCTCGTGCCTTAGCTGTTCTGCGTTCAAAAGAACCACGCAACTTCTTGCTTTTTGGTTCGGCAGAAGAGGAGGCAGCGCCCAGTCCAAGGGGTTGGTTAGCTTCAGTTTGTGAGACCTCCACCGACCTGTTCCTTTTCAAAGGCACCACCGAAGAGCTGAGAGACGTGCTTGCGCCTTCAGCCGGTAAGGCTTCTTTGCGCTGCTGATCCAACAGCTTCTTCATTTTCCTCTTCCGCTGTCCCTTAGACAGGCGCCGCTCAGAGCTCGCCTCTTCAGGAGCCCGAGCAACCATTGCCGAGTGAATCGGACATAGAGCCACAAGGGTCGCATGCGGGTCTTGAGCTCACGTCCGTAGGTGCGATCGCAGCATCCGGTTTCCGTCCACCAGTACTGATTCCATTGTTGGTAGCAGCACCGGTTTCATTTGGAGACCGTGCACGGTCGGACTCACAGACTTGAGCGGGTTTGATTCTCTTTATGAGCTTGGGTCGCTTCTTCTTGCTTTTCGGTTCGGCAGAAGAGGAGGCAGAGCACAATCCAAGGGGTTGGTCAGTTTCAGTTGGTGGAACTTTCACTGACCTGTTCCTTTTCAAAGGCACCGCCGAAGAGCTGAGAGAAAAGCTTGCGCCTTCAGCCGGTACAGCATCTTTGCGCCGCAGATCTGACAGCTTCTTCCTTTTCCCCTTCCGCTGTCCCTTAGACAAGAGCCGCTCAGAGCCCGCCTCTTCAGGAGCCCGTTCAACCATAGAGGTTTCCCGAGTCTGGCCGTCAGTAGCAGTGCAGTGGGCAGCAGCTTGTCTCATGCTCAATTTGCCGAGGAAATCGGACATAGAGCCGCAAGAGTCGCTTGTGGGTTCGGGTATGAATGTTGGGGCCTCCAGAATCCGTGCCCCGGCCGTAGTCGAGAAGACTACGGGTGGATTTTGGCTATTGCCATTACCACCTGGAGTAGACAACTCCGTTTGTTTCTCCATTCATAGCATTGTTGAGTGTTAACCACTGGCTCCTGTGGGTTAGAATACACTAACAGTTTGATTTTTACTGAGGATAGGCTAAAAAGCTGTTACCTCAAACCATCCTCCTTTACCCGGGCTTTGGACCGGCATGCTCCTTTCGTAACAAGGCGGAGTTGAAAATGGATGCGTTCTGAGAGTTTAAATTCCTTGTTTTATTTCACCACGAAAACATGTATTTTACAAAATGCATAAAGCGAATGCAATTAATATGAATAAATAAAGGAATAAAGTGCGAAAAATGCATTACTTAAAATAAAATAAGTTATTTTTGTTCCCATAATTATTGTGCCTGTTTTCGTTTGTTATTGTTGGTAAAAAATTATTTCGCCTAAAATGTCGACAGAAAAACGGTAACCAATATAAAGATAAGCATTGATTAAGAACATTCAAATTTAAAATATGCTCTAGGGAAAAGATATGAATTTAATATAGACTTTATAATTACGGAAGCTCACATTTGCGAAATTTGTATGGAAGATATAACCACTGTGAACTACTCGTACTTAAATTTAGTAAGGCCCAATCTTTTCATGAAGATTCCGTTTATTAATGGAAAACAAAAAAAAATTAAATTTATTAAAAAATTTTATACAATTGACATAATAAAAAATTACATTTGAAATGAATTGCGTGAGCCCAGAATATTAATAATTTTGTTTTATAATAAAAAGAAAAAGTCTAATAGACACAATCTACGAAAATTTATTTTCTTTAAAATGTATACGGGAAAGAACGAAACTTTAAATGTAGATATAGGTAAAGGTACCTACATTGGAAATAAACATGTTTACTGATTTGTACCCTGTGGCCATGTTCTATAATTATAACATCAATATATTTATCACAAAAACGATATAAATTGAAAGAAAATACTTAAAAAGTATCGATGCGAAAATTTATTTATTTAAATCAGGAGCATTTTCTTTCAATTCATATCGTTTTTGTGATAAATATATCTACTGTGTTAATAACAGAACATGGGCACTGATATGTCTCACGCATTTAAGTTTTGCTGCTTACAATTTTCTTTTAGTTCCTTCGATTCAAAATCATTACCTAGTAATCAGATTTTTTTTTTATTTTTTTTTTTTATTTTTGTCAATGATTCATAAGTTCATCGATTTCCATTGTTTACAACAAAAATGTAAACATCCCGTACTATATAGATTATCTAGGTAAAATGAAAGAAACCCTAATAATGTATACCTACCATGCGTTTTCATATAAAATGGTACTAAATTCACCACACCATACCCACCGTTTTCTTAACACGTCCCGATAACGGGAAATTATTTTAATTATTTGAATTTTTTCCAAAGTTACCACGGAATAAACTGTCAGAGGCATCTGCCAGGTTCCTATGTGCAAGGGTATGCGTGCGCCTAATTTACTTTAACATTGGCACACAAATTTGGCACATAGAAACACCGAAAACAGCTTGTAGGCAAATTCTCTTAAGTTGAAAGAGCTGACGGCCTATTTAATACTTAGTTTATGGCTAATGGCTTATCGCTTATGCCAAAAACACGACGCCACAAAAGAGAGTCGACGGCCGAAGAGAATTACAGTCATAGGAAATCTAAGAGAACATTTTTTAAATTTGCGGCTCGGTAGCGGTAGCCGGTAGGTACGGTAGTAGCGCTCTTATGTTATTTCAAAACATTGTTTTGCGCAAAAATTCGAGGTAGCCTTAATAATAATTCAATATTAAAAATGCGAAAGTAAGATTATTTAACGACCGCAAAACCAATTTTTATGAGTTTTGGCATAGGAATAGGTGGGACCTCTGAGAATGACATAGGCTTATACATAGACTTGTCGCGAAAACAAAACGTGAACGGGATGCATGAAGTACGAGATCCAAGATTAAATGACGAACCAATTATTTCTCAAGATAGTCAATTCTGTATTGCTTAGTTGTCCACCAGCCTAGTAACTTTATCTACGGATGGAGGTGGGGAGAAGCCAATCTTATGTATCCAGCCAGCTTTCATTATTTCTTTGCCTTCCCGGATAGACCTTTTAACACCACTGAAATAGTCAATTACTAACAGGACAAGAAAGTCTGTAAAAATCATAAAAAAACAACCAAAATATAATAAACAAAAGCAAATACATATATTATTTAATTACATTGTATTCAACACTACTTTGAACATACCTTTGTGCTAGTTTAACCAGATTAATAAATTCACACTATACAAATTTCGGACAAGTAGTATTTAGATTTGCAAATTGTTTTTAATTAGTTTCTTAACTTTTTAATAGATAATTTTCTTTGACGACAGTACACGTAATCCTTATCCAAGTTCTTTGCAAAACATCAACATCAAAATTCTATAGGTCTCTACATATTTCTTTTATATCCACAAGGCGTCGCAGGAAAACTTTTCCACTCGTCAATAGAAACATTACACCCAATGCGTGTTTGACTTGTCACCAATTCTATATTCTCCATGATTTGGTTGCTGTGCACTTTCCATATTTTATTCTGAGAGGTACGGCTCTCAGTTGGGTTTACCTGTACTTGTGTTTTATATCTGTAAGTCGAGTCAATTAAAACACAAAGACGTATAGGACGTTATTTGTTGGATTTGGATATGGGAATCCAATTATGCTAGATATGGTGATACATTGAACATAACTACCGTCGAACTTCAAAAAGCAAATTCATATTTCGTATGTACATAAGTTACAGTCTGCTGTATCTTTCGATGCTATCTTATAGTATTTTTTTAATTGACTTGATAACCATTTTGTTTGTAGTTGGGCATGATGTTCGTTTCTGTATAGGTATATACACACTGCAAAGATAATTGAATTTTAAAATTCGGTTCGCGCTGTAAATTTGTTTTTAATCGGATCGATAGTATCTCATCATGTTAATTGATGGAAAGACACATTGCACACACAAATTATCTTTTTGCATCTGCTTTTAAAGACTTAAGTGTGATAAGGATACAATGAATAAAAGTGTATATTTGTGGATCCAGTCACAAACGATTTTTTATTGGTAGAGATTTTCTGATTTACCCTAGCACGAACTTAGCACTAGATTTATATTAAGGTGTACGGCTACTGATATGTAATCATTATAATTATATGTATATTGGTGCGGCGCTTGCTGACTTATTTTTTTTGAACTAAGAACACTATAAATCAATCAGTAATCTTGAATTGTTTTGGCTGACACAGTAAAACGTTTTATTGCTTATTGAATTCAGTAAAATACATATATCTTGTGTTGTAGATGGTTTGTATAGAGTAATATAAACATTTATATATGGGCTTTAGTTTATTAATTCAAAGTGCTGCACATGAAGTGATTATTGCGAAATAAAAAAAATACAAAATTTAATTACGAGTACCTACACATTAGTTTAGTTGATTTATTGTATATTAACATGATCACACACAATTATCAGGTAAGGTACTAAAGATGCTCAAGGCGGAGTAGTTAAAACACGGTAGGCTCAGCATTTAGTCAAAGTCAACTGTGAAAAATTTGATATTAATTTAAGCTGCGTATAATATTTATACATACTATACGAGAGACAAAAGTTTCCAGACGGCTTGAAATTCGGACGAATGACTCACTTGCTTAAACCCGTAGTCCAAAAAATTTAGTAGAAATTCAAACCAAGCAATAATTTAATATTTAGATTAAATTCATTAAGATATGTTCAGGCGATTTACAGATCTAACAATTTTGTGAATCTATCAATGGAGACGTTCAAGTCTCTATTTATTAAGTTTGACAGCTCTCTCACTAAGTGTATCTCGGTTTTGATTGGGGGAAATCGGTCAAATAAGCAGCTGTTTCAGTTGACGTTTATTGAGGGCTAGCTGACGTATCTAGTCAAGAAATACGTGACTGAGTTCTAAGTTGACAGTTCTCATATGAAGCTGACCCAGAAAAAGTGACGTTCCCGACCAATCTAGTTTTTGCGTTCAGGTTACATCTCATCCAAACTATATTCTTGAATGCGGCCAATGTTCTGACAATGAATTGCAAATGATCTGACAGTAGGCTAGTTAGCGATAACGTCAGTGTCAGATGAGGAAAAAAATCAAAGTGACTTATGAAAAACTTATAGGAAAAAAGACGAAATTTTAATTCTTCAATGTTTTTAGGTAGTATTTCCTATCTCCGTCCATATACAATTTGGTTTGTTTCCGTACAATTTTGTTTGACGTTTAAGTAAAATAGGAAGCGGACTTGCGAAAGCGATATCTTTTTGCGAAATACTCTATAGCGAACTACTTTATAATACCTGCTAAATTGTCAGCTCATCAGGTTTTCCCCCAAACTGGTTTGCCTGGCAATAACTAATCTGAGGAAGTTGTCGGGTTGAAAATTTCCGGTTAACATTTTACATGGTTGGCAGATGTTTGTTTACAAAATATTTGTATATCCGTTGGCAGGCACTCAACCGCTTTTTATGAAATTTTGTGGGGTGTATGCTTTGTTGCAGATTGATAGAAAGGTCAGTTTTGGACCCAATAGATGACGCTGTTGTCGATCTCAGATTGGCCCAAAAAGAAAGGAAATGCAAATTTGATGCAATCTGGCTTTGGCTTTTCCTGATTTCAAGTTGAAATTTGGCGAGGTTCAATGTTTCGGATCAACTCATTTTCATCAACTGAATCGAATGGTTTTTACACGTTGCTGATACTGTGGTTGAAGTAAATGTATTATCAACTGTTTTGCCGATTTGATAAATTCAACAACTAGCGAATCACTCCGACGAGATGGTGAACCAGTTAATTGTGGTAGGGTTGCTTAAACATCGATAGACTATCGGTAGTATCGATATTAAAAAATATTATCGAATATATCGATAGTCCTAATAAAAACAACAGTCCTATTGACTGAAATGTTGTCAACAAAGCGAGAGCTTTCTCATGCATGAGGAGATATTTTTTTAGGAGATACTAAACTTTCCTTGCTGAACCCTAAAGTATGAGTAAAACAATTCACGTGTCGTAAATAATTGTGCGCGCAATTTGGGTTTTTTTGTGGTTGGTTTAGAATCTTTTTACGATTGGTTTCTGGGTTGTGCAGTTTGGATGGAGTAGTACGTGCCATATTTCATTACTTGCATTTACAGAGATAATAAGGCACATAATATCTAGATTATTAGAATTATTTATTATTTCTTGTTTTACTGGTGGAAGATTTTTCTGTTTTTGTGCTTTATTCGGATTTTTTTTTTTGGCAGTTAAATAGTAAGTTTGTTAGATGTTCGAACAAACCTTTTGTTCCATTAACTTCGAGTTTTAACTTTTGAGAATTTTTGTTTTTGTTGGTTTAAATAAATATGGTTGGGATTTTATTGTCTTGAAATGGGTGTTTACTAAATATAATAGAAATTGGTTTCTTTTCGTTGCCTAATTGTGTTTGACGTGTGGATTTGAAAAGAACATCGATAGTACCGATACTATCGACAGTGATTGTTCCTAAACTATACCCTGGAATAATACCATATTCACACCAGACACCGCACCGAAAGCCGTGTTTTCGTCGAAATCTCGTCGATGCATTCACATCGAAAGTAAACTTCTGTGTTAACTATTTTAGTTGCAAATTTGGATCGCATTAATTAACAAATAAAATGAATTCACAGCATTTTTATATACACGTTTTTTCTGAGATTCGATCGAATCGAGTATTCATCGAATTTAAAACTTTCACTCGAATGAACTCCTCACATTCTAAGTTTCGAGGGAAAGGAGTTCATTATTGAATGATTTCCCTGGATGAACTTGATTTTCGAAATCATATGTTTAAAGTTTTAACTGTCAAATTGTAAATTATTTGGCTTTATATGTATTTTTGGAGGAGGAATCGGTCAAATTCAATCGAAAAATACTGCATTTAATCTACCGGACGACATGTAAGTTTGTATTATTCCACTTAGACATCATACAAATTCTTTTTACTTTAAGATTTGTTGCAAGTTTTCACAATTAAATTGTTTTTTTTTTCATAAATGTTACTTCCTATACATTTTGTGATAAAATAAAGCAACATTTCATTCGATTTATTTAAAAACAATTCAATTTACATTTTTAAATACAGCTTTCTGCCACAAATTTCAGCTCGAATAAAATTTTTCATTTAACTCAATGCAATCGAAACTGAAAATGGGGGGAGAAATAAACAAAAAATGTATCTCTATCGAAATCGAAAGTAGGAATGTCAGTTGGAGGAAATCGAAAAACTTTAAACTCGATTCGAATCTCAGAATAGAGGTGATAATATTGTGTGGAAAATGATTTTAAGTTGTGAGTCGACCTATAGAATAGTCATCTCTAACTTATTGTGATTATAAAGCTGAGCATTTTCCCCCGCATTAATAAGCAAAAGTGTAGACGTTAGGCTAGCAAACTTAAGATAATATAGGTGTACCCAGTATAAATAAATCCATTATTTTTGTATGAAATTGAAGGGAATTATTGAATCCGGCCTTATTCAAATGGTTCCAAACGGTTTTTTGTACAATGTTCAGCTTCTGTGCAATCGAAACAGTACTTACATGACGGTCGGCTTTAATTTTATATCATTTTTGACAATTGGCCTTTCGGAGCGTAGTTCATCTTTAACCTCAAAATTACCGGAACGGAATCGACGAAACCAAAATTACGCATAGTTGGTTGTTACAGTATCAGGACCATAAACACTATTCACATTTTTAGCCGCCTGACTTGCATTTTCGCCTTTATAGAAAAAAAAAACTTTAAAATGTAGTGTATTTATACTCTATGCAAGGGTTCTTTCGACACGTGCGCAAACAAAACTAAATCAATCAAATGCAAAACTGTCGAAGAAGTTTTTTTAGTACTAACTGTCATCTTTATAACAACATCTGTTGTAAATAAATGAAATAAAAACTAAGGCAGATATAAAGTGTTAAAGCTATCTATTGAGAAAATAATGGATTACTTTTTACTACGCCTATTATATAATAATTTGATATAACTGTTGGGTAACGAATTGATAACTTTAACGCAGTGTTTAATTATGCGGGGATTGAGGAGTCCATTATGCATCAAAACCAATTAATTAATTTAGATCTTGTTAATAAAAGAAGTTTCGTCTTAATGTTTGCTAGTTGTTTTTAGTCTATTTCAGTCAATGGTTATAAATTTAGGACAAATTGTTTTCAGAGTGTCAAAGTGTCTTCAGAGAATATTTTTTTTTTTCATTAAATGACAGTTCAAAAGGAACTGCACCATTTATCGTAGGTATCTTATAGTTCGTAAAAAGTTGGAGCACGTTTTGCTCCATATTATTTTATAAATTTTTTTATCTTAGTAAGCTTTTGAATGGATCCGAGTTCAGCAAACCATGACATAACTATTGGTTTTCGTCGCTTTCAGTATTTTCGTTTTATTTCTCAATATGAGGGTCGTATCAACAACAACTCCTAACGCAGAATGAAAGTAAATGTTCTTAATTATCTACATAGAAACACCGTATTCGCATCTAATTGAAAAATGTAGGTACACAGTCCATTGATATTTATATGTCATTATTACCAACGACATTCAATATAGCTAACAATATGCGGTTGTCATTGTATACTTAAGCTATCTATTTGTTGAAGGTCCGTACAAAGGCGTGTGTATCTCCCCTGGATTACATTACTCGGAATTATGTGCAAAAATTCCCCTCAACGATTTTTTGTATGCACAAAAGTACATCGTAGGACAAGAATTTAATTAGATCTATTTATCTATCAGCTTAAGACGTTTCCGTCCCCAATTCCAATTACAACAATGAACGCAGGTTATCGGGGAAAGTAACACATTTTCTTGTAATTTAGGACGAATTGTAGTGTGTATAAACAAAAAGCCTAACTATGAAATAGTTAAATCGAATGATTAACTTTGTTCAAATCAATTAAAGTTGATCACTTAGTAATGAATAGGAATGTATTTAACAACATTATAAGTGGGCAAAATCAAAGAGGGGAATCCATAAAAGAAGAACTACATTTCTTATCGGATGATTAGACGATGTCAACGGTTACATGGTTTTGATTTCGCTACAGATTCGTTGTAAAATCAGAAACAACCTCAATTGTTGTTATAAAATTATTGATTGGAAGCGTTTCGGCTTATCTATTTTATAGTTGACGTATTTATCTGTCAAGTGTTTCATGCTTGTATGTGTCAAAACTAAGAATTGATCTGTCACGCTGTTCATTTTTACGTCAACCGGGTGTAATTTAAGAAGGTCTTTTAACTTGGAAACAGAAGTATTTTTGTATCACAAAATAATATAAAATGGCTGAAAGTAGAAAAAAAAAACATTTAAGGAACAAAATGATTATCGAAAGTTCAGATTGTAAAGACTAATGACTGTAAAATTGTTATTGTTGTAATATGACTTTTGCTTCCTTGTAAGTGGTATGTTGGAAAAACAGTATCTATTTGTTTATACATATTTATTATATTTTCCTTTATTGCCTTCAATCTTTCCGTTTCCAAATAAAACTAACTCAAAAAAATCTATTATTTTCTAAGGCAATAAAACCATAGACATACTATATATGGACTGCTAGTGAAATGTCATTTTCATATAAATACTTCTGCGAGAAAATATGTTCCAAAAAACACAGGCGCTACAGTTTTACAGCGGATTGGCAAAGAAGCACATGCCGCCGTCAAGTCTAAATTGCCATAGCAACGTACACAAAAAAGCGATTTTTTTTTCAAAAAAAGTTCGTTTCCATAGAAACATGTAAACAAAATAGCGACATCTTGTCGAAAGCGATTCATTTCCATGGTAACGTGTAAACAAAAGAGCGTCATCTATTGAAAAGAAGCAAAGCTACAAAGAGTGATTTGAAAATAATTTTGTAACATTTTATTATTTCGAAAAACAAAACGAAATAACAATTTCTTTAATTTTTGACTCACAAACTAAAATAAAAAACGTACAGATATCTTCCATGTAGCGTTCAATCCCTTAATATTCATATCTCTTGAGGTAAATCTTCGGTGAAATTGAAATTAGTGCCGTAGTCAGTCGACGTATTTCTTTTTTAATTCATCCCACTGAATTTGCTTACCTATAGCCATTTTATCCATCATGAGATATACGACTTTTTTCTTATTTTTTCTTTCTAAGGATGTAGTTTTAACATCTAATGCATCCAATGACTTTTTAGTGAATCCAGCCGTCACTTAAGGACCATGATCCAAACAATTTTTTATTCGAACAAAAAAGTGTGAACAGCTAACTAAAGAAATATTATAGGTACATAAATAAATAAATAAATATTTAGCGCAACAGATTAATGTAGGTACCCCAGGCCTAAGTACAAAAAAAGCATGTTGCTAATGGCCGCCCACCAATCCTCTTGCTTTTATGAGAATATCGGTAGCTGTTCACTTGTTTTGTCTATTGTGTTTCCTCTTGAATTCGCTTGGCTTGTGTTAAGGGTTTGATTAAATTGAGATCGCAGTATTAAAATATAAATTACGGAACTACGTAGGTGCTACAACCTAGTAAAATACAGAAACATACATAATTGGTAAATAATGAATAAAAAAACACAAAAATCCTACATTAGTTCTCACCCTCTCAACGCATAGGCATACTACACGCAAATTTGTAATAAAAGTAATCTTGGTCGTTTCAAGTTTATTTTGTTTTCCGCTGTAAAACTGTAGCCCTCTGTAATTTTGGAACACGCGTGAAGTTGGCTACTAGCAGTCCATATAATAAGTCAATGCAATAAAACGTATACATAGAAGTCAAGTTTCCTTTTATCAAAAAATACCGCTGCCGTTTTGACACAATGATGATATAAATACAATCAGATAATATGCAGAAAAAGTAGTTCCATTTTAACGATTAACTATTAACTATTGGAGCTAATTTCGTACTATTATTATTTAATCAAATTTCTGCCTCTAGTTACCTATTGCAGCATTTATGATTTGAGAAAATAAAAGTTAGCCGTTTTCGTTTTCGACACATAAGCGATGTAATTTTAACTTTCTCTAACACATAGTGAGTAAGAGAAAGATATTGTATACTTACGTAAAAAATTTCAAGCTCGGGATGTTATTCTGATATTACGATGAAGGCGGAATGAAGGTTCCCACATCATTTGCATCCCACACACATCCATCGGAATATTCAGTTTAAAACTGCTAATGCAATCAAAAAAATATATCGTACATAATGTTTTTATGTAAAAATGTCAGTCTATCGCGGACCCTACTTCCAATTACAATCACAAACACCTTAAACCAGATCAGAAAACAGAAACTCCTGCGACATGCGTCCTTGTACTCAAAAAATTTCTTTCGTATTAAAGTTATAAAATAAAGGACTTGCGAAAGTTGCCTGTTACTAAGAGTTAAAACTTTTGAAACCTCATATTGTTATTTGATAAATTTAGGTACTGCCATATTAAATGAATAACCTAAAACTTAATTTTATTTAACCCTACCTATTATTTAGAAAGATTTATAGAAAAAATCAGTGCAAGTTTTCAAAATACTAGTAGGTAGTAACATTTGCAAAGGATATACAAAAAGAAAGAAATAAATAAATATCCACGGCTAATATCAACAATAATCAAAGCAACTTGGAGTCTTACGTTCGATTGAACACGAAAAATCTAAAATCGAATTAAGCATGCTAAATATGGACTGCTAGTGAAATGTCATTTTCATATACTTCTGCGAGAAAATATGTTCCAAAAAACACACGCGCTACTGTTTTACAGCGGATTAGCAAAGAAGCACATGCCGCCGTCAAGTTTAAATTGCCATAGCAACGTAAACAAAAAAGCAATTTTATAGAAACATGTAAACAAAAGAGCGACATCTTGTCGGAAGAGATTCATTTCCATAGTAACGTGTAAACAAAAGAGCGTCATCTATTGAAAAGAAGCAAAGCTACAAAGAGTGATTTGAAATTAATTTTGTAACATTTTATTATTCTGAAAAAGAAAACGAAATAACAATTTCTTTACTTATTGACCCCCAAACTAAAATAAAAAACCTACAGATATCTTCCATGTAGCGTTCAATCCCTTAATATTTGTATCTCGGGAGGTAAATCTTCGGTGAAATTGAAATTAGTGCCATAGTCAGTGGACGTATTTCTTTTTAAATTCATCCCACTGAATTTGCTTATACCGATAGCCATTTTATCCATCATAAGTATATGACTTTTTTCTTATTTTTTCTTTCTAAGGATGTAGTTTTAAGATCAAATGCATCCAATGACTTTTTAGTGAATCCAGCTGTCACTTCAGTTTTTGAAGAAAATGATCCAAACAATTTTTTATTCGAACAAAAAAACAAATATTATACATAAATAAATAAATAAATATTAAGCGCAACAGATTAATGTAGGTACCCCAGGCCTAACTACAAAAAAGCATGTTGCTAACAGCCCACCAATCCTCTTGCTTTTAGGAGAATATAGGTAGCTGTTCACTTGTTTTGTGTTTCGTATTGAATTCACTTGGCTTGTGTTAAGAGTTTGATTAAATTGAGATCGCAGTAGTAAAATATAAATTTCGGAACTAAGCACCTAGGTACTAAGACCAAGTAAAATATAGAAACATACATATATTGGTAAATATTGAATAAAAAAACACACAAATCCTACATTAAGGGCCCAGCCCATAGAATCCGTCGCATCCGTTGCGTCGACAGATCCGTCAATATTGACGGATTAGACGGAACAAGCAGTCCCAAAGAATCCGTCGCATACGGTGACAGCCAGTGGCAAAGTACTCTGTCCTAATATTTCCCACGAAACGTAATAATATTTCCCTATTCACCGTACTCAAATTCCTTTTTAAATAATTACCTTGGAATGTACTTTTTGTGAAATAAATCTTTCTTTAAAAAGTATAATTATATTTTACGGACATAAAAATCATATTAAATTATGTTTGCTATAAAAGTCCCAGTTTGTTAATATTTATACCAGAAAATCTTGCTAAAAAGCGATTTACCGAAACTCTTTTTACGTACATTCATTGTGTTTTTAATCGTGGTGAAATGCAGATATCAATTTTGATGAAATTTCAGCCAAAATTTAATGGATTTGTAGGTTTTTATTTTTTTACCATGGAAGGCTTTTCGGACATCGAAATTCCCACAAAAAGGAAGAAATTCCACCATATAAGAAATCTAGCGACAGACAATAACAGTTTCTCTCATGCTCTCAATATTTCCACAAAGGAAAATGTTGCCACTCTCGCTGTGAGAACCGTAAACGGATGCAACGGACAGAAAAGTAGAAAGTAAACCTACTTTAACCGTCGTATCCGGCACGTGCGCTGCTTATGGGTCAGCTTCCATAAGGTGCTGTGTATTCTATCAGACTATCAGTCGAATACGTTGCCGCAACGGATGCGACGGATTATATGGGTTGGGCCCTTAAGTTCTCACCCTCTCAACGCATAGGCATACTACATGCAAATTTGTACCTAACGAAAGTAAACTTAGTCGTTTCAAGTTTATTTTGTTTTCCGCTGTAAAATAGTAGCGCTCTGTATTTTTGGAACACGCGTGAAGTTGGCTACTAGCGGTCCATATATAATAAGTCAATTTATTTTAGAGTTCGAACTCGAGATTTTAATCAATTCTGACATTACGATGTCAAAAAACTGGGTCTCGAAGTTCTGTCCATCTGTCCGTAAGCTCCCGATGCCTACAGCCTAAATGGCTGCCCTGATTTGGTTAAAACTTCGGATTTGAAGTTTGCTTTTCAGTTTTTCGCTATAAAACCACCAAATGATTGTAATGGAAATAATAGGAGTGAAAGCAGCCGTGTCCCCAAAACTTACGAGTCCAAAATGGAACAGCGTAGGCCCTACAAAATAGTAAAGACCAAAATGAAGGGCTACAGATACAGAACCCCTCCAATAACATATCCATTTATACTGAAATCCATAGTAGAGCATCTTTTCCCCCAAATACCAACTTCCAACTACAATGTGCAATATTGTAAGAAAAGTGAGTGTAGGTGACATTCTACTTATTACTCAGGTGGAGCGGAAGAGCTGTATTTGGCATTGTACAGGCGCTATCGAAGGGGATAGATGGCTCTACTGGACAAAGGAGTAAAAAAATAAATAAATAGTTGGCGCAACAGGTCCGTAGGGACCCGGGGCCTAGCTTCTCACAACCATTCGTGTTGTGTGAGTTTTTCATTTTTGGAAGGGATCTACAGTTTTATGCCGAGTCCAAACGGCTAATTGAGAAGCTCTTTCATGACAGGTATACTCTTGGATGTTTGTGAGACGTTCGCGAGAGGTGGCACAGTGGAAAAAAACCTTAAGTTGGAATTTGTTTTTTTCTCGGGATTCGAACCTGAGACCCCTCGATTAGTAGTCCAACGCACTAACAGACAAAGGAGTACTATGCAGTAATAACACTATTATTAATGCTCTTAACTCGGCGAACTGGTTGCTCATTAGAAGATCTCCCGCCAGGATGGATACACCGTATTAATTGTTACGTATAGTGGTGAGCTTCTTCAAACAACAGTCACTCGCGAAGTTCCAAAGGGATCGGTCCCTGGGCCGTTATTGTGGAACATCATATATATTTTTCAAAATTTTTTTACCTCAAATTCATAGAATTTCAAAATGTTTGATATCAATAATTTTCTAAATTTAACAAATTTAAATAACTTTCTCTTTTGAATAAGAAGTTTTCTATTAATTCAATTATTTTGTATAGTGTGATTCCAACTATATACTAACCAGGGGCGATTCCTCTCAGTTAGCTAGTTTAGCGGCGCTAAACCAAGAAAATAAATTGAAATACATCCTACGCAAAATACAGCAAATAACGAGGTTAAAGTAATTTTGAAGATTAATAATTGCAATAATCAATGACATACTAAATAACAAAACTATCATTTACAAATAATATTTGCCTCAACAAACACACAACACAATACTCCCATGCAATAAGTTTCACTTGAAATACTCTATAGCGTTACAACATGCGATACCGCAAATTCCCTGCCTGCACGCACACACACAATCTAAAACTCCCATAGAAAAGTCTCCTGCTTGTAGCATTTTAGCGTAAAAAATTGCGCTACCGAATTTCCTACAATCTGTATAGTGTGGAATTTGACTACCTCTACCAGTCGTAAGCAAAGCACAGGAAAATGTACGGAAGGGTAAGCGCAAACAAATGCGATAAAACTTGAAAGTAGAGTGTAAGTGTAAGCAAGCAGGTATATTTTGCGCGTTATCTTTTTTTGTACTTTTGTGTAAGAATGTGTCGTTGTGTTCTTATTTAAATGAATTAATAGTCTTATTGAATTCCATACCAAAAGTAAAGTGCGATTTATAATTTTATATTTGCGTGGATTATAAATGTGAGTAAATACATAATAATTATTTTTGTCGTGCTTTTGGAATATGAGGGTGCGCTTTTGTTTTGTTTTTTTTTTTGTTTGTGAGAAGTAAGCACGAAGCTAACCCAATGCTTAAGACCAGGAATCGCCACTGATACTAACAAAATTGGACAAGCTACCTGTCCTTCATAGGATTTCATAAGTTTACGTGCCTCTACAAATCAAAGGCGCGCCAGCTGCCGCACGCATACATAGACAATCCTATATAGGGACTTGATGTCCATCGCACGGCCATTTTCTGGTGGGATCTTAAGTGGAGGCGACTGCGTACAAATCACAGTTGAGTTGAAAAGTTTATGCAATTCCTTTTACAATTTCATTGCAATGCCAAATACCTCAATATATTAATCATTTGTCAATATCTAGCAGAAATTCATCTCATAATATAATTCACATAAAAATAGACTAACGCTGTATTTTTTTCACTTTTATTAAAAGAGATTTTGTACCTTCAATCTTTTTTTGTATATTTAAATAGAATTCATACAAATACAATTAAAAAAAAAAACATAAGCAATATTAACTTTTTTTACATTAATTGCTATAAATCTATTTAAAAATTGTTTGTTATTAAAAAAGTGCCACCCGGCGCCCATTAGTACACATATTCACAGTCAGTAAAAAAAGAGAGAGTGGAAATTTGAGTGGAAAATCGTGGAAAGACAATGAGGCTAAAAACACCCCGGACCAATCAAAATGTTTTGTAGTTGAAAATTGCTTGCTTTCTTATGCCGAATTTACACAGTCACACATTCCTATAAAACAAAATGCCTTCCGGAAGTGATGAACGGAAAACTATTTATTAATTTCGTATAACTGATTGATGCATTTTTGGTTTAATTTACTGAAACTAAAAATCGCTCTCATTTTACATGTTTTAAATTAGAAATAGAAATATTTTCAAGGGATTACAGAAATTATATTCTCCGGAACTTGTGTTTATTTCTGTTTTACGTATCTATAATTATGGGCAGCACATCCATGACACTTTAGGCGTCCGATTTGTGATCTCATTCTTACTCCTTTACTAGCATTGACTGCGGAAAAACGGATTTCTCTGTCACGTCTCGTGCAAAAATGCGTGTGCGTGATAGTGTAAATGCAGTTTTATGGCGCAACACACACCAAATGAAACAAAATATAAAAAAAAAATAGTAAAAAAGTAAAATATAAAAACATGTTTCATTGCCGATAGCTGACCTGTTGTTTTTTGCAAAACAATTTTCTATTGAGACAAAAAGTCCTATCTATTATTATAAAGATACGAAGATGCCAATGAATTTCCATTTTGTTTTATTTCAACGCACATATGAGAAATGAAAAAAACCAAAAGTTTTATTTTGTTATATTTTGTTTCGCTTAGTGTGTGGTTAATACAAAAAAAAAGTATTTTTAGCCTCCGAATGAAACTAGAAGAAAACCAAAGTAATAAAAGATGTTCACCACCAAGTTTGATTTTGTCTTGGATTGTAATTAAATTGTGATCGTCATTTTAACAAAGTGAGTTGATTTTTTGCAATACATTTTTGGTTGTATTTAAAAAAAAACTCTTTGGCATTTCTTTTGAAATTTAAATTTTAAGGACTTAAAATTGTATATTTATTCGAGAAAATCTAATTATTTCAGTATGTAGAATTCAGCTATAGTTTCAATTCAATTTTTGTAAATTGAAAATATAGTAAAAGAGTTCGGACATCTAAAATCATTTGCATAGGCTTGATATCACAAATTTTTAAATTAGTTTTTATTTTTGGGACAAAATGAAGCGACCTACAATTTAATGACCAGTCCGAACAGCTTAATTGAGAATCTCTTTTATGCTCGGAGGTTTGTCAAATGTTCGCTAGTTATGGCTATGGCTAGTTATGCAAGAATCTAAAGCGGTAATTTGTGTTTTTTTAGGGATCGAAGTCGCCAAGAAATGTGCTAGAGAGCCCGCTTTCCCTTCTTATCCTAAAACACGAAATAAAGCTGTCCTTGTGTGAACAATTTTATCTTAGAACTGAGGACACAAAGCGAGGGTCAGCCTTTATCAGGATTACAAAGGATATTCAAAGTATTTGAATATTTAAATTGAAAATGTTTTATAGTCAAATTAAAAAACTTTGTTCTCAATTTAGAAATCAAAATTCACAGTTTTACTGTTAAGGTTTTTCTTAATATACAAATTATTTGTTTCATAACTGTTTTCCTCCTGATATCCATGAGAATCATACGTTTAGAAGGGCTTCCCATTGATACGAACCTTAACAACCCCTTTCGATAGCCCATCTACAATACATTTAATTTACTTGTTTTGTTAAACTGCATTTACACGATCACGCACCCGCATTTTTGCACGAGACGTGAGTGAGAAATCCGTTTTTCCCCAGTCAATGCTAGTAAAGGAGTAAGAATGAGATCACAAATCAGACGCCGAAAGTGTCATGGATGCGCTGTCCATAATTATAGGTACGTAAAACGGAAATAAACCCAATTTCCGGAAAATATAATTTCTGTAATCACTTGAAAATATTTCTATTTCTGATTTAAAACATCTGAAATGAGAGCGATTTTAAATTTCAGTAAATTTAACCAAAAATGCATCAACCAGTTGTACGAAATTTATAAATAATTGTCCGCTCATCACTTCCGGAAGGCATTTTGTTTTATAGGAAAGCGAAATTTCGTGAGCCGTCGCTATAAAAATATCAACATGCATAGCTTTCCCATAATTCCTACCACGTAAACTAGATGGGCGACGAAAAAACGTGTCACGTTTTTTTGCGTGTTAGGTAATGCCGTCCCTTTCATTCACACGGCTATTTAGTATTTAGCATCCCTTTAATCTTCCATGATAGGAATGTGTGACTATGTAAATGCGGCATAAGTACCCAATGGTTTTTTTGTTTTTATTTAATACTTACAAAATATATTCATATAACATCATCGTCAATCGAATAGTTCTCGTTTTCAACAGTTTGAACATGACTGTAAACAAACTTTGACACCTAAAAAATTCAATAATGTATAGAACTTGTTTTTCTCTTCTTTTCTTGAATAAATTTGTTTATTTTTCTTCGTTGTCATTGAATAGGTATTTTATGCAAAAATAGATAGCTAGGTAGTAGAATTTTTATTTAAGAAATCAATGAATGGAATTTTATGATTGCATTTTTTCTGATTGCATTAAAAATGCATAAATTAAAAAAAAACAAATAGATGAAATTAATTTACTAATCCTAATAAGTGCAATAACCATTTTTTTTTTGGCAAAAAAAACAAAGTCAAAAATCTGAACCGATACGCAATGTTCACGATAAAGCCAAATGCGAGTGATTCCAGCTGTCCAGCAAAGTCACATGCATGTTATGCCGGCGCATAAAAAAGTTAATTCATTGAAAATTATAAAATATATTTTAACGACTTCTCTTCTCTACATCAATTATTTACGTTTTAATTTACATGTGAAATTATTATAAGATTTTATTGATTTATTTTTTGCAGTTTGTGATTGTTAAATGGTGTTTGATAAATTTAACTTAAGAAGTGGTAAATTGTGTCGAAAAAACTCGCAATTCAACACAAACAAAACAAGCTCGATTTAATACTTAAAATCGTATATCTTAACAAACCAAATTTTGTAATCTTTGCCGTTTTCAATGTCAAATTACGATTTTTTGTATCAATCTAAGAACAAATTTTGGTGATTTGCGAAAAATATATAATTCGTAAATTGCAACTGCAAAATTTGGAATTTATTGATTTTCAATCTTTCCTTGTACCACTATCAATGTTACCCAGAAGCTTTCTGTGGATTTCTCCAGAGGTCTTACGTGGATTCGATTCCTAGTGCTAATGCCAGCATCTGTTAATGGGAGATCTGTTTTATAGACTAGGTCTCGATCGCGCGATGTGCCAAAATCTTAATTCTTCTTGCAGCTAGCGCCGGACTTTGACACAGTATATGTGCCGCTGTTTCAGATTCCTCCAGACATAGTTTACAGGTATCACAGTCTCTAATACCCATCTTTCTTAAATGATACACGAAATTTCCATGTCCTGTAGTCAACGCTATACCTAGAACCCTTCTTTGAGTGGAGCAGGTCGGCCACTTTATTGCCATTTTAGCCTATCTATACATTGTTCCACGATTGACCACCTACTCAGGTGTTCTGCCGTGACAATCTAACTACTTCCCATAGATTCCAATTGAAATTATGTTTCTTATTAAATTACTGTATAGCTTTCCACTGCACTTTATTGCGCCATAAACAAAATTCACTTACATAGCCAATGACGTAAATCACGTACCCGAAGTTAGTTTAGGCTTTAAAAGTTCGAATATATTAACAACATTACTGCGTACCTACTGAGCAAGGAAAACTTGCAGCACACCAATAAGACTACAAATTCATTAGAAATTCTTATTGTCGGTTAATCGCCAAATATGTATTTTATAAGTACCAATAAAAGCGTGTTTTTCTTTTCCACAGTCCGAAAACATGCTGATGTACATTTGAATTTACTTGATGTAGTCGACACACATTTAATCTTTTCTTTAATTTTCCGTAAATTACTCATTATACACACTTAACCAGTCAGTACAACTTAATCAATCAGCCTTTTTCTAACCATCGTGATACAAAGGCCGATAGCTTAGTTCGTTGTGCGGTCTTGACTTGTCTAAGAAACATAAGTGTCCAGACAAATATTTTATTTCTCTTTCCGTATATAAATAAATTCCATTGAGATGGATAGAATGATACACCTGTTCCGGTGTAAGAAGCCTCCCACCATCTGTTTATTTCCACGCCTACAAGCGTGATTTTCTTCACTTGATAAAATAAAGCAACTTTAATCTTATCGCTAGCAGTGTATGGTATGGATGTTGTTCAAAACCTCATATCATTGCGATAATTGTTATTTAAGCACGCGTTCGGCTGGTGAAACTTTTTAGTACCAAAAGTCATCGGTGTCAGTTCGCACACGTTTCGAACTTTAACTTTAAGGTTTTTACTTGATCTCCGAGTACTACAAAAAAAAATTTTAAATAAAAAATAATTCTATGAAATACAAAAAATTAAGACAGTGATCGTGTGCCATTGTCGGTATATTACAAAAGTGGTCCGCTAATTGCATTATAAATAGTAAATTCTTTGACAACTCTACAAAAATTAAACAGTGTCAGTCAAAGTGGTCTTTTTAAGAGGTTGTTCAAATATTTGGAGACATCTAAGTGGAACATTTCGGAATAATGAAAATGCGGTAAGAGGCCCTTTTATTTTTAACAATAAGAAGTCGATGCAAATATGAAGTGTAATGAAAAATGACTAATTTATTGAAGCTGACTGGCTTTCAATAAAAAATGTGATTGTATGTGACTGCTTTCTGTATAGAAGAATTGAACAATTTTATCAAAAGCAAGTACAAAATTAGTCATCATTCTAATGTATTTTTTCTTAATACAATTTTTTGCATGTCAGCATAGCTTATGACAACAACAAAAGAGATAATTTATAATTGCATGCTTGCAATAAACATTTATGATAAAAACTTTTTTCATGTTAAGAAAGTTCTTCAAAGGCAAACAATACGCAATTTGTTTGTTTATGTACGGATGAGGGGAATCTTCAATTTGTATATTTAAGGTAAACGTATGGAATGCACTACAAATCTACTGCAATATGGTCTTTTACAGTTCAGTTTTCAATTTTATATGGCTTAGAAATACGCCTCTTTATCGTCTTTATATTCAAAAGCGCTTAGCAATAGTCATTTTCAGTTGCCGACTTTAAATTTGAAGAGTTTACAATAGCCACATAATATTAGCGCAATTGTAAACATCAGTACATTTATGTGTAGGCGAGACAAGAATTTATTATTTGAGGCTAACAAGTTTGTTCAACTAAATCAACAAATCTGCATTGACAGCTTACATTTTATCACTTTTTCTTATGCCTATACCTAATTTAATTAATTTTTAATGATGTAACATAATTTAAATTCAGTTACTCGACTACAATTATTTTGAAACTTTGCCATCAAGCCGTATTTTGTCCGAAAATCGTGAGTTGTTTCTCAAACTGCAATGAAAGACAAACAACGTGTATACACTTAATCTAGGGATAAGCCGGTTATGGTATATGTTATTAAAATCAAAATCCACACCATAACAGTCAAGAACGGCTGACCCTACTCTGATCAATCAGATACCATAGTTATCCGAAGTTCTCATAAACATTTGTCATAAAAAATTAGTTTCTAGGCTTTGATCCTCTATTCAGTTATTTAGTTTCTAAATTTATCACTTATGGGATAAACCAAAAACACTGAGAAAAATACTTTTTATTACATTTCGTTTACAATGGTTCATCACGGCGTATACGTAACATTTTCCAAGGCAAATTCAAATAGACAAATACACTTGTTTTAAATTCTTTGTATAAAATAGGTAAAGCCGAATTGCGACAAGGCTTTGGTCTTGCCAATAACAATAAATAAATCGACTGCAATTTTACATTTCGACTTTATCTGAGCACATCTGAGCTACAATATTATTGTGTTGCCTCGTACCTACTATAAAAACGCATGAAACACGCAACCTTGCAAGCAATAAAGCGAACAAACAAAATATTCAGAAACTCTTATCGCACTTATCTTGATCTGTTAACCTCTAGTCGATGATCGACAGAGCGGATAAGTAGCTGTATTTTATATAGGGATATCCAACCAAATTTATGTTTATTTATAATAAAGCCACCATGTATACAATTTTATAACGGAGGTCATTCTAAATCCGCAAAATCTCGAATACGTGTAGTCATGCGATTGCTTATTGTCGATGGCGCCTATTAAATCGATAACTGCCAGTTAATCTTATTTTTCGAAAGTTCGGCTCTCCCGCCAATGTTAATTCCTCAATTGGTATTTCCTTTTGGCGTTTTTGCACACATTTTTCTGTATTTTGGCACATTAATTTGTTATCGCAATACTTTGATTGACGGTCAGACTTGAAGGATGCCGAATGCATGAGCATGTAAAAATATTTATTTATTTATTTCCATATAATCGACAAAACTGGTAAAAACTAGTTGTTAAAATTGAAAATATGAGGAGCTGTAAGCCATTTACTTCTATGCCACTCTCTGTTAGTTAGATTACAAAACGTAGGCGTGTTTTATACCCTTATGTCGAGTGTTTAGTTTCAGTTCTATTTCACTCAGATTAGGGACTTTATCGGATTTGGTTTACTTAAATCGGATTATCTGCAGTTCTGCTAGTCTGATTACAGCGATTAGTTGGCAATGATAAGCAACGTCTAAACACTCGGTTCATTTGCCGTCATATAGTTTAATTTCTAAATCAGTTTATTTTAATCTCAACAGAAACATATGAAAAATTGTATTGTGGCTTAGCAAAGGTGCATATAGGCAGCGATTAAGTTTATCGACTGACTTATAAAATCTTCAAATGTAGATGGAAGTTTACGTATGTTTTGATACAATCAATTAAACTTACCAGTTGTTGAAATATAATACAATGGAAATGTTTAAGAGGCCTATTAACCCTGTCGAGTGGTGAATAAGCATTTGAATATTGTACGATGTTGATTCACTGAATATGAGAATAAATCAATGTAAGAATACCTAGATACTCAAAAACGACAACAGTAATATGTACATATTTAGGAATAGTTTATGTTGAAATTATAGCTTTTGTTTAAAGGGGCTCAAAGTTGATTTCAATACGGCTTCCCTGTCTTGTATTTATAAAACTACAAGGACTATGAAGCTAATGATTATATAATTAAATCAGTTGGCAATGATCCTATCTTATATTGAGACTACTTACATTGTCCATTTAAGTAAGCGAATGATGAGGATTGTAAGAGAGTGTAAAAAATTAGTTTCCAAAACTAGACCGACGTGTAATAAAGTCGTTTACAAGGGGGAGTTAAAAGCCAACAAATTGTAAACTATAGGCGGATGCTAGATCCACAATAATAGTCATAAATTTCCCAATAATTTTTATTTACACACAAAAGAACTATAAAAAGATATAATATGCGGTTAATTCACCTTGACATTGGTGACTTGTGACTTGGTGGTTGCCTAGTACATCGACTGGACATTTGGTAATTAACCCCTTTTAGGGGTCGTTGGCGACAGCAGACGAGAGAGGGGGTAGAAGTGGCTTCTTACTAAGGCACTTCCTCTTACTTCAGACATCAACGGTTGCGTCTACATTTCCAGTCAGGAAATGAAATCCCTATATTAGCTGCTTCGACATATTCGGATACCAGGTATATAGGGATATCCAATACTCAGCCATTGTGTTGACTCTTAATGAGTCAACCGCAGCGCTCATTTCCTGAAGTGGGCTACTTGGCAGTGAAATGTCCGGCCTGCTCTCCTAGGATCCAAAATGGGCTTGGCCCCCAGGTTGTGGGTTGTCGGGGTAACTTCCCGACTAATGAAAACTCAAAAGAGACACTTGAGTCTGTCCTCATGCGGTTCAAAGCAGATATTACCGCGATGCATGAGATACGATGAATAGGTTCAGGTATGATAAAAAGGAAAAAATTTTATGTCAAAGTCGTACTTGAAGACTTCAATGCTATAGTCGGAAAGGAAAGCAAGCAGAACGACAACAGGCAACGACTAAATTTTGCAGTTGCACTAAGGTCTCCAAGAAAAAGGATCCACTCAGCAGCCTGGCGCTCTCCAGAAGGTCGAACCGCCAACCAATCCGAGGGGCAGAAGAAATATCCATTCATAATGTCACACATAAGATTCTATATAACGTTCTGTGTGAACGTCTCAAACCGTTCTGCAACATATTAATGGGTACGTTACAGTGTGGCTTCCGACCCAGCAAATCGACTATAGACCAAATTTGCATACTGAGGCAAATTCGGGAAAAGACCAACGAATTTTTAAATCGAGAATCACCATCTTTTCATCGACTTTAGAGCCGCGTATGATGTCATTCATCGATTTCGGTATCAAGGTAAAACTGATCCAGTTGTGCAGACAAAATGTTTGCTCTACAAAACCCTTATTATTCAGGTTATGCTTGGTACCAAGTGCTGGACATTAAGCAGTAAAGAAAATCAATTACTGGGCTTCTTTGAAAGAAAAAATCTTGGTCGGGTTTTTGGTCCTGTGTGCGAGTAGGGCGAATGGAAGCATAGATAAAACCTCGACATTTATGAGCTGTACCAAGATGTAGGTGTAGTCCTAAAAACCAAAACACCTCGACAACATTTGCTCGGCCACATAGAGCGAATGGAAAATAATGCTCCAGCTATGAATATTTTCGAATCCAAGTCCTCTGGTTCCAGACGACAAGAACTTGGTCTGGATAACTAGAAGTAGCGTGACCGGGGTAGCAAAATACACTTGCGTTTTAATTTACTATTTTGTTTTGCGTTCTTTGAAGCAATAATTTTTAAAGAGCCCATAACTGAAAGGAACTATATTTCTTTAATTGCGCGGATCAAAAAAGGAAACAAACAAATGCCGATGCACTTGATAATATTATAAGTATTATCGTTTGTTATTCATAAACCATAAAATAAGAAAAAGAAATTACTTTTGAAGTTCTTGTTAGTAGGGGAAGTACGTCCAAAATGACACATATGGATAAAATGACATACTAGCCTTAACTTGAAATGTGATACACTTACAGCACTAGATGCTATCTTCAAAGGTGACTTCAATGATATTTAAAATCCTGCCAAAATGACAGCTCAGTTAATAGCCGTGAGTAGGTGCCAAAAAGCAAAAAGTATTATCAGCAACAAATAATTTTTTTTTGGTTCAAACTTTTTTTCGTGTTTTGGTGAGTTCTGTAATTTTTCTTTAATATTATTTATGATATCGATAGTTTATGATAAAACTTATAAAATTAGCTAATTTTCTGCAATAAAATCAGAGTTTTATTACACTTTATTTGGAAAATTTTGTCAAAACTATGATATGGACAAAATGACATACCATAATTATGGACAAAACGACATATGCATGCGAATTCAAAATGCATCCAATAGTCCCCCAGAAAAACGTAAAAGAAAGGTCACCAAGGTCCTTTTGAATGATGATGAGACAGAAGATGAAGACTTTACTGCCGACGGCGATGACAACTGCCTGTGCATCTATTGCAACGACATTTTTTCTCACTCCAAGCCTGGTGAAACTTGGTTACGTTGCATAAAGTGTAATCTTTAGGCTCATGCATCCTGTGCTGATGTGCCAATGATGGATTCATTTGTGAACTATGCGTTTGAACTAAATTTGAAGGTAAAAAAATATTTATAAAAATAGTTTGTAAATTTGAAGCGACATGGACTTATCGGATATGCCATATGCTGTATGTCATTATATCCATACCAAATATGTCATTTTGTCCATATTATATGGACAAAATGGATTTTTACATTGATTTGGAAAACCATTTATTTTTTTTGTTTGCATTTTTGTTCAAATTAAAATAACATTTTAAAATGATCACAATAAATCAATAAACAAATAATTAACATAACAATTGCAATATCTCTTAGAAATAATATTCTTTGAATCAAAAGGCTAACAGTATGTCATTTTGGACGTACTTCCCCTACAACGAAGTATATGGTAAGAAAATTGAGGCTACTGTGTTGTAAATTTATAGAAAAATAGATAGTGGTTAATTTAAACTTGTGAATAAAACTATAGATAGATACCAAAAAAGCTTAGCGAATGCATATACACGTCATAGCATCCATGTACTATTATTCCAACTGCCATATCAGTTGGGAATGCAATATTTACTAAGTAAAATGTTACCCTCACATTTGATATATATATATACGAGTATATGAATGAAGTAAACATAAACATTAAACTTTATAAACTTAAGTTAATATGATTATCATTTAAAAGCATTCTTGAATGTAACTTAATCTAAATGCCACAATTTTTAATATTAAACCCTTGTTAATTATACTATTGATTTTACACCTCGCCTGTCCTTACAGAATGTTACGCTATTTACGTCCCCGCCCAGCGGAGGCAATACGATCTAATCAAATCGATAAACAAATCACAAAAGACCACAGACAATTCGAGAGCGCTGTTAAAATATTACTTCTGGGAACAGCTGAGTCAGGGAAGACTACTATTATTAAACAAATGCGAATATTACACATCAATGGCTATACGGACGAGTAAGTAGAAATATTCCAAAGTATCCTAATTGCAATATGTCTGATAATGTTAAGATGTAGTTAGTGATACGAAGTAACAAGACAATTATAATTAAAAATCGTTCTGTGCGTGTCAATAGTGATAGTAGAAAGTAAGTTATAAATTAGCAAAAAAAAAGATAACACAGGTCGATTAATTCTATGTACATATGTACTGACAAATGTGTACCATAGTGAGATAATTTTTAAGTGAAAAATGTATTTTCTTGTGCCGGCTGGGTTTTGTCATATTTCAAGATCGGGACCCTCTGTAAACAGTTACAATTTATATGATACGTTGTTACTAATTTAGCTCTAGTACTAAGCCGCGAACATTTTTTTTTAAATAATATTTGTTGCAATAATTTATTGTTCAGGTGAATTGAACCAGATTTGTGTATGTTCTGCTTCTTGAAAGAAACTGTACACGATTATGCAAGATATATACCTTCACATTTTAAAGTTTATCAACTCTGTTGTATCATAGCGTTTTCTTTTGTCGTTATTCGAACAGCTATGACTTTCTGTTTAAGAATTTTCGAGATAGAAAAAACGTTTTCGTATGGCCGACGCGAGTTTTGATATTTTTGACAGACCATTAGAAAAAAATTTGTTTTCGTATATAAAGGGTCAAACGTACCATGCATAGTTTAAAATTTTGACGCTACACATGCTGAGATATATCGACTTTTCGGATCTATATGGTGTACGTATTTTGCATAATTTATTTTGCCGATAGCCTGTTTTTGTGTTAATTGCGAAGGATTACTATAATCCATCCACTCTACATATATTATTTCTGTAGTTCTATAGTCGTATATTTACCTCTTGCGGTTCACACGCTCAACCAATCTTAACAAATTAAGTGTCAGATAAAAGATATTTTCTAGGTGCTTATCTTTGCATTTTTTACTTTTTTTAAAAATTAACAATTAAAAAAGTTGAATTTTACTACATTCAATTTCAACTACGCAATAGTTGTGTACAAATTTTCTTTCATTTATCATCATCATGCCCACAAATGACGCCACGAAAGAGAGTCGACGGCCGAAGAGAGTACAGTCGTAAGAACCACAGAGCACTAATAGGAAATTTAAGAGTAAAAGTTTAATTTTAAAAATTCAAAATTTGGGGAGGCAGCGTGACCGTTGTGCGACTTAAGTTACAATTTGGCACTTTTTTCGAGGTTTTTTTGCTATTTTGACCCTATTTTTGTTGGAGAATGCGCCGTGCCCGTATCCCGTACAAACGACGCCTCGAAAGAGAGTCAACGGCTAAAGTAGTTACAGTCATAGGAAATCTAAGAGAGAATTTTCAAAATTTGCGGGGGAATCGGGTAGGAAGGAGTGCTGTCTGCTATTATGTTATTTCAAAACATAGTTTTGTTGTCAGTTGTCTTTTTCAAGATAGCCTTGATATAATCCAACTATTATTAATGCGAAAATAAGATTATTACCTTTTAACGACCGCAAAACCAAATTTTATGAATTTTGGGTATAGGGATAGATGGGACCACTGAGAATGACATAGGCTACTTCACAAAATGTGAAGGGGATGAAGCAAGGGATTCAAGTTTAAATGACGAACCAATTATTTTTCAAGCTAGGGATTATAGAATTCATCATAGGTATCTATATTTGGTAAGAAATATTACATTTGCTGTGTATTTTACCAATGAACTTAAATGTGTAGGGCTAATTGGTTGGCTTGAAAGATAGGATAGTTTTGGACCCGATAAGTGGCGCTGTTGTTGATATAAATATTTTAAATGAGTTTACTCGAAGTGCTAATTCTACGCAGACGAAGTCGCGGGTACCAGCTAGTCATTATATTAATACGTGAACATCAAAAGTTTCGGTACACTTTTTAAGTATTTATCAGGAAATGAGGAGAATGAAACTTATGTTATTTGAAAGGTACTGTGCCATAGATGTGCACAAACAAAAAATCGTGGGTATATGTCACCATTAAGACTGGTAAAATTAAGTTATGAATTCTCCATACAAAACAGGTAATTGAAAGGATTTTCGTCACATTCAATTTTTCGCCGCCATATTACCATAGCAATGTATTCAAATATAAATCATCTTAGATTAGAATCTGTTTTCGATGGAGCAGCTCATTTACGTATAATGATATCTAGATGTCGCTCTTTTCGTTTGTAAAAAAATACATACATAGGTAACAAAAATAATTGTGGTACGATTTTTAGTATTACGTATGGTATAAGGTATGGTCGATTCTCGGCAACAAGCGATACTAGTAGCAATGAAAAGATCACATAACAATAGAAGCAATAGATTTTTAAATCACAAATCACATAAGCAGCGTACTTATTATAGTTTCAACGATTTTCCAGAGAACGCCGTGAAAAGATACCTGAAATCTACCAAAACATCCATGAGTCAATTTATCAGCTAACGAAACAAATGACTATTCTAGGCCTAGAATTCAGCAGTACCGCAAGCAAAAAGAGCGCTCAACTTATTTTATCCATGGGTGACTGGGCGCCAGAAACGATGAATGAGGTAAGTCGCTTTAGTATCAATTTTACCACCATTATTAAGATAGATCAAACGAAGTAATTAAAGGTAAAGCTTCTTAAATTGTTTTGTTAATTAGCAAATATTTGTTTACAAAATTTTATGGCGATAGCACATTACTCCAGTTGACACTAGTTTTTCAATGATAATAAATAGAAATTCATACAAGTTACGCTAAATAAATATTTTCTTTATATGCTAGGAGTACCGTGACAATATTTTAACACTCTGGAGCGATATTGGCATCAGAGCTTGCTATAATCGGTCCAATGAATTTCCACTTCTTGATAGTACAAAATAGTAAGTTGTGACAAGATCGGAGCACAAGTTTGCTCATTTTTATTATTCTTCCAGCTTCCTTGACAGTTTTGAAAGAATATCAGACTTCAACTACACTCCCACGACAGATGACATTTTGCACAGTCGTAAAATCACCACTGGCATTCATCAAATTACCTTTCGAGTTAAGGTATGATTGTGACACTTCTATATTATAATAGAGTTTTTAACGTTTCTTGTATATTTTTATAGATTCCAAGCTCCCTTGGTGGTGGTGAACAAGAATTTCGAATGTTTGACGTTGGTGGCCAAAGAGATCAACGCAACAAGTGGATACAGGTATTTGAGGGCATTCAGGCGGTGCTCTTTCTAATCTCATGTGGTGATTTTGACCAAACTCTTCGGGAAGACCCGAATCAGAATCGTTTGACAGAAGCATTGAACCTGTTTCGCGGTGTTTGGCAGAATAGATTTCTTTCTTCGGCCGGCTTAATAGTTTTTTTAAATAAAGTCGATATAATGGATAGAAAAATACGTGCAGGAAAGCGTATTGCTGACTATTTTCCAGACTATGAGGATTTTCGAAAGTCACCGAAAATGGGAAACTATTTTAATGAATGTGATTTGACTAAGAATTTCATTAAACAGAAATTAATTGTAAGTTCGATGGATATTTTCGTAATGACCTTTGTACTGAAAAAGCAATTTTTTTTCAAGGATATCACACAGGAACCAATTAAACGACCATCGAGAATGAGTGTAGATAACCTACCACGTGAATGCTATTACCATTTTACTATAGCTACTGATACAAAAAATATTGAAAAGGTTTTCAAAGATGTTCATAAAATGATCCTAACAGATAACTTATCATCAGTTGGACTGCTATAGATGTTCATTTAATGACCACACTTTTTGCGCCTTTACACAATATATTACCTGCGCTTTCGATTTTTTTTTTTAAAAGATTGAAATCTCCTAAAGCTGTGATTACTTTTTATATAGGTAGTTGTAAATTAAGAAAGTAAAATTAAGATAGATATAAAAATTTGTAAAATAAAATAACCAATAACGGATGAAATTCATCTTTTTATTAAATGTGAAATTGAAAAGTTAACAGTTTGCTTATACATATTTACAAAGGCGATAAAAGTGAGAATTCAATAATTGAGTACTTTTTAAAAGGATGGTATTTTTATCGTGATATATGCAATCCATCAATTTTAACATATTGACATGCTATTCCAAAACTTATCAGACTGAAGATAACAGTGGCGACTTCAAACTTTATAAAATGCATGTGACCAGTCATGCAGTCAATTTTGTATTGTTAAAATGTTCTCATTTATTTATTTCAAACTTTGGCAATAACACAAACCATATTCTAGAACAGCAAGACTACTCAGCAAACGACATCATTTACATTTTCTAAAGATAAGACTTCACGAGTCTTCTTAAACTTTGAATCCAAAACCTTTGACGCACATCATTGATCACTGTCAGATATTGCTGTTTCAGCATGATTGTTGGTCGTTTGGTATCTTCTTTATCCTTATCCAACAGTCCATTGTCACCAAGGTATGGTAAACATTCGAATAGCGGAATACCTTTTGACAGAATTTTGTTGTTCTTTAGCTTAACTAATTCGACTGCAAACCTTTCCTTTTGTGCCCTATGTAAGAGGCATGTCTGCGATCGTTGAAGCTCGTCCGATGGTAATGTCATGCTGATTCAATTTTATTGGTTTGGTTACGCAACAATTATTTCTCTCAAACCAAAAAATTACCTATCTAGTCTTTTTGCATTCACGTTGTAAGAAAACCGAAAAACCCATGCCATTGAACGAAGCAAGATGAAACTCTAGACATTTCTATTAAAGGTTCAGCATCGTGTCTATCCGTGTGCAATAGGAACTGTCATCTGACTTCCTCATTTCGGGTTCCTTGTCAATTGAGATTGACCAATCCTCCTATTTATCCTAAAGAAACTCAGGACATTTTAACCACATGTCGTTTTGATGTTGGTGTCCTTGTCCATTTTGTGGAAAGGCCGGCAACGTTTAACTTTGTCTGGGCCCTGCGATGTAAGCTCCAAAATTTCTCCGACCCCGAATACAAAAGGTTTATATATCTTGGCGTCTGATCGCAATCAGCAGAGAGCGTTCTTCCAAAGGGTCCATAGAAATCTTTTCTCGATCTTGAAAGTATGGGTCTTTTCAATTACTTTTGCCAATCTGGATCAAATCAGAGCGGCGAATTGATAAAGGCTTAAGTGGCGCCACCTTAGAATTGACAATAACGAGTACACAGTCCACTAAACTTCCAACCCTAAATCTGAAGCATACCGCTGCTGCATCCTCACGGGCATCCACAGAGACATGCAACTAGACCACCGCCTATTTGTTGAAACCCTTATGCAAGTATCACCTGGATTCGCGCATCTTGAACCCTTGGCAGTAGCACAAGCCAACTTTCCCTTTTTGTCAGTATATGTTTGTTGACCTTCACACTGACTGACTTCACACTTTCCCAAAAGGTGACAGATCCAAAGCTAACCACGCGATACAATGGAATCCGCTTAATTAGGATGGCAGGATACGCGGCGGTCCTAGAAGTACATGGCGTAGAACAGTTGGTTTCTTCAGGATGCTCTTGAAATGTTTTTTAAACTTGAACACTTACAAAAAAGTACTATAGCATTTTTGAAAGCCAATAAGACAAAGCGTCTTAAATAATTTAATTCGTTATCAAACGGCCATATTATTCACTACCGTTAATCCGGGTTAAACGTTACACCCGGGCTTAAGTGAGTTTAACCCAAAACTTAAGCCCAAGTAGTAGTTTAACCCGAGCATAAACCAATTTCTTAAACTTGAAAGCATATAATCCGATTGGATTTAAACGCATTTCGGAAACCAGTATAAGTTCTTTAAATCGGGTTAAAGCTGAATTTCATAATATTGACATTTTATTTCTCGCAGGACGCTAGTATATACGAATAATATGGACGCAGGTTTAAATTATCGGGTTTAAAAAAATCGGATTAATGATCGGGTGTAAAATAAACTTAAACCTGAGTTACACCCGGAGTGAATAATATGGCCGTAAGTATTAAATTTATGTTTTGGAAAAATTTATAAATATTGTATTTTTATTATGGACTTTTGGCTTGTGGACTTATGACCTTGTGCCGTTTTTTCATATTATTTTTAAAGTTAGTTATTTCTGTTAAGGCACCAAGTGACAAAGAACAGAAAGAAACAGAAAGTTCGTTCGTTCTGTAGTAAAAATTCCGGTTCTGTTCATGTTGCTCGCCCAGTTACACAAAACTGAAACAGAAACAGATCCATAAAATCATGGCTGTCGCCTATTCCGTCAAATTGTGTTTTGTTTGATTACATTTTAGCTTTGAAAATATGGAACAGATTTTAGAAATGTTTAGGGAAGACGATTTACATGAAGCTAATTGTCGAATTGTGGCGTATAATCAAGCAGAGCGGCAGTTAGCAGACGATTTCGATTTTTTGGTACTCTTCTGATGAATGGAAAGAAAAGAAAGAGCCTAAACAAATTGGTGCTTACAATGTTTTGGTTAATCGATATCAGATGGACGACGATACGAAATTCCAAGAATTCATCATTGAAGGATATGTTGTCTTCATTTTGCGATATGTATATTTCAAAAGCCGCTGACAAATCACTTTTTTTTTTTTTTTTTTTTTTTTTTGTCGGAGGTTGTTACTATCCGATGGAGCACTCAGACACAAACTACAGGTCCATTGTACTGCCAAACAGACACCTTACATTACTGTACTTAGTTTTCCCGTCTTTCGAAGAAAGATGAGAAGGAGCTTCAGTGATGAAGAGCTTAGATGTTCGGCACTCACCACATCAGCCCCAAAGATCCGCCACCTGATGCGAGCAAAGGCGGGACAGCTACAGAGGAAGTGTTCCGCTGTATCATCGTCCTCTCCACAAGCAGGACAGATAGTGGTGTTGCTCAAGCCCAACACATTTAAGTGTTTGGCAAAAGCTTGGTGGCCCGAAAGGACGCCCACAAGCAGTCTGCAGTCGATTCTCCTAAGAGATAGAAGGAAAGACGCGGACCTTTTGCAAATGTCCGGACGCAGTCGTTTGGCCTGCCTACACCCAGCACAGTCACGCCACCGACGCTCATGTTCACGAGAAACCCAAGTATCAATGGATGACCTAACCATAGAAGCAGGCAGACCCAACGCAGGTTCAGGTCCTGAGAAAGCCTCTTCTGAACCCCGTCTGGCAAGCTCATCAGCAATCTCATTTCCCTGGATACCATTGTGACCTGGGACCCAAACATAAGATTCACGGTGTTGAGCCTTCCGACTAAGTTCAGAGAAAGCTTGAGTTCGAGCACTAACTTGGACGAGGTAAGAGGGTTAAGCAGCGCTTTTAAAGCAGCTTGGCTATCACTGCAAACGCATATGCTTCTAGCCCTCCACCTGTTTGTCACAATATAGCGCATAGCCATAAGGATAGCGAAAATCTCCGCTTGGAAGACAGACGCATGGTTACCTAAGGGGTAGTGTAGTCTAATGTTCTCGCTTTCCACAAAGACACCAGAACCAGACCCTTGTCCGGTTTTGGAGCCATCCGTGAATACACGATGGCATTCTTTCCCAGGCTCAGAGTCTGACCGAAGCCATTCCGTTTCCTGAGGAAAGTTGACATGGTAGTTTTGTCGCAGTAGGATTTCTGGGGTCATTGCGTCAGACGGCATGTCCATAAGACAGGGGTCAAAGGACAATTCTCGCACAAGTTCCTCAAAATTCCAATGCGCGTGGTACCAAAAGCCACCTCTCTTTAACCGAGAAATGGTTTTCAGCGTACACCCCATGATAAAAATATCAAGAGGGGGGAGGTTCATCATAGCATCTAGAGCAGAGCCCGGAGTGCTAGGGAAGGCCCCTGTGCATCCAAGACAAACCGTTCTTTGAAGTCTGGCAAGAGAGGCAGTAACACGTTTCCGCGAAAGCCTGTTCCACCATACAACCGATGCGTATGAGAGAAGTGGTCTTATCATTGCCGTATAGATCCAAAGGACCCTTTTAGGAGATAAACCCCATGTCTTGCCAAAAGCGCCTTTGCACTGCCAGAAAGTTGACAGCGCCTTATCGGTTTTTGATTCGACATGCTTGGACCAAAGAAGCTTTCTATCGAGGATTACTCCCAGATATTTGACTTCATCGGATATCGGGATAGTGACGCCTTTTAGCACAAGCTGAGTCAGACCAGTGATCTTCCTCCTTCTCGTGAAGAGAACAACCGTAGTTTTAAGAGGATTCACTGAAAGCCCATTTCTTGTGCACCAATCATCGATTAGGCCCAAAGATCTCTGCGCCCGAGAGCAGACGGTCTTTAGGTCTGAACCGACGGACAGAACGGTGACATCATCCGCATAGGCTTGTGTATAGGTTCCAGGAAGATCGAGAGCCGTTAGCAGAGAGTCCACTACCATACACCATAAAAGGGGAGACAGAACACCACCTTGAGGGCAGCCCCTGTTTACCCCAGTCATGACGCATTTGCCACAATCCGCCTCGGCAACCAACGTCCTGTACATTAGCATTGCTTTAATCCACAAAACCAATGTTTCATCTACACCATGATGTCTGGCTGCATTGCACATGCTATCAAACGTCGCATTATCAAAAGCACCCTCGATATCGACGAAAATACCCAGCGCGTACTCCTTCCGATCAAGAGCACTTTCAATCCTACCAACAAGGTTTTGAAGCGCAGTTTCACAGGATTTTCCACGCTGATAGGCATGTTGCATCAAAGAAAGAGGATGCGATCGAAGAGCAACATTGCGCACGTGCAGCTCAACCAGTCTCTCCAAACTTTTCAGCAGGAAGGAAGACAGACTTATGGGTCTGAAACTTTTGGCGAGAGTGTAGTCGGTCTTACCTATCTTTGGTATAAACACGACTTTAACCATACGCCAAGGGGAAGGTATGTAGGCCAAGGCCAAGCTGGCGGTGAAAATTCTTTTCAGCGTCGGCATCAGCTGACTAAAACCTTTTTTCAGCATAGCCGGATAGATTCCATCCGGACCCGGTGACTTGAAACTCTCAAAAGATGAAATTGCATAATTGATAGCGTCATCCGTCACCACTCCGGATGCAATATACCAACTACGCCGCGTGGTGTTTGTTTGTTCAGAAGTGGCCACCATAGGCGGTACAACTGAAGAACACGTAGTGACCTGATTTCCCGGGAAGTGAGTCTCCAGCAGGAGACTAAAAGTCTCCGCCTTTGTCTCAGTGTAGGTACCATCAGATTTTTGGAGCGATTCCAGTTTACTTGGTCTGTCCCTTTTGAGGACTTTAACAAGCCTACTGGTTGCACTTAGTGAAGCGACCTCCTCACAAAATTTCCTATAAGAGTCACTTTTCGATTTACGAATTAGTCTCTTAAATTCTTTTTGTTTCGATCGATACAGATTCCAGTCTTCTTCTAAGTTGGTTTTTAAAGACCTATTTAGGAGCTTCCTGGTTTCTCTGCGAATACACTGCAGTTCGGTATTCCACCAAGGTACCGGTTTTCTACAGGAGTTTTTTGAAACTGGACACGCTAGTTCAAAACAACGGGTAATGACGCTGCTCAGATACTGAGCAGACTTCTCCACCCCCTGTATTGATCTCAGCTTGAGTGGTGCTTTAACAGAATTGCCAAGCTCCTCCTCAAACCGAGCCCAATTTGTTTTCCTCGGATTTCTCCTCTCCAGCGAAGGTGAAACTTCACAGCAGATTTGAAATTCGATGTATCTGTGATCTGACAAAGTGCTATCTGGCGATACTCTCCAATTTATGATAGTCTTGCAATGCCTGTTGGACAGGGTAACATCAATTACTTGCTGTCTCATGGCTGTAACAAATGTAGGTCGACAACCTACATTGTTGATGGTGATGTCAGACGATAGGATGAAGTCCAGAAGACGATCTCCCCGTATATTACACTTGCTGCTGCCCCAAACAGTGTTTTGAGCATTAGCATCGCAACATAAGATAAGACCTATCTTTTTGGACTCGTAGTACTCTACGAGCTCAACAACAGCCTTTGGTGGTGGAGGAGTTAAAGAGTCGTAGGGAAAGTAGGCCGATGCAATGACAAAGGTTTCCCAATTGCCGTTTGCATGGTAAGTAATAGTTGCAGCAACCAGATCCTGGCAACAGAACCGTTTGATTGTAACTGCCGTGAGGGATTTCGATACAACAAGACATGTCCTAGGTCTCTCGGACAGCTTATCGTAAAGAACGTTGTGCGAACCGCTTAACCCACCAAGGCCACAGATGCGATTTTTCCACACCCACGGTTCTTGGATGGATGTTATGCAGTTCTTTGTTCTACATACCGCAAGCCTACTACTTAAGAGAGCAGTAGCAGCCTTGCAGTGTTGTAGGTTAATCTGAGTAAACAAAATGGATGTAGACTCTGGGTTACGTCCTCTATTTGCACTATTTGGCATTGAAATGGAAATGAATCCTACCAAGATGCAGATAGGGACGCATATTATACCTAGACTTAATGATCTCGGCAGAAACCATGTCTATGCTCACAACCAGAGAGCTACCATCTTCATCGTGACGGTTTCTGCTCTGCCTGTGAGAACGGACAATCCAGGCTTTTGCGTCGAGACCAGGGTTCTGGGCATTCAAACGCTTGAGCACATCCGCCGATTTCTCCAGTTTCCCAGGGATCCAGCAGACGGCACGCGTAAGCTTGGGTGGCTTGTAGACCTCAAAAATTGTGGTCCCAAGGGGAGGGATCTTCGGCACCATACTGCTGACCCATTTAGAGGTTTGCTGCGAGGAGGTCTTCACCACGAAGGTTCCGTCCTTGAACTCACAGCCCTCTACCTGGATACAAGCACTTGTTGCCGCGACAAGCTCCAAAAGATGGGCTTTGCAGTGTTTGCACTCTGCATCGCTCATGCTATTGTCATTGCCTGCTTTCCCTATACGAACTGCTAAAGAAGAAACTGCAGCATCCTTATAGGACAGCCTACTATCTCGTTCCTTAGCTGTTCTGCGTTCAAAGGAGGCACGCAACTTCTTGCTTTGTGGTTCGGCAGAAGAGGAGGTAGCGCCCAGTCCAAGGGGTTGGTCTGCTTCAGTTTGTGAAACCTCCACCGACCTGTTCCTTTTCAAAGGCACCGCCGAAGAGCTGATAGAAGAGCTTGCGCCTTCAGCCGGTAAAGCTTCTTTGCGCCGCAGATCTAACAGCTTCTTCCTTTTCCTTTTCCGCTGTCCCTTAGACAGGCGCCGCTCAGAGACCGCCTCTTCAGGAGCCCGTTCAACCATAGAGGTATCCCGAGTCTGACCGTCAGTGGCAGTGCAGTGGGCAGCAGCTAGTCCCATGCTCAAATTGCCGAGTGAATCAGGCGTAGAGCCACAAGGGTCGCATGCGGGTTTTGAGCTCAAGTCCGTAGGTGCGATCGCAACATCCGGTTTCCGTTCACCAGTACTGCCTCCATTTCTGGTAACAGCACCGGTTTCATTCGGAGACCGTGCACGGGCGGACTCACAGACTTGAGCGGGTTTTGTTCTCTTTACGAGCTTGGGTCGCTTCTTCTTACTTTTCGGTTCGGCAGAAGAGGAGGCGGAGCCCAATCCAAGGGGTTGGTTAGCTTCAGTTGGTGAGACCTCCACTGACCTATTCCTTTTCAAAGGCACCGCCGAAGAGCTGAGAGAAGAGCTCGCGCCTTCAGCCGGTAAAGCATCTTTGCGCCGCAGATCCGACAGCTTCTTCCTTTCCCTCTTCCGCTGTCCCTTAGACGAGCGCCGCTCAGAGCCCGCCTCTTCAGGAGCCCGTTCAACCATAGAGGTTTCCCGAGTCAGGCCGTCAGTGGCAGTGCAGTGGGCAGCAGCTTGTCTCATGCTCAATTTGCCGAGGAAATCGGACATAGAGCCGCAAGAGTCGCTTGTGGGTTCGGGTATGAATGTTGAGGCCTCCAGAATCCGTGCCCCGGCCGTAGTCGAGAAGACTACGGGTGGATTTTGGCTATTGCCATTACCACCTGGAGTAGACAATTCCTTTTGTTTCTCCATTCATAGCGTTGTTGAGTGTTATCCACTGGCTCCTGTGGGTTAGAATACACTAACAGTTTGATCTTTACTGAGGATAGGCTAAAAAGCTGTTACCTCAAACCATCCTCCTTTACCCGGGCTTTGGACCGGCATGCTACTTTCGTAACAAGGCGGGGTTGGATTTTAGTCGACTCTTACGACAGGCATGCCTACCTCGGGTATATTCTTTCCCCTACCCGAAGGGGTAAAATCACTTGCTAATGGGCTTACATTACTCAAAGTTCTGAAATAGAATTAAGTTCGTTAATTTTGGCAATAATGCTTATTTATATAAAATTTTCATTAGATCTCTTCAGCACCGAGGTGTCTGTCAAAAACATTATTGCTTGGTCACTTCTGGTAGCAAGTGCAGCCGACCCTGTTATATTTTTCTTTATTTCTATTGAAGTTGTCCCGCATAGAGATCCATTTCTTTTTAACGATTTCAACTGAAATATTATCTGATTTCTGATTAAATTCGAGTCTATAAGTTTATAGCAGTCGATGTTGGATCATATATGTAGACATGAAGGTGATCAGGTATCAAAATTAAACAAATTAAAAAAAAAGTATGTGCTGATTTTTCACTGTTTTCAGCAAAACGGAAAAAGGACAATGACTTTCGGATCTGCAAGTACTTACTTTACTTAACGGGCTCCCGACCCGTGGAGAGTCTCTGCCTGAGACACTGCAGCCTTCCATCCTCTGCGATCCCGGGCACGCTGCTTCCAGTTATCCAGACCAAGCGCTCTGGCATCCGCGATGGCTTGGTCTTTGAAACGGAGGTTCGGTCTTCCTTGTCGTCTCGAACCTGGCGGCTGGAATTCGAAGATCCTCTTAGCTGGAGCATTATTGTCCATTCGCTCGATGTGGCCGAGCCAATGTAGTCGACGTATTTTGGTCTTTTGGACTACATCCACATCTTGGTACAGCTCATAGAGTTCGCGGTTGTATCTTCTCCTCCATTCGCCCTCCTCGCACACAGGACCAAAAATCCGCCGAAGAATTTTTCTTTCGAAGGAGCCCAGTATCAGCTCTCCCTTCCTGCTTATCGTCCAGCACTCGGCGCCATAAAGCAGAACTGGCAGGATAAGGGTTCTGTAAAGCATACATTTTGTCCTTCGAGTTAGGAGTTTTGAACCCAATTGCTTTGCCAAACCGAAATAGCAGCGGTTTCCTAGGGTAATTCTTCGCCGGATCTCCACTAGGATGTCATTTGTGGAGTTCATGTTTACTCCGAGGTAGATAAACTCCTTAACTACCTCGAAATTGTTGCTATCAATAGTGACATTCTGTCCTAGGCGGTGGACAGATGCTTGTTTGTTTGTTGATAGCATGTACTTAGTCTTGTCCTCATTTACTACAAGACCAACGAATTTCGCCTGTTCTTCAATCGCCGTAAAAGCCTCTATCACGGCACGCTGGGAGCGACCGATGATGTCAATATCGTCTGCATACCCCAGTAGCTGGACGGATTTGTTGAAGATAGTGCCTTCCGTGTTGACACCTGCCCTGCGCACTATCTGCTCTAGCACGAGATTGAAGAAGTCACATGATAGTGCGTCTCCTTGCCGAAATCCGGTGCATGTTTCGAATAGCTCGGAGGAACTACTTCCAAATTGCACGTTGCAGCGTGTGTTCTCCAGCGTCACGCTACATAGCTGAATCAGTTTTGCCGGGATCCCGAATTCGGCCATCGCCACATAAAGCTCCTGACGATGAATGCTATCATATGCGGCTTTGAAGTCGATGAATAGGTGGTGAGTCTCGACTTGAAATTCATTGGTCTTTTCCAGGATTTGCCTCAGTGTGAAAATTTGGTCTATAGTCGATCTGCCGGGCCGGAAGCCACACTGGTACGTGCCGATTAGTGTGTTGCAGAACGGTTTGAGACGTTCACACAGTACGTTGGATAGGATCTTGTATGCGACATTAAGCAGGGATATGCCTCGATAGTTCTTGCAAGACGTAGGATCGCCTTTTTTGTAGATGGGGCATATGGAGCTGATAGTCCAGTCATCGGGCATACTTTCCTCCACCCATACTTGGTTGATGATTTGGTGCATGCGCCCTACCAAAACATCACCACCGTATTTGAAGAGCTCCGCTGGTAAACCATCAGAGCCGGCGGCCTTGTTGTTCTTTAGCTTTTTTATTGCTAAGCCAACTTCTTCTATACTGGGCGGTGGAACTGGATCTTCATTGACTGGACGTGGGTTCTCTTCTTGCCCTATCACTCTCTCTACATGATGCCCATTTAGCAGCTGCTGGAAGTGCTGCTTAAAAACATCTACTATTCCCTGCGCTTCGGTGACTAGGTTTCCATCACTGTTTCGAAGAGCCTGCGTTCCGGTCTTGAAGCCAGCAGCCAGTTGCTTGGCTTTCTTGTAGAACTTCCGGATGTTGCTTCGATCGCGGGACTCTTCGATCTCCTTGAGCTGGGAGACTGCGTAGGCCCTCTTCTTTCTACGCAGGATTTTCTTCTCCTCCCTCCTCCTGGCTCGATACTCTTCCCTCGCTGCCCTTGTTTTGCGCTGCAGCGCCTCTATATGTGCATCTTCTGTCACCTTTTTCCTGCGTACGCATTCATCATCATACCACGGGCTCTTTCTCTGGGGTGGCTGGTACCCTAAGGTGGTTTCGGCTACCTCTTTGATGATGTCGCGATACTGGGACCACTGGGTGTTGGCATTTGTGGTAGGTGAATGCACTGCGGAGAGTTTCTCACTCAGGCGCTCTTTGTAGACTCTGGCTACTCCAGGTGTGCTAAGGCGTCCAACGTTGAATTTCTTCTTCTGGGCGGAACGCAGCTTCTTCTCGTTGGATAGTCGAGCTCTGAACTTAGCCGCAACAAGAAAATGGTCAGAGTCGACGTTTGCCCCTCGGAATGTGTGCACGTTGAGGATGTTGGATGCGTGCCTCGCGTCGATTAGCACATGGTCGATTTGGTTGGCGGTTCGACCGTCTGGAGAGCGCCAGGTTGCTGTGTGGATCCTTAGCCTTGGAAACCTAGTGCTACTTATCACCGTATTACGAGCTGCCGCGAAGTCAGTTAGTCGGTAACCGTTGTCTGTGGTCGTATCGTGGATTCTGTGTTTACCAACTAACCCGCCAAAGATGTTTTCCTTTCCGATTTTAGCATTGAAGTCCCCGAGCACAACTTTGACATCGTACTCCGGACAGGCTCCGTAGGCTCCATCCAGGAGGTCATAAAACTCCTCCTTGATAGGGTCTTCAGCCTCGTCGGTAGGGGCGTGTGCACATATTAGGCTTATGTTTTGGAAAGTAGCTTTGATGCGGATCACAGCTAGGCGATCACTTATCGGCTTAAAGTCAATGACTTTTGTCCTAAGCCGGTTTCCCACGACGAATCCGCATCCTAATACATGCAATCTTTTATGGCAGCTGTAATAAATATCGCAATTTTTCCTTTTCATCATACCTGATCCTATCCATCGTATCTCCTGGATCGCGGTAATATCTGCCTTGTACCGCGTGAGGACAGACTCAAGTTTTTGAGTAGCACCTGGGGTGTACAGCGTTCGCACGTTCCAGGTACATACTCTCAAATCGTTGTCCGTTGACGTTCCGGGTCTAGTTGCCGTTTGAGGGAAATTGTTATCCGAGGCTCCTCGTATCTCTCTCAAAACTATTCTTTTTTTTACATGGTCGGGAAGTTACCCCGACGGCACAACCCCCAACCTGGAGGGCCAGGCCCTTGACCCTAGGACAGCAGGCCGGTTACTCCGGTGCCAGTAACCCACTTTGGGATGTGAGCGCTGCCGTTGGCCCATTAAGGGTTCATCCGCCACCAACTCTTCTCCAACACCCTGGCTCGGTATTGGAAATCCCTATAGACCTGGTATCCGAATATGTCAGAGCAGCTCTATAGGGATTACACTAAATAGTTCGGCCTGACTGGAACTGTAGACGCCACCGTTGGCTCCATCTAGGGAACTCCTCCGCTGCCGTCTGGTACCAGAGGAGGTGTCTTAGTGAGAAAACAACACTCCTCCCCCCTCTCTCGTCTGCTGCCACCAACGACCTTCCAAAGGGGTTGGTTACCCAATCTCCAGTCGAGGTACTAGGCACCCACCAGTCACCACGTGGAGGTGAGAGTAGGAGTTGATAGTGAGAGGCTAGGTGAGAACGCTTGTGTTCTCATGACATCGCATCACTACCCTTCAACACCGGCAAGTGGAATGTTCAAACCTTGAGCAGACCGCGTGTAGCCAAACAATGCAGATATCACAGCCATCCAGGAAGTGCGGTGGAATGGACCCTTTTGCACGGCCCTGGATGAAAAACTGTGATATCAACTACAGGGAAAAGAAGCAGCGTTTATTTGGATGTGGATTCGTTGTAAGCGGCAATCTTAGGCTAGAAATCTTGAGCTTTCGACACGTTAGTGAACGCCTTACAACTATTCGCATCAAGGTTGAATTCGCCAACATCAGCCTAATATGCACTCACGCTCCCACAGAAGATAAAGGCGATGCTAAGAAAGAATGTTTCTACGAGCTCCTCGACAAAACATATGAGCAATATCCTAAGTACGGCATTGCGCAATATGCTTTTTTGCAGCTCGCACGTAGTCACAGATTTACAGTTTTGGGGGGATAGACTTACGAAAGATATGCATTTCTTGAAAATATATAACGAGGGACGTAATGTTACTTTGTTTTTTTACCTCAATACTCACAAAGGAACATGGCAGTCACCGGCTCATCAACTGTAAATCCAAGTTGCAAGACAGACACAAAGCTTTGGCATGTAGAGCGAATGGACACCAACACTCCGGACTCAAGAGGAAGACCTAACCCTAGGTGATGCGCGCAAGTGGAAGGAGAACGCGCTAACTGGCAAGGCGCATTGGTTGAGGCCCAGGTCCACCACGAACTGTGGCGAACTGTTTTCGTATCTCCCCGAATTTTTTAAGTTAACGTGACATTTGTCAATAGGATTTTCTTTGTAATATACTAATCGTTTCCACTCCACAAAAATATAGCTTGTAGGCTAGTAACGGTAAATTGGGCGAATTTGGGGATCTCAGGATGATTTGTCGATGGCCATAACAATTCAGTGCTGAACAAGTTTCCGTATCTCCTAACAGTTGTACTTATAATACTTTTGGCGAGTAGCTTCTCCCGACAGAGCTTCTAACGCATCCGGCAGAAGGGTCTTTATTGCGACTGGATCATTGCATCCACCTTCTCTGGATCGATGTGGCAACAACAGTCTTTGGTTTCCAATTCCAATTAATATTCCACACTACTTTTCTGATGCCAAGTTATGAATGCTTCGGTGCTGCCTTACATTTGTTATGCTGTGCAATTCTTAACGTTTTGGAACGATTTTGATGTTAAAATGTTTCAAACACCAATAATACTTTTAAACAGCTTAATAAACAATTTTGGTTTATAAATACAATGCCAAGACGTTTAAGCATATTCTTTATTTAAGAAGGAAGCAGTTTACTCGGAGGATATGTTTGGAAAAGTAATGCATTGCATCATAGTAATCCGCTTGCGTTTTGGAACACTTGATTAAGCAGCAACGCTGAAGTACTCCGTTTCAGTCAGATGGACTTGTGACCTTGTTCGCAGAAATAACATCCTCTTCTTGTTTGGCTTGGCTGGAGTTCTTCTCTTGGTGTCTGGTTTTCTATGTGGGTATGTGTAATGACTGTGACACACATATGATTTCGTTACCATAGTATCGAGATGAACCACATAATATATTTATATACCACGGTAATACCAGGTGACCAAAGTGTTTGAGCATGGTAACTCGGGTTTTTTGGGTTGTATCTCCCTATCCCTAGCGAAAGCGGCGCCACTATTATGAACTAGAGAATAGTTTTACTGAAGCTACCTGCCATTGTCATAGGAAACGCTACAGAATTCATACCATGGTGTCTATACTATAAGTGTGTGTCACGGGTTTTTTTATCTGCCGGAGCATGGCATTGACGATGCCATAGTATTGATACCGGTATCAAAACCATATGTGTGTCACAGGCATAAGGGTACTCGTCTTCTCTTATTTCTCCAGTCTACTACTGCATAATAATGCTGTAATGGTGCTTGCCGACTCTGCCACACCATACAACCATTTTCTTAACTCCGTTAGGTCATTCTAATGCTTTTCTATTATGCAAGTCTCCATTCAGCTTAATTAATGCTGGCAGCTTATCAACTAGTTCTGAATCAAAGCTGGATCACTAAGATGCCTCAATAGTAAATTGCAGACTTAGTACAGATAGAGCGTACTGTATAATGGTGTTCAACCGATCTGTTTTCGGTGGTGGTTCCGCTCGTTTGGACTATGTATGCTGGGCGTCCGTACAATATGCGCAGCTTCGTATTTATTTCGTCTCACGTCTTACGGTACCATTAAATGTGAACCCATAGGTCTAAGTGCACTGCCCTTCAATGACCTCTGCAAAATCGATATATTTCCTTTTGATAAAAGCCAACCAACTTTGTCGTATTATCATAGCTGCTTAAGTGTTAACAGCTGTAGTTAGTTCCTAGAGTATATGCTCCTTATTTTGAACGCCTTCTTCAGATTTTGTTTCCTTTACAGTTGTATGTTTTGCTTCGATATTCCATTATGCTAATCGCTCTCTTGCAAAGTTTTTTGTCTTTTTACCCGACTGGACACAGGGAGGGTTATGTGTTTCGCGCGTATCCTATGTACGTTCCTACGGGACGCCCTGTAGCCCAAACGGTTTGACCGATTTTGAAGAGTGAGGTGTCATAATATTCGTATTCTTCCCCGGAGTGTCATAGGCTAAAAAGATATTAACAATTGAAAAAATTTGACCATTTACTACATCAAATTTCAACTACGCTGTTGTGTTAAAACTATAGTTTTCTTTCATTCATCATGCACAAGCAACTCCGACACAGACTGTGTGACCGTTGCAGCATTCTGAAAAGTCGTATGAAAAAAAAATTATTAAAAAAAAAAACAAAAAACCCGACTTACTGTAAAAATAACAATTACAAAGATATGAACAAGACACATTCAAGTTCGTACACCTAACTATTTGGCAGTCGGAAGGTACTCAATCCTCATATATTTATTTGGTAGGCTTTGTAGGTATATAGTCTCCGATTGTCAATAAGTTAGGTGTACGAACTTGAATGTGTCTTGTTCATATCTTTGTAATTGTTATTTTTACAGTCAGTCGGGTTTTTTGTTTTTTTTTTTAAATAAATTTTTTGCAAGTTCTCTTCTTCCTCTTTTTTTTTCTTCCAATACAAGTGCCTCATACTTCTTGTGTTGTGAAGGTTTTCGACATCTCTTTTCTCCATCTAAGCAAAGGATGTTTAGTTTCAGCATCTGCTTACTTCTGCTCGCAGACGCAAAATAGATTGTCAGCATTTTTTTCAATATTACCACCTCCATCGCGCTCTCAATTAACTGTCTGTTAATATGTTTGGAAAAGCAAAAAAAAATCGCGACGGTCGCGGATACGAAATGACAGGTTTTCTAAAGACATACCCAAAATGTTACTTTTTCGATTAACTTAGCATATTTAATGAAAAAAGCTACACTTTCACACCTGTCTTTAGAGAATCGTACAAGCTATCACTAAATATTTTGGTATCCCTGAATTCGTCGACTTACTGAGCTCTACAAAATTAGGTAGACATTGTTTCCCATTTATTTTTTTATTTTGATATAGAATAACTCGTTTAAAAAACAATCCGTCTAAAATGTCCACATAGCAAAAAAATGGTATTCTCAAAGTGGTTCAGGTTTTTCACACATGTGTGAAAATTATATTCACCTCTTGAATGAGCTAAAATCAATTTTACAGAAAAGAAGTACCAAATTGAAAGAGGAAAATGTCGATAAATTTAAATTAATTTAATTTAATTGAAAAAAGTGGTTTGTACAATTAAGAACTAAGCTGTTTTACTAGTACATAAGATACAGATTACATTAATCGAGAAACACAAAATTACTCACAATAGGTAGAAAAAAAATATAAATATGAATAGGGAAAGAAAATAAACAATAAGAATTTTAATAAAATGATTTGAAATTGAAAAGAAAAATATGTATGATAATGATTAACATATCCAACCAAGAGAGTTCTAACTATGCGAAATCGAAACGAGGTTACTATATACTAAACAGCTGTAAGTTCATAGGTACCTCAAGAGCAAAGTTTTAACTAATTTCAACCGAATGTTGATCGGAGTATCGCCAGCATAACCACAACATACGCAGTCCAAAACATATTTTTTAACCATTTCATAAATCTGTTCGCTTGCTGACATGGAAGTGTTCAGTACTATTCAAAGATTTTTTACTTTGTTGGAAAAATATTTTTTCCTTTGGATGTGTGGATATTCGTTAACAGCACAAATATTCCTGCCTGTAGATAGATACAGAGATTTCTTAGGGATGAGTTGCAAATCATTAGAAAAAGCATTTATAAATAAGGCGAAAAGTAACGGTCCAAGAATATAACCTTGTGGAACACCATTTCAAATTTCCAAGATCGTGGAAGCAACTCTGTTCAGAAAAACTTGCTGATATCTATCGAGATAATTCGCTATCAATGCAACCGCTCTATTGTCCGCAAAAAACTGTACCGGAAAAAGAGCTTGTTACAATGTTTTCTGTGTTTCACCAAATCAAATGCTTTAAAAAAATCCAATATGCGGATTGGTGCGGGGTAATCAAGTTTCGGGTATCAATGCGTGCTTGTAGTTGGCTTTTAATGATTAGCTCAAAAACTTTTCAAAATTTGGATCAAATACACTGGATGAAGGAGACGGTATGGACAAAGATGGGGAAGCGAAGTAATCGTTTAATGAAGATATTTACTGAAAAGTCTTTTTTATGCGTAACATCGAGCTTACGCAAACTGTTCCATAGATCACTGCTATTCAAGTTAATATTGAGCTTAGAGGCGTAAAAGATATGTTTTCTTCTACGTACTTCGGTATTTGTACCATTTCTCAATTTTATAAAGGTAGTCAAATTACCAGTTAAAGGATTAGTTTTCCACCTCACTTTGTCACGAAGTCTCATAAGCTTTTTTACTTCTACGAAAAACCAAGGGCGTCTGGGATATTTTACTATCACTTCTTTTATTGGGACATATAAATATATCAACAGAGCAACTTTACTATCAATATCAGAAAGTTTTAAACGCAAATCCCAAGGGTATACTATGTTAGCGGTTTTGTTTCTATCGGCTAAGATAGTGATATTTCCTGCATTAATTACCCTGGAGCACGCTACATATAACTGCCCGTGTGTGAAGCAATTCTATCTTAAATCAACTCCCGCTTTTCTTAAAGTTTGACCCTGTGACTTATTAATTGTAATGGAAGAACAAATATTAATAGGAAATTGAATCCGTTTAAACTGAAATGAATAACTGCTGGGAATTATTTGTAGGTAGTCTTGTTATAAACACCGTTTCTCCTCTACTATACCCAGTTAAAATGAACGCATCAATAAAGTTTTTCTCTAACGATAGGCGTGTTTTTTTGAGTTTCGATCTCAGCAAAGCATAGTTAAGTACAATTTTCAGCACGCGATAACAACAACTCTACTGTAAAGTCTCGAAGTGCCTGTTATCACTCTCAATCTGGTTCCATTACAAAGATTGGGGGAATTTAAATTGCGAAGCAACATAATGGCAACTTCAACTTTATGAGCAGGAAGGCCATGGGCTGTAATGCTATTTAAAAACTCGAGCAGCTAATTTACTGCCCTTGATCGATCTTTTAGCTTTTTTTGAAAGGCAAAATACCCGCGAATTGGGTAATTACCCACGATCTAGTATCACTGATACCTATACCTATTTGACATTTCTTTTATTGTTTTTTCTTTTCCTTTTTTAACAAACAAACAAATCCTCTTGCCGGTGGCCCCCTCAGTTTTTTTCAAATTCGCCGTTTTGTATTCCTATCGGTATTCTGTCAATTGGGAATCCATGTGACATGCAAAAACATACAAAAAATACAAAAATAAATGCTGCCAACCTCGGCAACTGTGGGGAAATGTGAAAGTGTTCGGGAATATCACATTTTAGCATAACTGAATGCCATTGGTTAGTAATTATAAATTTTTTGAAGATGAATAATTTGATTTGTGTGGTTATTAAAACTATCTAAAGGAAATGTTTTACATACTAGAAATATATTAGGACACATATGGTTGTGTATTTCCCGCTTTTGGATATAATTAGGTAACTTTGATTTCGTGTGTAAATTTTTCTTAAATAATAAAGAAAATTTGCTCAAAACGTTTTTATTTTCCCTCAACCAACCTACATTCTTAATTTTTCATAAATATTTAAAGCAATTGTTCACTTTTTCCTAAAAAAAAATATTATTCGCACGTAACGAGCAATTTCAAAATTAACGGATAAAATTCTATGAACGCTGCAAGTCACTTTGCCCAAAGCGGAAGTTGCAGATGCAAGGTGCGAGTGTATTTGTCAGTCGGAATTTCTGAAGTTACGTGACATTTGTCAATACGAATTTTTATGTAACAATACAAGCGCACTTAGCATTTGCCACCCCATAGAAATATAGCTTGTAGGGAAGTTGGTGGTCTCAGTATTGTCTCTGGTTAGTATGTTTGATTTGAGAGTGAAGTGCATATCCACTCACGCAGGTGAAAATCGTAGAAATGTTTAAAATTTTGCCTATTTATTTAAAAACTTTTTAAGTTTTCGAGTTAATGGATATCCTAAGTTTTACCCGCAGATGTCCTCTATAAGATGTTGTTTACTATATTTAAATGCTCCCAGTATTTTCGAACGGAAAGCGTTGCAAAGAAAACAGCGAAACGAAACGAAAAAATAAATTACTCTTGTCTAATTTTTTCCGGAATTTATAGAGATCGAGAATTGAAACAAAGTGGAGATTGTAGGCCTAGGTATCCTCTATAGGACTAAGAAAAATGCACCGGAATATATTCAGTAGTTTCTAAGATTTTTGCATACAAAGACATGCAGTCAAATTCAATCTTAGTCGAACACCAATTTTATTTATATGATGATTTGGTTCTGTACCATGGCAAAATAAAGCTGCATACTGCGAATGAAAAAATTGTGTTTGTTGTTTTGCTTTTCTATAATTTTCTATTGCTATATACGTAATTTGATTATACTGGAATGATAAATCATCAATAATATCGTCTTGAAGCTTTTCCAGCATTCGCTCCAAACATGCCCATATAGCGGTGTGCTTTATTGAGTGCTGCGCCTGGGTCTGTTCCGTGATACTGTGAAATGATAAATAATTTGTCATTTCAGTTTTCACAGCAGCTTTTCATTTTATCACTTCACGAATACACCTAATGCGATTCTCGAACTCATCATGATAAACAGTTGTCTAAATGTGTACTAAAATGTACTAAATGATAAATGCTGTCACCTATCCGTCATTTCTGCGCTTGTTGTTTTCATTCAGTTTGTTAAGTTTCTATTTATATATTTTATAATTATAATGTCGGGAATAATCATACAAATAATTATTAACAATAGGCGTCGTATTGAACAAAGGTGATTTATCAATTTGTTGTTTTGTTTTCAACAAAAATATTGTGTTCTTTTTTTCCTAGAAATAAAGTGACAATTTTGCGACATTCCCTTTTTGAAGACCCCCAGGGGGTCGATTCCCGTTCCGTGATACTGTGAAATGAAAAGAGTTTTCACAAGTTCACACTGAATTCAATTCTCAATCTATGAAAAAATGAAAACATAATGTCAGAATTTTTTAATATGATAAGTTTTTTATCACAGCAATTTTATTTGTGAAGAAGTGTGAAAACGTGATAAATATAAAAAATAAACGGGGACAAAGGGCTTCAGAAACCCAAAAACAATATTTAATCGATTTTCTTGAGAACAGGCCCGATTTGGCCAATGAAAAGTACATAACCTTTAATTATTAACATAAATGTTTTTATTCTGCGTTGAAAATATTTAAACTCAAAAAAAAAAAAAAAAATAACAGATTTACAGCGTTCCTCCGTTGAGCTGAATCCATGAATGACTTCAATTCATTTATTAGATCCATGCAAAGATGTTTTGTAAATCTATAAAGTTGAATAAAGTGCTCCTCAGTAGTCACCTCGAACGGGTTATGATTATCCCAAAGGGAATGTCGCAAAATTGTCACTTTATTTCTAGGAAAAAAGAACACATTATTTTTGTTGAAAACAAAACAACAAATTGATAAATCACCTTTGTTCAATACGACGCCTATTGTTAATAATTATTTGTCTGATTATTCCCGACATTATAATTATAAAATATATAAATAGAAACTCAACAAACTGAATGAAAACAACAAGCACAGAAATGACGGATAGGTGTATCATTTAGTACATTTTAGTACACATTTAGACAACAGTTTATCATGATGAGTTCGAGAATCGCATTAGGTGTATTCGTGAAGTGATAAAATGAAAAGCTGCTGTGAAAACTGAAATGATAAATTATTTATCATTTCACAGTATCACGGAACGGGAATCGACCCACTGCTCCCTTTCGCGTAGATCTACCAATCTTGTTATGCTCTGGCAAAACAGATTACTATATATATAACGTCTTCGGTATCTGTTTTCTGTTTTTTTCCCTAAAATAAAACAATGTAAGCGTTAGTTGGTGGGCCTATTACTTTTTTTTTTAAATCAACTTTGCTTGCGTTGCTCATTAATGTGGTATTCGATTGGACTTATCAGATTCTACTCTCAGATTTCGTGTGTCTAATCAAACATAAAAACGTTACTTGCTCTTTTTATGTTGATATTCGTGCGATTGGAATATAAAGCAACTCTGAGAAAAAAATTTATATTCGCAAAAGTGTTCTGAGAAGCCCAATCGGATACCACATATGCTATGTTCTCACCAAACGAAACCGCGAAGTTTCGTAAAATTTTCCCATACCTCCGAGGTTTTGCCATACATTTTTGAGGTATCGAAACCTCGGGTTTTCAGTTTGGTGGGAATATGGCATAAGAGGGAAAAATTTTTTTTTATGAAAGGTAAAGTATAATACTTACGTAGTTATAGGATGGCTGTGACTGTGATGTAGATGGCCCATTTGTTTGTAATATGTTGTCGTCTGTGGTGCTGGAATATGTCCTGTAAGAAATATATGTTTCAATGTAAGTCACTTAATATCAAGTTAGGTACCTTCTCCTCCCGGAAATTGGAATAGCTAATAAAGACATGCATTCCGCGATTTCCAATTGCAGCACTTCCAGACTTCAGCACTTTTTTAGTATCGCAAACTGTCGCGTAAAGACTTCCAGGCTTGTTTGCATTCATTAACTATAATAACAGAAATAATATCTTGCTAACGTGGTATTCGATTCAGAGCACTTTTGCGAATCTGGATTTTTTCTCAGATTTACCAATACAAGTACGATTGAGTTTGACAACTAGTGGAGTTTGTGTACGTTTTCGTGAAATTTTTCAACTGCAAAGAAGCGCATTGCATCGGGTAATTATATTTTTGTTAATAATTTATGTACAAATGTTTAGAAATCAATCTGGGCGATCATTTTGAATGTTTTCATATAAAATTTAACCAGTGAATAGAAAACGCTTAAAAAAGTGTCGAAGGCTACACATATTGCAGTCGCACAAATATCAACAAAAAAAAGAGGAAGTGACGTTTTTGTGTTCGATTAGCCACACGAAATCTGAAATCTGAGAGCAAATCTGAAGAAGCCCAATCGAATACAACATAACACACATTTTTATAAGTTAATGAAACGAATTACCTGATCGGTTCATTTCATGGGAAATGGACTCCCAATCTGCATTTACAGCTTGTGTGTTGCTGTGCAATTTTTCCTTCAAATTCCAAATCGCTACTTTCTCCTTTATCAAGCCCGCAAGCGTTATCTTGTCGGCAGATGAAAACTTTTTTTTTTGCGTTCTCAAATACTATATTAAAATCATCAGCATCATGGCCAAACTCTTCTAAAAACTCCTCTGCATATTCTGAATCCATTGTGAATTGATTAAAACAAAATATAGCTTTGAAAATAGAACTGGAATAGAAAATTAAAATCAAATTGAAACAGATTGTCGCCTGGCTGTTATTTTTTCACGCAGAAATGTCAAAAAATTTGCGAAGGACAATAAAAACCAAGTGAAATGCTGTGGAGTGATTTTTGTACCGCCATCTACAACTCAGTTTTTGAAGCGCTATTTTTCACTCGAACTGCGTACTGCCTAGCGAAATTTTCATTTGGAAAGTTCATTTTGACATTTCGCAATGAAAAATTTGTATGAAAAATTAGATTTCACGCGATGTGAGTGCAAGGTGGGTTTCCTAGTGAATCGGGCCCTAACAAAGTAGAAATCATACTGGCAGTACCTACACAAATTCCTATACTGACATTTCGTTTGCATGACATCACCACCGCACAGCATTTTGGAGCTGCGGTCACTTGAAAGGCCCCTTTCGCCAATTAGGCGACGTTGTGAATTATTTGACAAGTAAAATACACACGTTTATTTTTATTAAAATCGCCGTAAAAACTTATCAAAATTAATATAAAACATTTAAAATCATCATGGCACAATTTGATTTAACAACTAAAAATTGCCAATTTCTGGATAGGCATTTAACATTTCCGCTATTGGAATTTTTATGTGGCAAAGAGGTTAGAATGACAGCTTTACTGCAGTTTCATTAATTGTGCAAAATGTAATTAAATTTTCTTACAGATTTATAATCAACAAGATTTACTTGAGTATATTTTGGAAACAGTGAATAAAACAAACATGATTGATTACACTATGGACACACGTAAACGTTTAAATTTGAGTAAGGAAATGCCGGATGAATTGGTCCAGCGAAAAGGTGAGGTGCTGGCGACGCTCAAGCAATTGCAAAATGAAGTCGCACCAATTATGAAGGCAACTGATATTCTAAAGAACGGTGAGAGCATGAAGGATTCCAAGACTTTTGTAAATGCCTTGCAAAAGGATTACAATTTTAAAATTGAACATCTGGAGAGTGCTTACAAGTTGGCCAAGTACTTGTACGAGTGCGGCAACTATCAGGAATCGACTTCATATTTGTATTTCTGCTTGATTGTCATGTCGCCAAACGATAAGGTGAGCTTGTTTAGGACGGTAGATTGGAATATTGATAGAACAGTTTGCAATTATGTAGTTTTTTAGTGTGAAGGACTTTTTATATAGTATAAGTTGTAACATAATTTCCGTGAGTAAGGCCATGAGTAAGTGCACACACTGCTGTATCTGTCGGTTTTCTTGGACATATAATATATATCAACATATATTTCCTATTGCATTTGTTAGCATTTTGCAACCTATTTTACATCCTTGCATAGTCTGTGCAGAAATTTTGAGTGGGGGGTTAACGACCGTAATAACAGTGCTGGCACTGGCATTGAGCGTTTTCTTAAAGACATTTTCTTTATTACACAACTCTATAATTGTGTATTTAGTTGTATAGGCGACGGGTTATTTTTTTAAGTGGCTATATAAAGCTGTGTGTTTTAAATCCCTTCTTCGTGTGAATTAGAACTTTTTTTCTGATATTGGATAAAAATTTCACAATACTCACCTGTTTCCCCTTTTTTACAGAATTACCTTAACGTATTGTGGGGCAAATTGGCTGCTGAAATTCTGACCCTTAACTGGAATACAGCTTTGGAGGATTTGAATCGTCTACGTGACTACATTGACAACAGCAATTACACCAACATTCAGGCTTTACAACAACGTACGTGGCTCATTCACTGGGGTGTACTTGTCTTCTTCAACCACCCCAAGGGACGCGATCTTATCATCGAGATGTTCCTCTACAAGCCTTTGTATTTGAATGCCATTCAGACAATGTGCCCTCATATCTTGCGCTATCTGGCCACGGCTGTCATTATCAATCGTACCCGTCGCAACGCTCTTAAGGATTTGATTAAAGTTATTCAACAGGAATCCTACACCTACCGTGATCCCATCACTGAATTCTTGGAGTGCCTGTACGTGAATTTCGATTTCGAAGGTGCTCGCATGAAACTGCACGAGTGCCAAACTGTTATTCTCAACGATTTCTTTATTGTGGCCTGTCTAGATGAATTTGTTGAAGATGCTCGTTTGATGATCTTCGAGACATTCTGTCGCATTCATCAGTGCATCACGATTAGCATGTTGGCCGACAAGCTGAATATGAATCCCAGTGAGGCTGAATGCTGGATTGTAAATCTAATTCGTAATGCACGTTTAAATGCGAAAATCGATTCGAAATTGGGACACGTTGTAATGGGTACACAGCCACTGAGCCCATACCAGCAATTGGTGGAGAAAATCGATTCGCTTTCGGTGCGATCAGAGCATCTGACAGGTTTAGTGGAACGTAAGAATAAGCAAAAAAACCAAGAGGACTCGTGGAAGTATTATTAAACAAGAGGTTTTTTTCTTTTTGTAAGTTAACTTAACGAATAATTAAAAAAGAACAAAAGAAATTAGCCGTTTTTGTTTATTCCATTATAAACAAACGATTAGCACCAACTACTGAGCGAACCTGCAGGAATTTAAATCAATTTCCCATTGATCGAAATTTTATGGATTTTTATAATAAACTATTTTGGAATAAAACATCTGTCCGAAAGAGCGTGATGTGTTTAATTTAAACAATAAAGTAACTTTATTGCATTTTTCAGCAAGGTGAAACACTGCCGTGAACGGTTTTCGGACACGCTCTGTACAAAGCGTCGAATGTTTGGCAAAAAAGTCATGCGTGCTAATTAACAAGCTGCGCATGCAGGCAAACAGTATTTTCTATACCGTGGGATGTGGGAGGGTGGTTTCGGGAGCTGGAATTATCTATGAGGAGAAGCGCAATCGTTTACTTCCAGCAAATACGGAAACAGTTCTTTTGTTTCATTCACCATATGCCGATAGTAGATTTAAAGTATGAAAATAAAATTAGTTTATGAATGTAATGGACATATTTCTTGAGATACATTACGAGTCTTTTTGTTCATGAATTGATATTCGGTATCCGGCTACTGGTACCGGTTTCGAAGGGTAGTGATGCGATGTCATGAGAACACAAGCGTTCTCACCTAGCCTCTCACTATCAACTAGTACTCTCACCTCCACGTGGTGACTGGTGGGTACCTAGTACCTCGACTGGAGATTGGGTAACCAACCCCTTTGGAAGGTCGTTGGTGGCAGCAGACGAGAGAGGGGGAGGAGTGTTGTTTTCTCACTAAGACACCTCCTCTGGTACCAGACGGCAGCGGAGGAGTTCCCTAGATGGAACCAACGGTGGCGTCTACAGTTCCAGTCAGGCCGAACTATTTAGTGTTATCCCTATAGAGCTGCTCTGACATATTCGGATACCAGGTCTATAGGGATTTCCAATGCCGAGCCAGGATGTTGGAGAAGAGTTGGTGGCGGATGAGCCCTTAATGGGCCAACGGCAGCGCTCACATCCCAAAGTGGGTTACTGACGCCGGAATAACCGGCCTGCTGTCCTAAGGTCAAGGGCCTGTCCCTCCAGGTTAGGGGTTGTGCCGTCGGGGTAACTTCCCGACCATGTAAAAAAAACACTAGTTATGAGAGAGACGCAACCAGACCCGGAACTTCAACAGACAACGATTTAAGAGTATGTACCTGGAACGTACGAACGCTGTACCCCCCAGGTGCTACTCAAAAACTTGAAAGGCAGATATTACCGCGATCCAGGAGATACGATGGATAGGATCAGGTATGACGAAAAGGAAAAATTGCGATATTTATTACAGCTGCCATAAAAGATTCCATGTATTAGGATGCGGATTCGTCGTGGGAAATGGGCTTAGAACAAAAGTTATTGACTTTAAGCCGATAAGTGATCGCCTAGCTATGATCCGCATCAAAGCTACTTTCCAAAACATAAGCCTAATATGTGCACACGCCCCTACCGACGAGGCTGAAGACCCTATCAAGGAGGAGTTTTATGACCTCTTGGATGGAGCCTACGGAGCCTGTCCGGAGTACGATGTCAAAGTTGTGCTCGGGGACTTCAATGCTAAAATCGGAAAGGAAAACATCTTTGGCGGGTTAGTTGGTAAGCACAGAATCCACGAAACGACCACAGACAACGGTTACCGACTAACTGACTTCGCGGCAGCTCGTAATACGGTGATAAATATCACTAGGTTTCCAAGGCTAAGGATCCACACAGGAACCTGGCGCTCTCCAGATGGTCGAACCGCTAACCAAATCGACCATGTGCAACGTGCACACATTCCGAGGGGCAAACGTCGACTCTGACCAGAGTCTACAAAGAGCGCCTGAGTGAGAAACCCTCCGCAGTGCATTCACCTACCGCAAATGCCAACACCCAGTGGTCCCAGTACCGCGACATCATCAAAGAGGTAGCCGAAACCACCTTGGGGTACCAGCCACCCCAGAGAAAGAGCCCGTGGTATGATGATGAATGCGTACGCAGGAAAAAGGTGACAGAAGATGCACATATGAAGGCGCTGCAGCGCAAAACAAGGGCAGCGAGGGAAGAGTATCGAGCCAGGAGGAGGGAGGAGAAGAAAATCCTGCGTAGAAAGAAGAGGGCCTACGCAGTCTCCCAGCTCAAGGAGATCGAAGAGTCCCGCGATCGAGCAACATCCGGAAGTTCTACAAGAAAGCCAAGCAACTGGCTGCTGGCTTCAAGACCGGAACGCAGGCTCTTCGAAACAGTGACGGAAACCTAGTCACCGAAGCGCAGGGAATAGTAGATGTGTTTAAGCAGCACTTCCAGCAGCTGCTAAATGGGCATCATGTAGAGAGAGTGATAGGGCAAGAAGAGAACCCACGTCCAGTCAATGAAGATCCAGTTGATGAAGATCCGATGACTGGACTATCAGCTCCATATGCCCCATCTACAAAAAAGGCGATCCTATGTCTTGCAAAAATATATACCTAATTTTCACACTGAGGCAAATCCTGGAAAAGACCAATGAATTTCAAGTCGAGACTCACCACCTATTCATCGACTTCAAAGCCGCATATGATAGCATTCATCGTCAGGAGCTTTATGTGGCGATGGCCGAATTCGGAATCCCGGCAAAACTGATCCAGCTATGTAGCGTACACGCTGCAATGTGCAATTTGCAAGTAGTTCCTCCGAACTATTCCAAACATGCACCGGATTTCGGCAAGGAGACGCATTATCATGTGACTTCTTCAATCTCGTGCTAGAGCAGATAGTGCGCAGGGCAGGTGTCAACACGGAAGGCGCTATCTTCAACAGATCCGTCCAGCTACTACATTGACATCATCGGTCGCTCCCAGCGTGCCGTGATAGAGGCTTTTACGGCGATTGAAGAACAGGCGAAATTCGTTGGTCTTGTAGTAAATGAGGACAAGACTAAGTACACGCTGTCAACAAACAAACAAGCATCTGTCCAGATCATCAAAGAGGTAGCCGAAACCACCTTGGGGTACCAGCCACCCCAGAGAAAGAGCCCGTGGTATGATGATGAATGCGTACGCAGGAAAAAGGTGACAGAAGATGCACATATGAAGGCGCTGCAGCGCAAAACAAGGGCAGCGAGGGAAGAGTATCGAGCCAGGAGGAGGGAGGAGAAGAAAATCCTGCGTAGAAAGAAGAGGGCCTACGCAGTCTCCCAGCTCAAGGAGATCGAAGAGTCCCGCGATCGAGCAACATCCGGAAGTTCTACAAGAAAGCCAAGCAACTGGCTGCTGGCTTCAAGACCGGAACGCAGGCTCTTCGAAACAGTGACGGAAACCTAGTCACCGAAGCGCAGGGAATAGTAGATGTGTTTAAGCAGCACTTCCAGCAGCTGCTAAATGGGCATCATGTAGAGAGAGTGATAGGGCAAGAAGAGAACCCACGTCCAGTCAATGAAGATCCAGTTGATGAAGATCCGATGACTGGACTATCAGCTCCATATGCCCCATCTACAAAAAAGGCGATCCTATGTCTTGCAAAAATATATACCTAATTTTCACACTGAGGCAAATCCTGGAAAAGACCAATGAATTTCAAGTCGAGACTCACCACCTATTCATCGACTTCAAAGCCGCATATGATAGCATTCATCGTCAGGAGCTTTATGTGGCGATGGCCGAATTCGGAATCCCGGCAAAACTGATCCAGCTATGTAGCGTACACGCTGCAATGTGCAATTTGCAAGTAGTTCCTCCGAACTATTCCAAACATGCACCGGATTTCGGCAAGGAGACGCATTATCATGTGACTTCTTCAATCTCGTGCTAGAGCAGATAGTGCGCAGGGCAGGTGTCAACACGGAAGGCACTATCTTCAACAGATCCGTCCAGCTACTACATTGACATCATCGGTCGCTCCCAGCGTGCCGTGATAGAGGCTTTTACGGCGATTGAAGAACAGGCGAAATTCGTTGGTCTTGTAGTAAATGAGGACAAGACTAAGTACACGCTGTCAACAAACAAACAAGCATCTGTCCACCGCCTAGGACAGAACGTCACTATTGATAGCAACTATTTCGAGGTAGTTAAGGAGTTTATCTACCTCGGAGTAAACATGAACTTCACAAATGACATCCTAGTTGAGATCCGGCGAAGAATTACTCTAGGAAACCGCTGCTACTTCGGTTTGGCAAAGCAATTGAGTTCAAAACTCCTTACTCGAAGGACAAAATGTATGCTTTACAGAACCCTTATCCTGCCAGTTCTGCTTTATGGCGCCGAGTGCTGGACGATAAGCAGGAAGGGAGAGCTGATACTGGGCTCCTTCGAAAGAAAAATTCTTCGGCGGATTTTTGGTCCAGTGTGCGAGGAGGGCGAATGGAGGAGAAGATACAACCGCGAACTCTATGAGCTGTACCAAGATGTGGATGTAGTCCAAAAGGCCAAAATACGTCGACTACATTGGCTCGGCCACATCGAGCGAATGGACAATAATGCTCCAGCTAAGAGGATCTTCAAATCCCAGCCGCCCGGTTCGAGACGACAAGGAAGACCGAACCTCCGTTTCAAAAACCAAGCCATCGCGGATGCCAGAGCGCTTGGTCTGGATAACTGGAAGCAGCGTGCCCGGGATCGCAGAGGATGGAAGTCTGCAGTGTCTCAGGCAGAGACTCTCCACGGGTCGTGAGCCCGTTGAGTAAAGTAAGTAAGTATCCGGCCAAATATTGGGTACTATTCTCCCGAATACCGAAAATTGACAAAAAAAATTTCAGGCGAATATCAGCGGCACAACAAATTTGTGAAATGTTCACTTTTTAACGGGAAACCCACAAGCTACTTGAAAGCATCTTCTTATTTCTTATACCTATTACCGATGGCGTTTTTGATTTTTATTTATTGAACCTAAGAAAAAGATTTCATTTAATTTTTTTTTCATTTCATTTATTTCATTAAGATATAATATCTTATAAGCTAGTAATAGGCTATATAAATTGTTTTTAAATTCTGACTCGCCATTGCGATAAGAGGCAATTCGACCTGAGACACCTATTGTGCCATAGGATCAGAAAGATTTGTTTAGGCTGTTAGAGATTAGTTTCTACTTTCTCAATGTAGCTGATGAAGGCCAGGGTCGATTGAGCTCAAAGATAAAATTCGTGAGGCTATCGAGGACATAGGGCAGCCACTTTGCGATTTGGTTATGGAAAATTTCATGGAAAGGATATGGTCCTGTATGCGTGCTCGTGGTGGCCATTTGGCTAATGTTGTTTTTCATTATTAACGGCATACCTTCCTCTTTATTATGAAATAAACATCCGATCATTTATCTCAAAAAATGGCATTTTTCTTTGAATCCCAAAATAACACCTCTTATTGGAAACCTTTTATATTTAAAATTATTTAATTCACATATTTTGCACCAATCTATAGCAAAATGCAAAGAAAATATCAACGAAACTTTTTGTTCATTATAATTATAAAAAATATTTGTCTACAAATGAAAAATTTGCAAATATCGTAACCACAGCACATCTGTCATCGAAAACATTTTTTTTGTCAGATGGCGGTCTGGCAATTATCTGCCAATGACTTTTCTGCAAATATTGGTAGACCAAATTGCCAGTTCACACGGTGGGCAGGCATTTGGGACAATTTTTTTAATTGTAGACCTGGCAGTATTTCCAGATCAGGCAATCGTATGAACATATTGGGTGATAGTAGATTTGCTAAATAAAATGGTTGATATACAACTTGTTCCGAAATGTTTTACAGTAGATGTCGTTTCACAAAGGTTGTAGTTCAAATTCTTAATAATAGATGGAACCAAACATCTGCTCAAACAACATGCTCCGACAGAGAATAAAACCCGTGACACACACCTAGTATAGACACATACCATGGATGAATTCTATATAATTTTCTTATGAAAATGACGGTTAGTTCAAGTTAAACTATTCTTCACATCATGGTAGTGGTGCTGCTTTCGCTAGGGAGATGGCTCTACCACACAAAAAAGCCTAGTAGGTATCGATACCACGCTCAAATTGCTCACCAGGGGTGGGATTCTGTAAGATGAAAACGTTCAATGGTTTTCGTTCAAACGAACGGTTTGCTTCATGTAACTCCAAAAACGAAAGAAACCTTTCATCGGGCAGCGTAAGGGGATCCTAACAATCACGAAGATTTCTTCTGAAGTTACCTGAAGCGAAACCTTCGTTTAAACGAAAACAGTTGAAAATTTTCATCTTACAGAGTCCCACAGCTGAGCATCTCGATCAAGAAAGATCTTATTGTCTTATTGTCTGTTAATAAATATTAATACCATATTTTCCATACAAATTTCGCAATTGTGAGCTTCCGGGAAATTAAAGTCGAGACTAATATCGTTTTCGGTTTGGCAAAAAGATAAATTTTTTTTTCGATCTGACTCTCTTTTGAGAAAACTTGATTTTTTCTCAGAATTCACATATACTTTCACTAATACCAATATGTATGACACATAGCTAGTGGTTACGAATTGTTTATCGTTGGAAGATTGTTTTTTTAACTGAATTATACATTTTTTGAGTATGGAAACGATTTTTTATATTAAATTATTTTAGAAATGAGTTGCTATAAATGTGTAAAAATCAATTGAAATGGATTTCCAGTGCAACTGAAAAAACAAATTTTTTGCAGCCAATTCAATACACACAAGAACCAACAAAATTCGGATTTTATGTTCAATTTGGCAGCAGAAATCTGAAATCCAGATAATAATCTGAAAAGCCAAATCGAAAACGATATAAAATTTGTTTTTAGTACGGCAATGGTATTTCTTTTCTTTTTAGTGTGACTGTACTTCTTTTTTATTGTAGCGGCATCTACTGGGTTTACTGTGAATTCGTCTACAGCTGAATGGCTGAGATGAGAGTTGTCAGAAAAAAAAATATCAAAAATCAAACAGATGCGGCTTAAATTTTGTTGGTCAACTACAAACAAGTAAAAATTTATGTTATTTGTTGTTATAAGTGAATTTATAGTTTAACCAGTTATATCGTAATTATACCGCATTCGTTATAGCAAAATTAATTGAATATACTACTTGAAAGAAAGAACAACAGCAAACAGCAGATACAAAAAATTGTTTACACATTTTCCAAAAAGACACGGATATTTTGGACGAAACCGTCTTTCCTTCCAAATGCCAAGTCCCGAACCTGTAGACATAAACGAAAGCGAAAACGATGAAATCTATGACATTCCTCTTATTAATAGATTTCCACAAGTAGAATTGATTGAAAATGCCGTAGAAGTACAAATTGAACTAGAGCTTCAGCCGCAGCCTGAGCAAGAATATCAAGCACAACCTAGGCTACAGGCTGAGCCTGAACCGGAGCCCGCGCCTGAACTATTGCCAGCTGATCGTGAGTAATCTAAATGTTTATTCTTCTTAGATGATTATTAGAAACGAAATTTAGAAATTGTAGAGGAAGAAGCTCAACCAGCAAATGAAAATCCGCAATCTCCATCACCCCCAAAGAAGCGAAAACGTTTCTCTTTGGGTCAGACACCGAAGTTAAAGAAGTCTCCAGGAGGCGACGATGATAACGAAGACGATGGCCTTACCTGTCCCATCTGTCTGGACACTTGGGAAATGACAGGTGAACACAGATTAGTTTCGCTTAAGTGCGGCCACCTGTTTGGCGAATCATGTATTCGCCGTTGGCTCGTCGAGTCTGGTCGAAATGGAACAAAAAGCTGTCCCCAATGTAAACTCCGAGCAACTAACAGAGATATCCGATATTTATATGCGAGGCGGGTGCGCGCCGTAGATCGAAGTGAGGAACATCTATTAAGAGAACAGCTGGACCAAGAAAAAGCCAAATCAACTCGCTTTCAAACCGAGCTGGCCACGCTCAAAATGAGCTATACTATGGTAATGCAGGAAGTTCAAAAAGTAACTGCTGACAATGAGCGTTTAAAGAATACCCTTCGTCAAGGTAGAGGGAGTATTGATACCCACTCGAATATTGACTCTGTGGACTTCTCGCGGCTACGTTTTTATAAACTGTTCTTGGAAAAAAACATTGAAATAGCCAAAGAGCCGGGCTGTCGTGTCATGATATACTCGCAAAATTTCCTCAGCATGATGGTATCACAAAGGTGTCCGCAAAATCTATTCCCTGGCTATGGGTTGCGGTTTATCGACACACCAACTTTCCGGCCGACGATATTCCTCCATACGTCTACGAAGACGGTCAGAGATATTTGCCTCAGTTCCGATCAAACGCTACTGGCGGCTGCATCGATGGAACCCAAAGCTAAACTGTTTGATACCCGCTCGCGGACTGTAGTCTCCTCGTTTAGCCCAACAGATAAGCCGTTGTGGGCTTGTTCTCTTGACAGAAGCAATCGTGAGAGCACTTTCTATGTCGGAGCCCAACATGGAAGCACCTACTCCTATGACATCAGATTCCCCGAGACTGTAGTCGAGGAATTCAAAACTGAGGGTGATCTCAGCCCAGTGATTAATATCGCCCCTGTCCCGGTGACAAAACACTTTTTGAATGGGGGCTTCCTGGTATGCAAACTGCAATCGCTTTGGTTCTATGAATACACAGAAGTTGCGCAGGAAATCATAGCCACAAAATTGAACGTTGAGGGTCCGTTCATTTCTATGTCTTATGATGCATTTAGTGAAAACCTATTAGTATTCGCAAGAAGTAACACCAGGTATCCATCATCGAGATACATTCTCGGTAAGTTAGAGAAAATAGACGATCTGCCTGCGTTCAATGTCAGGGTGTGTTTCTTTGGATCGAAAGCTACGCCTGTGATGACACGGTGCTCTCAGATTGCAGTAGAAAATAATACCTTAGTGGCTGGTTACATTCAGGATGCAAAACTTTTGTCGCTTTTCGACATGAAACGCGAGCAACGATTGCAGTCAATGCCAGTGCAAGAAGTTGTTTACGACACATGCGCTGTCTATGTCCCAAATAGCATATACTTGGCTGCGTTGACGGAGACCAAGTGTCGTATTTATAAGGTTACCTCAACAGATCGATAGATAAATGTATGTTCCGTTTTTGTAAGTCATATGTTGTTTTAAGTTGACTATTATTTTAATGCATATTAATAGAAAACAACAAATATAAATAAGAATATAAAAAAGTCTTTCGTTAAATTTTATTTTTTACCAGCCATGGAAGTCGTGCTACGACTGGATAGTTGGTTTACCATTTCGCATCTTAAGAGCTTCTACATTTTGTTTGCTATATGCAAAAAGCGGAGGATAGCTATTTAAAAACAAATTTTATCAGTCCGAACATACAATTTTCTCATAAAAAAAAACTCTATTTAGCTCCTTCGATAGCGGTATCCGCCGAGGTACACAAATAATATGTCAACGTCTACCCATGGGCTACCACAACAACTAAAATTGGTTTGAATGCAAAAAGACACACCGCGATACTAATAATAATTTTTAGTGTCCAGGCTAGATTTCACTACCTCACAGTGGCGAAATTTTCCATATAAAATTACCAATTATGACCTACAAAATATAAGGTCTGTTCCCTTACTTTTAAATCTTACGAATTTGTACTAATTCGTACGAATTTTACTCAACAAATTTCTTGGTGTAGAATTGAAAAAGCTGTCAGTCACCCTTCAATGAACAGCTGGTTTGAAATTTGTTGTCCTATTTGATATATGAGTGCATTAGTTTTTATTTATTGCTTATTAAAATGGTATCAAAAGGCGGCAGAATGAAATTGAATGTTCTCCTTAGATTCTATTTGAAAATCGCGACGAAATTCTACTTTGCCCTTCGCTTTTTCCTCTTCTCTAATGCTTGTAGTTCAATCAGTACAAACTTATCCAGATAAGTATACATGAAGAAAAAGTTCGAATAATTTCAAATCGCTTTCATCGCTAGGGAGATGAATCAACTAATTTTGTCAGTAAATTATCAAATTCTTCGAGTTTATACGAAATTTTAAAGACTTTTCGTAGCACTTTTTTGAGTTTTTGAATTATGTATCTGTCTTTATTCGTATTTTACTACAAAAGCGTTCCCTAACTTTTTCGTAAGTGTCTGAGAGAATTTATCCCCACCACTGCCATTTTGACAGTCTTTCCATTTTACTACAAAAGTAAAGGAACAGACCTATGTATTTTGTCAATTAGGGTTAAAAAAATGTTATTAGTAAGGCCCTGTGAGTCCAAAAAAAATTAGCTTGAACACAAAAATTTATTATTATTAAGGCCCAAAGTTTAATATTCAATGGTGCATATACATAATTTATTTTATTTAATAGTTTGTTCGGTGCTTAAGATTGCCACAACATCAATATATTAAGAAAACTGACTTGTAATTTTTGAATTTACGGAAAAAAATAGATATCAAAAATTTTAGTCAACCCGTGTGCTTACATGTTCACTGGCAGAGCGACTTGAACGTCTGATCAAAGTTCGATTTGGAGGCCGATTCAAAGAGCGACTTGTTCGCACAGAGCTTGTGCTTGGAGTTCTTAGAATTGTCTTGCTTGGACTGCGACTTAAGTTAGTCTATTTGAACAAACAATAATACTTACAACTATGGACTTAACAAAATTCCACACAACATGGTAAAAAACACATCGATTGAAGTTTGCAAATTTCAGAAATTTACCTTGGAAAGCCGAGATAGCGACTTAAAGCAAAACAAAAAAATTATTAAATACACAAATCGATAAAAATATCTATACTTACCAAAGCTTTGAGCCTCCTCCAATCAAAATAAGGATTCAATATCAAGTACCACGTGCAAACACCGTAGAACAGAATACTCATCATCGACAAGTGAAGATGATAGATTTGTTTGAAATTGATATGGAACTCTCTGCAAGAAGTGCTAAAGAATTAAAATGCTTTCCTTATATGAAAATGTGCAGTAGATTTACATCAACATTTTATACCATACTAAGAGGCCGTCCACTATACATAAAAATGACATCAAAGCACCGCCAAATGCGTGCATTCCAGATCGAAATGACCTTTCAGATGGATTTCTTCCACGACGAAATACCATGAGATGAAACGACAGAATATACTATTGCATAAATTGAAAAGCATACTTTTTAAATCAAAATATTGTATTTAAGGAACGGAAACCGTTTATTTAATTAAATAAAATGTTTTGAAAATCCTTTAAAATTATTTTATAAAAAGACGTTCGGAGCAAAAAGTTGGTAACAACGGTTATGATAAATGTTCGACTATGACTCAACAAGCAACTGCCTTACAATTGCTGAAAAATGTAATTGACCGATTGAGCTCGAATTGGCCGGCATACTTCGGTATTAAGCAAACGATATTTCTCAACACACGTATGGAGCAACATAAAATTGTACATTGAGACAATGATGTGCTTTATCCAAACAAAGCACACTATCATAAAATATAGGCTTAATGATTTGTCTCTGTTTGGAGTGACCAGGGACGGTTTGTTTTTAGAGGAAGGGTGACCGAAACAGTCTACCTTTCGCCTGTAAACCTCCGGCAACTCGTCCAAAGCGAGGAAACGGGAAGTCACTAATAGACGGACGATGTGCATTCGGATAGACGACTCGTGACCTAAACAGTATACCCCTCCTCCGACATATCGCCAAAAAGGTCGGAAAATGTTGGTGTTTCGTACCTTACTTGGGGATTTATATTGTTGTTCAAGTTTCCTCTGACAGCTTATCAAAAAGGGCAGATACTACAAAAGCGTGGTAGTAGTGATGATTGGAGTAATCGGCCTCGCTGCTGTGCATATTGTGAAGTGTTTGAAGTTGGTCAGAAGGTATTGCGGTTGTGATCATCAAACAACCTGTCAGAGATGAGAGTGGTGCGAACAGTAGCCGGTGGGACCTGCTGCTAACGCTGAGTTTATTTTGTTGGTCATTAGACCGAACAAAGGCATGAGCTGGACAGGTAAAAAGGTGATGAATAATGGTTTCTTCATCCTCCTCAACCATACAGCTCCTGCAAAATCATTGTAGGGTATTCCCAATCTACGATGTTGCCTAACTATTAAACAAAGTCCTATTAATGATCCCACTACGAGTAACGAGTAAAACCTTCCGCTTTACCAAAGTATGTTAATTTTCGCGAATATAAGAAAACTACCCCATATGCTTCCACTATTAGTTTTTGGCGTGTTATGATATAAAAATAAAACATATCAGGTATTAGTAACGTGCCCAAATCCTGGGCTGGTTAGTGTTGTACCATTTTACACAACAGCGAATCTTATCGTTTTTTATTTCGTTTGGAACCTAATATTTTTTTAAAGTTTAAATGATGTAGTCTCATGTTTTCACTGTATATGTTTTTCTGACAATTTCGCGCTGCATCGATAGACTGAAAAACTGCAACATACAGCGAAAAACTGTACAGTTGTTCACTTTAGGTATTAAAGTTAATCTTACCTGAACTAAGTACATGCATATGGTAAACATACTGAGAGCATATTTATTGCAACATGTAGCTATTTCACCATCTTTAAGAAGTTGAAATATTTCTCGGTGTCCTATTACCATTAAAAGTAAAGCAACAGTGTGTATAATTCCATGCGTGTAGCTCCTCTTTGCCTGATTTATTCTGAACCAAATACATCCTTGGGAAAAAAATAGAAATTAATTATTTTATTACAAAAAAAAAATAGAAACAGCATGAATCCTACCCAAACCAGTTCCGTATGTTGATGCTAAAAGATAAATGAATGATCTTGAATATTCAATCTTCGATTTCTTCAATAAATGGAATAAAATCAATCCAATATTTATTATCATAAAAAGAAAGGAAAGTAGTAGTACTGCAATAAAAACTGCAATCGTTTTGCTTTTGTTCCACGGCATTTATTTTCTTTTTGTTTATATCATATAACTTGTCAAGTAGTAACGACATAAAGTTTTAGGTGATTGCTAATATTAGTATTTTTAATTTTATTTTTGAAAGTGCGATTTACGTGCAAGAAAATCATTATCCCCCGTATTAATAAACAATTGTGCACAAGTTAGTTAGCTAGTAGACATCAGATAGCATACAAAAATTGTACGTAACTTCTGAATAACGTGTTGATAACTTTTACGCAGCGTTTATTAATAAGTGAACATCCAAAATTTCCATACACTTCTTTAGTATTTATTATGAAATGAGTAGAATGAAACATTTATTTAAAAGATACTGTGCAATAGATGAGTATAAACAAAAAAAATTTAGATATATAGGGTAAAGGCCCCTAATTTGAGCCCCCACCCAGTAATGACCCCCCGGATGTTTTTCGTTCGAAAGCTAAGTTCCTGTTATTTAAAACATGAAAACAAATATTTTTCAATTTCCGTTACTTCTTTACTTGTATTGTTTCAATTGTTTTTCTATAAGGGGTTTTCCCAGTTGGTAACAGAAAATCGGTAAGTGCGGACGTTTCACTTGTGTGTTGTGCAAAAGTGTTTTTAGTCGGTTTTGCTAAGAAAACATTTTTTTAAAGCAAGTGGGAAAGTATTTTGTTTATATTTTATATTAGCTTATACATGTTTATATTAACAATAAACATTCATAGCAATTATTTTTATATTAAATTATGTTAAATATTATTTATTTATTAAAATATAGTGGGGGCGCACAACTGGGACTCAAAAACGATTAAATCCAATAATGAGCCCGGGGGGGGGGGGGGCTCACTATTGAGCAATCACAAAAAAACGTTGTTCCATTTACGAGCCAGGCCGATTAGCATATAAATATTTATAAAATTACTCTTTCATCGCATTTCCGTGTGTTAGTTTAAAGGCCTTGAATGATTAGATTTGGGAAAAAAGTAATTTAGTATAGATATTAAAAATGTCCTTTTTTGATTTTTGATTTTTATAAATAGCAAAATTTGTCGACCTATAATTAATTATTCGTATTAAACCCTTAATAATACTACGTACACTCATTTATAGATTTATTTTGTATATTAGACAAGATATGCAATTTGCATTTGAACATTTTTGAAAGCAACGGTTATTTTGATAAAAAATAGTGGATTTATATACGGCCTCGTTATTGGAACGGAAGAGCTCAAATTAGGAACATGGGGGTTGGGGGCTCAGTACTAGAACATTCCGTATTTTTTAAATATTTTCTTTTTACTTAAATCGTATGAAAACTAACAAAAAGAAAAGCCATTTAACAAACAAAAAATTTATCAATCTATTATAAAATGAAAAACTTGTTTATGCAAACGGTTAATTTTGCGGAAGCGGCAAACTCAAAACTATCGTTAAGGGGGCTCACTACTGGGGCTTTTACCTTATATCGCCATTGAGATTGGTAAAATAAAGTTAACAATTCCTCATACAAAATACTTATCAGTTGAATGAAAGCTGCAAACTGGTAGCCAGATTAAAGGAGCTGTAAAGCCTGAATGAAAGCCTTTGTGATCGCCTAGCTGTGATCCGCATCAAAGCTACTTTCCAAAACATAAGCCTAATATGTGCACACGCCCCTACCGACGAGGCTGAAGACCCTATCAAGGAGGAGTTTTATGACCTCCTGGATGGAGCCTACGGAGCCTGTCCGGAGTACGATGTCAAAGTTGTGCTCGGGGACTTCAATGCTAAAATCGGAAAGGAAAACGTCTTTGGCGGGTTAGTTGGTAAGCACAGAATCCACGAAACGACCACAGACAACGGTTACCGACTAACTGACTTCGCGGCAGCTCGTAATACAGTGATAAGTAGGTTTCCAAGGCTAAGGATCCACAGAGCAACCTGGCGCTCTCCAGACGAACGAACCGCCAACCAAATCGACCATGTGCTAATCGACGCGAGGCACGCATCCAACATCCTCAACGTGCACACATTCCGCGGGGCAAACGTCGACTCTGACCATTTTCTTGTTGCGGCTAAGTTCAGAGCTCGACTATCCAACGAGAAGAAGCTGCGTTCCGCCCAGAAGAAGAAATTCGACGTTGGACGCCTTAGCACACCTGGAGTAGCCAGAGTCTACAAAGAGCGCCTGAGTGAGAAACTCTCCGCAGTGCATTCACCTACCACAAATGCCAACACCCAGTGGTCCCAGTATCGCGACATCATCAAAGAGGTAGCCGAAACAACCTTAGGGTACCAGCCACCCCAGAGAAAGAGCCCGTGGTATGATGATGAATGCGTACGCAGGAAAAAGGTGACAGAAGATGCACATATGAAGGCGCAAAACAAGGGCAGCGAGGGAAGAGTATCGAGCCAGGAGGAGGGAGGAGAAGAAAATCCTGCCTAGATAGAAGAGGGCCTACGCAGTCTCCCAGCTCAGGAGATCGAAGAGTCCCGCGATCGAAGCAACATCCGGAAGTTCTACAAGAAAGCCAAGCAACTGGCTGCTGTCTTTAAGACCGGAACGCAGGCTTTTCGAAGCAGTGATGGAAACCTAGTCATCGAAGCGCAGGGAATAGTAGATGTGTTTAAGCAGTACTTCCAGCAGCTGCTAAATGGGCATCATGTAGAGAGAGTGATAGGGCAACAAGAGAACCCACGTCCAGTCAATGAAGATCCAGTTCCACCACCCAAAAAAGCTAAAGAACAACAAGGCCGCCGGCTCTGATGGTTCACCAGCGGAGCTCTTCAAATACGGTGGTGATGTTTTGGTAGGGCGCATGCACCAAATCATCAACCAAGTATGGGTGGAAGAAAGTATGCCCGATGACTGGACTACCAGCTCCATATGCCCCATCTACAAAAAAGGCGATCCTATGTCTTGCAAGAACTATCGAGGCATATCCCTGCTTAATGTCGCATACAAGATCCTATCCAACGTACTGTGTGAACGTCTCAAACCGTTCTGCAACACACTAATCGGCACGTACCTGTGTGGCTTCCGGCCCGGTAGATCGACTATAGACCAAATTTTCACACTGAGGCAAATCCTGGAAAAGACCAATGAATTTCAAGTCGAGACTCACCACCTATTCATCGACTTCAAAGCCGCATATGATAGCATTCATCGTCAGGAGCTTTATGTGGCGATGGCCGAATTCGGGATCCCGGCAAAAATGATGCAGCTATGTAGCGTGACGCTGGAGAACACACGCTGCAATGTGCAATTTGCAAGTAGTTCCTCCGAACTATTCCAAACATGCACCGGATTTCGGCAAGGAGACGCATTATCATGTGACTTCTTCAATCTCGTGCTAGAGCAGATAGTGCGCAGGGCAGGTGTCAACACGGAAGGCACTATCTTCAACAGATCCGTCCAGCTACTGGGGTATGCAGACGACATTGACATCATCGGTCGCTCCCAGCGTGCCGTGATAGAGGCTTTTACGGCGATTGAAGAACAGGCAAATGACATCCTAGTGGAGATCCGGCGAAGAATTACCCTAGGAAACCGCTGCTACTTCGGTTTTGCAAAGCAATTGGGTTCAAAACTCAAAACTCCTAACTCGAAGGACAAAATGTATGCTTTACAGAACCCTTATCCTGCCAGTTCTGCTTTATGGCGCCGGGTGCTGAACGATAAGCAGGAAGGGAGAGCTGATACTGGGCTCCTTCGAAAGAAAAATTCTTCGGCGGATTTTTGGTCCTGTGTGCGAGGAGGGCGAATGGAGGAGAAGATACAACCGCGAACTCTATGAGCTGTACCAAGATGTGGATGTAGTCCAAAAGGCCAAAATACGTCGACTACATTGGCTCGGCCACATCGAGCGAATGGACATTAATGCTCCAGCTAAGAGGATCTTCGAATCCCAGCCGCCAGGTTCGAGACGACAAGGAAGATCGAACCTCCGTTTCAAAGACCAAGCCATCGCGGATGCCAGAGCGCTTGGTCTGGATAACTGGAAGCAGCGTGCCCGGGATCGCAGAGGATGGAAGGCTGCAGTGTCTCAGGCAGAGACTCTCCACGGATCGGGAGCCCGTTAAGTAAGTAAGTAAGTAAAGCCTGAATCTGTCGTTGGGTCCGTTGTTAAAGGATGCCCTGTAAATACAAGATACCTATTAATTCCAAATATCTTTAGTGTGGTATTCGATTGGGCTTCTTCAGATTTGCTCTCAGATTTCAGGTTTTGTGTGGCTAATCAAACACAAAAACGTCACTTGCTCTTTTGTTTGTTGATATTTGTGCGACTGCAATATATGTAGCCTTCGACACTTTTCTAAGCATTTTCTATTCCCTTATTAAATTTTATATGAAAACATTCAAAATGATCGCCCAGATTAATTTCTGAACATTTTGTACATAAATAATTAATAAAATATATCCACCCGATGCAATGCGTTTCTTTGCAGTTGAAAAATTTCACGAAAACGAACACAAACTCCCCTAGTTGTGAAACTCAAACGTTGCTTCAGATTTACCAATACAAGTGGTAAATCTGAAGCAAATCTGAGAAAAAATCCAGATTCGCAAAAGTGGTCTGAAATCTGAAAAAGATTGCTTCTTTTTTTACCAAACGAATATAAAAATTGCTCTGAGAGCAAAAAAAAAATGCTCTGAGAGCGCTTAATTGATTATCACATAAGACGTAAACGGTCCAGCTTCTTCAAGCCCCGAAGTTCACAAACAAAAAACACGACCTTCAAAACACATCTATAGGAACGGTTCCCGACAGGTTATCCTAAGAACATCAGTTAACAAGAAAAATGTTTAAGTTTATTGTGAAAAAAATGCATTTTGTTTCCCTGACTGAGAAATTATTACTGGAGCGATTAAAATGAAACTGACTGCATTTGAAAGAATAGAATCCCCCAACAATAGCGTCAAAGGAAGTTTTAAAGAAAAAACATCAGTTTTACACAACAATATGTAATAACACTAGGACTAGCACACCTAGCATTTGCCACCCCGTAAAAATGGTGTGGACTGTAAGCAAATCTTATGTGGTTTCCCATTGGGCAAAAAAATCAATCTTTTTTTTCGATTCGGATCACTTTTTGCAGATCTCGATAATTTTTCAGATTTACACATACTGCCACAAATGTTTTACGTCATTTTAAGAAGTTGGCTTTCAAAACAAATGCGAAAAGTTTCGTGAAAAGCAAAATAAAGAAAAACATAAATAGCAATTGATATAATGTTGGAGGAATTATTATCTTCATTGTCTTCCACATCATCTGGAAACTACAAATCACCGAAACTACTTCATTTGTATCCACAACGGGGAAAGATTTTTCAAGTCGATTTCCATAGTTGATTTTTCCAAAAGCGAATGCAATTTTAACAGCTGATATTGTTGTCAAATAAAGCACTAATCCATTCACAAAAGCAGATCAATTTCGTTGCATGTTCCATGAGCCGCGATAAATCTGAGATCTGAAAAAGATTTTTAGTGGTCCCAATGGGACGTTCAAGTATCTAGTTTAGTAGGTCTGACAGCTCTCTCACTAATGTCATTTTCCATTGGACAAAAAGAATCGTCCGGGAGAGTCCGGAATCGAAAAAATGCCGTTCCATTGGCACAAAAATACTCTTCTGGTGATTATAAATCCATTGTAATTGAAACTCTTTTTCATTCGCGTAGTTGTTATTAGTAAAAATAAATCATGTTACATGCAAATCTGCGAATGTTGAGGTTTTCAAAAATCACCCCGGATCGGTGAGCCAAAAAAAAATGCCCTGAGAGCGCCCAATCGAATACCACATTAGTTTACAGTTCGCATATGTGGCTGACGTAGAAAACGTGACGTTCCCGACGAATCTAGTTTTTTCGTTCAGGTTACATCTTATCCATACCAATCTAGTCGACTTATGTGGTATTCGATTGGGCGCTCTCAGAGCACTTTTTTTGCTCTCAGAGCAATTTTTATGTTCGTTTGGTACAAAAAAAGCAATCTTTTTCAGATTTCAGAGCACTTTTGCGAATCTGGATATTTTCTCAGATTTGCTTCAGATTTACCAATACACGTGCGTTCGAGTTTGACAACTAGTGGAGTTTGTTTACATTTTAGTGAAATTTTTCGACTGCAAAGAAACGCATTGCATCGGGTGGATATAGTTTTGTTAATTATTTATGTACAAATGTTTAGAAATCAATCTGGGCGATCATTTTGAATGTTTTCATATAAAATTTAACCAGTGAATGGAAAACGCTAAGAAAAGTGTCGAAGGCTACACGTATTGCAGTCGCACAAATATCAACAAAAAAAAGAGCAAGTGACGTTTTTGTGTTCGATTAGCCACATGAAATCTGAAATCTGAGAGCAAATCTGAAGAAGCCCAATCGAATACCACATTAAATTAACTTGATTCTTGAATGTGCCCGTTCACTATATATGTACCTACTGTACAAAGTATTTCTCACATATAGATGCCACTTAACACAATAGATGTGAAGTGCAGCGTTGCCACAAAGATACAATTGTATCAATTTAGCTACATTTTTGCTTCCGTGAAAAAAATTGATACTTAGATACTTTTTTTTTGATTTTGGTTCAATTGGATACATTTTTCAATTCTCCATTAAAATTCAGCATAATCCCCATTTTCCATATATTTTAAATCTTTTTTCAAATACAAATTCAAATTTTTAGATCTGGTAATATTAATAGGTATGTTTTCTTATTTTTGAAACTGACTATTGCTCATTCTGTACTGATGTTCCAACCCAATCTGATACTGTACTATCTACCACTAGTCCATTTGCATTCGCAAGTTTCTCCCAATTTATGAGAGTGTCATATGTATAACACTAACACTATACCTACTCTGAATAAAGGCAGTATTGGGCTAGACGTCTAACGTAACACACGTGTTTTACTAGGCTTTGCATTACATGGTGCCGAAACCAAAAACATAAAAATAAATTAGCTAAATCGTAACAGTGATAGGTACATAAAAAAAAGAAGAAAGAAAAAAAAAAAAAAAAAAAAAAAAAAGCAACGCAACTAAATAAAAAATCATACATAATAAAAAGCCAACTAACGGCTGAGTCGAGCGTTTCTTAAGAAATCAACTAAAGTAAAAAAGAAATCATATACAAAGTGAAGCGACAACAAAGTAGTGCAAAAGCATACAGCAAAAGTGTGTATGTTCTCATGCAGTTTATAGCAGTGAGAGAGAAAGCATCAGCAGAAACAGTTTCGTGCAAAAGTATTTTTCTTACATAGACAAGTATCAAAGCAAATCAGTTTATAATTTTACACAGAAAAAAAAAGAAAAGAATAATAATAATTCTGATTCAACCTCCGAAGAGTCGATCTGGGTTAATTTGAATTGATTCCGGAATAAAAGTAATAATACAAATCGAATCTGTGTAAAATTGTGAGAAATAAAGTTCCAGTGTTCCAATTAAAATAGTTCGAAAATGTCCTTAAAACCACCAAAACCACTAATCGTAAACAACGACATAGACATGGCTCAAGAGTGGAGTGAGTGGTTGGAAGAATACCAAAACTTTTTCGTTGCAACAAAAATTGGAGCAGAAGAAGCAACCATTCAAGTTGCAAATTTCAAGACTGTTATTGGTCGGGATGCTATTAAAGTTATTAACAATCTCGGTTTATCAGAGGCTGAAAAAAATAATTTGCAAACTATAAAAACGAAACTAACAGAGCACTTTGCCCCCGGAAGGAATAAAACATATGAGAGATGTCAATTTCATCGCATACGACAGCAACCTAATGAATCATTCGAAGACTTTCTGCAAAAGTTGCGATCGCAAGTGCAAAAGTGTGGTTATGGGTCAAACGCAGATGAGTTTGTTATGGATCAAATTGTTCTAGCAATAAATTCAGAGGCAACGCGCCAAAAGTTATGGGTCGAAGATGAGCTCACTTTGGAAAAAACAAAAAAAATCTGCAGAGCAGCAGAAAGGGCCAACAAGCAAATCTCTGATCTAAACAGTGATCCAAATACGTCATCCAGTGCAATCGTTAACGTAATTGGAAATGACAAAGTATTCGACTGCGCACGCTGTGGCAGCAAGCATGGCTACAGAAGCTGTCCAGCTTACAACAAAAAATGTAATTCATGCGGAAATAAAGGGCATTTCAAATCAATGTGCCGTCAAAGCCAGAAAAAAGAGAATGCAAAAGAAAAACAGCATAAAAACAAAAAACATAAAAAGTCCAAAAAGGTGTATGCGGTATCCGCATCAAGCAGTGACAGCGATACAAACAGCGACGGGTCTAGTGATGATTATCAATTTGTGGGCTTAATACAAACCAAACGGGTCAATGCGATTGAAAATAACAAATGGGAAGCCACCCTTAGGATTGGTTCCCATAAACTCAATTTAAAGCTAGACACTGGTGCCGAATGTAACGTTTTATCTGAAAAAACTGCAGCAACACTAAAAGCGAAAATTGAGAAATCATCAACCAAACGACTTATTGCTTATAACAACGAAAGCATAGAGGTCATTGGCGAGACTCGATTGTGGTGCAAAGCTAAACATTCCAAGAGTCTAGTGAATTTCAAAATTGTTCGGGGTGATCTTCAACCAATACTAGGGCGGAATCAATGCGAACAAATGGGGTTCATTGCACGTATTAACAATATCCATAAGGAAACAGAAAGTTTAGGCTGCTGCAAGACATTTGAATACGATATCGATTTCATCGATAATGCAAAGTTTAAAATAATTCCGGCAAGAAAAGTACCACACGCATTACGCGAAAAGATTAAACGGGAATTGGATAAAATGGTTAAGCTGAAAGTGATAGAGCCAATATCCGAGCCAACGCCAGCAGTGAGTCCAATGGTCACGGTGGAAAAAGCAGGAAAAATTCGTATATGCATGGACCCCACCGAGCTGAACAAAAATATAAAACGACGACAGTTTCCGATGAAAACAGTGGAGGAAATCGCTGCAAAAGTCAATAAAGCACAATACTTTACCAAATTGGACTGCCAAAAAGGTTTTTGGCAGCTTAAAGTGACGGAGAGGACATCCAAATATCTAACAATGGGAACACCATGGGGACGCTACTGTTACCGTCGCCTACCATTCGGAATATGTTCAGCGCCAGAAATATTTTCGGAAGTTATGAGTAAAACCCTGGACGGAATAGACAACTGTGAAGTGGCGATGGATGACATTTTTATTTACGGTAACTCCGTACAGGAACTAAACAAAATTACACAAAGAGTGATAGGTCGTCTCACTGAAGCTGGTTTCACATTAAATAAAGAGAAATGCGAGTATAATAAACAACGTATAAAATTTTTGGGACACATATTTACAAATACAGGCTATGAGGCAGACAACGAAAAAATTAAAGCGATCGAAGCGCTAAAAACACCAACGTGCGTAAAAGAACTGCAAAGATTGCTGGGAATGGTCAACTACCTAGGGAAATTCATCAAGAATTTGTCCGAAATAACCGAGCCATTACGCCAATTGCTACACAAAGATACAGCTTGGTCCTGGAATCTTGAACAAGAAAACGCATTCACAAAGATTAAGAAAACATTAACAACCACACCAGTGCTTAGGTACTACGATGTAAATAAGCCAGTAAAGTTGTCAGTTGATGCGTCGAGTAAATCTATGGGAGCTTGTCTAATGCAAGAGGATCAACCAGTTGCATACGCTACAAAAGCGTTCACATCAGCACAGCAGAATCAACCCCAAATTGTCAAAGAAGCTTTGGCAATACGATTTGCGTGTACCAAGTTTCATGAATACATATACGGAAAGAAAATAAGTGTCGAGTCGGATCACAAGCCGCTGGAAACCATATTCAAAAATCCTCTTCATAATGCGCCACTCAGACTGCAACGGATTCTTTGGGATGTGCTGCAATACGCTCCAGATGTTTGCTACGTTAAAGGAACAAAATTACCAATCGCCGACACGCTCAGTCGAGACTGTAAGATAGAAGAAACGGATGCCGAGGAGGAATATTCAGTGAATCTAGTACTGTCAATCACTGATGAGCTAAAAGATCGGTTTATCTCGGCGACAGCAAACGATTTTGAGCTGAGATTACTGAAAAAGGTGGCGCTGCGGGGTTGGCCAGATGATGACAGAAAATTGCCGAAAGCTATCCAAAAATATGCGTCGTTCAAGCAAGATATAACGTTCGAGCAAGGTATGTTATTTAAATCAAATAAAATCATAGTTCCCGAAAGCGAAATCGAAAATGTGGTAAAGCAATGCCATACTGGCCATGTAGGAATAATAAAGTCGATATCACGAGCACGACGCTCAATGTATTGGCACGGTCAGACAAACGACGTCAAACATTTTGTGGAAAGATGTAGAGTGTGCCAGCAAACACATAAAGCAAATACACGCGAGCCAACAGTGGCGAAACCGATGCCGGACTATCCATTTCAGGTAGTATCATCTGATATTTTTACATTTCGTGGAAACGAATATCTGTTAATCGCAGACCACTACTCAGGTTTCATTGACTTCCGGAAATTAAGAGCATCAACAACCAACGAAGTGACACTCTACTTCCGCCAATGGTTCTCGGTACATGGCATACCAGAAGTCTTAGAAACAGACGGTGGCTCTCAATACACGGCATATAAGTTCACCGAATTTTCGAAAGAATGGGGCTTTAAACATCAAATATCATCTCCATACTACGCACGGTCAAACGGATTTGCGGAACGAAATGTGCAAACAGCGAAGGTTCTATTGAAGCGTTGTTGGTTAGATGGTACTGATCCATATAAGGCGCTTTTGATGCTACGAAATACAGAACGCAACGAAACATTGGGATCCCCTTGCCAAAGATTGTTTAGTCGGTCAACTAGGACAATAGTTCCAATTGATCAAGAACAGTTAAAACCGAAAATAGTAAATGGCGTACCGACAGAATTATTGAGATTGCGCGAAAAACAAAAAATCTATTCGGATAGAACGTCTATTTCAAGAACTCAACCTGTAATTGGCGACAATGTGATGGTAAAAACGGGTCACCGCGAGTGGAAGTCAGCAAAAGTTATCGAAAAAACCGAATACCCCCGTTCGGTAATCATACAAACGGAAAATGGCAAGAAATATAGAAGGAATACGATCCATTTAAAGAAAACTAAGTTGGCCCCAGACTCAGCACCTATTGAAGAGGAAGCTTCACTTCGTCCGAGTGTAGTGTCTTCACCGGTTCCCAACGAAACATTCACCTCAAACGAAGAAACAACGGACACTCCAGCAAGGAACAAGCAAGACACATCATCGACAGACCAACCACCACCTTCACCACAAAAGACCCCCCCTCCTATCAGCGCTCACTCACCTACTACCCGTACACGCCTCGGCCGGGCAATCAGAAAACCGACAAAGTTCGAGAAGAAGCTGCGTTCCGCCCAGAAGAAGAAATTCGACGTTGGACGCCTTAGCACACCTGGAGTAGCCAGAGTCTACAAAGAGCGCCTGAGTGAGAAACTCTCCGCAGTGCATTCACCTACCACAAATGCCAACACCCAGTGGTCCCAGTATCGCGACATCATCAAAGAGGTAGCCGAAACAACCTTAGGGTACCAGCCACCCCAGAGAAAGAGCCCGTGGTATGATGATGAATGCGTACGCAGGAAAAAGGTGACAGAAGATGCACATATGAAGGCGCAAAACAAGGGCAGCGAGGGAAGAGTATCGAGCCAGGAGGAGGGAGGAGAAGAAAATCCTGCCTAGATAGAAGAGGGCCTACGCAGTCTCCCAGCTCAGGAGATCGAAGAGTCCCGCGATCGAAGCAACATCCGGAAGTTCTACAAGAAAGCCAAGCAACTGGCTGCTGTCTTTAAGACCGGAACGCAGGCTTTTCGAAGCAGTGATGGAAACCTAGTCATCGAAGCGCAGGGAATAGTAGATGTGTTTAAGCAGTACTTCCAGCAGCTGCTAAATGGGCATCATGTAGAGAGAGTGATAGGGCAACAAGAGAACCCACGTCCAGTCAATGAAGATCCAGTTCCACCACCCAAAAAAGCTAAAGAACAACAAGGCCGCCGGCTCTGATGGTTCACCAGCGGAGCTCTTCAAATACGGTGGTGATGTTTTGGTAGGGCGCATGCACCAAATCATCAACCAAGTATGGGTGGAAGAAAGTATGCCCGATGACTGGACTACCAGCTCCATATGCCCCATCTACAAAAAAGGCGATCCTATGTCTTGCAAGAACTATCGAGGCATATCCCTGCTTAATGTCGCATACAAGATCCTATCCAACGTACTGTGTGAACGTCTCAAACCGTTCTGCAACACACTAATCGGCACGTACCTGTGTGGCTTCCGGCCCGGTAGATCGACTATAGACCAAATTTTCACACTGAGGCAAATCCTGGAAAAGACCAATGAATTTCAAGTCGAGACTCACCACCTATTCATCGACTTCAAAGCCGCATATGATAGCATTCATCGTCAGGAGCTTTATGTGGCGATGGCCGAATTCGGGATCCCGGCAAAAATGATGCAGCTATGTAGCGTGACGCTGGAGAACACACGCTGCAATGTGCAATTTGCAAGTAGTTCCTCCGAACTATTCCAAACATGCACCGGATTTCGGCAAGGAGACGCATTATCATGTGACTTCTTCAATCTCGTGCTAGAGCAGATAGTGCGCAGGGCAGGTGTCAACACGGAAGGCACTATCTTCAACAGATCCGTCCAGCTACTGGGGTATGCAGACGACATTGACATCATCGGTCGCTCCCAGCGTGCCGTGATAGAGGCTTTTACGGCGATTGAAGAACAGGCAAATGACATCCTAGTGGAGATCCGGCGAAGAATTACCCTAGGAAACCGCTGCTACTTCGGTTTTGCAAAGCAATTGGGTTCAAAACTCAAAACTCCTAACTCGAAGGACAAAATGTATGCTTTACAGAACCCTTATCCTGCCAGTTCTGCTTTATGGCGCCGGGTGCTGAACGATAAGCAGGAAGGGAGAGCTGATACTGGGCTCCTTCGAAAGAAAAATTCTTCGGCGGATTTTTGGTCCTGTGTGCGAGGAGGGCGAATGGAGGAGAAGATACAACCGCGAACTCTATGAGCTGTACCAAGATGTGGATGTAGTCCAAAAGGCCAAAATACGTCGACTACATTGGCTCGGCCACATCGAGCGAATGGACATTAATGCTCCAGCTAAGAGGATCTTCGAATCCCAGCCGCCAGGTTCGAGACGACAAGGAAGATCGAACCTCCGTTTCAAAGACCAAGCCATCGCGGATGCCAGAGCGCTTGGTCTGGATAACTGGAAGCAGCGTGCCCGGGATCGCAGAGGATGGAAGGCTGCAGTGTCTCAGGCAGAGACTCTCCACGGATCGGGAGCCCGTTAAGTAAGTAAGTAAGTAAAGCCTGAATCTGTCGTTGGGTCCGTTGTTAAAGGATGCCCTGTAAATACAAGATACCTATTAATTCCAAATATCTTTAGTGTGGTATTCGATTGGGCTTCTTCAGATTTGCTCTCAGATTTCAGGTTTTGTGTGGCTAATCAAACACAAAAACGTCACTTGCTCTTTTGTTTGTTGATATTTGTGCGACTGCAATATATGTAGCCTTCGACACTTTTCTAAGCATTTTCTATTCCCTTATTAAATTTTATATGAAAACATTCAAAATGATCGCCCAGATTAATTTCTGAACATTTTGTACATAAATAATTAATAAAATATATCCACCCGATGCAATGCGTTTCTTTGCAGTTGAAAAATTTCACGAAAACGAACACAAACTCCCCTAGTTGTGAAACTCAAACGTTGCTTCAGATTTACCAATACAAGTGGTAAATCTGAAGCAAATCTGAGAAAAAATCCAGATTCGCAAAAGTGGTCTGAAATCTGAAAAAGATTGCTTCTTTTTTTACCAAACGAATATAAAAATTGCTCTGAGAGCAAAAAAAAAATGCTCTGAGAGCGCTTAATTGATTATCACATAAGACGTAAACGGTCCAGCTTCTTCAAGCCCCGAAGTTCACAAACAAAAAACACGACCTTCAAAACACATCTATAGGAACGGTTCCCGACAGGTTATCCTAAGAACATCAGTTAACAAGAAAAATGTTTAAGTTTATTGTGAAAAAAATGCATTTTGTTTCCCTGACTGAGAAATTATTACTGGAGCGATTAAAATGAAACTGACTGCATTTGAAAGAATAGAATCCCCCAACAATAGCGTCAAAGGAAGTTTTAAAGAAAAAACATCAGTTTTACACAACAATATGTAATAACACTAGGACTAGCACACCTAGCATTTGCCACCCCGTAAAAATGGTGTGGACTGTAAGCAAATCTTATGTGGTTTCCCATTGGGCAAAAAAATCAATCTTTTTTTTCGATTCGGATCACTTTTTGCAGATCTCGATAATTTTTCAGATTTACACATACTGCCACAAATGTTTTACGTCATTTTAAGAAGTTGGCTTTCAAAACAAATGCGAAAAGTTTCGTGAAAAGCAAAATAAAGAAAAACATAAATAGCAATTGATATAATGTTGGAGGAATTATTATCTTCATTGTCTTCCACATCATCTGGAAACTACAAATCACCGAAACTACTTCATTTGTATCCACAACGGGGAAAGATTTTTCAAGTCGATTTCCATAGTTGATTTTTCCAAAAGCGAATGCAATTTTAACAGCTGATATTGTTGTCAAATAAAGCACTAATCCATTCACAAAAGCAGATCAATTTCGTTGCATGTTCCATGAGCCGCGATAAATCTGAGATCTGAAAAAGATTTTTAGTGGTCCCAATGGGACGTTCAAGTATCTAGTTTAGTAGGTCTGACAGCTCTCTCACTAATGTCATTTTCCATTGGACAAAAAGAATCGTCCGGGAGAGTCCGGAATCGAAAAAATGCCGTTCCATTGGCACAAAAATACTCTTCTGGTGATTATAAATCCATTGTAATTGAAACTCTTTTTCATTCGCGTAGTTGTTATTAGTAAAAATAAATCATGTTACATGCAAATCTGCGAATGTTGAGGTTTTCAAAAATCACCCCGGATCGGTGAGCCAAAAAAAAATGCCCTGAGAGCGCCCAATCGAATACCACATTAGTTTACAGTTCGCATATGTGGCTGACGTAGAAAACGTGACGTTCCCGACGAATCTAGTTTTTTCGTTCAGGTTACATCTTATCCATACCAATCTAGTCGACTTATGTGGTATTCGATTGGGCGCTCTCAGAGCACTTTTTTTGCTCTCAGAGCAATTTTTATGTTCGTTTGGTACAAAAAAAGCAATCTTTTTCAGATTTCAGAGCACTTTTGCGAATCTGGATATTTTCTCAGATTTGCTTCAGATTTACCAATACACGTGCGTTCGAGTTTGACAACTAGTGGAGTTTGTTTACATTTTAGTGAAATTTTTCGACTGCAAAGAAACGCATTGCATCGGGTGGATATAGTTTTGTTAATTATTTATGTACAAATGTTTAGAAATCAATCTGGGCGATCATTTTGAATGTTTTCATATAAAATTTAACCAGTGAATGGAAAACGCTAAGAAAAGTGTCGAAGGCTACACGTATTGCAGTCGCACAAATATCAACAAAAAAAAGAGCAAGTGACGTTTTTGTGTTCGATTAGCCACATGAAATCTGAAATCTGAGAGCAAATCTGAAGAAGCCCAATCGAATACCACATTAAATTAACTTGATTCTTGAATGTGCCCGTTCACTATATATGTACCTACTGTACAAAGTATTTCTCACATATAGATGCCACTTAACACAATAGATGTGAAGTGCAGCGTTGCCACAAAGATACAATTGTATCAATTTAGCTACATTTTTGCTTCCGTGAAAAAAATTGATACTTAGATACTTTTTTTTTGATTTTGGTTCAATTGGATACATTTTTCAATTCTCCATTAAAATTCAGCATAATCCCCATTTTCCATATATTTTAAATCTTTTTTCAAATACAAATTCAAATTTTTAGATCTGGTAATATTAATAGGTATGTTTTCTTATTTTTGAAACTGACTATTGCTCATTCTGTACTGATGTTCCAACCCAATCTGATACTGTACTATCTACCACTAGTCCATTTGCATTCGCAAGTTTCTCCCAATTTATGAGAGTGAGAGAGTTTTTCAATACAAGTTCCTCTAAGCCCTTACTCTCTACAGTTGTCAAATATCAATAATCTCTGCATTAATTATCTTCAGTTAAGTAACGTTTTCGAAACAATTAAACGGTGAATATAATAATGTAGATATCTTAATTATTATATATAAATTCTAAAAATCTATTTAGAAGACGAATGAATTTAAAGTCAGTACAAATTACTCTGCAATACTTATTTATATTTTTTCAAGTTTGTTTTTAAGATTTTTTTTTTATATTTTTTGTACAAAATGTATTGACTGATTGTTAGGTGATGTAAAATGTGATGTTTGTTGTAAGGATTTTTGTTTCTTTCGTTTGAATAACTTTATTTATTTGAAAAAAGCAATATTTTCTTGTGATACATTTAAGAGGCCCAAATTTAGATACTTTTGATACATTTTTGAAAAAAAAAGATACATTTTTCGAAAAGTTAACGGCAACGCTGGTGAAGTGTTTGTTTTTGTCATTGCTACCAATCAATAAAGGTAAATCGCAAAGTGACTTTTTGAGGTGGCCACAGCCACAGGGGTGGCGTACGTCGATGTTGAGTTGGTTTTGTTTTAATCAGCGCGCAAGTTGCGTATTTTGTGTTTGATTAAATTTTGTATGAAATTTTGCAAGCTCGTACATTCCAAGAGTACAAAACTAGTTTAGAAATCACCAAAGTGTTAAACTAGACGACAGCTAGGCATATGCTCCCGATCTTTGCCTATCAACAAGTTATATACGCTGAATGACTACTGACGTGTCTTTTCAAGTACTCAATCGAGGCTCGTCACGAATCAATCAAAATTCTTTAGAAACTTTTAATTAAACCAGAAATTCATGCGAAAAAAAGGTGAACAAAAGCAATGACCGTTCGAAAAAGAGCAGATGGTGCTGCAAGTGGCTACACTAAAAGTGAAGATCAACATGCCTTGCTGGACCACGATCATGAAGAAGTTCACGAAAAGACGGACGTACGTGGAGATAAAGGAAATATAGCGATTCTCCTATTCCTCTATATCATGCAGGGAATCCCTCTTGGTCTAATATCTGCTATTCCTATGATGCTGCAGAACCGCGGTGCAAGCTACAAACAACAAGCCGAGTTTAGCTTTGCCTATTGGCCATTCAGCTTGAAGCTATTGTGGGCGCCGATTGTAGACTCACTGTACGTGACACGTTTTGGCCGAAGAAAATCATGGCTTATACCAACGCAATATCTGATTGGACTTTTCATGCTGTTGCTGTCGTTCCAGGTGGACAAGTGGTTGGGTGGTGATGGTGTCGAACCGAATGTTCCTTTCCTGACTGCGATGTTCTTTGCGTTAAATTTTCTCGCTGCTACTCAGGATATCGCCGTGGATGGATGGGCGCTGACTATGCTGAAACGTTGCAATGTGGGCTACGCATCGACGTGTAATAGCGTGGGACAGACGGCGGGATACTTCCTAGGTTATGTTGCCTTCATTGCCTTAGAATCCAAGGACTTTTGCAATACTTATCTTCGCAGCGAGCCTAAAGACGTCGGAATGATTACTTTGCCCGAATTCCTGTGGGCTTGGGGACTTTGCTTCTTAGTGGCAACCACTTTGGTAGCAATATTCAAGCGCGAACATGGCAAGGATACAGATCAGAGATTTACCGACCACCCAGAGCTAAATATCAAGGAGAGCTATAAGATTCTACTTGACATCATAAAAATGCGTCCAATACAAATTCTTGCTGTTATTCTACTCACTGTGAAAGTCACCTTTGCAGCCTGTGATGCTGTTACTTCCTTAAAACTAATAGACGCAGGTGTGCCTAAGGAGAAGCTGGCTCTACTAGTGATTCCGATAATTCCCTTGCAAATAATTCTGCCTCTAGTAGTGAGTCGCTACACTAACGGACCAAAGCCCATGGATGTCTATGTGAAGGCGATCCCCTATCGTATTGTATTCTCCTCAACGGCTACATTGATTGCATTTTTTACGCCGCACATGATTGCCGGCGGCAGCGTTCCTTTATACTACTATGTGCTACTGGTCGTAAACTATGGGGTCTATCAAATTTTCCTCTACTGCATGTTTGTGGCCGTAATGGCATTTTTTGCAAAGATCTCTGACCCCGCAGTGGGTGGTACATATATGACGCTGCTAAATACTGTAGCAAATTTAGGTGGCAATTGGCCGAACACTGTGATACTTTGGTTAGTCGACGTTCTCACCTGGAAGGAGTGCAATAATGTGGGTGAAGCCTTGTCCTCCAAAAACCATTGCCTCAACAAAGTGCAACGTGAAGTAAGTCATATTGCAATTCATAGATATTGTTGTTCGTTTCGCTCTAACAGTTTTTTCTATAGGAATGCACAGCAGCAGGAGGTAAATGCGACATTGTATTGGACGGTTACTATATTGAAGCAATAATTTGTGTACTCTACGGTTTAGTATGGTTATTCTTTGGACGCAAGTGGATCAATTATCTGCAGAACTTACCCACTCGACAGTGGTTGGTGATAAAAACTTCAAATTTCAGCAAAAGTACAAAGAAGAGGTAGCAATTCGTAGTGTGAGACTTGAGTTGCCTTTGGAGTCTCTATTTTAAGATGCGGTCTCCTCCGCATTGGATAAGTAACATTGGGTTGGTTTTTCAAATTCGGTATTCTGTTTAGAAAATGCTATCCTTCCTCAGAGGGATGGTACGAATGTATTTAATTAGTGCAATTTATTTTCTAAAAATTGATTCATTTTTGCGATTAATGTGCGCAAAATTTTATATGTTGTTTAATTATTCCAATTGATTGGGAGCTTCGTTGTTATGACGTAAACACACACAAGAGTCACAACCATAATTCCTTCTTTTAGTTTTTATAAGTAATTTCATGTTTAATAATGTTTAGTATAAATCCAATATAAAGCATTTAAATTTTATTTATTTTATTAAGCGTACCCAGCTAGAGATCTGCTGCTGGAATAAATTCCACATGCGTTTGATAATCAATGATGCGATTGTTATGCAACAAAAAGATTGTTTATAAAGGATGTCAGTAGTTGCTAAATACAACACCACTCTATGGGTTGCAGGCGAAATTAACGCCTTTCTAAATCTTTCTGCAATCCAATTTTATAACGCCACTAGAAAGGACTCGTTGAATTCAGCATTTATTCTGTGTCATGGCAGATTTCGAAAATGTAACCACGAAACGCAACAAAAGCTCATCTTGTGATTATCGTGTGGGTTCTTTCACTTTAATTTTTTCGCCGTCTACCGCTGAAACTTAATTCAAGAGAGTTTCTTAAAACGAGTCCTAGAACATCATAGATAAGGCTAGAGACAATAAATGCGCCATCGCAAATCGTTAAAATGTGTCCGCGGTGAAAATCTACCCACACTTGATGAGTTGCTCCACCCGAAAGGGTGCCTTATTTCTGCTGAAATTGAATGGGGTAGGTATGCTCGTCTTAAAATTTAACTGTTTCGTGCGTTAATAAACTCCTTGAGACTTTGTCCGTACTGAATTGTTATTGACATCGATTTGAAGGCTGCAATAGTAACCGACATGCTCCCCTTCACGTGTTCGTCCCTCTCGACTGCCCAATCTCACTAAAAGTCATGCTAACCGCTCTTGGAAAAAGTACACTGATGTCCATCCAAGCAACTTTCATGACCGTTGATTTTTATTTTATTTTCTATTTTCAATTAAATTCTATTCACATCACTAAGCGCAAACAATGTGCGTGAAGAATAATTAGTTAAATAACAATGAAAAAATACGGTTTCCGCTATAGCAGCAACTCTTCGAAACTCACGTGTTTCGAGTTTCTAAAAACCAATTAAAACAGGCAAGTTTTAATGCAACAATTTTAATATTAATAGCTTGTTTCACCGAACTAGTACAAAATTGAATAAAAAAAGTTGTTTGTTTTAATCAATTATTAACTAAAAGAAAATAATACGTAATTGAATATATTTTTGAAATTAAGCGAATTACATAACCGATACCATTAATTGCGTAGACAAAAATAAGAAAACTAAAAACAAATAACAAACGAGACAATGAACCTTTTAGTCGACAAACGAACGCTCTTGTTGATGCTTCTATAATTTTTATCTTTTTAACAAAAATATTTCTACGTTTCGGTTTTGCGTGAAATGGCGATTGTTTCTAAAACTATTATAAAAAAATATTACATTCAGCTGCATATAATCTCATAAGCATCGGTTGGTTGTTCTCTGGTGTCTCGTGTGGTGTCTGTTTGACTCCCTGAAAAATGTTTTTCGTTCTTTTTATCATTTCAAGCGGAAATTTTACTGGAATGGCATCAAGAACGAAGTAAGGATAGGCTTTAGTTATCAAAAGCATCCGAAGTGCTATCATAGCGTTCTTCCCATTTGTGATGAACTTCTGGTGTTAAATTTATAATTTGACAGTGAACAGCTTGGTGTTTCTCAAATTTTGGTGGAATTGCACACAAGCGATACTTCACTTCATCGCCTGGCAGTGGTACATACTCTCCTTCAATGCTGGTAAGAAAAAAAAATCATTAGGCATGCATGACATACCACAAAACAAAAAGTCTTACTCGGAAATGTGAACGAAAATGTCTTCACCACCTGTGTGGGGCACGAGAAAGCCATGACCTTTAGATCTACTGAATGACTTGACAATCCCAGTCTCTATAGGATTTTCCAGAGCTCGAGCGGATCTTTTTTTTTAGGAAAATAAAAAATCAACCACAACGCAATAAATGAGATGGTCGTCCCATTTTTATACTCACGTCGAAGCAGTCCTTGTGCGTTTCGTAATAATTGGACTCGGCAATTGCAATGTTGCATTTGGACTGTGACTCGGTGGCCGTGGGCACATGGGTGGTTTGCTGAGGCTCTTTTCTGGAGTGTTTTGTGAAGACATTTTGATATGTCCGATTTTTATTCACCACGAAATTTTCCAACAGCAAATAAGAACGGTGGATGGTTTTTTTACTTTATATTTATTCTTTTTCACGCACAAGAATAATCTTTCGTAGAATATGACAATCAAACGGCTATTGAAAAAGAAATTGTTTCTGGTTTGTGCGAGTAAATTGGATACTGTATTTGCAATTTTTTTTGTTGGTGTAGTGTTTAGTGATTTTGACAGAACTGTGGGGGACGCCAAAGCTTTTGTAAAGTTTTTTTTTTCTTTTTAGGTTTTTGAGTGTTTTCCTAACCGGCGTTTGGAAATGTTGTGTAATTGATATAAGCGACATCTTGGATTTGAAAATGATAACTTCAAAGTGAAATGACTGAATCTTTAAATTTTATATTTATGAATATTATACGGTTTATTAGAAATAAAGGAAAATATCTAGTGAGCAAAGAGACTTTTGTTAATTTCAATTTCCGATACAAATGGTGAGTGTTCACTTTAGTTTTGAAACTCAGATATCTTTAATTATATGTTTGCTTTTCGCCACCTGACAATTAGTTTGCTCCGTACGCCTAGGTATTTTGAGTATTTTAAGTTAGGCATAAAATCTTATGACGTTTTCGATTTGGCAAAAAGATAAATTTTCAGTATATTTTTTTGATCTAGAATGCTTTTCATTTTTGATTTACCAAAAAAATCAATCTTTTTGGAGATATTGGGTAAGTACATCTATTGTCATGTTTTTTTGAGCTTCGATCTCAGCAAAGCAAAGTAAAGTAGGGTTTTTAGCGCACTCAGCAAAGTAAAGTAAGTCTTTAGCAAATGTAGTACCTACGTTTGCTAAAAAAATTTAGCATTTTCAAACAAAATGTAGTACCTGTTTTTTTTTTTTTTTATTGACACTTAAATTAAGTAACAAACAAATAAATAGTAATGACATAACAAAATTATAATTTTAATTCACAAAAAAATAACGAAAAAGAAAAAAAATTACTTAATAAAATTCCAGTGCGAGTCCGAATCTGAAACTACTTTTAAAAACCGATCCATATTTATTATTTGCAGTTGTTGTAGGTGCAACACAATAACCAACCAAATTTAAATTGGCTGTCAGCTCTTAATTCAGCTGATAGACAGAGACAGACACTTCATGTTGTACCTACGGAAATGACGGAATTCAGCTGAAGATTTGCACATACTTTAGAGTGATGTCAAGTTTTTAAATCGATTTATTTAGTTATAAAAGCACAAGGGGGAAATTTGAAATGTTGTTCGTAAAAAGGAAATAGGTTAGGCGGATTTTAAGAAATGTAGTACTTTGGGGTAACGATGTAGTATGTAGTACAGCGTTAAAAAAACCGCCAAATATGTAGCATAGTACTACATATGTAGTACAAGTGGCAACGCTGATTACAACACATTATTGCGAGTCTCGAAGTGCCAAGTAGAGCGCAGTTGTTGTAATTGCGTGCTGAAAATCCTACTTTACTTTGGTTTGCCGAGATAGAAGTTCAAAAAAACAGGGCTAATGTAAGCAAATGGGTTTTGGGGGTATACACTTGCCGGTGTTGAAGGGTAGTGATGCGATGTCATGAGAACACAAGCGTTCTCACCTAGCCTCTCACTATCAACTCCTACTCTCACCTCCACGTGGTGACTGGTGGATGCCTAGTACCTCGACTGGACTTTGGGTAACCAACCCCTTTGGAAGGTCGTTGGTGGCAGCAGACGAGAGAGGGGGGAGGAGTGTTGTTTTCTCACTAAGACACCTCCTCTGGTACCAGACGGCAGCGGAGGAGTTCCCTAGATGGAGCCAACGGAGGCGTCTACAGTTCCAGTCAGGCCGAACTATTTAGTGTAATCCCTATAGAGCTGCTCTGACATATTCGGATACCAGGTTTATAGGGATTTCCAATACCGAGCCAGGGTGTTGGAGAAGAGTTGGTGGCGGATGAACCCTTAATGGGCCAACGGCAGCACTCACATCCCAAAGTGGCTTACTGGGACCGGAATAACCGGCCTGCTGTCCTAAGGTCAAGGGCCTGGCCCTCCAGGTTGGGGGTTGTGCCGTCGGGGTAACTTCCCGACCATGTAAAAAAAACACTAGTTATGGGAGAGACACGTGAAGCCTCGGATAACGATTTCCCTCAAACGGCAACCAGACCCGGAACGTCAACGGACAACGATTTGAGAGTATGTACCTGGAACGTGCGAACGCTGTACACCCCAGGTGCTACTCAAAAACTTGAGTCTGTCCTCACGCGGTACAAGGCAGATATTACCGCGATCCAGGAGATACGATGGATAGGATCAGGTATGATGAAAAGGAAAAATTGCGATATTTATTAAAGCTGCCATAAAAGATTGCATGTATTAGGATACGGATTCGTCGTGGGAAATCGGCTTAGGACAAAAGTCATTGACTTTAAGCCGATAAGTGATCGCCTAGCTGTGATCCGCATCAAAGCTACTTTCCAAAACATAAGCCTAATATGTGCACACGCCCCTACCGACGAGGCTGAAGACCCTATCAAGGAGGAGTTTTATGACCTCCTGGATGGAGCCTACGGAGCCTGTCCGGAGTACGATGTCAAAGTTATGCTCGGAGACTTCAATGCTAAAATCGGAAAGGAAAACATCTTTGGCGGGTTAGTTGGTAAGCACAGAATCCACGAAACGACCACAGACAACGGTTACCGACTAACTGACTTCGCGGCAGCTCGTAATACGGTGATAAGTAGCACTAGGTTTCCAAGGCTAAGGATCCACACAGCAACCTGGCGCTCTCCAGACGGTCGAACCGCCAACCAAATCGACCATGTGCTAATCGACGCGAGGCACGCATCCAACATCCTCAACGTGCACACATTCCGCGGGGCAAACGTCGACTCTGACCATTTTCTTGTTGCGGCTAAGTTCAGAGCTCGACTATCCAACGAGAAGAAGCTGCGTTCCGCCCAGAAGAAGAAATTCGACGTTGGACGCCTTAGCACACCTGGAGTAGCCAGAGTCTACAAAGAGCGCCTGAGTGAGAAACTCTCCGCAGTGCATTCACCTACCACAAATGCCAACACCCAGTGGTCCCAGTATCGCGACATCATCAAAGAGGTAGCCGAAACCACCTTAGGGTACCAGCCACCCCAGAGAAAGAGCCCGTGGTATGATGATGAATGCGTACGCAGGAAAAAGGTGACAGAAGATGCACATATGAAGGCGCTGCAGCGCAAGACAAGGGCAGCGAGGGAAGAGTATCGAGCCAGGAGGAGGGAGGAGAAGAAAATCCTGCGTAGAAAGAAGAGGGCCTACGCAGTCTCCCAGCTCAAGGAGATCGAAGAGTCCCGCGATCGAAGCAACATCCGGAAGTTCTACAAGAAAGCCAAGCAACTGGCTGCTGGCTTCAAGACCGGAACGCAGGCTCTTCGAAATAGTGATGGAAACCTAGTCACCGAAGCGCAGGGAATAGTAGATGTGTTTAAGCAGCACTTCCAGCAGCTGCTAAATGGGCATCATGTAGAGAGAGTGATAGGGCAAGCAGAGAACCCACGTCCAGTCAATGAAGATCCAGTTCCACCGCCCAGTATAGAAGAAGTTGGCTTAGCAATAAAAAAGCTAAAGAACAACAAGGCCGCCGGCTCTGATGGCTTACCAGCGGAGCTCTTCAAATACGGTGGTGATGTTTTGGTAGGGCGCATGCACCAAATCATCAACCAAATATGGGTGGAAGAAAGTATGCCCGATGACTGGACTATCAGCTCCATATGCCCCATCTACAAAAAAGGCGATCCTATGTCTTGCAAGAACTATCGAGGCATATCCCTGCTTAATGTCGCATACAAGATCCTATCCAACGTACTGTGTGAACGTCTCAAACCGTTCTGCAACACACTAATCGGCACGTACCAGTGTGGCTTCCGGCCCGGCAGATCGACTATAGACCAAATTTTCACACTGAGGCAAATCCTGGAAAAGACCAATGAATTTCAAGTCGAGACTCACCACCTATTCATCGACTTCAAAGCAGCATATGATAGCATTCATCGTCAGGAGCTTTATGTGGCGATGGCCGAATTCGGGATCCCGGCAAAACTGATCCAGCTATGTAGCGTGACGCTGGAGAACACACGCTGCAACGTGCAATTTGGAAGTAGTTCCTCCGAGCTATTCCAAACATGCACCGGATTTCGGCAAGGAGACGCACTATCATGTGACTTCTTCAATCTCGTGCTAGAGCAGATAGTGCGCAGGGCAGGTGTCAACACGGAAGGCACTATCTTCAACAGATCCGTCCAGCTACTGGCGTATGCCGTGATAGAGGGTTTTACGGCGATTGGAGAACAGGCGAAATTCGTTGGTCTTGTAGTAAATGAGGACAAGACTAAGTACATGTTATCAACAAACAAACAAGCGTCTGTCCACCGCCTAGGACAGAACGTCACTATTGATAGCAACTATTTCGAGGTAGTTAAGGAGTTTATCTACCTCGGAGTAAACATGAACTCCACACATGACATCCTAGTGGAGATCCGGCGAAGAATTACTCTAGGAAACCGCTGCTACTTCGGTTTGGCAAAACAATTGGGTTCAAAACTCCTAACTCGAAGGACAAAGTGTATGCTTTAGAGAACCCTTATCCTGCCTGTTCTGCTTTATGGCGCCGAGTGCTGGACGATAAGCAGGAAGGGAGAGCTGATACTGGGCTCCTTCGAAAGAAAAATTCTTCGGCGGATTTTTGGTCCTGTGTGCGAGGAGGGGCGAATGGAGGAGAAGATACAACCGCGAACTCTATGAGCTGTACCAAGATGTGGATGTAGTCCAAAAGGCCAAAATACGTCGACTACATTGGCTCGGCCACATCGAGCGAATGGACAATAGTGCTCCAGCTAAGAGGATCTTCGAATCCCAGCCGCCAGGTTCGAGACGACAAGGAAGACCGAACCTCCGTTTCAAAGACCAAGCCATCGCGGATGCTAGAGCGCTTGGTCTGGATAACTGGAAGCAGCGTGCCCGGGATCGCAGAGGATGGAAGGCTGCAGTGTCTCAGGCAGAGACTCTCCACGGGTCGGGAGCCCGTTAAGTAAGTAAGTAAGTAAGTACTTACTTTCGCGAGTGTAAGTAAGTAAGTACACTCGCGAAATCCCTTCCCTGGGCTTAACGATGTAGATAAATATCGATAATAGGCGTGTTTTTTTTAGCTTCGATCTCAGCAAAGTAAAGTAAGATTTTCAGCACACGATTACAACTACTGCGAGTCTCGAAGTGTCAAGTAGAGCACAGTTGTTGTAATTGCGTGCTGAAAATCCTACTTTACTTTGGTTTGCTGAGATCGAAGCTCAAAAAAACAGGGCTAATGTAAACAAATGGGTTTTGTGGGGATACACGTGCGAAAGATATCCATCTCTTTTATTCATTCATCCCTTCCCTGGACTTAACGATGTAGATAAATATCGATAATAGGCGTGTTTTTTTTAGCTTCGATCTCAGCAAAGTAAAGTAAGATTTTCAGCACACGATTACTACAACTACTACGAGTCTCGAAGTGTCAAGTAGAGCGCAGTTGTTGTAATTGCGTGCTAAAAATCTTACTTTACTGTGCTTTGCTGAAATCGAAGCTCAAGAAAACAATGCTAATGTTATTTTCCATTAGGACAGAAATGAATGAATAAAAGAGATGGATATCTTTCGTACGTCTATTCGCATCCAGTTCAATTGTTTTGTTTCGTATTGTAATTGTTTGGTTTTTGTTAATGCTTCAATTAAAATAGTGAAAGACACATTTCGGAATAGCGAATTTTTTCATTTAAGTCCAATTCATGAGTTCACAGACACTAGAAAAGAAATGAGCAAAGTGCGTGAGTTCACGCATTCTTCGGGAAAACAGCTTGTACTTGTAGGCCGCCTTTCCACTTAAAAGTTATCTATCTCTGTATTCCATTACATTTGATTTACACGATGCGTGTTTTGTCGTGTCGCGCTTTTTGGCAAAAGGTATGGAAGTGATTAATAAAAAAGTACCTAATGTTTTTTTATATGCGGGGTATTTTCTTTTGAAGGTTCGTTTCTTCTATCCGAATGCTTCTTTTGAGCGTGTTTTTTATATGGACATATATAGCGCTTCTTATACCTATCCGTTGGTTGACTGTATTCTCTTTTGGCCTTCCTTTCACTTTTGCATTTAGGTTAGGTTTAAGGGTGGATGCAGCAGAGCAAGACCTGCAGCACCCCACTTAGGTCCATGCCCATGGTCCATTTGCATCATTCTATTGTGGTTTTCGATTGGGCTTCTCCAGATTCGCTCTCAGATTTAGCATGTCTAATCGAACATAAAAACGTCACTTGCTCTTTTTTTGTGATTGGAATATGTATATGTGTAGACTTTGACACTTTTCTAAGCGTTTTCCACTCACTGGTTAAATTTTATATGAAAACATTTAAAATGCTCGTCCAGATTGATTTCTCAACATTTGTACATAAATAATTAACAGAAAATAGATCTACCCGATGCAATTCGTATCTTTTCAGTTGAAAAAAATTCACGAAAACGTAAACAAACTCCTCTAGTTGTCAAACTCAAACGTATTTGCATTGGTATCTGAAGCAAATCTCAGAAAAAAACTCGCAAAAGTGCTCTGAAATCTAAAAAAGATTGCTGTTTTTGTACCAAACGAACGGTGTTCTGAGAGCAAAAAAGTGCTCAATTTCAATTCTTGTATTCTTTCTTATTTTTAATTTGTCATTTTCCGCGTTTGATTTATTTTCCAATCAAGGCACGGACAAAACACTGAACATATGAATTAGCAATGCATTACCAAAGAAAATTAATAAATGTCGTACGACAAAGCACGCAGCGTCTTCCTGACATAACCAACACAAGCTTTTCTGAATTTCATATTTTGTTATTTATTTATACTGTTTTTTGTTTATATCTCATTAAAATGTATTTAAATATAAGATTTTTTTTTTAAATAACTCATAATAAATTGTTTTTTCTTTTTTTGTTTTATTTCATAGATATAAAAATATAATCGTATTCTTCGATTGATTTGGTAAAGTTTTGTTTTGTTTTTCCTTTCCTTTCTATTTTGTTCTACATTTTGTTTAAAAAGTGTTCTAATCTTTAACTTTCATTATCGTTTAACAATTTCAAAAAAGCTTATAATTAAAAACTTTGTATATGTAATATATATCTCACCTTCATAAGCAATATTTAAGGACACAAATACAATACATACATAACAAAATTGACAAAAAATCGAAGGCATTTATAGAGAAGATTAACAATTTATATAATGTGTGTATACTGTATATGCATAAATGTATATTGAAAGTAAAATAATAATAAATAACTAAATTTAGTTTAGTGAACTAGAGTTTTTGTTGTTTTCGTTTTGTTTTCTTTTCTTAAAACAACGTACAAGTGATTTTCGAATATATTAATAATATGGAGACATAATTGTTTATTTCGTTTTCTTCTTTGTAAGAAACCTATTATAAACATAATTTTCTGTTTGATTTATATTAATATTTACAGTTTTTCTTTGCGATGGCTCTTCGTGTGGTAGAGTTTCAATTTGTTGAATTAGCTTAAAAAATAGTTGAATTACTTTATCTAGGTCCGTTACAATAACAATTGCAGAACAGTTATCATAAGTAAATATATATATACGTATATAAATATATATATTAGGTGCTACATGGAGGTAGCTCTTTATTTACCGAGGGGAGTTGTGTGCCGAATAATCACAGTTTATAGACGGACTGTGTTAGTTTGAAGAACTGGCATGCATTTTTAAAAGGCTAGAGTTTTTGTAATAGAAAAATACATGTTATTCTATATATGTATTGATAATCTTAACATTGGCTAAGCGAAGTAGACTGACAAATTAATATGCAAATAGTAGTCAATTTGGAATGTTTTTTTTATTTATATTTAGTGTTAATTTTAAAGCACTTGTAAATAATGTTTTTAGAAACGTAGGAAGTACTTTTTTTGTTTTTATAAATTAGATCAAATAAATATCTTGTTGTTTTTTGCTGAAGTTAAAAAACATTCTTGCTGGCATATATTACAAAAAAAGTTTTTCTAGGATAAGTACAGGATTTTACATATATTTTTTAAACTTCTTAATCTACACCCGCGAATCCCTGACTGCCTTCGATGGCTTTGATTAGTTTGTCCTTAAGTTGTAGGTAACCTTCATATGGTGGTAGATCCAAACGATTAAAACTACATGAAAATAAAATAAATTTATAAAATAATAAAATTCATTCTAGCCGCTGAAGATTATACCATACCATGTGTGTGCTCTTGGATAATTATTGGGCGTGCCCCATTTCTCAATTGTGAACATTTGTGGACCGTTGGAGCCGTATAATTCCTTGAAACCATTCATTGGTACTCTAGACGTACCGGTAACGAATTGTAGCAAACGTGAACGCATTTCATTGGAAAAGGAGAGCACTGCTCTCCAGAACCATTGAATGATGATGTGATTCATATGATAGTCACCCTTATAAAGGGTATTGTCTCTCCAGTCTTTCACATCAATGTTTTGTATGCCGCACATAAGAAGCTCCAGCTCATGTTCGTCAAAGATTTTCAGTAGATTCAGAGGAATAATGGAGCCGAAGCCGTCCAAAAAGGCAGTCATTTGTTCCTTGACACGGGAAACAAAACGCCATTCGATTACTAATCTGTAAATTAAGAAGGAAATTGGTAATACTGGACATTGAAAAATGTGTGTGACTAAAATGAAATACTGGGTTTAAAATAACCTCTGTATGCTTGTGTGTCGAAGGGGCAAAAATAGTAGCTTCTTGGATGATGTGGCATAAAATATTGAGTTTTTAGGTTATAACGTTAAAATGAGCTACAAATATTGCAATTCCTATCTAACACCAAGATTAGAAAACATAATATGGTGACCAAGAGATAAATTTAATAGATCAGCATTTCTCAAATATACACCATTCAAATTCACCTAGATCTTAAACAGAGCAGAAGCCGCTTGATGTGAAAAAAAAGAAAATGCTTTCGGAGACATATACCAGAGATGTTGAACTAATACAGGTTAGAATTTACGAAGTAACGCAATTCGCAACAATGTCACGAGGTAACTAACTCAAAGTCGCTGTGCAAAGCAAGTGTACCACTACTCCATAATTCATAGAAGAAACTATAAATGACATGGACAAGAACAGTACCTAAAAGCCAATGTGCACCTCTCTTAATTATTATATAATTTGAAGTCGTTGTTAAACGACTACACCCACTATACATATACATATTTGTTGCTTACTTGATATACTCGTCCTTATTATCGTTCGTCACATCGATATTAGCACCGTTTGCCTTTAACTCTCGTTGACTCGTGTGCCCAAACGTTTCCTCATCCACACAGAATGTCAACTCGAGTTCACTGGGATCGTTTTCTTTGATCCACAGCAACGAGTTATAGTACTCCGTATCCACTGATTCCATGTCCTTCAAATCAATTGGCTTTTGAAGCATCATCTTGTAGAAGGGTCGAATAAAGAAGGCTACGAAAGTACATAAAACAATATTATGAATAACATTACGAGAATTAAAGTAACACAAAGCATTGTTACCATCTAGTAGTTTTCCATGATAAACTGCCATACCGGCAATTCGTCCAATAAATCTGCAAAAAGAATACACATGTCACAGTATCTTGCTCACATTTGCCACATTCACTTACTTGAAATAATTTAAATGTTCCTCATTGCAGAGACCACTGAAAGGATTTATCTGCAACGTGTAATTATCCATAGCTGAATATTCAAACAACCCATAATAAGGATTGAACATTTCTTTGGATAACAAATAGAACCATTCCCTAGCCAGACCGCCATAATCTATAAAGTCACCGATTATCAGCTGATGAAATAATTGCTAAACGAAAAAGACTAACCTAAACCAGTCTCGCCTTCAAATTCTACCCACAATTTAGTTTTAAGTAGGTCGGTCTTATTGACCGTATTGATGATCCGATATGAATCTTCTAATATCGATGTACGCCTAATACGAATTTCAAATTTGTTTGGTACATTTGTCTGAAAGAAGAGAGAGAGGTAACTAGTTAATTGCCTGTTTTTATTTTTATAATGTAAGGTTACGTTAACAGACTCAGGTAGAAATTTAATTCGATTATTAAGATTTCTGAAAGCTCAGCTCAGAAATAGGATTTCTGTCTATCTAAAAGTAATTGCCGAAGGCCAATTTAATTTATCCCGACTTCAGATCACAATTTGATGCGCTCAGTAGATTATTACAGCAATTATTTTTAAAGTTATAATACCGTCACTTTTACATCTATTATTTTTGGACGCAAGAAATCAAAGCAAATGGGGACGTTCAAGTATCTAGTGAAGTAAGTCTGACAGCTCTCTCACTAAGTGAATCTCGGTTTTGATTGGTCGAAATCGGTCATGAGAGCAGCTGTTTCAGTTGACGTTTATGGAGGGGTAACCGACGAATCTAGTCAAGAAATTCGTGACTGAGTACTAAGTTGACAGTTCTCGTATGTGGCTGACGCAGAAAAAGTGACGTTCCCGACCAATCAAGTTTTTGCGTACAGGTTGCATCTCATCCAGACCAATCTAGTCGACTTAAGATAACTAGATTCTTGAATGCGGCCAATGCTCTCATATGTCAAATAGGACAACACATTTCAAATCATCTGTTAATTGAAAGGTGACTGACAGCTTTTTCAATTCTACACCAAGAAATATGTTGAGTAAAAATTCGTAAGATTCTCAGTGGAGGGGTAATAGCTTGCTCTCTTGATGACGCTTTCTTTTACAAATTTTTCGAGTTAAGGAAAGGCATTGAGTAAAATTCGTAAGAATTAGTACATATTCGTAAGTTTTAAAAGTAAGGGAACAGACCTATTATTGGGTTCGACAAAAAGTGCCGATTAACTTGAAGATTTTGCAAAAAAAAAATTAAATCTATTGATCTTTCGTTTGATTGTTTTTTTTTACGGAGAGTCTATGCTAAAGAAACTTTTGAGCATTTAATTTGCAAACAATTGCGAAGTTGTATACTGCTGAGATACTGCTTATGTTGTAGTAGAGATTTCTTGTGACGCAAGTGGCTTAGGTTCGAGTTGCACCAATAATTGGTGTTCTGCTTGGTACTAAAACGGACCGGAATTGGATTTTTAGTGCTGCACTCTGTGGAATCCTCTTTTTAATTTGAATTTGAAATCCAATCTTTCACATGTCCCCATCAGCAGCTTGTCTATTCGACGATGTAATTAATCGATGCACGGTCGTCATTTTATTCACACAAAATATGTTACAAGCGATCGCTATAAAAGCGTATAATTTCAACACGCTTTGTAATGGATACCTACATATAAGGCATTTTTTTATTTAGCCCACATGATATAGATCATCGATTTTCATGTTTTACAACAATAGTACGAGGTCCAACTGCTGTTGTAAACCATGGAAATCAATGACCTATATGGATCAAGTGGGTAGAATAAAAAAAAACGCCTATTGTCGTTTATAGTAATACGGACTATATAGAATCTTAACATCTGCACCCTACTTATTAATAACAAACTAGTGAAGTAGCGTCTGTTTTCACTTACCGGCTTTCTAATGTGACTCTTGAAATATTCATACTTTTGCTTATAGTCTCTAGAATATGGTACCGCTTGGCCAGCAATATTTGGATTCGACAGTCTTGGATCCTCCCATTGTGTAGTTCTTGTATCTAAAACAACAAAAACATGTACAAAATTACGTCTTATTTTAATAAAACAAGACTCACTATGATCGATGTAAAATACTCTGCCATCAGTGTGAACACGTTCCTCCCAACCCTCGGGCAGTGGTCCTAAGTCATCTTCAACACGTCGTGTCTGATTTGGCATTGGACTAGCCCTGCCATTACGAGGATCAATCCATGTGGTTTTCCGCGCAACGTGGTCGATAAAAAATGTCCGCCCGTTGGGCGCTACTTGCATTGACCATCGTGGCGGTAGACTTTCCTCGTCGTTGTTCGTTGTTGTCTAAAATGGTTAACCAAAAATCATTATATTCAATCGTGACACAGAGTGTAATAAATATGTTTTATATGCATATTCTGTTTGTACTTAAAATCACAAAATAGAACTAAAAATTTTAAAAATTGTAATTTTTACTTGATCGCCAACTGCTGTGTTATCTTCGACCGAATTTCGCCTCGTCGATGACGCTGAGTTCTCCGATCGATTGCCACTATCGGCTTGATCTACGTCCTCGCTCTTTAAATGGATTTATTTTTTGGTTTTGATAAGAGATGTTTTGCATAATAACATAAGAGAAAAATAAATAAACAAAAAAAAAAAAAAAAATATTGATTGTAAATGTGGCATTTTTTGAAATAAAAATGTATTCAATGAGGTAGGTACACAAATATGGTGTATTATAATAAATAACACAAAACTTAAACTAAAAACTTAAAACACATCAACGTCTCGTTAGCAAATGCGTATTTTTAAAACACATATGTACTTACAATGGCTTAAGGAAGATTTAGCATTTTTAGCAACTTACAGCTCTGCCCTATGACAGTGTGTTTTGTTATTGTTAAAATATAGTAAACATGTGCATGAATGTAATATAAGCTCGTGCAAAAGCTAAGTATGTTATTGTAATAAATGGATGAGAGGCATCTGGTTAATGATTTTTTCAGAAGTTATACGAATCAAAAAGTTATTAATATATTAAACATGCATTACGAAATGATATGTCAGTGAGGACAATTTTTTGAGATTTTTGCTCTTAACCTTGCTGCAGCCCAAAACATCCTTCGCACTGAATTACTACTTTCACCTTCGCTTCTCAACCAACTTTAGATAAATCAAAAAACTGAGACTATAAAAATTACATTTATTCCTATTTTTGTAGTTTTTAATCTACTTATGGTTAGATAAGACTGTATGCAAAGTGGTCATAAAATGCTAATTTCTGACGGTTCTTCTGTTAAAATATGGTCATACAATGTAATGGGCATATCTCATATGCACATATGACCAGGCTGATTTTGACAGATAAAAATGCCCAAAAAGCATATAGTGTAATCGGACATAAGCACGAATGCCAGCATAAAGCCCTAAATGCCCATATGCACTTAATATAAATAACAAATGTGTTAAATGATCATTAAGGCAAATATGACCATATTGGTAATTTGGTCATTTGCCTGTTGGCATACAGTCTAATTTTAGCTTTAGTTTGATTTTGGTTTTGCATTTGCGTACCTTGCAATCGGAAAAATAAATCAATATGTAGTACAAAAGTGAATATAAATTGAATTGAACAAATTGGTAATCCGCACGAAATCAAATTCGGTCGAAATTGGTCAGGGGTGATTTTTAACATAAACTAAAAAAACTACAACTTCTCAGAGAAACTTGATTGAAAATAAGATAAGCCTGTATTATAGGTCTAAGCAAAAAAGTTATGATAGCCATTAATATAAATGGCGCAAAACTATAAGCGGATAAAACTTAATAAAACTATTTTAGTACGAGATAATATCCAAATTAGTGTTTTGTTAAATATAGGCGATATAAAACCCACTTCATCGTTAATACCTGGTATTAAATTTCAAATCACGACAAGTACAGTTTATCCCTTAGTATGGGCTCTTAACCATCTATCTGTCGTTTCTATTGCAACATTAAAATTTTTATTTTTGTTTTTTTTTGTAGATTTTTAAAGAAATTCTTTCCCCAGGATATTCATATTTTTGAAGATTTCGAAATGTTTAATGAATGTGTGCTTTAAAAAAAACACTGAACAAATCCTTTTGAAGATTTTGATGATGAAGAATTTTACTCCAGCTACAAATTTAATAAAATAATTATTCAGTTCTTGATCGAAAATCTGAATATTCGAGAGCCTAAAACAAATCGCGGGCTTCCCATTTCTGCATCTTTGCACGTCGTAATAAACCGGTTTCAAAGTTAGAGTGCTGTTACTTATTTCGTTTTCCATTGGACAAAAAGAAGCGTCCGGGAGAGTCCGGAATCGAAAAAATGCCGTTCCATTGGCACAAAAAATAATCTTCTGGTGATTCTGAGAAGAGAATTTCGCTTCTCGATTTGAAGTCAGAATCCACTCAAGAAGCACTCACACAAGTGCAATTTATGTATTTATTACAAGTTAGCTGACAGCAGCCATAGATTATTTTTTGACATTTCACCAATACTTTTGTAGATTCTGTCAGAAGCAGTTTTGCTGTTCCATTGGATTTCAGAATGAGTGGATCCCCGAGTGAAACCAATGGAAAACGACATTAGTATCTACTAATCTCTTCTAATACACTAACAAATATTATATTGTTTGACACTTGAAATTGTACAAACATGTGTCCTCTCTCCAAAAACAAGTACAGTGGTTTGTTTATTATCATCTTTTTGGGTGGGTTAATTTTTATTATAAAATTCAACGTGTTTTCTAGACCAGTAACCCGCGGGTAAGTTCATCTACCTCTATTCGAAGATTATGCATAGGCACCTTGTCGTGGCCAAACTTCTCTCGTAGAGCTGAAAGTGAACTAAAAAACCAAGATCCAATCCGATCAATCGATCAACCAACCCTTAACTTCAAGGTGGCTGGTTTGCTATGGTAGGTAGGGGTAAATGAATCGCGAATTGTGACTCCTCAGGGGTAGCTCAATCCTTGGTTGTAATGTATTTGAGTAGGATAGGTATTTGGGATATCTGCCTAAAGGTGCAGCCATGCAGTGTGCGACAAGCGACAAAACGATTGAGCGACGACGCTCTAAAAATTTAAAACAAATGAAATCTTATGGCGATGGCCACGGAAGCCCTAAGCGATTAGCGATTTTGTTATAGCCCGAGCGACGTCGCTCAATCGCTCTGTGAGTGAGTTGACAACATGACGTTGACCGAAAACTCTCCAGAGGATGGATCAAGGAAACGGTTCAAATGTTCCGAGACCATGGATTCACCAGAAACTGAGAAGAAGGGAACAGAAGGCGGAAGGGAGGGCAGACAGTCTGTTCATCATGGGGTTAGTGAACAGGTACCATGCAATTATAGTGGTCAAGTGGATAGACAACATGGACAACGGATTATCAGTCATCCCGTCATCTATTACGGTGATTGCAATAGAGAGCAAGGACAGCGTTTGTTTGGATGTGGATTTGTCGTACACGGCATTCTAAGGCAAGAAGTCTTGAGCTATCGAGACATCAGTGAACGTCTTACGACGATCCGCATTAAGGCTAAGTTCAAAAAACTCATCCCCAAAAGAGAAAAAAAATAATGATGATACCAACGATTGTTTGTACGAACCCCCCGACCGAAATTAAGTCAAGCAGAACATCTTTGGCAGTGCAATCGGTAAGCACAGCCTATACATGACACCACGTCAGGAAACAGACTTCGGCTAATTAACTGTGCTGTGAGTCGAGACGTTACTAGAAGGTGGGCCAAAAGAGATCACCCTATTGGAAGATGCTCTATATTTTTTTGTCAAATCTGTTTTGGCATTTGTGGACTAGACAGATGTAGAACAAGCCATGGAGCGATACACTCCCCAAGAACGCGGAATAATCGTGTCTATTTTTTTGCGTAACAATTCGTCTGTAGTGTTGGCGCAGCGCGAATTCTTGATTCCACGGCCGTCCGACACCGACTGCGCAAACACTGCGCCGTTTGGCCACCAACCTTGAAGATTATGGGACCACACGAGACCCCGCTCAAAGTTACTGCATGGTGCGCTGTTCACGCTGGGCCATTTTTTTTCCAGAACGCCGCTGGTCAAACGACAACAGTGGACGGTGCGCGCTATAGGGCCATGTTAACCGAGTTTTTTCTGCCGCAATTGAACGAATAAGGACTGAAGGATATGTGGTTCCAACACGACGGAGCTACGGAAGGCGGCGTTCCCGGGTTGCCTCATCTCTCGTTTTGGCGATTTACGCTGGCCCGCAAGATCGCCCGATTTAACCGTTCCAGACTTTTTTTTTGTGGGGTTTTTTGAAGTCCCGTATTTACGTGAACAAGCCCGAGACCCTACCCTAGAAGCCCTCAAGGACAATATTCGACACGAGTGCGAGAATCTGTCGCCCAAAGTTCTCGCCGAAGTGATGAAAAATGCCATAAAACGAGCCCGTATGGCAATCAATTGTGACGGCGCCCATTTGGCCGATATCATCTTCTTGACTTGGGAAATAAAATTCTAAAGGTTCAAATAAACATAATCAAAAAACAGAATCGAAGTTTTTCATTGAGTAAAAAATTTGGGGGCCAAACAACATCGGATGATTACTTTTCTTTGTTTAACAGGCACATGGTTTCCTCACCTCATTATAAAAGACAATCATCACCCCAGTTCTGCTATATGGTGCAGAAGCATGGACATAAGCGAAGGCGGATGAAGAAGGCCTTGGTCGTTTTGAACCCAAAATTCTTCTTGGGGAAGAAGAACAGCCAACTCTACGAGCTGTACAGTGACATCGACCTGGTCAAAAAAGTACGAATGAGTCGTCTGAGATACTCGTAACTAGACATGTAGAGCGAATGGAAAACAGTACTCCGGCCCGAATAGTGTTCGACTCCAACCAAGAGGGAAAGGGACCTCAACAAACTTGGAGTGCGCAACTAAAGGCAGTTAGCCAAACACCGAACTAATTGGGGATGAGTATTGATTGACGACCAGGTCCTCAAATCAAATTCTTGATTTCTTGGGACGATTTACAATACAAATAGCGGAATAGAGAGAGCAAAATATTTATTAATAAATTTATTCTAGTAAAAACTAACAAAACTGGCAGTCGACAAATGCGGTAAAGTTTGACTTTGTTGTTTGCCTTTTCATCTCCATTTTGCTTACGCAGGTAATGAGAACATTTTTGTTAAAAGATTAGGTATCAAGGAATGTTATTGTTGAATTAGTTCCGAATCGATCAAAATCTAACATAATCAAATCAAATTTATTTAATCGAATCGAAAAATTGCAGCAAAGAATGTTCTTGATTGCGTTTCTTCTTTGGAGTTTCCCACTCCATCGGATACACTAAGCAACAATTAAGACGATAGCCGATTCTTACTTGAATTACATGATCTCTTTTACTTGAAATAACTCTGTTTAGTTGCTAAATAAACTATGCATAACCTCAATTTTATGCTGAAAAAAAGTAACAAAAAATAAATATTGCCTTAGTTGAACTAAAGGGCAGGCTTATACGTTCGCATAATAATTTTAGGTCGTTCTCCACAGAAAAATCGAGAGAATATATATTTTTTTTAATTTCTTCAATTTCTATTTCATTTGATTTGGACTTTCGGTAATTTTCCGGGGGATATCTACAACAAAATGTTTTTAAAATTGGGAAACGTAAAATGAATTTTCGACATTGTGAATTCGTAAAATTTTACCCAAATGTTAAAATCAATCATTGTACCGCGCTTTGTCTTCTAATATATTTACCTATGACGGTTGGTATGATCGAGTCACGACTGTTGTAAAACAAATGTTCATTTTCAAAGAAAGGCACTACCCTTAGGGTAAAAAAATAACAATGGACCTTACTATTAACCATTTAAGTATCCGCGCTAACTCACAATGGTAAAATTTTCCATATAAAATTACCCATTGTGACTATAAAATATTTAGTTTGATGACTTAAAATGGTTATTAGTAAAGCCCAGTGTGTTTGTAAAAGGCGATAGCTATGTCTATGTTTCTGCTGCTTTTATTGTGACCGTTATTTGCGATGTTTTTTATGTGCCGTACTAACACTTTTTATAGTCAGGGTTCTATTTTATGAACTGGCGTTGGTACATTTTCCCAATATAAAATTATTTTTAATCAGCCAGTGAACCACATTCCTCTAATCTATATATCTGTGGTGATAAGTTAAAGTAGCTTATGTCATTTTTTGACATTTTTCAGTACGAGAAGAAACAAATTAGCATTTGGTTTTTAAAGTGTATTTCATTGTTTTCGGAAAAAGTACTGGTGCTAGGTAATTGAAATTTATTTTCAGAATAGTGATATTGACAATGTACAGATTTAAATGGTTTGTATTCAATATAAAGTTAAGCTATTATGTTAATGCAAATAGTTATGTCGACATAAGCTACTTTAACTTATCACCACAGATATATAAAAGAAAGTGTCCGAAGCGATGTAATCCCATAACTCGAGATTGGCCGAACCGATTTTGATGATTTATACTTAGTTGTTTTAAAAAAAAAAAATGTCTAAATGTCAAATTTTTTTTCATTTTGTATTTATTTATTTTGACAGCAACCAAAAAAAGAATCAAATTTGAATATAACATATCGTATCACAATGGAACTGTCAGATAGACACGCAACGGAACGCCATCTATTATCGATCAATGGAGAAGCCAATTTTGTTTCATGTGTGGTGGCGCTGTCCACGTTCACTGTGCCATTTGATTTAGTTGCGCAGTTTCTTCATTCGTTGCTGTTTCAGCGTCCATAGGCGTTTTTCTTTTTTAGTTCAGAGCTGAGCTCTGAACTGAGCTGAGCTCTGAACTGAGCTGAGCTCTGAACTGAGCTGAGCTCTGAACTGAGCTTGAGCATTATGAGCGCGCTCTGAAGCGAGCGTGATCAGATTGTTCTGAGGTATTTATGAAACACACTTAAGCACATAGTTCCCATAAATGCATAAATTAAAATTTATTAATTGTTATTTATTAAATTGTTTAATTTTCAGTTGCAAAACAACAATGTTCGTCCACCATTTCAACTATTTTACTTATCCTGTGTTTTTTTTTCTGTCAAATGTGACTGGACGTGTGTAATCAGCTGTTCACTCAGCCTGCTCAGTCAATTTATTCTGAGCTCATCGAGCGCGCTCTGAACGAAAAAAGAAACACAAATTCTGAGCTCTGATGTATCTGAGCTAAAAAGAAACACGAACTTTCTGTATTACAGTTCAGGTTGTGCTCTGAACTAAAAAAGAAAAACGCCTCATATTGCACTTTGCGAATTCGTGTTTTGTTCGATCAAATAATGTTTGCCGGCCATTGCGCATTACAGATTCGGATTTTTTCATTGCGATTTTGTGAGTTTTTGTGAATTAAAAATTGAGCCTTAAAATAGTGTTCGTTTGTGGCCGATTCACACCTTAACGCATCTACCGATTTTAACCAAACTGTCACACATCTTTGGTATTAGTCTATATGTATATCATTTTGTGAAGTTTGGTAGAAATTGGAAAACGTATGTGTGTGTTGTGCGTGCGTGAAAAACATTTGAATTTCAGTACATTTTGTTGTTTTTCCAAATTATTTATATAAAAATCAATTTCTGAGGGTTAGTCGGATAAAAACTCAAGAACGGCTCAACGGATTTGAATTTTTTTTTTTATTTTGTTTATCTTGAATCAGGAATGGTTTAGGAGAAATGAAAAGGTGTACAGGTGACGCTGTACTAAGCACATATCGTTTTATCATCTATCGCCTTCTATAGGTATCATCATCATCATCATCATCATCATCATCATCATCATCATCATCATATAAATAAAATTGGTGTAGTTCTGTTCGACTTCGATTGAATTTGACTGCATGTCTTTAAATGCAAAAATCTTAGAAACCACTGAATATATTCTGGTCAATTTTTCACAGGCCTATAGAGGATACCACCGGTGTTGAAGGGTAGTGATGCGATGTCATGAGAACACAAGCGTTCTCACCTAGCCTCTCACTATCAACTCCTACTCTCACCTCCACGGGGTGACTGGTGGGTGCCTAGTACCTCGACTGGAGATTGGGTAACCAACCCCTTTGGAAGGTCGTTGGTGGCAGCAGACGAGAGAGGGGGGAGGAGTGTTGTTTTCTCACTAAGACACCTCCTCTGGTACCAGACGGCAGCGGAGGAGTTCCCTAGATGGAGCCAACGGTGGCGTCTACAGTTCCAGTCAGGCCGAACTATTTAGTGTAATCCCTATAGAGCTGCTCTGACATATTCGGATACCAGGTCTATAGGGATTTCCAATACCGAGCCAGGGTGTTGGAGAAGAGTTGGTGGCGGATGAACCCTTAATGGGCCAACGGCAGCGCTCACATCCCAGAGTGGGTTACTGGCACCGGAATAACCGGCCTGCTGTCCTAAGGTCAAGGGCCTGGCCCTCCAGGTTGGGGGTTGTGCCGTCGGGGTAACTTCCCGACCATTTAAAAAAACACTAGTTATGGGAGAGACACGTGAAGCCTCGGATAACGATTTCCCTCAAACGGCAACTAGACCCGGAACGTCAACGGACAACGATTTGAGAGTATGTACCTGGAACGTGCGAACGCTGTACACCCCAGGTGCTACTCAAAAACTTGAGTCTGTCCTCACGCGGTACAAGGCAGATATTACCGCGATCCAGGAGATACGATGGATAGGATCAGGTATGATGAAAAGGAAAAATTGCGATATTTATTACAGCTGCCATAAAAGATTGCATGTATTAGGATGCGGATTCGTCGTGGGAAACCGGCTTAGGACAAAAGTCATTGACTTTAAGCCGATAAGTGATCGCCTAGCTGTGATCCGCATCAAAGCTACTTTCCAAAACATAAGCCTAATATGTGCACACGCCCCTACCGACGAGGCTGAAGACCCTATCAAGGAGGAGTTTTATGACCTCCTGGATGGAGCCTACGGAGGCTGTCCGGAGTACGATGTCAAAGTTGTGCTCGGGGACTTCAATGCTAAAATCGGAAAGGAAAACATCTTTGGCGGGTTAGTTGGTAAACACAGAATCCACGAAACGACCACAGACAACGGTTACCGACTAACTGACTTCGCGGCAGCTCGTAATACGGTGATAAGTAGCACTAGGTTTCCAAGGCTAAGGATCCACACAGCAACATGGCGCTCTCCAGACGGTCGAACCGCCAACCAAATCGACCATGTCCTAATCGACGAGAGGCACGCATCCAACATCCTCAACGTGCACACATTCCGAGGGGCAAACGTCGACTCTGACCATTTTCTTGTTGCGGCTAAGTTCAGAGCTCGACTATCCAACGAGAAGAAGCTGCGTTCCGCCCAAAAGAAGAAATTCGACGTTGGACGCCTTAGCACACCTGGAGTAGCCAGAGTCTACAAAGAGCGCCTGAGTGAGAAACTCTCCGCAGTGCATTCACCTACCACAAATGCCAACACCCAGTGGTCCCAGTATCGCGACATCATCAAAGAGGTAGCCGAAACCACCTTAGGGTACCAGCCACCCCAGAGAAAGAGCCCGTGGTATGATGATGAATGCGTACGCAGGAAGAAGGTGACAGAAGATGCACATATGAAGGCGCTGCAGCGCAAAACAAGGGCAGCGAGGGAAGAGTATCGAGCCAGGAGGAGGGAGGAGAAGAAAATCCTGCGTAGAAAGAAGAGGGCCTACGCAGTCTCCCAGCTCAAGGAGATCGAAGAGTCCCGCGATCGAAGCAACATCCGGAAGTTCTACAAGAAAGCCAAGCAACTGGCTGCTGGCTTCAAGACCGGAACGCAGGCTCTTCGAAACAGTGATGGAAACCTAGTCACCGAAGCGCAGGGAATAGTAGATGTTTTTAAGCAGCACTTCCAGCAGCTGCTAAATGGGCATCATGTAGAGAGAGTGATAGGGCAAGAAGAGAACCCACGTCCAGTCAATGAAGATCCAGTTCCACCGCCCAGTATGGAAGAAGTCGGCTTAGCAATAAAAAAGCTAAAGAATAACAAGGCCGCCGGCTCTGATGGTTTACCAGCGGAGCTCTTCAAATACGGTGGTGATGTTTTGGTAGGGCGCATGCACCAAATCATCAACCAAGTATGGGTGGAAGAAAGTATGCCCGATGACTGGACTATCAGCTCCATATGCCCCATCTACAAAAAAGGCGATCCTATGTCTTGCAAGAACTATCGAGGCATATCCCTGCTTAATGTCGCATACAAGATCCTATCCAACGTACTGTGTGAACGTCTCAAACCGTTCTGCAACACACTAATCGGCACGTACCAGTGTGGCTTCCGGCCCGGCAGATCGACTATAGACCAAATTTTCACACTGAGGCAAATCCTGGAAAAGACCAATGAATTTCAAGTCGAGACTCACCACCTTTTCATCGACTTTAAAGCCGCATATGATAGCATTCATCGTCAGGAGCTTTATGTGGCGATGGCCGAATTCGGGATCCCGGCAAAACTGATCCAGCTATGTAGCGTGACGCTGGAGAACACACGCTGCAACGTGCAATTTGGAAGTAGTTCCTCCGAACTATTCCAAACATGCACCGGATTTCGGCAAGGAGACGCACTATCATGTGACTTCTTCAATCTCGTGCTAGAGCAGATAGTGCGCAGGGCAGGTGTCAACACGGAAGGCACTATCTTCAACAGATCCGTCCAGCTACTGGCGTATGCCGTGATAGAGGGTTTTACGGCGATTGAAGAACAGGCGAAATTCGTTGGTCTTGTAGTAAATGAGGACAAGACTAAGTACATGCTATCAACAAACAAACAAGCATCTGTCCACCGCCTAGGACAGAACGTCACTATTGATAGCAACAATTTCGAGGTAGTTAAGGAGTTTATCTACCTCGGAGTAAACATGAACTCCACAAATGACATCCTAGTGGAGATCCGGCGAAGAATTACCCTAGGAAACCGCTGCTACTTCGGTTTGGCAAAACAATTGGGTTCAAAACTCCTAACTCGAAGGACAAAATGTATGCTTTACAGAACCCTTATCCTGCCAGTTCTGCTTTATGGCGCCGAGTGCTGGACGATAAGCAGGAAGGGAGAGCTGATACTGGGCTCCTTCGAAAGAAAAATTCTTCGACGGATTTTTGGTCCTGTGTGCGAGGAGGGCGAATGGAGGAGAAGATACAACCGCGAACTCTATGAGCTGTACCAAGATGTGGATGTAGTCCAAAAGGCCAAAATACGTCGACTACATTGGCTCGGCCACATCGAGCGAATGGACAATAATGCTCCAGCTAAGAGGATCTTCGAATCCCAGCCGCCAGGTTCGAGACGACAAGGAAGACCGAACCTCCGTTTCAAAGACCAAGCCATCGCGGATGCCAGAGCGCTTGGTCTGGATAACTGGAAGCAGCGTGCCCGGGATCGCAGAGGATGGAAGGCCGCAGTGTCTCAGGCAGAGACTCTCCACGGGTCGGGAGCCCGTTAAGTAAGTAAGTAATAGAGGATACCTAGGCCCACAATCTCCACTTTGTTTCAAATCTATATTTTTATAAATTTCGGAAAAAGTTGGACAAGAGTAACTTATTTTTTCGTTTTGTTTCGCTTTTTTCTTTGCAACGCTTTCCGTTCGAAAATACTGGAAGCATTTAAATAAAGTAAACACCATCTTTTACAGGACATCTGCGGGTACAACTTAGGATATCCATTAACTCGAAAACTAAACAGGTTTTTTAAAAAAATAGGCAAAATTTGAAACATTTCTACGATTTACACCTGCGCGAGTTGATATGCACTTCATTCTCAAATCAAACATACTAACCACGCAATATATTGATATCTCTTTTAACCTTATTTTACTCCTGTAAGGGAGAGGGAGACAGACAGAGGCAGTGTGCTGTTTGGTTTGTTAAGAAAAAAAAAGAAATCCATAAATGAAATGTCAAATATATAGGAAAGGTTTGTTCATCTCTGTTTTGCTTACAAAGAAAAAAGTATTTTTGAAAGAAATGTCAAATATTTATAGGTAGCAGTGCAGTGATACCAGATCGTGGGTAAATTAGGTACCCATTTCGCGGGAATTTTGCCTTTCAAAAAAAGCTATGAAGAGCGATTAAGATGAGGCAGTAAATTAGCCGCTCGAGTTTTTAAATAGCATTAGAGCGCATTAAATTGAATTAAAAGTTCGAGGTCCCATTATCGCAATTTGAATGCCCCCAGAGCTTTGTAATGGAACCAGATTGAGAGTGATATCGTTACAGAAAAACTTTATTGAGGCGTGTTTATAACAAGAATGGCTACAAATAATTCCCAGCAGTTATTCATTTCAGTTTAAAAGGATTCAATTTCCTATTAATGTTTATCTTCCACGACAATCAATAAGGCACAGGGTCAAACTTTAAGAAAAGCGGGAGTTGATTTAAGATAGAATTGCTTCACGCACGGGCAGTTATATGAAGCGTGCTCCAGGGTAGTTAATGCAGGAAATATCTCTACCTATCTTAGCCGATATAAACAAAACCGCTAACATAGTATACAAAGAATCGTCACATTAATAAAAAAAAGTTAGTTAAACATTATAAAATTATTCTCTTTCATTTTCATTGTCCACTCAGACTCAGCCTTCGGGTGTTTTTTTTTAGATCGGGTTCAAGTCCCTCACTATTGAAGTAGGCTTCCTCCCTTTATACCTCTACAATGTCTTTCGATGATTTTTTGATGTTTCCTTCCAGCGATTATCAAAAGAAATAAAAAATTGTGTCCCCTGGAAGGCAGTAAATTTCTTAAAAATTTGTTCCATCAACTATTCTGAAACCACATTTTGCACGGGCGAAGCCGGGCGGGTACAGCTAGTATATATATAAAAATAATTCGCATTGTGTTTGAACTGATGTTCCCTTAGTACGTCAGACGATTTTGTTTTTGGAAATTTCAAATGAAAGGTGACGTCAAAACCAAGGTTTGTATGTATATAAAGGGTCTTTGTATTTGTATTGGTTGTAGGTACGAGTTATCGGCATTTTAGTGAACAAACCTGTGTCGACCTCCGAAACCCCTCAACCGATTTAAATGAAATTTGGTCGATGTGTATGGTTGGTTGCATCTTAAGGGATAGGATAGTTTTGGGCCCGATTGGTGGCGCTGTATCGCAAGCATTAAAGAATGTATGATGTGGCATGTGCCCTATGTGTGCGAAGGCCGTACGGTGCATATTGCTTGGTAGAAAGAAGGTGATTTATAGTGTATACTACCATTTTTCCAAGTAGTAAAGTATACTAACCACTGAGCCACCGTCTTCACAATTCGCCACTACTGATATTTAATGTTCTATAGCACCTTTATCGAATGTGAAGTGGGAAAAAAATTATACGAACGGTGATTCTTACTTCCCGGGCAAACTTCGGGCGACCGCTATGACATCACCGCACGATTTTTTAAACAAAACCTGAAAACGATTGTGGACTTTATCGTTAAGCACAATCGCGTACTCGGTTGAAAGGCAGAAGCGAGGATTGCCTATTGCCCACATTCTGCTCTGGTTGATTTGGTTGATTGAGAAAATCTGACCGGAACAACTCAATTCAATCATTAGCGGAAAAAAAACAATCAAGAAACCTGAAAATCTATGAAGTTTCTATGCATTCAACTCAATTCAATTCCAAGGGAGTTTCAGTCGTTCAATAGAGAGATTCAACTATCAGAAGGGATGTTAACAATTTTAGGCGCTACGAAGTTCGCCGGGTCAGCTAGTTTCTTTATAAAGGGTGTCCCATAATTCTCGCAAAATGTAATTTTGATACAAAATACAGATTTTAATAAAAAAGCTTACATTTTTTATTGATTCATAGAGAATACGGATTGGAGTTAAGTATAGAATAGCACATAGAATAAATGGCTGCCGTACATACTCTTTTATTGAAATTGTCTATGACCGTTTCGCATAAATGTGCCTGAATTTCATTAATACACCTCCCAATTTCCTCTTTTAAGGCATTGGGGGTCGTGGGCTTCTTTGCCTTTAACCTTTGACTTTAAAAACCCCAAGGAAAAAAGCCCAATGGCGTTAAATCGCAAGATCTGGATGGCCAATTCTGATCGCAAAAACGGCCGATTAGGAAATGACTCATGCAGTAATCGAATTGTTACTCTAGCTGTATGGTATTATGGCACTGTCTTGTTGAAACCCCATGTTGGTCACACCCATATCTTTTACTTTAAGCACTAAAAAAAGGAGAAGAATGTTGCGATAATCCGCACCAAACCTTTTTATCCTTTTTTACGTTTCAATCACTGTACTATTAAATGGGGCAAAATTCAAATTTTGAAACGGAAGAAGTATTTTGAAATTTTACTTCTTGTCTTGCAATGTCAATTGGTCAGTTGGGCCTTACCAATAAGTGTTTAGTTCAAACCATTAAATAAAAAGAATTTACAATGCAAAACTGCTACTACTAAAAGTGGTTAGTACTCGTAGTAACACTTTTAGTTTGAACTAGTTAACCTTGCCAGTTATGTTTGGCAAGACGAATGCTGTCCTAAAACTAAACGTACGATTCAAATAGGTATGTTAACAAATATAATAATGTATGCAGAACAGATTTTTATGTACAACGCGAATTTGGAAAGCATGCGGTTAACAGTGACTCTTTGTGCATTATTTGAACGATGGATACAATAAAACAGTTATTAAGAAGCCAATTCACTATCCCATGATGTAAAAAAAGAACTTATCATAAGCAGGTAAATAACGTCAGACAAATGATAACATATAGAACTACATATGAAACACAGAAGACACCTCACATAAATCTGAAAACAGTCATGTTCAAGTTCTAACCGATTGCGTGGGGCTCTGCCAACTGTTGATATTTTGTGTTTCGGGATTCCTATAGTTACGGCATCGCAAGTTTTTTATGACCCGCCTAGACATCGGCATATAATTATGAATTACCGGCGGAAGATCGTTCAACATACTGGTGTATGGTCTGTAGTTAAGCAGAATTTATTAGTTCAGATATTCGACAGAAAACAAATTCAAAAAATAAATCAGAAACCTTTCGACTGTGCCCGAAGCTGGGGGTTGTGCATACAATGAGTCAAGAGTTAAAGACCGGTAAATGTAGTCGCCTGATGTATTACTTACACTGTTGGTGTCCTAAACAAACAAAAGAGTAATTACCAAAAAGTTTGATGTTAGAAAATGAAAAAAAAAAAAATGGGCTATTCGGGCTTCGGCATAATTACGTTTTGCAAAATTACAAACGGTGCAAAATTATAACAAGGGCGCCCTGATTTGAATCGTTTGCAGTGAAGTAATTTGTGTTAACGCTATTCAAATCTACTTACGTCAGTTATAATATTCTTGTGTAACTAGAAGTTAAACATTTAGCACCACAAAGTTGTAACTATACGAAGCAATAAACAAAGCAATGGACTTCAAAAAATATTTGCATTATTATGGAAGCAACATTCTTGGACCTCAACGCAAGAAATTGCCATAATGAAATGAAGAAGTGAACAGTATTTTGCGTAGTATATATAAGGCAATGTGAGGTGTGACATATGTGACCACGAACACTCCACCAAATAGATCAAATGATCGACAGCTCTACTAAACGTAAAGAGCGTACGCAACAGTTAACGTTCAACGCTAACAATTCCAAAGAAGTACCTACAGAAAATTTTGAACCCAATATATAAGAAAGGCGTTATTAATATGACCTGCAGACCAGACTTCAAGCGACCATCTTGTCCGTGACAGGTGGATACTTTATATGCAGCTTATAGAAAGTGACCCATTATCAATGCATTGTCGAGATAAGACATAAAATAATTTTTTTTTGCTTTTGGTTTCATGTCCGTTGAATACATTTACCTTAAGAGATTTCGCTAATTAAATATTGACAGAGAATAGCAACAGGCATGCTCGTTGAATGAATCGATATAAAGCACAATCTTTGGAGTTTCACAAAACATTCTTGGTCTTACCAATAACCAACTTTTGTCTGGTAGCTTACGCAAGGATTCCACACTCTTCAAAGTCCCTGTACCGATAAACAAATTTAGTTGACAGAATATCACTAACTTTAGGGTCCAACGTTATCTATTGTTGAGAAAGCCATGTTAATCTCGGGCATTAGCTAATGTTGTATTCGATCGGGCACTCTCATAGTATTTTTTTGTTGTTCTAGGCCACTTTCACGATTGGCACAAAAAAAACATACTTTTTCCAATTTCAGAGTAACTTGCGATTTAACAATACAATTGCGTTTGAGTTTGACAACTAGTGGAGTTTATTTACGTTTTCAGGAATTTCTACAACTGCAAAGAAAATTGCATCGGGTGAATCTATATTTGTTAATCTCTATATATAAAAACGAGTTTCACCTTTGTGTGTGACCTTATATCTAGAATCCGAGTGGGTGGATTTACATAATTTTTTATTTAAATGAAAGGGGACCATTTATAGATGGTTTAGAAATCCGAAAATTGAAAATCCGTTCAGCCGGCTAGTTTTTTTATACAATAGTTAAGAAATCAATTGGGTTTGCAAATTTCGAATGATTTACTTCTAAGATTGGCAGTACTCATTCTTGACATGTACAAAAGGACAACTAACCCCAAGTTATACATGTTCTCGTCTTCGCTTTGTTCTTTTGTTTTCTTTTGTTCCTGGCGTGCCACCATATAACTACATTAGAATTTTTTTTCTCATGTAATCTCTCTATATCGAATTTCATTTCCCATTTAAAAATATCCCACATGAATTAGGTTATTTATAACGAAATTCTTTGTACCGAAATTCTCTTTATTAGGAACTAATTTTGTTGGCCCAAAAGCAAAAATTTTCTTAAACTGAATGTATGTATGTATGGATGTATGAACGAGTGTCAACAGGTCAATCGTTTGATTTTGCACCTTAGGGCCGTATCCACTGTGCGAGTGGATACGAATTTCACTCGAAACGTAAGAATACTTGTCGTACGTATTGAGTGTGCACATTGAATACGATTTTCTCTGTCAAATAGGCAGTGACTCAGATTTTTCAATATTTCAAAGTATGCACATGATTCGGATTGAGTTCAGACGTCGGAACTACACCTACATATACATACGACTAACTCGCATTGAGTGTGCACGCTCCCATAGTAGGTCGGATCATAATAAGTCTGTCACCTATAACCAACTAGAGCAACAAAATTTCTTGGGCTAATATTTACAAGTTTGACTAAATTGGACTAGGTAATGTGATGCATTGTCGTTAGGGAAAAGACCTATTGTATAGCTGAATCGACGAGTTGACGGAAACTCCAGTAGCAATGCTTTGACTATCATTTATATCCACACTCAAGTTGAGCAGTCATTATTCGTCTCTAAATAGCTTTTGAAGTTACATACATTTAGTGTTTTTAAAGACTTATATTTTTAATTATTTTTTAAAACTTAAATTTTCTAACCAACAATCTTTTTTTAAATGAGACATTTGTCGATTATACAATATTCGGCTTTTGCCCGAACAAGCGAAAAAAAGAACAGTACAAGAAGACCTGAACAAAACTTGGTATAAGCACTTACAATTTGCAATGCTATTGTGTACCATAATTGGTTGCTTGGGGCTTATCGCACTGTCTGGGGAGAATAAAAACGGAATCAGCTTCTTATAATATAGGATTAAACTAGTACTTTTACTTGTGCCACGTTTTTTGTCGTGTCCATTGCTACAAGTAATGAACAATGAAGGAACCTTTTCAATCGAATATGGAAGGCAAAATGCAGTCACATTAGCGTTCCTTAATATGAACACATTCGATCGTTTTGCATTAAATAAAAAGAACGATATAATATTTCATGTACTAAATTAATGTCGGCAAGTTGGACATAAACAATTCAATCTTCTAAAACGAGACACTAGTTGTTATAGAGACAAACAAAATGGGACTTATCACATTATGTTTATATGAACATAAAAAAGCGATTCAGCAACATTAAAGACAAGTCACTTAACACATTCAACTTTGAAAAACATTAAATTTCTAACCAATTCAATTGAATTTTGACCGCTGTTGTTATTAGTAAATCCCCAACTGGGGGCAGCTAGAGGATCCACGACCGGTGTTGTCTCACCATCCATATAGTTGCAATTGCGTAAATTGTCCATAGCTCGCCTAGACAACGTATTGGGTACATTCCGACGCAAAGGTCTAGAATCGACTTCTGTACTTGTGTAAGGTCTATGAATCAAATCGTTTTAGGTAAATTTGAAACACAAGTAAACAAATATAAAATAACAACAACCTTGGAGCTGTATCCGGTGATGAAGAATTTAATGAAGTTAGCGATAACGATCGTGAGATGGTGTCATGGTCGTCTATGCTAACTTGACTGATGTTATCCTAAACAAATACAAAAAGTCGATGAAAATGATTTAAATCTATCATACAAATAACATTTTCATAAATTGAACCTAAATTTTCTACTATCATAAACAACCGTAATTTAATATTTTCAGTTTTAATTACAATAATTTCGCTCAAATGCGGCGGCTCAGCAAGGCTACTACTATTCTGATCCTCTCCATCGCTTGGCAGTCGATCACTATTGCTAACATCATCGTTGCTAATAATATCATCACCGTCAGCACATTCATCGTCATCAGCGGCATTATTACTAAGCGATCCCGAGTACGATGTGCAACTGCTAGACCGACTATATGAACTACTATTATAGCAGCGACATGGCACTGCCTCATCATGTACCAATAGAGTAGCAGGATTCTTGATTTTTTTTATGTGCAAAAACCACAATTTTTCACGCACAAACAAAATTTAAACAAAAAATAAACGTAATTTAAGAAACCGCATATTAATTTTGTTATTATTGTTTTTATATTTAGCATTCCAATTAAGAAACAAAAAACGATATATATAGTCGTGCAATATAAAATATTGTTTCAAATAGAGAAATTCTAGCATATTAAAAAATTTAGAAGGAAAAAGCTTTCTCTCTAAACCTGTATATATTAAACTTACCGGATTCCTCTGCGCTTCTGAGTCATCCACACTGATGTGGAACCGTCTTTGAAAATCGGATGCGGCAGTGTCTACTGAAATTGAGTTTGTCGCTGATCTGCAAGTAGAGGTGAGGGTGTTTGCTTTTAATATAAAACGAAACATTTACCATTTTTAGCACATTTTCCATAGTTTTTGGAGAAGGTGAAATAACAACGCGATGCAATTGAAATTATTAATTCAAAATATAAGAACTGCGGCGCAACTGAGAAAAACAGGGAGAAACAACAGTTCAGCACGAGTCATGGCAAATATGGAACAGTGCTCAGCCAGAAACCAATACAAATAAATTTATATAAATATAATTGATGGACCACAGACGATGCAAGGGATACGAACTGTGTCCTGATCATATTATCTTTTGTATAATTATCAAAGCTATAGACCTGCAGAGCTAGCTAATATTCAGCCTTCACAAATATAATAAAAGTCCGACGATAAAAGAAAACATGTTGATACCCTCCACTGCATACAAGTCATTTATAATTGGTTTTGTATGGGAGGTACCAGAACTACTTGACCGACATAGCCCATTTTTAATACCAACCTAACGACAATAAAAAGAAGTTCTTTCACAAAACTTCATTTGCTTAGGTTGTTTCCTTTGGACGCTTTCGTGTTTTCAACGGAAAGAGAGACACATGGGTTTAATATTGGTTTTGTATGGGAGGTACCAGAACTACTTGACCGACACAGCCCATTTTTAATACTGACCTAACGAAGATAAAAAGAAGTCCTTTCACCAAACTTAATTTGCTTATGTTGTTTCCTTTGGACGATATCGTATCTTTAATAGACGAAGAGGTACATGGGTCCAATATCGATTTTGTATGGGAGGTACCAGAACTACTTGACCGACATAGCATATAAAAATAAGTCCTTTCATTTCATTCGCCTATGTTAACTCCTTTGGGCGCTATAGCGCTCCCAACAGACAGACAGACAGATAGACGGACATGGCTAAATCGATTCAGAATGTGATTCTGATTCAAAATATATATACTCCGGTGACTCCTTCTTGGCGTTACAAATGTAATGACAAAGTGAATATACCTTCCTGTGGAGGGTATAATAAAACATTCAAAATTTGCAGGCTTGCTTTATATAAATAATTTGTGAGGAAAAAAATCTTTTTGGTCATATCGTGTAAACGCCTACAACTCTTTTGTATAAAAACCGAATTGGTTATGAGTTCAGCGGTAAAAATAGGGAAGACACAGTTATAAATATGGTATAAAGAAGGAACACCGACTCGGTACGAATCGGACAGATTCTCAATCACAATGGAAATGCATATGTATGAGGTACTACAAGATTTTGTCTAACTCAGTTTTCTATTCTACAAATCAAAAGCGAATGAAGATACCCTATCCTGACTTCTTTCTAAGATGTGAAAGCGAGATCGAGCTATTTAGCTAGGCTTTGTTAAAGTAGTCTACTTACAATAATGGCCTGTTCCACTGAGTTGTCCTAGCCGTATGATTAACAAAATATGTTCGGCCATTCGCATCTTGTCGTTCCTCCCATCCTTGTGGCAAAGGTTCAGCTGCAGTACTTGGAAATGGGTTCTTGAACGAAAAAGACAAATTTAAATTAATTCAATATTTAATTGCATGGCAACATTTTGTAACTACCCCTGATTGTGTTCCAGTCATTGAAGCACTTTCTATATGATCCCAGTCTCCATCAGGCGATGAATTCACTTCATCGCGTATGTATGCGTGATATATATCTAAGGTTCCCTTTATTCGGGATTTGGCGCTATAAATTGAATGTTATAACTATTGTTATTAACTTACACATAATATAGGATATTCTTAAGTATTAATAAAAAATACGATTTAATCCAATAAATAAAATTGTTTTCAAGGGTTAGAGAGGTTAGAGACAGAGTTGAGAGAGCCAAATAAATCTCAATTAGCCGGGAACAATGCTTAAAATGAAATTAGCGGAACTGAATTTAACTGAAATGAAAAGAGAAAATCAACAGCAACAACAAAATTTTGCAAACACAAAAAAAACAACAAATATATCAGACTACTTGATTTTATGTTTCTTTAATGTGAGATGCAGATGTATAGATGGATTTCTATTCCCTAATGTATGTATGTTTAGGTACTTAAAGATCGTGTATTGCCTTTTAAAATCTATTTAATGTTTTTGGGACGAAATAAAAACTATAATTGATATAATTATATTATCAAGAAATAGTATCAAATGAAGAATATAAATTGACTTCAACGCGTGCAGCTGAGGACGAAAAGAGTTAGGAACAATGAAAGTCTTCTTACTGGATACCTAAAGCAACAAAACTGAATCAGCTACGCACTACTGATGTTAACGTCAGCGCTTTAGTCCGGGATGGACCTGGGCCTCAACCAACAAGCGTCTCCAACCAGCACGATCTCTATCCAGCTGTCTCAGTCTCTCACGCTAAAGTGGTGAAGGTGTCCTTCCATTTGCGTGCGCCACCTGAGTCGCGGTCTTCCCCTACTGCATCGTCACTTGGGTGTTAATTCAAAGATCTTCCGGGCTGGAGCATACGTGTCCATTCGCTCTACATTACACAGCCACCTAGTCGTTGGACCTTCACTCGTTTGGCTAGGTCAATGTCGCTATACAGCCCGTACAGTTCGTCGTTGTATCTTCTTCTCCATTCAACGTCTATGCAGACGAGACCAAAAATTACTCGAAAATTTTCTTCCGAAAGAATGAAGAGTAACCTTAACTACTTTTGAAAGAGTCCATGCCGCTGCGCCATAGAAAAGGTTGTACGAGAGCTTTATTGCTACTCAATTCTTCTAAGCCCAAAGAAACAAAAAACAGTTGGCAAGAGTTACCCTCCATTTAATCTCAACGATGTTGTCATTGTCTGAGTTCATGGCGGTTATATCTGTCTATGGCGACGTTCTGTCGGGTAGACGGTATTGTTGATCTTTATCGTCCAGGTTAAATGGTTCAATGGATGTACAGCGGCATTTAGTTCGCCATCGCCATTAAACAGTCTGTAGAAGTTGTTCTTCCATATCCTTAGCATGAACTGCGATTCTACTACGATGATCCTTGTTAGTCCTTGTAGGCTTCTGTTTCCGCTCTGAAGTTTAGTGATGTTCTTTTTACAGATATTACACTTTCCAGCAGTAATATCTCTCTGTGCTCGATAGCGCGCTTCTTTTTTTCTTTTTGCTCCTGAGGAGCCGGTGTTCCGTTTCTTCTCTTCTGTGCGTAGAGCTCACAAGCAGCTCTGGTCCTTCTTTGCAGCGTCGCTTTGTATGCTTCTTGTTTTGCTGCATAAGCTAAATCCAGCAATTCAGAGACGGCATCTCTGATGGATTTGTTGCAATGTTGCCACTGGTCTTCAATTCTTGATGCTGCCTGCACAGGACCTCTTAAGAGATTTAGAGAGACTCGATTATTTAGTATTTACCACTCTTGAATTTAGCCCTGATGCGGATTGTTGTGAGGCGCTCGTTCACATAGTTCACAATTTAAGACTTCTTGCCTAAGTCTGCCGCCAACGACGAATCCACATCCGAATAAGGGCTTGTTGCCGATAGCAGTCCCTGTAATAAATTTTGCAGATTTTCATCCTTTTTTTGCCCGGCCGATTCCATGGCGCTTCTTAGATGGCGGTATATGATCTGCGTTATAGCAGTTCATATACAGATCCGGAATCATTGTCCTTGTTTCGCTTGCCACGAATCCGTATCCGAGGCTTGTTGTTCCTTCGTAACTATAAGGTTTTTCTTCTGTAGTTTCTCCGGCGTACAACCGCCAATTTGGAGGATAGGGCTTTTTTTTTTGACCCTTTGTTGTCTCATTCAATCAATTTTCCATATGGAATTCGCATCGCGTAGTAAAAGACCTAAAACGTCTTTTGTGTCAGCGGGTATTTACCTTTGAGATGTGGAAGACTAGTAAATATTTTATATATGCGGGCCCGCAGCGTTTATATTCATTAGCTGTAAATTTAATATTAAGATATGTATATCATAAGCAACTAAAACAATAATAAAGGACATGTACATACAATGCTGCATGCAAACGCAGCACTGGCGAAGCATAATTCGTCACCGCTGCAGCTAGTAAGCTACGTGCTAGTGGGGCTTAATTATTCCAGAGTTAGATATTATTGAGTTCAGTTAGGCAAACGATGTTTGGTAAATAAATCAATTCAATCACCAAGTTTAACAAGTCTTGATTAATACTAACCCGACCAGGGTTAGAAATCCTAATAATCCGTCTGACGTATGCGCAGGTTTTTTGACTTGGCCCATATTGCTGTGCAACGCAAATAAACTTAAATCCGTTAACACAAATGGAAGCGAAGAATTTTTTTTCCGAATCGACAAAGCATCTTAACATCAATTTTAGAGCAGCAATCTGTTCTATGCATGCTGTTTATAGTTTCACATTTGCGACAACCTTTGGCTAAAAAGAGCACATTAAATTGTGTCAAAGAGAGTTCCGCAGAAAATTTGAGTTTGGGCTTTTCACAAATTTTAAATACTTATAATATGGGTAAAAACGTTTAACTACTATGCTTCCTGCATTATTTAAACTCCGATTTACTATGACAATGCCTTTATTTATATGTCAATGATAGATGGAAGTTTCAAGTTTATATGTGATCGCGTGGTAAATGAATGAATACTCAACGGAATGCTGTATTTATTTTAACAAATTCTTTTTAGTTCTCTGTCGTTTTGTTGTTGCTGATGACAATCGTATAATTAAAAAACAAAATACAACTAAAAACCATGAATTGCAAATCATAAACATACCCTACTGACCTTCTAGGCCGCAATGAGTAACTCTTTGAATTGATGGTTCGTCCCTCTTGTTCTTTAGGTAGATTCACTAGTGTCAGCTCGACCATGCCCAAAAAGTCATCCCGAGTCAAGCGATTTTCATCGAATACCTGAAAGACTAACTTGTGTTCGTTTGGTTTCACCTAGAAAGACAACATAAAATAAATTACGTGTACCAATCGGCATTAAAGGACAGAACCTACCCTAAATACAAATTCCTCATTCCACATTGGATTTAAAGTCTGCACATTGTCATGAAAAAAAAAGTAAACAAAACGACATTAATCCAGAATGCCTATGCAACTATACGGACTGGTGAGGGTTACCTTCTTTTTAGTCTTAGTTAGTACCGAGTCGATATTTATATCACCGTGTATAGTGTTGAGATCGATTCTGACATATGGATCACTGTAAATAGCCGTAATTGTAATTAATTGTAGCTCACACACAGTTGTGGGTGGGTTAGTGCTGCACTTACCTGGCTCCAAAAATATCTTTCTTCGCTAAGGACTGTCCGCCAAGTACTTTGATGCGTAACTGACTGGTCTCAGTATCATTCTATATTTGAAAAGGGCGAAACATACAATCGAGAACTTTAATCAGGCTGTCAATTACACTTTTTGTTATTTATATTGTTGCTGCACTGCTAATTAAATGACGCAGTGGGATATATTTCGATGTTAAGCGGCCATTTATATGAAATGAACAGTCAATATTGTGTGCGACTGTGACGTCATGTGGGGGAACAATTTGAAACCTTTTAACATTATTAAGGCTACAACCATTTTTACCCGCAGGTATTATTGCCTTAATTGCGACACGTTACCCTGGGAAATTTGGTTTTAGATAGTTAATTAAATTTCAGTAACATGCAAGTACATATTAGGATAGTACTTTTAGTACTCTAGTACTAATATTCGGCGAGGGATCAAACAGAATTTATGGCTTCTGTGAAGATTTGAAATAATTAAATGGGAAGTGGATATAAAAAATATCGTTCTTGCAATGAACTTTAACAGAAATAAGAAGTGTTTATGTATTCTTTATCCTTTATCCTTTATCTTTATTTTATACCACTACCAACAGATTGAATAGAATGACGTTTATTTGATTAGAAGGAAAAGCTTAAGGACAACCTATTGTAAAGTTGATGAATCTTCGTACACATAGAGTGCTTGACTTGATTCGTATTACGAGTAGATTTAGATGTGAACACTTTGTGTTGGACACAAGGATGTATACGTATATGTAGTCCAAAAACCAAAAGCAGGCTGTGTACAAGCAAAAACCATATAAGGGTAGCAAGTAGATAAATTAAATTTACAATGAAACTTGTCAAGTCATGATGGGGGAAGTTCAACTCGAAGGAAAAAGCATTACTTATGCGGTGCAAAATCAAGCAATGTTATGGAACATGAACAGGAAAGACCTCTGCAAAAATGCAAGACCTGAGAATTACTTGCTTGCACCGGAACCATTCTATTCGAGCGAACACGCTCCAGTTGCATTCGCTAAGTTCGCGCTATTGAAATTAGCTTGCACCGGATACACAACCTTAGAAGCGTTGACGCGGGTCAACGCGAAATTAGAAAATTGGCAGAGTTCAAATTGACAGCCAATGATACTTAAGTGAGTATACCATACGTAAAATTGGGTTGTTGTAAAATAAGAATGAGCTAGCCTATCCTTGTCGAACGTTTTAGTGGACAAGCAACACAGGTCAGCTAACTTATGGGTGTTGAGGTTAGATTGTGAAATCTTATGTTGAATTCCTTCAACTTAAGCTTCAAATTTTACGCTTCCAACGAAACTATTTATACCCACTGCCCTCCAATGAACGACGAGTCCGATCTCTGGGGTCCAGATTCATCGAAAACCTCTTGGAACTGTGTGAAACAGAAATATTGCATCTGCTCATATCTAACCAGAGCGGCTACGTGAAAAGTCGCCCAAAATCGGAATATGCAAAATAACTCAATTTCATTATGTAAAAAGGCCCAAAATTGAATGTGATATCAACCAAAAAGTCAGAATGAATGACCGCCCAAAAATAATTGGCGCTGATTGACATAAAAAAATTAAATGAAAAAAGCAGAAAACTATATTACTATATTACTTTTACTATTCGAAGCGAAAAATAACTGATATTTCTATTAATGTTGATAATCATCGCTGCATTATTTGCGTCATTATAGTTTGGTTACTTGGACGGGATGAACTTGTTACTTAATATAAAGTGTTATCGTAGCAAACCGCATTTTAACTATTATTTTATAAAATATGTTTCTATAAACTTTCGGTTGTAAAGGGTTTTTCAATAAGAGCGTTACAAAAGTTGTTTTTAAATAAAACAAAAACGGTTTTGGACATCAATGCAATTCTTTATTCCTGTGAAAGTACGTTCGATGCCATTATGTATGCAACTCGATTTCTTTTGCATGGCCACCACGGTCAACGTTGCAGAAGTCCAGACGCTGAACCCAATTTTCGACGGTTTTCAAGCATAAATCGGCCGATACTGCTGCAATTTCACATTCGATATTCGTACGAAGTTCATCAATCGTCGCTGGCTTGTTGGTATAGACCATAGGCTTGACGTAGCCCCACAGGAAATAGTCTAACGGCGTCAAATCGCACGACCGAGGCGGCCAAGCGACTGGACCATTTCGGAGATAACACGTTCTCCAAACTTGTTTTCCAATAAATTGATTGTGACATTCGCTGTGTGGCTTGTGGCGCCGTCCTGTTGGAACCACATGTCTCCCAAGTCCATATCATCCAATTGGGGCCAAAAATATTCGGTTATCATTGAACGGTAGCGATTCCCATTCACAGTAACGTGCCGGTCTTGATCATCACGGAAGAAGTACGGCCCAATGACGCCGCCGGCACATAAACCACACCAAACTGTAATTTTTTCGGGATGCAATGATGACTCATGGAGTACGTGTGGATTGCTGCCTGACCAATACCGCATATTTTGTTTATTGACGAAGCCAATCAGCCAGAAATTTGCCTCATCGCTGAAGATGATAAATGGGACGTAGCGCTCTTAACGTTGAGGCCACTGACTCCGAGTTTCGGTAGTAAATTTTAATAATTTCGATTCGTTGTTGGCTCGTATATCTTTCCATCATGAAATGGCAAACCTTACTGAAGAGAAATGTCAAAAGAGCGGCAAGAAATTCGGCGTCGTTTGCTGTCCCTGTCGCTCTACTTTTGTAGCGTCCCTATTGCAAGAACCCTTTATAAAATACAACCAAATACAAATTTGCAACAGAAAGTAGAAGAAAATTATGTAGGCGTCAAGACTCAGGTTCTGTAACAGCTATGCTATTTCTTTATCGGATGGTGACCCAAAAAATAATGGCTGCAGGAAATAAGGCCCCAAATTTGGGTAGTTATTTCATTATGAAATAATACCCAAAATTCAAATATGAAATAAGGCCCACTCGATGAAATAAGGCCCCAAATTTGTGGTATTATGTATTTCATAATGAAATAACACCCCAATTTTATTGTTGTTTTTTTTTTTGAATACATATAGGTACATATTTCATTGCTTTTTTATTCAGTATATTGTCTTCTTACAAACAAAGACTTTTTACTGTGGGAAACACATTTCGGTTGGCTTTCCTCTTGGCTTCCTCATACTCAGTTACTATTGTTGAAGGCTCCATATCCAACACATTTTCTTTAATATATTGCAACATTTCTTCGTAACATTTTCTCGATTTTTTTATTCATTATAATGAAAAATAATGGAAATACCTAATAACAAATTTGTAAATATTTTTAGATTTGGATTTTTAGTAAAATAAACTATTTTTAACTTTAAGAAATAATGAAAAATCCCGCGATTTTTTGTACCAAATTTTCGCCTGCGGCGATAAGTGTTAACCAACAGTGGTCTCAACTTCACGTCACTACTGTAATGAGTGGTAAAATCCCAGCCACTCATGCTTGAACTACGTATTATTTAGAATAGGTCCTGCACATGCAGCTCGACTGGGTGAAGTTGGTGGATAGAGTAGATATATTCATTCCCTATCGACGGTTATGGGCGCTCGGTCGAGTTCGCAAAAGTGTACGGGTAATAAATCAGTAGTGGGATTCGTAATCCATACACGCGAGTGCCTAACTAAGGATTAAGAGAATATCTACAAGGTATTCTCCCGGTGTGTCGTGTTTTCACTTTTGTGAAATACAGGATAGGTGACGTGTAAACACACGAAAGTAAAATTAAACACCCCAGTGCGCTGAAGCAAATAGCATGGAGTAGTGTTGTGTCCGGTAGTGACCCAATCCCAATGTTGAGTTAGATAAGAGCACACATTGCTCACATTGCCTTTCAAATTTTCACGGCATGGAGACACCATATCGGTCTACTGTACATTTCTAAAGAGCATAAGTATTTGTTGTTTTAGCAAAATCGTTTTTTTTTTTGGTGCGGTTCAGTGCATTCGGTTGCGATGCGATATACCGCGAAAGATAGTGGCGGTAAGGAAGAATATCAGATGTGTATTAGTGGTATATGCGTAGAGGTTATTCAGTTATAATTGACTGATCAGCTGGCACGTTGGGATATATTTTCGGTGCCTGTTCAGTTCCTTTCGACTGAGTCATAAAAATTTGTGCACCTAGCGGGTTTTGGGTATACAGCACCTGCGCGTCAGTTGTGTTTGGGTATGCGATTGGAGAATTTGTTCCGTGTAGATATGTATTAGGACTTCGGTTCATGAATTTTTATCCGTATGTAAGCGGAAGATGGGCGGTTGTCGTTTGCGTTTCGATTTTGGTTGGCTGAGTTGCAGTGTAGTTCGCGTAGGTTATCGATTGTTGTTCAGTGCGCGACGTGAGATATATGCGTTAAGAAAAGAGTTGAAAGAACTGAATGAGTGGAATGATGCTCTGGAAAGGGGAGGTAGATTCGGCGACTTTTTTATGCAGATGGGTAGTGAGGGATTAAAGAAAAATTTTACGCATTTGTGGGTGAATACTATAGACAACATTAGTCATTTGGGACAATAGGTCCACAGTAAATTATGCGTCCCTGAGATTGGACGAAACAGTTGAGCAATGGCCGAAGGCTGAAGGAGCTCTGTTTATCAGTTTAAAACCAATTTGGTGACTTATTTTCCGTCGTTGTAAGATGAATGAGTTGATAAGTATGTTGAAAAGGAAGAAGGTCCCAAATGAAAACTACAAGCAGTTTGTAACTATACACAATGTAGCTTTAGAGGGGTAAGTTTGGTGTATGAAAAATCCTTAACTTCATAATTTCTGGTCTGTGAGAGGAGGCATTGATGGGCAGCGTTATTATGGCCAAGTCTATTGGCGAACTGCTGGTGTTGCTTAAATCACTAACCAATCAAGATACGGCGATTGATATATATGATGGAGGGATGATAAAGCAGGTGCAGGCAGGTGATTTCACTGTCACGGCATTTGAAGATCATGGAGCTGTTTGTTCCACCATGAGGCTCGATGGAGCAAATTTAAAGTGTTGAGTCTCCAATCTTGTAATCATCCTGTGCAATGGCTCGTTCAGAAAAATTGGCCAATAGTAATTATAGACTTAGTAATTGATGAAAATACGAATAGAGCGGTTATTGAAGAACTTGTTAGGCTCCTTAAAGAATATAGAAAGAATTGGCATACCTGAGATGCAAATTCATTATCGCGTCGCGTGCAATGAAATAGTTGAGCTAAAAAAAAAATAGTAAGTGCAAATGATATCATAAAAGGTTCTTCTTCCGAATATGCTAGTCCTGCGTTACTCGTAAAAAAAGAAGAAGAAAAACGGCACTTAAAGAATGTGCGTTGACTATCGACGTTTAAATAGCATAACGTTACATGAGAATTTCCCCACTCTTTATATTGAGGAGCAAGTTTATCTAAAGTTTGATGGTAAGATTTTTGTTGTACTGGATGATAAATGGATACGAACAAGTACCAGTCGGCGAAGATAATAAAGATGTAACAGCTTTTGTCCCTCCGGAAAGTCATTACCAATTCAAGTGCGTACCCTTTGGTTTGATCAATGCACCTGCAAGCTGCAACGTTCATGAGACTTTTAGATTTGGTAATGCGCCGCGTAACACCATACCGATGCTTGTTCTTTAGGACTCGCAGGCCTTGAACTACATATTAATGTGTCGGGCGAAAAGCAAGCAGTACCTTTTAATAGCAGATCGACCACAGAATTGGAAAAGGAGTATCACACTTACGAGTTAGAAGCCTTAGCTGTGGTAGCCTCAAAAATCTCCGGTATTATTTAATTGGCAAACGCTTTACTATCTTCACTGATTTCAACTCCTTGGGAATGAAGCAGAATAAAAAAGACTCGCTGGTGGCTTAAAATCCAAGAGTTCGATTTCGATCTGCAGTATCGGACAGCAAATCAAATGCAGCACGCAGACGCTTTGAGCCGCAACCCAATAGGAAAGGCAGTTGCAATGGACGAAGTTGGAGTAAACATCAGGATCCGGATTGGGTTGCAACATTGCAGTTCAAGGACAAGCAACTTGACGACATTAAGCAGATTTTAACCACTTACGACAAAAAGGATACTATTTGAAGGATGGTCGCCTTTTTAAAATAACAGCAGAAGGACATTGTTTGTCGTGCAACGTGGTGTTCGCTGGAGAATAATAACAACCTTACACGACGAATATTGTGGAACACATTACAACGCTAGTTTCCCAAAATGCGCACAATCTTTGACAAGTATCTCTAGAGTTGTGTTCCCTGTTTATATAATCAACATCTGGATATATGATTTTGAAATAGGCGATTACTTTTTGCCCGGGTTCAATTTTTTTTGTAATACTAATGAAAATTACGCTGCAGGAGGTGTTGGTTGTTTTGTGAAAGCGAATTACAAGATTCTCGACGTAGAGTGTGTTGATTTTTTGAATGCTGATGTTTTAAAGGTTTCTATTGAAATTAATCATGAAGCTTACGTTTTTCTTTGCGTGTACAGGTTACACATGTTTAGCGTTTTAAATTTTATAGAAGAATTTTCAGGTCTTTTAGAAAATGAAAAATCAAAAAATTTAATTATTGTTGGTGATTTTAATATCAACACTTTAGAAAATAATGAAACTGTTTCTAGATACTTGGCTTTGCTAGCATCTCATGGCCTAGCATGTGTTATAAATGAGCCTACTAGAATTGTATCTCGTAGTTGTTTAGATCACATCCATGGGCGTTTCAGACAAGCTTCTTTTGGTAATTGTGAGAAGCTTTTTCTGGATTTAATGATTACCGATCACTGTATGACAGGGCTCTTAGTAAACATGAATAGCAAGTTTAGAAAAAATGTTAAATCGCCTGACAGAGTGATCAAAATTGACTTCCGCAAACTTAAAAACATTCTTTTTTATGAGTTCTGGGAAGATGTTTATTCGTGCAGAGATGCCTCTAAGGCCTATACTTTATTTATTGATTGTCTTAAAAAACACATTCTTAGCTGCTCCTCAGTTGTTCCCTCAAAAAAATGTGTAAAAAGACTTAAACCTTGGATCTCAAGATACCTCTTAAATAAAATAAAAGGCAAAAATAAACTTAGAACTAAGTGCAAAACGTATCCTCAAAATGTGAGTTTAAAAAGAAAATATAAAAAATTGTGTTATGAACTAAAAAAGGAGATCCCGGCATGTCGAGATACGTATTACCGTAATCAATTTAATTCCGCGAAGGGAAACTTAAGAAATGAATGGAAAATAGTAAATAATCTGCTTAATAAATCATCCTTTTCTAAGAAACCAACCCTTATACGTGTAGATAACATCGATGTTGAAGACAAACCTGCCATTGCTGACGCATTTAATTGCTATTTTGCGAATATATGTAGTAGATTACAACCATGTCGAGTCCTAACATCCTGTACTTCCTGTTCGTCAAATTTTAACTCTTTTGACCTGTTGCAAAGAAATAGTTTTGTATATAAGCCCATAACGTCTCTTGAGATATTAAAAGTTATTGGTACCTTAAATGCTTCTAACTCATGTGGAGCTGATGGTATTTCTAATTTGTTTCTAAAAACAGTTGCTTGTTTCTTAGTGGACGTCTTGGCAGATATTTTTAACCGCTGTGTATTTGCGGGTGTCTTTCCAGAAGCAATGAAATGTGCAGATATTTTACCTCTGTTTAAGAAAGGTTCTGCTTCTGAAATGAGCAACTACAGACCCATATCTCTTCTCCCAGTCTTCAGTAAAATTTTCGAAAAACTTTTAAAAAATAGAATATTAAGTTTTCTGAATAGTACAAAGTTTTTTAACCCAAATCAATTTGGCTTTCAGAAAGGTAGATCGACTGAAGACGCACTTTTACAGTTTTGTGATCAAGTAATGTCAAACCTCGATAGTAAAAAAAGCACGGCTGGTTTATTTATTGATATTACGAAAGCTTTTGATATGGTGAATCACAATATTTTGTTAGGGAAATTGGAAAACGCTGGATTTCGAGGTTTCATACTAGACTGGTTTAGGTCTTACTTAAAAGATAGGTCGCAAAGAGTGAAATTAGATGAAATTAGAAGCGAAAATAAAATCTTCAATTTGGGAGTACCCCAAGGCTCTGTGTTGGGACCAATTCTGTTTCTCATTTATATCAATTCACTTCTTGCACTCAATTTTAAAGGTTCACCTACCGCCTTTGCTGATGATGTTGGTTTTTGTTATGGGTTGAACAGTCCGTTGGATCTAGTTTCCGACATTAATTTTGATCTACATTTATTGAGAAGATGGTTTGCTGAGCACAATTTGATTATAAGCCCTAAAACTAAAATAATGTTTTTCAGTTTCTCGTCACAAAATAATTTTGAAACGAATATTTTTTATCACGCACCTGAATGTCTAAAATACAAGCTTTCTGATTGCAATTGTACGTTTTCTCCCTCATTCTCGGAAAGTTTAAGTTGCTGTGATAAGTGTTTCTTGATTCAGGAAGTAACTGAATTTAAATACTTGGGACTTACAATTGATTCTAGAATGAACTTTTCGAACCACGTCGAAACTCTGCGGAAGTATTTTCGTTGCACGCTTAGACATTTTTTCTATTTGCGAAATATATGCTCAACAATGATCTTAAAAAGCATTTATTACGGTATCTTCCATTCCAAACTGCAATATGCAATTGTTTGCTGGGGAGGCGCTTATATCAACAAAATTCAATCACTTTTAGTTCTGCAGAAACATATTTTACGAAAAATGTGTCGCAAACCTAGTAGACATCCGAGTTTTCCATTGTTCTGCGACCTGAAAATTCTTCCAGTCCGACATTTGTACTGCTTTAAAGTTTTAAAGACATTTTTTATGAAATCTGGCAATCGCAACTATCGGTTAATTTCAAATTATAATTTACGTGGAAACTTTTCTTACTTAGTATCGGTACCAATATTTCGCACTACTGCTTTTCGTAATTTTTATACAGTTTCTTCATGTCGTTTATTTAATAAACTTCCGCAATCGATCAGGACTATAACAATGCCTGGAATGGCCTTAAAACGTATAAAACCATGGCTTTTAAATTTGAATCATGTTAATATTGAAACATTTATTTCTGATATTCTGGTTTAATTCTTAACTATTCATTTTCAAGTTTAATATTAATTTCAGTAAAACTTTTCAATTGTATAACATTTGTTTATTATTTCTTTGTAGTAATCTATTAATTTTTATATTTTTTGAAACAACGCTAATTGTTCAGTCAAATTTGTTCTAGTACAGTTTTGCTAAATTTAATATTTTGATAATGGAATTTTTTTTAAATAGGGTTACCCCACCCCAAAAAATAATATTTGAATTTGTTAGTGCCCATTTGAAGTGACATTCATTACTATTTTTTATACTTAGTATACAAAAAATACAGAATGTCTTTATATTTCTTATTGATATATGTACTTAAAGTAATAATTTAATTTTTAGCTTTCAAGAACTATTGTTAATTTATTTTGAATTTATAAGAAATAAAAATTATCTATCTATCTATCTATCTACATCAAAGGACGAACCCAGATACCATCTTTATCCGATCGATAAACATCCAGTCCTATTCTTCACAATACATAGGTACTGATCGTATTGGACCTTACACAAAGAGTCTGAAGGGGAATCATTGTACGATCTTAACAGACTTTACGCAATTTTTTGGAACGCTATTTCCAGTTATTTTGTACAAGGGAATCTAGTGCTCATCTCAATTATTTAACAACTATTGCGATACTAATGGAAGTAGACACATATTACTGCAGTTTTGTACTCCATAAGTTGATTGGCAAATAGGAGGTATTTCTGCACCGACCGTGGGAACGGCTATTCCAACAATGACTATACCTATACGAAACCGGATGGACGAGATTGGGATGTTCATCTCTTCGGTAGTACAATATTGATTAGATTGTCTATATAGTATCGTCAATTGAACGCCACAAGAAATCCGGTTTGCTGTTAAACTTCAAACTCGCTCAGGAATGAGCTCGACATAATGCTACAGGGAAGATTTTGAAGATGAACAGGAGAATGTTTCACTGACTGAATTGCCGGAAAGAGTTCAGCTTTAAGTTATATGAGGTGACGTGTTTGTTGCTTAACAACCGGATTGGGAGATTTCTCGTCAACCCAAGTGCCATCAAGACCATTTTAAAGCCGTTCATACATTTAAAAGTTGGTGCTCGTTCGACGATTTCCCTATTGATGATTTGGACGAGGCAAAATATCTTGAAGAGGATTATGATAATGACGAAGAGATAAGTAATAATTGAATTTCTTTTTTTTTACGTCATTTTATATGAAATGAGCAATTTGACTGGTGATCATGTAGAAACAGCTGTGATCATGCTGTAAGGTAAGAAAGGCTGTGATCAAGCCGTAGGTAAGGCTGTGATCGTGCCGTAGAAAAGGCTGTGATCATCCCGTAGAAAGGCCGTGGTCGTGCCGTAGAAAAGGCTATGATCATGCCGCAGAAAGGCCGTGATCGTGCCGTAGAAACAGCTGTGATCATGCTGTAAGGTACGAAAGGTTGTGATCATGCCGTAGGAAAAGCTGTGATCATGCGAATTAATAATAAAGGAATAAATAAATTTTCAGATAGATAGGACAGGTATTTTAATTCACTGAGGGCAGTGAAGCGTCGGATGGCAGAACTGTTAACCAACAGTGGTCTCAACTTCACGTCCCTACTGTAATGAGTGCTAAAATCCCAGCCACTCATGCTTGAACTACGTATTATTTAGAATAGGTCCTGCACATGCACATGCTCGACTGGGTGAAGTTGGTGGATAGAGTAGATATATTCATTCCATATCGACGGTTATGGGCGCTCGGTCGAGTTCGCAAAAGTGTACGGGTAATATAAGGTTGAAACATTTTTTTTAATTAAAATAATGTTCTGCGTAATCCTATAATTTTTAGTAAAAAAAACCATCTATAACATTAAGAAATAATGAAAATTTGGTACACAAAATCGCGCGATTTTTTGTACCAAATTTTCGGCTGCGGCGATAAGGTTGAAACATTTTTTTTAATTAAAATAATGGTTCGCGTAATCCAACAATTTTTTTCGAACTCTATAATTTAAACTTTCACTTTTACGCTTACTTCGCACAATGTAAATTACTAAACTGATCAACTAACTCAAAAACCTATCACTGAACTAATTTTAAAACGGTACTTTTGTACATCTATAAAGAAAATCTGCGCATCAAATACTGAGCCTAAGAACATCTGCAGATAAGAAAATTAACTGTTAATGGAGTTCTTGGATTATATTTCTTTTTTAACAGAAATAAGAAAAATTAAAAATTCTTATTTTAAAAATGAAATAAGGCCCCAAAAGTTTGTTTTGAGACCCCAATTTTCATTAGGAAATAAAGCCCCGAAAAAGGAAATACAGTCAAAATCGGTTATAACGACCTTGAAGGGACTGACGATTTTGGTCGTTATAAACGATAGGTCGCTGTAACCGATATCAAGGTGCATACGTAAATTAACCTGTTTTCAACTTTTTTATTTATTTTTATAGTTTTTATTTGTATCAGACATATATATGTATGTATTATTTACAAAGTACATATGTACATTTATTATTTATTAACAAAAGTAGAAATATCTGATTGTTTACTTTTTGTTGATATGAACTTTTTTCAATTGCTTTTTCCATCAATACAATATTTTCTGTAAAATTGTTGTCACCAAGATCATTAAATAAACAGAATGTACTTAAAGTTCGTACAGAATTTAGCGCTTCCTCGATTGTTGGCTGAACAAATCCTATTTCTGAAAAAAAAAATGTTTTGTTGCATTTTGACCGAGAACATAGCTGTCGCACCAACAGCTGCGTCGATCTTAGTCGTTATAACCAATATTTTATTTCAAAACAAGGAAAAAATCGGTCGTTGTAAGCGATGTCGTTGTAAACGATTTGTTATTCAATGGGTTTATAATGGAGCTCAGCCGGGACCTAAGAATTTGGTCGTTATAAGCGATACGTCGTTATAACCGATGTCGTTGTAAGCGATTTTGACTGTAACACCCCAAATTTTATTAAAAATCGTTGTTGTTGTTTCCTGTAGAATTTTTTGGGGCCTTATTTAATTATTTTTTTTGGGCCTTATTTCGCAGAGCCAAAAATAATATATGTACTGATATGAAGCCCACAGACGATTTATTTGAGGAGGCTAACTCTGATGGAGTTTACAAAATTTTTCATTTAACAAGAGTGGCAGAAAAGTTGGGCGATTTTTTTATTTTTGTTTTGGACAATTTTTCATCGGCAGTTGGACATCTATTTTTTGGGCCTTCTTTCATTATAACTTTTCAGTTTTGACATTTTGTGCGCATTTCATTATGAAAAATCAGCCAAGCAGCAGAAAATGAAAATTCGTCCAAAGCGAATGACAAATCATCCAAATTTATTTTTGGTCGGTTCTTCATTTCTCGGTTATGGGTGATTTCGTTTTGGGCGGTTTTTCACATAGCCAACCAGACCACTAATTGGTTTAAGTAATTAGAAAGATGATTGTTTTTGGATTTGTTTACAGACACAAAAATTTAAAATAAGGACTCGGAGTGGAAATTGTGCTACAATTGGACTTGCAAATTTATATAGAATCGATGTAAGAGCCATGACATCTACGATGGAACATTATCATAGTATTCATATGACACAAATATTGCTTTTTATTTGCTTGGTAAGACCCCTTTTTATATTATAAGAAATATAATTTGTGATGACGAAAGACAAATATTTCTAAACCGACGTAACATATATCTTAAACTCAAAAGTTGGCCTCTATGTAATAAATAAAGGCGCAGGGTCATAAGTCCACAGGCCAAAAGTCCACAATGGACTTTTGACCCACCTAGGTGGGTTATAAGTCCACAAATCCATTGTGGACTTATAACCCACCTATTTGAGCCAAAAGTTCACAATTTTAAAATGAAAGTAGGCCATAAGTCCACAATTATCCATATGAATAAAAAATAAATTAAAACAAGATACACGTGTTACATAAAATCCTGCAAGGCTAGCTTGATTTACGACACAGAGTTCAAAGAAATATCCAAAATATGTGATGCCCTTCATCCACATCCTGACCAATCGGATGTGTTTAAAAGGATGCAACTAATTAATTCTTGTTGACGGCACCTTTAATGTTCTTCCATTAGGTGAATAGAAGCAATTATTAGTTGTCTGTGTAGCACATTCAGAGCATGTATCTATACCGAGCATTACTTACTTATTCTTAAAGTTAATTAAAAAGTTCGTATTCATTGTTCAAAATAATTTTAAAATTACAGTATTTTATTTAAATACGAAAAGTTTTTCAAAAACAATTTATAATTTTTAAATTTTGCGAATTGTTCCAAAAATTTATAAAGTTATTTTGAAAAATTCGCAAAATTTAAAAATTATAAATTGTTTTTGAAAAACTTTTAGTGTTTAAATAAAATACTGTTAAAATTTATAAAGTTATTTTGAAAAATTCGCGCGAATTTTTCAAAATAACTTTATAAATTTTTGGAACAATTCACAAACTTTTTAATATAAATTGTTTTTGAAAAACTTTTAGTGTTTAAATAAAATACTGTAAAAATTTATAAAGTTATTTTGAAAAATTCGCGCGAATTTTTCAAAATAACTTTATAAATTTTTGGAACAATTCACAAACTTTTTAATATAAATTGTTTTTGAAAAACTTTTCGTGTTTAAATAAAATACTGTAAAAATCTATAAAGCGAATTTATTATTATATTTTTTACCTACAATAAATGAGAAATTCGCGCGAATTTTTCAAAATAACTTTATAAATTTTTGGAACAATTCGCAAACTTTTTAATATAAATCGTTTTTGAAAAACTTTTAGTGTTTAAATAAAATACTGTTAAAATTTATAAAGTTATTTTGAAAAATTCGCGCGAATTTTTCAAAATAACTTTATAAATTTTTGGAACAATTCACAAACTTTTTAATATGAATTGTTTTTGAAAAACTTTTAGTGTTTAAATAAAATACTGTAAAAATTTATAAAGTTATTTTGAAAAATTCGCGCGAATTTTTCAAAATAACTTTATAAATTTTTGGAACAATTCACAAACTTTTTAATATAAATTGTTTTTGAAAAACTTTTCGTGTTTAAATAAAATACTGTAAAAATCTATAAAGCGAATTTATTATTATATTTTTTACCTACAATAACTTTTTTTTCGGGTAAACAAAAACGCGCTTCAACAACTTCCTTTGATAGACTCTTATCAGCAAGTGAAGGCTTACCGATATACTCTGAGATTAAAATATTAAACAAACATCAACACCTAACTGAAAATAAGATCTGCCTGAAAAGTACTAACAACAAATTTCTCAACTCCTTGTATGCTTGTGTATTTGTTTACATTTTGTGTCAATCCGCTCCTGAAATATTGTTCAAGAGACACATTATAGTCTAAGAGAGAATCAAAGAAAACTTCTCAATTTTGTTGTACTTTAAATTATGAGAATTGTGGACAATGACCCACCATAGTGAGCCATAAGACCACAGTCAGTGAGTCAAAAGTCCACAAGAATTTTGTGTGGACTTTTGGCTCACCTAGGTGGGTTATAAGTCCACAATGGATTTGTGGACTCATAACCCACCTAGGTGGGTCATAAGTCCATTGTGGACTTTTGGCCTGTGGACTTATGACCCTGCGCCATAAATAAAATGGTAGATATCTATAAATGTACTCATTGATTTTTCATAACACAGCGAGAGATGTCATCCAATCAATAAAATTGCAGTGGGCATTTGCATTACGATGACCAAGAGAATGGAATGAGCAGCTAGACTCTATGGCAATTGTGTATATATTATATATACCCAGAAGATGTTATACAGGCGATTGGTTCATAAGTGTCTTCACGAAATTAGCACGCGCTTCATTGATAATGACAGTTCATGGCGGGAAAACCTTAAAGTCGAAGTACGAGTGTGTGCCCGAAATATGCGTTCGATTTAAGTGATGAAAATGCCTTTGAAATCGTCAATGTCATAGGGTGTGCCGTTCTTAGTTGGAGTGGCACAGAAGACAAGAGCCACTAATGTTTATCACACACAAGTTTTGAACAGCAATCTAATGTTTTTTTTAATGCAAATTTATTAATTTAGTGTGTGGAAATGACGAATACCTTTTTTTATGGTGCTAATACTTATTTCTTTTGATTTCTTGGAAACAAAAATAAATCATTGGTCTTGCATCTACGTATGGTAAGGTTGTTTTTTGCATTATTATGGGTACTGTTATATATACATAATATAATTTGTTATCTACGAGGTGAAGGTGATGGCCAAAAGAAGTCATCCGAAGTTGTTTGGCTCTCTTTTTTTTCTAAATGAACTTCGATTCGGTTTTTTGATTTTTAGAATTTTATCGGTCAAGTCGAGAAGATGATATCGGCCAAATGGGCGCTCATACGGGATCGTTTTAGCAATGGCTTGAAATAAACACAATCAAAAAACAGAATCGAAGTTTTTCATTTAGAAAAAACTTAGAGCCAAACAACATCGGATGACTTCTTTTGGCCCACCCTGTACATATTTTGGAGAATCCTTTTTTAATACTTGCACAAAAATTACAGCTACAAGAAAAAGAGAGTAGACTTTAAATTTGAATTCTGCTCTCTATTTGTGTACCTACATTAGTTTAAACCAAACTGAACTTTTAATCTATCATACTCTACTCTCTCAACGCATATTTGCTTAAAAGCAGCATTTCGTTTTACAAAATTGTTGTTCGCGTGCTTTGGCATTTAAAATTGTAAAGTTTCGATAAAGCGTGTCAAAGCGCGCCGACGCCTGCACTCAGTAAAAAACATTTTTCGCAATATCTGGTTAAAAAGTGTCAATTGTTTCTAGGCTCGTAAACCTATAAGATTTTTGAGTGCAAGGACGGCGTAGCAGGAGTTTCTGATCTGTATGGGCAAGTTCTTGTTTTTGACTGGAATAGATTGGTGATGCTGGTTTACGAGCCTATGATTGAAATGGCCTTTATTAGTGAACTTGGATATTTTTTTAAATTTCTTCGATACACTTAAACACTTGAACGATACGGTTTTTTTGTTTGAACTTGTCGTAGGAATGTGCGTAGGAGTAGGTTATAATTTTTTTGGCACCAGCCAGCAAATTTTTAGCTTGGAGGACTTTTTAATATAAAAAACTCACTTTTTTGTTGCTTTTTTGTCGGTCTACCAGCCAAATTTTAAAGATATGCATCGCACAAAAAATCAGACTGGACGAAATGGCATATTTTTTTTTTAATTTCACAAGGTCACAACCCTTAAAGCGACCGCTATGACCTTGGCAGAGTTAACATGGACCTAAATCAACAATTTAATCCGACAAATCTGACTCACAAAAAATGTTTACTGCCTCTCCGACTATTATGTGTTTATAAAGGGTGTTTTTTTAGACGTATAGAGGTATTAAATAACACACAAGAAAATCGTTTTAATGTCCATCAACTTGGCTTTATTGGAAGGATAGTTTTATGCCATTAATGTTTAAATTTGATTTCGGGCATGTGGCCGCCGCGGCTGGTTCGAATGAAGTAAAGTATAGAGGTCTAATTTTCAACCACTTTTTCGAGCATTATGGGCTGTATGTCGGCAATAACGCCACGAATGTTGGCTTAAAGTCCCCTACCGTTTCTGTTTTGTTGGCGTAGGTGAGCGACTTCACATATCCCTAAAGAAAAGAATCCAATGGTGTCAAATTACACGATCTTGGTGGCCAATTGACAGGTCCATTCCGCGAAATTATGCGCTCATCGGATGTTTCCTTCAATAAATCGATTGTGACGTGCGCTGTGTGGCATGTAGCGCCGTCTTTGGACGGCATCTCATCCACATTCATGTCATCCAATTCGGGAACAAAATAGTCGGTTATCATAGCTCTATACCGGTCTCCATTAACGGTAACTTACTCTCGGAAGAAGTATGGCCCAATGACTCTACCAACCCCTAGAGCACACCAAACAGTCAGTTTTTGTGAATGTAATTGCGTCTCAAGGGTCTCATGTGGATTCTCTTCACTCCAAATGCGGCAATTTTGCTTCTTGACGTAGCCATTCAACCAAAAATAAGCCTCATCACTGAACAAAATTTTTCGATGAAAATCAGCATCGATATCAATCTCATTTTCGGCCCATACACCAAAATCACGACTCATTGCATGGTCACGCGGCTTTAATTCTTGCACAAGCTGGATCTTGTAAGGTCGTAAGCCAAGATCTTTGCGTAAAATCTTCCATAAAGATGATGGACAAAGCTGAACATAAATGACATTAGAGTTGATAGATTTGACCACAAAATGTGAGTTTTATCTCTATTCCAAAAACCAACCTCTAAAAAAAACACCCTTTAGATAAGCGGAGGTAGCAGTCTGGCTATGCCAATCGCCATATCTTGTTGATATTTTACATTATCCAAAAGCGTCACTATAAACGATTTTCCCAATAGTTTACGATGCCTGGTACTGGCTAGTGTCGGACTTTTACGGATCAAGTGAACCAAAATGGAAAAATCGTTTTACAGTTTTGCCACCACTGCATTTTGAGTTTAGAATTAATTCAGCCCAAGTGGGTATATTTTTGAACCGCAAAAATAAAACGAATATAAATTTTTAAGACTACTGCGTAAACTGCAGTTAACACTTTAGTTAAAAACAATAATCAAACAATATTTCTCCTCCAAGTTCCATTAAACAAAGTTGATTACCTATTAACATCGTATAATATAAAACTTTTTGTTTCGTTTTATCTAATCAGTGCCGACCGTTTCAATAAAAACTTACAAACAACTCGTGATTTCATAAGGAAAAAAGAACGTGACTGTTTAACTGCAGCGGGATAGATTTTGTTAGTTCCATGTAATTTTGCCAAATTTAGTTTATTATTCATTAAGGTAATTTTGGATGAAAACATCGCTTTCATTGTTTAAAGGTATTATCAAACAAATGCATATAGATTTATGTTTCTTTCCTGTAGCTATACGTATGTCTCACTCTATTTGTCCGATGTGTTTTCCAAAACAAAAAATACGTCCACTGATAATAGAGCACGTATAATCGAAGCCGGCATTTTATCAGAAGAGGTCGTTTCAATTTTGATGTTATAGAATTATCGGTATTATGACAATTTGTTAACAACCGATAACGATTTAGAACGGTTAAGCTAATGCACTTGTACTTAGGACATACATAGTTAAATCAGCATTGAAAATGCTTTAGCTTTTCAATGGTGGGGAAGACATAATGGGTCGTATGAATAAAACGTAGCAATTGCTTTTACTCAAGAGAAATGTCAAAATCGAAGCATTTGCTACATTTCGTATGAATATAAACCAATTTGAGTTAGTTCCAATTTTTGACATGTTTGAAAAGCGGCGGCACTGACCTTTTACTCAGATCGGTATGAATAAAACTTATCAGACAAAGCAAATGCTATGCAAATTCTCAATCTGCTATTTAGTATGCTCAGACCTTTTGCTAAATATTTTGTACGCACATTCTTTACATAAAACAGTTTAATTTTATTGTGAATTTTCGATGTTATGTTTATAAATAGTTAAATTAAGTTCTGTTCGTGCAGGAAAACCACAGAAAACATTGATGCGATAAGTTTTCGCATTACACATACCTGTTTTACCTCTTGTTGCTAAACGTTCGTGTTAAACAAACAAAAACAGTATAAACAAAGAAGAATTGGTGACGATAATAACTTCAAGCAATTGTTTCCTTTTACGCGTGAAAACGTGGACATTTTGGCTAATACTTTTTTAAATGATAATTTTGAGACGCGTTGTGGTGCTCTTTCAAATATCCAGAAAATTAAATCTTTACTAAGGTATTTAAGAGATCGGGGCTTTCAGGTAAACATTTTAAAATTCATGGCTTAACAAGTGAAAAATTTATGTGTTTAGGTTGGTGTTGGAGAAGATCTTGGTGTTTATCAGTCAACCGAGGAAGAAATCAAACATCACCAAACGATTTGGCAAATAAAATTTATGTTTCCATGTGCAATTGGAGCTATAGATTGCATTCATACTTCTGAATTTTATTTATTTTTAATTTCAATTTCCACAAAATTTAAACATTTTAGCATTTCTACTAAATATCGATTGATCTCCATCGGCAGCATAATAAACACATGCTACAATTCTCTTCATGTCCTGAGTAAGAAAAATAAAATGCACCTCAATTTTCCGTTTATCTATCCTTATTCCTGTACTGTTCAGCTCTTTTACATTTTTACTCTATTTATCGCTTAAATGTTATTGCGTTTAAATTACGCTAAAAGTAGCTTGCAAACAAATTTAAAAATACCTTCAATACACCTGCTAATGGATTATAATTGTGTAAAAAATTCACGTTACCTCTGTCTCTTTTCGTCACCACCTCATTCGCTTTTCTGCCGCGTTTTCGTTGTTGTTTGTTAATATTTTTTATAAATCGAATCACATTGTTATGTCAAGATGTATATGAATTGAAATTCATAGTTGTATGAGAAAAAGACACATGAAACAGTCTTAATCAGTGTATTATTGAATTGGCAATTTTTCGGGGACTACCGGGCGTATGTGGAACTTTTTTTCGTAATTTATTTACTATCATGCTATAGTTTGTTTTGTATACTCGAATCAATGTGGTGTGACTGATGTGAGCTTTATTTGGCTTAGTGAGCTTTAAGATTATTACACACATATTTTTCTGTGTACTGGAAAAGGCTATTTTGTCCTTAGTGGATCGTCAGCAATGCAATTATAAGAAATAATTGAGGAATATTTTATGTCATGCTCATGACACAACGTGATCAAATTTGATCATTTGTGTTTTGTAAGTAATATTAATTGAAACGCCTGAATTGGACCACTACCCTTTCTGCAAAGTACATGTACGCGAATATTTAACAATCAATGTCAAAAATCTGCGATCACAAATACTGTTAGGACTTTCGCCAATTGCGTATCACAATGTCTTACTATTATTTCTATTGCAGCAATACCTACCGCAGAAGAAAAGTGTTAATATTCGCAGAAAGCCGCGGACGCGGCGATTATTTTTACACGACCATTACCAATGTCACAAAACTCTTGGTTTGACGAATAATGACGAATAATGGAAATGGCCACCACGAGCACGCATACAGGACCATATCCTTTTCATGAAATTTTCCATAACCAAATCGCAAAGTGGCTGCCCTATGTCCTCGATAGCCTAACGAATTTTATCTTTGAGGTCTTGAATCGACGCTGGGCTGTTGGCGTAGACCTTATCTTTCACGTGGCCCCAAAGGAAGAAGTCGCATACCTCTTTATTATGAAATAAACATCCAATCATTTATCTCAAAAAATTACATTTTTCTTTGAATACCAAAATAACACATCCCCTTTGGTTTTTGTGAAAATTGGGAAATACAAAAAAATCCTTTTTTTTAATCAAATACTAAATTGAATTTGCATGTACTCAACATCACACTCACCTAAATACAACAATGACTCCAAGTAGGGGGGTTGCAGGGGGCAGCATGCCCCCTCATACGCATTTCTCTTGGTAAGAATGACGAAATTTGACGAATGTTGCTGATGGGATAGAGAATAGACTCGTGGTCAGGCAGAAGTAGTCCGGCTGCGAGTCGCTTCTGTACATACAAGTAATCATCGTGGAAGCGATGAACAGCCAACATTTCACAACCGAGACAATAGAGCAACTCAACGTAAGCTTCGACAGAACAGTTGAATATAGCAACCACTATACCCCAGATCAAGTTGCAAAACCATCCAAAGCACTCGGACCTGACAGGATATCAAAGCTTATGCTGTAACACCCCGGAGATTCCGGTATTAAATACCTAACAGTAATCCTCAACCTCTCAACTCAAAGCTTACTGATCCCTTGGTCATGGAAAATCGGCAGAGTGATCCCTCTCCTCAAACCAAGGAAACTAGCAGATCAAGCCAACTCATAACGACCAATCTCTCTTCTATCTCCTGTCGCGAAAATCCTTGAGGCCCTTACTTACCGCTAGCCAACCACCAACAGGGATTCCGCAACCTTCACCGTACCACTTGCTTAAAGACATCTTAGAGCCATCACTATCAAACTCCCCCAAACGCTGGCTTGCAAACCACCTCAGCGGCAAACAAACATTTGTAGAATCCCAGAATTCTTTAGCAGACGCAGACCACCCCAGACCACAACAACATACGCATTTCACATAGTGTTTACAAATGTTGCGCACGAAAGTCGTACTCGTACTCGTTCCCTTAAAATGCACACGCTACTGCCCAAATTAAATTTCCACAGTACATTTATTTAAGTGTGAATCTTAAGATTGTTATGAAAAAAAGTCTGAAATGAAAATTCTGTAACTTTTAATCCATATTTCCCTTGGATTTAAAGAAACGTTGCACATACCCAACCTCGCACACACCCCATAATCCAACAGTGACCCCAACCAGGGCAGTTACATATATTTCATGGTACAAGGGTAACAATTTGAGCGCAGTATATGCTGTTATATAAAAATATGTTGACATTGCCACCTTCCCTGAAAGAAAATTGCAACAATTTGTGCTACATATGCAGCGCAAACGATGAAACGTTGAATTCTTTTACTAAGTTTGACACGTCGCAATTAGCGAAATTGACTGACAGCCTAAGTTTGGTTTTATAAGCTTTAGGCTTTCCATCATGGCATTATGGGAAAATGGTGCTGGTTGTGGTTCATTTGCTAACCTCACTTGTCAAATCATCGACCGTTGCTCGGTTGGGATTAACCATTCTTTAATGGCGTTTTCAATTGAAGAAAAGAGTCGGCCTTTTTATGAAAAGATCAAATCTAGAAGTGCTATTTCTATGTTATCTATATTTCTTTGAAAAAAGGGCACTTCCAGGTCAATTCTTAATATGACAGAAGTGTCCGGAATATTTTGAGAGAATTGCCCTGAACTCACCAACACACACTAGCAAAATGTCAGTTGAAATGTTTTTTGCGTTATTAGAAAAAAATTTTTTGCTTGTGAACCGAAAATATACAATTACGCGTGCAAAATGTAAACTGAAAATGAAATATATTGATGCGGCCTATTAAAACATTCATATTTACTGTAGAAAACAAAAAAACAAGTAGCAAACGAAAATCTAATCACATATAAATATGGTGTCTTATGTTGAAAAAGTGCTCCAACGAATTTCATTAAAAAGAGCAATTCTGAACAAGCAATTCTCTCGGAACTTCAATGAAAAACGGAATAAGTTCCTTACTTATGTCCTTGTCAAAGCCCCGTATAACTTTGTGAATTACCGAATGTTCCGAGTAAGAGGTGATGAAACTTTGCAGTCGTAACCTAAGACTATGTAGGTACTTAGATATTGTTCATATTGCAACAACTCATCAAGTTATTAATTTGGTATTATATATGTACATAAGTTTACACAGCTGATGCTGAACTGAGAAAAGTTTACTGAACTTTATACGATTCTAGGTAAATTTCCGACAAAATCTTTTGTTTAACATCACGCATAGATACTTACCACAGAGGGGCAGAATTAGTCAGAATTTCTAGCAGCGTCATGGTCATAGACTGACTTTTGTCTGGCTTCGGGATTCGGCTACGTAATCTACTTAACGTTATAATGTTTTAAATTAAAGTAGTTAAAATATAAGTTGTGCCTTATCCTTGAACAGGATCATGCCCGAAAATGAAGTACTGGAGTTTAGAACCCCTATTTGATCCGATTTAACTTTAGACATTTTGTCAGGTAGCCGTGTCCGAACGACGAGACGTGCGGATAGTTAAAAAATAATGCATAATTGGGTAAAAATAGAAACCGCAAGCGTTTAGGTATAATACGTAGTACAAAAATTATTGAAAATTACAACATTATACCAATGAAAATGTGTATTTTATCGGTTTCATCCCAATAAGCGAAAATGTAAACAAAAACGTAATTTAGTTGTAAAAACCTTCACCGTATACCTATGGGAGCAAAAAAAAAAAAACAAAAGCACCTTAACTCAAATTATTCCAAATAAACAAATAACCATCTCATTTAAAATGCACACCCCCACCACACGATCTTATACACATGCGCTTACGCACAAACACTCAAAAGTCAAAACTCAAGAGAATAATAATAATTATTGTCAAAAAAATGCTAATGCAGCGCACCCTGAAAATTATGCAGAACTTCTGTGACCGAGTCAAGAATGAATCCAAATCCAACACTGTATTCCATAGCAGAGTGAGCAGTTTGACAGCTTCTTGAATAGCACAACAAAAGACAGCAACATACCTAACATTCCGACCTATTGCCAGACAAAGACAACAACGGTCTGCAATTGGCACCCATCGCACCCTTTATCACCAGAACGAAAGAGACAATCAGCCGTCTAGCAACAGCGGTGCGACAAAAACAGAAATATATAAGTAATCTAACACACAACCGATATGAAATCGATTGGAAGAAAATTCTTATGCAAAAAGTGAGTAATAAAATTAACATTTACTCGTGATTTAATTTGATCCGCCATCGTTCACTGGTGAGACTTACATATTCTAAATAGCCGTGAATTTGATCATCCGTACTCCCCTCGGCCATTTTTCCACTAGACTCGGGTGTGGGACGTATATCGAACAATCAAGTGGAGCTGTTTTTCGTTTCTCGTTCACTCACTGTCTGCACTACACACAAACGTATTGCAAACACCAATAGAGCATAAAAAGAAGGGAAAATTCCTCAGCAATTTACTTTTTTTTATTCACTTCACTGTAAAAATAGGGAATTTATTAAACGAGTACACTATACACTGTCGAAACTTGTTTTTGAACTAAGCCGAGCAACCGCAACGTTGCACTTTGATGTTAACAAAAATAAACTTCTGCAGGCGGGCCCTTTTAAAGTGACAGCACGAGCACTCCACTGATTTGAGTGCGAACACGAATGAAAAAAAAATTAAATGCTGCGAGATTTTTCGAGTGGAATATACAGAAAAGCTTTAATTCTGCGTTTCGAATTGTGAATGGGGCTAAAAGCTGCAGTGGTGGATACCAATTGGTGTATTTAAATACAGTAGCGGAATTTGAAATAATTGTGGTGGTTGGTGGACTGTGGAAATGTTCTTGATAAAAATTTGAAGGGAAATCGCAATGAATACGGAGTGAGATACTCGCATGTTGCATGTTAATGCATACATTATCAGCCTTATTTATGTATTATAAAGAGTATATAAAGTTTTGCACCTTTTAAAATGCCTCTAAGCGCATAAACCTTATTTATTAAAATTATTCAACGTTGTATACAGCTTGTAAAAGCTAAACGAGCTTGGACGTTGTTTAGTGCCTGCATATAAGTGGAATAGTATCGAAATGTAATTTTGACTTGAAAAATTTGTCACATTTTATTTTAAATGAAATCAAAAATGTATTGAATAGATTATATCCCGATGTACTAAAAACAAATTTTAGTCACGACTTTAAATTTATGGAATCTCACAATTGCGAAATTTGTATAGAAAATATACCTATCCACTGTGAACCACTTAAATTTAGAGTCGAAACTAAAAATGTTTATTTGTAAGGCCCATCGACTTTTTTATTTTCAATTTTAAATTGAATTGGTTGGCGGTTCGACCGTCTGGAGAGCACCAGGTCGTACTACGGACAGGCTCCGTAGGCTCATATAAGGCTTATGTGGCCTTGATGATGCGGATCACAGCTAGGCGATCACTTACCGGCTTAAAGTCAATCCGCGGTACCAATAATCATTTTTAGTGTCCAAGCTAAATTTTTCGATCTCACAATGGCAAAACTTTCCATACAAAATTGCATATTGTGACCAACAAAATATTTAGTGTAGAGGTTAAAAATGATTATTAGTAAGGCCCAATAACTTTTGTCCTAAGCCGATTTCCCACGACGAATCCGCATCCTAATACATGGAATCTTTTATGGCAGCTGTAATAAATATCGCAATTTTTCCTTTTCATCATACCTGATCCTATCCATCGTATCTCCTGGATCGCGGTAATATCTGCCTTTCAAGTTTCTGAGTAGCACCTGGGGTGTACAGCGTTCGTACGTTCCAGGTACATACTCTTAAATCGTTGTCCGTTGACGTTCCGGGTCTGGTTGCCGTTTGAGGGAAATCGTTATTCGAGGCTTCTCGCGTCTCTCTCATAACTAGTGTTTTTTTTACATGGTCGGGAAGTTACCCCGACGGCACAACCCCCAACCTGGGGTGCCAGGCACTGGAATGTGCACTCGAGCTCAATTAATGTTCATCTAAAAGTAAATCAACACTGCCATGGGTATACGAGGACAAGCAACAGCTGATTCACAAATGGATCACGACAGAACACCTGAGACAAGCTAAAATGACAATAAAGTTGCCGACCTGCTCCATTCAAAAACGGGTTCGAAGTATGAGTCGAAGTACATTGAAATTGGTAGTGGCCTTGACTACAGGACATGGTAATTTCAGGTATCATTTAAGGAAGATGAGCCTTATAGAGGATGATACTTGTAAGCTATGCCTGACAAAATTTTCATAAAAAATAGTAAAAAAAAAAATAATAAGAAATTTAAATTTTCCTGCGGCCGACATGTCCATTTTGAGGGCTCAAATACGATAACTTCCGTGCGCAAAAATGATTACCTTTGTGAGGTGAAATATGTATGGGGTGCATGCTGCTCCTCACATACTTACACAAGTTAATTTATAAAAAAATAAATATATTTTTTATAATTCTCAATGTTCAAAAACTAGAACACATAAGACAATTCGGATTTCAGAGTTCAACTAAAAATTTAGTGTCTAAGTTTCAAAACTAATATGGAAGTACAGATTCTATAGTCCTTCATTGTAAGCAAAGCTTTACAATGAAGTTCCATTGTTTTTTTTTTTCGTTTTATTTCATTTAAATTTCCCTTCGTTTCTCGATATATTAACAAATTAAAACAATTGAGTTTTTTCACTTAACTTTTTTATCACAGCCGTTTTATGAAAAGCATAAAGAAAGCAAATGAGAACCGAAAAATAAGCTCCGACAATCTGACAAAGGGCTTCAGAAACCCTAAACTCATGAATTACACAATTCATTTGTTAGATTTATGCAAAGATGTTTTGGAAATCTATTAAAATAAATAAAGTGCTCCTCAGAAGTAACTTAGAATAGGTTAGGAGGTTATGACCATGTCGAATGGAACATTGCATAATTGTCAGTTTATTTGCAGAAAAAAAAAAACACTTTCGTTTTCGTTAAAAACAAAACAACAATCGATAAATCACTATTGCTCAAAACGACGCCTATTGTTTATAATTACTCGTATTATTACTTCTGACATTATAGACTGAACAAACAAAGTTAACACTTAATATTATAAAAATGTTGTAATAGGCAACCGCGTTACATTTTAAACGTTTTAACCTAAATATTTTGAAATAACAGTTTTTCAAAAATGTACCAAGGGGCTTTTCCAGAAGCGAAGATAACAAAAAAAAGTGTCAAATTGGACTTTGGCACAGCGGTCACGCTAGGTGACATGATTTATCATTTAGAATATTAAAGTACACATTTGACAGCAGTTTATCATGAAGAGTTCGAGGATCGCATAATGCGTGTAATAAAATGACAAAATGCTGCTGAAAACTGAATTGATAAATTTGTCACTTCACAGCTTCGCAGATCAGGAATTGACCTCCAAGTTTGTTTTCATAAAAACAAACAGTTTAAGACTAGACTGACTAGGTATTAGTCATTTACGAGCGGCAATAATGTAGGCACACTTAGCTAACGAGATACGATTTATCACAACTTTTTAATTTGTCATGTACACGTGCGCTTATAATGCATAAATATCTAATAAATTCATTTTTCATCACATATCAACAACAATTCAAAGTGATTCCGCATTGGCTTCAAAATTTATACGTTTTTCACCGAACGCTGTTTGTTTTTTCCAATGAGATATTAAACTATTTCCACCTGTGACAACAAGTCCAAACATTACCTATACGACGATAGTTATAACAAATTCCTTGAAAACTAAGATATAACTAATATTAGTTATATCAATTGCACAGAACGTAAAGAAGATGTTATCAAAACATAAATACCAATTCGGCTTCTTAAATATTTGTTTATTTATTTGAATAGCTCTGAACGCCACTTGACGTTAAGTCAATTATGTATGTGATGGATTATTGATATTCAATTGGGGCTTTGAATCGCAGGTTACAAGTGAGAAAATAAAAACGAAATGGAAAGGGAATGTAGATGGTGAAGTGTAAAATAGAAAATCGAAAGTCTTAAGTGATTACAAAAACAAATATGTGAGGATAGATATAAATAGAACGCACTCGAATCAGAATGATATGATACAAAATGAGGAAATGGTTCATTTTTAATGGGACTTTTGTGGCCGCCGCAATTTGCATCGCCTCGCGTGATGTTCATATTTTGAGCTTTACATGCGTAAATTTCTTGGCCGCGACTATTGTCTTTATTATTATAAATTGCTGAGAAACAAGATATTATAAAAATAAATAAAAAAATAGTTGGCCCAACAGGTCCCGTAGGGACCCTGGGCCTAGCTTCTCACAACCATTCGTGTTGTGAGTTTTTCATTTTTGGGACGAATGAAAGTTATCTACAGTTTTATGCCGAGTCCAAACGGCTAATTGAGAAGCTCTTTCATGACAGTTATACTCTCGGATGTTTGTCAGACGTTCGCGAGAGGTGGCGCAGTGGAACAAGATATTATATATAGCTATGTAAATTTAACAAATGTGAGCTTCCGCTGATTTGATGTCGAGACAGTCTTTTCTTAGCGACTATAGTAAAATAGTGGGTCTGACAAAAGATTGATTTGTATTATTAAAGGAAAATCTGCAAAAATAGGAACAATAAAATATAAGTCTAGTGACGTTTGTCGTTTTTCACTATAAGATACCTGAGCCATCTAGTTACTTCTCATAGATATATTAACATATACCTTACACGAGATGTGTCATTCCTTCAATTTCATAAAGTCCGTTAAGAGCCATATGCGAAGGTTAGGTTAGAGGGATAGTTTCCATTATATGCACTTATAACCCCGAAGCCATTGAGGCCCATTGTGATTACCCTTTTAAAGTACATGATAAAACGCGCAAGTTACAAATCCATACGGAACCGTGGATAAATCTTCTTAGATCTTAGCAAGTATCGTTGCTAGATCTTGCTCGTTCTTGGAGGGCTGGGCAGTGACACAGGAGAAGTTCCACAGATTATATTTCCTCTTTGTCTAAGCAGCTTCAGCAGAAGTCAATTGTAAAGATGCCCATCCTTTTGGCCATGTTTTCAATGATGCAGTGTTTGGTTTTTACCCCGACGAGCACTTGGATAAAGTTTCTATCAAGAGATGTTAGGATCTTCGACCTTTTAGTGTCAATTGTGGGGCACAAGTTTCGCGTTATGATACAACCATAAGTGTTTTTCCATCGTTCTTTTGCTAAATTTGGCATTGTCAATGAAGCTCTTAACTGCGTTGAAAGAGCGTATTACTTGTCCTTCAGCTCATATATGTCCATTTCAGTGTCACATTAGTTTATCCGCTGCCTCGTTCACTTCTACATCAACATGTCCAGATACAACAGTTCAGTTCAGTCCAGCACAACAGTTTTGGGTGATGGTTTTTCGCTCTTATTGCCGAAAGGCATAGACTTACAGATTTCGAGTTTACCATATTGGAGTTGATAGCTTTTAGTGCTGTTTGGTTGTCCACGCAGAGGCTAATTTTCATTGCTGGTAGTTCCCTCGATAAAACAGCTTCAGCCGCTTTCTTAACCGCGAACGTCTCTGCCCCGAAAACACTGTAGTGAGTTTCCAGTCTGTTTGACTGACTAATATTAAGTTCTTCTAAGAAGATTCCCGATCCATTCTCTGTATTTGAGCCATCTGTAAAGATGGGTACACGCTTTATGAGGAGTAGGGTCGTTTTCATTCCGTTTAGGCAGAAGGGTCATTAAATGAAAACTTAAAACTTTAAAAATATATGTAAAACAACGGCAACACTTACAATAAAACATTATTTCAGTTTCAAAAGCTATAAATCTGTTCCTTTTTGTTATCTTTACTTTAACTTATATCTGTCAATAGTTTTGAAAAAACTGCTTTCAAACTTGAAATCAACCAAAATGTCTACCCAAACCTATTCGTTACCATGCTGACAATAAAAATGCAATTACAACTACAAAAACTTATTTCTAGCAAATATTTTCTACTTCTTCAAACATATTAAACATGGATCTTATAATATTTAATTTCAACCAATTAAAAACGTCCACTTCGTTTGTCAATCCGCATTTTTTTTTTTATAACTGCTAATGCAAATAAAAAAAATTTCTGAAAACCCTACTTCTCATTGCGATCACCTTAAGCCAGAAAACAGAAACTCCTGCTACGTTGGTCCTTGTACTCAAATAACTTGTTAAGTGTAAGAGCTTAAATAGTACATTAAATGCTTATAAGTCTCTAGCCACAACTTGCGAAATTTGCATGTTACTGAAAGCTATGACTCACATTGTTAAATGATATATTCACCCCTATTCGGAGTGGCGTTTACGACGATTTAAAAAACGCCAATTTGAATTTGGAATTTCAGTCGTTGAACGCCATTTGTCAAGGTCATGTTGAACCTATTCGCTTACGGCGAACGTCATGTGAGAAACTTTCTGTAAGGCGGTGAGCGACACAAAAAACGAAAAACGTCGTGAAAGTAAAACGCAACTCGGAATAAGGCTGAATGTACTTGCGCTATGTGCTCGAAAATATGCAATTACGCGTGCCTATGTCATTTACAGAGGTCTCATCTATCCCTGTACCGAAATTCATAAAAATTGGTTTTGCGGTCGTTAAAAGGCAACAATCTTACATAAATACATATAATACTAGGATTAAAGCAAGGCTACCATGAATTTTCTGTGCAAAAATGACAACTGACAACAAAACTATAGGGGTATTCACTGTTCGGTGTAACAGACCCAGTAAAATTGCGAAATTTTCTTTTCTTTTATCAAACCACACTTTTTCCCATCTCTTGCACAACTAAAACAATTGACAGATCCAGTTTGACAATTGACATTATATTTGGAAAAAATAACTTTTAAATATTAACCTCGAATTTTCCTGCTTCTAGAATGTAGTCTAATATCTCATTCTCTGTCCATTTTTTTAATTGATTTTCCCTTCAGCTGCGCTTACTTTTGTTTTCCATTCACTTGATTTATAGCTACGCACAGGAATTAACAATTTAGCGAACTATCAACTTGACAAGGCTACACTTTACTCTGTTGTATTTTTCGGTTACAATAGGGTCAGGGTAAAGATAAAGTGCAAAAGTGTAGCGAAATTTTAGTCAGTATATTTGTTGTTGTAGTGGGAAAAAAATACACTTTTGACTATCGCGACTATCGCATTTGACTTCCACAAAAGGTCCATTGCGCAAAAAAATCAATCTTTTTTTTGATTTGGATCACTTTTTGCAGATCTCCATATTTTTTTCAGATTTACACATACTGCTACAAATACCAATATACTTTGCACAGCTTTTTTAAGAAGTTAGCTTTCAAAACAAATGCGCAAAGTTTCGTGAAAACCCAAATAAACAAAAACACATAAATATCAACGGAAATAACTTTGAAGGAATTATTATCTTCATCGTATTCCTCATCATCTGAAGACTACGAATCACCGAAACTACTCCCTTTGTATCTACAACAGTGGAAACATTTTTCAAGTCGATATCCATAGTTGATTTTTCCAAAAACGAATGCAATTTGAACATCTGATATTATTGTCAAATAACGCACTACTCTATTTACAAAGCAGATCAATTTCGTTGCATGTTCCATAAGCCGCGTTAAATCTGAGATCTGAAAAAGATTTTTGGTGGTCCCAATGCAAAACGACATAAGTATTAATAGACCGTCCCGTCAGCTCCAGCGCTCCTAAACAATTCCCCCGCAAACTTTGAAAACAAAATTCTCTCTTAGATTTCCTATCTGTGTGCTTGTGTTGTGACTTGTGAGTTGTGACTTTGACGTATGCGTGTGAGGTGTGACCTGTGAACTGTGATCTGTTAATACGTCGTGTAAAGATAAATAGTATTATGTGTTCACTGTTATACTCTTATATCTTATGAGCTTTATGAGTATGACTATTACTCTCTTCGGCCGTCAACTCTCTTTCGTGGCGTCCTTTGTACGAATATGATGAATGAAAGTATTTCCTTGAATGATAAGGGATTTTGCATTCTTACTTTTGTAGTAAGAATGCAAAAGACTGTTAAAATGGCAGACAGAGACACTTACGAAAAAGTTAGGGAACGCATTTGTAGTAATCTATAAAAATAACAGATAGGTACATAATTCAATTCAAAAAAGTTGAATTTTCTAATTTACTAACAAAATTAGTAGATTCATATACCTAGCAGCAATGAAAGTGATGCGGAATTAAACGAACTTATTCTACATGCTTCCGAGTATATGGATGAGATTGTACTGATTGAACTACAAGAGGAAAAAGCGACACGGCAGACGGCATTCAAAATTACGTGGAGGAAATTATCCTTTCTTTAACTCCTTATCCTTCCAGCCACTTTCTAAAAGAATTTAAGGAGAACACCCAATTTTATTTTTCCGGCTGTTGATACCATTTTAATACGCAAGAAATCAAAACAAATGCACACATACCTAATATCAAATAGGATAACAAGTTTTAAATCAGCTGGTGACTGACAGCTTTTTCAATTCTTACACCAAGAAATTTGTTGAATAAAAATTCGTAAGATTCTCAGTGGAGGGGTAATATCTTGCTCTCTCGATGCGGCTCTTTTTAACGAATTTTTCAAGTTAATGAACGGCATGGAGTAAACAATTTTAAAATATCGTAGGAACTAGTAAAAATTCGTAAGATTTAAAAGTAAAGGAACAGACCTATAGTTTGTACACAACTGCGAAGTTGAAATTTAATGTAGAAAAATTTGACTTTTTCAATTGTTAATACATACATATTTTAAAACCGTAAAAAATAAGCACCCAAAAAATCTCTTTTTTATTTTGACAATTCATTTGTTTAGATTGGCTGAGAGTGTGAACAGCAAGAGCTAAATAGAGTAATATAGAGTGGATTTATATTATATTTATGTGGTCCATTTAAACATTCATATAAACTGTAAAAACAAAAAAGTAGCAAATCTCGCATAAATTGATGTGCATAATTGGTATGTCTACCAGTACTGCAAAAGTGCTCGAACGAATTTCATTAAATTCTGCAATTCTGTACTTCACTCGGATCTTATTTTTTACTTGGTAAAGGTGATGAGAAATGAGATCGGACAATGATGATTGTCAATTCAAAAATCGATTGGTCTCCAGTCGATTGATATATATAGTGGGGAAGCAGATACTTCACCTCCTTTTGACAAAATTTTATCAAAATCATAACAAAATAAAATTCGCATAATTTGATTGATTGGGACTTTGCGTAGGTTGCCGCAAACAAAGCCCAGATACAATGTGATATAGTGAATGAAAAAGAAGAAGTCAATGAGCCACACGCACCAAACAGATACTTAGACATTATAATAATTAATTGGATACTTTTCGAAATCCGTTCGAAAAACCAATTTTCACCTTGTTCTGGCCAATTAAAACGTGAACATATTTTCAAGAGACACCTCTGTCGTGCGAAGGGAACTGTCTCGGACCTCGGAGTCGTTATCTTATCAGATTATAAAAACAAAAGTATCGTGAAATGCTGTCGTTTGTTTTATCTTTAAAATGCTACTCTATTTGATTTTCTTATCAGTTGCAAGGTAAAGGGGATGTACCAAAACGAATCTCTGCAATAAATAGTAAAAGAATGATTGTATATATATAAATAGTCGTTGCCTATATAAAGATAAGAAGCACTAATCGCAATTTTTTTTTTAAATTGTAGGCATAGAACCCAAAGTCAAAACTTTGTGCAGTCGTTAGGGTTCAGGCTGTGAAATGGAATTTATCAACAATTTCGAGGAAAATGTGTTAACTTATTAATAGACCTTATCTTGGTCTATAGAAGCAAAGTTAACACTAATTCGCAGAGGAAAATAAATTGCGTCATCCTAACAATCAAATTAGTACAACGTCATAAAAGAAGAATGAATAATTTTGTCTTTTTATAGTCATATGTTCTATACAGATCTGCGATTAAGGCAGACAAACGCTTGAAGCAAGTGACTTAAATTAGTTTTGCATATAGAGAAACACCCCATAGCTGCCAATGCAACTGCGAAAAATGTTTTCCTATTCAATACAAATCAAGGCTTATCAGCATACGGGTCGAGTGTGAAAGCTCTATAAAAGGTCGTTAAAAGAGCCTGGATTGGATTTAAGAAGAACAAAGTATTTCTTCGAAATATTAGATCTTAGGTTGGAAATTTATGATCAATATTCAATACATAAGTACACTGTGGAAACCAGATGATTGTGGGAATGTAGCTCCGAGCTCCGATCAAGTAATCGACTATGAAATACGAGCAGTCCAACTGAAACGAACTTTTACGGAATAAAATGTCGCTTTTTTGTTAACGTTATTATAAAAAGTTTAACTTGGCGGTGGCATGTATTTCTTTGCTAATCCGAGGTAAAACAGTAGCACCTATGCTGTTTTGGAAATTTTTTTTTTGTTTGCAAAATTGTATGAAATTTAATTTTACTAGTAGCAGTCAACATTAAGTATATATCTATAAAGCAACCGATACTTATCTAGTGGACGTCTTTAGAACTGTTGGATTGGGCTTTTATAGATGCCATTATTAAAAGGCGTGGGAAGAGTACGATAACTTAGGCGCAACAAAATCATAAGGGTTTTTTGTAAAGGGGTTAAAAACAAGCAACACATTGTCTGACATTATTTATTTGATATCATCTACTAGCTAAGCTATACAGATTACAATAAAAGTATAACAATTATATAAAAACAATGTACTTAATACATAACATTAATAAGATAATGCTGCCAAATTAAGAATAACACTTTTGAAGCGATCGCGTAAATAATATAGATCAACGAAAAAAATAAAAATCATTGAACGAAACAATAGCTCTGGACATGGGCTCATTATGGCCATAATTAGTTCTATGAACAGGTCGAAGAAGAAGGTTTCTTTCCCTTAAAGGTCTGGTTGGGGCATAGATTGGCACTAAGGCTAAAAGAGATGGACATTTAATGTGATAGCATAATAAATCCCTTATTAGCATGATGTCATGGGCTTTTCTTCTAGAACATAAATTTGATATGCCCAACAATTGACATCGAGTCCGATAAGAAATTTCAAAATCCCAGCTCATTTTCCTGAAAATGTATATTGTGAAACGCCTCTGGATTTTTTCAAGGCGATCTGAGTGAATTTTATGGAATGGGGTCCATATAACATCAAGCAGAGATCTAACCAACGCAATAAAAACCGAAATAAGGGTATGAGGATCCGAAAATTCGTTGCCATTACGTTTTATAAAACCACATAGCTTATTTGCTTTGGCAATAACGTGGTCAATATGAGATGCAAAGGTGAACCTGGAATCAATTATAATGCCAAGATCTTTCACCTCATCGACTCTGTTTAATCCAATAGTGTCGATTTCGTACTGAAACTCTAAATGATAAGAACTTCTGTAGAACGATATTATACAGCATTTCTTAATATTCAAGTGTAGACAATTTTTGATGCACCAGACAGATAAGTTTCTTAGATCATATTGTAAAAGCTCACAGTCAAGTGGAGTTTTGATTTTAAGAAACAACTTTAAGTCATCTGCATACATCAAGCAATGGCAATATTTTAATACACACGATATGTCATTTATAAAAATTATAAACAGGAGCGGACCCAAATGACTACCTTGTGGTACTCCTGAGCTGCACTCAAACGATCGAGAAAAGTAAATCTGTTGTTTTATATTATTTTTTAAATCAAGTTATTTCTGTTAAAAGTTATTGAAAAAATCTTTCAAGCTGCAAATTCAAAGAAAAATAATAAAAAAATATTGTAAACATAGACACGAATTTTGTTTCTAGTATTTACTGTCCCTATTCATTTTAAATCAAACACTGAAAACCAACACGATTTATACCTATCGTATAGTTTTTGAGAAAAATTAAACTAAATTTTTTACCTTTTAAATTAAATTGTATAGTTAAATACTGAATCGATTTTTAGGGTCTATTATACAAACGGAAGTTATCGTACTCGTGCCTTCAAATTGCACACACCGCAGCCAAATTTAAATTTCCATAGTAATGCGTATTAAAATGTGATAATAAATACGCTTAATTGACATTACTTTAGTTTTTCTTTTCATATCTAGATGTCACTTTTACGATTCTAAAAAAAAATACCTTAACATCAAAAATTGTGCAACATTTTTTACTATTTATTATAAAAAGGAGGGGTCGATTTTCGGCCATAAGTGATAATAATTTCTTGATTTTGCTCCAAAAGTAATGCAAGCAAGTCTAAAATGCAAATTCTGTGACTTTTTATCCACGTTTCTCTTGGAATTAAAGAAACAACGCACATACCCAACCTCTCACGCACGTAAGTCTGACAGCTGTCGGACTAGATGTAGCTTCTTACAACCATTCTTTTTTATTTTCGCGACGAATGGAAGGGACCAAAAATTAGTTTATGCTGATTATTTATTTAAACAAACCATACTGAGACCCCCAACTCACAATCCTCTTGCCGCTGGCCCCCTCAGTTTTTTTTTCAAATTCGCCATTTTGTATTCCAATCGGTGTTCTGTCAATTGGGAATCCGTGTGACATGCAAAAACATACAAAAAATACAAAAATAAATGCTGCCAACCTCGGCAACCGTGGGGAAATGTGAAAGATTTCGAGAATACCACATTTTAGCATAACTAAATGCCATTGGTTAGGAATTCTACATTTTTTGAAGGTGAATAATTTGATTTGTGTGGTTAATAAAACTATCTAAAGGAAATGTTTTACATACTAGAAATATATTAGAACATAATATGGTTGTGTATTTCCCGCTTTTGGATATAATTAACTTCGATTTCGTGTGTAAATTTTTCTTAAATAATTAAGAAAATTTGCTCAAAATGTTTTTATTTTTCCCCAAGCAACCTACATTCTTAATTTTTCGTTAATATTTTAAGCAAATACAGTACACTTTTTCCTAAAAAAAAATATTATTCACACATAACGAACAATTTCAAAATTAACGGATAAAATTCTATGAACGTTGCAAGTCACTTTGCCAAGAGCTGAAGTGGCAGATGCAAGGTGCGAGTGTACTTGTGAGCCGGAATTTCTGAAGTTATGTGACATTTGTCAATACGAATTTCAATGTAACAATACAAGCGCACTTAGCATTTGCCACTCCATAGAAATGTAGCTTGTAGGCTAAGTAACGGGAAATCGGCCGAAGTTGGTGCTTGGTGGTCTCAGTATTGTCTCTGAGCTAAATTGCGAAGCTCTTCCAGGACAGTTTATACCCTCGGACAGAGAAGAATGAATTTAAAGAGATGGACATCTTTCGTACGTCTACCTCTAACATCATAATGGTTATATTGTTGTTTTTATAATTTCAATCCCTGTCCGTAAATGCTTGTGAACCACAAAAAAGCATGATGCTAATGGCATATAGGTATTTATATGTTCACTTGTTTTGTGTTTCGTATTGAATTCGTTTGGTTTGCGTTAAATATTTGATTAAATTGAGATCACAGTAGTAAAATATAAATTACGGAACGAAGTAGGTGCTAATACTAAGTAAAATATAGAAACATCTATTAGTAAATAAAAAAATAAAAAAAAACATTAAAAATTCCTACATTAGTTCTCACTCTCTCAACCAGTGACGTGCCGTGGTGCTTTCAATATGGTGTTCACTACACATTTTCTACTGTAGTAAGTACTTTTTGTTCTATTCCAGGACACTACGAGGACGCGATTGACAACGATCCCATTACTCAGTTTTCTTCTATAGGTACCTATATATTGTAGGGGAACTTTAACGGACACAAACGACGTGATAGAAAACAACTGAGATGTTCGCTGGTACTTTAATCAGTAATATCGAACTACTTTGAACAATCGATTTGAACTCTCTTTTATACACACTAGTAGTACAGTATAATCTTATGTATACGTCGATTGGAAGTATTTCAGTTAGATCGTTCGATCAGTTTGGCAAAGGCTTATGTGATTATGCATTACATTTTATGATAACCGGCACAGTGACGCTGAAAATAATACCATCAGATGGTAAAATAGGCTGCAATTTATTTGTTGTTTTTTAAAGTGAAACTTTTATTACATAGCTGAACAAATTTTCGTTAGTTATTTAAGAAAAATTAACACTTGAAATCGATCTTAATGAGAATTTTGAGTGCTTGAATTTATTTTAAATTATTTCATGTAGCGCTGCAACGAGATAAGTAATTGCGAACGAGACAAATATAGAGCAATGAAGAGGATAGGGTATAGTATAGAGAAAGGATATTCATATCCAAAAGGGACATTACGTTTTGGTATTTCGATCGATCAGGAAGGATCTCATCATTTTATAACTATAAATAAATAAACACGCAAGTACAAATAAAGTGATTTGGATTATTTGTTTTGTTACGTAATATTCATATGAATATTCAAAATTATTCAATGATTTAAATAAATATTGTTCTTAGTTTTTAATATGAGTCTATAATCTAAATGATTGTATTTACTATGTATTCCCTACTCCAATACGTAGATTGAAGTTAAAATTTATAGTTGGATATCTTGTCTACTATTGATTTCCCATTATCATTCACATTTTTCAATTATTTAAAAGTTAAGATTAAGAACGCAATGAATAATTTTCCGAAAATTTTTAGTTAAATGCCTAAAAAAGTTTCACTAGCTGGTTTCATAAAACCACAATGTTTTTTGGTTTTTGCTTTTTCTATTCCAAAAACACTGCTTATTTACAGCAACTCCAAAATGATCGGATAGTTTTAAAAGAAGCAGGCAAGGCCCAGAGAAGACTTTGCTTATAGAAAGGCAACCACACACTCAAAGTCTTAATTTTTTTTCATGAAAGTGACTAATAAAAGATTAAATTAAATTAAAGATTAAATTAAAGTGAATGACTGTGAATTGGAATTATCGATACAGGGAGTTTTGGATTTTGGTTGGATATAATTTTTTTCTGTGATCTTGTGTTGATTTCAACTATTCATTTACAAATACTGATTAGTTATTTTATTACATATAAATTCATTGCAAAGAAGCGGAAATGTGGTCCATAATGAACTTAGGTTCAGTGCATTATAATAACAGGTTTGGATAGGGTGTGCAGAGAACACCTGCGCATTTTTGAATAAACGTCACTGTTCTCAACGCATAGGTATGCTACATGCAAATTTGTAATGAAAGTCAAAGTTTATTCTGTGTTCCGCTGTAAACATTTGAAATTTTTGCCCGATTGTTTTCTAAATAATAAAAAATTACCAAAAACAGATTATATGTCACATGCTTTTCTTTGCAGTAAACAAATTTCACGAAAACGTAAACAAACTCCACTTGTTGTCAAATTCATACGCACATGTATTGGTAAATCACAAGCAACTTTGATGTGGTATTCGATTGCTCTAGGCCACTTTTTATGTTCGTTCGTTTTCCGATTTCAAGGCATCTGGATTAAAAAATAGATTGATTTTTTTGTCCCAATGGAAAACCACTTAAAACTGAAATAGCTTATGGTTTCACATATAAAAAAAATAAGTGGCAGCATCATTAGTTAATAATTACCTACCTACCTAAACATTTATGCTCTTTAATGTAATCAAAACATCCTTTCACTCACTCCAGTTAGGTACCCCATAAATCTTAAAGGATGATAAAGGTATACAGACACCAACAAGTTCAAACGGCGCAGCACCAGGTAAAATTATATTTTATTACAATTATTTGAACTTAATTGAACCGTTTACTAACCCTATGTGTGTAGAAAGAACATGTGCTTGTTCTGTGTCCACCATGGCGGATATGTGTAGGTACCAAAACATGTGGGCCAACGGCCAACAAAACCATCACCATCCTCCCCTAAAACAGCAAACAAAGCACAAGCCTTCTATATGTTCTGGCTAACGAATGCTGAGTTTTGCTGAAGCATGCAGCAGAGATGCGACAAATAAGCAAATTGACGGAAGTCCCAACGGCAGCTTAATTGCCCGTTGCTACATGACATGAGTCATATCATACCGAGCCAATAGAGTTTTTGGTTTAATTGGATGACACAAATGGAACTGAGGTATCATAGTTCAACTTTACATCAAAACTCATACGGACAGCAAAGCAATAAATAAATAACCCACTCACATAGCCCAATCTTAGATGCAATCCCACTGTCATTCGCAGGACAAGCAGTAACTAATCGCTCTCATTCATAATCAAGAAAAACTTCTTACCGCAATTGCCAATGACCTTCTCGGAGTGTGTCCATTTCCATATTCACCCGCAGAAGGACGTCTCTGATTTTGCTGAAAAACAGAAGCTGCTCGCCGTCGCGGCGGTGGCCTTGGTGCTGGTCCCACAAGACCCAGTTCGTCGTTGTTAGAGCCACCAACGCCACTTCTACTGCTGTCGTTGGCCGTTGTAGTAGGTGAAGCTGAACTGCTGGTGCTGCTCATTCTTCGTGAAATTCTTTCTTTTTTTGTTCTTGGTATACGTACTCTGAAAGGGGCGAGAAAACCACCCAAGCGTAAATGATTTTTTTTTTCTGGAGCTTCTTTAGGAGTTAAAAGGAATTATATTTTGCTGAGAAGAGCGATCACACAATGAATGCCCTTTTTTACTTTTTTATTAAATCACGGAGATCTTGACAACAAGAAAGATTGCACAGATTTATGCGCATTCACATACATAAAATATGTATAAAAAAAAATCACGGTCAACCTGTGTGTGCTATAATTCCCGTTGCTGTTGATGTATAAATTAAAATGAATAACCACTTTTTATCACAAAACGAGACAACAATGACGAAAACTAGTTGGGTATCTTTATGATTTTTCTGAACTTTAACTTTGTGCAATTTTATTCGGATTACATCTTTGATTTTATGATCTCCGTGCATAAATATCACTCACGCATATTTGCGTTTACTTTTTAGGAATTAACAATTGGTAAGAACTTTTAAATTTTAAATTGAGATGCTAATTACATGCGCTTGCTTTTTATTTATTGCTATGCGGGCGCAATAACGAATTTTCGCAGTCTCGAATTTCAACAGATGACACAGAAAAAATATTCACTCTGACTTGCCGAACGGATGGGAGATGACTGAAATAAAAGCTCTCTGCGATGACAGATGACGGATGAGCTTTGGCGGACTGTGTTGCTGTTGTGCTTGTGTGTTATCCGTTATGTCTTGTGCAGTGTTGCCACTAAAATAAAATGAATCCGGTCAAATCTGACCGAATGACCGTTTTTTATTTTTTTAAATTCGGTCAGAAAATCCGGTCAAAAGATAAAAAAAGATTTTTTGACCAGAATTCCGGTCAAAAATGGAATAAATAAATAATAAATAAATGAAAAGCTTTGCATCACAATGTTTTGCAGAAAAAGGAACTTTCCACTCGACTTCGGAGTTTGAAACTCGTAAAACCAACACCGAAATTGCAAAATATGCTAAATCGTCTTCACTTCGGTCTTGTTTGAATGCACACACCCAGTCACAGTTGGTGGGAGTATTCAAATAAGACTGGTTTCTGTATGAAATTGTGAGTGTTTTCATTAAGTATGGCCAAGTATTATTCAAAGTTTAGAAATCTATCCTTTATCTAGTCATAGAACAATATTATTTTTCCGGTCAAAAAAGGTTTTTCCGGTTAAAAAATTTTTTCGTTCCGGTTAGAAATCGGTTAGACCGGATTTCAAAATTTTCTCCGGTCAGAGTGAAGAGATTTCGGTCAGATATGACCGGAATCCGGTCAGAATGGCAACACTGGCTCTTGTGCGTTGTGCAGTGTTCCATCGCAGCGTTGCCACAAAGATACAACTGTATCAAATTAGCTAAATTTTTGCTTTCGTGAAAAAGATTGTTATTTAGATACTCACCTCTATTCTGAGATTCGAATGGAGTCCAAAGTTTTTCGATTTCCTCTAACTGACATTCCTACTTTCGATTTCGATAGACATTAATTTTTTGTTTATTTCTCCCCCCATTTTCAGTTTCGATTGCATTGAGTTAAATGACAAATTTTATTCGAGCTGAAATTTGTGGCCGAAAGCTGTATTTAAAAATGTAAATTGAATTGTTTTTAAATAAATCGAATGAAATGTTGCTTAATTTTATCACAAAATGTATAAAACAGAAGATGCATTTGTTCGTTTTATGAAAAAAAAAACAATTTAATTGTAAAAACTTGCCGAAAACTTGCAACAAATATTAAAGTAAAAAGAATTTGTATGATGTCTAAGCGGAATAATACAAACTTACATGTCGTCCGGTAGATTAATTGCAGTATTTTTTGATTGAATTTGATCGATACCTCCTCCAAATATACATATAGAGCCAAATAATTTACAATTTGACAGTTAAAACTTTAAACAGATGATTTCGAAAACCGAGTTCATCCAGGGAAATCATTCAAAAATTAACTCCTTTCCCTCGAAACTTATGTCGTTTTCCATTGGACAAAAAGAAGCGTCCGGGAGAGTCCGGAATCGAAAAAATGCTGTTCCATTGGCACAAAAATACTCTTCTGGTGATTCTGAGAAGAGAATTTCACTTCTCGATTTCAAGTCAGAATCCACTCAAGAAGCACTCACACAAGTGCAATTTTATGTATTTATTACAAGTCAGTTGACAGCAGCCATAGATTATTTTTTGGCATTTCACCAATACTTTGGTGGATTCTGTCAGAAGCAGTTTTGCTGTTCCATTGGATTTCAGAATGAGTGGATCCCCGAGTGAAACCAATGGAAAACGACATTAGAATGTGAGAAGTTCATTCGAGTGAAAGTTTTAAATTCGAGTAATACTCGATTCGGTCAAATCTCAGAATAAGCGTGACCATTTTTTTGATTTGTTCAATTAGATACATTTTTCAATTTTCAATTAAAATTCACCACAAACTTTTTTTTTGTATTTTAAATTTGTTTTCAAATATTTTTTCTTAAATCTGGCAGTATTAATTTAATTTTTTATTTTTAAAACTGACTATGGTAACTAGAGACAATGCAGAGGTGGATAACTTTCCAGTGGAAAGGCAGCTGTCAAAGATAATGGAATACAGAGATGGATAACTTTCCAGTGGAAAGGCGGCTGCCTACAAGCTGTTTTCCCGTTAAATTCATGAAGTCACGCACATTTGCTCATTTCTTTTCAAGTGTTTGTGAGTTCATGAATTGGACTTTAATGCAAGAATTCGCTATTCCGAAATGTATTTTTCACTATTTTCTTTATTTTAATCGAAGCCTTAACAAAAACCAAACAAGTTCAATACGAAACACAAAGCAATTGAACAGCGCGATGCCCAGAAAAGCAAAAGGAATGGTGGCCGGCCATTAGCAACATGCTTTTTTTATGTCACACGTATTCACAGACGGGGGTTGAAATTACAAAAACAACAATGTAAACAAATGGGTTTTGGGGGAATAGACGTACGAAAGATATCCATCTCTTTTATTCCATTATCTTTGCAGCTGTTTTCCCGAAAAATCCATGAAATCACGCACATTCAGGGTTACCGTTAACTTAAAAAAAAGTCACTAACTCGAACCTAAAAATCCACTAGATATGCTAAAATTTAAAAAAAAAAATGTCCATACCTACCAATAAAAAAAAAATAAATATTCAATTTTAACAACATTTTTATTTTGATCAATAAATAACTTATAAAAAAAAAATCCAGTCTCAATGTTACAATAAAACAAAACAGTTTTTTAAATCACTGCAAATCAGAAATAAATCTGCAATATAAGATTCACATTTCAAAGAAAGGAAAACGAATTAAAAACGCAAACTTACCAAGTTAAGCAAAAGTTTATTTCATCATATTAAAGAATCAACAACAACACGCAAAAAATCAAATTGAATATTGCAATTTGCAAGTGTCAAACTCGAATACCAGGGATGTAACATCACCAGGGGCGTAATAATTTAGAAAAACATGTTTTTGCAAAAAGTCACTAGAAAAGTAACTAGAATTTTTTAGTGACAAAAAATAAATTTTTGTCACTAAACTTTTGAAAATTCCACTAGATATAGCGACAAAGTCACTAAAACGGCAACCGTGCGCACATTGCTCATTTCTTTTCTAGGGTCTGTGAGTTCATGAATTGGACTTTAATGGAAGAATTCGCTATTCCGAGATGTGTCTTTAACCAAACAAGGCCATTAGGAAAAATAGTAATCGATTGTAGTTTTGTATCTATACATTCCTAAAAGGCGTTTTTCTTTTTTAGTTCAGAGCACAACCTGAACTGTTATACAAAAAGTTCGTGTTTCTGTTTAGCTCAGATACATCAGAGCCCAGGGGTCGAATCGCGTCATCCGTTAACGAGTATAATGTGGTATTCGATTGGGCGCTCTCAGAGCACTTTTTTTGCTCTCAGGGCAATTTTTATGTTCGTTTGGTACAAAAAAAGCAATCTTTTTCAGATTTCAGAGCACTTTTGCGAATCTGGATATTTTCTCAGATTTGCTTCAGATTTACCAATACACGTGCGTTTGAGTTTGACAACTAGTGGAGTTTGTTTACATTTTAGTGAAATTTTTCAACTGCAAAGAAACGCATTGCATCGGGAGGATCTATTTTTGTTAATTATTTATGTACAAATGTTTAGAAATCAATCCGGGCGAGCATTTTGAATGATTTCAAATAAAATTTAACCAGTGAATAGAAAACGCTTAGAAAAGTGTCGAAGGCTACACATATTGCAGTCGCACAAATATCAACAAAAAAAAGAGCAAGTGACGTTTTTGTGTTCGATTAGCCACACGAAATCTGAAATCTGAGAGCAAATCTGAAGAAGCCCAATCGAATACCACATAAGTGACGGAATTTGTTTTTGTTTCACATGCCAAATCTACATAATTCGGTGAACGTATAGCTCGTTCACGGACGATGCGATTCGACCCCAGAATTTGTGTTTCTTTTTTTGTTCAGAGCGCTATAGAGTGTTTCGCGAAGCCCATTCTTTCACAGACGGGCTACCTTTTGTGCTCAAACGTCAAAAAAACTTGTAGGATAACAAAGCTGTTTTATAATGGCCAGAGTAGTGTTTTGTTCAAATATTGTTGAAAAGCGCACAAATGCCATTGATTTAACTTCTCAGTTGTTACCAAATACGTGTGATAAACATAATTTTTTAATTCAACAATGTTTTTATCTTGTTTTTTGCACTTTTTTATGCACTTTTCAGTAATTTTTTAACATAATTAGACTACATCCATACAAAATCCGTTTTGTTTTCCTACAAGTTTTTTAGCTGTCACTTGGATTTTTCTTCTTCTTATTTGACACTGACGTTGTCGCGAACTACCCTATCAGACCTCGCTCGATGAGCTCAGAATAAATTGACTGAGCAGGCTGGGTGGATAGCTGATTACACACGTCCAGTCACATTTGACAGAAAAAAAAACAGGATAAGCAAAATAGTTGAAATAATGGACGAACCTAGTTGTTTTGGAACTGAAAATTAACCAATTTAATAAATAACAATTAATAAATTTTAATTTAGGCATTTATGACAACTATGTGCTCAAGTGTGTTTCATAAATACCTCGGAACAATCTGAGCACGCTCGCTTCAGAGCGCGCTCATAATGCTCGAGCTCAGTTCAAAGCTCAGCTCTGAACTAAAAAAGAAAACGCCTATAGTAGCGCCAATCCAGTAGTGCCAGTATCCTAATAGGTGTCGCTACTCATACCAAATCGAGATTTAAATTACTGAGCGCGTTGACCCTTTGATAAATTTATGTCGTTTTCCATTGGTTTCACTCGAGGATCAACTCATTCTGAAATCCAATGGAACAGCAAAACTGCTTCTGACAGAATCCACCAAAGTATTGGTGAAATGTCAAAAAATAATCTACGGCTGCTGTCAGCTGACTTGTAATAAATACATAAATTGCACTTGTATGAGTGCTTCTTGAGTGGATTCTGACTTGAAATCGAGAAGTGAAATTCTCTTCTCAGAATCACCAGAAGAATATTTTTGTGCCAATGGAACGGCATTTTTTCGGACGCTTCTTTTTGTCCAATGGAAAACGACATTATTCTTTATAAAAAAGCTTTCGTTGAGATTTTCGTTCGGTTCCTTTTTTTTATTTTGTGTGAATTTCTTACAAATTTAAAATATGTATGTACCTATTAAAAATGTTTTGCGCATTCAAAAACTGTTTCAATTCAATTATAGGCGTGTTTTTTTGAGCTTCGATCTCAGCAAAGCAAAGTAAAGTAGAGTTTTCAGCACACTAATTACAACAACTACTGCGAGTCTCGAAGTGTCAAGTAGAGCGTAGTTGTTGTAATTGCGTGCTGAAAATCCTACTTTACTTTGCTTTGCTGAGATCGAAGCTCAAAAAAACAGGGCTTATATTGAACGAACGAAACTTTCTCGTTCGTCAAAAGTTTGGTAGATTGTTTTCTTATTTATTAACTAGGTAGCACTCCGGGCTCTGCTCTAGATGAACCTCCCGCCTCTTGATATTTTTATCATGGGGTGTACGCTGAAAACCATTTCTCGGTTAAAGAGAGGTGGCTTTTGGTACCACGCGCATTGGAATTTTGAGGAACTTGTGCGAGAATTGTCCTTTGACCCCTGTCTTATGGACATGCCGTCTGACGCAATGACCCCAGAAATCCTACTGCGACAAAACTACCATGTCAACTTTCCTCAGGAAACGGAATGGCTTCGGTCAGACTCTGAGCCTGGAAAGAATGCCATCGTGTATTCACGGATGGCTCCAAAGAAAAAGATGTCTTTGTGGAAAGCGAGAACATTAGACTACACTACCCCTTAGGTAACCATGCGTCTGTCTTCCAAGCGGAGATTTTCGCTATCCTTATGGCGAGCCTATTTGTGAAATTACAAGCAATTTTGTAAAATAATTTTTTTCAGGAACTAATTGTTTTAAATTTAGAGAAAAAAAAGACAAATTTTGCAAACATATTCATCCATTCATGTGCGTGTATTCATAAGCAAACATAACCTGCCTTTGTAGCTCCTACTGCATTTAACAAAATGGTTTCCAAAAAATTAAGCACATAACAGTTCAGGTTGTGCTCAGAACTAAAAATAAAAAACCCCTAGTTAAAATTGTACGGTCCAGAACAGGCGAACAAATAAAATAAATAAATAATACACACTTTCAGTCACATTTGACTTTCGATATCCTTGGTTTTAGGGCCAAAGCAGAGTTGTAAGCAAGACGAACACAAGAGTGTTTCAAAAATACCTCAAAACAATTGATTTTTAAACAGTGATTGGTAAAGTTAGAAATAGTACCTAATCGGCTGTGAAGATAAATAAGTGTAAAGTAAGACAGTGAATTAAGTGATCGGTTAAAAACGTTTAAGAATTGTTTTAAGTAAAATTGTTTTGGTACTTAATACAGAATAGTATTTTATCTTTTCGAATCATAGCTTGAATGAAACAGTAATATAGCGATGACAAATTGAATGTCACCATAATGTTTTCATTCAACTGATAAGCATTTTGTATGGGGAATTGTTAACTTATGTCGTTTTCCATTGGGACAAAAAATCAATCTTTTTTTTGATCTAAATCACTTTTCGCGTTCACATACTGCCACAAATACCCACAGCTGTTTCACGTCATTGAAAGAAGTTTGCTTTGAAAACAAATGCGCAAAGTTTGGTGAAAAGCAAAATAAAGAAATACATAAAAAGCAATTCATATAATGTTGGAGGAATTATTATCTTTATTGTCTTCCTCATCATGTGGAAACTACGATTCACCGAAACTACTCCATTTGTGTCTACAACAGGGGAAACATATTTCAAGTCGATATCTATAGCAGATTTTTGCAAAAGCGAATGCAATTTGAACAGCTGATTTTGCTGTCAAATACGCACTAATCCATTCACAAAAGCAGATCAATTTCGTTGCACGTTCCATGAACCGCGATAAATCTGAGATCTGAAAAAGATTTTTAGTGGTCCCAATGGAAAACGACATTAGTTTTTCCAGCCTTAAGCTACATATACCCACAATGTTCGTGCAGATCTATGGCACAGTATCTACCTTTCGCATGATATAAGTTTCTTTTTCCTCATTTCATATTAAATGATTAAAAAGTGTACGGACATTTTTGATGTTTACGTATTAATATAATTATATGGTTTTCCATTGGGACAAAAACTTATTTTTTTCTGATCTAACTCACTTTTCATGTTACAGTGGCAAAAAAACTTTTTGCAGATCTTGATAATTTTTTATATTCGCACAGATACTAATACCAATGTACATAATGCGCAAAGTTTCGTAAAAACCAAAATAAAGATATACATAAATAGCCATGTCTATAATTTTGGAGAAAGAGAAAGACTACGAACCACCAAAACTGCTGCATTTGTATCTACAACAGGGGAAACATTTTCAAGTCGATAAACATATTTTGTGATTTTTCCAAAAACAAATGCAATTTGAACAGCTTACTTATCCACAAAAGCAGATCAATATCCGTTGCATGCTCCATGGACCACGTAAAATCAGAGATCTAAAATAATATCTTGTCCCAATGCAAATCGACATTAGTTTGCGCCGACTGCAGTCCAGAAGAGCGAAGTTCTATGTACTATTTTTGTAGATTTTTGTTAATAATTGCCTTTCCCGAACAGGAACCGCTTAAGATCGTTACAGTTCCCATCACCATTTTTTTAGTCCATGCTGATTAGCTATTAAATATCTTTTATCCCCTGTCCTGGTCCGATTTGATTCCCTGAGTGGCTTAGTTCCTTTTTTGTATTAGAGGTTGCAGTAGCCATGATTCGGCGAACTCCTCCTTAAGGTTAGTTTAGTATCGTTAGTCGCTACTCAGAAAATACCAGTATCTTAAACCGTTTAAAAATGTTGAGCATACCATGGGTCTGGGTGCTTTGTTGCTATCTATCTCCCTGCTAGACAGCCTGTAGAACTTGTTCTAGTCCGCTGTCATTGATTGCATTAATAGCGTTTTTTATTACCGCCGAGATGTGATCCCGATGGATATTTTTATTTTATTTATAAAAACAAATCGAAAAACAGCGCTCACTTTCTGCAGGGAAACTTATAAAACAAAAATTATTTTCCATCAAGATTGGGAAACTGTGAAACATTTCATTAATGTTTTTTTGGTGTCCAGATCCAGACCAGTGAAACATTTCGTAAACAGTTTATAAAAATCGTGTTGTTTATAATAAATGTTTTAGAAATATTTATGAAACATGTAGGTGTAAATTGTTTATCGAGTGTTTGGCTGGTGTGGACATACCTTAATAGAATGAAAAATAAAAAAAAAAACTCGGAATACGGAAGCGAATGTGAAATATTCAATTGATTTTTTGTGTTCCATTTTTTAAGGCAGGCAGTGCGATTGTGTGGCTATGGTTTACAGGCACACCAACATTCAAGAATGAAAGAGTCGACGCAGCCGGAAATAGTGGAATACATACATTTTCAGATCATGATTTGATCTCGATGAAAAACAGGATTACATGTTGTTGAAGTGCATCTAAATCGATGATTTATATGGATCATAGCTGTTAATAAAAAAGGGCTAAACAACTTCTGAAGCTTATTTTTCAAGGAATGATATGAAGAAAAAGAGCGGCTGGAAGAAAAAGACTGACATGGGATGGGTGTCAAACAAGCGGGAATGGCTCAACCTTTGACTGCAGAAATATAGAAATCGGTTTTTACACCTAGTGATGCTAATGCTTTGAGGCGAACTCGTTCCGGTGATGAGTTAGGTGAAACCGCCTGCAATTACTGGCTGCTTTTCAAAATACAACTGAAGTGTGTCTAGCATAGCAGCTTAAAAAGTGTATGTCATTTATCCTAACAGCTGTATACTACCGATATTTTGCAGAGTATGGTAAGATAAAAAACGCTTTAATTTTTCTCGTTTCCAATGAGAAGGTTTTGCTTTTTATTAAATTTGATTTGGTTGTTTGTTTAAGTTTTTTTTGCGTTTTATAAACCTTCTCACATACATTCATTAACAATCGTTTTCTTTCTGTCTTTTCTTCAAAATGTTTGGTACAAAAATGTATACGTTAATATTAATTACAATTTTTGTTCTTTTTTATGTTTTAAAAACAGGAAATGCTTACAACTTAAGGGATATGGAGCAGGAGGAGGGGTAACAAAATAAAAAGTAAAATATATATTTATGTATTCCAAAGAGGTTAGGGATTTAGGGCAGTTTGCTCATACGACTCTTAACGATTTAAGTTCTACTTAAATACTTATGGGCTACTTTTTCAGGTCACATAAGAGCTTATGTGGAACTTAGTTCGCTATGAGTCGTATCAGCAAACGGCCCTTAATGGAAAAACACACAATTATAATATGGTTGAAGAGAAAACTTTTAAATATCATTCTATACATCTTAAATAATTTAACAATAATATAAGTTTTACAAAAATGCATTTGGTCGAGAAAATAAAAAGAAAAATCAGATGAAAGAGGATAATTTAAAAAGAAAAACCATTTGAATGGGAAGGCGATTATGACTTTTGACATTCGGATTAGATGAGTCTTTTTTTTTTAATTAAATTCTGCGAACTAAAATTTAAGTGAACGTGTGATTTCAAATGTGAGTCTGTTGATTTTGTGTATATGAGCAGTGATTGTTAATAGAGAGCGTGTTCGAGTGTGGAAAATATTTGTTGTTTCGTTTTTGTTTGATTGCAAATTTTTGTATGCCAATATTTCAGTCCTTCATGTGAATGGGTATCACAAATTTGTGTCCAAATGGACTTTTGTACTTAATGCCAGCTTCGCGGTAGAATTTGTCCGGTATTCCTAGATTACAAAGATATAATTTGCCACAGTTGGATGATATGCCATTGAGCGGTAGTGTTGGGAGTATTGAGTACTTGATTGGTACATCGTGAATGCCATTCGGTGGTGGATCAATGGCGAGAATTGAAGCTCTGGAATAATGAAAATGCAAGTTAGGTGGGAAGGGGCTCTTAATGTGTAAATAGGTACCGATTTTCCTTAAGCCATTTAGTAACACTTGGAGACAAATTATTCGAACATGTAGACAATATCACAAGATCAGGTGTTGGTAAAGCTATGTAGAATATGGAAATAGATTGACAGATAAATAGAGAGAGCATTACTCGCTTACCATCAACTGAGTAAACAATTGTATTTCCAGTGGCCTCGAAAAGTAAAACTTCGGTGCTCTTCTTTTGAATGTTGGGATCTTCTTCCAAATAAAGAAGAACCCTCAGGCCATGTGAAGCTAGTTGACGTCCAGTTGCAGCACCAATTTCGCTAACTCTGAAAATAATATAAAAAAAATACAATGAATGATGGATTCACAGAAAATGTAATTTTGAACATAAAAATTATTAATAAAATAGGCGAATCTTAACGGTCTTCTTAAAGGTATATCTATTCCCCGCTTAATTGTCCTATTGACCTCATAGGGTTTAATGCGCACCAATAGTCGAAGGCCCTGCGGTGTGCTATATACAAACTATAAAGACTTGGAACATTTTTTTTATAAAGGTTTCTAAATTTCATTCGATAAGGTAGGTATATTTGGACCAAGGTAGTTGCATTTAATAACACAATAATAAAGAGTGTGACGCACTTACTCCTATCAGGAATTTTCGTTCTAATTTTTCTGAGTTTGTTTGAAAGCATTAAACGCCCCAATTTCGTATTAGCGCTAAAAAAACCGACAATTACTTTTCCAATCGCTTTTTCTAACTGCTAAAAAAGGTAAAATGAAGGATATCCTTTTTGCAAGCAAGCAGCTATACGATGGACATCAAATGAATAACAATTTATGGCTTTATCTATTCAGGAAGCAAAGCAAGACTTTTTTGTTTACAGCCCAAAAAAATTACTTACTACATTTGGCCTTAAATTATAGTTGAGGGAACATCGATGCGTAAACAAGTTATTTGGTAAGAATAACATCAATCTTAAACCACAAATTCACGATAGGATTCCTTTAGTCCCGACAGTTAAACCTCTGCATAATATTCCTCTTGCAGAGTTTTTACAATATTACAATTTCAGCGCATAAGATGAAACAATGAACCGGCTGCTACCTAGCGCTGGACTTGTTCATGTTGTATTAGAATAGAGAATATAGGTAGATATCGCCTATATGCCAATGATTTCTAGTATACGTTTGTAAAATAGTCCCCAATACCACCCTAAATTTTTTTGACACAAACTCCGCTTTCTGATAGGAATTCTAAATGCAAACCCACTACTTATTTACAAAACATGCAAAAAAACAAAAAAATTGGTTTAAACCTAAAATCCTTTGATTTGTCACAAATGATTGCAATCGTTGGCCATTGATGACAATTGTTTGGCGTTAGCCTTCGAGCTCCACCCAGCAAGAGAATGCCCAAATCAGTTGTGCCCCTGGCCAAAATATCGTTTTGCCTCTGAACGGATAAACCACAACCTTCAGCTGCTTGTTCGATCTTAGAACGGACATAAGTTGGTATGGTCGGAACAATGAGTCCTTCATCTGAAAAAGAAAAGACTAAATAGACCCAAGTTCAGTGTTTAGAGTTTAGATCTATACATACCTGTAACAAAATCCACTGAGCCCTCAAACATAGCTACAATCTGACGCAACTGCAAAGGCGCCCCTTCCAATATATTCTCGTCGTGACGGTATTTTTTGTTTTGTAGGGAAACCGCCTGTCTTACCAAATCTGGTTTCTGCTCCGACTCAATTACGTCCCATAAAGCCTGCTTATCAAACAACGCTAAATTGCCTTCAAAGTCGAAATCCTCATTCATAATTGGATCATCGACAGAAGTCCCAAAAGTCTGGTTCTGCTTAAGGCTCCCCTCGCGGCGGCATTTCTTTCGTTGCTTATTCAAACTGACACGATTGCTAACTTTACCATTTCCATTCCCATTGGCACCGTTACCATTCAAAGAACTGCTCGGATTGGTGTTTACCGATGCTGATCGGTTTGCATTCACAATGTCTATAGGTTTGCTGCTGCTGCTACCGAAACTATCCGGAGTGGTTACAAACGATGCACTCATGCGCACTTCTACTTTTGGTGGTATTAAATTGCCGAAAAATTGTGCTACGCTATTGGATGCTGGCGGTGACTTGTTGCCGTTGGCAGCTAAACAACTGGAAGCAGTAATATTGGTGATGCCATTTACATTATTAGCAGTAACGGTGGGGGCTTTTGGAAATCTCTCCGAAGTTGGCGTACTATAAAAAATAATGAACAAAATTATTTGTTTTCTTACTAACTCCCTTCTCTGCGGGATAAACTCACCTTCCATGACCATTGGTAACTTTCATATTGGAGATTTTATTCGTCAGAGCTGATGTACTATCTCTTACACCAGCAATTCCATTCATTGAAATATTACCCTCCGTCGGCGCACTAGCGAAATTCGGCTGCTTCACTGGTGTTGGCTTATTAATCACAGTTGGCGTTACAGTACTTTGGCCATTGTACGATGGTATTAATTTGATATCAAATATATCTTGTGCCCTGCAGCGGAAAAGGAAATACAAACAAAAATCGCATTTAAGATCAAAATAACTCCATGTTGTTGTATATCACCTCAGGGTTATTTCGGCATCTTGTTTCCGCAACGGGACCCCATTGCGGAAAGCACGAATGATGGTTATGTGGTCGACACTGATGTCTTTTATCATGCCTTGAAAGACGCCCAACTTCTCGTCGCATTTTATAGAAACAGCTCGACCGATCCAATCTTCGTCCATGATATGCGTATGTAGCTTTAAAAATCTTTGGGAACTCCAGTGGATCAGAGGCAAGAAAGATTACAAAAAAATGTACGAGTATTTCTTGAAACGCAATTAGAGGGGAAGCGAGTAGCAAGATTGCCGATTTCAGTTTTTTCACCACACCACGCACAGCACACACTTTGGTTATAAAAGACTTGGACCTTTTGTAAAGGTTTTATGATTCAAAAAACGGACTATGGGTTACAATTTAAACTGAATTAGGTGGCGTAGGCTTTAGGGTGAATATTTTGGATGCCTTTTTAGGGCTAAATGCAATTTTTTGCACGAAATAATTCGCTATAAAACTTTATACTTTCTCATCGACACAACACTTTTTGACACAGTTCCAAACTTCTTGTAGTGTTGCGCTTAAAGTTCTTGTTAAGTACAATCTGTAGGGGCTAGTACGAATTCATTGTATTCACTGATTGTGAATTGTATTTCACTGAAGGTACCCAGCAACGAATATACATAATAATAATCTATTACAATATGGTCGCATCACATTGCCAGTGAATGCCAGGGAAGTGTTCATTCGAAAATAATTTTTATTGTTATTAACCCGGTGTTCCCTATGTTGCAGCTACCATAATATGAAAGATAATACCTATAATTATATTATATTGTCTGTGATAATATGTTGTCAAACAAATTTAGAGGAAACTTCTGTCTAAAGAACTCACCGAAAGTTGTGATTTGAATATATTTTTAATGAATTTTTTTTATGTTTCCACAATAATAAAGAGTGTGCGTATGTTGTTTTGGATTTGGCTTTGCCAATTTTGATCTGATATTTCAGATTTCGGCTGCCAAATCGAACATTAAATCCGAATTTTATTGATTTCTGTGTGTATTGAGTTGTCCGCAAAATATATTTTTTTTTTTCACTTACACTGGAAATCCATTTCAATTGATTTGTACACATTTATACAAACCCATTTCGAAATAATTCAACATAAAAATCGTTTCCATAATTGAAAAAATAATAATTCAGTCAAAAAAGCAATCCTTCCAAAGGTAAACAACTCGTATCATCCACATTGGTATTAGTGAAAGTATGTGTGAAATCTGAGAAAAAATCGAGATTTCTCAAAAGAAAGTCAGATCAAAAAAAAGATTGATTTTTTTGACAAATCGAACATGAAAAAATTGATCTTTTTGCCATATCGAAAACGACATTAAACAATTTTTTCAACGTTGCTTGTATAAGAGGTTGTTGTGCCTGTATAGAGGTGGAATAGTATCGAAATGTCATTTTGACTTAAAAAGTCTGTCACAGTTTATTTTAAATGAAATCAAAAATAAATTGGATAGTTTGTATCGACATTTTTATTTGCAATTTTAAAGATTCTAAAAGTATCCTCGATAAGAAACATGCGCAGATATGAGTTATTTTAAACTGTTTTAAAAATTTGTTTTAATTTGTATAAGATGACCGTTTCATGGTGTCCCAAATCTCTATCTTTTTTTTTGCTTTTCCATTTTTTTAATCCTATTTGTACATATTTGCATTTTAATTTCTCACAAGCTGCTTAAGCCATTATGACACTTAATTTTGTTCTCATTTTTTTAATGCTGAAAAGTCAGCTGTGTGTAAAAGAGACCAAAAGTTTATTACAAAAGGGGTAGCAATTGTTTGCAAAGCAACCGCAAATTTTCAAACGAATTTGTTTTCAAATAATCTTGAAATGTCAAAAAAAGCTGCCAGCAGCTGAAAAATGTGTTTTGAATACATTTTTAATGTTTTTTTTTTTAAGTTTCTACATTAATGAAGTTGGTGTGTACGCACTCACTCCTATCGGGAATTTTCGTACTAATGTTTCGTGGATTCTGACTTGAAATCGAGAAGCGAAATTCTCTTCTCAGAATCACCAGAAGAGTATTTTTGTGCCAATGGAACAGCATTTTTTCGATTCCGGACTCTCCCGAACGCTTCTTTTTGTCCAATGGAAAACGACATAAGTGTCACACGGACCTTAGGTTTTTTTTTAATTTTACGGTCAGATAAATGTAATAGTTTTCTTCTTTTCAGTACCTTTTTTGACACAATCCCTGGATAAATATTATGTGGTATTCGATTGGGCTTCTTCAGATTTGCTCTCAGATTTCAGATTTCATGTGGCTAATCGAACACAAAAACGTCACTTGCTACTTTTTTGTTGATATTTGTGCGACTGCAATATGTGTAGCCTTCGACACTTTTCTTAGCGTTTTCCATTCACTGGTTAAATTTTATATGAAAACATTCAAAACTCTCGCCCAGATTGATTTCTAAACATTTGTACATAAATAATTAATAAAAATAGATCCACCCGATGCAATGCGTTTCTTTGCAGTTGAAAAATTTCACTAAAATGTAAACAAACTCCACTAGTTGTCAAACTCGAACGCACGTGTATTGGTAAATCTGAAGCAAATCTGAGAAAATATCCAGATTCGCAAAAGTGCTCTGAAATCTGAAAAAGATTGCTTTTTTTGTACCAAACGAACGTAAAAATTGCTCTGAGAGCAAAAAAAGTGCTCTGAGAGCGCCCAATCGAATACCACATTAGTTATCCATGGAAAAATGTTTTATAAATTTATAAATAAGAATTTTTATAAGGGTGTATAAAGGCTCTATAAATACTTATACATTGCATAACTATACAGGTGTTTAGGCGCGTTCAGCAAATTGTAATAAATAAGGCTGCAACCCTTAAATGAGAAATAAAAAAGTCGTAGTAAATCGTTCAACTCGACAGCACTACTGCATGTCAATTATAAATCTAGGAATTTCCGAAAATGCTTCGGCTGTCGCAATTGACACTTTGCGATTTTAGTTTCGATGGCTGTAAACTGAACGTTTTGGAATCGTGTATTTTATTTTTCCAAAAATATTCAAATAAAACCTTCTCTTAAACGATTAAAAATAAATTTGAACGACGGTTTTAACCATTATGTCTGACGATGAGGATATTACTTACGTAAAACGTTCAAAAAATATACACTATGGATCTCTGGAAGAAACCGAACGCAACCGGCAAGCTACACTGGAAGACATCGAATCTGATGAGGAAACTTATGAGCTCGAACAAAAGAAAACACCAATTCCTGTTTCAGCTCCTGCTCCAAAGATTGACGATGACTACTATGATATAGAGACTGAAGTATCAAAAGATAAGTTAGCACTTCTTGAAGAGTTCGAAAGGAAACGCCGTGCGCGCCAAATAAATGTGAGTACCGATGACGCTGAAATTAAGAAGAACTTGCGTCAGTTGAATGAACCAATTTGCTATTTTGGAGAAGGACCCGCGGAGCGGCGACGTCGTTTAAAGGAATTACTTGCCAGCTTGGGTGAGAACGCCATCAAGCAGAAACAAACTGAGGAAGAAGAACGTAAGCAGCTGCAAAAGGAGCAAGAGACAACGTGGTACCATGAAGGTCCTGAATCTTTGCGAGTAGCTCGATTTTGGATAGCAGATTATTCCCTGCCCAGAGCGAAACAGCGCTTGGAAAAGGCAAAGACTTTGCTGGAGCTGCCCAGTGCAACAAGAGCTGGACGAATGGTGGAATTGCAAAAACGACTACAGTCATTGGCGCCTCTTTGCAGTCAGGTGGGTGATACTCGACCTGTAAGTGGATGTGCCTTCAATTCCGACTCAACTATGCTTCTGACTTCGAGCTGGTCGGGTTTGTGTAAATTATGGTCCGTGCCGGATTGCGCACTAAAACAGACGCTACGTGGTCATGCGAGCTATGTAGGCGGTGTTTCATTTCGGCCAAAAGTGTCTGCAGATGACACAAATGTTGTTTCGATGGCTTCAGGTGGTCATGATGGTGCAGTGAAGCTTTGGTGCTTCGGTAGTGAAGAGTCCATTGCCGACATAACTGGTCACATGCCGAATAGGGTTTCAAAGCTGTTATTTCATCCATCAGGGCGATTTCTGGCGACCGCATGCTATGACTCCTCGTGGCGGCTGTGGGACTTGGAACAGAGAACCGAAGTTCTCCATCAGGAGGGACACGCCAAATCAGTGCATTGCCTTGCATTCCAAACAGATGGCAGTGTAATAGTCACTGGCGGGCTTGATGCATTCGGCCGTGTTTGGGACCTGCGAACTGGACGCTGTATCATGTTCCTTGAGGGACATCTAGGCTCAATCTTTGGGGTAGATTTTTCACCAAATGGCTATCATATTGCTACCGGTAGCCAGGATAACTCCTGCAAAATATGGGATCTCCGACGACGACAGCCTGTATATACGATTCCTGCACACACAAACCTCATTTCTGATGTAAAGTACGAACAAGACGGAGGAAACTTCTTGGTAACGAGTAGTTATGACTGTACGACAAAGATTTGGTCGAACAAAACCTGGCAACCGTTGAAAACTCTGCAGGGACACGATGGCAAGGTGGTGAGCGTGGATATTGCTGGTAATTCTCAGTACATTGCGACGACGTCTTTCGATAGGACCTTTAAACTTTGGGCACCAGAAGGATGAGAATTAAATTATGTAGTCCGTATAAGAATACTTTTAATTAAAATTGCATTTTTGTTACTGACTAATTTTTGTAAAACGTTGTTAATCGTTGGCGATGTAAAGTAGCGGATATCTGTGAGATAAATAAAGGAAAACAAAAGTACCTTGGAATCGTTTTTAGTTAACTCGATATGTTATATATTTTTATTTTCTAATTTGATAAATAAAATAATGCCTGCACAAATTAAAGTGATACTATTAGTATGTGAAAGGGGTTGTTGTACTGCGTCCTTTTGGTCTATGGGATCCCCTGCTTACGCCTCAGACCACAGATATATTCCCTCATAGGAATTCTGCTTACATTGTAATTCCTTTCGAATTTATTTAAGAGGTTTTGTACTCTTGTTTCAGTGACAGTATTTCCTCATCGTTTAAGTGGTACTTGCCGAAGTATTTCAGTCTTTTGTTGGTCAGTGCCCCACATGATGCCAGCACGTGTTCTGAAATTTCACTGGACACTTTGCAGAATCTGCAGAGACCTTCTTCAGATTCTAGAGGTGTTCATTGAGTCTACAATGTCCCCCTAAGGATACGGTTTTTTTTTTGCTTATGCCTATGCAAGGAATCTTTTCCGGTTGTATTGCCCTAGAAGTTTCTTGGCCTGCCTCATAACTTGAGTGTTATGCCAGGTTTTTGCCCTGTTTTAATAATTTATGTGGTATTCGATTGGGCGCTCTCAGAGCACTTTTTATGTTCGTTTGGTACAAAAAAGCAATTTTTTTTTTAGATTTCAGGGCACTGTTGCGAATCTGGATTTTTTCTTGCTTTAGATTTACCAATACCAGTACATTTTCATGAAATTTTTGAAGTGAAAAAAAAAAACGAATTGCATAGTGTTGATCTATTTTTTTTGTTAATAATTAATGTTCAAACGTTTAGAAATCAAGCGAGCATTTTGAATGTCTTTATATAAAATTTAACCAGCGAATGGAAAACGCATAGAAAAGTGTCGAAGGCTATACAAAGGTGTTCCTTTCCTTTAGTAGTAAGAATGAAAAAGACTGTCGAAATGGCAGTGGTAGGGATAAATTCTCTCACAGAGAGAGACTTGCGAAAAATTTAGGGAACGCTTTTGTAGTAAATCTATAAAAATAACAGTTACATAATTAAAAAATTCAAAATATAGTGCTATGAAAGTCGTTAAAATATCGTAAAACTCGAATAATTTGTTAATTTACGAACAAAATTAGTTGATTTATCTACCTAGCTATGAAAGTGATTCGGAATTAATCGAACTTCTTCTTCATGAATCCGAGGATATTAAAGAGTTTGTACTGATTGAACTACAAGTATTCGAGAAAAGGAAAAATACATTATCTGCGCTGCTAGACATTGAAGGAGCCTTCAATAATGTTAAAATATATCGCAATTCGAGCCACCTTCTCTGGGGGAATACCTCAAGGGTGACAGACAGTGCGAGATACTTGGGAATTATCCTTGATAGGAAACTTTAATTGGAAGCCGGGTAAAAAAAGCAGCAAATGCTTTCTACGCATGCAACCGCATCTTTGGAAGGAGTTGGGGACAAAAGCCCTAAATTATCCTCTGGATGCACACGGCGTTCATGCGACCAATACTCATAAATAGCAGCGTAGTCTAGTGGCAAGTAGCCAGCAAAGCGACGAATAGCATATGAGAACCAAACCTACAGCTGGACTAGAGGCGATTCTCAATCCGACACCCCCAGACGTATACATGGAAGAATCCGCTGCCAAAAGTGGGAGTGTCTGCCAACGAAATCAAATCGAAATTAGTCCACATCTGCCGCGAAGAGTTCAAGGTTCTTTGCTTACACGAACCTCTGCTGGACACAGTGACAAAACCGGCGAATGAGGGGGCGAATGGACGAGAGGGGGGTCCGTAATGGATCTTTGTCAGTCGATCGAGCCACCACTTTGCGGTCTCAGAAAGCGAGTGGAGAATAAAGTTCGAATGAAAACCAACAAAATGAAAACAGCTAAGTTCTACTAACCCACTCATTTTTTTTTTTAGCTGAGTAATCTTCAGAAGATACCAATGGCCCGTACCATTGGTTATGCCCGATTCAGATATATCTAGTCTGCCTATGGGCTAAACCTCCCCCCTCAGAGAGGCACTATGAGATCCGGTAGCGCGCGCTCATAGTAGTAAGAAATTTGTTCCTCTCATTTTTTTAATTTTAGTGATGACTACAACTAAGTAACTTTAACAAGTAGTTTACGCTTCTGTAGTGTTAATCGCTTTTGGTAGGTAGCTTTCCAGCGAACGCACCTACTAATACCGTCATTACATGCGGTCTTGTTCTTTGTTGTCGGCGCTCAAGGTATGTCACGTCTAGAGTACGAACTATTTCATTATTGCAGTGACCGTGAATGCGAATACGAAGTTTGCGAGCAAAATTTGTTACTTCGTTACTCACGGTAGCAATTCCTAGATCTCTGTGAATATCACTATTCCTTATATACCATGGAGCATTCACGATTGCTGTTAGCGTGTTGTTTTGGAATGTTTGTATTATAGCCATATTGCTTGGTTTGGTACAACCCCAAAGTTGTATACCGTATGTCCAAGAAGGTTTTAGCACTTGCTTATACAGGAGCAGTTTGTTGTATACGCTTGTCTTCGAATATCTTCCGAGTAGCCAATACATTTCTCTAAGTCTGATTGTGTTTTTTTTCAATTACTGGTTGTAATCGTTTTAGCAGAAGTTTCTCCTAAACCTTATATTATCGGCAGTAGCGAAATAGGTCTGTCTATATGATTTCTTATTATTTGTATTCTTCCCTGGCTTCGGAACCATAAAGACTTCGGCTACTTTCCATTGTCTTGGAACATATGAAAGTCTCAGAGAAGCATTTATAATATACAGCAGTTTAACTATTGCTCTTTTCGGTAGCTCCTTTAGAACTTCGCCAGTGATTAGATCGTATCCTGGAGTTATTTTCCAACTTTCTTATTGTCATTCGAAGCTCGGACAGAGAAACGGCTTTTACTTTATAGTTGTCAGATAGCGTATTAGCATTCGGTTCTTCGTTTAAAGGTCGTCCATCGAACGGCCTGAATGTTTCTTCAAGATGCTCGCGCAAAAAAATCCGCTTTCTCTTTGTCTCCTTTTGCCCATTCGCCGTTATATTTTCTTATTGGTGGCGAGTGCATTTTTGGTTTCCTTATGGACTTCAAGGCTTTCCAAAGTGAGTAGTTTGAGCTCTTTTCAGCAGTCAAGCCTTCTAGGTAAGTTGGGGTTTCGAGATTTCTTAGATCCTGTAGCTCATTGACACTCATTGACATTATTTTTAGTTTTCTTCACTCCATGTCCTTTTTTGTGCAAATAGAAAACCGCCAACCACAAATGAAAAGCATCAGAGCTGGTTTTGCCCAAGGATCTAAGCTAGGACCACTGCTTTTCCACATTTTCACATTCGACCAAACTCAGCTCGAAAACGCAACTAACAGCTTCCCTTGCGCCGACGACTCCGTCACATAATCGTATATCAACTCGATGTCCCCAGCCATAGCAGCACGAAGAGTAGAAGCCCACGTTAGAAAGCTATTCCAGTACTACTTATGGGGCATACGAATCAACACGGCTAAATCTGAACTGTTTTGTATAAAAAGGCCCATCAGAAGAACCAGTGTTAGGTCAGCCACCAAAGATAAACTTGCCTGACTGATCATTACTTTCAACCGCAAACAATATCAACTATCTTGGAGTCAACTTCAACGTGCGACTAAGCTTCAACCCACACCTGAACGCTGTCCTCAGGAAGTCATTTTACCGCTGATGAAGAAACAAAACAGACTAAGTAGACGAACAAAACTGCTGCTATATAAACAAATCATAAAGCCAGTAGTACCTAGCCTATGGCTTCCCATTTCATATACGGACTATTAACCAACTATTTCAAAACCAAAACACCCGGTGTTTTCGCTGACGTGAAACCTTAACCCAATTTTTGAGTCGAAAGAACTAAAATAAAAGGTTGATTCATAATAATTAAAATAAGTAAATTTAACTATAAATTATAGATATTTTTCTTAAATTCATCTTTCTCCGCGGTTGGTTTAGCTTTTACCTTTTTATATATCTTTTATCTCACTTCAATTTAACGAAGTTACGTAGCCTTAAGCCAAATAAATTGTACATATACCAAAAATTCTATAAAAGCTAATGTAAATGGGACTTTTTATTTGCGGAAAAATAAATGTAGGTAACAATGTAGTAAAATATGTAGTAAATAATTAAAAAACTCTGTTGCTGATTTTGTTAAAATTTTAATTGTGTAAGTTATGTCTCATTCTTTGTTACAATCCATGTGAATACCCATCCAACTTGATCCAACTTGTATTGTAGAATATTGTTTCTGTTAACATCGAAACTTACGTAGTTTGAGAATTTTTTGAGTCGATGGTTAATCTACCCGTCGGTCGTTATAGTTTTAAGTGAGATATGTGTATATGAAAATGAACTTAGTCTCTATAAAATACTGGGTTATATACTCTTTTTGTTAATTGTTATAATTAATATTCTGCTGGTAATGTAGCTGCCTATGTTAATAATGTTTATGTGTTCGATCCTAATAATTGCTATAGTTTAAAATTGTTCAACGCTGTTTTCTTTTTTAAATTGTCGTTTCAACGTCAGAAAATCTATTACAATATTGCATGTTGCATAATATACGGACTACCTACACGAATTCAGTAAAAGGTTTTTCATTAATGAATTTGAATTTAGCAACATTCTGCATGCAATAATTACAACATAATAAATTCAGGAAATATAAATATTGACATTCTTGGTGATTTAGATAATGGTACGGAGAACTACTCATATATCATGGCTTCTAACGAATTCTGGGAGAATGTTTATTTCTGAAAATAAGAGTTCTGTTGCTTTTAAAATATTTTTATTAACATTTTGCAAAGCCACATTATGTTATAATTTTCTATATCAGATTAGAAAGAAAAAAAGATAAATTTAAAAAGTAAAAAGCATCCCAATAATTTAAAACTTGTACCTATGACTCTTTGTGCTGGTTTTCAAGGTAACATTTTAAAATGGCTGCAGTCGTTTTTATAATTTAGGAAATAGAGAGTTATTGTCAATGGTGTGTCTTGAGTGAGTTTCGATTTCTGAAAAACGGTGTTCCTCAGGGTTCTGTACTTGTCCCTCTGTTTTTTCTAATCTACATAAACTCCCTTTTTCAAGCTCAGAGTAAATGGTATTTTAACAATCAGTGAGAAAAAAAATTTGATGTCATTGAAGACAGCTGGTAACAGTCTACATGATTATAACGAGAGACAAATCATACTGAGACCCACAACTCACAATCCTCTTGCCGCTGCCCCCTCAGTTTTTTTTTTTTTCAAATTCGCCATTTTGTATTGCTATCGGTGTTATGTCAATTGGGAATCCGTGTGACATGCGAAACCATACAAAAAATACAAAAATAAATGCTGGCAATAGTAATTATAAATTTTTTGAAGGTGAATAATTTGATTTGTGTGGTTAATAAAACTATCTAAAGGAGATGTTTTACATACTTTTATATACATGTAAAACATCACATACTAGAAATAAGGGTGATTTTTTAGCTGGTTTGGTTTTGGCAACACTGGTTTTGACAGCTGACGTGTGTTTAGTACCTTGTGTCACTGTCAAACAGCTTCAGTTTGGTTTGCAATTTAACCATGGATCGTCTTACAAATGAACAACGCTTGCAAATTATTGAATTTTACTATCAAAATTCGTGCTCGGTTCGAAATGTTCATCGCGCGCTGCTTCCATTTTATGATCGGCATTCTCGACCTTCTGAGCAGTCTATTCGGAAGAATATTCGGGCCGGTCAATTGGCCGCCTAGATCGTGCGATTTGACACCATTAGATTATTTTTTGTGGGGGTATGCCAAGGCTAATGTGTATAGGGACAAGCCCGCTTCGATTGACGCACTGGAAGCCAACATCCATGCATTCATTCGTGAGATACCGGCCGATATGTGTGAAAGAGTATGCCAAAATTGGACTCAGCGGATGGGCTACCTGAGACGCAGCCGCGGTCAACATTTGCATGAAATTATCTTTAAACATTAAATTGCAAGGTTCAAACTATCGATTCAAATAAATATTTCATTCATTTTTCCGAATTTTTTGTGTTTTTTTATTTAAAAAAAGTTCTAAACCTCTTAAAAAATCACCCTTTATATTAGAACAAATATGGTTGTGTATTTCCCTCTTTTGGATATAATTAACTTCAATTTCGTGCGTAATTTTTTCTTAAATAATAAAGCAAATTTGATCAAAATGTTTTTATTTTAGATAGAGTTCTTGACCAATTTGATGTTTATATAGCTTATGGAAATGGTTTTCCCGTCGGCTTTTTTGGTCATAGGCGTTTGAATGAAACTATGTTAGTTCATTGCTTTTTCCCGACGTTTCGGCAGGGATTGCTGCCTTCTTCAGGGTATCTTTATTAGGAAACATAAATTGTTAATAAATACTAAAATGTAGATGACGTGAGACTTACAAAAATGAACAAAGTCTAACTGCTAAACACAGAACAATAATATAAACTTAAACACTACTTTGAAATAAAAATAGTGAAAGATGACATGAAAAAATGGACACACTTAGAGTGTAACACTTCAATTGAAGTTTAGTCTGGTAATTAGGTTTTTCCATCAATTAGAGAGCTATATATAGCAGATATACAGGATGTCCTGTTTTCGGTTCATGTTATTCCTGTTGTTCATTATGTGTAGCGTCTCAAGTGTCGAGGTATGTACCTACGTGAAGTTAGCGCGCACTTTTTCTAGAATGAAAAACGTGAAATGCAGTTCGATAGACATTCGTTTGTAGTTGTTTGTAGTGAAATTTTTTTCGTTTGTAGTTCAACCGTTAGAAAGTTAGAAGCATAAGAAACAAATTTCCAATCCCTTAAATCCGAGTTATCTCCGAAACTGTAGCAAGCAGAGTGATAAAATTTTCTGTATTTGAAAGTGTCTACTTCACTAATCTAATAAAATTCAAATTGCGTCAATCGGCGTAACGGTTTATGATTTATTTGAGATTTAAGCAAATTCAGACCCCAATTTAAGGGGCTTATTACTCAAAAACTGTTGAACTACAAACGATGAAATTCTACATATCTATTCTATACACCCTTCTTTACCTCTGATATAAAATAGAAGACAATCCCCATTAGAAAAAACTTTTTATTCGCAATTTAAGGGAAGCCTTAAATGGACTCAGTCGCTTATGGTCTCATTTCACTCATTTTTAAGCGATTCGATATTTCCATTCCTAAAACGCTTTGAAGCTTGAAATATGTTTTTTTCCAATGAAACTACCCTTCTCTTTCTAACAAAGTCATCAAAACTAATTTTCCACTAACGGTTAACGTTTTATCGAATCGCTTAAAAATGAGTGAAATGAGACCATAGGCGACTGAGTCCATTTAAGGCTTCCCTTAAATTGCGAATAAAAAGTTTTCTCTAATGGGGATTGTCTTCTATTTTATATCAGAGGTAAAGAAGGGTGTATAGAATAGATATGTAGAATTTCATCGTTTGTAGTTCAACAGTTTTTGAGTAATAAGCCCCTTAAATTGGGGTCTGAATTTGCTTAAATCTCAAATAAATCATAAACCGTTACGCCGATTGACGCAATTTGAATTTTATTAGATTAGTGAAGTGGACACTTTCAAATACAGAAAATTTTATCACTCTGCTTGCTACAGTTTCGGAGATAACTCGGATTTAAGGGATTGGAAATTTTTTTTTCAAATGGTTCTAACTTTCTAACGGTTGAACTACAAACGAAAATAATTTCACTACAAACAACTACAAACGAATGTCTATCGAACTGCACTTCACATTTTTCATTCTAGAAAAAGTGCGCGCTAACTTCACAAAAAAAATTAAGTTTCAATTTCGCTTAAATTTGATATAAATCGTAAACCGTTAGGCGGATGGATACAATTTGTGTTTTATTAGATTGGTTAGGTGGAAAACTGTTGAAAATAGTAAATTTCATCACTTGGCTTTGCACCGTTTCGGAGATAACGAGTGTTTTAGGTCGACTGCTTAAATTGCATATATATTCTCTTTGGTTGGAACAATTTAGCTATTTTTGGTTTTATTAGATAGAGCATACATGCTTTCTACCAACTAATCAGTTTTTGTCGTTTGTAGTTGTCCACCATTTGAAATATCCGTCCCCTTAAATCGGGTTGCGCGGAAGGTTTCACCCATTTTCTTATATTTTGAATAAACCGTTATCTATGAAAAAAAAGATCACATTTTTTTATTCCATTAGAAGCATCTAATAGAAAGCATTAGAAAAAAATAGATTTCACTACTTTGAGTTGCTTAATAACCGAAATATTGATATGAGTTTATATGAAAAACTACTGTTTGCATAAGTTGCATCAAAATCTTGTTATTTGTGATAAAACCAAATCATTTGAATTGGATTAGATGGCCAGGAGTACAGAGTTTGCAAAATATATGTTTTTGTTGCTATAAATTGTTTAAAAGTGGTCGTTTTTTAAGGGTATTCAAAGGAATAGAAAAAATTCTTAGATAAAATCTGAGTTTATTGATTGGTTGTTGTTGCTAATTGACAAATTATGACTCATATCGATGGACGCGGATGAATGCTTTGCGGAAATGTGTTTACCGTTGGTTTGTTGTTGTTGGGAAATCGATACAATGGATGCAAACGTGAAATGATGAGTTGGGATGTGCTTAATGCAACAGTAATTTCAAAAAAATTCTTTCTAATGGAAATTCGGAGTTATAGATGGAAACACAAATGTCCTTATATCTCCGAAATGAGACATTTTTGGGAAAAAAGAATTTCACTACAAACAACTACAAACGATTTCGAATGCAACTGGCTGGTTTTCATTTCAAAAGCTCAAAAGTGCGCGCTGAAATATTTTTCTAATGCTTCTAACTTTCTAACGGTTGAACTACAAACGAAATAAATTTCACTACAAACAACTACAAACGAATGTCTATCGAACTGCATTTCACGTTTTTCATTCTAGAAAAAGTGCGCGCTAACTTCACGTAGGTGAGGTATGTCTCTCCGTCTGAATCACAGTTGCGTTGTCAAAGTCTGGGTTATGACTAGCTTGAATGGAGTGGTTGGCCAGTGCCGTTTTTCCCCCGTTTTTTGACTTGATGTCCGACCGGTGATTGGACATTCTTTTTATTTTCCCTCAACCAATCTACATTCTTAATTTTTCGTGAATATTTTAAGCAAATGTACACTTATTCCTAAAAGAAAATATTACTCGCATGCAACGAACAATTTCAAATTTAACGGATAAAATTCTATTGTCGTTTTCCATTGGACAAAAAGAAGCGTTCAGAATTCACTTAAGAAACACTCGTACAAGTGCAATTTATGTATTTATTACAAGTCAGCTGACAGCAGCCGTAGATTATTTTTGGCATTTCACCAATACTTTTGTGAATACATTCAGAAGCAGTTTTGCTGTTCCATTGGATTTCAGAATGAGTGAGTCCTCGAGTGAAACCAATCAATACTAGCGCAGTAAATCGTAACCAATCCGAAAGAATATAGCTTGTAGGCTAAGTAACTAAATAAGTCGGCGAAGTTGGGGGTCTCAGTATTGTTTCTGGTAACTATTTACTACTGCGTACTCAAGTGAAAGTTGGACGGCATTTAGAGCATTGCAAATTTTACCAATCAGACATTTATATGTTTTTAAAGTCTTAAGAGAGTTTTAGCAACATATCGAGTGCAAATTCTCAAATGTCTAACCTACATATAAATAGTATGAGAAAATAGCCATTGCAGCTTTTGCACACAGAACACATTTTCCTCGGTTTTATACTTATACAGTTGCAAAGTTTTTTAATAAATTGTCGTTTTTTATTAGAGAAATACCTTATTTTTCCTCTTATATCTGAAAAGTAAAAGACCGGTTGTTCACTTATAACTATAGTGACCATAATATTTTTTTTTTTATTTTTTGTAAAAACATATTTTTTTATTATTTTATTTAAAACTCAAATAAAAATGCTTCATATTCCGTTATTAAATTAGTTTATGTAATTTTAAAATATAGGAACATTTTAATCAGTCCATAGGAGTAAATAATGAATTAATAGAAATATAATACAATAAAATTAGTAAAGCCCGTATGACACTACATTTTTTCTCATTTTTTTAATGCTGAAAAGTCAGCGGTATGTAAAAGAGACCAAAAGTGTATTACAAAAGGGGTAGCCATTGTTTGCAAAGCAACCGCAAATTTTCAAACGAATTTATTTTCAAATAATCTTGAAATGTCAAAAAAAAAAGAAAGCTGCCAGCAGCTGAAAATGTGATTTGAATACATTTTTAATGGATTTTTTTTTGACTAACTATTAAGTAATTCATATGATTTTTTTTTTTGTTTTCCGTATTAAAAAGGGAATCTTCACGAAAAGATCATATTTAAAATCTTAAATGTCGTAATCAATTCTTATTTTTAAATTTTTCGCCAAAAACAACAAACGAAAACAGACTCAATAATAATTATAGGAACAAAAATATTTTATTTCAGCGAATGAATTTTTTCCTGTATTATTTATGTTGATTACATTCGTTATTATACAATTTGTAGAATATGAACATATATTCGTTGTGAAATAAAACAACTCTCAGAACGCATCCATCAGCTGACCAAATACACAAACTATCAGTCGGTGTACTTAGAAGTGTCTCTTTATTTTTCCCACGAAGTGTGTTTATTTTCCTTTTTCACTAAACTTAAATTAAATACAAGTAAAATTTGTATTGTTCGGACAAAAATCACACTTAATTAATCCTCAGTATAAAAATCGCAGTTTGCTAACACTTTAATGATTATTTTTTTGTACTAGAAATTGTTGCTATAGGCAAATCTTCTTTTTATGTGTATTTAATGCGTTTATATTCATGGTCAAATATGGCCCACAATTTTGAGAGTTTTTTCCTTTTACGCACAAAAAGTTTTTCGAAAATTTCCTCAAAAAGGTAGAGATACAACGATGTAGGAACAATGCTGAATTCACACGTGACGTATTCACAGTTCACAGTCAGTAAAATTGTGAACGCGAGGGAGGGGCTTATATTGAAAAAATTGCGTGGGGAATCGGTGAGACGTAGTAAAGCTGTCAGTCTATTTCATACTTAAAGCCCGTACCGACACTAATTTTTGTTTGCATTGGCCGCATTCAAGAATCTAGTCATCTTAAGTCGACTGGATTGGTCTGGATGAGATGCAACCTGAACGCAAAAACTAGATTGGTCGGGAACGTCACGTTTTCTACGTCAGCCACATATGAGAACTGTCAACTTACAGCCCTATTATGGCTATCAAATATCAACACGATATTTGATAATAATTGATACATATCAACAAAATGAATAAATCGGTATTATGTTTATCAACCTATCAAAATTGTTGATGAATTGTGAATTGTATTAGATTTAAGATCTATTGTGAATGGTTTTATCGATAAACTTGGTATTACGTTTGTCAAAATATTTGATATTCATCAAATTTTCTATCAACCACAAATTCTTTGTTGATACGTATCAAATATTCGGGAGGTTAAAAATTTATATTAATATGAAATCATCAAATTTATTTCCTTGTTTTTATTATTGATAAAGACGACTTTAGACCGAAATGTAATCGGTAAGTTATTTTTTGAAGGGGTTTATTACGAAAAAAAAAAAACAAATAAAAAAAATCCACATACAAATTAGAAATGTCAAACCCCAAAACAGAACCCATTTTCAATGACATTTTGATTAGCATTCACAATGGCGTGAAAATTATCAATTGATACCCATAATACCAAATTATCGATGAATTGATAGATGTTATCAAATATTTGATATTTGATAGCCATAATAGGGCTGTTAGTACTCAGTCACGAACTTCTCGACTAGATTCGTCGGCTACCCCTCCATAAACGTCAACTGAAACAACTGCTCTCTCGACCGATTGCGACCAATCAAAACCGAGATTCACTTAGTGAGAGAGCTGTCAGACTTACTAAACTAGATACTTGAACGTCCCCATTTTTTCTGCTTTTAAAATGAAACTAGAGCGTTACGAAAAATTAAAACGAAAATTCCCAATAGGAGTGAGTGCGTACACACCAGCTTTATTAATGTAGACACATCAAAAAAATGCATTCAAATTATATTTTCCAGCTGCTGGCAGCTTATTTTTGACATTTCAAGATTATTATGAAAATAAAGGTGTGAAATTTGCTATCCCTTTCTTAATACACCTTTAGTCTCTTTTACACAGCGCTGACTTTTTAAAACTTTTAAGTCGGCAGAGGAATCACTAGCGAATATTCAAGAAAATATGTGAGGGAAAAATTAATAGAAAAAATGCTGGCGAAATTCAAATATCAATAATGAGAACATAAAAAAGAAATCTGGCGGCGATAATTTAATTGCAATAACTATTTTGTTATTACATATGCCGGAAAAGGTCTCAAGAACAAACAAAAATTGACATTAAATTGAAATTTTATCTTTTGACGAATGTAGTTTCGTTGTTAACAACAATTGTTATATCACGGTGTTCTGATATAATATAATAACTTGATACCAACGAACAAATAAGCAAGTCGAATATTTTTATATAATTATTATGCTTTAATAACGTTCAAAATTTAGCTAACGATTTCGAACAGGAACTAAGAAAAACTTTAATTTGCCCAACACAGCCGCAACACCCACAAAGTTGGGATTTTCGAACGATTCTCGCATTATGTTTGACATAATCCAAACGAGTCTCGCATTATTTTTTGAATATCCCAAAAATTTATCGTAAAACAATCAAATAATAATAAATAAACATGGACAGTGTCGCAATTTGGGTAGAGTTTAAAGAAAATCAGGAAAAAATTCAACAAGTTGAACGAAGGCGGATTAGAGATAAATCTAACATAATGGAGCTTAGCGATAAAAGGTTTTTCTATTGAGTATTTATTTAAAGGCATTCTTAATCCAAAAAAATAACTTTATTTCAGCTTTGTTAAAAACTACAGCCTTTCGGAAGACGCCTTTATGTACTTGTTGAACAAAATTTCAATAGAACTAAGTGTTCGCAAAAAACAAACCTGCTGCATCGCGCTGCGGTGGACCCTCAGCATTAAAATCTTTAAACAAATTAGTCCATAAATGCTTGGATTTTTGACTAGCTTCGGGTGTTTTTAAATATCCCTTGGACAAATCTGGATACCTGGTCATGTATTGCACCATTATTTCAAACTGTGACACTTTTGTGTTTGGACTTTTAAATGATTCCCTTGTACAAAAAACAAACATTATACGTGATTATTACTATGTTTATGAAATATTCATGAATTGTTAATTTATAATTTTTATTTACTTACATTCTGAGAAAAAAAACTTCTTTAATCGACCTTCTCGCAAACACATTTGATGTAGAATGATTATTTGCGAATTCGAACGAATTTGACGTTAACTTTCGGAAACGGTAGTACCAGTTTTGTGCCAAGAATCCACAAAAAACTTGGCAGTACTAGAGCTGTTCGAATTTTGATTTCATAACTTACTTATAGAATTACAGAGTCGCGATTTTGCGAATTCGAACTGTTTTATTTTAGAATCGAGTTTCAGAGTAGGGCCCCAGGTTATCGACATCCGGTCTAAACCGGAAGAGTGTAGGCTGTTTTTCTTCAAGTATGAGTGAGTCCCTTTGATTAACATTGGCACTAATATATGAATTCAAACTGGGCTACATCCAAGGTCAAATTCAGCTTGTGGGCAATTTCTCTTTTTTGGCTGAAGCTGTCAGTCTATTTATAGGCCTATTATCGTTAGCGAGTCGAATTATTCGCGTAAATCGAGTCAGTTGTCGAAACATTCGCCTTGTATTGTACGATTATTGTTGGCGAATTAATTCATTCGCCTAGAAATCAAAGGCTACCTATAGTCGTGTTTTTTTGAGCTTCGATCTCAGCAAAGCAAAGTAAAGTAGGATTTTCAGGACACATTTTACAACAACTACTGCGAGTCTCGAAGTGTCAAGTAGAGCGTAGTTGTTGTAATAGCGTGCTGAAAATCCTACTTTACTTTGCTTTGCTAAAATCGAAACTCAAAAAAACAGGCCTTATATAATAAAAACGAAAATGACAGCACCAAAACGACAATTCGAACCTTTATGTCAACAAAAATGGAATTCAAAATAAAAAATTTGTGTGCCTTAAATATTTAATATTCTTTATTGGATTTTTTTGAAGCTCCAATTGTACCAACCCTTTGGCTATGTCTGGGTTTTGTTCCATATGTATGTAGAAATATGAATTGAATGGGTTTTATACGTTTTTCTTGAATTTTCATTCATAAGTTATATTCGCCTCAGGTTTCACCAAATAATTTTGTTCGCCTAAATTTTAAGTTTTAAGCGAATGATATTTCATAAATTCGCAAACCGCAATAAGGCGACTTTTGATTCGCCAGCGGCTTGACAGTTCAGGCGAATTAATTTTGTTCAATTCGCTAACCATAATACAAATAAGTCACATTCCCTTTTTTTTTTGTTCGACTCGCTAACGATAATAGGGGCATTAATAGTTAGTTTATGATATTAACACGGAAAACGGCTTGTAGGCAATTTCTCGTAGGCTGTCTGACATGTCGCAAGTCGAAATCGTCAATGAAACACGATACACGAACACGACAAATATCAGGTGAGTGTATAATGTATATTCCGTTTACACTATACATACATACTTACCTTTACGTTCAAAAGAATCTAAAGCAAAACAAAAAATTGCCTGTACATTGTGTGTATTGTTTGGTAAGCGAAATCCTTTACATTTTAGTTAAAAATTTACGTCTCTATTTATCTACATTGTTATTTTTAATTGGTATGTATCTATTTCTATGTAGGTATATTTTGTGTAGATAAGATACGATTTGTTTTAACCTTTCCCTTTTGCTTTGTAAATAATTTTAAGACATTTATTGACATCAAATTTTCATAAATGTATTTTTTAAAGTATTGTAATGTTGTTTTGGTGAGATTAAATTTTGTTTACTTTAGTAATTTTGTTATTAACAAATAAGATATATATAATATAATACATAGGTAAATGACGATTTTCCTTTTTCTCTCTTTGCTTAGTTTGAAAACAAATGTAAAACTAATATAGCAACGATCATAATTTTATACAAAAAATATTTTTTAGGTTTTAAAAGCTATCCATAGGTACGTACATTTAATATTGTTTTGCAATTTTGGTTTTTTTTTTGTCAAAATCCCTACTTAAAAACAATAACTATATTTATCTATTACTACGTATGATTTTCTTTGCACACAAAAACTGTGTGTATAAATCTACAGAAACGATATAAGGAAAAAAATAACAAAGAAAGGATTGTAAAATTAATTAAATTTAAAATTAAATATATATATATACATATATATATATGTATATGCTTGTAATATTGAACTAAAATTTAACTACCACAGATAAGTTGCAATATTATTCTCTACAAAAATCTACAAAGGTTTCACACTAAAATGTATGAACCAATATTATAAGTATGTGTTTTATATACACCATTTTATTTGTAAATTTCCTGTTTGTTGCTAAATTAAAAATTTATGTTGAGATTATTATTGTATTTTTTTGTTTTAACATTTTATAAACATGTATAGGATATTATATAACTTGCTACATAAATGAATATGTTTATATTGGGCAATGTTGTTTCATTTTGACGTTTTAATTTCAAGAATGGCTTGAGGTCATTTTCTGGTTTCTTATATTATAAAAATAATTGTTTCTTGCAAAAGAACATCGTACTTGAATTACAATTAGACTGTTGTGTCAGGCGCCGTTATTGGTTTTTCAGATTCGACATCGGGCTTAGTTTCCTCTTCTGGAGTTATATCGATGCGATGCGCTTTAGACCAAACAACTAGATCCATGATGAAAGCTAGAAACATTATACCAGCCGTAATGCCTGTGTGTAGATAAGAGACGGAAGTATTTATATTTTCTGTTAAATTCAAGGTTGAAAAAACATAAATGGAGTGGTGTCATCTCGACGCATTGGATCAGCCATCCCAAATCACAAACTATACTACTGACTGAATAGACCGCGCGTTTCTGTGCACATATACACATATTTCTAAATATATTTAACCTTGCACTATTTTAATCCACTTCCTCCATCCTTTAAAATAGGTCCGACACCAAGGAATGCAAGTTATTTTCGAATTTCGATTTCTATATGTAAAAAAAAACTAGTTTAAGGGACATATGGTACCTATTCTAAATGAAGAATTGGTTTTAACACTCAAGGCATTTTTATGAAAATATATTTCAAATAATATCTTCCGCGAATTAGTTTATTTCAATCCTTAAATACCGCCGCTAAGTGCAGTGACCTTGACGTTGGCTATGCTGTCGGAGGCGGTAGTCGTCTGAAGGGTCATCCATGGCAGACAGCCTGTTTGAAGAGGGACGAACTAAGAACCCCAGGAGAAGACCTGATGGCTGATGGTAATATAATAAACTACTTGATAGTGTTTAGTCATAATTTGTTGCTCTACTTTTTCCTTTTATTTAATTTGTATATGATCAAATAACGTTTGCCGGCCATTGCGCATTACAGATTCGGATTTCTTCATTGCGATTTTGTGAGTTTTTGTGAATTAAAATTGATAAAATATAATATATAAAAATTGAGCCTTAAATTGTGTTCGTTTGTCGCCGTCTCGCCGATTCACGCCTTAACGCATCTACCGATTTTAACCAATCACACATCTTTGGTATTGGTCTATATATCATTTTTGTGAAGTTTGATTGAAATCGGAAAACGTATGCGTGTGTTGTGCGTGAGTGAAAAAACACATGAATTTTACGGTCTTTGTATTCGTATTGGTTTTACGAGTTATAGGCCTTTTAGTGAATATACTTGTGTCGACCTCCGAAACCCCTCAAACAATTTAAATCGAATTTGGTCGATGTGTATGATTGGTTGCAGCTTAAAGGATAGGATAGTTTTGGTGGCCACACGACAGGTGGCGCTTTTGTCAATCTCCGAAACCACTCAACTGATTTCAATGGAATTTTGTGGATGTGCATATTTGGTTCCATATAGGAAGATGTTATAGTCTTAGACCCGATAAGTGGCGCTTCTGTTGATCTCCAAAACTACTCAACCAATTTCAATGAAATGTTGTGGATGTGCATGGTTGGTTGCATCTTAAGGGATAGGATAGTTTTGGGCCCGATTGGTGGAGCTGTATCGCAAGTATTAAAGAATATATGATGTAACATGTGGCCTATGTGTGCGAAGGCCGTACGGCGCATATCGCTTGGTAGAAAGAAGGGGAGTTATATTGTATACTACCATTTTTACAGGTTGACCACTCGCCCAAGTAGTCCAGCATACTAACCACTGAGCCACCGTGTTTACAAGTCGCAACTACTGATATTTAATGTTCTATAGCACCTTTATCGAATGTGAAGTGAGAAAAAAATTATAAGTACGGTGATTCTTACTTCCCGGGCAAACTTCGGGCGACCGCCATGACATCACCGCACGATTTTTTAAACAAAACCTGAAAACGATCGTAGACTTTATCGTTGCACAATCGCGTACTCGTTTGAAAGGCAGAAGCGAGAATTGCCTGTTGCCCACATTCTGCTATGGTTGATTTGGTTGATTGAGAAAATCTGACCGGAACAACTCGATTCAATCATTAGCGCAAAAAAAAAAAACATCAAGAAGCCCGAAAATCGATGAAGTTTCTATGCATTCAACTCAATCCAATTCCAAGGGAGTTTCTGACGTTCAATAGAGAGGTTCAACTATCAAAAGGGATGTTAATAATTTAATCAATTTTAGGCGGTACGAAGTTCGCCGGGTCAGCTAGTAAATAAATAAAATGCCCGACACCGGTATGGCGGCGCTGCCGGAGCGGACTATACTATCTGACCATACTCGTGGGAATCAAAATTGGCATGAAAAATAAAAAACTAAGGATGAAGGTGGTAAGGGTACGATAAGTACTGAGAGTGAGACGGTGGCCGACACAATAATCGTGGGTCCATACGACCTCACCAAAATTCAAGAGGCACTAGAAGCCGGCTCAACCGAGGAAGAGATTTCGAAAGAGGAAGAAAGGAAGCTTTTGGCTGAACCTTCAGAGGAGAGAACCGGCGAAGAAAAAGCGAAGAAGAAGAAGGTGCCCCAGGCCCGCCATAAGCCGCGCCCTAGTGGACTCCAGAGGAAGCCTATCGCAGAGAGGCTTAGTAACAAAGAGCTAGTCTCGAAGAGGTTGAGGTCACCCGAGCCGCCCCCAACATTCCGAAGAAGGCAAAGCGGAACGAGACGAGCCCCAAAAGGACACCCATGTGGGGAACCGGCCCAAGCGAGAAATACAACGAGGTGACCAGGAATCCGCTTCAGTAAGCTGTGGTGGACACTAGAAAACCAAGGGTCCAGTACTCGGTGGAATGCGGCAGGATAATCAATAATCGGATACTAGGTGTCCCAAATCCGGGCGCAGACTGTGCAGTAGCCCCTGCTTACCGAAAGATGAGATGGTCCAAAGACATCACTTACTTTGATTGCAAAGATCAGGCAACAAATGACTTTGCCAAGACCGTTTAAATGGCGCTCAACTGTAGGAGGGAGCAACGCTGAAAGCTGTACCTACAGAGGAAGTCCCTATAAAGACAAAGGGTAGAGTATTCATCACAGAGGTAGGGTTAAAACGAGCGGAAATCTTTTGCGTTCTACAGGCACAAAGTCCGCAGATTCCGATGATGGATTGGGAAATTGTGTCCGAGTAGGAGCCGGAGAATGGTGCAAGAGGATACATCATCATATTCGATGAATCACCTGCAGTATTTAAAAATAATATCCTGATGCCGCTATCATTTGCAGCGAGCGAGGTTATCCTCAAATTATGAAAGCGGACTGCGGATAATGCAAGGGCGCCTGAGACTGTGGAGGAGGCGGTTACACCCAGAAATGAGGGTAGTCCAAGTAAACCTACATCACAGTAAGATAGCCTCAGGCAACCTGAGGCTGTTCCTTGAGGAGAAGCAACTGGATCTGGACCTAATCCAGAAGCCATAAATCAATAAGCATCAGGTGATGGGATTAGGGTCGTCGAAATATGACATCCTTTATGTCAAAAACAGAGGTAGTGTAAGATCGACTTAGCCCAATCAGTCTTTCGTCATGGAACGACTAATTGATCTGGACGTATGGCGAGCGATCGGCAATAACTACCTATCTAAATCACAACATGCGTACATGAAAAGCAGATCAGTTGACACGGCGCTACATAGCGTAGTATCGGTAGTGGAAGAATCACTACAACACAAAGAGTACATACTGTGAGTGCGTTCCTAGACATCGAGGGGGCCTTCAACAACATCGAAGCTGACGCAATTGCGTAAAGCCCACCTAAATAGCAGCCTATGTGACTGGAATTGGACTCATGCTAGGCACTCGTAGGATCAAGTCACAGCTAGGGGACGTGAGCATTGAACGAAAGGTTAGTAGGAGAACACCTCAAGGTGCCTCAAGGTGGAGTCCTCTCACCGCTCATATGGCTCCTCGTAGTTGATGAACTGCTAAAAATTACTGATAAGGAAGGTTTCATTGTGAGCGCATACGCAGACAATGTCGTTATTCTAGTTCCAGGTAAATTCACTCCAGTCCTCAGCAAAAGGCCAAGTTACGCACTCCTGCTAGTCAATAATTGAGTTACGGGCCGTGGACTTGGAGTGAACCCATCGAAGACGGAAATTCTACTGTTTACGAGTAAGACACTGCAAGAAATATCAGGAAATATAACATGCCAACGCGGTAACCTTATGTTGGGTACCAGGGCATGTGGATATTCCAGGTAACGAACAAGCGGATGAGCTTGCAAGAAACGGGTCGAAAATACATAATATAAGGCCCTAAAATCAGTAAGAACTCCGCTAAGCACGCGTGCAAGGAAGATTGATATTGAATCCTGGAGTAGAACTAACCTATGCTGGAGCAATCTCATTACCTGCAGACACACAAAAGAACTATGGCCAGAGGTGAGCCAAAAGAGATCTAAATGTATGATCGGACTTAGCCGCAAAGATATTTGCATACTCACGCGGGCCATTACTGGACCCTGTACGATAGGAGTACATGCGGAACGGCTGAAAATACTGCACAATGATTTTTGCAGAAGCTGTAGGGACGTTGAAGAAATAGAATCTCTTCGCCACCTACTTTGCGAATGCCCAGCCCTTAAGAACATCAGAAAGATGATTTTCAACAGTTACTTCTTACTTCGACTTAGAGGATCTTAAAGTACTCCTGAGATTCAAATTTAAATCTGGGTGGTTATAATAGATAGACAGATCTCATATCATTAGGTATTCTTAGGACATACAAGAGAATATGGTTACAACAGAGCTTAGGAACCCATGACATTCATACTAAATCTATGCGGCTCTTATATGAAAAGCAGTCTATTTCCTGTCTTTCAACAATGGTATACAATGGGTGGTTCCCGTAACTGGGCACAATGGACCCAACTGATGGTCTATGTGAAGCTGTGGCAACTGCAACAAGAGCACCTTACCTACCTACCTAACCCTTAAATATGCAAATCGTTTTATAGATGTATGAATGACCATCCATTTTGTCCTGTCCGAGGGTTTTGTTGGTTCGTCGGCGACATTTTCTAATTACATTTATCATCATTTTTAATATTCGGCTTAATTGTTCTGAATATTACGTTATCTAATTTTGTAGTAAATAGAAACATAGGCATTGCGAGGTACTAATAACAATTTGTAGAGTCCAATTCAGCGAAGTCACAGAAGATTCATATATAACATAATGAAAACGTACCCAAAAAATTGTGCCTAAATGCCTCCACATCATACAGCGAGCAAGCTCCATGCTTTCCACAGATGGTTTTCCACACCAAACAGGCTGAATCGACCACTGCTCCATATATGATTGGACAAGGAACGTTCCCAAAAAGGCCAATCGCCGATTGTATCACTCCCATCGCCATTGCCTTGTCTAAAATTAAAAAGGAAACATTACCAAACATTCAAAAAAACAAAGAAACCCACGTACCCTTTGGATGTGTACACCTCATGACAAGCAACATACTGCCAACTTCCGAGGTCGAATGCATAAAAACGCATGCGGCAAATATCAAAATGAACAGCACAAAGTTCTTACAACTGCTGTCACAATAGCCGCTAGTTGCTTCGTGGTCCCTCGCGTCCAGGGGCAAATGAGGGATGCATTCACAATTCGAGTACACGGTTCTATTGTCCCGCATCTCGTATGACGTACAGCCAGCGTGACACGACGAGAAGTATGTCTTTCCATCGCTGCCACAAATTGGTGCGAATTTCTCCATATCACACGTACAATTGAGATTGCAGGTCGGCTCAAATACCGCCGTTCTTCGTTGGACGAAAATAAATGACAAAACAAAAAATAAAATTATATTGACTATGCTTAAATCCCAACAGCAAACTAGATTGCACTCACGTTTGGTTGGTGCCCTGGTTGAGGCCAGCAAAATCACTCATATTACAACCGACAAACATTAGGACAACCATTCCACATGCGTACACAAATGCAGTGAAAGCAATCCATGCTGCCACGGACTTGGCTGTCGGTTTCATCTTAAGGATTACAATTCCAGAAATTACTATTCCGAAACCCATTACAAGGATACCCCCAAATGCAGCGATCAGGTTTGCATCAGCTGCCGGTAAGCGAAACTGTGTCTCTAGGTACTTTGGTAGGAACGTGGTAAGCCCAGCTATTGGCAGTAAATGAAAAACGCAAGATGCTGTTCGGAACATCAGAATATCATTGCTTAACTGTCGGCGTACTGTTTTTGGAAAATCTATGGAAGATCGATCCGTTAATAATTAATTAGAGTTGCAAATTGATAAGTGGCGAGACTGCTGCTTACCTCTTAGTCTTGGCTTCTCCTCTGGCTCGGAAAGTGCTGATTTCTCCGCAGTTGGATCTGGGATGCGACGTCCACGCAGTTGCTTTGGGAAGCTAAACATCGCAATGGAAGCCAACATCATTAGGCTTCCAATAATAACCGGACCTGGATAGGTGAAATGGAATAAAATATAAGACAAAGCCATTCGGTGTCATTCAAAATAATGAATAGTAAGTGCGATGTGAATTCGATTGAAAGGGGTTAGAAGGGGCGGTACAGCCGCTGCACAGAAATAAAGTAACGAAGACAATTTTCAGTTTAAAAATGCAGTTAAAGGCTCTACAAGCAACTCGATTAAATTTATATCGTTCTACAGGTACATTCGCTGTCTTAGAACAAGTCGCAACTCTTTCATATAATCGAAAAGCGCTTTTAACCGCATACAGGGCCGGGTTTTGCCACGATTTATCTCGGCTATGATTGGTAATACCAAGTGCAATGAAAAATATGCCAACTACCCGAAAATTAAATGAGTGTTTGTGGCACTCATTCGTATGGGTACTAGCTATAAGGAAGTAATTGCTATGAGTACCTAGGTACATCTGCTTGCATTTCTTGAGTACAATAATTGCACTGGACAAGAAAATTTTGTAATAGGAAAACTGCCTACTTAAGTAAAGAAAAAATTAATTTGTTCTTAAACCTCAGTTTAATTCACTTTTACAATAATTTACAATCACCCCTATCGGAAATAAAATTTCCCTGGGAATGTTTCCTAATCAGCAATCTGATTTACATTGCTGACCAGGGAAACATTTCCATCGGAATTTATTCGCGATAACCCTGAATAAAAGCCTTTGACCGTTGCCGTCAGCTGAAGAAAAGAGAGAATTGTACTAAAGTTTCATTTGTTGTTCTTTAGAATGCTTTGTTAATTATTCGCTGCCGGTATTTTAATGAAGCTTTAAGTTAGCTAGCCAGCACGCTCCAATCCCTACCATTTAGACTTCTGATGAAGTCAGCCATTGACCCAAAGTATGTATTTAGTTTTGTTTGATATGATCTGATCAGGTATAGTTTTTATCAGAGACAAATCATACTGAGACCCCCAACTCACAATCCTCTTGCCTCTGGCCCCCTCAGTTTTTTTTCAAATTCGCCATTTTGTACTTCTATCGGTGTATCGTGTAATGTCAATTGGGAATCCGTGTGACATGCAAAAACATACAAAAAATACAAAAATAACTGCTGCCAACCTCGGCAACCGTGGGGAAATGTGAAAGAGTTCGGGAATACCACATTTTAGCATAACTGAATGCCATTGGTTAGTTATTAAACAAAATTTAAAGTGAATAATTTGATTTGTGTGGTAATAGAACTATATAAAGGAGATGTTTCATATACTGGAAATATATTAGGACAAATATGGTTGTGTATTTCCCGCTTTTGGATATCATTAACTTCGATTTCGTGTAATTTTTTCTTAAATAGTAAAGAAAATTTGCTCAAAATGTTTTTATTTTCCCTCAACCAATATACGTTCTTAATTTTTCGTAAATATTTTAAGCAAATGTACACTTATTCCTAAAAGAAAGTATTATTCACACGTAACGAACAATTTCAAATTTAACGGATAAATTTCTATGAACTATGCAATCCACTTTGCCCAAAGCGGAAGTGGCTCATATTTTTTGGGGGTGTATTGGTGATTCAGAATATTTAAAGTTACGTGACATTTGTCAATACGAATTTCTATGTAACAATACTATCGCAGTAAATCGTGACCACTCCGAAAAAATATAGCTTGTATGCTAAGTAACGGGCAATCGGCGAAGTTGGGGGTCTCAGTATTGTCTCTGGTTTTTATGCTACATCTGCTACCTGTTTAACTCGCGATATTTTGTATTTCTGTAAAGCGGTTTTATTTAATGTTTACTTAGTTAAGTGATTTTTATATAAAAATAATCCTGACAAATTTTGTTACATTTGTGGGGAAATAATTGTAATGGAAGGGACAACTACTTCTGACAGCACATATTCAAACAAGGATATATGACCTGTAAAATGATGTTACATACTTTTGATTTGTACTTACCCAACCACCAAGCGCCAATCCACCTTGGATCTGTTGCGTCAAAATCGGGTACTGTGAAATTCACATACCATCGCGTACAAAAGGATCCCACTATGAATCCTGCAGTCGGTCCGAGAATACGTACTCCAATGGTTATAGCTAAAAATTGATAAATTTAAAACCGAATAAACCGATTCCAACAGCTCATGCTTACCCAAATAAATTGGCGAATGTCGGCTGGCAACATTATCGTCAATGTACGGTATTCCGAGAGTGGCGACTGCTGTCTGGCCAATTCCAGAACTCAGCAAACTCACAAAAAATATACACAGGACAATGACGGTGATTTTCGAGTGCGATGCCTGCTCCAACTTAACATCCTCTTCACATTCCACATTTGAATTGTGCGATCCGTTGCCTGATACCAGGCACAAGTTCAAACTATTATCCGAGCTCATAGAGCCCAAAGTATACCCCAGCCCGCCAGTGAAATCAGTGGAATTGAGCAAGTGCTGCTGTGATGTTAGAGCTCTAAGTCCCTGATGGCCAGCCGTTGGTGGACTCACAGCTCCACTCATAAATGCAGTCGACTGCATAAGCTGTTTGCCGAAAATAAAATGCGGCAATGCACATGAGAATGAGGCTATGGCAAAAATCACCATGCCGCATGCAATCCATCTGGGCCGATGACCACGCCCAGCAAAGTACGTCAACAGCATTGCGGTACTTATCTGACCCATCTCACTGGCACTCAGTAGCAGTCCAGTAGTTCGTGACTTAATTTGGAACAATTTCTCAATAGTGGTTATCACACTGACGAAATACGTCATGTACATTCCCTGAAGTACCCACGCCAGCAAAAAGATCACCATAAACACATGTGTCGAGGCGAAACTTCGCGCCCATCGTGGCTTAAAGCCGAACAGGCCACAGCTCGAGGTAGAGTCCAGTTCGGGTAGTTCGACACCATCATCATCGCTGATGGGCTCATCGGATCGCGTAGTTATAATTGGCGTTCTGTACAGACCGCCCGTTAGTGGTTCCTGTTCCTCATATTTATCCAAAAGTCCCAACCCGTTTTTACCGTTCATCATTGAGCCGTTATTATTGCCCTGGACTATATGCAGTCCATTTTTTATATTATTGATTTCTTCCGATTCCTTCCAGTCGTTATTGTTGCTAGAACTATACAGCACAGTTGTCGGATCTGGCAGTGAAGAGTCTGTCGTCTGCAGCAGTGGCGACCATATGTCTGCTGTGTCATGTCTTGCATTCCCATTTAAGCCATTGCTGTTGCCATTGATACTATTCGTAGCAGTTCCATTTTTTGTTCCATTCTGTGTTTTGCCATTGCGATGATCAGCGGTTTCATTGTTTTGACCCGACGTTGGATGCATATTAAGTAACTTTTTCCTTTTTGTATTCTTTAAATTGATTTCTAATATTGACGGTGTATTTGGTCCCTCATTCTCAGGACTCATAGCAAGGAGACTTGTACTTTTTCAAGAGGTAGTTAGTTCGTTTTCCTGAGTTTGATTATTTTCTGCAAATACAAAAGAGAGATCAGAGTTAGTTTTGGAATTAACACGTATTTTCAAGTACAATTCGATAGGGAATTAAAAATGCGCCTACTGCTTTTGTTTGCAAAACTTTCACTGTTCCTAATCGTTTTCAATTGAAAAGTGAATTGCACCCCAACTTTTTACCTCTAGGCCTTATCGTACTTTTCGCCCAAGGTCCTTGAAAACTTACTGGTGAGAGTGAGTATAATTGTTATCAGCAGTTTGGTCAAAAATAAAGCGAATTTCTGCGTATTAGCGAAATGCAAACACAAACAAATATAGAAACGCTAAGATGCAACTGTGGTTTATTGTGGTATACCCTATGACAGTATCTACATGCCTACGTCGAAGTTCCACTTTCCATACGGGATCCTTAAGCCAGATCATTTAAAATAAAGTCCAACTTCGATCCCGCGCGCAAGATCAGAAGAGTTCCAACAACAAAAGTCATTCCTCCTCTAATTTTTAAAATTTATTCCAGAAGTGCCCCATGCCCCATGCACAAGAGAGGAGATGCTCTGAACTAAGCCAACGACAGAGGAATAAGTCTCCTGAATCTTTGCATTAACTATCGTATGCGTATCGGCGTCAAAAATCTTTAATGCCACTTTTGACACTTTTTAAAAGCGTTTTAGTACGGAAGGCAATTTATGACATTCGCCCAATATTTGCCACATATTACAAGAACAAGCGCAACATTCAACACAAGCGATAAGAAAACGACGAAGTGGACACATAAATAGAGTCAAATAAATTTAAGTTTTATGAAGTATCGTTAGAAGCTGTTTTTGGTGGAAACTGAAGTTGCTACGCCGGATACATGTAAAAAAAAACTGTTTTATCATCTAAACCAACAGATGGCGCTTAATTGAAAAATATTAAATTGCATCCATTTGTTCTCTGATAACTGTAGGTATTTTTCATCCCTATAATTAGAGATTTGTGATTATTTGTTAGTATTTTACAAATAAAAAACACGTCTATATTTATAGGTGTCATTGACATACGTCTGAAGATAGTTCTCAATACACCACTTTCAAGTTCTAGCCCAGCAATACAAATTATGTACCTTCGTTTTTCCTTTACTTTTTAGATATAAATACTACATAATATCAACAACTTCCTCAAAGTTGTTTGCTTTATGCCAAAATGTAGCAAAAAAAGGAAGGCAACGAGAGCACAAATCACTTTTCTTTAACATCGAGAGATACAAAATCATTCAAGCTTAGTTATCTTAAGTCGAGTAAACTGGTCGGTAGCGTCACTTTTCCTACGTCACCCACATATCTGAACTGTCAACTGAGTACTCACGAATTTCTTCACTAGATTCGTCGGTTATGCCTTAATAAACGTCAAACGTCAGCCAGCTGTCAGATATACTAAACTTACTAGTATATGGGGACGTTGTGCACTTTTTAAAAAAATGTTTTCGTTTGACATCAGTGGTTTATATGTACCTACAAATATAAATCCGTCTCCGTACCTATCGTATTTATTCTTTGAGACATAAAAATATCGAGTAACGTTACTATCTTCCCTTCTTGGGTTGTTGCTTGGTGAGGGTGAGCTTTTCGCTCTCCACTGAGGCCTCTAATGGGCCCTTTGCGTTTCCCCCTTGTTTATTCAGTTGGGATCTATTTTTGTTAGGTCGTGTGAAAGGACACGGGTAAAAGGGGTTAATTTAATTATAGGTAGCCACTGGATGTAGAGTTTGTTGTTGGTGAATCTGTTTGTTGCTTGGTGAACTCCATGATGTCGCTTAGTTCCATATTTCTGAGGCGTGAAAGGTTTTACTTTCTTGGCTACAAAGATTTAATTTCTTTTGACTTGAACTGACAAATTTGTCACCGTTAGGAAAATATATATATTTTCAAAGTTTGTTCAGTAGAAAATAATTGTAATAATTGTTTTCAACATAATTTTCATGCGAATTGCAAAATTGTTGTCATGGACGTCATAACAATGTTTATATTGGACTATAGCGGAACCATTTGTAATCTGACGTCTTCCGTATAAAAATTTTATTTTTTTCGAAATTCTCCTTGAGGAAACGTTCCATAGAAAATTATATTGGTCATATCTCATATGCCAAAGAATATGCTTGGGTACATGCACGCAAAAGCTACAGTTGTGTTCTTCCGCATGGGTTTTGGCAAATCGCAGCCTAACTTTCTAACGGGAAGAATCTTATATGGACCTGTTGCCCCCATTAATAATTATATACTAATAATATAAGTATGCATTTAAATATCATAAAATTCTTATGTTTCAAATAGGTGATGAAAAAAACATACCCTATTTAGAAATTATAAAATAATATGACAATAACAAAAAGGCACCACAGATAATGCACATGCATGTGTGTGCAATCTACAGTTTGCACTGTAGCTATTATAAAGCCCGCACTATCTTATCTTTTAGCGATAGCTGTATGCTATATTGCAAAAATATACAAGGAGAGTAAAACGATCACCGACAACATTGTTGTTTAAAAAACAACAACACCACCAACAAGAGCAGTGCAAGTAGAATATTCCCCTAAAATGCGCGTTGATCTTTGATAAAATAATAATAAAAGAAAAAACTAAAATCGCTTAGTTTGACTTGAGATACTATAATGTTTATGCGAGCAAGCTTATTTGCAAATCCATTTTGCACCTATTTTGCAAGTACAATACAACCAAGGCACAAATTGTAAAATAATGATTTCATGCATGTCGGATGTTGCATATACGCCATCGAATAATATAATACAAATGCGATAAGAACGGGATCTTTTTTTTAATAAGAGTAAAAAACTTTATTAGGAGCAATATAGAAATTGAAAATGGAATTTAAAATTTTGAAGCAGAACAACAAAATCTTTAATATTTGTTTCGCAATTTGTTTTCTCGTTAATGCCCTCACATTTTTTTGCGCAAATTTGTATGTATGTACTCGTAGGTATAAGCTTAAGGCGTTCTTAAATAGCAAATGATGTGAGGTGAACCACCGGGTTCTTTAAACGAGTTGGGTAGCCTTGAGTTATTTCTAATTTCGTTTTAAATATTATTTGGAGTGTGCTCTACCTAATATGTATTTGGGCATAATTAACGTGAATTTCTTATGATTGTGTTCGAGCAGTGCAGTGTAGGTTTACTTTCTGCAGGTGGTGTCTTATATAAGTATTGTGATGTTAGTATGTATACATTTTATACTTTATGTTTTTGAAGCTGTTCTAACATTGTTCTTCGTGGAAAAAGTTGAACAGTTGTAATTAATAAAATAAAAGTCTTGAATCGATCGCTATTCAATTTCAAACAATTACGGCCATATTATTCACTCCGGGTGTAACTCCGGTTTAAGTTTATTTTACACCCGATCATTAATCCGCATATTTTAAACCCGATAATTTAAAGCTGCGTCCATATTATTCACTGAAAAACACGCATTAAACCCGCTGGATTTAAATGCTGATTTAGAATACTTTAACCCGTTTTTAATCCGTTTTAAACCCACTTACTTTTACTTAACGGGCTCCCGACCCGTGGAGAGTCTCTGCCTGAGACACTGCAGCCTTCCATTCTCTGCGATCCCGGGCACGCTGCTTCCAGTTATCCAGACCAAGCGCTCTGGCATCCGCGATGGCTTGGTCTTTGAAACGGAGGTTCGGTCTTCCTTGTCGTCTCGAACCTGGCGGCTGGGATTCGAAGATCCCCTTAGCTGGAGCATTATTGTCCATTCGCTCGATGTGGCCGAGCCAATGTAGTCGACGTATTTTGGCCTTTTGGACTACATCCACATCTTGGTACAGCTCATAGAGTTCGCGGTTGTATCTTCTCCTCCATTCGCCCTCCTCGCACACAGGACCAAAAATCCGCCGAAGAATTTTTCTTTCGAAGGAGCCCAGTATCAGCTCTCCCTTCCTGCTTATCGTCCAGCACTCGGCGCCATAAAGCAGAACTGGCAGGATAAGGGTTCTGTAATGCATACACTTTGTCCTTCGAGTTAGGAGTTTGAACCCAATTGTTTTGCCAAACCGAAGTAGCAGCTGTTTTCTAAGATGTCATTTGTGGAGTTCATGTTTTCTCCGAGGTAGATAAACTCCTTAACTACCTCGAAATTGTTGCTATCAATAGTAACGTTCTGTCCTAGGCGGTGGACAGATGCTTGTTTGTTTGTTGATAGCATGTACTTAGTCTTGTCCTCATTTACTACAAGACCAACGAATTTCGCCTGTTATCTAATCGCCGTAAAAGCCTCTATCACGGCACGCTGGGAGCGACCGATGATGTCAATATCGTCTGCATACCCCAGTAGCTGGACGGATCTGTTGAAGATAGTGCCTTCCGTGTTGACACCTGCCCTGCGCACTATCTGCTCTAGCACGAGATTGAAGAAGTCACATGATAATGCGTCTCCTTGCCGAAATCCGGTGAATGTTTGGAATAGCTCGGAGGAACTACTTCCAAATTGCACATTGCAGCGTGTGTTCTCCAGCGTCACGCTACATAGCTGGATCAGTTTTGCCGGGATCCCGAATTCGGCCATCGCCACATAAAGCTCCTGACTAAACCCACGTAATGTCAAAATTCACAAATAATGGCATGTGTTTTGTTATTTGACACTTGGAAATTGATTTCATTTGTAGTAGCCTATTTAGTTTTTTGTGCCTATTTTAGTTTTTTGTGCATTATCATGGAATGTGTGTAGCCTTCAGAAAGGGGCGTTCTTCAGTCGGATATATGTATTACCAAAAATCCATTTTTTTTAACTCTGCTCCTTTTTGTTTTCTATTTCACTTTTCTTCTTTTCTTACTTCTCGCCTGCTGTGAGAAATAAAATGTCAATATTATGAAATTGAACTTTAACCCGAGTTAAAGAACTTAGGCCCAGTTTGTTCAATCTTGGTTATCTTTAATCATCGGTTATTCCAGCTGATAACCGTTGAATGTGTTTGTTCAGCAGAATATTAACCAGAGAATCTACGGTTTGGTCAGTTAACCCAAGAAATCGATAACCATCCAATTTTACGTTGTTAACGTGGTTTAACCAATGATTTTCTAGAATTTCGTTTATTCAAGATTTTGTAAGGACTTCGTAGGTATTAGTTTTGACGTATCTACTATACAACAACTTTTTGTAGAATATTGCGAGCAATCTTGTGCGAAAAAAAAATACAAATAATAAAATAAATAAACTTATTATAACGCAAGTAAAGTAACGTTTTCAACTGACAGATGTATAGAATACACTGCACGCCATTCTGTGGAAGGTGAGGGTTATAGATAGGTTCCAAACTTCAGCCAGATGAATTTAGATCTATTTCAACATTTTTGTGCTTTGACAGTTCTCATAAAATGGAAAATATTGAGAGAATGAGGAAATTATTGCGACGTTCGTAGACGAAATTGAGATGAATCCCAATAATGGGTTAAAATTTTTTGTTGGTTGTTGTACTTATTCAAATTTATTCTCAATTATCTGCTAGCTTATTGTCTCACACCAAAAAGATATTATTCCTCTGTTTTTAAAAAAATTCTTGTTTCATTTGATTTCGATATATATGTAGGTACCTACTCAACAGTGAAAATTCATTAAAAAATTACCTAGACAAAAACACAAGGAGCCAGAAATAAATAAAATGTAACCATAGATTCGGATAATCACTGAATTGACAAATGAACTGGAAAAATGGAACGATTTCTCGCAAATCTATGGTTTGGTGACCGAACTGAAAAAACGGTGAACAAACACTTATTGGTTATCACAGATTTGTAGTCATCGGTTAAACTAAATCGATGGTAACCTAACCAAGGATTTGACCAGCTGTGAACAGACCGGCCCTTATTTTATTTCCGTATTGCGTTTAAATCCAATCGGATTAAACGCTGTCAGGATTAAACTGGGTTTATGTTCGGGTTTAACGACTTAATATTATGGACTTGGGTTTAATTTTTGGTTTAAACTCACTTAAACCCGGGTATAACCTTTAACCCGGATTAAAGGGAGTGAATAATATGGCCGTTATAGTTGTAATTAATAAACAAGTTTGTTGTTCTCTAGAATAACATAACAAATAAAAACTCAGTAAATACAAACTTTCAGCGAGGGGCTGCTTCTTCATTTGAGCGAGAAATATTATAACTTACCGTTTTTCCCAAATTTATCAAATCAACTTGGTTGAGTGCAATAATCTCTTCGAAATGGCATTGTTCCACTATGATATCTAGCAGAGATATTGGGTCTGTTTTCGTACGCGCAATATTTCACAAAATCTTATGAGGTTTAAGAAAAAAATAGATGTCCTCTTTAAAAAAGATTTGCATCACAATTTCAGTTGGTTTTCGCTATTTTTTAAACGGAAATTGTAATTTTTTTGCTGAACCCACTATTTCTTTAATAACTTGGGATCTCCACCAGAAAATTCCATTACCATTTACTGAGAAAATAAAACCAGCTTAACTAGCAGAAATACACTTGGTTTTTTTTTATATTTCTTTTTATTTAATATATCAATTATGCGGAAAACAGATTAGCACAGCAACACCAGCAATTTTAACAGCCGCAGCTTATCATCAGGGCCACTCGACCTACACGAAGTGATGATAGCGATAACCAAACTAAAGTCCAGAAAGCGGATGCTTTGGAAAGCAGCGGGAGATGAATTGGTAAGGAGCGTGCCCGACGAATGGAACCTCAGCAAAACTCATGCCCCCCTCCACAAGAAAGGAGATACTTTAAATTGAGCCAACGACAGAGGATTAAGTCTCCGTCGGCCGTATTCTGTGAACGACTAAAATATTGCTAACAACCTGATCGGTCCATATCAGTGCGGTTTTAGACCAGGAAAGTCTACCGTTGACCAAACTTTCACGTTCCAATAAATATTAGAAAAATCTAGGAATTCCAAATCGATACACACCACTTTTTAATCGACTTTAAAGTCATCTATGCCATGTCAAGTTTCGGCAAGGATACTAATAAGTGAAGCACTCTCTCATAGAACCCAAGGAGATATTATATAAGACCCTAATCATCCCGGTCCTGCTGTATGGTGCAGAAGCATGGGCTCTGTAAAAATCCGATGATAACCTCCAGGGTTGGTTTGAAAGAAGATTCCTCGGGACCTATCGGGTGCAGCTTGTACCGATGGGGTAAAGTGGAGAACGACGAACTTTATGGCCTATACAGAGACTCTGACCTGGTCAAAAAGCTGAGGATACAACGGCTGAGATAGCTAGAGCAAGTGGACCATATGGACAAAAACGCACCAGCCCGACGACTCTATGAGTGCCAGCGGAGGGACAACGTAGCAGAGGAAGACCCCGACCTTAGGTGACGCACACAAATGGAGGGCGACCTCAATCAACTTCGTGTGCGTAACTGGAGGCAGCAAGCTGAAGGGGTTTGTTGGTTAATTTTGAAGAATCGCTGACATAAGTTTAGCAACATCGACATAGACGTTAGACCTGTATCCTCAATGCGGTGTTGCAACAGCCACATAGAGGTTGGACCTATATCATTAATGCGATGTTGCTATCTAAATGCTTACTTACAGTGCACAAAACTATAGTGTAATTTAAAAAAGAGTCTACTCTCAGACTTAGTAAATAAGAGTTTTGCACTTTTCCGATGTTTTAAGTTGTTCCTGTTGTCAAAATTGCTCCCTCTGCAAATAGTAGGTAGGTACATGTGTAAGTTTTCCCAGCTCATCTGCAATCCCATGCCATACAAAACCACAATTTTCTGCTTTGACATGCTTACTAACTTGGGCACTGTTCTGTTGTAGTTTCTCTTTATTTAACACACACATTTACACTGTACAGTGCAACATTAAGAAAATATTAATATTTGATAATTTTTTTAAAAAAATTTGTAAAAAATAAAGACATGCATTTTATTTGAGATAGAAATGAGTTTTGAAGATATTAAGTTAAACATTGTGACCCAATGTGTGCCCATGTGTACGATTTATAAGTAGGTATATTATACATACGAATACACAACAGCAGAATAGCGAATTATAATATTGCATAAACTCATTAATTCGGAATTGGAACCATCTCTATGAATATTATACTTGATTTCTATTTCTCTCCATTTGTAAATACTGTAATTCTTCTGTTTTTTGTGACTCAAATGAAATGAAACTAATTGAAGAGACAAAGTGCCGAAAATAATTTTTAATTATTTATTCACTCCGTCACGCCACATGCATGCGGCAGCAATTTGCGCTTAATTGCTTCAAGTGGACAAAAGCAAGCACTTAAAAAACGTAACAATTTTATTTTGTTGAGACCTTTGATCACAAAACAGACAGAGTTTTTTGTGTCTTTTGTTTGAACTACAAATTTTGCTTGTCAAATTAGAAAACACCATTAGGCTGACGCGGCTAGACCGGTATTTAAACACAATTTGAGTAAACAAGCTCAAGACATAACCTTGCATTTGGCTATTGTTATTTCTGTACAGCCTAAATTTCATTTAATTCTATTAGATATTATATTAGGTACAAATAAGGTTCGTGAATGGCTGTCTGTCGATAGTTTGTTGGTTTTTTTTTAAATATAAAAAATGAGAAACGACATGTGTGTGTGCGAGCACTCATAACAGCTTTGCTCGTTATCTGACACTGACCTTAACATTGAACTTGAAGCGCATTTTAGTTCGCCACTCAAAGCCATAAGCCAATTCGACCGGCAAGTGAATAACAAAAACAAAAATTCACAGCTGAAGAAAACAATTTGATTTGTTTTTGTGGTTATTCATATTAAACTTTTACACATAGGTATGTATACATATTTGTTTTTTGTGTGTGCAAATTGTAGCCGGCAAATTAATATATGATCAACTGAGTGCAACGTAAGCGTCAACAAAAAAATGAGTTTAAGGTTAATTCATTGTCTGTTGAGTTAGTTTGAAATAGGGTGACAAAAAAAGGAGAAAAATTATATACGATTCTTCTTTGAGAAAGTGTTTACTGACCTATTGCTTTCTTTATTTTATGAGTAAACATTATGATTAAGCACAAATCACAGCGAATTGATAGGAGTTAAAGGACAACGAGTGTAGTGGTTGCACAAAATAGGAGAATCGAATTCTAGAAGAACAATGTTATTATTTGTAAACCTCTGAATGCAAATTATGAAAGTTATCAACCAAGTACACAGCAGTATGAAAATTGTACTGATAAAACGGGGAAAATTGACTGCAATGGGATATTTAATCTAACTTGCAATCTTATGGTTTTCTAGCCATACTCGTATTCGGGCAAACGACTGTTCTCAAACGCAAAACATTGGCAGAGACAAAAAACACCGGTTCAGGTAATTAGATTGCCAAAATTAACCTATACGGATCCAAAATGGACTGCAGAGTAGATGCGAGTGCATATCTCGAAATTCTATAGGCTTCCAGAGACCGCCAGTCGGAACAACTTTTTATTCGCGAGGCGATTTGGCGCGACTAATGGAGGCATAGCAAAATTCTGTCCAAGGAACACTACAACCCTTCCTTTTTAAGAAAGTCAGATGGAGGTTGGACTGAATCCTGTGCGGAGACTCTGGAACTCCTAACTAACACTCACTTTCCTGGATGCAGTGATATTAATACGAAATTCAATAATCTCCAAGGAAAAGATTTCCTGGGCTTATCAGCTTATCTCCGTTTAAGTCTCCGGGCCCTGATGGCATACTACCTGTCATGCTACAGAGAACGCAAGACCTAACAATACCTTGGCTGGCGTCAATCTTTAGAAGCTGTATAATACTAAATCACGTTTCCTACTCCTGGAGACGCGCTAGAGTGGTGTTTATACCGAAGGTAGGCGTCATTTCCCCCCTACTCTGGCTAATGGTTATAAACAAAATTCTTGTTAAACTTGACAGGGAACGTGTCAAAGTTGTCGCGTATGCGGATGACGTGGCGATACTAGTGTCAGGGAGGTTTCTCTCCGTGATTAGTGAAATTATGGGGGCCGCTCTAGAAAAGGTAAACACCTGGGCTGCAAGCTGCGGCCTCGGCGTCAACCCGAGCAAAACTGAACTGATGCTGTTCACTAAAACCAAAATACCCGATTTTACGCTTCCCTGTCTAAATGGTCAACCACTCACACTATCCTCCAGCGCTAAGTATCTAGGCATCATGCTTGATAGAAAACTTAACTGGAAACAAAACATCGAACACAGAGCAAGGAAGGCGTGTGTTGCTTTCTACGCCTGCAGCAAAACCTTTGGAAAGAAGTGGGGACTTCAACCAAAGATGACCTTGTGGATATACACAGCCGTTGTGCGTCCCATTCTCACCTATGACTCACTCGTATGGTGGCCCGCGTTGAGTAAAGGGAGTAAAGGCTACAACCTTACAAAATTAAAAAGACTGCAAAGAACAGCCAGTATAGGCACCACGGGTGCAATGAGGTCGGCCCCAACGGATGCCCTTACTGTGCTCCTGCATCTTCTACCTCTTGACCTACACATCAAATATACCGCACTGTGCAGCGCTATAAGACTCAGGGAGTCTGGGTGCTGGAGTGCTAGGCCGTATGGCCACAGCAACATCCTGGACTCGTTACCAAACGGCATGGTCACGTTTCCTACCGAGGGAGGGGGTTGAACAATTGCGTCATATCAAGAAAGATATGGCCTACATACGATGAAAATAGAACAAGTAACCTGCTAAACAGAACCCGCCCAGATATTGCCAGAGTCACGGCAATAATCACAGGGCACTGGCCAATTAAAGATCATGCTGCCAAACTTAGGATCCCACACAACCCTCATTGCCGCAGTTGCGAAAACACAAATGAGAAAGAAACTCTCTCCCATTTCCTCTGCAAATGTCCGGCACTAGCAAGAGCCAGATTGCGGACACTGAGCCGACAATTTTTCAACGACCTCAGCAACTTTTCGGGTAAAGGAATAATAGATATAATCAGTTTCCTCAACTCCACATGGATATGAGCTTAGAATGCATCATCTTAACAACCATCACAAACTAGGTCATACGAGTCGTGGTAACAAAAAGGCACATCATAGTGTTACTTGAGTTTCAAGGCTGAACCGCCACCTCTACCTACCTACCTATATTAAAAAAAAAAAAACATAAATTCCGAAAATTTGGGTATACACTTTTTAGCATTACATACTTATTAAAGTTGGGGTCGAATTTAGACAACAAGCTAGTAACAAGACTAGCAATCAAACTTTTCTGATTTTAAAAATTAAGTAAAGTAATAGTGAAGAACTCGAGCGAATATTTTTATTTCAAAATCAAAAGAGGCATTGAGTCTCACTTGTATTTTTAAGACGTGAAGTCAGGATGTGATTGTGTATACCTCGCCGTGTATACTGCCTGCTAGACCAGAATCCGGGATCAATGTCTTTTGCAGAGTTGCCTATATATGATGCAATGTCTCGTAAAACGCAAATATTGACCTTGACTAGTCAATCGATCGACGCTGCTCTTCACTACATGTTACTAATTGCTTTGCTCTTTAATTAAAACCAAGAAGCACAATAAGCCCCATGTTTGCATGTTGATATCTTTGGTTAATGGATAAAAAACAACATGTCAACAGGATAAAAACAAGAAAACATCGAATCAGACATTCGAAAGACTTATTAAGAACGAAACTTTATAAAAACGCGTTTAGCATTCCATTCGAATGATACAAGGCAGCGCATACGGCCATCGTGCAATGCAGGCTAAATGCGTCCATCCTTTCTCCAACTACGCCTTCAACAAATTTAAAACAGAGATCATATTAAATCGGAATTAAGGCGATTTTATTTTATAAATAGCAATTTTTCTGGTATTTATCAATTAAGATTCTCCATCTAAAGTATGGTATAACAGCCAAGTGACAGATCGACGGAAAATATATATATACAACACATGCTGCGATGACGAACACAAGGATACCATTACCATCGCGTTGCCTACGTCTTTGGCCAGTGAAGTTCTTCTTTATTTGTTTGCGTCGTATGGATAGTGTAACCTTGAAAGTGCAATAACTAAGAGTAAACTTATAAAATTAAAAAATGAGGATCAAGTGCAATTCAAGCATCATCAACCAGGCGATTTAGTAAGGCAGCGTTCGAGGGCAGATACATAGATACGCCGCGTCGTCGGCAGACGCATGGCGTAGCGCGTAGAAATGCTATGATCAAGATGGCGATGGCGGCGTTGATGACAATGTTGTTATGTTATAGCAGAGAGAAGTAAACAACATGTTGCCTACTAGGGATAGATCTGAAGAGCGTGCAAAAATACTTGATGGATTTAGACCTCACTTGAGAAAGACAAATGGAATTGATGGCTGCTTATATACAGTGAGCGACTTTTAGGTGGCCACTTCAGTTTTTTAATCATCTCTTTTTTTGGCATAAGTTTGGGTGAGAATGCGAGTATTGTATATATGTAGTTTATACAGAATGGTTAAAGCTTAAATTCGTTGATCTCGATAGTATAATTATTATAATTAAAAAACACTTTTCGTGTGAATTAAATATGAAGTGGTTAATGCTGGGATTATCCTCGCAGCTTCTGGTAAGTAACGATTGAAAAAACTTGATTTAAGATGATGAGCAGATTCCTCTGGTTTTCAAAAATGCTAGTCCATTAATGTAAGTGCTATCATTGTTTAAATTTTTTTGTTTAAATTACCAATTCTGCCGAAACTAAACGAGATAAAAACAACCCCCCCTCCCCCTCCCCTATCAATACAAAATGCTTGTATTTAAATCTTCCATAAAAAAAAAATTACCATTTTCGGCGCCTAGTCGTGCCGGTGCAAAGTTGAACACGAGAAAAATGAATAGGGAAAGCGACTCTTATGCCAATATGTGTGGAATACCACATCATTTAAAAGGTCGCCACGGCTACGATGGCATTGCCTCCAGCGGTCGGACCAATTTTTGATGACTCGGTCCAAAATGTACGGCGTTATTTCGACAATAGCGTCTTGAATGTCGGCCTCGAGCTCGTACAAAGTAATTGGATTGTTAGCGTAGACTTAGGGCGTAGTATTAGAGAAAATAATCGAGTGATGTCAAGTCGCATTATCCCGACGACCAATTAATGAGCGTTCTAGATGAGATGACCCAGTCGCCAAATTCGTCCTTTACAGCGTTGCGTTGCTTCTTGCTTGTATGGCATGTATAGCGCCATCTTGTTGGAACCACAGGTCGGTTATATCGATGTTGTCGCGCTCTGGTTACAGAAAGTCGGTTAACATCACCAAACAGTGGATTGTGGGTGCATTGATTCAATAACTCCAATTTTGCTAGTTGACATAGCCACTGACCCAGAAATAAGCCTCTCAACGATCTTATATATATGTAGGCCGAAATCCATCCGCAAAATAAGCCGGTTTGACTCTCTGGCTATACCCAATTGAGCTGATCGGAACCGAAACGTCAATTCTGTGTTTTCTTTGATAATGGCCGCAATGGTGGCTATGTTTTCATCATTTCGCACCAATCTCTGTTTGGTTGGTGGCTTGAGATCCAAAAGAGTGTATCCCTCAAACTTTTCTACGGTGCATATTAAAGTCACCTGACCTCATGAAGAAATTCACATTGCGTATTTACATTTAGCCGGAATTTCGATAATATTTTCTAATAAGTTGCGCACGTTCGGCAAGTGTAAAACGATGAATAATGAAATAGCGAACTTTACTCAATACTCAATATTGATAATTTTGATAGCTGCTGAAACATAATAAATGGAAAAGGTATCATTGATATTATCTTATATCTCTCAAATTCTAAAAAAACATAACGGTTATGTATTTAAATGTTTTTGCGAATTTTTTAAATTAAACGTGAAGGGGCAGCATGCTCTCACATACCTTATTGACATATCGCGAAAGTGTTTTGTTTTGTATTACTTTCACAAATTCTAAAAAAAAGGAAAAGCTTTGGTCTTAAAAATAAGGATAAGTAATGTAATCGTGTATTTTATACCTACACATTATATTAAATTATGTGCGTGCAAAAGTGTGTGTGTAACACAAAATTGCTATCATAGGTCCATTTAAATCATTATTTAAAAAATATGAAAAAGCATACATATTTGGTCTTATATGTCTCAAACAAAGTACAAAAAATTGACCTTATGACAATTTCATAAGGCCAAAATTTTAGGTTTGGTCTTATATCGCTTGGTCTTATGTCGCGGTACCAGTTTATGAATTTCTGTCTTTGGTCGGTCCATGAAAACGTAGGTAGTACATAATAATATAACAGCCATCTAAGCGGAAATCTTTAAAAGCTTAAATTTTTTTCTCGATACTTTGTTGGACGAAAATCTATAGATCTATTGACAACATCATCTTATTTTGGCCCTATTTTTTCTTTAATATATTTGAATTTATCAGATTGATTTATGGAGCGTATATATTTACCAGGTAAGTTAAATCAAATGCAATGGAAAGTGAAAGTGGTTTTATTCCCCACTAGGAAACAGTTTGAACATGACTGTAAACAAACTCTGACACCTAACAAATTTAAAAATGCATAGAATTTGTTTATTTTCCTCGTTGTCATTGATTGACGTGGAATTTTGAATTTAATGCAAAAAATAGATAACTAGGTAGTAGAATTTTTATTGCTAAGGGGCGAGTTGTAGAAAAAAAAATCAATGAATGCAATTTTATGATAGCATTAAAAATTAATGTAATTATAGAACAAAAATATTAAATTCAGTTAATATATAAATGTAGGTACTTAAAAAAATTGCGAGTCGCTTTTAAACATTTTTTATACTTCTCGCACCAAAAACGATGAAACAATTGCAAATAGCCAACGTTCAATCGAATCGTTTTGACGACAGTATTTGGAAGTTGAATAAGCAACGTACAGAAAATTAGAAAATTTAAACGATGAGCGTCCAATCATTTCAATGATTATCGTTTTTTGAACCAAATAGCCCTTTCTACTGATACCCACTATATTTATGATTTTCAAACGAAGCTGTAAGAAAAGGGAAAGAAAAATCTTTTGTATACCCTGGACCTTCTGATCTGATAAAGATCCCATCCTGAACATTTTGTAGGACGGCCTTTAGTCGATCAGCTGTTGTCATGATCAGTATCAGTATCAACAGCACCGTCACACAATAGCAGTCAAAAATTCCATACGATGCGGATTTTACCAACAACTTACATAAATACCTAGCTAAATGATTGATCCTATCGGTAATAAAGATCTACACAAGCCAACACATAACAGCTAAATTAAAACAGCAACATTTGTTGTTGTTTTTTCTCTACGAAATTAATCTACCAGATGCCCATTTGGACCATCATGGCTAAATTGTGCACTAACAAACTCAATAAAAGAAGTATTTCCATGCCACCACTACTGCAATTCATTCCTTCGCAGTTATGACTTGTTTAGTGTCCCTGACAAAGATGACAGTTCAAAACAGAAAAAATAAAGAAGGGGATACGTACGCGTAAACCCGTCTTCGTTTATATATTTTTGGTGTCATCTTCCCACCTTTGTGGATGAAAAAGTACTATGAGTTTTGCGCAAAATGGTAGCACAAATGTCAAAAAAGCAACAAATACCAACATCGCAAATTATCATCGAATAAGTAATTTTTCAAACAAAACTACAAAGAAACAGAACGTTCTCTGACGATAATCTGGTCAAGAAGAGGATGCACCTCTGTTGTATAAATAATAATAAAGGCAAACGTATAGCTTCACCATTCTGACCACAGGTAGCGCATTGAACTTTTACGGAATGCGTTGCATGCATTCGCGATTTTTTTATCTATTCCTTTTTTCAGTTCTTGTGTGCTTATTGCTGTTGTTGCTTCTGAGCTTCTTCGGATGATGATTCTCCTGGTTAGAGCCACAATACACCAGACAACAAGAATGATTCATTCACACGATTATTCTTGCGATACCTTCATCATCATCATCATTTGTTGCTGCTGCCGGCCGGTGGTTCGGTTGTTTGTTGATCTTGAGTGAAAATGCTTTGGCACTTCTGGACTAATGAGCCTTATACGTAAATCCAAATGAAGAACATAGTTCATATAGCGGCTAAACAATTCACTAAAGCATACTAAGAAGCCTATGTAGCGTTTTTGTTTTTTTATTGACTTAGTCACATCTCACAATAGTATGGTTGTCTAAATGGTTTAAAAAAATAGAAGGTATCTTTGATTGATCTTGTGATCAGCGTGACCGCTGTATGACTAAAGTTGCAATATGGCACTTCTTCTAAGAGCCTGACACAATTTTTTGCAATTTTGGCCTTTTTAAGGTTCCGTACCATTTTGTTCCTGTGTCTATTTTAGAAACTAATTGACGTAAATGGCTGAAGTTTGCACACAACATCCGGTATAACCTCTAGACAAATAAACGACAAATAGCAATGGTAGCTTTACATCGACTGGTTTTAGAGTAATTAGTAATTTGGTGAAAAAAGATGTTTATTTCTTGATTTATAAAAAAATGCACATTACACCTTTTTTGTAGATCATACTCGTAGCTATGTGCCAATCACTGCTTTGCGGAAAAGTTAATATTTTAAAAGATATTTACAAAAAACTGGCAAACACTATATAAAGTACGCGTGTGTTCTTTTAATCGATTCCGTTTGGAATTCCAATTTTCAATGCATACTGAACTCTACTACAGTCACAGACCAAACACTAGTTGTGTTCTCGGTCATCTCTATTCTCTAATTCCATTGGAATTCTTCCAATGAATACTCTAACTCAGGCACACATGAGACATGACACTTGACACATATGGACATCTTCAGTTTATATTAATGTAGTATGTATGGAGTTTACCTCATCTGCAATGTATGGCTATGGCAGTGTTGTTAGAACTCTCTCTTCATTTATCCCACGAAGCGTGGTCATTTTTCCCTTTTTTCCCCTTTTCACCATACTCAACTTCCCTTTTCAAATCCCACGATACTTTTTCAGTTAAAATCCAGTTTTTAAAAGTAAAATTTGTATTAGACGGAAAGAAAATGAAGTTAAATAACCTTTAGAATAAAAACCGCAGTTTGTAACACTGCTATGATTTTTTTTTTGGTAGCAGAAAATTTTGATAAAAGACTATTTATTAACTGTTTTTTATGGACAGTCAGTGCGTTAATAATCATGGTGAAATAAAGGTGTTTTGGTAGAATTTCACCAAAACTTTATAGTTTGAATGTTTTTTTGTTAGATTTTTGAATTTCCCACGATTTGGTGCATTTTCCCTTTATCCCACGGAAGGCTTTTCGGATATCGAAATTCCCACAAAAAGGGATAAATCCCACGATATAACAACACTGGGCTATGGATGTGTTTTTAAATAGGACGGAAGCTACGTTGCCATGAGAAATGTGGAAATGATTCTGGCCTTTTGACTTCTGAGTTATATGTTTCATTTAAGTATTCGTAGGCTGTTAATGAAAACTTCACAAATTTTTTAGTTATCATGATTCCATGTGGTTCCAGGTAAAAAAAGGAATGAACTTAGGCAAACACACACGCATTATAAAATATGTGTCGGCTGACATCTACCAATTAAAGAATGCTAAACAATGGTTCCGCCGGAAAATGGAAATGGAGGCAGAGGTGTTTTTAGTGGAATAATGTCCCACACACATGCTTTCGAAGCTTTCCACCTTCTTACAAAAGAAAACAATCTTCGCAATTTCCAACTCTAGCGAAGTACGGAACCTTCGGTGCGCGAGTGACACTCGCACTTGGCCGGTTTTTTTTAGTTGGAAAAGGCGTTTCAAGAAATGTTCATTATGCTTTTATTTCCATGTAAAACCTTTTTAAATGCAACGCAGTTGCCTATCACAACACTGTTATAGTGTTTAGTGAACCAATTCTTGTTAAATATCGTTCAACAATTCTGAATAAGCAATTCTGCTTCAAAAATGCCACTTTTTCCCATTGGCCCTTTTTCTTGCGACTTTTCAGAATTTTGCAATGGTCATACTGTTGGTGACCCTAAGCGTTTTCATCAATTGAATAGATGTGGACTATTGTATTGTACCATGATCGTCTGATAACACAAACAAATTCTATCACCCCTTAACACATATATCAAATGAATGTTTGCACTGATTGAGAATTATTTTTGCATGTTAATTTTTGGTGAAAGCTACTCTTACTGGACATAATGTTCAGGAATGAATGACCCGTGCTTGCGTTGCTTAGCATTATTAAAATATAGGTACATGCTTATCGTATCCAAAATAATTAATTTCAGAGAAATAATTGTAAGACAAATACACATTGTTAAAGTGTTTAGATACATATACAAATTTGTTTTATTTATTTATAATTAAAATTTTAAAGAAGCAAACATTGATATTCCTTTGGACCCACTCTTGATAATAGTACCTACATAAAGCTGACCATAGGACAAAACATTGCCCCCAATACATTGAGATGAGAGTCCCTGAGCCTTTTATTATTATTTTTTTTTTTGCTTTACAATAAGCAAACTTTACCAATTTTAACACATATTTCTGTTTTGTTGTTTAGTATGTAGGGAAACAGTGGTTCGTTATTAAATGCTGCCCTATTGCCCTTGATTGAAGTGTTAATGTCTACTTCTTGTTGCTGTTTTTAGGAACCTGATTTCTATGAATTCTTCTCCAACTCTGTCCAGCGTAACCGATACCAAAATGATCAAATCGTCAAAAAAGTGACAGAGAGATTTCTTTTCATGTGTTTTCATTTGTATATGGGCAATGGTAGCTGTTCAACAGTTTTGTATACAAGAAGGTACCCAAAAATCGACAATGTTGTAAAAAGAGCGAAAACTGAGAATTTTTGAAAAGTCGCCGAAGCAAATTATGAGTAATGTCGCCCATCGAGGAGTAAATGTGTAGGTCAATCTGTTAAAAGATTAAACTGTTTTTTAAATTTTATTAAAAAAAACATATAATTTAATCCAAAAATAGCCTTTTGGATTTTGTGAATGTGGAGAATTATATAAAATTTATTTCACTTTGATCGGTTTAGTATACCCTGGACTAACCGTTTTTTTTTTTAGCGTTTTCGATTTTATAATAATACTAGCGGACCACGCGAACTTCGTCCCGTCGCAATTTAAAGCATTCAGATAAACTCGAGAGTTTACACAGATAGTTTAAATTTCAATGTGATTTATTTGAATGCATTTGAATGCAATGGAAATCAGTAGAGAGCGATATTTTTTTTGATTTATTTTCCGGCGCAAAAACAAACAACGAAGACGGTTTGCCAACACGCGAACTCGCAACGTACAGCTGACCGTGCGAAAAACAGGAAAATTCGAGATTAATCCCACAGACTCATCGCAAAAGCCAATCGATCGGGGATAAGGTCTTACTCTCCTTGGAATTTGCCCTTGATGATCGTCGCTTGAATCACATTGTCCATCAGTGACTCAAAACGGGCAATTTCACCGTGGGTATCAGCATACAATAAACATACAGCACACACTCATAGGCGCCTACGTTTTTGTTTATATAAACAAAATCAGATGTTGACATAACTCCCAAACGCGTTGACCAATTTCTTTCAAACTTTAGATAACCCACTACACGACCATACAAACAAACCCTAAAAATTTGATCGAATTCGGTTTGACCGTTCGTGAGTTATAAAGTCACAACGCTTTTGCAACTCTCTTTTATATATATAGATATATATATATAGGATTGGAAAGTTAGGATTGCCATTACTACTTAAAAACATATCAAATAAGAGCAGTAATTAGTTTTAGTAAATCGAACGAATCATATTTATTAATAAATTTAATAATAATAATTAAATAATGTATTATTAACCACACAAATCAAATTATTCACCTTCAAAAAATTTATAATTACTAACCAATGGCAATTAGTTATGCTAAAATGTGGTATTCCCGAACTCTTTCACATTTCCCCACGGTTGCCGAGGTTGGCAGCATTTATTTTTGTATTTTTTGTATGTTTTTGCATGTCACACGGATTCATATTTGACATAACACCGATAGGAATACAAAATGGCGAATTTGAAAAAAAAACTGAGGGGGCCAGCGGCAAGAGGATTGTGAGTTGGGGGTCTCAGTATGATTTGTCTATGGTTGGGGGTCTCAGTATTGTCTCTGATTTCAAAACCAATTAGTAGCCTAATTGAGGCGATACAGCACTGACAAGAACAGTAAGTATACATATAACATAAATCATGCATTTATTTTTATGATACCCCTTTAGGGATGTCATATGTCAAAACCGTTGACATAATTCACATCCGCAAAACAACTGTCCTAATTTGTGAAGAGCTAACGAGCGTTTAATATTCAAAATTTACCATTAAGCCCAAAAAAATTTAAAACAATGTCAATTGTCTGTATTTGCGCGTAACGTAACATTGCGTTCCAGGAAACGATATAAAAATTGAATTTAGTTTTTTCTTGTCTTATGTTCACCATTTACGTGTTTATATCTTTTTGGAGCAGAAGGCGAACAAAAAAAAATTAATAAACAAAAAATCGTGTAAACTTATAAAAAACATTTCGCGTAAAAGTGATTCACCGGCAACAAACGGAAGGTGTGTCATCTTCGTTTCCTTTTTTCCGTCGCGCATGGAATACAAAATACTTTTTTTTTACAAAAATTAAAGAGATAAAAAAACAAATTGCGTCTTTGATTGTTTCATTTTTGGTTTTCCTTTTTTTGCACAAATAAATAAAACGGGTTATGGATGTTGGGTTTTCATGTCATTATGGTGTTTGACAGCTGCCCTACCTTCCATATACCATGTTGACAAAGGGCGGCATGGATAAGACACGTAACAGCAAGCTTCTCCTCTGCATTTCTCCCGCACAATTTTTTTAATTTTGTTGCCTGTGTTAGCTGTCTTCTTTTTGGCGATTCAGATAGTATTAAGAAAAGAAGAAGAAAAACACGACAGCTTTAAAACGTCATGTGAGTGCAGTCCTGTTTGTCCATTTTGAAGTTTGATGTTCATCCTTTGGCATGAAAAAGCTATTTGTGCAGAATTTATGTAGGTAACTCGCATTTGTGATTGATTTGGTTGATATTATATTTTTGTTCTTCCGCGCAGGTCAAAAAGGTTTTTTGCTCGTTAAGGTGGCGTAATATAAATATATGATTTTTTTTTGTCGTGGTGGCTGTTATCCGTTATTTTTACTTAAATATTTATTATTGATTGGGCCAATCAAGGGAGGTGAGAATACGAATGATATAAATGTTTTCATGTTTTGGAAAAATTCCAAATATTGTAGTAAAACCACTGGCGCTGATATCAATTTGGGTCTTAATACCGGCAAAATTTGCTTTGAAAAAATGTTGTATTTGCCGTAGAAAAGTTCAATGCACATATTAATAATGAAAACCACATCAAACTTAAATTTAAAACTTAAAATGATTATTAAGCCTACGCTTTAACCAAGCTACTTTCACAGTTTATTACAAAAACTACATGGCTAGCTATATTATCTATTAATAAGTAAATTTAGAACAGCATTGCCACTAATATTGGAACCATTGGGGACGTTTCAGTATCTAGTTTACTAAATCTGACAGCTGGCTTACTCGATGTGTATCAGTTTTGATTTGCTTACATTGATAATATCAACACTTTTGTCAGTTGACGTCTATGAAGAGGTAGCCGACAAATCTACTCAAGACCATTCTAGTTTTTGCGTTGGGGGCCCATCTAGTACGGAACAATCTACTCGTTTTAAGAGAACTATATTTTTAAACGTGCCCTGTTTTAACTTTGGTTACTGGCAGCTGATGCATTATATGTCAATAAATTCTTTACAATAAAGCCCAACCTAATTATAAGCATAAGCTTGCACATTTTAACATTCTGAAAGCTACGAAGTACCAGACTTCCTTTACCAAATTACTGTTCTTTAAGGTTATGCAAATTACGCCAAAACCCGTACTTTAGAGAAGGAATTACGTTATGTTTTCTCTCCCTTTCGCAATTATTTTTACATTTTGTTTAATTTTTTTTATGATTATAAACGTGTCTAAAACTTGTGTCATGTTTGCATTTTGCTGGTTTTTTTATCCACCCACTGACATTGAGTTGGTCGACAACAAATTTCGGAAAAATTATTTACGTTTTACTCATTTGGTGGCAATTTCGTAAAAAACACAAAACGCATTGCACCTGGCCCCTGCAGGGACGGGGATAGAATAGCCCTGAGGTAAGGTATGCCTGTCGTAGAAGGCGACTAAAATCCACCCGAAGAAGTAGTCTTAATGACGGTATGAGCGACACTGTCTGGAGATTTGTACTCCTGGTAGGGCCACCCTTGACAGTAAGGTCATAGCTGAAAGATGAAACTAAAGGCTAAATCCGGGAGCGTTTGATGCATATTGCGCGGCACACCGGTCAGCGTCTGATCCCAGAGGGGCGGCTGAAATTATCGTCTCCTTCCGGTAGGGGAAAGAATATACCCGAGGTAGGCATGCCTGTCGTAAGAGGCGACTAAAATCCAACCTCCGTATACCGAGCTTATGGTGTATACAAAAAATGCAATGAACAAAACAAAAAGATTAATTACCCCAGGTGGCAGTCCAGCTTTACTGGAAAATCCACCCTCTTCGGAGGTCGGCTCTACGGATTCTGGGGAGAGCCGCTTATTGCAATCCATTGACCCTTTTATAAAATGTTCAAGGGTATCTCGATCTCCTCCATCAAGATCGAATAACCCCGGGAAAAGAAGTCCGCCGGGAGCGCCAGCGCGTGAAAAACAGGACTCAGTGAAAAATAAAAGTTTTGAGGAAGAAAATAAAGCACTCCGAATCAAGCTTAAGGAAATGGACCTACTCTATCAAGATCTTAAGAAAGAGATAGATCTGCTAAAAGAAGAAAATAAGGTTCTAAGGAGCAATCGTTTGCTGAAAGAACGCGAATGTACTCCACCACGCTTAGCTAGTCAGGAATACCACACCGACGAAGAAGAACTAGCACGCGAAACGGATCAGGTCGCTAAGAAAAGACCTAGTAAGAAAAGGAGAGCCGGTTCTTCCCCCGAAGTCGAGCCCCTAAAAGAACAAAAGCGTAAAGAACCGCAAGAAAAACAACTTCGATCACCAATTCGGGCACCGCCTCCCATAAACGTCGTTGGGGTGACGGAATATAATAAGTTGCATAGCCTCCTTAAAGGAACGATAACATCGAAATTTAAGGTAACATCTTTAAGGAATAATGCGTGGAAAATTAACTTCGATAACCACGATGATTACCGGGCAGTATCCCAAAAGCTAAATACCGAGAAGATCCAGTGGTATACTTTCGAAATAAAGTCTGAAAGGCCACATCGTGTTGTAGCAAGGGGACTCCACCCCTCATGCACCAAAGACGAGGTTATAAACGACCTTCAAACCAAAGGGTATAAAATTCTTGATGCCGTAAATATCATTAAGAAGGAGAAGCAATAAACGGAAGTCGATAAGGATATCGTGGTAAGACGTGGACTTCCGCTCTTTATGCTTACATTCGATAGGTCAGATAATATCGAAGATATCTACCGAATTAAAACAATATTAAATATCGTGGTAAAAATCGAACCCATGCGTAGAAATGTAAGAATAGTTCCACAGTGCAAACGTTGCCAAGGATTTAATCATACGCAAATGTATTGCCAAAAAGAACCACGATGTGTGAAATGCGCCGGAAATCACCTCTCCCAAGACTGTGGAGATAAAAAAACAGTCCTCCGCTACCTGTGCTAACTGCAAGGGAAAGCACCCGGCAAATTATAGAGGCTGTGAAGTAGCTAAGGAGTTGCAAAAACGGAGAGATGCGCTCCTTAAGCCCGAAAAAGCTAAATCAAAACCGCTAACTAAGACAAAGCGTAAGACTGTTCAGGGGATAGTAGACAATCTAAAACCTCCGGTTCCTGAACGTAAGAATTTAAAAAAAGGGAAACGGCAGAAATGCCCTCGACCTCTGTTGTCAAAGGAAACCCTATTTAAAAATTGCCATCAGGAAAGCCACCGAATAGTGGCCCACGGACAGCCAGAGTGCAGACCTACGCTCAGGCTGTGGCATTCGAAGAACCAAAAAACGTTGAAACTTCGCCAGACAGTGTTTCTCATGTTTTCTCAGTAATTCTCGGGAAACTTGAAGAACAAAGCAAAATAAATAAAATTATTCTCGATCGATTGGTTAAGCTCGAAAATAATTCAAGGAAAACGCGTACTTCAAATAAAATATGAATGAAAAACCAATGTTAAAAATATGTACTTGGAATGCAAACGGACTTTTGCAAAAACTCGATGAATTGGAAGTATTCATGCGCGAAAAGGATATTGACATTTGCTTAATTTCTGAAACCCACGTAAAAGAGCGATCAATTTTAAAAATAAAAGGCTACAATGATTTGCACGCTTGTCACCCATCTGGAAACGCGAGAGGTGGATCATCATTGTTTCTTAAAGACTGCATTGAACAATATGAAGACCTGAAGATAGAGCTTGAAACTATCCAACTGTGCACGATTCGAGTAAAAAATAATCAGCGTACTCTTAGAATCTCATCTATCTACTGTCCACCACGCTCCGCGCTTGAAAAAAGTGATTATACTAACTTGCTTAAATCGCTCAAACCAAATTTCATTATTGGCGGCGACTTTAATGCGAAACACACGTTCTGGGGTTCTAGATTCATCTCGCGAAAAGGTAGAATGCTCTATGGGGCAGGTATGGAGTACAATTGTGATTTCCACTCGACGGGCAAACCGACCTACTGGCCAACTGATACTTCAAAAATACCTGATCTGATAGATTTTTTCGTCGTGAAAGGAATATCTACCAACCACATTAAAGTTGAAGAGAGCTTTGATCTGTCATCTGATCATTCACCGGTTATTTTAACGTTGAGCGCAAAACTAGTCAATAACCAAGAGCCAGCTAGACTTACTGGTAAATCAACTAACTGGGAAGACTTTAGGAACGAAATTGAAGAGAATGTTGAACTGAGCGTTCCACTTACGACACCTTACGAACTTGAGGTTGAAGTTGATCGCTTCGTTGAAGTCGTTCAGCTCGCTTCCTGGAATAATACGCCTAACCCAAGAAAAACGCCGGCCAAATACGGTTTACGATATCCGCCCGAAATAAAAGAATTGGTCAACGAAAAAAGGAAAGCGCGTAAAAAATGGCAACAGAGTCGCGCTCCGCAGCATAAAGCACATTTGAATTATTTGTGCAATTTGTTGAAGACAGCTATTAAGGATTTTAAAAATCGGGCGATAGGTTCTTACCTTGAAAGTTTAACAGCGAAAAAAGATTCCAATTATTCACTTTGGAAAGCTGTAAAAGGCACCAAAAGGCCCAAAATCCCAGCGCCGCCAATAAAAATAAATCAAAATGAATGGGCAAGGGAAGATAAAGAAAAAGCGGACGTTTTTGCCGCCCATCTACAGGAAACCTTTAAACCGTACGATGGTCGAGCGGCTTACGACAGTACCAATGGTGGGACGGAAATACTATCTAACGATTTTCCACTCACATATGCAACGCTAAGGGAACTAAAACGTGAAATCGAATCTCTAAAACCTAAGAAAGCCCCTGGTTATGATTTGATCACCGGAGAAGTTCTCAAATTTCTACCTCGAAAAGCATTAATTAAGCTTCTATATATTATAAACGCTGCGCTCAGACTTAAACACGTGCCGAGCCAATGGAAAGTCGCGGAAGTCATTATGGTTCTAAAACCAGGAAAACCGCCAAATGAAGTAAAATCGTATAGACCAATTTCGCTTCTTCCAGTCATATCTAAAGTTTTCGAGAGGATATTACTTAGGCGCCTACAACCGGTTATAGAAGATAATAATCTAATCTCTGACCACCAGTTTGGGTTCAGAACCAAGAACTCGACGATTGACCAAGTGCATAGAATTACTGACGTAATAGAGAAAGCATTTGAAGAAAAAAAGATATGCTCAAGCGTATTCCTCGACGTCTCACAAGCCTTTGATAAGGTGTGGCACGACGGCTTAAAATTTAAATTACGACAAATTCTCCCCGTAAGCCTATATGATATCCTAGAATCATATCTCGGGAACAGACTCTTCCGTGTTAGACATGGTGTAGAATACTCGGAGCTTAAAGAAATTTTGGCCGGCGTACCGCAAGGAAGCGTCCTTGGGCCGCTTCTGTATCTGTTATATACTCGCGATATACCAAGAGAAGATGGCACTATCCTTGCTACCTTCGCCGACGACACCGCTATCCTTGCAGTAGGTAATACGATCGAAGAAACGACTGCAAAACTGCAAACCACACTAAATAAAGTAAATGAATGGACGAGGGACTGGCGGATCGCCCTCAACGAAACTAAATCTGTTCACGTAAATTTCACATATAGGAAAACTAATGACTTGCCAATTTTCCTAAACTTGGCTCGAATACCCTTTGCTAACGAGGCCAAATACCTGGGAATGACACTCGACGCAAAGCTGAAATGGAATTCGCACGTGAAAATGAAACGTAAAGAACTCGATATCAAATATAGAGAAATGTACTGGTTACTCGGAAAACATTCCCAGCTCAGTACCGAGAACAAACTGCTTTTATACAAGCAAGTGCTAAAGCCGGTGTGGACCTACGGAATACAACTTTGGGGTTGTACTAAGAAAACAAATGCCAATATTTTACAAACTTTTCAAAATAAAGTACATACTAAGAGAAATTGTCCAATCACCGTGGTATACTAGAAACGACGATATCCACAGGGATCTCGGAATTCCTACAATCGAAGCTGAAACTAGAAGCTTCGCGCGAAAGCATAAAAACCGACTAATCGGGCATATTAACAATACAGTCCGACAAATTTTGGATGAGAGTAATTTATTGCGCCGACTACAAAGAACGAAACCTTTCGACTTGGCAAGATAAGGATTAACCGCGTCTTAATTGCGGAACATGCAGGATCTTTCAGTGGAAAGTAACCTGTCAAAAGTGTTTTTATTTCGTTATAGAAAAATTGCTTGATAAGTTTTATCTTAGTTGCAGTATCTAACAATTTATCGAAGGGTGGTGTTTTTAGTCAGTAGAAATCTGACACTACCATGAGCACGCGCTTGTTATTCTCATAGTGTCTTTGGAAGATTTTCACCTACCCTCGGGGAAAAAAAAAAAAAAAAACCTCCTACCGTTGCATCATTTACCGACATAAATTTTTGTTACTCCGAATCCAGTGGCGTAGCATGCAGCCCCTAGTAATACACTAAAAAAAATATCTTCTACGGTTTCAGACAGTTATACCTACACTTGGTAAAACTTATTTTTAAAGTTTGGTCAACTGTTCGTACTACATACTTTCTAGCAAATGAAGCAAAAATGAGCCGAATTTAAAATTTTCCCATATTGGTTACTTTTCGATTTCCCAATCTCTAGGCGGATAATAAATAAATTACTAACCTTAGGAAATAAAATAAACAACGGTAATTCCCATTAAATTTGTATCTTTTTCTTTAGCTTTTGAAATTTATAGTTTAATTTCTTAGTTATTATATTGCATTAAATAATTTTTTTTAAACTAACAACATTAAATAATTCTTGTATTAATTAATTAAATGCATTAATAAATAAATAAAAAATTTCATAACTAAAATTTGTTTAAAAAATATTTCTCTAAATGAAGGCATTTCATTTAGTTTTAAGTAAAAGGAAAATAAAGTGCACGTCTGGGAGTTGCTGATTGTGTAAGCTCCAAGTTATTGGAATTTTTTTTACAGTGCATATTCAATATGGTTGAAAAAAAGAGAAGTTGGTAATACATATTTGCAAAAAAAAAAAGAGTTTTACATAACTGTTGTACTTTCATTGCAAGAGGGCCGCTGTAGATAATTATTTCAAAAATATACCGGAGATATCTGAAAGCAGATCGTGATTTGGGAAGTCATTTAAAAAAAAATATTTAAGAACTAGATTTGTTCGATTTTTTTGAGAAAAACAAAGTAGGGTCTTATGTATTTTGATCAAAATCTTTACAGCGGTTTTTGTAAAATTTGGCAGACATTGTTTAACTCTTTAGCTGAAAACTGAGTATAAGTTACCTCTTATTTGCGATGAATAATTACCTGCTTTTTTAAGTTTTATTGAAATCGAAATTGGAGTTTTCTAGATAGGAGCATTTTTTAAAATTAGAGTTTTCGGTGATTCGAATCGAAAATTAAGGACACAATAATTTTGAAAACATCAATTTTACTCTAAGTATGTATTTTGGTCGAAATCGTTGTCGCCGTGCAAAAAAAAATGTAACCGAACTGTAACCCCCAAACTCCAAATCCGAAATTTGAACGAAATTTCGGAATTTTGCGACCCACTTTTTTGAGTATGTACCTCTATCGTCGTTATATCAGAATTTATATATGTACATCTCATTTTTTTTGTTTTCAAATCTCATGTAACTAAACCCTCATGCGGCAAAGGAAAAAAAGAAAAAAATGACAACCGTATTGTCAATATATTTCTGTTCAAGGTGATAAACAATTATTCACGAATATATTTCTTTAATATAAAACAACGTTCAAACAAAATATATGAATAATTTCTCACCGACCCAGACAAGGCTGCAAAACAGTATTCCCTGCCATTGGTGGATAAAATAAATCTCACTAACATAACATGTGAACCGCATGATTAATAACCTCAAACATTTGTATTTCTACCAAGTTCGCCATAGAGAGATATTTGCTTTTCTTTTTTACGTTACAAAAACAAACCTGGAAGTTTTCACTTTTTTTCTCCAAAAATAGAAAATCAAACACACATGGAAAGCAAACAATACAAGTCATTTCGAACGGAACATAGTACGTACTGATGGTTCGCAAATTGAAATTAGCCAAAACTTGCAAGAACAAATGGAGACGAAGTATTTTCTTATTTCACAGAGTACGCTGCGTATACACTTTATGCTGATGATGACATTTACTTAGTTATTCGTAATTAGCTTTTGAGTTGGCCTGGTCCAACAGGAAAATAAAAGTGGGGTGCCGCAAGGCAAACATGTAATATTCCGATGGTTTCCCCTTTTTTGGAGTTCAGCGATAAAAATTACAGCTATATTAAAATATATTCACATACATAAAGCAATTATTATTAAATATAGCAAGATAACGATGCGCTTGGGCAGAAGATGTTGGAGTTTTGTGATAAAGCTAATAGATATGAATAAGTGAGGTTATTAAATATTGATGTACACTCAATTGGAGTCACATTCTGAATTATTATCAATCTAATGTTTATTATGATTGACAGTGACAGACGGCATAGATTGCAAAAAGTTATGATACTTTGGAGGGTCAATTAGGGGCCATGCAATGAAAAGTGTAAGGAATCACTTTTGTTTTGTATTCCGTGCAGTTTAACTGCAGCAGTGTGCTAAGTGACTGTTTGACTTAAGATATAAACTGAGGAAACTTACGTGGATTTGTTAAGAAGATATGGCAAACAACATTGATCTGAAAAAGAAGAAAATAAATAATTAAATTTGTTTAAATAATATTTTTAGACGTTTGATAAAATGGCATTCTTATTCTTCGCAACATCAACCAACTAGAACTTTAAAATGGCACCAGGCTAAACGTTAAAAAAATGTCAAAAAAATATTGGGAAGTGTGATAGAAGCAACAATTTTAAAATGAAAAGACGAAGACGTTTGATTTGAATCTAAGCGTCTCCAATTCCCCGTTCGCCTTGCATACTCGCCATTACCATTAAGTCGCAGGGATAATCTTAAGAAATGTGCGGTATTTGGAAAATCCAGTTTCCTCTCATGACGGAGGCATACTCACGAGTCGGAAAACTTTCTGCACTATTCGTTTACACCAGTGATTCCCAAAGTGGTCCAGGTGGACCCCCAGGGGTCCACGGGAGACTCGACGGGGGTCTACGTTGGCATGAAAAAAAATGTGGGTTCACTATTTATAAGTGACGAAAATTTATCTGGTTTTGATAGTAAAGAACAAATTTTTACCACTCTGAATTTAGGGTTGGAACTCATTCGCCACTCATGAGTTTACATTCACATTTTTTGACGAGTTTTCGGAATATGGTGAAGATGTAGCAGCAGGGGGTCCACCGAAACCAGGCTCATTTTGAAGGTGGTCTACGAGAAGAAAAAGTTTGGGAACCTCTGGTTTACACGATCGATAATTAAAAAATATTGTATTGATTGTAAGTTATGTCCTCATTTTTTTTTTGTTGACACCTGAGTTTAAGCTATAAGCCTAATATGCTGTTCGTGCTAAAATTAAGCCCCATACAAAAATGTCTCCAAAGATAAAATTAAGCATAGCGGTTAAGCCAAGTAAGCAGCTCAAGGTAAATTTGTTAGCCACTGCACGAACAATTTTTTGTCTACCAATATTTGCAGCAAAGTCTGTCAGAGAATTGTCGTACCGCCATCTGACAATGAAATTACCAGCTATCTGTCAATCGTCTGAATACGTATCATTGTCAGACCATTGAAAGAAGTTCAGGCCATTTACAAGCTTATTTGCTGTTGTCAGGTGTGCTATGCTTATGAGATCTGTTACTTCTATGCAACATAATATATCGCTCTCAAAAAAGTGTATTTGAAGTTCTTAATTTTCTAGTTTCATAAAACATTAAAAATTTCCTGCAAAGGAAGGAATATTATTTCATAAATAGTTATAAGGAATATAATCGAGTATTTATTTTTTTTCCTTTTTTGAGTAGGTAGGTGCTCAATAATTTTTTCCGCGTCATTCCATCTGATTGAATTTTTTCATTGTCTGGCAAATATTTTTCATAAATTTTAATGAATAAAACAAAATTTCGGTGCTATTTTCATTCCAATTTTTCGTAGATCGATGCAAAATGAGTAAATTAAATAGATTTTAACACGTGGAGGAAGAAAACGATCCAACAACGAAAAGGATCTTTGACAGTATATAACTCTTTCCTTGTTTAGTGATAATTGTAAAAGGATCTGGAAATGTGATGATTCTATTTAATCACTTTTTGCTAGAGGTCCTCTTCGATGCTTTCCAATACATTCGCGGCCGAAACAATCGCAAGTGCATATTTTTGTTTGACTTCCATTTTTGAAGTGATAACTTCTTTAGGCGCGTTGGGGCACTTTTGATATGGGATAAAATCATTGAACTCGCGACACCAATGTTGTGTAACCAATGTTGTCGACACCAGTGTTCGTGAAGACTCTTGAGGCGCGTTGGGCCATTGTATATAAACATTTGTTGGGAAAAACAATTCTCTTAAGTTGTCAGATCAGCGGCATCGTTGCCAGCCTTTTTTAACGAAAAACTGCTAATAAAAGAATGCCTAAAATATCTTCTTTTTTTTTGTAAAGTGAAATAGAACCTAAATCAAAAATTTAAACACACTCATAGAAAAAATAAACAAAAACTAATGCCCCTATTATCGTTAGCGAGTCGAACAAAAAATAAAGCGAATGTGACTTATTTGTATTATGGTTAGCGAATTGAACAAAATTCATTCGCCTGAACTGTCAAAACGCTGGCGAATTTAAAGTCGCCTTATTGCGGTTTGCGAATTTATGAAATATCATTCGCCTAAAACTTCAAATTTTGGCGAACAAAACTATTAGGTGAAACCTGAGGCGAATGAATGAAAATTCAAGAAAAAAGTATAAAACCCATTCAATTCATATTTCTACATACATATACAACAAAACCCAGCTATAGCCAAAGGATTGGTACAATTTGGAGCTTCAAAAAATCCAATAAAGAATATTTTATATTCAAGGCACACAAATTTTTCATTTTGAATTCCTTTTTTGTTGACATAAATGTTCGAATTGTCGTTTTGGTGCTGTCATTTTCGTTTTTATTATATAGGTAGCCTTTGATTTCTAGGCGAATGAATTAATTCGCCGACAATAATCGTACAAGGCGAATGTTTCGACAACTGACTCGATTTTCGCGAATAATTCGACTCGCTAACGATAATAGGCCTATAATTTTATTTATGCCCCTATTATCGTTAGCGAGTCGAAAAAAAAAGCGAATGTGACTTATTTGTATTATGGTTAGCGAATTGAACAAAATTCGTTCGCCTGAACTGTCAAACCGCTGGCGAATTTAAAGTCGCCTTATTGCGGTTTGCGAATTTATGAAATATCATTCGCCTAAAACTTCAAATTTTGGCGAACAAAACTATTGGGTGAAACCTGAGGCGAATGTAACTTATGAATGAAAATTCAAGAAAAACGTATAAAACCCATTCAATTCATATTTCTACATACATATGAAACAAAACCCAACTATAGCCAAAGGGTTGGTACAATTTGGAGATTCAAAAAAATCCAATAAAGAATATTTTATATTTAAGGCACACAAATTTTTCATTTTGAATTCCTCTTTTGTCGACATAAATGTTCGAATTGTTGTTTTGGCGCTGTCATTTTCGTTTTTATTATATAGGTAGCCTTTGATTTCTAGGCGAATGAATTAATTCGCCGACAATAATCGTACAAGGTGAATGTTTCGACAACTGACTCGATTTACGCGAATAATTCGACTCGCTAACGATAATAGGCCTATTAAACAACAAACAGTTTTAAAATTTGTTTCCAATTTCATTCATCAATCCAGCTTCCACTTCAAGTAAGTTGAATGAAATTGGAAACAAATTTGAAAGCTGTTTGTTGCATAAAAAAAAATTGTTTTTGTTTATTTTTTTTATATTTTTGTTTAATTTTTGATTTACTGTTCCACTTTAAAAAAAAAAAGAAATTTAGGAATTCCTTGAAAAAGGCATCTTTTTTTCAAGTTGGCAACGATGACGCCATCTCAGACAACTTAAGAGATTTGTTTTGCCCAACTGCCAAGTGCCAACTAATGTTTATATACAATGGCAAAACGCGCCTTAAGAGAATTTACCTACAAGTGTGTGTGCGATACCAGTGTTCGCGTTGCCATTTGCCAACCACTTTTGACGACTCAGTATGTATGTTAATGTGGGGAAGTGTGTTTGCCTTTGCCATGCTGAAGTAATTTCAGACAGAATTTTATTTCTAAAATTTGCGGGGCAATCGGGTGTGCGTTTCATAAGTTTCACTGGTATTCATTTTAAAGAATACCAATTAATTGCATGCTTTGTAAATTTACGTTTTAAGCAATAGATTGCAATTTTTGTGTTTAAAATAGTCCATCCATCCATCCATCCACTCTATTATTATTTCTGTTTCTGTAGTAGTATATTTACCTCTTGCTGTTCACACACTCAACCAATCTTACTACATAAAATTTCAACTACGCAGTTGTGTACAAACTATGATTCAGGGAAAAATAATCTTTCATTCTTAATGCCCGTAGCGCCGTAGCCGTAGCACAAAAGCCGCCACGAAAGAGAGTCAACGGCCGTAGAGAGCATAAACTAAGTATGAAATAGACGGACAGTTTTACTACGTCTCACCGATTTCCCCCGCAATTTTTTTCAATATAAGCCCCTCCCTCCCGATCGCAATTTTACTGTCTGTGAATACGTGTGAATTCAGCAGTGTTCCTACATCGTTGTATCTCTACCTTTTTGAGGGAATTTAATATTTTCGAAAAACTTTTTGTTGACCATGAATATAAACGCACTAAATGCACATAAAAAGAAGATTTGCCTGTAGCAACAATTTCTAGTACCCAAAAATAATCATTAAAGTGTTAGCAAACTGCGATTTTTATACTGAAGATTAATTAAGTGTGATTTTTGTCCGAACAATACAAATTTTACTTTTATTTAATTTAAATTTAGTGAAAAAGGAAAATGAACACACTTCGTGGGAAAAATAAAGAGAGACGTCTAATAACACTGACTGATAGTTTGTGTGTTTGGTGATTTCTGGCTGCTGATGGATGCGTTCTGAGAGTTTAAATTCGTTGTTTTATTTCACAACGAATACATGTTCATATTCTACAAATTGCATAATAACGAATGTAATCAATATAAATAATAATAAAGGAAAAAATTCATTCGCTCAAATAAAATGTTTTTGTTCCTATAATTATTATTGAGTCTGTTTTCGTTTGTTGTTTTTGGCGAAAAATTACTTTTAAATTTAATAGTTAGTTTATGGAAGAGAGTTACAGTCATAGGAATCTAAGAAGGAATTTTCAAAATTTTGTGGGGAAATCGGATAGTAAGTAGCGCTGTTATGTTATTTCAAAACAGTTTTGTTGACAGTTGTCCTAATATTGAAAATTTTAGACCCGATTGATATAAATATTTTTATGAGTTACTCGAAATACTAATTCTACGCAGATAAAGTCGAGGGTATTAGCTAGTATGCTTTATTTTTCATGTAGGTATACAATAGCGCATTAAACGAAAATGAAAATTGTAGGTAGTACCTACCTATGGTTTTTGTAGTAGTAGTTTATAGTAATGAACTAGAAAACACTTCACTTAAAAGTATTTCCTGCACAACAAAATATTGCCTGACGATTCAAAAAATACACGTAGAGTTGTTCAAGTTTTCACTTCTGTCGGCACTCCCGGAGTGCACTGTTTATTTTTTTTTTTATTATCAAGTGTTTCTCAGCAAAGACTTCACCACCAAATGAAAAAAATATATTAATTTGTCTGACAACGCCTGTCAACGGATTTGCGAATATTTTGTACACAAACATCTGCCAACCATGTAAGCTGGAAATTTTCAACCTGAAAACGTTGCCAGAGAAATTGTTGCCAGGCAAAACCTGGCAACCGTGTGAACACACAATTTAGTATTGTAAGGAAGATCGCCATTCAAGCCGGAACTTATAAAATGTTTTTCAAAGGGCCCCTATTTCTCAAAACGTTTACTATACTGTTCTCTTGTCCAACCTGTTTTTGAATATTGCTTGGTGTCCTAGCCACGAATTTGGAATTTCAAGAATTGAAAACATTCAAAAGCAAATTCTTCTTTTTGCATTACGTGATTTACCTCGGGACCCCGAAAGTTATCTTCCCCCCTAGATACATATGTCGATTAAAATTGCTGAATCTGCAGACCTTGGAAAAACATAGGGAAATATCAAATGCTTTATTTTTGTTTTGCTTCCCGGCTCGTAACGCCAACTCCATGTATACCTATTCTTAGTTCTATAAAGGCATAAACTAACTATTAAATAGACTGACAGCTTCAGCCAAAAAAGAGAAATTGCCTACAAGCTGAATTTGACCTTGATGTAGCCCAGTTTGAATTCATGTATTAGTGCCAATGTTAATCAAAGGGACTCACTCATACTCGAAAAAAAACCAGCCTACACTCTTCCGGTTTAGACCGGATGTCGATAACCTGAGGTGGGGGGTCATTTCAGTATCGTGTGTTGCGGCTGTGTTGGGCAAATTAAAGTTGTTCTTAGTTCCTGTTCGAATTCGTTAGTTATATTTTGAACGTCATTAAAGCATAATTATATAAAAATATTCGACTTGCTTATTTGTTCGTTGGTATCAAGTTGTTATATTATTTTAGAACACCATGATATAAACAATTGTTGTAAACAACGAAACTATATTAGTCAAAAGATAAAATTTCAATTCAATGCTAATTTTTGTTTGTTCTTGAGACCTTTTCCGGCGTACCTATGTAATAACAAAATACTTATTGCAATTAATTTATCACCGACCGATTTCTTTTTAATGTTATCATTATTGATATTTGAATTTCGCCATCAATTTTTCTATTAATATTTCCCTCCCATTTTTTCTTGAATATTCGCTAGTTATTTCTCTGCCGATTTAAATGTTTTAAAAAGTCGGCGCTGTGTAAAAGAGACTAAAGGTGTATTAAGAAAGCCGCAAATTTTCAAACCTTTATTTTCATATAATCTTAAAATGTCAAAAATAAGCTGCCAGCAGCTGGAAAATATAATTTGAATGCATTTTTTGATGTGTCTACATTAATAAAATTGGTGTGTACACACTCACTCCCATTGGGAATTTTAGTTTTAATTTTTCGTACTGCTCTAGTTTCATTTTAAAAGCAGAAAAAAATTAAAAAAAAAATAAAAAATTAGTGTCATACGGGCTTTATTAATAATGAAACATCTAGTAATCAGACATTTTGAATGTGATGTAGGTAATTCGTATGATTTTTTTTTGTTTTCCGCAATTAAACGGAATTTTTACGAAAAGATCATTACTAAAAAATATTTCAAATCTTAATATTCGTAATCAATTCTTCTTTTTAAATTCTTCGGACATTACTGCGAAGTAATTTTTCGCCAAAAACAACAAACGAAAACAGACTCAATTATAATTATAGGAACAAAAATATTTTATTTGAGCGAATGAATTTTTTCCTTTATTATTATTTATATTGATTACATTCGTTATAATGCAATTTGTAGAATATGAACATGTATTCGTTGTGAAATAAAACAACGAATTTAAATTCTCAGAACGCATCCATCAGCAGAAATCACCAAACACACAAACTATCAGTCAGTGTTCTTAGACGTCTCTCTTTATTTTTCCCACGAAGTGTGTTCAATTTCCTTTATATTCCTTTTATATTAAATAAAAGTAAAATTTGTATTGTTCGGACAAAAATCACACTTAATTAATCTTCAGTGTAAAAATCGGAATTCGCTAACACTTTAATGATTATTTTTTGGTACTAGAAATTGTTGCTATAGGCAAATCTTCTTTTTATGTGCATTTAGTGCGTTTATATTCATGGCCCACAATTTTGAGTTTTTTTTCCTTTTACGCACAAAAAGTTTTTCGAAAATATTAAATTCCCTCAAAAAGGTTGAGATACAACGATGTAGGAACACTGCTGAATTCACACGTATTCACAGTCAGTAAAATTGCGAGCGGGAGGGAGGAGCTTAAACTAAAAAAAAATTGCGGGGGGAATCGGTGAGACGTAGTAAAGCTGTCAGTCTATTTCATACTTAGTTTATGTATAAAGGTCAATACTAGACTGAGAACAACAAGGAATCTAATTTTTTTATTTCAAAGGACGTCTCGAAGTAACTATGGAAACAATGTCCCTATCAATAACGTGACGAATGATTTTAAAAAATTTAATCATGTGATTGATTTCAACCTTACAAAATGAAATTTAAAAAAAATATTAAAAACAATGTAGTAAAAATGTTAAAATAACTAAATTTTTTTAAATTTTATCAATAATTTATTGATTAACTGTAGCTTAAATGAATCAATGAAGAAAAGCGAACTTTTGAATTTCAGCAGTAGAAGCAATTAAACTCTTGCTCTGAAATGTGAACAATGTGTTTCATTGCTGAATAATATTTTAAAAAATATGAAAGTTTGGCTGCCACAGTTGGATTCGTGGACCAGTATTGCAAATTTCAAGAATATCTTCTCTGTCTCTCGTATACTCGCAAAGATCTTTGTCTACAATTGTTCAATCCACGCAAAAACTAAAGCCTAACTACCATGAGAATATCCACAGAGAAGAGAGTTCGTTGAATTGATTATTGATTAATAAGTTTTTGAGCAAAATAATCCTAAGCGATGAACCCAGTGATTCTAGCTCATGTGTAATTACCCATTTCGTGGGCGTTTCGCATATAAATAAGCTAAAAGGACGAAGAAAGGGCATTTTTATATCTCTCAGAACAAAAAAAAATTCATTTCAAATACCGAATCTGAAGAATCGAATCCAGTACACAAAGAAGACAGATTTTGGTACTTGTTTTTGTTAATTTTTTGTGCTTTCTAAATGTAGTGTAATTATTTATATATGTATATTTTACTGGGGTTTTCCTTACAACGGTATGGGCAAAAAGGGTATTTTTGATAATCGCGGTTGGCAAGTCAGTCTGAAAAATCTGGTATGACTGGGTGAACCTGATCTCCCCCGTGATGGCTTCGTTAATGGTGTGGGTCATTTTCCGAATGTGTTATTCCATGCATAATCCGTTCCTATCTGTGGTGTTTTCTATTTCATTCAAATATTGCATTAATTTTGGGACACTCTTTACATATATATTTTGTGTTGCCTGAGAAAGCAGACGCGTTCTGTCAGGCCTCGAAAAAAGATAGAGAGTACCTACAATAGATTTGCCGAATTTTTTGATTCATTTTTTAATTTTAAGACAATACGCGCGAAATGCAATTCGACAGCATAACCTTGATAGCCATGTTTTTTTTTGAGTATCTTTAGTTTTGTGGAGCTGAGTCAGTATGAACGCAAAATTCAACATTACGTTTTTGTTGTTTTTTTTTTATTTCTCCTCTGTCACTAGATGGCTTCACACGTTTTGTGTAAAATATTTAACTTCTCACAAAGTTGCCATTTACAAGATAAAAAATCTTGTTACACTCGGAGACCGATTCATACCACCATTGGCAGCAATCAAAACGAAAAACATATAGTTTCCTTCATAATTTGACGATTTTTTTCATTCCAAACATAATTTTGCAAGGATAACTGCTCACATACAGCTTTTCACAAAAATTCGATAGCCGGTAGATAATCTAGATGAAAGATCCTTCAGCTTCAATGTAGTAAGTATAGGCATATCCAATATTGTGTATGCACTGACCGCAGTACCGATTAATTAACCTCAATTTTAATAATAAGTTATAACATATTATTGTTGCACACTTGTTTGACGTAAGTCCATACTGCTTGTTGCTTGAATTTTCTCGATTTTCTCCTTGTCAGTAATTTGTTCGAATAATTAATATGTAGGTACAAAGAAAATAATAAAAAAAAACCTTTTGATGTTGACATCGTTCCAAAAATAAATACGATTTGGTGCTGCCTGCCGCCTCGTTCAAGACAGCTCTGCCTACCACGATCGCTCAGTAAACTAGGTCAGAAATATTTACCCGCTCGCGCAGTATGATTCATGACTACCAATAAAAGTAATATCTCATGACATGTTTGACTTCATCCCCCGCTTTATGGGGATGAATATGAAAATGACTTTCCGTAAGTATTTACAATGTGCAATTTCCTACAATACCGGATGAATCCGCAACGTACACAACACAAACACAAAACCGACGCACGTTTTTTACACGCATTTATTGTGCACATAATGAAAACGAAAACCAAATTTTACTGCAAAGCAAATACGCAATTGCAAACAAAAAATAAAACAACGACTGTTCATTGCGGATCATCCTCTTGCTCGGGGTCCGTAAACTCGTCCACTTATCCGAGATGTCTTGCCTTGATCTCAAATTATAAATACGCACTAACGTCGAAGTGAAAAACGCTTCTGTATAGCTGCTATGCATGTGGCGACTGAGGCGATGCAGCCTGCTTCCCCCTTACTTGTGTGACTAAGTAGGCGAATATCTGAGATATATGCATGTGGATACCCGAAGCGTCAGGGCGACAAAGATGCGAAAATAATTACTTCATGTTTACGCAATTTGCATTGCGATGAAGTGAACAGCACACTGACCGGATCAATAGCATTTTGGCAGACCACTTTATATGGATGTTTCATACGAGTTCTTATGATTTGTTTTAATTATTTGACATTTCTTGGTTTTAGTTCACACCGTCGTAACATTAATAAGGAAAATGTTTACAATAGGGTAACTTACGTAGGAGGAGTTTTGGCAATGAGAATTGGAACTGTCATCATTTGTTAATGGTCAGACAGTAACAATTATTGTGACATGGTAAGTCAGTTTTAGTGCCTAAATTACAAGATATGGATGTGACCAACATGTGGCTTCAACAAGACGGTGCCGAAGGAAACATAACCAGAGAAACAATGCAATTACTGCATGGGTCACATACTAATCGTGTATCGGCCGTTTTTGCGATCAGAATTGGCCATCCAGATCTTGCGATTTAACGCCATTGGACTTTTTTCCCTGGGTTTTTTTTTTTAAGTTAAAGCCCACGACCACTAACGCCTTTAAAAGGGAAATTGGGAGTTTTATTAATAAAATTCAGCCACATTTGTGCGAAACGGTCATAGAAAATTTAAATAAATAGTAGGTACGTACTTGCCAGCAAAGGCCGTGGCGGTCATTTATCCGATGTGCTATTCCATACATAACCCCAATTTGTATATTCTATAATCAATATAAAATGTAAGCTTTCTAATTAAAAGTTTGTATTTTCTATCAAAATTGTGAATTATGGGACACCCTTTACAAGCAAGATCATTACATTACCAGGCATACGGACGTTAAAGTTGAATTACGGAAAACAAATTTGAAATCATCTGTCATTTGTCAGGTGACAGCTTTTCCAGTTCTAATTTTTTTCTATCCAAGCCGCCTCTTTTACAAATTTTTCGAGCTAAAATTCGTAAAATATAAAAGTAAGGAACAGACCTGAAGTGGCACCTACACCTATGGTGTTACTCGTTTTCTGTATCGACTTTTGGTATGATTCAACGTTCTCCTAACTGGAAAGAAAGGACTGCGTCATAATATTAGATCCGATATATTTTGGTATCTACAAGCTGTCAAATCTTACAGCGAAAACAAGGAATCATGCGAATGTCGCAATCTTATATTTCTTTGATTCATGCTCAGTAGTCAGTACCTTGTAATCCTAAAGCTGAGCTGATTCGGCCTGAGCTAGAACTTTTGACTAGATGTTTGCTGAACGTAAAACTAGATTGACCGGTAATGTCACTTATTATTGTACGTCAGCCGTACAATCGAAATGTGGACTTAGGGTTTAGTCAAGAAATTTGTGACTAGATGTCGGCCTCTCTATAACTGCTAACTGGAAAAAACTTTTAAAGTGATAAACATAAGCCAATATGGGAGCTGTCAAACACAGCACTTTTAAAATGCAGTCATCCATAAAGTAACTTGTTTAATAAGGTAGGTAGGTATTTGAACAGCGTTATCCAGCAGTTTCAACTTACAAATAGTTGAGCATACAGCGTTCAACTTGCATGACAATTCATATTAAACGTCACAATAATAAAAAGTTACAGATCATGTGGATTGAACTTTTTTTTTAATCGATAGCACTTTCTTACAACTTAATAGTATATTCCATAAAAAAAAAAACAATTTTATTTTATATATAGTCTGTTCTTGTTGGACTAAACTGCTTTAAATACCAGTTGGAGTAATTTATTGAAAACCATGTCCACACATCGCCGTTCCAAAAAACATAATTCTCTTCACATAAGTGTGCATTTCGAAAAAATACTTCACACTGTCCACACATTGTATTTATTTACTTTATTTTTTATTTTTACTAGACTCACTCGCGTTTCCGACACTTTCCCACACTTTCGCTAGCGTCCAGTCAAGTCTTTCTCGTAGGTATATATAGGTATATGCCCGTCTACTTCCTTATTTCCAATATATTGCTGGTAGCCACATAGCGTCTGTGTTCTAAAAGACCTGACAGCCAGCGTACTTCGAGCTACAAGACATGGACTAATAGAAAAAGACGAACCGTAAGACTAAAGGAGGAAGCCCGAGAAGAATGTAAAAAAACCGGAGGGCACACAAATGCAGTCTGGGATGTGCTTCCATAAGGAAGAATATTTTTTACGATGTTAATCCTCCCATTTTGTATGTTTTTATGATTCTTATGCAATGCTGGAGCTGTACTTTGCTGTAGGACGGTTTTGTTATGCTTCTTTTTTTTGAATGCATAAATATTAGAGGGAGACGATGACGCAGATGGTGGACTCGCGGACTGCACTGGACAGACTGCTAGCACAAACCTCACACACACGCCAGTATTACTGCGAGTCGGAGTTGTTTCCATTCATTATATCACATACTCGCTCTCGTTTCGCCGATTTCGAAGCAGCGCCTGAAGGAATATAATAATGTACATCTACCATACGGCAGGGCTCCGGTCTGTGTGATTGGAATGCTGGGTCTGCTGCATCCCAAATTAAATGCAATAAAAAAGTATAAATACCCAATAGGATGTCATCATTGACTTTTTTATTTGCCGTTTATATTTTATAATTAAATAAAATAGACAGAGAGCAGAGCAAACAAAAAGTTACAAAGTCTTAAATCTTCCTTATGGGTTTTGGCCCTTCATAGAATTTACGACAGTGGCACATATTCCTCCAACAGATTTGATAATAACAGTATTGAGGAGTAATAGGAAAAGAATTAAAGAGGAGTGAAACGCACATCGCAAAGTAGAGGAAGTGAAGTTTATTTCAATGCAAGAAATAGGTATACAAAATTCACTTTGCGAGAAAGGAATTTCTGACCGCAATTCTATATCGATAGAGCAAGTTGGGCGGCGAAAGAAGATGAAGACTCAGACTCAGATTTAGCAGGCAGGTATATGGCTGATTTAATTTAAACAAGCGATGAATTTTCTTTCTGTATTACTTTCGTAGGGTAGAGTTGCCACATACTGAGTTCTTAAACCGTTTTAACGTTAATCAATAGGTCTATTCGCGTACTCGGTTGATACCGAACGCAATCGATCGCAATCGCACAAAGTCTATACACGTAGTATAGATTTAGTATAGTTTAGATTTGTGCGATCGCGATCGATTCAAACCGAGTACGCGAATAGACCTAATATAGATTGTCAAAATTAAGCTGAACAAAAATTATCCGGCAGGTGTCAAAGTGGTTTTCACCAGAAAGAGTGTTGCCAATTTTAGAATAAATTCCATAAAAAAAAACACCTTTTAAATTGTTAAAATTTGCCAAAATTGAAACAAACAAGAAAAATGTTTATTTAAATTCGTTTCTATTTAACATGCTAATTTGGTGTTTTTTGTATGCAAATAAGTAGATTCCATTTAGATTGATTGGGCACATTAAAAAACGTAGTTATGTTAAGTCGACTAGATTGATCTGGACTAGATGTACCCCGAACGCAAAAACTAGATTGGTCGGGCACGTTTTGTTAACTGTCAAAATGTACTAGATTCCAGGGGAACTCAATTTTATCTGAATTTGACACAATAGACTTCTAAAGATATGTAGTGACCGAGAGTATAGTAAAAAAAACAGTTTATCATTATGCTTTCACTTTAAACATTAATTAAAGACTATTCACACCATGCTGAACAATATTTTACGTGCTTTTGACAATATACAAGCAAGTGAAGTGAATTTAATGTTTAGTTTTGAATGCGATTGATTGAGGTTTCACAAACAAACACATCTAACTACGATGGCTATAAAACAAGATAAAAGACGAATAATTTGCTGCTATTTTTTGCCATGCTATCTTAAATGATGTTAACACTTTAACGAAGGAAATACACTAGCGTAAATCAAAATATTTCATGGCAACCTTAACTACGTAAACGCAGCAGATAAGTGCCAACTCCCTATAAACTCATCCCACGTCTACCGAACGTACCTACTTATTTGTTGCATCAATTCAACCACCCATAAGGCGTTGGTATGGGCATGCATGTGCATGCGTTGCATTCCCGTTGCGTGCAGTCTTTTTCATGAACAAGTGTTGGTCATTCTATCGAATCGAGTGAATTTAAATTTTTCTGCGAGAGAGTGAACCGCAATTACTCTCGATTGCACACTGCTGCAAGAAACACAACAAAAAAGTAGAAAAAAAATTTAAAGCAAAACAATCACAGTCAAGCCAGCGCCAGGTCGTTCGCCAATAATTTTCTCATTGAGGTAGGTTGGAAACATCTAATTACCTAACTCAAACAACAACAACTTGCACTAACACTACTTAAGGTTTCATTGCACTTTTCGCGCGAGTAGCACTTTTGTTGCATTAACTCTGATACTGTGACTGTGTGAAAATGAGTGGAATTATGAGGGAGTGCGATGCAATTGCATGTGAATTGTGCATTTATGGATAAATGTTACTTATTGCAGTAAGTGCTGAGTGAGTACAAGGTAGAGAGCGCAAATGATTCAGGGGAGAGCAATTTAATCAGAGAGAGAGATAGAAAATGTAAAGCGTCGATCAAAGAGAGAAGTCAAAAGCAAATGCAATTTTCCATTTCTGAAAAGCGAAAGGAAATTCGCCAAGTGAAATTAAAAAACTCGTATTTCGTATAAGCATGCTATTGCTATGGCATTAGCGCCAAAAATATTCTTCTGTTTATTCTCCGACGAGATTTTCGCTTCTCTACTCAAGAAGCACTTAAAAAGTGTAATAAATGTATTTTTTAACTACAAGTCAACTGATAGCACCTGCAGTCGTAGATAATTTTTTCGCATTTAACATTTGGGGATTCAAACAGAAGCTGTTTTATTGTTCCATTGGATTTTGGAATGAATGGATCTCCGAGTGATACCAGTATAAAATGACATGAGGTGTAAATATTTATACATTGTCCAAAATACAATTTTTTTTTATTACAAAAGCCAACCGACAGCGAAGTAGACGAGACGTAACAGCAAGTTGAAAGAACTAATTGGGCCTAGGGCAATAAAAAGAATGGTGCCCTATACTGAATAGCGCTGAATTGTGCTTCGGCATAGAGATGCCGATGACTTTCAACCCCACCCACCAGTCCATGAGGAAAGCACAAAAAGAACAATTTTCTGTTTCCTTGGACATATTGTTCTCAATTCTTTTTATGTATTTACATTCATGGTGTTAAATTTATTAGCATCTTAATAAATACACATCAAGCACATTCCGGCTAATCGGAATTGAAGTTGAAGGCGCGCCAAACCATAAAAAGCAAAGGAAAGAGCGCGCAAAAATGAAAAAAAAAACTGCAAATTTAAAACATTTGCATAAAATTACCGACACACTGATTGAAAATGGTTAATAATTCGGGAATACGTAATTAAAACAAATGTTTCATTGGATGAAAGATTCTTAATTGGGTAAAATATTCTGATTTAAAATTGTATAAATGGTGTACATACATTAACATTTTGTATAGGTACTAAGAGAGATATTTGGGACATCTTGGCAGCACTTCCTATACCAATGTTCATGTGAAACCATAAAATGTCTTTTCGTGACATATCTTCTTGCATTGCACCGTTCTTTCTGTTAATTAAGCTTTTATGGATTTGTGAATATATTTGAAAATATGTGCTCATTCAGAACGATTGGCACTAAAGTTTTATTAATAAAGCTCCTCCTCATCGTTTTTTGCACTTTAACTCGTAGGTATTAATAAAATAAAATATATGTTGCATGAGCTGGAAAGTTACTACATGTCTTATAGGAGCTGAATAATACCATTTTCGTACGATGTGCAACTTGTTGAAAACTTACATAATAGGTTAGAGGTTATAAATTCCCCATTTCGATTCCTTTATATGCATTTTTTACAATTTCAATATATTTGGGATAGTGGTGCCACTCTTAAGGAGGTTTCGTTTGACATTCACCGATGCAATAATTTTCGAAAGTAACTCATACATGCTTAATCTAAAATTGTTTAAGAAAAAACTGGTACAATTTAATTTATGCGCCTCAACTAAAATGTCCACAAAGATAGATCTAATTAAGCTGAAATAGAAATATGTACTCCACAAAACAGCCCGCAGTTTTTAAACTGTCAAAATTGGTGGGGCGACACATTGGAGAGCCACTTTCATGACCATCGTGCTAGACGAAAATCTACGTTTTCATTGGGGGAAAAATTAAAATTTCAGATCAGAAGTGTGCTCCGTTAGATTTTCAAATATGCTTTGATAGCTGGCTTCAAATACCGCATTCGGGCAATTTTTACATTTTCTTTATATTCCGGTGCACATACTTCAATTCTTACCCACGTATTAATAAATACCACGTAAAAGATATCAGCTTATTACATACCAAGTTTTTATTTCAAATTTGTATATATTATCTGACACAGAGTTACCGATGGGCGACATAAGTCGCCATTTGGCCAATTTTTACACCTAAAGGCCTTCGGCAACTTTTCAAAATTTCTGTGATTTCGCCCCTTACAACATTGACTACTTTCGGTCCACTATTTCCATATAAAATTATAAAAAACCATTGAACAACCTCCTCCATTGCTCCTACTAAGTGAACACATTTAAGGAAATATTCTCTGTGTCCATAAGTAGGTACAGCTTTGCTTTATTCTAATGCGGAGTTTTCCGTTTCCTCGTTATTACATTTTTTTTATGTCTTGGCGAAAAATAGTTTTTAGTTTTAGCATAATTTATTATCTGTCATTAGTACATAAAATAAATACTTGTACAATTATATGTGCAAATATGTATTTATAGGTGTTAAATTCAAAAAAATATTTCTATATTTTTATTGTTTATAGGTACTATTGCTGTCAAATTTGTATGCGCTTGTTTTTTTCTTGTAAAGGACATAATACAAAAATCCTCGTAGATAACCCTTTATATATGTATGTGAAATACTCGGAACAGTAAAAAAAATGTTTTTATCACTTGGAGTCACATTTTTGGTTTCGACTCTTAATTTTAGTAGTTCACAGTGGCTATATTTTCCATACAAATTTCAGAAGTGTGAGCTTCCGTAAATTTAAAGTCGAGACTAAAATTTGTTATTAGTACGGCAGAAGGAGTGCACTTGTTTTTTTTTATTAATAATTTAAAGAGGTTTATAAAAAAAATCTGTGCACATTTCAAAATACATTGCTATAAAATTTATAAAATAATTATATGCATAGAAAACGAAATATAGCATGGGAATACCAACAATTAACAAAACAATTTGGTTTCTTATGTTTGATTGAATACGCAAAGTCCGAAGTTGGAAATCAAATAGCAGAATTTTTTTAAATACTACAATTATATTGTCTTTTTGTTAAGAGTTTAATCACATTTTTTTACGAATTTGCTTTCCGATATTAATACTTTTTTTTTAAATATGAGCATTTTTTGCATTTTTACTGTTCCTTATTAACATTATTCAACACTGTTTAGTGTTATTAAACTATAGAATTTCCAATCATATTTTCATTTTGTTCAAAGATAGTGCTAAATAAACGAATTTGAAAACATTTACCAAACCATATGGAAATTTATTCAATGTTCGTGAGAATTTTCTAAAGTTCCCTTATGCACTAGTGGAAGCTTGGGTTTAACTTGCATGTTGTAAACTCATTTTGGGAACAAACCCCACGAATTTCATTAATGCAGCTGCATGAGTTATGCTGTCAAAAGTATAATTCATACAAATAAAATTAAAAAAAAAACTGAAATGTGAATGGATAAACAGTTTTTGGTGCCGAAGATGGATAGAGAAAAAGTTATGCTATCTAAAAAAACCCATAATCAACATTAACTTCTTTTTACATTTATAGTTATAAATCTATACAAATTGTTTGTTAATGAAATAGTGCCACCCGGCGGCCATTGCAATAATACACGTATTCAAAGACAGAAAAAAAGAGCGCGCGAGAGAGAGCTGTCATTCAAAATTTGCGGGGAAAATCGGGTAGGTCAGGAAAAGTTGGCAGTTTAGTTTGGTTAGTCTATGATCTACTCAATGAACCCCTAGCGCATCTCACCGGCTTTTTTATCATATGTTGTTAGGGTGCGTGCAGAAGCACGTTACTTCAGCAGCAATAAGTCAAGAATGGTATGAAGGAAAAACTGAAAAAATTATATTATTATGTATACTCAAATCACTTTCACTAATTATGTCAGCGGTAGCGCAATCGTTTTTTGTATTCGCTCATATTTTGCTGGGGTTTTCTTCGTCCTCTTTGCAGTTCTGCGTAGCACTTTTTCTTTCAGTGATATTTTAATTGCAATAGAAAATATGCAATAGCGACTAATTACAGAGGACTGCCGACGAAGACATGGTGAATATTAAAAAGGAAAATATGTCAAATTTGTTTTTTAAATCAAGAAGAGAGAGAATCATGGCAGATTGCATATAAAACGTGTACCCACTTAGATATTAATAGATGAATAAGTAAAAAAAAGTGGAATGTTAATGCTTACGTTGGGCTTCTTATTTAAGAAAAGTGACAGCTTCTGCAAGGTAAATAAAAAGATAAAGTGATTTAGTTGAAATGTGCATAACATTTTTCATTTGCTAACAATTGAATAACAGATAAAGTGCACGATTGGATCGAACGAAACTTTTTCGTTCATCAAAATTGGTTGTTTTTTTTTTTATTTAATTAGGTAGGTAAAAATCTCAAAAACGATGCTAGATAAAAGAAACTGTTCATTAAATATAGGAATAGTGTTTAATAAAACCCACTTTTGGGTTATTCATCTGATATGGCAGTATACAAACGAAAAACAATGTGAGGTTTTATAAGTTGAAGTTTCAAGTAAGCTGCAATTGTCACAAGTTCTGGTTAGCAACTTATAAGCGCCTACTGTTCTATTTGAGAAGTCTTACACTTTGCAAGATTTTTGAGTAAAAGAACAAGCGTATTAGGAGTTTCTGTTCTCTGATCTGTTAGGGCATTTTTTTAATTTTTGACTGGAATATATTAGTGACGATGGGTTATGGTTTCTATGATTGGAAGTAGGGTTCGTGATAGACCGATATCTTTACATAGATATATATGTATAATAATTCCGAAATTTATACTTTGCATTTGCATTAGCAGTCATGTTTCCCTGCTTTAGTTCAAATATCTTATATATGAAGTAACATTTATATTGAGACCGTGCAAAAAAAAAACACGGCCCCCAACTGTAGACGTACAAACAACAAATCCGCAGTTTGAACGAAATCCGGGCAGTCGCTTAAGCTGTAGGCTTTAGGAGCATACGGACAGACATTCAGACGGAAAGAATTGCGCAACCCACTTTTTGACTTACATTAAGAGTTCGAAATTTTGTTCGAATTTTATATCTTTCTCTTACTATAAGTATTCGAAAGAGTAACAATTGTTATTTCCCCAGAAAAGTTGGAAGAGTCACTTTTTCTTGGTCGAAACGTCAACTTAGGACTGATTTGAAAATGTCGTGACTAGATTCGTCAGCTAGATGCCAACAAAAATCAGACATATGACAGCCGCCTGCTGTCAAACTTAGTAAGCCATCGTTTTGAACGTTCCCACTTACCGTACTGGAATAAAATCGCAATGTTACTTCGCGTTGTGAAACGAATAGTAGGAGTACCGTTTTTGTTTTGACGCGCGTCATGTTAAACAGAGTGGTCTTCCGAGTGTATTTAATTTGGCACGTTATGTAAATTCTGTAAATTGAAGTTTTGAACGAGATCGTTCAGGCGATCGTCGCCCTGTTCTGTATTTAAAATGAAATAAAGAATAATTCCACAAGAATTTTTTTTTTTACAGTAGTTAAGATAAAAAATTTGCTGGACTGAAGATTGAAATACATTGAGTTGTTTGAAAAAGGACAGCGAATTCGTTAGCATATCCATATCTACACATTGCATTTTGAACCTTCAGAAATGGTCGACCTCCCTTATCAAAAATACAGTTCTTTCCCGGCCCACATAACCACTTATCTCTGGCAAATGACTTCCGTTCCGTATTCCTTCAAAAAAAAAAAGTCTATAACGAAAGTGAGACCTCTCAGCTGAAATCTAAAAGTCCAACAGCAACTATCAATTCGATCGAAACTAGGTCAGAAACGACGGAAGTGTACTGTCCATTTGAAAAACGTCACTTTGTTTAGTAACATTTTGCTAATATTATATAGTGCGAAGAGTAGCGCAATAGTCCCACATTTAATCCAATTTCTTTCGTACATGTAAAATAATTGCGATAATAATGACGACTGCGACAATAATGACGATCCAGATGAAGATCTCATGCAATTAGCAAAGTAAACTGGTTAAACCGGCAAAGCGTTCCATTGCACATGACACAGAGTGCAGTCGCGCCTCCGCCTTAAAATGTAATCCATGCATTCGTGTATCAACGTTTACCTATTTGGATCTGAACAACTTGCAATTTCTAATGCAATCCAACAAAAGATTCAGGAGGTACCCATAAAAGTGTACAGGCGAAGAGAAGAGTAGGGACGACTCGCTATCGCTATGTAGCAATAGTGCTCAATGTAGCATGCAACATCATGCGCCAAGTTAAGGCATTGAACGAACGAACGTTCACTTTCAACATCACAACTCCATGGACACGATGAACAAAAAAAAAATAACTGGTATCGTTGGTGCAGCAGGCAGTGAAAAGGGAAGTGTTGGGGGCGTATAAGAGGAAGAAATGACACTGATCGTTGCAGCGCATTAAATAAAAGAAAAAGTTTTTATACTGCATGCAACAGTAGGTTCCACATAAAGAAGAAACCCGCCGGCCGGTGTCATTCCATTGCAATGAAAAAACAAAACGAACTAAACCGAATTTTAATGCATTCGTTAAATTGCGAATTTACCTGCGCGGCTCCGTTTTCCTGAGCGGGGAAAATAGTGCACCAAGAACACAAATGGGAAGCGATCTTTCGCGAAGGAGATTTATGTCATTGATCGCATTCACATTTTCAATACGGCAGGAATGCTTTTTCGCGAATCTTTGTGTATTTGAATAGAGAGCTGTCTTTTGCGACCAATCAATGGCGGAAAAGAGATATTTGCAGATGATGGTAATTATACACTAAATGAGGATTTGAAAAGTGAAAGATCTTCACAAAGGCTTGGATGAAGATGGGACAAAGATCCATTCCGACTTAATTTCAAATTAGCTTGTAAGTTCAGCTTTGTTGCGGGTCTTAGCAACAACTAAGGAACAAGACGTTGAAGGAAGGAAAATCGAAATCGTAAAGCTAAAGCACTGAATCTGTATTTCTTCCTGTAAAAAATTTGATTTTAAAGCTGGGGGTAAAACATGTCCGCAGGAGTACCAAGAAGAAACCCTAAGACACTTTTCGATATCTTCGTCAGTGGAAAAATATAAAAAAAAAAAAACATTTAAAAACTTTAAAACTTTACAGGTAGAGAATGAATCAAAATGTGTTTTTTTTAATTAACTTAGAAAAAAATGGCGTTAGTCTATTTACAACAATTTCTTCTTCTTCATTTTAACTTTCGACTGCCTGAATCGAGTAATGAAAAATACTTTAAGTTTACAAAAGAGTTGTTGGTTAACTGCCTTTCTTGAAGTATTATAAAACAGTAAATTTTACCGAATATATTAAAATGAGCTCGTCAAAGAACAGCGACAAGTAACAAGTGTCCGGGCTTGGGTTCGTGTTGATCTGTAGGGAGGATTGGTTTATGTAGTTTTACGTGAGAATAATGCTTCGGATTCCATATGACGTCATCACGTCTCGAAGTCCAAGCAGGAGGCGTGTGCTTATCGTGACCGACACCGAACCACTGAAGCATGTACAGATACCGTTCCATTCGGACGATAGGCTGCTCGGCATTGGCGAAAAAACATTTGCCTTTCCAATCGAACACATTCCGGTCTATCTGCGAAAAGGAACGCACTATACAAAAGAACAGCGCAAATTTTATTTCATCGTATTTTAATAAAAACCTCTCTGTAAACACTGCCGCCCGATAATACATTAAATTTCCAGCAAAATTGGTCGAGTAGATAGTTTTTTAAATCTTGCGGCCATATTATTCACTACCTTTAATCCGGGTTAAACGTTACACCCGGGTTTAAGTGAGTTTAAGCCAAAACATAAACCCAAGTCCATAATATTCAGTCGTTTAACCCGAGCATAAACTCATTTTTTTAAACTTGACAGCGTTTAATCCGATTGGATTTAAACGCACTCCGGAATCCAGTTTAAGTTCTTTAACACGGGTTAAAGCTTAATTTCATAATTTATGACATTTTATTTCTCGCAGGACGTGAGAAATAAGAAAAAAAGAAAAGTGAAATAGAAAATAAAAAGGGGCAAAGAGTTAAAAAAACGAATTTCATTCATCAAATGGAGAGTTGATAGTAAATCAACGTCGTCCTCGATTACGATATGGTGGATTTTCGGTAATATATCCGACTGAAGAAAGACTCATTTTGAGAGCTACCTACATTCCATGATTCGACAAATGCACTAAAAACTAAAATCGGCACACTACGAATCAAATCAATTTCCAAGTGACAAACAACAAAACACATAATGCAATTATTTGTGAATTTTGACATTACGTGGGTTTAAAGCGGATTAAAAACTGGTTAAAGTGTTTTAAATCCGCATTTAAATCCAGTGGGTTTAATGCGTGTTTTTCAGTGAATAAAATGGACGCAGGCTTAAATTATCGGGTTTAAAAAATGCGGATTAATGATCGGGTGTAAAATAAACTTAAACCTGAGTTACACCCGGAGTGAATAATATGGCCGTCAAGGTGACAAACTTTTCTTTTTAGATTCAAAAAAATTGTTTAAGTGCTTAAACACCTTGAATTCTAAGCCAACTCAATTCTAAACAAATAAAGAGCACAAAAAAGATTGTACATTAAAATGCAGAACGCAACTTTTGCTGTAAGTATATATATTTATTTTACCGAAGCTGCTCGCATGAAAATAAGCATTAGCAGATATCAATGTAACGTGTTCACATTTATCAAACCTTCTTACATTTTCTACCCACAACGTCAAATATACAACTTTTTGTATACATTCAGACACATCTCTTCCATCTGTTAATAACCAATAACATCGCCTACTTGCGCATATTGAAGCCAATAATTTTGTTTAATAATCCTCCCTTTCCCTATAGCACTCCTTTACAATAAGATCAAAACACTCCATCCGTACATATCGATTCAACGTATTTAACAAGTTTAAACCGCATGTGCATGCGTAGGTTTAATAATCTAAAGGACAGTTTAATTTTGCTTACTACAACTAACTGTGCAGATTGTCATAAATCGAATCAAGTTTACCACCAACACTGCCATTTGACATGCACTAGTGCGCGCACACCACCACTACCATAACAGCTGCGGCAGCATCATCAGGCATAACATCCTAGAAAGTGAATCTAAAACTGCATTCAAACCCATCCAACTGCATCAAAATGAAAGTGAAATTAATCTCGACAAGCAGTAGTTCGTGCACTGCTTTGAACACATGCGCAATCAAATCAAAATGTCGTTACTTTTACCAACCTGAACGCATAAAGATTACTGCTTATTGTCAAACAAGTTCAGCTGCGTACAGAAGAGCCTTCATCGTGCACCGCAAATGTAACGCATTTGTCAACAACATTTTGGTTGTTTTATTACTTGCATTGGACTTGCAGCAGAACGTGTGTTGGGCGATTTGTGCACTTGGAGGACATATTTTGTTAGACTGTCAGGAGATTTGCGTAGTTTGCTTAAATATATTTTGAATATCAGCTACATCTATATCTATTCTATTACATATAATAAAACTGTAGCTGTTTTCATGTGTACGCGGTTGGCGTGAAAACTACTGCACAGATTTCGATGAAATTTTTTTTTGAATGTCCCTTAACATCTGGAGAAGGACATAGGCTATTCATTTCATTGCTATGTTTATTTTTTGGAGCGTTTTTGACCAAAATGTGTTTTTTTTCTGACTTTACTGCCTTTTTATCGCTTTTACTCAAACAATTCTTAACCAATGCAAACAAAACAAAATACCACAAAAGCCAAAACTTACGTAATTATTTTAAGGCATCAATCAGCTTTCTGTGTTATCTATAAGCTAAGCTACAACCCAAAATCTAACACGAAAAAACTAAATTTATTTTCTCAAATCGAAAATTATGAGCAGCCATTGTTCTTGATCGCTGTTCTGCTTTGGGGTGGGTGGGTGGCGCACATCGCCAAGCACATACATGTCAAGAAAAACTGCGTGAAGTTTTCTCCGATTAAGTGAAACGAAAGAGAAGTAGGCGAGGTGAGTGTGGATGTAATCAACAGCGACAATGTTTTTCTGAGAAAATGCGCAGATGGCCAATGACGTGCGATGATGGGCGTATGGTGGTGTAAATATGTATATTGAGTACCCGAATCATCCCAATGTACCGCATATGGTTCACCTAATTTAAAAAATGTAAGCTCAGAAAAAAAGCATTTTATCGACTACTTTTTTGAATAATCCAGTTTAAATATATGTAAGTAGGCGAAGATATTTATGTGTCAATTTAAACTTATTTTCGTTAAATTAGATGTAAAGTTGAAGTGTGAAGTGTGTGTATTTTTTCGTAGCAAAACAATGTCGAGGAAAAGGTAAGTAATTTCTTAATAATGTACTCAAATAAGTTAAATAAACATTATTACTATAGCTTAAACAATAAAAAATAGTAATTATGAACAATTTTAACAATTCCAATATGCGATGTTACTGTTACATGGACGTCCTTTTGTTTTTTTTTAGGTTGACCGTTAATGAGATCGTAAGTTGCATAGACGAAAGCGATGACGACGATTTCTATTCAGAAATACCAATTTTACCACCATTGCTGGAGGGGGATGTTACAGATGAAGATTCAGGTGAGGAAGATGTGGTTTGTGTAGACAATTTGCCTCGTAACCAGCTTGTGGCAGAGGTTGTCCTACATCCGGAAAGCTTCGATGAAGAAGATGACATCCCAATTTCTTGTTTTGTCCCCAAAAAGAAGGCATGAACTATGAATTTTTCATGGAAGAAAAAAGACTTGGATGAAACAGTAACTGACTTTAGTTACGAAGCTTGCGGGTTGAATCCATCTTCCGCTCCCTTGGACCTGTTCTTACTCTTTTTTGATGAAACTTTATTTGAACACATAACCAAATACTCTAATTTGTATGCCCAGCAACATAATCTTATGGCTGATATACAGATTAGTGAGCTTAAAACCTTTATTGGAGTACTTGTTTTGAGTGGCTATAATAGTGTATCAAGACGAAGAATGTACTGGGAAAATGAAGAAGATTCACAAAATATTCTCATATCGAAATCAATCACTATCCAGTGCATTATCCCACTGTACCATATAGGGTACACATCATCCCCAGGAAATAGTAAGTAATTTTTTTTTTTTGGCTTTCTTTGTGTATTACAATTACAAAATGTGGACTAATTTCCAAAAATCATAGAAAAATTACAAAAAAAATTTCTGGGATAATTCGGGTTAAGGTTTTTTGTTTTTGGGGGTTGTGATACTAAATACCTACATTGATATCTACAGTAAAGAATTGAAGAATTCAAGAACTGAAGACGATATAGGTGAATAAATTTGTTTGATTTATTGTTGGTGTAAATACAATGCACTCTATATTATTTCTGGAGTTTCTATAGTAGTATATTTACCTCTTGCGTTAACAAGTATTGGTTCGTTAAACACTATAATTAAGTTGTGATAGGCAACTGCGTTACATTTGAAATGTTTTTATTTGGATATAAGAGCTTTTGAAATATTTTTTAAGCGCCTTCTCCAACTAAAAACGGGCTTAAATAGCAAAAAGTTGTGCCAGGCTCTCGAAAAAAGTTTCAAATGGCAACTTTAGTCGCATAATGATCACGCTGAATTGCAATTCACAGCAGAGATAGAAAAACTAAGAGAAAATTTTATTTTCAAAATTAGCGGAGGAATTGGATAGGAACGCTAAAGCTGACAGGCTTTTAATACTTAGTTTATAAATAAAACATTTGGGATCCACTTAACTGCGAAAGTAAGATTGTTACCTTTGAAATGTTACCTTTTAACGACCGCAAAACCAATTTTTATCAATTTTGGTATGGGACCTCTGAGAATGACATTCGCTACTTTTTGTCCTGAAAACAAAACGTGAAGGGGATGAAGAATTGGATGCAAGTTTAAATGACGAACCAATTATTTCTCAAGTTAGGGATAATAAAATTCTATACTTTTGGTATAATACCAATGAATTTAAATGTGTAGGCTGTAGGGCTGATATGTTGGCTTAAAAGATAGCATAGTTTTGGACCCGATAAGTGGCGCTGTTGTTGATATAAATATTTTAATTCAGTTACTCGAAGTACTAATTGTACGCAGACGAAGTCGCGGGTACCAGCTAGTTTGTATATATAGTGATATTGAGAGTTGGTCATTAATTTCTATTCCCCACGAAATATTTAGCATTTTCGAAGAAATAGGTGTTGTCAATGGAACTTCAAACGAGGGAAATAGTGATTGACAGCCATTCTAATATATTTTCGAAAAAAATATTCAGATGAACTTTTTTTATTTATCAAACTTTAAATTGGTTTCCTCGTTTTCCAAGATTTTTCGTATTTTCCGTTTAATTCGTAGTATGCACATTCCCAATGCCAACTGCCATAAAACCTCTATCTACTCAGGTTGCTGAAGTTCATTACCTGTAGTAAGGTGTATGGTGTACTGATGATAAGCAAGATAGTTGTTTGCCCAAAAGCTAAAATATGATCTCTTTACAATTTATTATATGTTTATCCAAAAGTATTAATTTCCATTTTAAACATTGTATTGAAAATTGTTTGCCATTGTATCAACATTAAATAAACTTTTTAGTTTACTTTTACTACATGCGACGCGCTTTCTTTTACTGTTTGGCGTGTTTTTTTTGCCCACATGAACTATATAGATCACTGATTTCCATGGTTAATAACAATAGTACGAGATCCAACAGTTGTTGAAGATCGAAACCGGCCTTAGTATTCAAAAGCTAAGCTCTATAGGTACTCGTATATATGCGATTATTATCCAACCTATTCGAATAAATTTGAAATTTAAGAACTACTTACATTGCTTAAGTGATTGGGTATCGAAAATGTTTTATTAGCTCACTCAATACCAGGGTTCCCGTGGCTTTTAAACTAAAGCAATATTGTACGACTATAAGGATGATTCAAAGTGACTTGCTTTTATTTAGGAACGCTCAAAGCAAATTGGTAAAAACACATAAATTGTTTACACATTTATAATTTTTTTGAAAGTGCACAATCATTTAGAATAATTAGATAACAAAGTAATTTAGTTTAACTGGGACCTTTATTGAACAAATCTGTCTCTAAACAAACAATCAACTGTAAACTAGTTCACTAATTTCTCGCTTTAAAATATCTTCAGTCATATTTTTGTAAATGGCATAAATTGTATTGCATACTATTTTTTTTTTTAATGTGAAAAAAATATCAATAAGAAAGTAAAAGCAAAACAGTTATATACGAATTCTATCAAACCGAACTTGAAATGCTTTGCGACATTTTAATTTATGCACATACATAATTTTTTATTTGAAATTCCATCCAACAAGCCAACCATACAAGCATACAAAAACCTTAATTCTGTTGCAATAATCACTATAATTCACCGATCGGCCAGTATATTCTTGTGCTGGAATAATTTATACAAATTAATTTATTCGCCGCGGCCTCTAAATAAAATAACCCCGCCTCATTCCTCGATTGAACAATCATCATCGCACACTTCAGGAGATACACTTTATCGCCAGACACATATATTTATTAGGCTGATCCATGTTAAGTTTCCGCGCACAACATTAAATGAGCCAACTAAACATCGTTTAGATAATTTCAACTGACACTAACACCCGCACCCAAAACAGATAGCCCCCATATACAGCCTGCAAATGTTGTGCCAATTCCTGTCATGATAGATCTTTCGGTCTCTAAAGTCTAATGCTAAACCATGCGGTGCTTGCGGAGTGTGGATAATGTACCTCTAGAGAGAGGCGGCTTTTGGGTAGACATTCATTGTGGCGTGCATGCGGTACTGGGTTTCGACAAATTGTTCTCAACATGAATAAACGAATCAAAGGCTGCTTTATGTGTCATTTTTGTTAACATATTGTTTTTTTTTTTATATAAAATTCAAAAACCTGAACGCCGATTTGTTTTGCATTTTTTATCTCTCGCGACTTAATATGCCATTTTAGAGTCAAACACTTGCGATTGAAAGACCTGCTGCCGCAGCATCGCCAACAGACCACAATCCAGAATATCTAGCAAGATACCACCAAATCGAAAACAAACATTTACGTGAAGAATTCACAACAAACCAAATTGATAACAAAAAAATTATAGAATTCGTGTATAGACTATAAAGCAGACTTCATTTTTATACGAATAGTTAAACCACATTTTTGCAGATACATTAATTTTTTTTTTCATTATTAATGCGATGTTGCTATGGAGCGATGGTGGTGACCAAGGAACAGATTCGACGAAAAGAAGAAGTTACGCGACGATACAAGCAAGAGAATGGGAAGACGTGGAATTGAGAAAACAAAAAGAAACAGTCTTTTTATTGATTGAAAGTGAAAGATGTACTATAATATCCAAATAGTACATCCTCATTTGCAGCTTATGCTAGGATGACTGAGGCATCAGGCGCATGGGCAAAAGTCGACTAACTGGATGTGCTTCTATATGGAATAACTTATGTCGCCAACAATGATTGCATGCTTTCCTGTCTTATATGGGAAACCATGAAAGTGCTAGTGGACATTGTTAATAAATAAATGACGACTTACAGTCAACACTATACAGTCGACATTCTTCAGTTACTAACTTGACGAGTTTTTAAAATGTGCCGGCGTTCTTTGAACAACATGCGTATAAGTATCTATATATATAGACAGGCTTGCATTTCTGGTTTACATAATTTGACAGTACTTGTCAGTTGGCGCGCATTTGAGTTCACTAGATTATGTGCGTTATTTCTTTAAGGAATAGTAACCGTTGTTGTTAGTGTGCTGGAGTACTGAGCGATGAGTCTTAGGTTCGATCCCCCGAGAAACACAAATAACATCTTAATATTTCTTTCCGCTTTGCCACTGAAAGTCTGACAAATATCTGAGAATATAACTATCATGAAAGAGCTGTTAAATTCAGCCGTTTGGACTCCGCATACAATTGTAGGTCCCTTCCATTCGCCATAAAATGGAAAACAATAAATGGTTTTGAGAAGCTGGCCTAGGGTATACACCATAGACAAACAATACTGAGACCCCCAACTCACAATCCTCTTGCCGCTGGCCCCCTCAGTTTTTTTTCAAATTCGCCATTTTGTATTCCTATCGGTGTTCTGTCAATTGGGAATCCGTGTGACATGCAAAAACATACAGAAAATACAAAAATAAATGCTGCCAACCTCGGCAACCGTGGGGAAATGTGAAAGAGTTCGGGAATGCCACATTTTAGCATAACTGAATGCCATTGGTTAGTAATTATAAATTTTTTGAAGGTGAATAATTTGATTTGTGTGGTTAATAAAACTATCTAAAGGAAATGTTTTACATACTAGAAATATATTAGGACAAATATGGTTGCGTATTTCCCGCTTTTGGATAAAATTAACTTCGATTTCGTGTGTAAATTTTTCTTCAATAATAAAGAAAATTTGCTCAAAATGTTTTTATTTTCCCTCAACCAACCTATATTCTTAATTTTTCGCAAATATTTTAAGCAAATGTACACTTTTTCCTAAAAAAAATATTATTCACACGTAACGAACAATTTCAAATTTAACGGATAAAATTCTATGAACGCTGCAAGCCACTTTGCCCAAAGCGGAAGTGGCATATGCAAGGTGCGAGTGTATTTGTTTCTGAAGTTACGTGACATTTGTCAATACGAATTTCTATGTAACAATACAAGCGGACTTAGCATTTGCCACCCCATAGAAATATAGCTTGTAGGCTAAGTAACGGGAAATCGGCCGAAGTTGGTGGTCTCAGTATTGTCTCTGGTATACACTACACATACGTATAAGGACCTGTTGTGCCGCCTGTTTATCCTGGTTTTTCGGTTAGTGGAAATTAGGTTTGCACAGTGTTGCCAGTTTGAGGTTTCTCCCCCAGATATAGGGTTTTTTTTTCGACGGTGAACGAGGGAAATCTGTGGGTAGAAATTGTTAAGGGAAAATCTGGGGTTTTCCAAAATTAAATTTTATTTGTATTTCTTTATTATATTCTTTTTGGTAACTTTAAAATAGGCGTGTTATTTTAAAAGGCTGTTAAATAATCAATCGATTCTTTAAAGCTATATTTGCCAATAAATTTATTTGTTCTAGTATCTTTGGAATGTTCTAAACAAAAAGCTGACGCTAGTTTCATTAGGAAAAAGTAAGTTTTTTGTAATAGTATTCATTTCCGGATTAAGGCACCATCCTCAACTGTAATTTTTTTAAACAGCAATTGTATCAAAGCTTGCGTGTAAATTCTTACAAGATGGTTTCAAAATGACACATGCATGTGCGCCAAATAAATACAGTGCAAAATGTCGACCATTGTATTTATTTGGCGCACACTTTTGCATTCGAAAAACCAAACTTACATTACGCGTTTCAAATGCGAAATTCTTTCTTTTAAGTCGTACAAGAACATGTTAAAATTATAATGACAAAAAGTTGAGTTTTTTTTAGGGTTTTTTTAGATTTATCTGGGGCAAAATATTTTTACCGCCTTGCAACGCTCCTTTTGCTATTCACTTAGACCGTTTGAGAATTTTGTTATTCCAAAAGCCACGAAAGTCTTATGATTTAAGTAATGGGGAAGTATATTTGTTAGGTTTGACTGCCTAGCTTATCACAACCATTCGTTTTGTGATACCGGAAAAAAATTAATTGGTTTATTTAATATACCTTAAAAAACAAATTTAGTATTTATAACACTTTCAAGTTAAAAAAAAAAAAATGTTTTTGGAATTCTAAATTTTCTTAAGAAATAGAAGCATTGAACAGTTTGATATTCATCAAGTTAATTAAAGATTAATTAATTCGCAATTCACATGCGGAACTTGTACCTATACCCTAACGGGTGCGCTAGTATCGTCAACACAATATTAAAAATGTTGTTCATAAATTTGAAACAAATTGGTTAAAGCAACAAAACACAAAGAAGCTGATTCACAAAATTAAGCAATGCGTTGCATATTAATAGGCTGCACGTTCTTTTGTCGCAAAATGAAGTTATTTGCGGTTTGACGAGACTCAATACATTGTCAATGTAGATTTAGATTAGGTATTAATGGCGTATATTGTATATCAATCCGTAGCAGACAATAGTTCAACTTGGACATTCACTTCCTTGATCGTCAAAATTGTATTTCAGTGAGGGATCTCAGCAAGATCTCTAAAGTACAAATGCTTTATGAGTTAAAGAAAGTGCACAAAGTGATACCATAAAGGCGCGGATAATATAATTTCACGATTGTATGATGTACAAAAAAAAGGACTTGCTAAAACTACGGCAAATTCTTTTCACTGGGTTTTCTTTTAGTTATACACACTTTCCATTTTCAAATCTCACACGAGAATTACATCTTCACGCGTACATTATAGTGTTAGTTAAAACCACCTTTAAAGTGGGTTAGAGATAGATTCTGCTCATTTTAACCCTTTCTACATAAATTGTATACCATTAATGTTTCCACTAATGTGTCACCAGCGTTTGCAAGAAACAACGCTGAAATTCGTTTAGTAGACTCGACTCTAGGCCGAGCTTTTTAGCCGGGCGAATTACGTTGGAAAATCTAAAAGACAATTAACAATATGAACAGCTCACATCCTTTCCTGCTATTGATGTAAACCGGAAACATAAAAACAACAAAAGCACTCTATCAATAATGATGTTAACGCTTGAAAAGTATTACACTATGCTTATGATTCAAAATGAGTCATATAAATATTTATGTAAGCTGTCGAAATATTTACATACAACAGTTCAAATTCTCTCCATCCCGCCCCAACATGTCTACGTATCCTTTAGCACTTGCAAACAATTTCGACATATTTGCCCGAAAACTTAGTGATAATTCTCGCACCATCACAAAACGGCTCTAAAAAATTTTATTCAAATAAAAAAAAAAACAAAATACAAATTTTTTTTTCAGTGCCTACGCACAATCAGTGCGACGGTCTAGATTAATGTGCTCCGGCAAAAGGGTTCATTCGAGTTCATTGACACAGATACTGTCTGAAGTAGGTGCACATAAGTATTACGTTTTTGATAGATATCGTACCAACTTGTCAAGACTGTTGCAGATAGTGTGAGGGAGAGCTGAAGTTAAGTTTTTTCTAGGCAATTCGATTGCTGCTTGTCAAATATCTCACCTGATGGGGGGTGTTACTTGATGGTTAGTCTAACGTAAAGTCCGCTGGCAAAAAATGTGTACGAACTTCGAGTAGGTGTAAGTTATAAACTTTTAGTCATGTATGTGTTCGTGCGTAAATGAATATGGTTACAAACGATACTAGCTGATAGAGGAATGATTAATAACTAGAAATTCGCAGGTTGTTTATACGGATCTTTTGCCAAACATGTGCGTTTTTTTTTGTTCTCTTAATTTTTTCAAGTTCAAGTTCGAAGCGGTTTATCAACAAACTGGGGGTTGATAAGAAAAAATGTACTGTGGTTGGAGCAATTTCTGTCTAAGTTCCAATGTTTGATTGCATTCGTTGGTTCCGTTTTGTATTGCTTTGATGAAATAGCTGAAATGTACTGGGCAACATAATAATAACCACATCTGATCTATCGCAGAGTTATCGAAGACCGTAGTCATCTGAAGGTTGATTGAATAGCGAACAAGCTCTCTCCGGTGTCTACTTCGGTGAATATCAGTATAGGTATCTAAATTAAAAATATTAAAGAAAAAACATAACAAACCTGAAGGAAGCAGACGGATATGCCCATGATCCAGAAATCATGAATCTATGACAATCGTGTATTGGACAGCTAATAGCTTTTTCGTTTACAGAATCACGTCGCCAACATTGTAGCACTTATAAGTGACTGCTGCTGTTAGGTAACTTAGCAAAACGGAATTGAAATCAGCATTGCCTGGAAAGATCGAAGGACCTATTGCGCCAGCTATTTATTTATTTTAATTGACTCTTGGTAGGAACATGAGTGTCGTTTAATATTATATTCTTTTATTCGTGGATATCAGCCAACTTCAAAAATAAAAAAGTGGAAAGTTTGCATATTTGCTACGATGCCTAAATGTCACTTCCGATGTTCATTCATTCATTACACATTTGTGGAAGAATAGGAGTAATTTGATCGACCGTCGTCGTGCCTAAACGTTTCGGCTACCTTCTAGCTTTTTTTTAGGTGGCATGTCGAATACGGATAGAGCTATTCATTTCGAACTTAATTCCCAGCTTCAGTTATCAACAACAAAGTCTTGAAGATCAATTTAATTAATCATTCACTTGAATGCTTGATTGTTTTTTCTCTCACATTTCACTGCCTAATTTAGTCCTACCTACAATGAAGATAGTCCAAAAATTTACGACGGTCACTAATGATTAGGGTTTCACTGATTCATATTTGCTTTGATAATTTCTGCAAAGTGTTACTTTGACATGGGTTCAATCGCCCAAATGTTAAAAGAGGTAACACCAAGAAAAATACTACCTGCTGTGTGAAGGTGATCAATTTCAATTGTAAAGTTAGGAAAAAAAACATCCTGGGACAGGCATAACTTGTCTGCGTAAACCAGGTGTATAGAAAACACCTGATCAAGCAATTAAAATAAGGGAACACTGATCAGTGATTATAGATATCACGTCACCTGCGTTTTGAACGTTAAAATATTTATCCACTCTGTGGGATATGTTTCCGTTTTATGTCTGTTTTATTTTCATACGTATATACGTTTTTTTTATAGGAAATGGTCGGATATAGTTTTAAGTCGTAAAAGAAAGGAAATTCAAGTCCATTTATAAGCGTGTAAATGGGTTTATATGGACACGAAAATATTGTTGAAAATATAACAATTCAAGACGGTTAAAGAAACAGTAGTTCGGTATGTAACACGCCATAACTTCTGAAAGGAAAAGCCACCGGAAATATTCTAAGCCAATTCTGTCATCAAAAAAGGCTTTTGGAACTCATAATTAAACTGACCAGAATTAAACTAAAATTAAGAAAACAATTTAATCACATTAGGAACTCAGCTTATCCGTTTTCGTTTGTAAGTTACCGCTGACTTCTAAACAATTGCGAGGCGATTAAAAAGGGAAACCAAGCTTAGGACATTCATATTATCATTATATTACTACGTGAACATCAAAAGCTTCGGTTTATTTTTTTTTTATGAAATGAGGAGAATGAAACTTATGTTATTTTGAAAGGTATTGTGCCATAGATGTGCACAAACAAAAAATCGTGGGTATATGTCGCCATCGCCATGAAGGCTGGTAAAATTAAGTTATGAATTCCCCATACAAAATAGGTAATTGAAAGGATTTCAGTGACGTTCAATTTGCCATATCACCATAGCAACGTATTCAAATATAAATCATCTGAGATTAGAACATGTTTCCAATGGAGCAGCTCATTTACGTATTTTTTCAATATCTAGATGTCGCTCTTTACGTTTGTAAAAAAAAATACATAGGTATACATAATAGGTAACGAAAATAATTGTGGTATGTTTTTTAGTATTATGTATACTTATAAAAGCGATACTAGTGTATATAAATGAGTGAATGATATAGTTCGCCTACTTTTGGATCACTATGATGTCATTTAAATAATATCCTTTAAAAAAAAATCAAATAAATAAGATTCATATCTAAGCGATGGTAGACAAAATGTGAAGTTTAATTAATCGTCAAAAAAAATACAGTCAAAATCGGTTATAACGACCTTCAAGGGACTGACGATTTTGGTCGTTATAAGCGATAGGTCGCTGTAACCGATATCAAGGTGCATACGTAAATTAATCTGTTTTCAATTTTTTTATTTTTTTTTATAGTTTTTATTTTTATCAGACATATATATGTATGTATGTACATGTACATACATACGAGAATTATTTACAAAGTACATAATGTACATTTATTATTTATTAAAAAAAGTAGAAATATCTGATTGTTTAGATTTTGTTGATATGAACTTTTTTTTCAATTGCTTTTTCCATCAATAGGTACAATATTTTCTGTAAAATTGTTGTCACCAAGATCATTAAATAAACAGAATGTACTTAAAGTTCGTACAGAATTTATCGCTTCCTCGATTGTTGGCTGAACAAATCCTATTTCTGAAAAAAAAAATGTTTTGTTGCATTTTGACCGAGAACATAGCTGTCGCACCAACAGCTGCGTCGATCTTAGTCGTTATAACCAATATTTTATTTCAAAACAAGGAAAAAATCGGTCGTTGTAAGCGATGTCGTTGTAAACGATTTGTTATTCAATGGGTTTATAATGGAGCTCAGCCGGGACCTAAGAATTTGGTCGTTATAACCGATGTCGTTGTAAGCGATTTTGACTGTATGTATATTTCACGGTAACTAAAGAGTGACCAGATAGGAATGACTTCAGCAGCTGTCAACATTAGTTCACGGCGAATATAAGAGACCTCTAAAATCTAAAAAAAAGAAACTAATGTGGTTTTCCATTGGGACAAAAAATATTTTTTTTTTTAAATCACTCCAAATCACTTATCATGTTCCATTTTGCATAAAAATCAATCTTTTTTTCGATTCGACTTTTTACAGATCTCGATAATTTTTCAGATTTACACATACTGAAACAAATACCCACAGTTATTTTAATTCATTTTAAGAAGTTTACTTGAAAACAAATGGGAGGTTTCGTGAAAACCAAAATAAAGAAATACATAGATAGCAATGGATATAACTTTAGAGGAATTATTATCTTCATTGCCTTCCTCATCATCTGAGGACTTCGAATCACCGAAACTACTCCATTTGTATCTACAACAGAGGAAACATTTTTCAAGCCGATATCCATAGCTGATTTTTGCAAAAGCGAATGCAATTTGAACAGCTGATATTGCTGTCAAATAACGCACTACTCCATTTACAAAAGCAGATCAATTTCGTTGCATGTTCCATGAGCCGCGTTAAATCTGAGATCTGAAAAAGATCTTTGATGGTCCCAATGGAAAACGACATAAGAATAAGGTGTTTCAACATGCGTCTATTATAAACGATGTGTTTTTATTAAAGTGTTTCTTATATCCGTCGTGGACTGTACTAATGACATCAAAAATATTCAGTTAGGTTCGCCATTTCATCATACATCGTTTCAAGTTTGCTTTAAAGCGAGAATCAGCTTTATATCACATACTGTTGTTAAATTTTTTAATTTTTTTCTATCCCTAATCATTTATGTCTTCATGAATACATTAATAATTAATAGGTATGTAGTATTTTGACCTAGAACTTCATATATTCATGCGATCGCAACATTCCCGCCTGTAAATCTATTCACTTGACTGTGTATTTCCAATGAATGAAGTTGAAATGCGGTTGTAGTAAATAAAATTAATTCAATTGGTAATCGTTCCATTTGAATATAGGAAATGTTAACTAACATTGCTATCATAAAATGAATAAATTACAAACGAATCAATATGTGTTTACATATCTATTCATCATAGTTATTACTGGTCTAATAGATTACGTTTTTGCAAACGAACTTTAACTCAAAAGAAACGAGCTTCTAACTGTTGAATCACAATTATGAGAGACGCCAGACAAGCTCTTCGTTCAGTCCCTTTTTTGTTTGTTTCTTCCTGCCTACATAATAAACTTGTACATATTCGACCTGTCACGGAATAGTCAATTTAACTGATGATATTTCCATTTTTAATTTAGTACAACCATAATAGCCGTCATTTTTCTTGCTACCGGTTTGTCAAAAAATCCAATCAACAACAACATCATTTGTTGATGAGTCTGAAATCAGTAAATCGGATTTTGATTATATATTCTATATGTGCAAGCGTGATAAAATCGGGCTAACTGGAATGACGATATAAAATGTACAGTGTATTTCCTTTTATTTATCAAGAAATAGCTAGTCAGAAAGAAAAGAAGTCGGAAAAGAGGTTAACAAAAACAAAAAAACCCACAATTTTACCATTTCAACTTAAACAACCGTTCTGTTGGCGGTCTTCGCTTTGGATTTGTTGTTGCTTTAAACTAATAAGTATCTACCTTGACTTCAATCTACATTATTACTTTTCTGTATCTGTGTTTTTAGGCCAACTTTCAATTTTTAGTGAATATATTTGAAACAAACGGGCCGGTGTTAGGAATATAGGGGGGGGCGGCGGCAATATTAACTACTACAACTTTGAGGTTATACCTATTGTGAAATAGAAGACAGGATTTTTGATCTTCATTTTGGACACGTGAATGATGCATTAATGAAATGGACCTTATATAATGATGAAGCCGCTATACGCTAGAGAAACAAAAGCAAGTTGTCGCTTTAAGTTGTGGGAGAGCACGTATTCAAATTTGGATTTGGATAATATTAATCCATGATTTGATCTACAATAAATAGAGGTTCGAACTGAGCGCTTTATTTACCAATGGAGAACTTCGTTTTGAAATATATGTCAATTAAGTACCACTCATGCTGTTTGAAGTTTTATATTCTGTTTTATTGAAATTTTTATGACCAAAGGAACAACTATTTACTATGTATGGTTATCGTAGTATTAATCATCATTTTTAATGGAACACGACCAATCTCTCAAAGTGGGATATTAACATGATCGTTAGCAACGCCATAAAATACAAATGACTTCACATGGTACACCAACAAACATAAAGTGCACTTGCAGTTTATTAATGCATCTGGCAATTTGTGTAACTGACAAAGTAACTTCCATTCGAAAGTCCAGTCGTTTTAGGTCGATATGTTAAAGTATATGACAAAGGAAAGGTTTTACTGATACTAAGACCCTTTACTTCGAGAAGAATGACAGTTATTTGCCTAACAATCCCAAATGTCCTCACTTATAAAGGGTGATTTTTTAGCTGGTTTGGTTTTGGCAACACTGGTTTTGACAGCTGACGTGTGTTTAGTACCTTGTGTCACTGTCAAACAGCTTCAGTTTGGTTTGCAATTTAACCATGGATCGTCTTACAAATGAACAACGCTTGCAAATTATTGAATTTTACTATCAAAATTCGTGCTCGGTTCGAAATGTTCATCGCGCGCTGCTTCCATTTTATGATCGGCATTCTCGACCTTCTGAGCAGTCTATTCGGAAGAATATTCGGGCCGGTCAATTGGCCGCCTAGATCGTGCGATTTGACACCATTAGATTATTTTTTGTGGGGGTATGCCAAGGCTAATGTGTATAGGGACAAGCCCGCTTCGATTGACGCACTGGAAGCCAACATCCATGCATTCATTCGTGAGATACCGGCCGATATGTGTGAAAGAGTATGCCAAAATTGGACTCAGCGGATGGGCTACCTGAGACGCAGCCGCGGTCAACATTTGCATGAAATTATCTTTAAACATTAAATTGCAAGGTTCAAACTATCGATTCAAATAAATATTTCATTCATTTTTTCGAATTTTTTGTGTTTTTTTTTTTTAAAAAGTTCTAAACCTCTTAAAAAATCACACTTTAGTTATTGGTATTGCTTCAAACAGTATGAGATAATAAATTAGTTAAAATTTAATTCAACGATTTCAACGCAATTCAACGCTGATGAACGAGCCTGTTAACTCCATTTAACCATCGCGCTAAAGACTGTTGCTCAACACATTTCACAACAAGGGTACTGGTGGTGTGCAAGGTAATGTAAGTACTGTACATTATATTTTCAACGCGTTAATGTAAGTTCTGTTAAGTGCGACGGAACATTCGACCAAGACAACTTAAGCAACAGATTTTGTTGAGAATATCATACAGAGCAGCAGTAACTTTGAGGAAATAACGAATTTCATGTACCTGATTAAACGATATTATGCGAAAAATCATCTTCGGGAAACGGTGCTACTTTGGTTTGACAAAATAAATGCGTTTACAACTTTTGACTCCGAAACGTCAGGATTTAATTGCTACTTTTTTATCGATCGCCTGCGTGATGCTGTTTTTAATGTTAGTTACAATTCTTTACAACCTCTAACCCTTGATTCGCCCATACGTTGTGTAACAATACCATCACACTTATGACTTATCGTTATTACAAAAGAAAGTTTGGTGGATAATCACTTGCGCTGAAGCACCTTTACCTGTCTCTCTAGAGACATAAAATCTGTAAACTGCATTCCTCCCAATACATTCCAGTTTAATCGAAATGATTTCCGTCCAAAGGGGCTCAACCAATACATACCTACATATTCTGATTATATTGACGATGAGTACTGCTATTGGCACACAGCTCCTCGCTCTCATTTATTGCCTGTTTTCGGTTCTTTTTTCGCTTGTACAAATTTAGTCCATGTAATACATTATGTCCACTTTCTCTCGATGTGTAGCAATGGCCATCTTAAAATATCCGCTTTGCAGTAGGTACCTACACTTTTCTGTTTTTGTCTTCGTGCGATTGTATGATGGTTTGTTTATTTGCTGGGCTTAAAATCCGAATCGATTTGCATGCTTTAAATAAATTAAGATTCTCTTGCGTGTATCTCTTTATAGGAAATAAAAAGTGTACCTCAATATACCTGACTACACCTACTACAATTATATGCAATTTAAAGAGTTCGATGCGTACAATCGGAGAAGAAATCAAGTGACATCGACAAAAATTAACCACTGCCCGCAAGCAAACCGTAGAATACGAGTATAATTTAAACAGAAAAGATTTTGACCAACTACATACAACAAAAATACTCAAAGACTGTGTGTACTTTTTTAGTTAACGCGCACTGAATGTGGTGGTGATTTTGAATTTTTGGCCGATGTTATCTTTAGCTGAAGGGTCGTTGACATAAATTATTTCAAGCGCGTTGGTTCGCTATTTCTTTGGCGAAAGAAAAAGTATTCGCTATAGGAGAATACCTGCCCTCAGGTGTAGTGGTGGTGCTGCTCCTGCTGATGTATCTATTCTTGATACTCTGGTGTATATATATTTTTTTTAAAATAACATTTCAGTACAAAGATCATTTATCATCTATCAATAGTGTTCGTTGTTGGCTTGCTTCTATTCTTCACCTCGGGGCAAATTATTGTTAATTTGAAACATAAAAAAAATGTAATTTGAACAACCACAAATATTTAAAGAGGAACAGAGGTATACGCAGAAAGAGAATGGGGGAGTCCCACCAGTTACCATTAATGGCAATAATTGAAATTTCTCCTACAATTTCCCTTTTTTGATTGAACAAATAAGCTCAGTAACGTTCTTAAAGTTAATGAATAAAAAAAAACACTATTTACACAGTCGTTGTGTTTATAGAAATTATAAATACAAAAGAGACGACGAAGTGAAAACGAGTCACATGACTTTTGTTTTTGCTTGTTTTTTGGACTTCACCGAACCGACAAAAAAAATTTAAGAAGGGGAGTGTGTGTGGTTTCATTATGAGTTTTATTGTATTTTTCACGTGCGCGCCGACTCGTAGCTTGTTTGGAAAGATCGTGGTTTTTCGTCTTTTTTTTCTGTTTTTGGGAAAGTGTAATTTTTTATAAATGTGGTTGATGCTGGTGCGCGCCTGTTGTAGCTTTCAATTATAGTAACTACTTAATTGTGTTTTGCTCGTGTCCATGGAAGTTGAAGGATTAAGGTCAAGGTTTTGGTTAAAAGTAGACAAAGTACCCAAATTAATTGGAACGCAGTTGTAGGTGGAATGGGGAACAATTAAAAGGCCTCTAGATACATTATCACTTTCATAAGAATCGAAAGAAAGAGAAGAAAATAATTATGTACTTTGAAACAGCATCTTCAGAAAAATCAGTTCGTTAGTAGGCGCAAAAGTCGGCACCCTCGTAAGATGGTATAATTCTTGCAAATGTCAATTCTTCTTTGACATTTGTGAAGTAAGTTTACAGATGTTCCTTTACATTGCATCAGCTGTTGGATTTTGACCGACAAGCGTGTGTAACCCTCGCTCAAGACTCTTGAATTCCTCACTTTTGAATGAAAAATGACACAATTCCGGCCCCAATGATCGAAAATTCAGGTGGCGGCCACTTCCGATATCATTTTTTCGACATTAAGAGAAAAAAAAAGCATCAAATTAAAGCAGACCCAAAGTGACAACTTCTCTGGCACTTTGCATCAGTTGTTGAACCAATATCATGAATATGATGAATTTGATAAGCTACCGTAAGTAATTATTCAATTCTATGCGCAGTTAGTTAGTTTAGTGCCGTTCTCTAATTGAGTCAAGTGTTTTACGGTACATATGACGGAGAACTATAGAAATGATTTTTAAATATGAATTAATACGGAGCGTGTTGTCGTTGAATCTTATCTTTAGTAAATGAATATTGTAATGTGCACTAGTGCAGTATGGAACGTACTGCCGTCCGGGGACCAACGATTTGTGAGATATGATCACTGATCAATGTCCAATAGCCCTTTTGTGGGCTTAGGCTTTTCAAACTGAAGGCAGCTACATCATTGGCACAGGATTTCCGAAATATTCGTGCCTGAAAAAATCAAAGGAGCGTGATTGCCGCCGCACGCAGCTACCACATAACATTGCGATTTTAACGGAGTTTTGTCACATTATATTCCCGAATTTGCTTTGGCGAACAAACTGGTTGAATAGCATTTGCATTTTTACTGTTTGTAAAACCAGGCAACACTGTGTAGTGTTTTTAAACTACCTACAGAATTTAGAATCAAATATCGATATTTTGGACATATACGTATGTATATGGTGCTAAATAAAGGTACATGTACATAAAAGCCCACCCAGCTTGATAAAAAATTTGGTGAATTCAGTGTTTGGGAATATTTTTTAAAATTCGCATATTTTGGGAACTTGGCTTAAACTTGCATTTTGTTATCTCATTTTTGGAACAACCAACAGGGTTTACATTAGGCAGCTGCCTGAAAACTTTTCTCAAAAATAAAGTTAATACAAACAAAATTAGAAAGACGAAGAATGTGAACGGAGAAACATTTTTTGATAAATCTAAAAAACCATACTAATAATCTATTTTTATTCATTTATTGTAACAAATTAATTTTAACATTAATTTTACACGTACTAATAGCCAAAAAAGGTACCTAAGGTGAATTTGCTCGAATCAAATGACAATTTTAGTTTTTCCCAAACCCAAACATTAATGTCAAAGAACTTTGAACAAAACAGCATCATTGAAAAGATATCTCTATTGAGAGACCCGTAAGCCTAAAACAGCAATTCTTATTTCTCCGTCTATAGTTGAAAGTCTTCGATTCTATGGTCAACGTAGAAAAGAATCCCAACCAATTGAGTCCGCAGCTGAAGGCAGTTACCTAATAACGAAGTTAACTGAAGAGGCTTGTTAGTTGAGACATTGATTCATCTTAAACTGTCGCAAGTAACTCTAAGATTTAATTTCTTTAATGTAGGTACCTACTTGTAAAGTTTGCGAACATTGCACTGTTTTCATGGTATCCACTACAAAACGGTCATCCTTTAAAACTTAATTGGAAATTGTTCAGGTAAAAAAACATCCTTGATAGTATACCCCTCTACTACTACGTACCAATTAAATACCGTTTCGAATTATTTTCCCTTCCCGCTATATGCTAAAAAAGTTTGAAACTTACGATATAGAAAAATACGTTTGTATACTTACATTATTTCCCTTTCTTTGCGTGGAGGCTTATTTGATAGAATTTGTTGTTGACCAGAACGAACACTTTATTTTAAATGCTGCATTTATTTCTTTGTTTTCACTCACTAATTTTGCAGGAGAAATGAACTCACTTAAGACATAACACTGAGTTTTAACTTTGTAGTTGCATAATTGACTTTAAGGCCGATCTGTAAAACTAATTATTTACTATTAACTTCAAGATGGTATACCAACCACCGGTTTCATTTGTATTAACTAAAATTGCTCAAAATCTGTAGACTATTTGTCAAAGTAAAAATTTATTATTTTAATGGCGTGCAATGTGAAAATACATGTAGCTACCTACATATTTCATTTTAAAAGTAGATACTTATCTCATAGATAAAATTATTTACTGAGTAAGAAGCGAACACACAAGATAAACCGCATATATAATCTCAGATGATACTTTATGTTCTTTATGATGTTTATATAGCAATTGAAATATATGGAACAAAGAGTGAGATAGAAGTCGGGTTAAAAACAAAAAAAAATAGTTTAATCTTAACGAATCAAGAGTATTGCGATCGATTTTTTTTAAAACCATTTTCGAAGTAAAATTTGGTTATCAACAGTAAAAAAAATATAAATTATATCATTTGCTAAGTGTTCATTGCGTGAGATATATTTAGTTGTAAGTTGTAACTCGAGGACCAATATAGGAATCTTCTGTCAGAATATCAATTTAATAGAAGAGCGAATGACAAGAAATGACTTCTATCGACAGTCGGTATCAGCGTGATCCGGATCAGATCACGAAAATAAAACAAGATGGATCATAGAAAAATAATTTTTTTTAGTTATGAGCAACAGTTGTTTTCAAAACACATGTAAGTTGTTAAAAATTTCATGTCGCCACCTGCCATATTGCGGACATTCCTTCACATTTCACAGTATGACATTTGTAAACTCAAAGCATATTAGATTTTACTTGCAGTGACGGGAGTTTGACCATTTGAATCAAATTCGCATAATATTTCTTTTTGATATTTTTTTAAGAACAAATTTAAAATTTTATGTTCAAATATGCTACACATAAACAACATTTTGCGCTTAGTTTTTCTTTGCATAGGTATTAAGGGGTGCAAGACCTGCAAAATATTTGTTAAATGAAATGTTTGGGATTCGCTTCAGAAACATTTATCCAAAATTTTAGAAATGTGGACGGTGTTGACGACGATGAAACATTTGCTAAAATGTTTACGAAATGTTGTTTTATCCTTTTTAGCATAAAATGAGTACAAAAAGTAAAGTTTGTATTTTTGTAACTTATGTTTTCAGGGATCCCGCAACATGCGGTTCAGTTTAAATACTTAATTAAATTAAATAAATAACTTTATTCGAAGCTTTTGGAAATTTTTATCTTATTTTGAAGAAAAAAAAACTTAGAAACAAATTATTTTAAATGCTTTGCAATTTTTGACGTTTTGGAACGACGTCCCGTAGGAACGTACATAGGATACGCGTGAAACACATAACCCTCTCTGTGTTCAGTCGGGTAAAAAATGAAAAATGCAACAACTCGAAAAACGGTCAGGGAATTTACTCGAATGTGAAAATATGCTTATTGATTTTTTGTGTTATGAATGGTGTTCCCTATTTAAATCTGCCAAAGAGTATGTGTGCGTGTGGCTATAGTTTGTAGGCACACAAACATTACAACAGCAGGATCAAATCGTCGCTACAATGCAGAAATAGTCTAAGCCCAATATTTCGAAATTTACGAGTTTTACATAAGAAACGAACTAAAATAAAAATATTTCTTCAAAAAAATAGTCCCGTAAAATACAGCTCAAACAAATAATGTATATGTTTTTTACGCCAAGGTGTTTCATAAAATAGTTTAGGAGTAAACACATTTTTTAATTTAAAATTTTTTTTTAAGTCTGACTTAGGCTAGTTCTGCATTAAAGCGACGAAATGTTGTTGTTGTAAGTGGATGTAAATCGAAAAAATCTAATTGTTTTCGCAACAGTTCCGTAGGGGCCACCCTAAGGCTAGTTTCTCATAACAATTCGTTTTGTGTGTTTTTCACTTTTGGAACGAATTGAAGATCCCAATTTTACGACGAGGCCGAGTCCAAACGGCTAATTGAGAACCTCTTTCTCGGGTGTTTGTAAGACGAAACTTTTGTTCCCCGAATATAAAACTCAGTTTTTTCTAATTTCGATTTTATTAATCAAATAGGTATGATAAAATTGTATGCAAAAAAGGGCTTTTCAATTCGCACTTGCGAACATGCCCTGTTGGATTTGTGGTTATGCAAAGTGACACTTAATAATGCGGAGGATCAAGTATACATATTGCTGAAGGTTGAAAAAAAATGTGACATCAAAGAATCCGCCTATTTTGCATATTATAATTTTTTTTAGCTTCCCGTCAGAAACCATATGACATATGAAAGGCAGTGGGCATCTTAAGTCACCTACATATAGGTACGAACTGCCAATTTCGATCTATTCCAAGAGACCAACGCCAATATTCAAGGATGACGTTTTGACGGCAATCTCTCGTACCTATAGGTGAAAAAAAAAACAAAAAAAAAAAACATATCGGAGCGAATCGCTTTCAAAATGTAAAATATAGGTACAGAAATTAGCATAATTGCAAGCTTCACTTCAAAAAAAAGTTTGACCAAATCTGCAAAAAACATGTAGGTACATATAGGCATACTAGGTATATATTTATCGGACAACATACGACTTAAAGTATAACAGTCCTGAGCAAGCTTCTCATATCAGCCTTTTGGATAATAACCTTGCATTTTGCTTAGCTTTCTAAATTAGAACACTGATTTCTAAAGCAAACCAAACTCAGAAGTAAACAAAGCATTGCCTATTCATTGAAGGTCTTCAAACTCATTCGTCCTTATGACATCAGCAGATATCAATCACATCAAGTCCAGACGCACCGCACCGTTCGCTCGATGGTGACAAAGCCCGTACGATGTTCCAGTGCAACAAGTCACTGCACCAGCACAGATGAAAGAATTTGTTAACGTATTCTACCTACTTCAGTAAGGAAATCAATCTCAATTATCTCTCTAAATTTTCTCGCGCACATTTAAAAAACCCGACAAATTAGTGTTGGCTAACCAAACGCCAAAACTAATAAACTTTATCCGCAGCAAAGCAAAATTAAAAAAACATAAAAAAAAACACTGAAACAAATTTAGGTAGGTATCTGTTGCATGTTTTCATTTCACCACCAACACGCCGCGCTGCAGAATCAGCTGATAGGTATAGGGCTCAGGAAAATTTCATCTCCTCTTTTGTTGTTTTCGAAATGAAAATGAAAATATGTATCACTCTTGATTTTCATCATCACAAATCCACCATATCACCACCAGACCCCTAACAACAACATCGTAGCCGTGCGTCGTCATCAACAACAGTATCCATACCATAACAACCTTTAGCAGGTTTATCTCGATTTGTGTTTGTCAAACATTTTCATCACTTCTTTTTTACACGCACAACTTCTTTATGTAAGAAAACTAAAAATATATATGTATAGCTATACCTAACTAATCCAACAACTTCTCGAGATGATGTGCGGGAAAATGCGATAATCCGAAGCAATTGCTCTCAATTAACTCTCTGACACAAAAACGCACCATCGAAAGGAAAATTAAAAAAAAAGAAAACCACACATATTATAATGTAAGAGAAAAGCAGTCGAAAGCGAAATGTAAAAAATCATATGATTTTATTCGAAATGTACATAAGATACTTTTGGGAGAAAAATATCAGAAAAAAATACCACAAGCACTACTGGAATTTTTTTATTTCGAATAGGTGTAGATGGATAGCTGGCTAGGAAGATTTAGATCTCGCTTCAAAGGTTGACTAGATTCGTTAATTGGGGGCAGCAAATACAGAAGCATAATAGAAACGGAAGCCCCACCGGTAAATTTGAATATGCAACAGAAACAGATATTCGGACTAGACGGATGCAATTTTTGAAAATGTTTATTACTAAGGCTATTTGCTATTGATGGCGTTAAAAACGAGTCCGGTGATTCCAGTAAAACCGAAACGCGAAGCGGCAAAACTGTATGTCTATATCTGTATACAAGGTACAGTGCATCGACAATTAAACGGACAAATAAAACTTTACCCCACACTCGAGCAAAAGCGAATTGAAACTGAGTCGTGAGTTGTATCTAGAATGAAAACTACTCCCCGGTTTTCGATTTTCGTTGGAGTATTTCAGTTTCAGATTCAGATACTTTTTTATTTTACTTTGCTTGTTTCGTTCGTCGTCGCCGCCGTCATCTCCAATGTTCAACCCGGCGCGTGTGTATATAGATGGACTTTTCTGTTTATGTATGTTTTTTATTTGATTTGGTATTTTTTTTTCTTACCACTTTTCGGCGATTGTTTTGTTCATGTATTTACCGATTCAGACGTGACTGAGCTGTCCGTGCCCCCAAATTAGGTTTTTAATGAGTTTTAGATACATTTCTATTCTATTTATCAACGCTTCACTCATTTGAATTTCTTTCTTTTCTTTGGAAAGACGAATTAGAATTAATTTAAGTACACAGAGAGGAGAGTTAAATCAGCTGAATAATATAACACTCTCTCTTTCAGCTGGAGGAGGAGAAGAGCAAGGCGAATATATGATATGAATGAGTGTGAGATAGAGATTATGAGTTGTGGAGGTTTGTGGAATGTGGGATTGTGGTTTTTCTTACTCGCTCACTAACACCAGTGAAGGATTTGCTTATAAAATTGGTTCTCCTCTGTCCTCTCCTTCGTTTTGTTTGCTGTCTGTTTTATTCACCGGAGAGAGTAAAATATTGAGTGAGATTTAATAGAACAAGTGCGCTTGCGCTCTCTCTCACTGAGTGTGTTTTTCTTCTTCCTTTTTGTTATCATTTTTATCACTGAAAACCAACTCAATTTTCAACATAATATATAGTTCCATAATCAAGAGGGAGCGCTCGGCGTTGCCGATGTCGATCAAAGATTTTATTAGTTTTTTTTGTATTTAACATGTTTTTTGGTACCAGATCTATATAGACTATTGATTTTCATGGTTTAAAAATTAACGTCAGCATTGGACCAACAAGAAAGCAGCGTTGCCGTTGACTTTTCGAAAAATGTATCGTTTTTTTTTTTGAAAAATGTATCAAAATTATCTAAATTTGAGCCTCTATAATGTATCACAAGAAAATATTGCTTTTTTTAAATAAGTAAATTTATTTAAACGAAAGAAACAAAAATCCTTATGTACAACAAACAACACATTTTACACCTATCAAAAACATTAAGTCAATTCATTTAGTACAAAAAAAAAAATAAAAAAAGTCTTAAAAGCAAAACTTGAAAAAATTTAATTACATATGTGTTGCAGAGTAGTTTGTACTGACTTAAAATTCATTCTTCATTCATTCTAAATATATTTTAAGAATTTGTATATGGGAGCGTATCGGAATCCCGCTTTTCAAAAATCCTGAAAAAAAAGTTTTAAAATCCCGTCTGCTAAAATACTGCTTCTTAAGATCCCGTCTTCTAAAATCCCGCTTGTTCAAAATCCCGATTTATTATAATCCCGCTTTTTTAAATCCCGCCACATCCCGCTTATCCCGTTTTTTACAAAAAATTTATGTTGGTTTTATGCACTTTTTATTTTATTTATTATTATATATTTAAAAATATTAAAAATACTCGACCAAAAATAAAATGCATCCGAATGTTTTTAGTTCTTACTGTAAGCACACATTTGTTTTTGCTTACATATTCTACATTGTTTTTACGCAATAGTAGATATATAATGCACAGGTTTTTTTAATAAAATAAAAAATGTTGTTAATGGTTTGAAGTTCATATCATATAACATTACCTTAAATTTTTTTGTTTTTGAAATTGTTGAAGATTGTCTTATTTATTACTTAAAAATTTATGTTGATACTATTTATTTATTATTTTGTTACTTCGTCTAAAAATGATAAATGTTAAAATAAACTGCACTTGAAAAAAACACTCATTGCTTAATTTAGTTTAATTTTCTTACTATCCCGCTTTTACAATTAAAAGTAGTTGCTTTATTTTAAAAAAGTGGGATAATAAGAAACGGGATTATGAGAGGCGGGATTATAAAAAGCGGGATTTTAATATCGGGATTTTAAGAATCTTGATTATAAAAAGCGGGATATCGAACCCAACCGAATTTAGGTATCTACATATTATATTCACCGTTTAATTGTTTCGAAAACCCAGGAGTTCCAGATAATTAATGCAGAGCTTATTGACATTTGACAACTGTAGAGAGTAGGGGCTTAGAGAAACTTGAATTGAAAATCTCTCCCACTCTCATAAATTGAGAGAAACTTGCGAATGCAAATGGGATAGTACTAGATAGTACAGTATAAGATTGGATGGGAACTGGGAACATCAGTACAGAATGAGCATGAGCAATAGTTAGTTTCAAAAATAAGAAAACGTATTATTATTGTCAGATCTAAAAATTTTAATTTGTATTTGAAAAAGAATTGAAAATATATGAGAAAGGGGGAAGGGATTTTTTTTTATTAGTATTTTATAATACTGACTGAACTTAATGCGTTCCTATTTTTTTTTTTTTTGGTTTTTGGGGAAAAAAAAGAGATTTTTATTTTTGAAAAAGGGAAACAAATTTCGTTTTGGTGTTATAAAAGGGGGATTTTTTTTTAATCTGGGATCCCTGGTGGCAGATTTAGAGAATACTAGTTACCCGACTAGTATTCTCTGTTCGGCTATTTTCATTTTCATTCGAGTTCATCCTCGTTGTTATTATAATGTGGGTTTTTGGGAGACGTCCTGCGCGCTATGTAGCAGTGCTATACATATTTGTCCTTTTTTTTGTAAGCAATAATAGGTAGGTACGTATACATTACATAGTGTTTGCCTTAAATCGATAACAGCAGCAGCCGTTGGCTTTGGTATAGTTAAATGTGGATAAAAACAGACAGAAAAATCGCCTTTCATACGCTGTACTTCAAAGCTAACGAAGGTAGAATTAGCGTTTGTATCCTATTAAAACAACATACAGTAATGTCTCGCTAACCAGAACCTATGATTTTTCTCATTATGTATAGGTACTCTAAAATCCGAGTCTACCCCAATTTCTGTACGCTGTAAACCAAAAATTGCAAGCGCACTTATTTTCAGTTTTTACCGTTATTTTGGCGAGACTTCTGGCGATATAATTATAAATGGATACGTACACACATTCTCATTATTCATTCTTGCTTACAGGCTTTTCCGTGCATTTGGCGTCTCTTCTTGTCGGTAAAAAAAACCTATTATTCAATGTTATGAGAAATTGAATCAAAATAGTATGATCTGTGTCGTGTAAGACATTACTCTGGATACCTGATTCCATTTAAAATAAAAAAAATGGAGGGTTTTAGAAGATGTATCTCTTTCGACTTTCGAATAAGCTTCATGACAGTGCTACTATAATTTATATAGGAACCCTAGAAGAGCTAACTGGAAAGATACGAATCTATAGTAAAGGCAACAGTTTGAAGATGAGGAACCATCTTTGGACACTTTGCCAGACTTAGATAAGGCAGTTGATAATAATGAACTCGGCTTACGAAAAACTTTCGTAAGGAGTTTAACTCTAAAAGAAGGCAAATTAAACATTTCTACAACATTGCCAAAGTCGTTGACGATATTACATGGGATTTGCATATTAGAGAGCAAGACAAATTTTCAATACTTGTTTAGGCAATCAGAAGGGGGAATCTTGAATCCAACTTTAAGGTTAGAAGCACATCAATTGCTCCGTTATCAAATAAGCATTGGGATAGCATTAATATACTAATAGGGATAGACAATCTCATTACTGGGAAGAAACTTTGTTGGGTCATCAAGTCCTTCGCTCCGTCAAAACATTCAAAGCGATGACAATCTTCTAGATATGCTATATAACGCTTCAGGTACAGTTACAAATATGATCAGCCATAAAGAGAAGTGGACTTGATGGAGTGGGGCCTACCCCCTCGCAGAAGGCGCAAACTATTTTGGTACGGTTCTGGAAAGGAAACTAAATCGGAAATGTAACGTTTAGCTAAGATTCACAATGCTCTCTCAATTTTTAAGATGACAGCAGAGAAGAAGTGGGACTTGAAGCCGTTAATCTTGGCTACAGAATGGTAGTGATCGGGCTCTTGTCTGGACGATGGTCACGACCGAGATATAGATATGTTGTATACCGTATATGTTGACCAGTAAAAAAAGAACAACCTGCATTGCCGTACCTGGTGTTTTACATACCACTTCGCATAATTTTGAAGGAAGCAATCTCACACATCCCTGAAAAGGCGGATGGAAATCTTGGTACAATATTGACGTTTTCGACAGAACGAGCAGTCCCTTAGAATCCGTCGCATACGGTCACAGCCAGTGGTTAATTACTCTGTCATAATATTTCCGACAAAACGTAATAATATTTCCCTATTCACCGTACTCAAATTCCCTTTTAAATAATTACCCTGAAAGGCACTTTTTGTGAATAAATCTTTCTTTTAAAAGGTAAATTTATATTTTACGGAAATAAAAATCATAATAAATGATGTTTGCTATCAAAGTCCCAGTTTGTCAATATTTATAATAACTAGTATCGCTTGTGGTCGAAAATCGACCATACCTTTTATAAGAACGTAATACCAAAAAACCTACCACAATTATTATCGTTTATATTGCATGTATTTTTTTTTTTACATACGAAAAGAGCGACATCTAGATATCGGAAAAATATGTTAATGAGCTGCTCTATCGGCAACAGGTTCTAATCTAAGATGATTTATATTTGAATACGTTGCTATGGTAATATTGCGGCGAAAAATTGATTGCCACCAGAATCCTTGCAACTACTGTTTTGTATGGGGAATCCTTAACTTAATTTTACTATCCTTAATGGCGACATAATACATACGATTTTTTGTTTGTGCACATCTATGGCACAGTACCATTCAAATAACATAAGTTTCATTCTCCTCATTTCATAATAAATACTTAAAAAGTGTAATGAAACTTTTGATGTTCACGTATTAATATAATGATTACCTTTTTGTACAACAAATTTTTGATACCAGAAAATCTTGATTAAAGCGATTTACAGGAGCTCTTTTTATGTACATGCAGTGTGTTTTTAATCGTGGTGAAACGCAGATATAAATTTTGATGTCAGCAAAAAATATAATGTGTTTGGAGGTTTTAAGACTAGATGTAGGTACTGTGAGGACCTACAAGACGTGGAAGATGTCCCTCTGTGAATGTCAAGCAAGTGGTCGGAATTCGGAGTAAAAGGAAGAACCTTCTTTAATATCTTAGTGGAGGTTGGCTTGCGAAAATACTCGCAATCGAAATTTTCCTCATCTTTTCTTTGTGGACCAGAACCCTACTGCGCTAAGGCAAGTTAATTATTGAATGGGAAAAACAACTTCGTCTTGAACATTGGAAAATTAATTAGTCCCTTTTCCTACAAGGCAATCCTTAGGCTCAGTAACGATAATATAAGAAAGCTAGTGGGCTTTCTCACCTGTCATTGTGGCCTTATCACCTCAACAAAATAAACCTCCGTCCGGACACAGAATGTAGATTCTGTCTGGAGGGTATCCGTTGAACGCATTTTCTGTGACTGCCCGGCTTTCAAAGAGAGACTTGTACACCAGCAGATATTGTGCACTCTGCCACTAAGGAATTACTAACCTTCATAAGGGAGGTTGCAAGTCGCTAAGGTCGCAGTGTCAGCCAACTGGGCATGGGACTTTAAAAAAAAAAAAACATTATTGTGAAGAAAGGGTCAAGACCAGCGTTGCCACAAAGTGCCCGATCGGGCCATTTGGCCCGCTGATTTTTATTTTGGCCCTTTGCCCGGGCCAATTAGAAATGGCCCGCAAATATAGATTTTAGAAGATTTAACATTTCATCATTACAAAACTAAATAGAAACCATAGCCATTACAATGTGTTTCCACCCCAAACAAATAATCATAATTAAAATAGCGTAAGCAATCCAATGAATTTAATAAATAATATAAATAAATACAAATATTAATAAATTGAATTTTTTTTATGAAGGATTTTTGTGTAAAATATTTGGCCACAACTTTTGTCATTTGGCCCGCAAAAAATTTTAAAATGGACCTCTCTGTTTTTTTCTTTACGGCAACGCTGGTCAAGACTTTAAGTGAAACTAAGTAAGAAGGAAAATAAGTGAAGTTTTTAATTTCTGCAATAAAAGCTTGCTCTTAAATATAAATTTGCACTTCGTTCTATTTATTTCTATAGATTTCCTAGCGGAAATATTCACATTTTGCAAATTTGTGGCCAACGCGTTTCCTTTCTTTTTGTTTATTTTCCATTTCGGTGATCGAACAGACCTATTGCCAATATTGAATCAGAAAGTAAGGGAACAGACCTTTTATTGGTTCTTTTTTCTAAATTAAGGGATAGCCTATATTATCCTAATTTAGAAAAAAGAATCAATAAAACCTATCCCGGATAGCAATCTATGAAATACTGTTCTTGGAAAAGCGGTGTGAGCAGTCAATAACTTCGCAGCTAATGGATAACTGCATTAATTTTTGTGCATATATCAATATTTTGAAATATCAAAAACTCCTCTAAATTAATTATAAAATGAAAATTAAAAACTTTTCACCTGTTTTTTGTTTGTAACAACTGATGGTGGAACATTTCGCATAAATAGTTTGCGGTCTTTTCGCCGATGTGGATTTGCAATTGCAGCGGTTCCAAGCTTGCAATCGCATAACTCTTTCACATTTCCCCGGTTGCCGATGTTGGCAGCATTTATTTTTGTATTTTTTGTATGATTTTGCATATACACGGATTCTCAATTGACATAACACCAATAGAAATACAAAATGGCAAATTTAAAAAAAAAAACTGATGTGGCCAGCGACAAGAGGATTGCGAGTTGGGGGTCTCAGTATGATTTGTCTCTGCTTACAATGTCAATGTAATCGCGCGATGGCTTAAGCGGGTCAAATCCAATGCAATCCGTAATATATTTGATTCTTTAACGATTTTTCTTTTTTTTTGCATACTCGTTCAATAATTGTATGTCGTTGTCAGAAGTACCGGTAGAACACAAAGGACTTGAATTCAAATCAATTTTCCTGCCAATTGGTACGGTCTTCTTATCATATTACTATTCCATTCATATACTCAAGACAACTAAAGAAGGAGCAAGGAACTTCGATCAGCCATAATTGGTATTAAAGCTCCATTCAATCTCGTCGAGGTATATGAAATATGTAGCACTTAAGATTGTCTATTACCTCATTAAACAACCCACCAATAACTACAATTTAACTGTCAGTATAGGCATGACAGTCATCACAAGTCACTTAATCGATCACTAACCTGTGGGCTCAATTTGCAACCGTTCCTAGGTACGCAATATTCTAGAATAGGTGTACTTAAACTTGTATCGCAAAGATCTCGACCCGAATGAAGCCGTAGCATCTGAAAGCACACAAAGACTTTGAAGGAACCGAAAGTCCGTGTGTGGGCTGGAAGCAGTTCTCTCAGTAACGTAATACACCAGCTACATGCGCGTCCATTAAACGAGTGAGCTCCCACACGCTCAACATTAACGGAGATGTCAATCATCATGAAACTTAAATTATTCATTTTTTTTCTACCGCAGTCTATATTTCGTTCCTTTTTATTAACAATCATCATGCCCGTAAGCTTTACATCGATTTCATTTGAGATCGCAGAACACAGATCGTTGAATGCGGCACTAAACAATTGGCATGGCTTTCAGTATAAATACTGTCACTTGTGTTGCCAAAAGCTGCGGTTTCTGTCATGTGCGTGGTTGAGGGATATCGGTGAAAGGTGCTAATGTTTTGATAATAAGCATGCGGGTATACGAACATAGCCAGTTAAACTACTATAGAAATACGAAATAAACATTTAAGAAAATATAACACGTCCTTTAATTATAAAAACAAGAAAAGCGCAGTGGCTTAGTTGTTAGTGTGTCGGACTTCGTAGGTTTAGAGTTGAGGGTCTTTGGGAGTGACCGGGCTAGCCAACATAAAAGACCGCTTTCGAGACTGGACCGACGCTTAAGGCCTCGGAGAGATTGCTCACCTCCCTAATTATAGGTACCTATAATAGATTAAGTAGCTTAGGTAATTTTAATAAAAACATAAAAAAGAATTCAAGTTTTATGTATAAAGTCGTTGCCTAAAAGTAAGCTTTATTCGAAAATGTGTCTCAATATGTTATTAATTTGATTGAGGGCTTGGGCCAACGATTAGTTCTATGAGACCTAACTCCAAGAGGCGCTCAATTTCTGCATTAAAGTGCGATATTTTGATCCTAGTCCAAATGTTACACAAAATTCCACACAGCAAACAACCCCAGCACCCATACACATTCAGTAAAAATACTACTTCTTCTAGTCAAAGACCAAATATGAAACAAATTCTCCTAAACAATAATAGTTTTCCTCCCCGACCTAACAATTACAACCAGAATTCATCGACTTCGTACAATAGACAAATTTTTCGAAAAACATATCCGTTACCTCTGGTGTTCCCCAAGGAAGTCACATTGGACCTCTACTTTTTATTCTGTTTGTTAACGATATTGTCAAATTTATTCCTGAATGTTCTTTGTTAATGTTTGCGGATGACTTTAATATATATTTGCCGGGAAATGATTATCATTCTTTTCACCTTCTAAATTCATATCGTCAGAAACTTCATCTGTGGTGCTCTAGAAACTACCTTTCTAAATGTTCTGTCATAACATTTTCCCGCTGTAAGTCACCTGTTGTCTATACGTATACATTGGATGGTGTAGCCATTCCCCGCGTTTCTCTAGTCAAAGATTTGGGTGTGTTTTTAGACACCAAGCTATCGTATAATTACCATGTTGAGTAAATTACAAACAAGGCAAATAGAATATGGGGAATGGCGCTATGCTATGTTAGTTCTCTAACGTTTATGTTATTAGAACTTTGTATGTACCTTTTTTTAGATCTGTATTAGAATGTGCGTCTATTGTTTGGTATCCCTACTATAGAATTCATATTAATAAAATTGAATCAATTCAAAAACAAATCCTAAAGTTCGCTCTTAGAGGTCTCCCTTGGCTTGACCTAAGCAACCTACCACTTTATATACCTAGACCAAAATATATACCTAAGAATCATTGGAAGTTAGGAGAACTTTGGCAAGGGTTGTCTTTGTTCATAGGACCCTAATCGGAGAGATTGAAAAACTCGACTTCTTCGGCTCTGTGAAACAAGATTCATTGAAACTCATGATGAAAGTATTATTTCCTTTGTAGAGCTCTTCAAATGTTTCTCAATATGTCTTGAAGAAATAACGAGCGGAACGTGGGCGATGTCTTCGGAAGCATAAACACTTTTGGCAGCGGTCCAGAAAAGTGATTTCCTAGTAAGCCTCTTTGTACGCGTAAAACTGTTCAGTCTAACGCTGCCCTTATCAATTTTCCTACAGAACAGATCCTTAGATTTCGCTTCTGCAATCGACCGCACACAACAAGTTCTGAATTCTCTTAAGAACATCAGAAATAATGACAATGAGATCTTTCAATCCGCATCCTGCGATGGACTTATTTCAAGTTGAATTAAGAGCTCCAAGAACTGAAACAAACAACGCCTTTCAATCCAGAAACTTCATATACTGAAGTCTTTTTTAGAGTGTCCATACTGATTCCTACGTTCTACCATCGTTTTAAGCTCTTGAAAGCTGAAGCTTCTTTGGTGCGAAAGAATATCGTCGAGTGATCCTTCTACCGAAGTTTGGAAATTGCTTGATATATGTGAAAAGACTTACTTTAGAGGTATAAACTTCTTGCTAACGGTTTTGGCCACGCTACCAGTAACCATTGTGTTGAAAGAACCATTTCTACTATGAAAAAGGATTAAAACAGTATCCCGAAGAGTTATGGGGAACGCAAGATTAAGCTCACTTGCTATGATACGAGTATAATGTTCATTCGGATATTAATGTTGAAAAAAATCAAGACGTCTTCTGCTTTAAAAAAAATATATATACAAAAATAATTTAAGCATGTTCGTTTAAGTACATACGATTTAAAAACGAATACAAATCAAATCCAATCAGGATTCTTTGATATAAAAATGCAAAGTTTAGGCGTACTTCCATATTATAAGTTTCTGCTTGATACAGGGGCTTCAGAAAACTTTATCAATCCTGAGCTCACTAACTAAAATATTAATCCAATCGTAAAAACAACTGCGGCAGATTCCGTGTGACAATAATCGTCGGTACGATATCATTTTTGAAAATTTGATGGCCATAAGAAATTATATTCTGCCAGAATTTGATTCAGTATCGTCAGCTTTCATTAAATTTGTGGAAAATCTATTGGATCAATTGGGGTAATGGGTTACTTACGAGCCACACCCATGCAGCAGTAAGGCGGCCAAAACCTCAATCAGGCTAAGAGAATCTGGATTATGGTCCTCCAAACCTTACGAATACGTCTCCATTGAAACCGGAGAGAATGTCAATACAGACTACCTATCCTCAACTCCCGTTTTAAAGCTTACTTACTTACTTAACGGGCTCCCGACCCGTGGAGAGTCTCTGCCTGAGACACTGCAGCCTTCCATCCTCTGCGATCCCGGGCACGCTGCTTCCAGTTGTCCAGACCAAGCGCTCTGGCATCCGCGATGGCTTGATCTTTTAAACGGAGGTTCGGTCTTCCTTGTCGTCTCGAACCTGGCGGTTGGGATTCGAAGATCCTCTTAGCTGGAGCACTATTGTCCATTCGCTCGATGTGGCCGAGTCAATGTAGTCGACGTATTTTGGCCTTTTGGACTACATCCACATCTTGGTACAGCTCATAGAGTTCGCGGTTGTATCTTCTCCTCCATTCGCCCTCCACAGGACCAAAAATCCGCCGAAGAATTTTTCTTTCGAAGGAGCCCAGTATCAGCTCTCCCTTCCTGCTTATCGTCCAGCATAAGCCATTAAGAAAAACTGGCAGGATAAGGGTTCTGTAAAGCATACATTTTGTCCTTCGAGTTAGGAGTTTTGAAGCCAATTGCTTTGCCAAACCGAAGTAGCAGAGGTTTCCTAGGGTAATTCTTCGCCGGATCTCCACTAGGATGTCATTTGTGGAGTTCATGTTTACTCCGAGGTAGATAAACTCCTTAACTACCTCGAAATTGTTGCTATCAATAGTGACGTTCTGTCCTAGGCGGTGGAGAGATGCTTGTTTGTTTGTTGATAGCATGTATGTACTTAGTCTTGTCCTCATTTACTACAACGAACGAACGACCAACGAATTTCGCCTGTTCTTCAATCGCCGTAAAAGCCTCTATCACGGCACGTTGGGAGAGACCGATGATGTCAATATCGTCTGCATACCCCAGTAGCTGGACGGATCTGTTGAAGATAGTGCCTTCCGTCTTGACACCTGCCCTGCGCATTATCTGCTCTAGCACGAGATTGAAGAAGTCACATGATAATGCGTCTCCTTGCCGAAATCCGGTGCATGTTTGGAATAGCTCTTTGCCGGGATCCCGAATTCGGCCATCGCCACATAAAGCTCCTGACGATGAATGCTATCATATGCGGCTTTGAAGTCGATGAATAGGTGGTGAGTCTCGACTTGAAATTCATTGGTCTTTTCTAGGATTTGACTCAGTGTGAAAATTTGGTTTATAGTCGATCTGCCGGGCCGGAAGCCACACTGGTACGTGCCGATTAGTGTGTTGCAGAACGGTTTGAGACGTTCACACAGTACGTTGGATAGGATCTTGTATGCGACATTAAGCAGGGATATGATTCGATAGTTCTTGCAAGACATAGGATCGCCGTTTTTGTAGATGGGGCATATGGAGCTGATAGTCCAGTCATCGGGCATACTTTCTTCCACCCATACTCGGTTGATGATTTGGTGCATGCGCCCTACCAAAACATCACCACCGTATTTGAAGAGCTCCGCTGGTAAACCATCAGAGCCGGCGGCCTTGTTGTTCTTAAGATTTTTTATTGCTAAGCCAACTTTTTCTATACTGGGTGGTGGAACTGGATCTTCATTGACTGGACGTGGGTTCTCTTCTTGCCCTATCACTCTCTCTACATGATGACCATTTCGCAGCTGCTGGAAGTGCTGCTTAAACACATCTACTATTCCCTGCGCTTCGGTGACTAGGTTTCCATCACTGTTTCGAAGAGCCTGCGTTCCGGTCTTGAAGCCAGCAGCCAGTTGCTTGGCTTTCTTGTAGAACTTCCGGATGTTGCTTCGATCGCGGGACTCTTCGATCTCCTTGAGCTGGGAGACTTGATAAGCCCCTTTTCTTTCTACGCAGAATTTTCTTCTCCTCCCTCCTCCTGGCTCGATACTCTTCCCTCGCTGCCCTTGTTTGGCGTTGCAGCGCCTTTATATGTGCATCTTCTGTCAACTTTTTCCTGCGTATGCATTCATCATGATACCACGGGCTCTTTCTCTGGGGTGGCTGGTACCCTAAGGTAGTTTCGGCTACCTCTTTGATGATGTCGCGATACTGGGACCACTGGGTGTTGGCATTTGTGGTAGGTGAATGCACTGCGGAGAGTTTCTCACTCAGGCGCTCTTTGTAGACTCTGGCTACTCCAGGTGTGCTAAGGCGTCCAACGTCGAATTTCTTCTTCTGGGCGGAACGCAGCTTCTTCTCGTTGGATAGTCTAGCTCTGAACTTAGCCACAACAAGAAAATGGTCAGAGTCAACGTTTGCTCCGCGGAATGTGTGCACGTTGAGGATGTTGGATGCGTGCCTCGCGTCGATTAGCACATGGTCGATTTGGTTGGCGGTTCGACCGTCTGGAGAGCACCAGGTTGCTGTGTGGATCCTTAGCCTTGGAAACCTAGTGCTACTTATCACCGTATTACGAGCTGCCGCGAAGTCAGTTAGTCGAAAACCGTTGTCTGTGGTCGTTTCGTGGATTCTGTGCTTACCAACTAACCCGCCAAAAATGTTTTCCTTTCCGATTTTAGCACTGAAGTCCCCGAGCACAACTTTGACATCGTACTCCGGACAGGCTCCGTAGGCTCCATCCAGGAGGTCATAAAACTCCTCCTCGATAGGGTCTTCAGCCTCGTCGGTAGGGGCGTGTGCACATATTAGGCTTATGTTTTGGAAAGTAGCTTTGATGCGGATCACAGCTAGGCGATCACTTATCGGCTTTAAAGTCAATAACTTTCGTCTTAAGCCGATTTCCCACGACGAATCCGCATCCTAATACATGCAATCTTTTATGGCAACTGTAAATATCGCAATTTTTCCTTTTCATCATACCTGATCCTATCCATCGTATCTCCTGGATTGCGGTAATACCTGCCTTGTACCGCGTGAGGACAGACTCAAGTTTTTGAGTGGCACCTGGGGTGTACAGCGTTCGCACGTTCCAGGTACATACTCTTAAATCGTTGTCCGTTGACGTTCCGGGTCTAGTTGCCGTTTGAGGGAAATTGTTATCCGAGGCTTCACGTGTCTCTCCCATAACTAGTGTTTTTTTACATGGTCGGGAAGTTACCCCGACGGCACAACCCCCAACCTGGAGGGCCAGGCCCTTGACCTTAGGACAGCAGGCCGGTTATTCCGGTGCCAGTAACCCACTTTGGGATGTGAGTGCTGCCGTTGACCCATTAAGGGTTCATCCGCCACCAGCTCTTCTCCAACACCCTGGCTCGGTATTGGAAATCCCCATAAACCTGGTATCCGAATATGCCAAAGCAGCTCTATAGGGATTACACTAAATAGTTCGGCCTGACTGGAACTGTAGACGCCACCGTTGGCTCCATCTAGGGAACTCCTCCGCTGCCGTCTGGTACCAGGGGAAGTGACTTAGTGAGAAAACAACACTCCTCCCCCCTCTCTCGTCTGCTGCCACCAACGACCTTCCAAAGGGGTTGGTTACCCAATCTCCAGTCGAGGTACTAGGCAACCACCAGTCACCACGTGGAGGTGAGAGTAGGAGTTGATAGTGAGAGGCTAGGTGAGAACGCTTGCGTTCTCATGTCATCGCATCACTACCCTTCAAAACCGGCCCCGTTTTAAAGCAGATCACCTAAAAACAATCCCATCAGAAGCGATTGGGGGGAACAAAGTTCAAAGTTATAGAAGAAGTACAGGCGCGGGTACCTTTAGTGAAGCACTGAACTTGCGAGAATCATTCCAATTCAGCGATAATTGCAGTGTCTTTCAAGCAAAGCTAGCTGCTATAACCCAAGCGTCGAAGGCAGCACAAAGCCGATAAACAAATAACTATAATACTCTCTCAAGCAAGCAAGATATATCTGGACGATATAGCACAAGCCAACGCGGTGACCTTATGCTGGGTACCAGGGCATGTGGATATTCTAGGCATTGATGCTGAACAGACGGACAAGTAAGAAACAAAAATACACAAATCTTTTCACCGATTTCAGTAAAGAAGTCCCATACCGACTATGATCGATAGAGCCTATGGACATATTCTCGGTCACTTCGAGAGCAAGATTCTTCGCCAAATTATCAGACCATACTTTGCGTTGATTGGCATTTGAGACTCAATGACGGTCTCTAGGAGCTTGACAAATTGGACATCAGATCGGAAGCATGCAAAGGCTTTTTAAAGCGGATGTAGCGGTCATAGCCGTTTCGAGAGACAAAATTTGTATAAAATGTTTGGTACTGTCGGCTAAATTTTATAGAATACATCAGCACTAATAAGAATCGACACTAGCTCCAGCGAATCATATAGATATATGTCATATTCCAACATGCACCGCTGAATTTCAAATTGATTTGATCTTCATTCGGAATAGGGTTGAAATGATTGTTGCTTTGTTTATCCTTGACCTCAGTAGCAGACCCTGTGCTGGGCGCCATTTAAAAGTCAAACAGCAAAGGGAAAACAATAACTGAACGTAATGCGTACTTACTGCTCGTAAAAACAAAAGAAACTCCGCACACATCAATTCTCTAAAGCGTCAAGTGCACGTCCTTGTTTACGAGTTTGTTTACGCGCCTCTGTTCATATACGAGTATTTTTATTGAGTCTCCTTTTTTTTCTGGTGATTGAAAAACAACAACAAATCGCAACTGACTATCAAACGGTGACACGTGTAGACAGAATTTGGGGTGTTCTACTCATCTACTGGTAACAAGAAGAACTAGTTTTCGGCATTCAGACTTCAGAGTCCAGACTCCAGACTGACGGTCAGCCTTTTTTCCGTGTTTTTATTTCTTGTTTTTTTGATTCGTTTTTTGTTTGGTCGTCTGATGCTTTCAATTTAAAATTTTTGTCTTGTTTTTCGAGAGTAGGTATCTATGTAAGTCAATAGCATCGAGACATGTGTGCTTCTACTTGAAAGGGTCGCTAAGTGTGAATGATATCTTATTTGATTTGATCGAGGTATTATATTTCAAATTTCAGCCATCACCATCGTCGTTGTCGTCATAATCGTTTTTCGTTTCGTCTCGTCTCGTCTCGTTTCTTCTGGTATGATTCACAGCTTTTCGTCTTCGGTCTTTGTGTGTTATTTTATTTGTTCTAGATTTGACCTTGAATTTTTTTTCTGTTTGCGAATTCGATATAAAGTTTATAAGCCCAACCAAACTCTGAATCTGAATGAATTGGTGGTGTGGTGATGGTATTTTGCTTGTGTCGGGTTGCGTCGTACTTTGCTGTCAAGACTGTCATGCGAGTTCTATAGATGTAGCTTTAGCATTGAATGTGTCTATACATTGGCGTAATTTTTTTCGGCCTGTGGAAGATGGATGAAATGCGTATTATTATTTCTTGTGTTTTTTGTTGCTTTAGGTTGCCTGGCTATTGATTTTTTTGAGATTATATTCCTGTGTTGTTGTTTTGTTTTTTGCCGGGTATTCGTTGCCGGTCGGAGTTCTGTTTTGTCTATTTGTCCTCACTCACATCCTTCAGTAGGTTCAGGGTCGCGATGTTGGGGTAAAACATTTGGTTTATATACGAAGGAGTGTAATTTGAATTGAGCAATTAATGTATATAAGTATAAGTAGTAAATACAAAGTAAGACGAAAACAATGGGTTCCTTTCCTTTGACACATAGAAGACCACACTTAGTGTTGGAAAAAAGTAAACAGTTTTCTATAAGGTACTGGCATGCCAGCTTTATATACGCATGGAGTAAATACATATTTTATTTCTCTTTTTATTTAACTCTCGAAGTGAGACTTTATAGTTTCATATGAACAGTCTAGCTGATTGATAAAAGGTTAATGCGTTCAATATGCAATAATGCAATAATGGCTAGGTTCATGTAATTAATGGTTGTCAATAAGGGGTATTTTCTTAAAAAGGTAAGAAACATTCTGTCGGCAAACTCATTCTGAAAATACGTACTTATGAACTTGAAGTAGAGAACAGATATTATATTGTCGGTCAATAACAGTACATATACAATTTACTATTTAAACTTCCGCAAATTTAATAATTTTAGATGCGCACCTCACAGATGGGATGTAAAAGGGAAATAGGTAATAAAAAAATACGTATAAAAAAAAACAACAAAATTTATTATGTATTTCTTTTTTAACTAGGTACCTATAGGTATTTATAGAAAATCTAAGAACACTTAAAAATGAGAGTTTTGGTTCTCAGATTGTAATAGTCCTCTAGTAGATATTCATGGAGGTAAAAAAATACGGATGCCTTCTAGGAAAAATGCCAGAATTGGTGAATTAGGCCAAACTAGGTGTTTTGCGGGTACCTAGCCTTAGAAATAAAGCTAATCGTATGTTTTCGTCTTATATGGAACTGATTTCACAGAAGTATAAGTATACCATCCCAAAATCAATTTTCTAATTTAAATCTTAGATTATTACAAATTATTATAATGTAAGGTAGGAAAATAGTTTAACTTCGAACTAGCTGCAAGCAGCTTTTAGCTAGAAACCTTGCTCTAGCTTTGCTTAATTATAGACATTTTTAAACCTCTATTACTAACTATTTTTTATAACACCAAATGTATTCAGGAAATTTTTGTCAATCACGCCTAAAATTAGGCAGTTCCTATAAAAAATATAAACGACTGGGTTTATTTTTTGTGTTATTTTGCTGTTTTTTTCAGTTTTGCCTCTTTTTGCGAAACGACTTATTATATAGGTTACATAGTAACTCCAACTCCAGTGAAAGTAAAGTTCGGATGACTTTTATTCTAGTAGGAGGTGAAAACAATTTTTTAGTTGGCTATAATTAAAAAAAACACACAATTGGCCAATGAGAAGCGCTTTAATGAAGCGAGAGGTGGTGCAGTGGACATAGAAGCCGAATTTTCAGGGTTGTACAGGGTTTTTTGGCAGGCGTGAAAATTAACTGACACTTCCCAATGCGCACTAATGCTCTAGTGCTAGCCATGTCAAACAAACCTTGTAAGATAACACAGTACAAACATCTGCATTCGAAAATACTCTTTTTTCTTTTTTCTCGCTAGAAGTTGTGTGTGTATGCGTATGTAAATGTAAGTACCTAATAAGAAAAAAATAGGTTGTGTTTTCTAAAATAATGTAGATGCAAACAGTTAGCATTTTTAAATTTGCGGCTTCATTTTAGCTTCACTTGCTTAAAAGTAGTACGAACAATATGTGACAAATTTTAGTGTGTGAACAAATTACTAAAAAATAGTTGGCGCAATAGGTCGGTAGGGACCCTGGGCCTAGCTTCACAACCATTCGTTTTTTGTGAGTTTTACATTTCTGGGACGAATGGAAGGGATCTACAATTTTATGCCAAAACGGCTAATTGAGAAGCTTCTTCATGACAGTTATACTCTCGGATGTTTGTCAGACGTTCGCGAGAGAACAAATTACTAGGGGCGGCAAAAATTGGGTCTGCCCCGGGCGCCACTGACCTCATGCAATACGGTGTTCACCCCTTTACCTTTAATGTAAGCATGCTGAGCCGTTGATATCATATTGTCGTAACAAAGTCAGTTTTTGAATTTCGAATGCTGAAAAAAAAATCATAAACAACTCGGACTGCGTTCAGGTGCTTAACCATGGTTTATATATTGTTAAGATTATTGTCTCAGATTAAATTCCTATCGTAACCTCACCATGTGTAAATCTATAAAAAACTGAGTGGTTTTTTTGTTGTTTACACACATATAGAAATAGAAAACATGTCAAAGCATTGCTGATCCACTATTCTAGTTAAACCATCCTAGTGCCTTTTAGAGATTAACCTTAAGCCCATAACCTTATATTAGGTTATGAAGCGGAAGAGCCTTTAAGGGGCTTTGGCACTGCGGCTTCTTAAAGTTCCTAGAGTCATCTTTTCACTCCAGAGGCAGTCAGGAAGAATCGTCTCTATGGGTGTATGTTAGCAAGTAGTGTCACTTGATTGACAATTTCATCGCCAAGGATGTTCTTTCTGAGACGACATAAAGCCGGACATTCTTTGAGTAGGTGAAGAGAGGATTCGTCACTCTCAAGACAGAGTCTACAAGTAGGATCCGGTGAGACGCCAATGGAGATGTTTTTTCACAAGACCATGACCGCTGATTATTCCTGCTAGGATCCTCAGGTTATTTTTTGTCTAGATTAATTAGAAAAAACGATTTTCTGTGCCACATCTCGTTAGACTTGGTACGAGATATGTTCATTATATAGTTCCTGAAATGGTTTTTGATGACTTCGCAGAAGGGTTCAGGTCCAATTAGTGGATTGGTTGCTCCGATTTTAGCCAGTGAGTCGGCTGATTCGTTACCTTCAAATCCTCTGTGGGCTGGAATCCAGAGGAGGATGACTAGGTTTTTTTAGAAAGTTCATTATTTCAAAATACTTTGTAATAAAATTTTTAGAAGAATATACTTATGTGTAGAAAACGAAATATAGCGTGCGAATGTACTAACAATTAACAACACAGTTTGTATTCTTAAGTTTGATTAAATACGCTATACATATATTAAATCGGAAATCAAATACAGTACGCCCTCGGTAAAAGCAACCCTCGATAAACGCAATACCTCGGTTAAAGCAACACCTAAAATTTTACCATTAGTGACTCAGTAATTGCAACTTTTCAAAAAACTGTGACTCGGTAAACGCAACTTTCCATCCATGCTTTTATTTCATTTAATTTTTGTTTCGTTTTTTTATGATTGGTTTAATGTAACTGGGCAGTTATTTTACAGCTACTTCTCTCAGAATTTTAAACACACATAGATCGTAGGTGCATTAATATATCCTCTAGGAAAACGCAAACCAACATTTCCCATTATTTTGAAGCAATTTAACCAAAAACTGTATTAACTGTAGGTATTACATAATGTATAAATATTTTTTTTAAATGAATTAAATTATATTCTTTTCTTTCCTTTTACGACGAATAATATTCTTTTATTTTTTATACCTTAAATTCTTAAAGCAACAACCTCAATTAATGCAACTGCTCCAATTTTCATCGGTTGCTTTTACCGAGGGCGTACTGTAGTAGAATTCTACTAAATACCACATTCCTGTTGTCTTTTTGTTTTGGGGTTTAATCACATTTTTTACGAATTTGCTTTCCGATATTAATACTTTTTCTTTTTAAACATGAATAGCGTTTGCATTTTTCCTGTCCGAAAGTGCAATATTAGTCAACACTGCTCAGTGTTTATAAACTACAGAATTTCCAATCATATATTGATTTGTACAATTATGGTGCTAAATAAACGAATTTGAAAACATCTCCAAGCCTAATAGAAATTTATTCAATGTTCATGAACATTTTTTAAAATTCCGTAATGACCTAGTAGAAGCTTGGAATTAACTTGCATGTTGTTAACTAATTTTTGGAACAACCCCCACTGACTTTATTTATGTATGTATGTACCTGCATAAATTTTGCTTTCAAAATAGAATTTATACAAACAAAATTAAAAAGTAACTGAAATGTGAATGGATGAACAGTTTTTGGTGCCGAAGATGGATAGAAAAAAGTTACTACTTACTTAACGGGCTCCCGACCCGTGGAGAGTCTCTGCCTGAGACACTGCAGCCTTCCATCCTCTGCGATCCCGGGCACGCTGCTTCCAGTTGTCCAGACCAAGCGCTCTGGCATCCGCGATGGCTTGGTCTTTGAAACGGAGGTTCGGTCTTCCTTGTCGTCTCGAACCTGGCGGCTGGGATTCGAAGATCCTCTTAGCTGGAGCATTATTGTCCATTCGCTCGATGTGGCCGTGCCAATGCAGCTCATAGAGTTCGCGGTTGTATCTTCTCCTCCATTCGCCCTCCTCGCACACAGGACCAAAAATCCGCCGAAGAATTTTTCTTTCGAAGGAGCCCAGTATCAGCTCTCCCTTCCTGCTTATCGTCCAGCACTCGGCCCCATAAAGCTGAACTGGCAGGATAAGGGTTCTGTAAAGCATGCTATCTAAAAAAACCATACTCAACATTTACTCTTTTTACATTTATTGTTATAAGTTCATTTACAAATTGTTTGTTATTGAAATAGTGCCACCCGGTGGCGGCTATTAATACACGTATTCACAGACAGGAAAAAAAGAGCGCGCGAGTAGGTGCACGGAAAGTTGACTGTCTAGTTTGGTTAGTCTATGGTAGGGTGAATAAGAAGATACAGTTTTTTCCGTTTAGTAAAAGGGACTATAGTCGTCTTCTTTGTTCTCCCACGATGAGATGTTGTCGACGATGTTGGCTAACCAATCTCTGGTGCTAACGCCTTATTCACCTCTCTGACGACGGCATCTTCCACGCTTTTTGGTGTATAGGCTCATGGTGACCATCCGGAAAATTATCCAAAAGGAGTCCTACTTTAACGGCTCCTTCTACTTCAGCGAACAATGGAGCATTAGGTTTTGCCTTCTTGCTTGCTCCGGCGGGTGAGATGGTGCTAGACCGAGGACGCTTGTTGGCTGTGGAGGCTTCGTTGTTCGAAGATTCGTTTAGGACTTTTTCCAGCGCCTCATTATATGTTAGAGTGTCTTCAAGAAGGCGCCTGAGTTTCTTCTTGTTGGAGGGGGTCAAACGTTCCCGTTGAAGGGATAGTTCAGGGGCCTCTGAGCAGCTCCTGTAGGCCTCCTCCGGGAGCTCACCGTGTCGATGGATTCCAGGTCACTGTCGACGATATCTCATTCAGGGTGGTCTGTCCGTCCATCCCGACTTGATTTAGCTGTTGGCTGTCAGACAGAGATAGGATCATCCTTATCTCCATCAAATGAGGTTTTCTTTGTTATAGTATCTATTTTGCTCCCACGAGTAGGTAGGGGAAATCCATCCATCCACACAGAGCTCCGCAGGCGCAGATAACCAGTTAACCTGATGATGTAACTAATGTACTGATAAAGAAGTTGTACCCTTTTGTAAATCAAGAAAGAAAAATAAAACAACATTGAAAGAAAGTCAAATTAATTTCAAATAAAATTTTTAAATTTACTATTATTATTATTGTTTTGTTAGATCGTTAAGTGTTTTGTTCTGTTTTTCCAGTTGTATTCAAAATTTCAATTGCACCCTTTTCGTTCGTTTGCTTTCTGTATTTTGGCTATTTCAAAGGTAAGTTAGTGATTTGTGAAAACTGCGTGCGATTTATAAAAAGTTATGATCATTTACAGTTCGATATTTGTTACGATGCCAAAAAGAGGTCATGGTAACATTGGTCGGCGTTCACAGAATGCATCACGACACCGAAATGTCATACACACGTCAAACGGAAGAGGAACGTGCTATTGAAAGAGAATCAGCACGAATCAGAATGATTCAAAATCGTGCGCGACAGTCAGAAGAGATCAACGAAGCTTACAATGAGCAACAACGATTGAATGAAGTGGAAGAAAAATATATTTTCTAAGTTCTTATTTTTACTTTTTGAAAATATTAAGAATTGAAAAAGTTGAGTTTTACTACATTAAATTTTATCTACGCAAACTCTGTATACTACAAACTATGATTCAGGGTAATACTTTTATTTCATTCATCCTGCCCGTACAAACGACGCAATGAAAGAGAGTGGATTACAGATACAAGAGTATTATAGTGAAAACATGATACTCTTATGACTTTTCACACGTATTCACAAATCACAATTTCACATTTCACTGTTCACAGCTAAGTTTACGGGGGAATTGGGTAGGAGCTCTGGAGCTTAGTTTATGAACAACATTTTGTGTAAGGTACCTAAGGTGATAGATGATACTTTTGTAATAGTCAAATACTTTAGGTTAGGTGATCACAAAATAACTGTACGAATTTGGCATCACTTTGTTATTTCAAAACATAGTTTTGTTGTCAGTTGTCATTTGCACAGAAAATTCAAGGTAGTCTTGATATAATCTTAATATTATAAATGCGAAAATCAGATTGTTTCCTTTTCACGGCCGCAAAACCAACTTTTATTAATTTTCGTACCTATAGGGATAGATGGGACCTCTGAGAATAATAACATAGGATGTGAATATTTTAATTGAGTTACTAGAAGTACTAATTCTACGCAGACGAAGTCGCGGGTACCAGCTAGTAAATATATAAATAACGGGAGAACTGAATGTCTAAGTTTAAGAAAATTGGACCCAAAATGTTTAGTTTTGTACGCTGACAGATCAAAAATTGAGTCTGGAGTGGGTGCTGAGGTCTTTGGACAAAATACGAAAGTCAAAATATCCATTGGAACGTGTCCCATGGTATTTCAAGCAGAAGTGCGCAGATCTGTGCAGCTTTGAACTTAAAAAATTGGAATTTAAGGTGCCAAAATACAAATCTTCTCACATAGTCAAGCAGCCTTACAAGCCCTATCGTCCAATTCATTAGATTGAAAAACAATAAAATGCTGCTGATGGAGATATAAGCGCCCTGCTTTAGCATTGCTTGTATTTAGAAATTCTTGTCGACTCTAACAGCTTAAAAGTCCTCCAGCTACTTGACACCAAAGACTTGGTAGAATCAAAGATAACGGAATACGGAGTTATATAACTTTCCGGTGGAAAGAAGGCTGCCTACAAGCTGTTTTCTATATATATATGTAGGTGCAGTGGCTTAGTGGTTAGTGTGTTGGACTACTAAGCGAGGGGTCCCAGGTTCGAATTCCGAGAAAACCCAAGTTTCAACTAAAGGTTTTTTTCCACTGCGCCACCTCTCGCGAACATCTGACAAACATCCGAGAGTATAACTGTCATGAAGAAGCTTCTCAATTAGCCGTTTGGACTCGGCATAAAATTGTAGATCCCTTCCATTCGTCCCAAAAATGAAAAACTCACACAAAACGAATAGTTGCGAGAAGCTAGGCCCACTGTCCCTACCGACCTGTAGCCGTAGCGCCAACTATTTATTTATTTATTTTACCTACATACACTGCCGCTCATCTGAATAGGTTCAACTTTATCTTCACCTTACTGTTAGCCTCTCTTCATATATATTGCAATGACACATATGTGTTATATATGTAATGATAGAGTATCATTAGACGCTTAGTTTGAGAGAAAAAATGTTGTCTTAAAGCTTACCGTTATTCTCACATGCTAGCTTGACCAAATGCATTCATGAAAACAACCACATTTTTTGGCTCATCTGAATAGGTTCAAGAGCAAAAACTTTAGTTAACGTGTAGTTGCGTCGGTCAATTGTACTCAGATTTTTTTCTGGTATTAAACCTAATTAAGTTTACCTGTTAAGGACGAAAATTGGTCGCGGGAACTCTTTAAGCGAGGAAGAAAAGGGCAAAATAAAAGCGTTTCGAGAATTAGGCCTAAGCCAAGGATGCATCGCGAAAAAAATTGACAGAAGTCAAAATTTAGTAAGCGGTTATTTGCGTAATGTCGAACACTATGGAAAAAATATGAAAGGTGGAAGTTATAGGGCCACATCAAGAGCCGATAGACGAGCAATCATCAGAGCAGCTTCCAATTCTCATGATTCCGCGTCAAAAATTAAAATAAAAACAGGTGTAAAATGTAGTTTGGCGACAGTAAAACGGGTAATTAAAAGTGCTAAACACTTAAAAAGAAAAAAAATTCAGAAAAAACCACCACTTAATGAATCAAGAAAAGAAATTCGTCTCCAATTTTGTAAAAAATACATGTCGTGGAAGTCAGAGTGGCAAAAAGTGATTTTTTCAGATGAAAAAAAGTTTAATTTAGAGGGCCCTGACGGCTATAATTATTATTTTCATGACCTTCGAAAAGAGGAACATTATTTAAGCCGTCTGCATAGCTGTGAAGGCAGTGTCATGGTGTGGGGAGCTATCTCCATGTACGGAACCTTCGAACTCCAATTTCTGACATGTAGAATGAATGCAAATTCTTATAAAGGTGTGCTAGAAAAAGCCTTTCCACAGATTTTTGAGCTGTTAGGACCAATATCGTGGACATTCCAACATGATAATGCCCCTATCCACACAGCAAGGACGGTAAAACAGTGGATTGAGAGCCAAAATATTCAGATGCTGGAGTGGCCTCCATACTCTCCTGACCTAAATATTATAGAGAATGTATGGGGACTTCTTTCACGTAAAGTATACGAGTCAGGGAGACAATTCGAAGACAAAAAGTCATTAATCGAAGCAATTAAAAAAGCCTGGACCGAGATTTCGCTTCAATATCTGGAAAAATTGTATGGCTCTATACCAAATAGAATTTACGAGACTCTATTAAAAAAGGCGGCAATACTCATTATTAATTATTGTTGTTACAATCATATCTATACAAAAGTGCAAAATAAATCATAAAATTGCAATTACTATTCTTGTTTTATTCCATTTCATTCGTAAAACCTATTCAGATGAGCCAAAAAATGTGGTTGTTTTCATGAATGCATTTGGTCAAGCTAGCATGTGAGAATAACGGTAAGCTTTAAGACAACATTTTTTCTCTCAAACTAAGCGTCTAATGATGCTCTATCATTACATATATAACACATATGTGTCATTGCAATATATATAAAGAGAGGCTAACACTAACGTGAAGATAAAGTTGAACCTATTCAGATGAGCGGCAGTGTATATGTGAGTTCATGAATTGAGCTTAATGCAAGAATTCGCTATTCCAAAATGTTTATTTCACAATTTTTTTAATTTTAATCGAAGCCTTAACAAAAACCAAACAAGTGCAATACGAAACACAAAACAATTAAACAGCGCGATTCCTATAAAACAACAATGTAAACAAATGGAGTTTGGGGTGATAGACGTACGAAAGATTTCCATCTCTTTTAATCATTTATCAATGGTTAGAATAGCAACCGCACGAGTTTACTGCAGCATCGAAAACTTTAAATTTGGATCGGGGTTAACATACTTTTTGAATAAAAAAATAATAAATATTATTATGATTGTTTTGATAGCCACTTTTGCAGTAGAACATTTCTCTCTCACATGAGGACGTAAGTCAAGGTTGTGTGAAAAGAGATAACCCAAATATTTCAATTGCTGAACTAACTCCATTAGTTCCTATCAAAAGTCCAATATTCACAAGAGCTTATTAGAGATATTCATTCAAAAACCATAATTTTAAACTTTGATATATTGATTTGCAAATCCCACGAGCCACAAGTCGCTGCAGTTTGTTGATCATAAGTTGCAGAGTCACAGGACTATCTGCGAGAATTACATTCAGGCGTATTTTTTTCCATACAGGAGCCTTTATTAACTTTTTGCATTAATATTTCTATGTCTTATCTGCTGGGTATAAACAATGCTCTTTATTACGATATATTGCCATTAACAGAATTCCCACACTGCACCAACAAAATAGACTTATTGGGAAAACCCGGTAAAAAACAAAGAAATTAAGCAATATGTCTACATTTATCTTGGGAATTTCGGTAGAATTCAAATTCTTCACTCGGCATGCTAATGGAATGCAAATTGCATTATTTCCAAGACCCCTTAAGTATTATATAATCGCTAGCCAGATGCAGACGACCAATACAAGTGCATATACATAACGCCTTTTCCAAACCAGGAAGACAAGAGAGTTCGGAGAATTCTGTGTCATCACGTACGCTTCGTGTCCACCAGTTGTTGAAAGGCCCAATGCAGAAACAAAAATGTACTACCAACAAACAATGACAGCTCCTAAGGAATATGTCACCTTTAATAAAAATCAATTGTTGTGGCGTTTGCGATAAGGTGCATGGAATAAATTATTAGGCCTGCGTTGTGTTTGCGTAAGGGTGCGGTTTTGATGAACAAAAATGTGACATGTAACTACATACAATTTTATGGAGTGATGGCGCACTCGTATAGATAAATATTATTTTGAATACAAATTTATCTCAAATCAATTGAGATGTTCTCGTAAGTGTGTCAGTACAATTAACAGCATGCGCAAGTTTAAATATGAACTCAAACTATTTATGAAAACGGGCAAAATCGAGCAAAGAGTAAAGAGTTCTTAGCTGAGAATGTCTTGAATTGATTGCACTGTGTTTCGAACTCAACAATTAGATTTTTTCGACTTCACAAGCAATGACCGATTAATTCAACTTTATCAACGATTGCGGTTGCAAAAACTACTAACTATTAATTGTTATTTTTTATTATCAACGGCATTTCTCTACCTCCCTCTCTTATTCTTATATCTCAGAGCAACAGATATATGTGTAGTTACATGTTTGAAAATACTTTACTTTAGCCTCAGCAAGTTGCTACTTTTCGACATGTGTTGTGTACTCCTTATATAGGTATCTCAAAACTAATGGTCACAAAAAGGTTTTCTTAGATACATGCATTTCTGGTTTCGTGAATTTCTAAAATTTCTTAAAAAAATCTGTGGTGATAAGTTAAAGTATAGCTTATGTCGTCATAAGTGAAAATCGTTTTTGTCGCCCTCGAATATTCCCTGATTTTACAGCTTTATTTTGGTCTGGGACTCATAATTCTTCGTCACTAAAAAACCGTTGAATTTAATAAAGGATGTAACTTAAGTTTGTAGCTTAAGTTTATTTGGACACTATTTTGCATTACCAAATAGCTTAACTCTATCTACCTATATATATAAAAATTGAGCCTAAAATTGTGTTGGTTTGTCGCCGATTCACGCCTTAACGCATCTACCGATTTTAACCAAACTTTCACACATCTCTGGTATTGGTCTATATATCATTATTGTGAAGTTTGGTTGAAATTGGAAAACGTATGCGTGGGTTGTGCGTGCTTGGAAAAACACATGAATTTCAGTACATTTTGGTTTTTGAATGATTTTTTTAGTGATTTGACATCTCAAGATGTCGTTCGAGAAGCTCAAGACTACTAATTGAAAGATTATGACAATTTTTTAACCACCACCGGAGCAAAAAAATGTGTTTGTACTGTAAAATAAGTTTTTTGTTTTTATGAGAAATCAATTTTTATTTTGTCAAAATACTTTTTCGAGTTTTCAATCAGGTTCTTCATGTTTTCCCAACATTTTGAAAAAGTTTAGCCCTGCGGTTCCTACGCTGGTACCTTTAACTTATTGAAGATTGATTTTTTATAATTTAATTTTTTTTTTAGTTTGTATCAAAAATGCCACCTCAGCGGAGAAGTGATATTGGTAGTCGGTCACGTAGAACGCAAAATAGATCAAATGAAACGCAAAATCAATCACAAGAAGAGCGAGAAAATCAAAATCGAATTCAAAGAGAACGTATGGCCAGATCACGTTCAGGTCATTTTTAACTTTAACTTTTAAATTCATTTTAACTCAATTCATTCATTAAGTTCAGGTCGTTCATCTGAACAACGTGAACATCGTAATGAGCAAGAAAGATTGAGATGCAATCGCATCGCACAACAAGAAATGTTAATGAAAATGCTGAACGAATCAATGTTAATGTTGTTTTAAATGGTGCTGGATTTCGATATAATAGTGCCATTGATTATAGTTTGCACCAATTTGTGGTTATTGGCGCAATGAACAAATTATGTCAATTTTGTAATGCATTCAAATTTGGAAATAAAACTTCTGGAATGTGTTGTGCTTCTGGGAAAGTTCGATTACCAGAATTACAATATCCACCCGAACCATTACGATCATTACTTTCTGGCACAACACCAGAATCAATGTGCTTTTGGGGAAGTTTGATTACCAGAATTACAATATCCACCCGAACCATTACGATCATTACTTTCTGGCACAACACCAGAATCAAAACATTTTTTGGATATCATTCAAATGTACAATTCATGCTTCCAAATAATATTTCGGCATCAGGCATTTCAAATGAAACATTGGATTGACCGAATTACATGAAGCAGTATGTCGGCGCAGTGGCGAAGGGTCCCAGGTTCGAATTCCGAAAAAAAAAAAATCGAAATTAAAATTTTTTTTCTACTGCTCCACATCTCGCAAATGTCTGACAAACATCCGAGAGTATAATTGTCGTGAAAGAGCTTCTTAATTGGCCGTTTGGACTCGGCATAAAATTGTCCTTCCCTTCCATCCGTAACAAAAATAAAAAAAAACTCACAAAACTAATAGTTGTGAGAAACTAGGCCTTAGGTCCCTACGGATCTGTTGCGCCAACTATTTATTTATAGTATGTGCATTCTCGGAATTATTTCATGCTTATTTTGAGATTCCATTCTTTCGAAAGTGTGTCGAATTTGAAGAATCTGTATTTTGAATTTCGAACAGATAGGAAGTTCATTCTATCAATCGAAAGTTCATTTTTCATTCCAATGATGAGTATATTTTCACTTTCTAATCGTTCGCAACAAATGTCATTTTTCTATTCGTCTGTATTTTCCTAACACTAAACAGTGATATTTGTTGTTTTTCCATATTTTCTTGAGGGATTTTTTTTTCGGAAATGGATTTGAGGCATCCTCCTTGTATGAATTGTTGTCTTCTTTCATTCATAAACAAAACAATCGCCATGTCTGCTGGTATTTGTCACCGATTGTTTACAGAAAAACTGTATCAAAAAAAAATTTGTTTCGTTTATACAATAACCATATTTAGGAGGTAGTGTGACTAGAATTGAGTTGAATAAATAACTTAAAAACTTGAGGTTCAATATAACATAATACCTTCATTTTGCATTCTTTACTTCAACAATATGGGTTCGCAATTTTATAACAAAATTTAAAACCTATTTTAGATAAGCTCATATTTAAACTTCAGACTTTATCATGTCAAAATATTACTAATAACACATTTTAATATTCTTAAGCCTGGTCCCATTTCAGAAAAGACTTCTACCCCAAGTAGCATTCGAATACACATTTTAGGCCTGGCGACGTTCTGGTGTCAATTCGTGATCCCATTTAGGAACATATGTTTCAAAACAACGAAGTAACAGTTCCTATTTGGTTTCGGAAGTGGCGCAATACAAAGTAGGAATTGTTTTTGACGCAAATCCTATGTACACACAAATTGGGAAGAATGCCATACCATATAATTTGTGACGCTATAATACGTCATTCATTTTGTGTACCTGTGTTATATACCAATATAATATTCTGACTGCATCAAACATTTCATTATTAAACAGAAAACTGCTACTGAAATTTTATGGGGAACATCATTTTGCCTTGAAATGTTACTAATGTACTTCGAAAAAAACCATGATCCTTACAAAATATGCTGTATTTAATGAAAACTTTCTTTTAAAATTGTTTATGGTATTTTAAATGCTGATAAGGAGCATTATAAAATCAGTATAAAATAAATCTACGATGTGTATATAGACATAATAGTAACATTTTAACCTATTTAATTACACCATATCCACCAAAACAGTAAATTTAAAATTTCTTATGTTCCATTTTTTTTTTTTTTCAATGCAAAATGGATACCTAACAAAATATTCCCAATTAGGAATTCGTTCTTATTTGTGTAGCAAATAATCTATTGGGAATTGTGTTTATTCTGTGTGCCACAAACTTCCCAATCGGGAATCGCGTTTAATCTGTGTTGACAGTAAGTTTTTAGGAATTGTGTGTATGAACACGCATCTCCACACATTTTACACGCTGCGGACATAATGTTTCATTGAAGAAACAATTTTGACACAATAAAGAATCTGTGTAGACATAAAATCCCTAGATAGGAATATTCCTAAATGGGAAATGTTACCTAGCATTTGTCGAAAATGTTACTCATTGGGAATATTTTCTGGTAACAAAACCGTCTTAACGACGTCGCTCATGACTAGGGATCGGATTTCCATGCAAATGCATGTTTTTTTATGAACACCTTGGATGCAAGGCAACTTATTATGTATACGTATCATGAAATTTCCTTTAAAATGGCATTTAACCGTTAGTGCATATTTTTGCATATTTTACTATAAATGCATATTTTGCAATTTTTGTGCATATTTGACTATATTTGCATATTTTTTATAATATTAATTCATATTTTTGGAGTATATTGTTCAAAAAGTTAACTAGACAGTAAAAAAATATCCCCTTTATGTCAGTGCAAACGAAGCTTAAAACTATTATCTTTTTCTTTTGTTCATTTCACAATCTTGAACGATATTCCAACCCCACAATATAATGCACTATATAAACAAAGCTGCATGTATGAGCTTGACTAGATTGTGGCGGCAAAACATTGAAATGAAAAAAAAGGCTGTTTGCCTGGGACTGTATGAATGAGATAAATGTGGTTGAAGGGCTAACGGGGGCAGTCATTAAAAAAAAACTTCAATGCGTTTTGGCAAAAAATGAAGGATTTACAATAATGCAAAATGTAAGTAAGACCTTTACATTGGACTGCAATGACGAAATTTACACAAAAAACTTCACCGTCGATGAGATTTGTTCTTTAAAAAATGCTTCACTAACTTCAGTTGACGTCGAGAGGTCTTTTTCGCTGTATAAGGCATTCTGAAGACCGAATCGCCAACGTTTTGAATTCGAAAATTTTAAAAAAAATTTCATGATCTATGCAAATAAAACTTTTCAAAATTAATTAAGGAATTAAGGAATTTGTTTTTAATTATTTATTTTTATTAAACAAAGGAAGACGTTAACTGTGTTTTTGTTTTATTTTATTAAATGTTGATCTGGTTTTAAGTTATTATTTTATTAAATAATACAAATAAAAAATTTAACGTATTCTTATAGACTGAAGAAAATGTGTTTCTAAATTGAACCGAAATTAAGTTTATCTAATTTTAAGTGCATATTTTAAATGCATATTTTGCATTTTTAAGCGCATATTTTAAGCGCATATTTTGAGATCTTTAGTGCATGAAAATCCGAACCCTACTCATGACACATGACACATGAAGTCGCAAAATGCTCCTTGGGACTTCACATTTTTGTATATCGTAGGATGTATTTCTCAATAAGTAGTTAATATTTCAAATATTTATATAGTTTTATTAAAACAATGAAAAAAGAGCCTCTATAAAAAAAACAAAAGTATGTTCACTCCATATAAAATAGAAATGTGCAACCGCTGATTTCGAAAGTTGAATTCATTTAAATTAATTTTATGACATTCTCGATAGTGAATATTATTCGTTCGAATCTCAAAATACACAAAGTTCATTCGAACGAGCCATAGATTATTCGTTCGAATCTGAAAATAAGCATGATTATATTCATTTCATTAACGAATTTGGGCGGAACGAAGTTCGCCGGGTCAGCTAGTATTGAATAAAAATGATTTAAATCTTTAAAAAAATCTGTACATTGTCAATTTCACTATTCTGAAAATAAATTTCAATTACCTAGCACCAGTACTTTCACACTTTAAAAACCAAATACTAATTTGTTTTTTCTCGTACTGAAAAATGTCAAAAAATGACATAATCTACTTTAACTTATCACCACGGATATATAAATAACGCTTTTGTTTGTTGCAATCTTGTATAGATTTTTAGAAAAATCTCTCAAGTGACACATTTATAAACGTCAAAATCGGGCCAGAAATTCAACCATTTATCTAACCTTACATGACGTCCCCTCTCTCATCTGTAGACGTCAAAAAGAGGGATGGCGGTTAATTCACAGACAAAGAATAACCAAAGTCACAAACGGTCTTTCTTAAACGTAATATCCCTTCAACTACTAAAAACATCAAATATGTAAATTAAGTTTTTGACAAAAAAAAAATTCGTCAAAGAACGTATCAAAATGGAGAGTATTGCTTACTGCTTCTATAGGTACCTCAAAATTTTTTTATACTCCATATTTTCTATTGTCCGCTTTTCGAACTTTGTGATATTTTCTCATGAGTAATAGATAACATAGAAATTATTATTTATTGCATTGGTGACACTTTTCGTAAACGTACTTCTTGTATTTAAATAACATTTATTCACGTTTGCTAGAGATACGTTGATGAACTAAAATATTAGCCCTATACATTTTTCAAATGACACGTTCACACTATTTGACCCAGTGCTTTTAATTTTAAAGGACTTTCAAGCAGATGTAACGTAATGTAGTAGTGACATAAAAAAAAACATAACACCCTTACAAAAATGGTTACCTTTATTTAGTCTAAAAAATATATGCATATTGGCTTGATTAAAGTAAAAACAAAACTGTCTTTGAACTGCACTTCTATTTTAACTAGTATATTTGTTCATTGCCAACTACTCAGTTTTGTGCCAGTAAATTTGTATTCAAACGTTTCATTGAAAATTCTGAAAATCAAAAGTTGCAAAACTTTGTCGACAAACAGGTATACAGCCAATGATTGCGTAACTGAATATTTTGTTTAGTTAACACAGGGTGTACAGTGTACACTAATTAAAAAAAATAAATAAATTAATAGCTGGCGCAACAGGTCCGTAGAGGCCCTGTGGGTTTTTTATTTTTGGGGCGAATGGAAGGGATCTACAGTTTTATGCAATTGAGAAGCTCTTTCATGACACTTATACTCTCGGATGTTTGTCAGATGTTCGCTAGAGGTGGCGCAGTGGAAAAAAACCTTAAGTTGGAATTGGTTTTTTCTCGGGATTCGAACCTGGGACCCCTCGTTGTTAGTCTAACAACTATTTTTATTTTTTATTATTTTTTTGTACAATAATAATTTCATACTTTATCCAATATTCATAACACGTAGGAAAATACATGAGAAAATTTAGTGATATTTTTAACTGTTATACAACATAAGAGTTATGGAAATAAAGTTGAACTAAATTTTGGGCGGGCTGATCCTTTAGAAAAACTTAGATGAATAACTCAGAAGTTGGAGGTATACCTAATGATAATAGGTACAAACTACTAAAGCAGTATGCAAGATACAGCACGAAAACAAAGATAAAAAAAACATAAATAAACTTCAAATTAACCAGAGCTAAAATTAAATTAAAAACTGAACTAAATTTAAACTGAAACTCAGAAAATAATGGATTCCAAGCCAGTAAAGTCAAATCGGTTAAATTCCAAATTGATCTGGCTAAATAAATGTTCCAGGAATTCATAATGCTCTGGTAGAACGAACAGGAGGAGTGCAAGGTTTACGACAAATTTATCTTAAAATATATTTCTGCAAGATCAGCAGCGGACGAATTTAATTGTTATACACACCTAACCAATTACCCAAGTAATGAAATAACCTTTTCAATATAACAATAGAGAGAAATACGTTTTACTTGGTATCTAATTATACCATTTTGCTTACATTCTTTATTCTTTTTGGCATTAAATGAATATTTAATCATTTAATGTAACAATATACCTCTTGATGTAAAGTGTCCCAAGTACACAATTCAATTTGATGTTATATAAAAATTACATTGAAACACCCTGTAATGCGTGCAGTAGGAGCTCTCAAACCACCCATATAATATTGTCATCGAGTACGCAATTATTAGACGTAAATCAATGAAGTGGCTGGCGTATGGGGCCATCCAATACACATCCCCACTCACACACAAACTAATTCAGCCTGGTTGCGTGAAGTTAGCGCGTATTGGCCGGGGTAAGTAATAAATGATTAGCAGGTCGGTTCAATGAACTGACATTGTCGGCCGCGCAGCTCGCCGAGAGCGATTGGATTGCATAATGCTGCACCAAGTAGTACACGATCCACATTATTGGGGGCAAATCGTTGCTGTTGCTGCTGCTGCTGCTGCTGGTATAGTCTCAATCCTTCTCTAGGACCATATCAGCAGAGTAGTGTTGAAGTACTATCACCACCGTTGGAGAAAAGCAATGTAGACACTCTATTATAAGTCAATTTGCGGCGATAGGCTTGGACAACATTCCATGTATGGTCGGTCTTATGGGCCCCAGTCCCATGTTTTCCTCGTTATCGCTCCCCTTACGTTTAACATGGTAGCCCGAAATTGGGTTATTCTTAAATCTAAAATGCTGTGCGGCGCGCGTTGGTCAACTGGACCAAAGTTGAGTGCTGCACGCAGCAATTGAGAGTGATTTCAGTTTCAGTTGACATTTTTCAATTTCTTCTTATTTTTCTAGTTTAATAGATAAATTTACAGAGCGTAGTGCGGTAATATAGCGCAACGACAACAAGACGCTAATGCTCTTTCGCTCCAATGCAAGCACAGCATTGACAGAGTAGAGTGCTTGGACTTGCGTAAACTCGAACGCACTCAAGACGTTGGGTTTTGTTATGTAATAAATTCAATTCTAACGCATGACAATTTGTCATTTGCTTAACTAATTTCGATTGGGCGGTGCGCAATGGATTGCTATGGAGAAGGGGAGTACTTCGGATTGTGACACGCTGGCCAGCTATTTTTCTTATCTTTTCATTCGATCCGCTGCGAACGTAAACATATTTATTTCGAAAATTTAAATGGATTTGAATTGAGAGCAGACAGATTTATACGAGATTTCGCAATCGCGCGCGAACAGGATTTATACTTCTAAATGAGTGGACGCAAACAGATTCGACGGAATATTGATTAAGCCATCTGAATTATTTGAATTTATTCGAATTTAATTTAATTGAGTATTATTGGGTGGAAATGTATAGATATGGCTCCTCATAGTTAGGTATTGCAAAAACAAGAAAATAAAAACCCTGGGGCGACAGATGAATTGCAATTGACATAAAATTGATTTGAAGCGGTTTTCTAACATTGTATACTCGGAAAGGCGAACCTAACGCTTCAAAATCCCGTAAGGATACCTGGAGATATTGGTTTGAGCTTTGCACTTATATTGTTATAAGCTGTAGCCCTCTGAAAATATGCTTAGGAGAAGCGAGTTTCAAGGTTTAGTTCTTTAGCCGTAGTAGTTTTAAATAAGCGATGTCCTCACGGTTCCTAAATGCAGTCATAAGTTTTGTGCATTGGATCTATTTGTCTGTCTTTGTCTTGTTTATTTGCCGCATTTAGAGAAATAATCTTGTGAAGTTTCTCCGAACCTGCTGCCCATAGAATATAAGCATAGCGACGCAGATGACAGGTGAGATTAAGATGAGCTCGAAGTTCACAGCTTTTCTTTTGTTTGTTCTGCGCCAAAAAAATGTAAAAAAGATGAGTTATAGGAGTATAGACAGAGAAGAAAAGGCGAATCATCGAATATGTCGCTCATTTAAAGTTTGCGAGCAATGGTAATTATAGATAAGAGGGGAATAACTTCGTTTTAAACTTTTGGAGTCAATCCTTTTTGTTTCATATAAAGGGTGATTTTTTAGCTGGTTGGGTTTTGGCAACACTGGTTTTGACAGCTGACGTGTGTTTAGTACCTTGTGTCACTGTCAAACAGCTTCAGTTTGGTTTGCAATTTAACCATGGATCGTCTTACAAATGAACAACGCTTGCAAGTTATTGAATTTTACTATCAAATTTCGTGCTCGGTTCGAAATGTTCATCGCGCGCTGCTTCCATTTTATGATCGGCATTCTCGACCTTCTGAGCAGTCTATTCGGAAGAATATTCGGGCCGGTCAATTGGCCGCCTAGATCGTGCGATTTGACACCATTAGATTATTTTTTGTGGGAGTATGCCAAGGCTAATGTGTATAGGGACAAGCCCGCTTCGATTGACGCACTGGAAGCCAACATCCATGCATTCATTCGTGAGATACCGGCCGATATGTGTGAAAGAGTATGCCAAAACTGGACTCAGCGGATGGGCTACCTGAGACGCAGCCGCGGTCAATATTTGCATGAAATTATCTTTAAACATTAAATTGCAAGGTTCAAACTATCGATTCAAATAAATATTTCATTAATTTTTTCGAATTTTTTGTGTTTTTTTTTTTTTAAAGTTCTAAACCTCTTAAAAAATCACCCTTTACATAGAGTCTCGATCTTTCGAATCAGCTTCTTGAATTCTTGTTGCTCGAGTCGGAAAAGGTCCTAGTCTCCATCTAAATTTGTGTTGAGTGACCGATTCAGAAGTTTGCTCGTTTCCTTTCGAGTCCTTGCAGTTCAGGGTTCCACCGTTCCACCATGGAACTCGCGATGTACAGGAGGTGTTCATAACCGGGTTCGTCAGTTCAAAATATGTGGTGATGACACTAGTCAGGTTTTGAGCAGTATCCTCGACCTTCCGTCTCATTCCAAGTTTATGAGGAGTTTCAACAGATTTGTCAACTGCTTCTCTAAATCGTTTCCAGTTAAAGCAAAGCTTTGCTTCGAATTTGAAAAGCGATGAACCTATGATCAGACAAGGACACCTCCGCAGAACTCACCAGTTTGTAATCAACTTGAAGTATCGGTTTGATAGCGTCAAGTCAATCACCTCCTTTCTTCTTGCCGTAACAAAAGTTGGCTGAGCGCCAACGTTGTAAGTGGCCAAGTCAGCTGCGTTTGTTCCGCACCCACTGTTCTTCTATAGCTGCTTCATGAGGTTTTGTATGCATCACGGAAAGTCTACTCCTTAGGAAAGCGGCAGCAGCCTTTGGAATATTGCAAATTTACCTGAGTAAATGTCGCACAAATAGACTCCGGGATCTCTCAGTTCTCTCCAATCATTAAAAATTTATGTCGAAATTAATCCTTCCAAGATGCAGGTATGCAGATCTCAAGACATCGATAGAGCCCTGGTCCACACCCAGACAAGGCAAACACCTTTCACATTCTTTTCAATTCTTACTTTTTCTGTGGGAATAAACCAACTATACGCTTGTGTCGAAGCCAGGATTCTGCGTGCCAACACATAAGCTGTCTTACTTAGTTCCCCAAAGAAGGCACGCGTCCTCTTTGGGGACATAAAGACCAAAAAGGAAGTGGCGCCTGGTTGGAATTTCCGCCACCAATTTGCCCAGCCATTCAATGGTTTGCTGCAAAGCGCATTTAAAGCTCTCCACCTGAATGCAAGCATTTGCTGCCGCAGCCAGCTCCCATAGATGTCTTTAGTTCATCTTGTTATCATTGCCAGCTTTCGATATACATATTGTCAGGGCGGAAACCGGAGCTTCATTATAGGAAGCATTTTCTTTCTTTCCCTCGGATATGGTTAATTTGCTACCGGCAGCTTTACCCGCTACAGCCTTCATCCTTTTCCTTATCCTCTGGTTCTTAGTTAGAGGCCTACCAGAGTGCGTCGCTTCCGGTGCTTGTTCAGCAGATGCTCCCGAATAAAACCATCGACAACAGCACTTCTCCGACACACTTTTTGTTAACAGGTTTAACTTCAAAAACAAAACGTGGATTTTAGTCGCCCCTTATACGATATGTCTTACCTAAGGTATATTCTAACCCCTACTCGCAGGGTCAATTGTCAATCTGAAAAAAAAAATAGAATGCAGAAAAATAGTTTCTTCACTTTTATTGATTTACTTTTGAAAGAAAGTTAAGCAGAGAAATATAATTTCATATGTCGAATATAAAAGTGCTTTACAATAACTTCAATTTTGTTGTCTAAATTTACAACACCATACTTTTTGTTTTTCAGTTAATGCCGCACTCTTATGGGACACACGACACAGTTTTATTGTTAATGACCTTTTAATAAAATTAATTCCCACCACACTTCCAAGCACAACTCCATATCATAATCCCCGATCGCGCATATCATTTCGAGTGCCCCACATTTAAATTGCCTCCACATTTTCATTGACTTCAATTTTAACAAAGATAACAGAATGTGATCTGCGAACTCGGTGTGGGTATCCTCGGCAAGCATAAATTCCTCGGCTTGGCATTTCCGTCAATAAGGCGAAGCGGAGCTTGCGCGTCTTTTCGTGTTATTATGTTTATTACTATCATTATTAAAATGGAATAAAAGTAATCGTTGTATAGGCGGAATCTGCAAGCGCCAAGCGGCCAGAAAGACGCTCTTTGGTTTGAAATTAGTATTTCGGCACCAAAAACAAAAACGAACCCACTCCTCCTGGTCTCTTTTGGCGGAGTGAACTCCCCAAAAGCAAACGGCAACATATTTATTTAAGGAACAACATTAATGTTTTTTTTTTCCTTTGGTTTGTTGGTAATATTTTGCGATGATTATCACATCGTACACCAGCACTTTTTGATATTCTGCGTTTATGCTTGAGAAGTTGCTTTGTTTTTTGTTTGTCCTTTTGGTTTGTTTTTGAAAAAACAAAACAAATTTTTTGACTTGAGGTCAATAACATCTTAAATGTATAAAATTCACCTGGAATATGGATTTAACGAGCTTTTTGTGTTATTTTTGTGTGATATTATCTTTGTGAGTTTGAGTTGAATGAAGGAGGGCCGAAATTGATGATGTTCATATGCCCAGGGACAGTGGACCTTCTGCTGGATTGCTCTGTTTTGCTAATACTCTTGTGAGGTTTTTACTAAAAAGACCTTTTTGTTGAGATTGACAAAATAACTATCGGAAAACAGAATTATGCAAGAAACAATAATAGACGTAAGTGATGGTTAGAACTTCCTTTGGATAAGTGTATAAATATGTTTGATTGGAATGCCTATTCAAGACTTTACAAAAATTGGCTTCTGCTCTTATATTTTAAAGTACATACATAGACTTAGTAAACAAGAGCTATCCTGAATGAATAGCTTATAGATATACCATGGAGAGAGGAAGAAACCTAAAAGCTTGGCTATCCTTACATCCGAACAGCTAGATGTTGGCCGAAATTAGTATTGACCGATCCATATAATATGTACTCGCAAGCTGCAGTACCAGGCGTGAAGGCTAAATCAGGAAAATCTCCCTATGAACTTAACGTACTCGGTTAGAGAGTGGGATGTGGTATCTCACACGTTTAACAATTGTTAGGAATATAATTCTTTTACTACGGATAGTGATTGGGACAAATCGATAAAAAAAAATTTGCGTAACTTGTTTTTTTTTTTGTCTTCCTAACACTAGGTATAATTAGTTTGTCTAATGTAAGCATTTTTCTTTTCAGGGTAGTTCTGCAAAAAAAATATAAAATCTGGTTCCCTATGTTCTCTGTTGATCGTATTTTCCAAAAATGTAAGCAGAAAAGTTAACAGCAGCTTTATCAAAAGGGGCACAACTCATTCGCTGACGGTACAGTATATGTACCGACAATCCACGGATCTTATTTTGCAATCCGGATACCGAACTTCCCTTCTAACCTCATATGTGGAGCGAATCGTTAATTTTTATTTCCCAAAATAGAAATCAAAGCAACTAAGCAAATCCAACGTCACTCTGGCACCAAAATTCTGTGCTACCTATAGATGCGGTCACCTTTGTCATTAAAAATCAACTGCGAACTACCTCACCAGACCACATTACTTTGTGCGGTTGAATCAATTGCTGACTGTCTATGACTGCACCTGTTGCATAACTTTCTGGTGCCATTTGCGGTCAATTCGCGCAAATGCAGCACACAGATCTCGGTTTGGCGTACACCGCACTAAAAACATAATTAGATGGACATTCCATTCCCGTGATAGAAAAGCTTCCTGTTTATCTATTCTTGACACTTTTCAAAATATGCTTATTTAAATTTGAAACGCAGACGCCGATGAGGTAAAGGTAGTGGAAGTGGTAGTGGTAGTATAGCTGCACCTTTCCTCGTCGATTTGTATTATTCTTTACTTATTAGAGACACAGAAAATGTGTAGAAATTCACAAGCAGGTACTTAACCATCTATGCTTCGAAGTGCAGTACAGGTGTGGAGTTAGAAGCGGATGAAGAAGAATGTTATAAGAAGAACAAGAAACCCTCCGATAACCGCAGGTGCAAATAAAAAAACGATTCCATTTTTTGGTATGTGTTATAGTCCTTTCATAAGGTGTTGCGCAATGTTAAATGTGCTTAAGGTGCGAAACATTCGCTGCAAGCAGCATGAGAAGGTTAAAAAGCGTTTTGCGATATGTCTAAATATATTGGTAAAACAATTTTAGTACCCTACAATGTAAAGTCGTTGTTGCATTTACATGTGTAGTCACTTGGAAAGTGAGAATTGCAATACCTTATCCACTCTATATTATTTCTGTAGTTCTATAGTTGTATATTTACCTCTTGCGGTTCACACGCTTAACCAATCTTAACAAATTAAGTGTCAGTAAAAAGATATTTTCTAGGTGCTTATCTTTGCATTTTTACTTTTTTTTAAATATTAACAATTGAAAAAGTTGTGTAAAATTTTTTTTTCATTCATCATGCCCCCAAATCCAAATGACGCCACGAAAGAGAGTCGACGGGCGAAGAGAGTACAGTCGTAAAAATCACAGAGCACTAATATTTTTATTTTAAAAATTCAAAATTTGCGGAGGCAGCGCCAGCGTGACCATTGTGCGACTTAAGTTACAATTTGGCACTTTTTTCAAGATTTTTTTGCTATTTTGGCTGAAGGGAGCTATTCAACGGCTGAAGAGAGTTACAGTCATAGGAAATTTAAGAGAGCATTTTCAAAATTTCCGGGGGAATCGGGTAGGAGTAGGAGCTAGGAGTAGGAAGGAGTGCTGTCTGCTATTATGTTATTTCAAAATATAGTTTTGTTGTCAGTTGTCATTTTCAAGATAGCCTTGATATAATACAAATATTATAAATGCGAAAGTAAGATTATTACTTTTTAACGACCGCAAAACGAATGAGAATGACACAGGCGGAAACGAAACGTAAAGGGGGTGAAGTAGGGGGTTCAAGTTTAAATGATGAACCAATTATTTCTCAAGTTAGGGATTATAAAATTTATCATAGGTACCTATATTTGGTAAGAAAGAAATACATTTGCTGCGTATTTTACCAATGATTTTAAATATGTAGGGCCAATTGGTTGGCTGGAAAGATAGGATAGTTTTGGACCCGATAAGTGGAGCTGTTGTTGATACATGTTATTATTTTAATTGTGTTACTCGAAGTACTAATTCTACGCAGACGAAGTCGCGGGTACCAGCTAGTTCATGTAAAACGTAAACTAGACAAGGTATACGAACGCGTTGACAAGTGAACTTGAATTGTTTTGTATCCTCGCTATTTATTTTTAATTTCGGTACTTGGAAATGTGAACTGAATATGGAGGCAGGATTTCTTGAATAGATTCCAATCGGTCGAGTTCTCAACAAATAAAGAAGAACCATAAAAGAGACAGAAGACATTGTCAAATGGGGAATAAAAACAAGAAACGGAAAATGAGTTAATAAATATTTGGACGTAGGAACCCTATGCTTAGCTTCTCACAACCATTCGTTTTATGTAATTTTTTTAATTTTTGGAACGAATTTTAGGCCGTATCCAAACAAACGTCTAATTAAGAAGCTCTTTTTCATGGCAGTAATACTATCAGATGTATGTCAGTGTCAGGGGCCGGTATCTATTCAGAAGAGCTGGAACTAGCCCGTCACATTAGTCCCGAGAAATAAACTTCAGTATAACAGGCTGAGATGATTGCTTTGCTGCATGCGTTGGTCTATTTGCTTAAAAGTCAGGTGGAAGGTAAAAATATCCTTATAGCACTGGACAATCGGGAGGTAATCAGATGCATGGAACAGAAAAAAAAAATATCACAACATCATTGGCACCAGAATGTGTACTCAAGCTCAATAAGTGTTCATCTAAAAATAAAGCAACACTGACTTGGGTACGAGGACACATAGCCATAGGGATTTAAGGAAACAAAAGGCGGACTCCCTTGCAAAACAAGGGTCAACCAAAAAATTGCTGGGACCAGAGCCATTAACTTCAACTGGTATAGGAATGGTAGATCAGCTGATTCACAAATGTATCACGGCAGAGCACCTAAGAAGATGGTGAACCGGACAGCAATGTAAACAGACTAGACTGGCAATAAAGTGGCCGATTTGCTCCAACCAAAGAAGGGTTCTAAGCATGAGTCGAGGAACATTGAAATGGGTGGTGGCTTGGTCTACAGGACATGGTAATTTCGGGTATCATTTAAGGAATATGGACCTTAGAGAGGACGATACTTTCTAAACTATTCTTGGGAGAATCTGAGACATCGGCACATATACTGTGCCAATGTCCGGCATTGGCTGGCACAAGAATAAGGATCTTGGAACATTGGATGAAACAGATCTCACATAAACAGATGCCAGTATTAACACTGGTATAATTGAACCTATTGAAGAACTCTGGACAAAATCCAGAGAGTATCTGTGGGTAAGATTTATAATGTTGAGAGACAAATATAGACCCGACAGTGGTGGTCAATTCGAATATCTCTCGAAATCTATATTGTTAGATGCTCGCGGGAAGTGGAGCAGTGGAAAAACACAGATTGAATCATACATTCACTGTGTATGCTTCAAACAAAGAAAACAAAATACAATATGCTGCAAATCTCCAGCATGGCAGACACCTTGGCGAATGACGACACCCTGACGTCGGTGCGGGAGTTGAAGCTAACTCAACGGAACTTGGTTATGCGACCCGTACTTATTCGATTCGCAGCCAGGGGTAACCGGCTGCGTTATAACAAAGCCTCTATGACATCGGGCCACCTCAGAGAGTTAAGCTAACATGGCCCGGTTGCTGAAGACCGACCCTTTTGAGCGAAGTAAAAAAAAAAAAAGAACACCCCTATCCAAAAAAGAAAAAGATAATAATGAAAAAATATTTAAGGCTAAATATTTACAAGCTAAAGAAAGAGATATGTTTAAGTAACTCAATAAGACACTACTTAAGGAAATAAATATCCTTAAGCAAGAGTTACAAATGTTAAAAGATAAAATCAACAACCAAAAACAAGTGAATGTCCAAAATATAAGTATAAAAACAAGCAATAGGCAACTTTACTTTGCATCAGTAGAGTATATTGCTCTCCTATAGCTATCAATATAGACTAAAGACAAATGATTTTAAAAATCTTTTTCGCATATTTCACAAGAAATAATCGCAGGAGGGGATTTTAGTGCCATCAGGAATAAAGATTGGGGATCTAGATTAACAAATACTAGGCAGAGAACTTTTTAACGACCAGCAAATGTCAAAAGTCGATGATGCCAAATACTGAAAACTCCAATTTATTTTCTTTTGCGTTGTGGTACGCTTGAATTTTGCAGCAGTGCTGCGTTGGGTGCAGAATTTACGTGTGTCTATATCCATATAAACCAGGGGCGATTCCTCTCAGTTAGCTAGTTTAGCGGCGCTAAACCAAGAAAATAAATTGAAATACATATACGCAAAATACAGCAAATAACGAGGTTAAAGTAATTATGCAGATTAATAATTGCAATAATCAATGACATACTAAATAACAAAACTATCATCATCATCATCATCATCATCATCATATATCATCATCATCATCATCATCATCATCATATAAATAAAATTGGTGTAGTTCTGTTCGACTTCGATTTAATTTGACTGCATGTCTTTAAATGCAAAAATCTTAGAAACTACTGAATATATTCTGGTAAATACTGTGCCAATGTCCGGCATTGGCTGGCACAAGAATAAGGATCTTGGAACATTGGATGAAACAGATCTCACATAAACAGATGCCAGTATTAACACTGGTATAATTGAACCTATTGAAGAACTCTGGACAAAATCCAGAGAGTATCTGTGGGTAAGATTTATAATGTTGAGAGACAAATATAGACCCGACAGTGGTGGTCAATTCGAATATCTCTCGAAATCTATATTGTTAGATGCTCGCGGGAAGTGGAGCAGTGGAAAAACACAGATTGAATCATACATTCACTGTGTATGCTTCAAACAAAGAAAACAAAATACAATATGCTGCAAATCTCCAGCATGGCAGACACCTTGGCGAATGACGACACCCTGACGTCGGTGCGGGAGTTGAAGCTAACTCAACGGAACTTGGTTATGCGACCCGTACTTATTCGATTCGCAGCCAGGGGTAACCGGCTGCGTTATAACAAAGCCTCTATGACATCGGGCCACCTCAGAGAGTTAAGCTAACATGGCCCGGTTGCTGAAGACCGACCCTTTTGAGCGAAGTAAAAAAAAAAAAAGAACACCCCTATCCAAAAAAGAAAAAGATAATAATGAAAAAATATTTAAGGCTAAATATTTACAAGCTAAAGAAAGAGATATGTTTAAGTAACTCAATAAGACACTACTTAAGGAAATAAATATCCTTAAGCAAGAGTTACAAATGTTAAAAGATAAAATCAACAACCAAAAACAAGTGAATGTCCAAAATATAAGTATAAAAACAAGCAATAGGCAACTTTACTTTGCATCAGTAGAGTATATTGCTCTCCTATAGCTATCAATATAGACTAAAGACAAATGATTTTAAAAATCTTTTTCGCATATTTCACAAGAAATAATCGCAGGAGGGGATTTTAGTGCCATCAGGAATAAAGATTGGGGATCTAGATTAACAAATACTAGGCAGAGAACTTTTTAACGACCAGCAAATGTCAAAAGTCGATGATGCCAAATACTGAAAACTCCAATTTATTTTCTTTTGCGTTGTGGTACGCTTGAATTTTGCAGCAGTGCTGCGTTGGGTGCAGAATTTACGTGTGTCTATATCCATATAAACCAGGGGCGATTCCTCTCAGTTAGCTAGTTTAGCGGCGCTAAACCAAGAAAATAAATTGAAATACATATACGCAAAATACAGCAAATAACGAGGTTAAAGTAATTATGAAGATTAATAATTGCAATAATCAATGACATACTAAATAACAAAACTATCATCATCATCATCATCATCATCATCATATATCATCATCATCATCATCATCATCATCATCATCATCATATAAATAAAATTGGTGTAGTTCTGTTCGACTTCGATTTAATTTGACTGCATGTCTTTAAATGCAAAAATCTTAGAAACTACTGAATATATTCTGGTAAATTTTGCACAGGCCTATAGAGGATACCTAGGCCTACAATCTCCACTTTGTTTCAAATCTATATCTCTATAAATTCCGGAAAAAATTGGACAAGAGTAACTTATTTTTTCGTTTTGTTTCGCTTTTTTCTTTGTAACGCTTTCCGTTCGAAAATACAGGGAGCATTTAAATATAGTAAACACCATCTTATAGAGGACATCTGCGGGTACTACTTACGATATCCAATAGGTCGATAACTTAAAAGGTTTTTAAATAAATAGGCAAAATTTTAAATATTTCTACGATTTTCACCTGGGTTAGTGGATACGCACTTCATACTCAAATCAAACATACTAACCGCGCAAAATATTGACATCTCTTTTAACCTTTATTACCCCTGTGACGGAGAGGAAGACAGACAGAGGCAGTTGCTGTTTGTTTTGCTAAGAAAAAAAGAAAGCCAACAAAAGAAATGTCAAATATGTAGGGTAGCAGTGTTCCTATATCGTGGGATTTATTCCTTTTCGTGGGAATTTCGATGTCCGAAAAGACTTCCGTGGATAAAGGGATAATGCACCAAATCGTGGGAATTTCGGAAATCTAACAAAAAAACATTCAAACTATAAATTTTTGGCGAAATTCTACCACAACACCTGTATTTCACCATGATTATCAATACACTGACTGTCCATAAAAAACAGCTCATGTAAATCGTCTTCTATAAAAATTTTCTGGTACAAAAAAAAAATCATAGCAGTGTTACAAACTGCGGTTTTTATTCTAAAGGTTAATTTAACTTGATTTTCTTTCCGTGTAATACAAATTTTACTTTCAAAAACTGGATTTTAACGCAAAAAGTATCGTGGGTTTTGAAAAGGGAATTTGAGTACAGTGAAAAGGGAAAAATTACCACGCTTCGTGGGATAAATGAAGAGAGATTACTAATAACACTGTAAGGGGAGGTTTGTTTAACTCTGTTTTGTTTACAAAAAAAAAGTATCTATTATCTACTCCTGTGACGGAGAGAGAGACAGACAGATGCTGTTTGGTTTGTTAAGAAAAAAAAGAAATCCATAAATGAAATGTCAAATATATAGGAAAGGTTTGTTCATCTCTGTTTTGCTTACAAAGAAAAAAGTATTTTTGAAAGAAATGTCAAATATTTATAGGTAGCAGTGCAGTGATACCAGATCGTGGGTAAATTAGGTACCAATTTCGCGGGAATTTTGCCTTTCAAAAAAAGCTATTAAGAGCGATTAAGATGAGGCAGTAAATTAGCCGCTCGAGTTTTTAAATAGCATTAGAGCGCATAAAATTGAATTAAAAGTTCGAGGTCCCATTATCGCAATTTTAATGCCCCCAGAGCTTTGTAATGGAACCAGATTGAGAGTGATATCGTTACAGGAAAACTTTATTGAGGCGTGTTTATAACAAGAATGGCTACAAATAATTCCCAGCAGTTATTCATTTCAGTTTAAACGGATTCAATTTCCTATTAATGTTTATCTTCCACGACAATCAATAAGGCACAGGGTCAAACTTTAAGAAAAGCGGGAGTTGATAAGAAAGAATTGCTTCACGCACGGGCAGTTATATGTAGCGTGCTCCAGGGTAATTAATGCAGGAAATATCACTATCTTCGCCGATAGAAACAAAACCGCTAACATAGTATACAAAGAAGTGTTACATTAATAAAAAAAAAAGTGAGTTAAACATTATAAAATTATCTTCTTTCATTTTCATTGTCCACTCAGACTTAGTCTTCGGGAGTTTTTTTTTAGATCGAGTTCAAGTCCCTCACTATTGAAGAAGGCTTCCTCACTTTATACCTCTACAATGTCTTTCGATGATTTTTGGATTTTTCCTTCCAGCGACTATCAAAAGAAATAGATTTTTGTGTCCCCTAGAAGACAGTGAATTTCTTTATTTTTTTTCCATCAACTGTTCTGAAACCATATTTTACACGGGCGAAGCCGGGCGGGTACAGCTAGTTTACAAATAATATTTGCCTACACAAACCAACAACACAATACTCCCATACAATAAGTTTCACATGAAATACTCTTTAGCGTTACAACTTGCGATACCGCAAATTCCCTGCCTGCACGCACACACACAATCTTAAACTCCCATAGAAAAGTCTCCTGCTTGTAGCATTTTAGCGTAAAAAATTGCGCTACCGAATTTCCTACAATCTGTATAAGTGTGGAATTTGACTACCTCTACCAGTCGTAACTCGTAAGCAAAGCACAGGAAAATATACGGAAGGGTAAGCGCAAACAAATGCGATAAAACTTGGAAGTAGAGTGTAAGTGTAAGCAAGCAGGTATATTTTGCGCGTTATCTTTTTTTGTACTTCTGTGTGTTTCTCTTTCTAGTCAAATTGCAGTAAGAATGTGTCGTTGTGTTCTAATTTGACTGAATTAATAGTCTTATTGAATTCCATTACAAAAGTAAAGTGCGATTTATAATTTTATATTTGCGTGGATTATAAATGTGAGTAAATACATAATAATTATTGAGAAATGAGCACGTAGCTAACCCAATGCTTAAGACCAGGAATCGCCACTGATATAAACATGAGTATTCTAATCTTGCCGCGAGTTAAGTATCCATAGCAAAACATATTGAGAAAAAAGATAACATTATTTGTATTCAATGATATCTTTAGTCTCTAGTACAGTCTTGCACACAACGCTACAATGATAACATATGTAAAAGAGATAATATCGTTTGTATACAATGTTGGAATATTATCTCTTCTTCATTATCAAGCAAGACGATTGTACGCTTGGGTCTCCTTGTAGATAGATAAGAAAAGTATATAAATACGACTGTATGATGAATTTATCAACAGTCTTATTGTAACTACATAGTAGCCTTAAGCTCCTTTTAGAATTAGTAAAAAGTATTTCAATAATAAAGGACATAGTTCCAAATAAATATTGTTTAATTTTAAAAGTAAGAAACAAGTGTTTTAATTGGCGATCCTGCCAGGAGGTTAAATATACTTTTTAACTTCAATCGAGCGGACCTCGGGAACAAGTAGTGAAATCTAGTATAAACAGAACACTCGCGTTACCGGTTACAAGAATTACCTAGCATAGCAGGTACAAATATAGCTTCTTCGTACGAAGCAGCAAAGCAATTCAGTGAAAGTGTATATGTGGAGGAAAAAAACACACAAATTCGACGACAACAGACACGAGTTCAAAATGGAACAACTCGCAGTATTAATGGCAAGATTAGAAGCTTTAGAAACCAGGAGCAACACAGTAACACAAACCCTAGAGCACACACGCACAGAGAATGCAAGGTTAGCAGCAATAATAACTAACCAAAATCAAATAAACACTAATTTAGAAACAAAACTAAATGAAGTAAAATCTGGATTAGGCATAGTACCAAACATACCTGTGCTAGAGGAAATAAGAACCACATATACAGATGGTAGTGAAATACAGTTAGACGCATTTAAAAGCCTACCTATTTTCAACGGCGATCAATCAAATTATCGGTCGTGGCGCGAAGAAGCATCCAGATTAATGGACAGCATTAAAAACTTCAAAACACACAGTAAGTACGCAGCAGCATTGACTATAGTGAAAAGTAAAATACAGGGTGCAGCCGCGAATGTGTTAACTAATTATAACACAATTTTTAATTTTGAGGCGATACGTAACAGATTAGATTATACGTACTCTAATCAAGAACCTCTATACGTGCTACAAGACATGATGAAAGCCATCACGCAAAAAAGAAGCACACTGTCTGAATACCACGACGAGATAAATAAAAATCTCAATTTAATAATATCAAAAATCACTATGTCAGGTGATCCGCCGAATATAATCGACAGACTAATTAAAAATGCTAACGACGACGCAGTTCGTATATTCATTGATGGTATGAGTGACAACTTTACAAGAGGATCATTATATTCAGCTACAATAAATGATCTAGAACACGCATTCGCAATTGCTCGCAGAATAGAACATGATAATGTGCACAGGCATTTACATCTCACTCAGGATAAGCACCACAAAAATATGCCACATGAACGCAGAAACGAAAGAAGACCAAATTATTCGAGCCAAACAACGAATTATCAACCCCAGAAGCAATACGATAATATGCAGCAACACAATCAAGGACCACAGCCGATGGAGATAAACTCGAGACAAATTGTACATGCACAGCGACAAAATTGGAATCAATACAAACCCGATGTATATAATCCACCAGCGAAACGTGAACACAGCGGGAGTTTCAACACACACAACAGACCGCAACGATCTTATCAGCAGAACTTCAAGCAGCAGAGAGTAAATAACTCCCGACAACAACGCAGAGACGATGTCAGCAGTACATATGCAGAAGCAGATGAAACGGAATGTATGGTAAATAATAACATAAGAATAGATCATTTAAACTAGTAGACGGGTTGCCCTGCTTAAATTTAACTAGTACTATTTCTAAGAAAATTTATAAAATTCTTATTGATACTGGTGCAACCCATAATTACATTAATAGAAAATGCGATTCTAGCAAAAAAATTAAAATTAAACCTATAAAAATAAAAACAATGCATGGTTATTCTATGGTAGATACAAAGAAAGTAGTTAGGATATTAAAGAAAAATATAACATTTTTTGAATTAGAGGATATTCAGTCTTTTGATATGATATTAGGATATGAAGGACTTAAAGTTCTAAACGCGGAAATAAATTTCAGTAATATGACTCTAACTACCATAAGCAGTGTCGAATCTATTCAGAAAATTAATTACATAATTGGGGAAAATAATATTTATAAAGCAGACATAGATAGACTGATGAAGATTAATAACAGCATAGGACCGTTACCCTTTACAGATACTATAGAAGCAAGCATTAGGACGACCAATGATAATCCGGTTTATGTTAAACAATATCCATATCCCATAGCAGATAACGAATTCGTAAACAAAGAAATACAGAAACTCTTACATGACGATATAATAGAAAAAAGCCATAGTCCTTATAACAGTCCCATATGGACAGTACCTAAAAAAGGTTTGGACGAAAAAGGAAAACCAAAACGGCGCATGGTTGTTGATTTCCAAAAACTTAACGCTCACACTGTAACAGACAGATACCCCATTCCGGATGTCAACATGACAATTCAAAATTTAGGTAAAGCCAAGTACTTTACAACATTAGATTTGGAGTCAGGTTTCCACCAAATTAAAATCAAAACAGATGACAAAGAAAAAACAGCTTTTGCTATAAATGGCGCAAAATATCATTTTAAACGAATGCCTTTCGGGCTCAAAAATGCACCAAGCATATTTCAGAGATGCGTGGACGACATTTTGAGAGACTTTGTAGGTAAATTCGTACACGTTTACATTGATGACGTATTGATATATTCTTCATCTGAGGAAGAACATATACAGCACATAAGTCAAGTATTCGACGTACTCAATAAAGCCACATTAAAAATATCTGATGAGAAAAGTAAGTTTTTTCAAGAAGAAGTAGAATACTTAGGTCACATAATCAGACATGGTAGAATCACTACGAACCCTGAGAAAATAGCAGCTATAGAAAATTTTCCAGTCCCACAAACGGTAAAGGATTTGAGAGGATTTTTAGGTCTTACAGGTTACTATCGTAAGTTTATAAAAGGATACGCAAGCATAGCCAAGCCCCTGACATTATATTTACGAGGAGATAACGGTAAAGTAAACAAAAAACAAAGTAAAAATATTAAGTTAAATCTGAATGATTCAGCATTAGAAGCGATTAGAATTTTAAAAAATTATTTGAAAGAACAAGTCGAACTTTTTCAACCGGATTATAGTAAACCATTCGAGCTTACTACTGATGCATCCAACATAGCTATTGGAGCCGTACTAAGTCAGAATAAGCAACCTATACACTTCTTGTCAAGAACACTGAGTAAGACAGAAGAGAACTATAGCACAAACGAGAAAGAGCTATTAGCGATCATATGGTCCTTACAAAAACTCAGAAACTACATATATGGTATAGCAGACTTAACCATATATACCGATCACCAGAGCCTTATATATTCTGTATCAGGAAAAAATCCCAACACAAAGCTGAAACGTTGGAAGGGAATCATTGAAGACTTTGGAGCAAAATTAGTTTATAAACCAGGAAACCTAAATCTTGTAGCTGACGCATTATCACGTCAACGCATAAATACTTCTACCATAGAAACAGCACATTCAGCTGAAAGTTCTTCTAATGATATAATAAAAACTGTGAATCAGCCTTTTAATGCATACACTGCACAGTTCGAACTTATTGAAGATATAACAAATAATATCGAAACACAAATCTATTTTAGTAACAAAATAAGACTCATAATAAAGTTTAAGGACAAAGACTCTTTACTAAGGCAGATGAAAGAAGTTATACAACCCCAAAAGATTGTAGCTTTGCATACGAAATTTAAAAACATTTGTGAAATTAACTTTGAAGAAGAAAATTGTCTTATTCCACTTTTAAAGAATATAACTTCAAAATGCAACATTAAACAAGAATACGATTACGACTTAGAAATTGAATCCGGTGTTATGTTATTAAGCGGTAAGCATAAGTTAAATAATCAAACAATTAATGGTATAAACTTAGTTACTTATGAAAATACTATAAATCTAGACGATAAAATATACAAAAACATGCATAAGCAAATTAAAGAAGTTATATTAAGAAATCATAATTCAGAGTCTTACATCGACCAAATAATTAAAGAAGATACAATGTACAAATTCGATAACATAGATACTTTAAAAAAACTAATTATTCCTTTTGAAGAAAAACCGATATTATCAACTATATACACAATTGTAACACTGATTGTTATTCTAGCATTTACGTACGTAATGATAAAAACTATACAATGTATAACAGATCGTCAAAAACAAAAAAAAGATTGACGCATATAACAAAACTTATGAAAGAGAAATGTTAAAAATAGCGTCGAAAAATCGGGACGATTTCGTTTAACAAGGGGGGGAGTTAAGTATCCATAGCAAAACATATTGAGAAAAAAGATAACATTATTTGTATTCAATGATATCTTTAGTCTCTAGTACAGTCTTGCACACAACGCTACAATGATAACATATGTAAAAGAGATAATATCGTTTGTATACAATGTTGGAATATTATCTCTTCTTCATTATCAAGCAAGACGATTGTACGCTTGGGTCTCCTTGTAGATAGATAAGAAAAGTATATAAATACGACTGTATGATGAATTTATCAACAGTCTTATTGTAACTACATAGTAGCCTTAAGCTCCTTTTAGAATTAGTAAAAAGTATTTCAATAATAAAGGACATAGTTCCAAATAAATATTGTTTAATTTTAAAAGTAAGAAACAAGTGTTTTAATTCGCGCACTGAATTCTGCACATGTGTTTTAGGCATTACACTGAACATACAAAATGCTGCATGCGCAGGAACTCCTAGAACAACAAACAAGATTCAGCAAAACTCTTACAATCGCGAAATATGTGAAATCATTACAGAAAAGAGGAAAGCTAGAAAGCGTTGGCAACAGACAAGGGCGCCAAGCGACAAAACCACACTAAACAAAATAATAAGCTCAGAAAGTTTAGAAAATAATTTAATGATGAGTCTTTAAAAACTTACCTCAGCCATCTTACAAATGACTACTCGCTCTGGAAGGCAACAAAGAAAATGAACCGATAAATAGCTTACATACATTCCTCACGTAAAAACCGAAGAAGCTGACTGGGCGAAAAACAGCCAAGAGAAAGCAAATACTTTTGCAAAGTATCTTGAAGACGTCTTCAAACCCTATGAAGATAAAAGCTACCAAGGAATCCAAGATATATAGGTGCGAAGAAGATAAAAAGGCCCGAGGGTTTGATCTAAGTCTAAGTCTTTCACAGTCTAAATTAACAGCAATGTAGTGGAATATATTGCCAAATATCTAGGCATGACTCTAGAGTCTAGACGCTAAACTGCTTTAGAAAGTATACGTAAAGAAAAAAAATACGAGTTGAACACGCGATACAGTAAAATGTATTGGCTTATTGGGAGATATTCATCCATGTCCAACTACAATAAGTTATTGCTATATTTTATTATTGAAATGGTTGAAGACGAGGTTAAAAGGGTTTATCAAATGCATAGACGTAGGCTTCTCAACCACGTTAGCCTAGAAATAACCGAATTATTAAATACAGACAATGTAATCAGGAGATTAAGGCGGATAAAACTGCTTTATCTATAAATATTAGCTAAGAATAGAATTAAGTTTATATTCTCTACCAAAAAAGTTCAGAAATCCGATAACCGGCGAATTTTTCGTTTTAGATTTTCAAAAAATTCAAAAATAAACTGCCGATTAGTTGAACGACTATGTGCAATCACATTCGGGATGACGAAAGTCAATCCCCCAGAGAGGTTGTTTAGATGGGTTAAAGTCCCTCATTATTGCAAAAGCATCCCTCACGTTCACGTCCTAAACAAAAAAAAATATTTTTCCCAAGATACTTGTGGACATGAATCAAAATAAAAAGAAAAATAAAAACCTAAGCGAGCGGTACCGTGGTAAGTCGAAGCTATGCGCCGGCGAAATCTGCTTCAGCATGCGGACAACACGCCACAGGTGCTAGTGGTGAACCTGAACAGGTTGTTGTGCTTTCAGTATAAGATCCGCAGGAGGTACTCACTTACTCAGTAATTCAGACCTTACAGAACTGGAAGACGCCATTGTAATGTAAATGTTACTAGTAACTAGACTAATTAGGAACTGGAGAGCATCTAGATAACTATCACTGTCCGACCACAGAATTATAGAAATCGAGTTGTACAATACAATCCTCGCGAGAAATCTGGTATATTCAAGAAAAACCAATTGGGAAAACTACCGATTTGCTCTATAAAGCAACCTGGAACGACTCGAAATGAGAAAAGCTCCATCACACTTTCTAGAACTGGAAAGCGCAGTTGAGGACATCTCAGAAGCCACCACGAATGCACTCGAACGAAACTGCCCCCTAGAAAAAGAAAGGAGCAGCAAAGATATTCCATGGTTGTTTAACACTGCAAAGCGAAACGAAGATTGCTAAAGCTATCAAATGGCTTTCACTTTCTACAGTCAGGAAATAAGCAGCCTTATTGTGAGTTTCGCCCGAACAATATTCCACCCGATAATATGTGGAATATTGTTCTGAAATGTAATTTTTTTGGGTGGAATATTGTTCGGGCGAAACTCACAATAAGGCTGAAGAAAAACTACCTACAAATGGTTGGCAAAGACGGGAGGAATACCATAACGTCTCTGAACAAACCCACGGAAAGAATTTTAAGATCAAATCAAGAAAAATGAGCGCAGAATCACGAAAAGTTTGTCTAGTTTTAGAGCTTAGCTTAGGATTTACTAATTCACGACTTTTTATTCGCAATTCTAGAAATTGTACGCAGTGAAGATATTGACCCTCAAAAGTCGCGAATCAACACTTTTCATTATCAATAATGCCATCAAACGAGAAATACATATTGCCATAACCGATCGCAATTTAACACAAATAGTTATCAATTTGGCATTACTATGGATTGTGAATTGCAAAAAGAATTCTTAAGTTACCACTTTTCTGTTGTGAATAACGATTTCCTCCCTTAGTCTTGAATTGCAACTCAATAGTGTTGGTTTGCGAACTAACAGGGGTAGATTTACTACTTCAGTAGTTGCAATTTACAAATTCTAAATCGTAAATTGAAACTTAATTTTATCAATTTGCAATTCATATTTTGCAATTTACGATTCTCGAGTAGTGACTTGAGGCATACTGCTTCAGTCAGGCCCCGGAAAGAAGACTGGGAATAAGCATCAGCCATGTGCTCCAGGCGGAGTTCATAATGGGCCATTAGTTCCTTGCAACCCTTCAAGGCACCAGGTGCAGACGGCATCATCCCTGCTCAACTATAGAAAGGGTGAGATGCACTCCTACCACACATGATCAGAATTAGAAAAAGTAGTATTGTTTGGGGAACATATACCAACGGGCGAGTGTTGCGTTCATATCGAAAGTGGAAAAAAAGACCCATCAGCCTGATGTCGTTTCTTCTAAAGCAAACAGTTAAGGCAGTGGAAAACTATATTTATGGGAGTAAGTACTCATCACATCTCCCCTTCACTATGTGAGAAGCTAGGCCCAAGGTCCCTACGGACCTGTTGCGCCAACTATTTAATTATTTTAATCAGCATACACAACTGCTGAAATGAAAAATATACCATCTTAAATATTGGGAACCCACGCTTTGGAATGGAGATTCAAGATTTAGTGAATAATTATTTCCCATGGGAAGTTAAATCTACATTAGACCTATAGTTAGCCAACAAAAAAGACTGCACCAACAAAGAAGACTACACTAAGCTACTATGTGTTGACTATTATCGCCTCAATAAATAAGTTGTAAGGGATTACTACCCTTTGCCGCTAAGAGGACCAAATAGACGCATTTAATAAGGCAAACGTTTTTCACAAGTGTCTGCAGAAGGCATTAAATATACTTCATTTGCGACACCTTCGCTGGTCAGTGGAAATTTTTTCCGAGCACAGTTCGGACTTTGTTCGTCGCCTACTGTGTTTTGGAAATAGATTTAAGCCTTTAGTCCAGCGTTTCCCAAAGTGTGCTCCGCGGAGCACTTGGTGCTCCGCGAAGGATATCCTGATGCTCCGCGGCAAAATAAAAAAAAAACAAACAGGCACATTATTCTCACTTGATATTGAATTCCTTATGTTCTTTAATTAACATTGTTCTTGTTTCTTTCGTTGATGTTACTTGTTTTACTTGAATTTAATAAAATATAAAAAAAATGTTGAGTATTGCATTTTTTACACATACATAACTGCGAAAATAGCGTAAGTGTAACGAAGTGCTCCGCGAGGAATGTTTGACCTAAAAAGTGCTCCTCGACCAAAAAAGATTGGGAACCGCTGCTTTAGTCGAAAGAAGGTAACTCCTTTTGTACATGGACGATGTAGTCATTGTGAAGGATTTCTATCAAGTATGATTTAAAGTTTCAAACAGATCAGTCGAGCCAATAACACAGAAAGCACCAGACCATTGTCAAGTTCACAGAACCCAATTCAGTTAAGAAGATTCATAATTTCCTTGGTCTTAGATAATATTTTCGAAAATTTGTAAAAGATTACTCAATCATTCATTAGCTCTTAATACAAAATAACCAACCCAGAGACCGAACTTCACACCGACGACGCGTCTTAGTGGGGCTATGGAGCAGTGCTTTTCCAAATATCCGATGACGCAAATTTCATCCGGTGCACTTCTATAGTAAAAAGACGTCACCAGCAGAGGAGCGAATCAGTAGCTATGAGCTTGAGGTGCTAGGTATTGTTAATGCTCTGAAGGAATTGAGAGTTAACCTGCTAGGGCTGCAATTCAAAATTGTAATGGATTGCGTGGCATTTAAAGCAACGAATTAAGAGATATTATGCCGATGATCGTGTTGGTTCACGCATGAATCATGGTTGTAAGCAGTGAATTCTTACTCAAAGTGAGAGCAGTGCAGGATATGCAAAGAATTACCTCAAAGAAAAGAAGGTTCTAGAAAATGGAACGTATCAAAAATGTTTAAGGAACACGATTGTCTATAAAGAAGGCCGAAATGGGAACAAGCGTATTACAAAACGACCTTGCCAAGAACTTATCAGAGCCACACATGAAGAGGTACACTTTGCCAAAGGACTACATTACTGCAAATCTATGTATGTCCCAAAATCGGTCAAGTAGGAGACAGAAAGGCGGGAAAACAAGAGGGATATAATTGCATACAATTTACAAGAAGGAGTTACCATTTGACCCTTACCCTTTTCAAAGCGCATTAAATTAATTATCATCATTAACTTAATCATCATTCTGTTGGCGAGGCTAACTATAGACGATCTCAGCAAGTGCTACCGCTACACTAGCAAACTCCAAATTTTGATGAGTTCAACCTTCCAACAAAGCATCAAGAAGAGTCCATTTGATGTTTTAACTGGTCTGCAGATAAGGAAGAAGAAAGACATAAGCTTAACCGAGAGCACCAACGAGGAAGTAAGATTATCCTTTAATGAAGAAAGCGAACAACTAGGAAAGCTAGCACGGGAAAATATCAGCTTAGTCCAAGAATAAAACAGATGGAATTACAACAGGAAGCGAAAACCTGTCATCTAATGGTACCTACAATAATGATGACAAATTTGGCATCAAAAAACACAATTTTCCAAAAACGCTAAACTTTTTTCCATGCTCTTAGGTCCTTATAGGATCACCTTTCGAATTCCCGAACGAAAGATACAAGGTGCACAAGGTCGCCGTCTATGACGGTCGAAGAAAGACGACAACCAGTGCGGGTTTTAATGAAGCCGCATGGTCAATCATGTGGTCATAGAGTTATAAGCCAAACCTAATAATATAAGACGATGTAACCAACGAAGAAGACTTATGACCAGCTAAGACGAATACCTAATAACTAGCTAGGACGAATAAACAACCAACTCTTTCTCAGAGTCGAAAAAGAGTTCAGCAGGGCCAACTTGTGGGATCACCCTGTACTAACATGATTACACCACACCAAAACCAACGAATGTGTCAACTATGTAGAGTTGTCACTGGTCATCAGAGAATTATCCAGCCGAGGAAGGATACGGTACCAACAATGAAATCGCCTAATTTTACTTTTTAAACCCTCCACAGGAAGGTACTTACTTACTTACTTAACGGGCTCCCGACCCGTGGAGAGTCTCTGCCTGAGACACTGCAGCCTTCCATCCTCTGCGATCCCGAGCACGCTGCTTCCAGTTATCCAGACCAAGCGCTCTGGCATCCGCGATGGCTTGGTCTTTGAAACGGAGGTTCGGTCTTCCTTGTCGTCTCGAACCTGGCGGCTGGGATTCGAAGATCCTCTTAGCTGGAGCATTATTGTCCATTCGCTCGATGTGGCCGAGCCAATGTAGTCGACGTATTTTGGCCTTTTGGACTACATCCACATCTTGGTACAGCTCATAGAGTTCGCGGTTGTATCTTCTCCTCCATTCGCCCTCCTCGCACACAGGACCAAAAATCCGTTGAAGAATTTTTCTTTCGAAGGAGCCCAGTATCAGCTCTCCCTTCCTGCTTATCGTCCAGCACTCGGCGCCATAAAGCAGACTTGGCATAATAAGGGTTCTGTAAAGCATACATTTTGACCTTCGAGTTAGGAGTTTTGAACCCAATTGCTTTGCCAAACCGAAGTAGCAGCGGTTTCCTAGGGTAATTCTTCGCCGGATCTCCACTAGGATGTCATTTGTGGAGTTCATGTTTACTCCGAGGTAGATAAACTCCTTAACTGTCTCGAAATTGTTGCTATCAATAGTGACGTTCTGCCCTAGGCGGTGGACAGATGCTTGTTTGTTTGTTGAGAGCATGTACTTAGTATTGTCCTCATTTGCCATGTTAACCGAGTTATTTTTACCGTTGTCAGGTTGGTATTGAAAATTGAAATTGAAAAACCAATATTAGACCCATGTGTCTCTCTTTCCGTTGAAAACACGATAGCGTCCAAAGGAATCAACCTAGACGATTGAAGTTTGGTGAAAAGACTCCTTTTATCGTCGTTAGGTTGGTATTTAAAACGGGCTATGTCGGTCAAGTAGTTCTGGTATTTTGCATGACTTGTATGCAGTGGAGGGTATCAAAGCATCGGCCAGGCCAATGATAACACTTTAACTTTTTTTCAATTAATTAAATTTTTGAGTCCACCTCTTTTGAAACATATTTAGAAACCCTTTTTAATCCCATATGTGTATCTAGGTATCCGCAATATTAGACCGGAAGACGAGTATTATTATTTTTTCTCTGCTTTCATTTGAATACATTTGCCTCCATTTGTAAACGATAACAACAAATTTTGCTTCTAAAAATTTCTCGCTGAATAATTCAAAGACAACAATTGAAAGTATGAATACCTAAATTGCTTGCTCTTATATACCTATAAATATAGAACTGTGTTGAATTCCTCTTGTATTCAATTGTTCATAACAAAATCCGGTTTGGGTCTTGAATGTTAAGTGCATCTTTTTGTATGAATTTCCATTTTTGTGGCGTCAATTGATTTATTATCGCATAAATTGGACAGTAGGTATAATTTTAAATTTGGCAGTATTTGATTCTCATCGGTGAAACCTTATTTGACAAAATATACATCGCTGGGCGCAAAATGTACTTGCGGCAACATTTCGATCGTTTGATAAATAATAATAGAAACGACCAACAAAATACCTAACAAGCGAAACGGAAAAACAAAAGTGACACAGGAGCACACCTTTTTAGGGCGCACAAACACGTCCGAATGGAAATTTCGCTTTTTTTTTCTATTTCGAACTCACCACATCATACAGATGGTTAAATTAAAATCGAGTAAAATAAAAAAAAAAACTGGCCAAGACAAATGCGCTTGGTAACGTGAAATTCGCAAAAGAAAGTATATGCTGAACAAATTGTTATTGTGCCTAATAATCGTCTAGAAACCAGCGAATTGAAGTTCAGTCACGTTTTAATTTGCAAATAAAACGTAGTAGCGTAACGCAAATAAAATCGAATTCTTCAAATCATCCAAAGCTGAGATTGAGGTACACATGTGCGTTTGTAAGAATACTGGTGGGCGTAACGCGTTGGTTTTATGATCAACCATGGCTTTAAGTAAAAGTACAAATAATGTTCGTTGGAATAATTTTAGCCTGAATTTTAGACTTCTTGCGCTTTCATAAATATAATTATTACTACTCAATGTCAATAAGAAATCACCTGAAGGGAGGCGTGCCAAACAAAAATCAATGGTAAGCAGCTGCCAACGAAAATATACCAACAGCTGGCTGTTGGGTGAAACCGATTTTCATTCCAAAGATAGCCGAGTATTTTCACCAAAAATTTTCGGCAAGTTTGCCAACATTTTCGCCTAACAGCAAGGAAATACTGATAGAGCAACTCTTCTACGAGACCTTAAACCATCATGGACCCTAGGGCCTTTCATCAGGCTTACATATTGTGCTATCAAAACCAGTAAACTTATACGTGAAATCTGCATTTATGTTATTGTTAAATTCAAGCTGGGACTCCAAAAGATAAAATGCTTTTCTGTTTAACTTGTCTAATAAAATCGCTTTTATTACACTTTTACGAATTTTTCTAATAATTCACTTCAAAACAATTCTTAACCAATTTGAACCAATCACTTAATTTACTGTATAACTTTACACTTCTATATCTTCACAACCGATTACTAAATATTTCAAAATTTACCAATCACTGTATCAACTGTTCCTCTCTCAAATGTGCCTTTTTATATCCGCTTCGCCACCTACCGGGAAGTTTATAGATTATCCTGGTTCGTTCTGAACAAACTCGATGGTTATAGAATTAGCTCACTTAACTCTTCACTTATTTGAGAGATTCGAGTTTCCAATTGGAAGTCGATCTTGTTTGGTGACGAATGGGTTGTTTAAGCTTCACCATTTAAGGTTCCACGCTACATTTCACACCACATTACATAGATATTAAATTCTTCTCAAACCCTACCTAGTTTTCTATTAACGTTTTTTGTTTGCTTTTAGCTGACATTTGGCGAATTAACAGAACTAAAGGGTTTTTCGACAGGGACAGCAAACGACGCCGAATTTCTTGCCGCTCTTTTGACATTTCTCTTCAGCAAGGTTCGCCATTTCATGATGGAAAGTTATACGAGCCAACAACGAGACGAAATTATTAAAATTTACTACCGAAATTCGGAGTCAGTGGCCTCAACGTTAAGAGCGCTACGTCCAATTTATGGTCGTCATAATCGTCCTAGCAGATCAACAATTGAGCATCTAGTGGAAAAATTTGAATCCACAGGCACAGTACAAAATATTCCCGTGCCAGTGAGACAAAGAAGTGCCCGTAGTGTCGAGAATATTGCTGCCGCTGAGGCTTCAGTTGAAGAAAGCCCAAATGTGTCTCTCACACCAGAGACAATACTGAGACCACCAACTTCGGCCGATTTCCGGTTACTTAGCCTACAAGCTATATTTCTATGGGGTGGCAAATGCTAAGTGCGCTTGTATTGTTATATAGAAATTCGTATTGACAAATGTCACGTAACTTCAGAAACAAATACACTCGCACCTTGCATATGCCACTTCCGCTTTGGGAAAAGTGGCTTGCAGCGTTCATAGAATTTTATCCGTTAAATTTGAAATTGTTCGTTACATGTAAAAAAATATTTTTTTTAGGAATAAGTGTACATTTGCTTAAAATATTTACGAAAAATTAAGAATGTAGATTGGTTGAGGGAAAATAAAAACATTTTGAGCAAATTTTCTTTATTATTGACGAAAAATTTACACACGAAATCGAAGTTAATTATATCAAAATGAGGGAAATACATAACCATATTTGTCCTAATATATTTCTAGTATGTAAAACATTTCCTTTAGATAGTTTTATTAACCACACAAATCAAATAATTCACCTTCAAAAAATTTATAATTACTAACCAATGGCATTCAGTTATGCTAAAATGTGGTATTCCCGAACTCTTTCACATTTCCCCACGGTTGCCGAGGTTGGCAGCATTTATTTTTGTAGTTTTTGTATGTTTTTGCATGTCACACGGATTCATATTTGACATAACACCGATAGGAATACAAAATGGCGAATTTGAAAAAAAACTGAGGGAGCCAGCGGCAAGAGGATTGTGAGTTGGGGGTCTCAGTATGATTTGTCTATATCTCACACGTCGTTCTCAAGCGTTGGGCATCTCTGTGACGTCGTTGTGGCGAATTTAGCGAAAATATCTTGGCCTACATCCTTACAAGATTAAATTGACGAAAGAACTGAAGCCGCTTGACCACCAGAAGCGTCGTATGTTCGTGAATTGGGCTGAGCAACAACTTGAAAATGATTCGGATTTTCATCGAAAAATCATCTTCAGCGATGAGGCTCATTTCTTGCTGAATGGCTTCGTCAATAAACAAAATATGCGGTAGTGGTCAGGCAGCAATCCACACGTACTCCATGAGTCATCATTGCATCCCGAAAAAATTACGGTTTGGTGTGGTTTATGGGCCGGCGGCGTCATTGGGCCGTACTTCTTCCGTGATGATCAAGACCGGCACGTTACTGTGAATGGGAATCGCTACCGTTCAATGATAACCGAATATTTTTCGCCCCAATTGGATGATATGGACTTGGAGGACATGTGGTTCCAACAGGACGGCGCCACAAGCCACACAGCGAATGTCACAATCAATTTATTGGAAACCAAGTTTGGAGAACGTGTTATCTCACGAAATGGTCCAGTCGCTTGGCCGCCTCGGTCGTGCGTTTTGACGCCGTTAGACTATTTCAAGTCTATGGTCTATGCCTACAAGCCAGCGACGATTGATGAACTTCGTACAAATATCGAACATGAAATTGCAGCAGTATCGGCCGATTTATGCTTGAAAACCGTCGAAAATTGCAAAAGAAATCGAGTTTCATACATAATAGCATCGAACGTACTCTTTCACAGGAATAAAGAATTTCATTGATATCCAAACCGTTTTTGTTTTATTTAAAAAAACTTTTGTACCGCTCTTATTGAAAAACCCTTTATATAACTTTACAGAAATTTAGAATTTTTGCTCTTTTCAGTGAAATTCATTTGAGCACTTTTGCAATGGTTGGAGACCCTATATGCAAGATTTGGTTTTCTGTCGCTACTTTTTTTTACAGTAAATAATGAATGTTTTTTTAGACCACTTCATTATACCTACATATTTTAATTTTACATAGCACAAAACTTATTTCTAATAACACAACACACATCTCAATCTGACATTTTGCTTGTGTATGTTGGTGTTGGGCAATTCTTTAAAATACTCCGGATAGTTTTATTTCTGTCGTGATAAGATGTAACGAAACTTCAACTCGAAGTTTTAGAATTGAATCGAAATGTCCTTGCACCAGAATAATAGCAGCTATCCTACTCATGCAGGAACGTTTTAGGTTGCACCGTAACGGAATAAGCTCACTAAAATGAAAAGACGATAAAACGACCCACATTCTTTCCAAACGTCCGCCTGCTATGCTACCCCTATGACCCAAGTTTACAGGACCCCTGAATCAATCCGGGCAGCTGAAGCGGAAGGGTGTTCAGGCCTTAGTACCAAAGAGAGATGCTTGCACATGCTCATTATAGCCAATCGGATGGGGGGTGATACTTGCTACTTCAGCGCTGAACGGGTGTTACGTTATTTCGTGACTCAGAAAAGATGTGGTTATCCGTGGATGTTAGAAAGAGGAGCCGCAAAAAGGTTCTAATCCGTTTTTTTCCTGTTGATGTATTTTTCAAGTTGGAGGCAAGCGGGAGATAGTGAATGCTCACCCGAGTGTGCCCACCCAAATTGAAGAAACAAAAATCACTCAATATTAGTAATATCCAGTAATCAGAACGTTATGTTACCGAATAAAAGTCTTGTAGTCCTCATCCTTTTTTGAACAGCGTTATATCCACCTAAAAAGGAGAACTAATTCGAGCCGATGGTCCTTACCATGGGTTATGCCCGATTCATATATTATCTGGCCTGACAATATGGCCTACGGGTTAAACCTCACCCCTCACAGAGGCACTATGTAAACCGGCCGCGCGCTCATAGTAGTATGAAATTTGTTCCTATCTCTGTTGGCGCTCAGGGTTTGTGAAGTCAAAAGTACGGATTATTTTATTATTGCAATAAACATGAATACGATGAATACGACTGCGAAGTTTGCGAGCAAAATTTGTTAGTTCTTTACTCACGGTAACAACTCCAAGATCTCTGTGAATATCACTATTTCTTAGATAATATGTATTAGCTGTTTTTTATTATCAGCTATGATCTATAAAGGCCATCGATTTACATGCACTTACAACAAGAGCATATGATCCTGCTTTTCATCGAGATCACGAATAATGATCTGAAAATTATTTACACTATTTCCCACTAGATGACTTGTTTAATTTTTAACTGTTGATGTGCCTGTAAACGATAGTCACACAATCACGTTTTTAGACTTAAAAATGGAACACAAAAAATCAATTGATTTTTTCGCATTCGAATGAACGTATTACGAGTTCTTTTTTTTCGTTCTATAAAGGTATGTCCAGACCAGAAAAACACTTGATAAACAATTTCTCAAATATTTATTAAACAAAACAATTTTAATGAACAATTTACAGAACAGGCGAATTTCATTGGTCTTGTAGTAAATGAGGACAAGACTAAGTACATGCTGTCAACAAACAAACAAGCATCTGTCCACCGCCTAGGACAGAACGTCACTATTGATAGCAACAATTTCGAGGTAGTTAAGGAGTTTATCTACCTCGGAGTAAACATGAACTCCACAAATGACATCCTAGTGGAGATCCGGCGAAGAATTACCCTAGGAAACCGCTGCTACTTCGGTTTGGCAAAGCAATTGGGTTCAAAACTCCTAACTCGAAGGACAAAATGTATGCTTTACAGAACCCTTATCCTGCCAGTTCTGCTTTATGGCGCCGAGTGCTGGACGATAAGCAGGAAGGGAGAGCTGATACTGGGCTCCTTCGAAAGAAAAATTCTTCGGCGGATTTTTGGTCCTGTGTGCGAGGAGGGCGAATGGAGGAGAAGATACAACCGCGAAATCTATGAGCTGCATTGGCTCGGCCACATCAAGCGAATGGACAATAATGCTCCAGCTAAGAGGATCTTCGAATCCCAGCCGCCAGGTTCGAGACGACAAGGAAGACCGAACCTCCGTTTCAAAGACCAAGCCATCGCAGATGCCAGAGCGCTTGGTCTGGATAACTGGAAGCAGCGTGCCCGGGATTGCAAAGGATGGAAGGCTGCAGTGTCTCAGGCAGAGACTCTCCACGGGTCGGGAGCCCGTTAAGTAAGTAGTAAGGTTGGCAACACCATTATTATATCTGGGCAGTGGGACAAGGAATAAAATAAAGAGCAAGTGTGTATTTTGTGGACGCTCTAATTAGCATTTTTAAAACACTGTGTTATATTCATTTTCTTGGTGGATCACAAGATCCAACAGTTTCCCTGCAGAAAGTGGGCGCAGTTTTTCGTTTTTATTTTTTTTAATGAAATAAAAATACACAGGAAAGTTCGGAATACTTAATGAGAAAGTGATTCATTTAATACGATTATTTGAACTATTTAGTTTAGGATGGATTGGAAGATGTTTAGCCGCCATTGCTTATTCACAAAAAATAACACTCGATTCGCACTAAGAATAAAAACAGAATGACCTTTGTAAATATCAATAACTAGACGCTTTACCACATGAAAAAAAAACGGTACAAATCATTATCATTACATACATGCATAATAGGTACATAATGTAAATGATTTGCTGCAACATTCGAACATGTGAATTTTCTAAAGGGTGATTTTTTAGCTGGTTTGGTTTTGGCAACACTGGTTTTGACAGCTGACGTGTGTTTAGTACCTTGTGTCACTGTCAAACAGCTTCAGTTTGGTTTGCAATTTAACCATGGATCGTCTTACAAATGAACAACGCTTGCAAATTATTGAATTTTACTATCAAAATTCGTGCTCGGTTCGAAATGTTCATCGCGCGCTGCTTCCATTTTATGATCGGCATTCTCGACCTTCTGAGCAGTCTATTCGGAAGATTGTGACCAAATTTCGCACCAAATTTACTTTGTTGGACATTAAACCACCAACACGTTTACGTACTGTGCGTAGTGAAGAAAATATTGCGGCCGTATCAGCTAGTGTGACAGAAGACCGCGAAATGTCGATTCGGCGCCGTTCCCAGCAGTTAGGCCTTTGTTACAGCACTACGTGGAAAATTTTGCGGAAGGATTTGGGCGTAAAGCCTTTTAAGATACAGCTGGTGCAAGAACTAAAGCCAGCCGACCTACCACAACGCCGAATTTTTGGTGAATGGGCTCTTGGAAAGCTGGCCGAGGATCCGCTTTTTTATCGAAAAATTGTGTTCAGCGATGAGGCTCATTTTTGGTTGAATGGGTACGTAAATAAGCAAAATTGCCGCATTTGCAGTGAAGATCAGCCAGAAGCATTGCAACAGCTACCAATGCATCCCGAAAAAGCCACTGTTTGGTGCGGTTTATGGGCCGGCGGCATTATTGGGCCATATTTCTTCAAAGATGATGCGAATCGCAGCGTTACTGTCAATGGTGAACGCTACCGAGCGATGATAACAAACTTTTTTTTGCCCGAAATGGAAGTTCTTGACTTGCATGATATGTGGTTTCAACAAGACGGTGCCACATGCCACACAGCACGCGAAACAATGGCGCAATTGCGAGGCGAGTTTGGTGAACAGTTAATTTCACGTTTCGGGCCGGTCAATTGGCCGCCTAGATCGTGCGATTTGACACCATTAGATTATTTTTTGTGGGGGTATGCCAAGGCTAATGTGTATAGGGACAAGCCCGCTTCGATTGACGCACTGGAAGCCAACATCCATGCATTCATTCGTGAGATACCGGCCGATATGTGTGAAAGAGTATGCCAAAATTGGACTCAGCGGATGGGCTACCTGAGACGCAGCCGCGGTCAACATTTGCATGAAATTATCTTTAAACATTAAATTGCAAGGTTCAAACTATCGATTCAAATAAATATTTCATTCATTTTTTCGAATTTTTTGTGTTTTTTTTTAAAAAAAAGTTCTAAACCTCTTAAAAAATCACCCTTTATAACGCAATCAGCAAAACTTATTTTATTAATGTGAACTTTGTAATTTTGGGATGATTACTGTAGATAAAGAGTATTGATAATTAAAAAGCACCTATCCCGAGCGGAGCACCGAAGTTGCGTGAACGAGACCTGCCGCATGTGAAAAGAAGCGGGCCATCCGGGTACTGTAAATTAAGAAAACTGTTGGCCGGCCGATGCTTTGATACCCTCCACTGCATACAAGTCATACAAAATTGGTTTTGTATGGGGGGTACCAGAACTACTTGAACGACATAGCCCATTTTCAATACCAATACCCCAATTTGAATATCAACCTGACTATGATAAAAGTAAGTCCTCCCAAAAAATTCCACTTGCATAGGTCGATTTGTTTCGACGCTATCCTGTTTTCAACAGACAGAGAGACACGTGGGCCTAATATTGACTTTGTTTAGGAGGTACCAGAACTACTCGACCGACATAGCCCATTTTTAATACCTCCCACAAATTTCACTTACCTAGGTAGATTCTTTTTGACGCTATCGCGTTTTCAACATTTGTTTTCTAATATTAGTTTCGTATGGGAGGTACCACAACTACTTGACCGATATAGTCAATTTTCAATACCAACCTGACTACGATGAAAAGAAGTACTTTCACCAAATTTCTTTCGCCTAAGTCAATTCCTTTGGGCGCTATCGTGCTTTCAACAGGCAGACAGACAGATGAACATGGTTGAATCGATTCAGAATGTGATCCTGATTCAGAATATATGTACTTTATGAGGTCTCCGGTGACTCCTTCTTGGCGTTATAAATGTAATGACAAAATGAATATACCTACCTTCCTGTGGAGGGTAAAAAAACAATAAGTAAATAATGAATGTTTTATTTAGTGGTCTTTCATTTTAATGTTCTTAAAACAAAACTATAAACAGGGAGATGTAACAATACCAGAGCGACGTTTATTCAAAGGTGTGCAGGTGTTCTCTGCACACCCTATTCAAATCTATTGTTTTAACGAACTTAAGTTCGTCATGAAACACATTTCTGTTGCTTTGCAATAATTTTAATTTAAACAAATCAGTATCTGTTAATGAATAGTTGAAATCAACATAAGATGTTGAAAAAATAGTTTCGAACCAAAATCCAAAACTACCTGTATCGATAATTCCAATTCACATTCAACGTAACTTGGTGCTAATGAAACTCACACATCGGGGTGTTCATCTTGCTTTAGAGCACTGTGGACAGGCAAAATTTCATACAAAAAAAAAAAAAACAAAATAAAATAACCTTTCCCACAGAAATCTACCTGGCTTGGTGTTCTTCTACATCGAGTGCACCTCGTTGCAGATTGCAGTTCGCACTTGTAGTTTAATTTTCATTTTCGTTCCAACATACAACATACAACAGCGAACAGCTAGAGGCAACGTCCCATTTTGACCCTAGTGCTTTATTCTCCTGTGGTGTGGTGCGCTATAATTTGCAGAACCTGAAACCTGGAAGCACAAGCTGGAATTTTATATAATTTTTCATTCCTACTCTGGTCCTCGAGTGTGTAAATATGGAATAGACTATAGAGGTCAGTTGCACAGTGACAACAACTGACAAAAAATATAAATCCGAATATTTGAAATTGCAACTGCTTTTTGAAAAGCTATGTATGTACTTGCAAAACCATTTTCACAGCTATGTTCAGCTGATAAATTGGAAAAACGTTATTTATAATGTAATGGCCTTACATTATTTTATAAATAACGTTTTTCCAATTTTTTTTCCACTACCTTCCCCAAATTATATTAAATCTTTTATTAGGAACTTTAATAAAAAAAATATGAATTCAAGCTTTGGTTGCGTGGTTACCATTCTATTAGCAAAGTCTTCCGTTGGCCTTGGCTGCTTTTTTCAAATTATCTGGTTATTTAAGAGCTGCTTCAAATAAGGACATTGTTTCCCAATAGAAAAAGTAAAAAGCAAAAAATTAATCTTTCAATAAAAAAAACTTAGTAATGGGATCCTTGTCTATCACGTCCTCGTAGGGTACTGGAATAGAACCAAAATTCACTATCTTACTACTGCAAAAAATATAGTGAACACCCTCCTAAAAGCACCACGGCACGTCACTGATATTTATATTTCATGTAGAGTACTGTTGGGTACTCTATGTACCATCATATAATAGCTGTTTTTTATTAGCTGTTTTTTATTATCAGCTATGATCCATATAGATCATCGATTTACATGCAATTACAACAACAGCACATGATCCTGCTTCTCATCGAGATCATGAAACATGATCTGTAAATTATTTCCACTATTTCCCACTAGATGGCTTGTTTCATTTTTAAGTGTTGGTGTGCCTGCAAACGATAGCCACACAATCACGTTGCCAGACTAGAAAGTGGAAAAAAAAATCAATTGATTTTTTCGCATTCGAGTTCCGAGTTATTTTTTTTTCGTTCTTTAAAGGTATATTCAGACCAGCCAAACACTTGATAAACAATCAAATACCTGCATATTTCATAAATATTTCTTAAACATTTATTAAACAAAACAATTTTTATTAAATGTGTTGCTGGTTTGAATGTGGACACCAAAAAAACATTTATGAAATGTTTCACAGTTTCCCAATCGTAATGGGAAATCATTTTTGTTTTGCAAGTTTCCCAGCAGAAAATAAGCGCTGTTTTTCGATTATTTTTTTTTGTAAATAAAATACAAATATCAAGAAAAACTTGGAATACCTAATGAGAAAGTGATGAATGAATCAATTATTTGAATTAAATCACGTGTCGCGTGATTCCCGAGACCAAAATTACAATAAAAACTTTACTCGCTGCTAATTATAATCCTACCACATATTTTTTTTCGTATCCAAAAAAGAATGAAATTGAAATATTTCATAAACATTTAATAAATGAATTTCAGACATCTTTTACAAATGTTTATGAAATGTGTCCGATTTGCTTCATAAACATTTCTGAAATGTTTGGCTGGTCTGGACACACCTTAATATGCCAAAATAAACTCAAGTGCTAGCTGCAAAATATTGTTCATGTGTTGCATAATTGTAGATATATGAAATAAATTTGTTATTAAAAAAAATTTGGAAAAGATAAATTATGCAAATTCCATTAAATATGGTAACACCCCCGATATTTCAAGTGAAATGTCAAGTGCCTTGTGTGACGTCACGTTGAGCAGAATATTAGCAATATGGCTGGCAGCAATATGAAGTTTGTAATACCCCTCTATTATCTCCTTTGTTTTTGAAAGCAACTGGCTGGTAGCAATATGAAGTTTGTAATACCCCTCTATTATCTGTTTTGTTTTTGAAAGCAACTGTAGCCACAATTCAGAAATTAAACTTTTCAATGATCCGTATTGTTTTATTATCGTGATCTGATCCGGATCAGATCACGCTGATAATAAAATACGGCTAATGGCGTTTTTCATTCAAGATCTGAGAGAATTGCCCCGAAGTTCAGAATTGCTCTTTTCAATAAAATTCGTTGGAGCACTTTTGCAACAGTGGTAGACACCATAGACAAACCATACTGAGACTCCCAACTCACAATCCTCTTGCCGCTGGCCCCCTCAATTTTTGTTCAAATTCGCCATTTTGTATTCCTATCGGTGTTCTGTCAATTGGGAATCCGTGTGACATGCAAAAACATACAAAAAATACAAAAATAAATGCTGCCAACCTCGGCAACCGTGCGGAAATGTGAAAGAGTTCGGGAATACCACATTTTAGCAGAACTGAATGCCATTGGTTAGTAATTATAAATTTTTTGAAGGTGAATAATTTGATTTGTGTGGTTAATAAAACTATCTAAAGGAAATGTTTTACATACTAGAAATATATTAGGACAAATATGGTTGTGTATTTCCGGCTTTTGGATATATGTAATTATCTTCGATTTCCTGTGTAAATTTTTCTTAAATAATAAAGAAAATTTATTCAAAATGTTTTTATTTTCCCTCAACCAACCTACATTCTTAATTTTTCGCAAATATTTTAAGCAAATGTACACTTTTTCCTAAAAAAAATATTATTCACACAACGTACAATTTCAAATTTAACGGATAAAATTCTATGAACGCTGCAAGCCACTTTGCCCAAAGCGGAAGTGGCATATGCAAGGTGCGAGTGTATTTGTTTCTGAAGTTACGTGACATTTGTCAATACGAATTTCTATGTAACAATACAAGCGCACTTAGCATTTGCCACCCCATAGAAATATAGCTTGTAGGCTAAGTAACGGGAAATCGGCCGAAGTTGGTGGTCTCAGTATTGTCTCTGGTAGACACCATAAATGTGTGATTAGATCTTCTGTTGTTACTTGTTTTTTTGTTTTTTACAGTAAATATGAATATTTTAATAGGCCAAATCAATATATTTTAATTTCAGTTTACATTTTGCACTCGTAATTGTATATTTTCGGATCACAAGCTAAAAATTTGTTTCTAATAACACAACAAACATTTAAATCTGACATTTTGCTAGTGTGTGTTGGTGAGTTCAGGGCAATTCTCTCAAAACATTCCGGACGCTTCTTTCGTGTTAAGAATTGACCTGGAAGTGCACTTTTTTTTGAATGAAACATAGAAAACATATGTCGTTTTCCATTGGGACCACTAAAAATCTTTTTCAGATCTCAGATTTATCGCGGTTCATGGAACGTGCAACGAAATTGATCTGCTTTTGTGAATGGATTAGTGCGTATTTGACAGCAAAATCAGCTGTTCAAATTGCATTCGCTTTTGCAAAAATCTGCTATAGATATCGACTTGAAATATGTTTTCCCTGTTGTAGACACAAATGGAGTAGTTTCGGTGAATCGTAGTTTCCACATGATGAGGAAGACAATAAAGATAATAATTCCTCCAACATTATATCAATTGCTTTTTATGTTTTTCTTTATTTTGCTTTTCACCAAACTTTGCGCATTTGTTTTCAATGCAAACTTCTTTCAATGACGTGAAACAGCTGTGGGTATTTGTGGCAGTATGTGTAAATCTGAAAAATTATCGAGATCTGCAAAAAGTGCTCCGAATCGAAAAAAAGATTGATTTTTTTTCCCAATGGAACGCGAAAAGTGATTTAGATCAAAAAAAAGATTGATTTTTTGTCCCAATGGAAAACGACAATAGAAAGAGCACTTCTAGATTTGATCTTTTCATAGAAAGGGCACTTCTTTTCTTCAATCGAAAACGCCATAAGTAAAATATTTATGAATTCTAAAATACGAATTTTTATAGCATTACATTTGCTAAATATGGTAACTAAATTTCCATTGTACAGACATTATGAATGATCGGCGTAGAGCACTTACTAAAGAGGATATTATCGCTACAATACAGGAAATTGATATGGATGCTAATGAAGGAGTTGATGAATATAATCGAAATGTATCGTCATTTAGATTATCTTGATTATGGTATCGTCATTACGATTATCTTAACCAACTTCTTCTAGCGAGATAGATTTTCAAGAAAGTGCCGACGAAATTAGCGATGAAAAGCAGGGAAGTAACAGTGATGCGGATATTCGGAAACCTTTGTTGGAAAAGATGGCACGGATTGGAAATCAACACCAATATGCAAAAAGAAAAACTCGAGCGTACAATATTATTGCAACAGCTTTACCCAATTTGCGATTCGCGATTTACGATTTATTCTACTTGACGATAAAAACACCAGGACTGTTCGAAGGCAAAAGGATAAACTGGCTCCAAATAGAGAGAGAGACCTGTGTGAAAGAGTGAATTTAAATTTGTCGAAGCATTATATTCCCGGCTGCAACCTAACTATTCATGAACAACTGGTCCCCTTTCGGGGTCGCGTATAGTTCCGGCAATATATACCAAGCAAAACAGATAAGTTAGTATGGTATGAGAATTTGGTGGATTTGTGACAGTGGGTCTAGCTATCCATTACGTGGGATACCATACTTGGGAAACGAAGGACCACGCCGATCATAAAACTTAGCGCAAAAGTTGCGGAATAGTGTTGTGAGTAAAATAAAAATTGCAAAGACACATTTCTATTCAAGACAGATTGTCGCAAATTATGGAGTAATCTCCGTGAATTAGGGCTTGGTAAGCAAAAACTAAGTTGTTCAAACAACGTCGATCGGGATGAACTTAATCACAAGTTTTTATCAAATCCCCAACCTGGAACCTCAAAGGTATGAGGCGAAAGTTCCTACGATGACCCTATTAACCCTACAAATGCATCTTTTGCTTTTACAATAGTGGACAATATGGATATTGTTCAAAGCTTTTTGTCTGTGAAATCGAATGCAGTGGTTCTTGATGGAGTTCATCCGGTGATTAATAGTATTTAAACAACCGGTATCTTTCCTCGTCCGTGGAAAATGGCTAAAATAATACCAATCCCTAAGAACTCAGCAGGAGATGAATTCAGACCCATATCAATTCTACCTTTTCTTTCTAAAGTTTGTGAACGGATTATGATGCATAAGCAACTGAATGAGCACCTGGTACAGAATAAGTTGCTGGTTTCAGTTCAATCTGGGTTTCGTGCCAAACACACCTGTACAACTGCTTTGATAGGGGTGGTAGAAGACATAAGGGAAAAACTGGATAAAGACTACATTACCTTCCTGATCCTTTTAGACTTTTCCAATGTATTTGATATGGTTGATCACTCTACTCTTGTTAAAAAGTTGCACCGCCACTTCAATATATCTTCCCTCGCTTTAAAGCTTATTGCTTCGTATTTAAGTGAAAGGCAACAGGCTGTGCGTCTTGACGGTGTTCTATCAGAGTTTCTTCCCTTATCACGAGGTGTTCCCCAAGGGTCGATTTTGGGACCTCTCTTTATCTCTCTGTACATTATTGATATTAATTCTGAAATTTTGCTTTCATCAAAACACTTTTATGCCGATGACACTCAAATCGATCGAAGTTGTCCTCTGAGCCTTGTCATAAGCTGCGCCAATGACGTAGATGAGGATCTTCAACTAATTTCGAATTGGTCAATAAAAAACAGTTTGGTGTTTAATCCAAATAAGTGCAAATGTTTGGTCATTTCGCAAAAAAAACAGTAGATCTATCGTATTTTCCATCAATTATGCTAAATAAATGCCCAATTCAATTCGTTGATTTTTCAAAAAATCTTGGCGTGGTATTTAATAGAACACTCACGTGGAATAGTCATAAAAATTTAATTGCGGGGAGGGCTAATGGCGTTCTTCGTACTTTGTGGGCTGCTCAGAAGCGTACACTTCTAAAAACAAGACTAATACTTGCCAAAGCCCTGTTCTTATCTATGGCTGTGAAATCTTTTATAATAGTGATGTAAATAGTAAAAGAAAGCTACAAGTAGTATTTATTAGCACTATCCGCTATGTCTATGGCCTTAGAAGATATACTCACGTCTCACATCTGGCTAAAAACTTGTTGGATAATATGTCTTTCCAGGACTATGTCAAATTTCATACATTGATACTGCTTTTCACCATAGTCAAAACAAGCCATCCATCGTATCTCTACAGTAAAATCCAGTTTTCAACATCCAACAGATCTTGCTGAACATCTGAGAGACAGTTTTTCATTGACGCCATCCGCCTCTGGAATTCACTTCCGCGCAATAAGAGAGCTGAATGATACGCGTCGATTCAGTTCAGAATGTAATTAAGGCTTTTCCTGACAAATCAGAGCAATTAGTTTTTGTTTTTTCTCTTTTTCTTACGTAGATATTAATTTTTTATTATTCGATTCAAGCAAATTCAAATTCAAATTAATTTTATTTCTTATTTTAATTCTTTTATTTTAATCAAACATATTACGAACATGTAAATCGTTGTAAAGTCATTTTCCAAGTCTTATTTACTTTCGAATTTTATTTTATTATCAGTGTTATTAAATACCTACTGTTTAACTATCACAGAATTATAAATAATGTACCTTTACTGTGTTAGCATGTACTCAATAAATCTAAATCTAAGGTTGTTGAAGAGCTGTGTGAATCTTTTATCAGGACCAACAGAAACATTACATTCAACACTTCACCAGCTATGAACTGGCTTCCAGTTTGCTGTCCAAGGGCCTGACTTGCGTAGGAACGCTTCGGAAGAACAAAATATACCATCAAATTTTTTACCAACTCCTCGTCGGGAAATAGAGAGCAACTTATTTATCTAATTCTACTTTTAATTCATTGTAGTTTAGGATCAGCAATCTGCAAAGTGTACCTATGTCATTCAACACACGTAGTAACTTATTTTTGTCTCGTCCAAATGTTTCTAAATTGCAATAAAACAATTTGCGAGCAGTAGACAAAGCACGCTTAGGTTGTCACTTGGTCAGTTAGGAATGTTCCTGTAATCAAACAACTTGCCCAATAAAAGGGGAAAAAGTGTTATAAAGCTTATTTCGCATTTTTCAATTCTCAATCATTGACTTTAAAGTGCTCCAAATCAGTATCCATCGACAGATCGTTAAAAGAATATTATCTATGTACTTTTCGTTAAAAGGGTCAACACCACAATAGCCTAAAGGCCAGTAGGTCAAAGATAATAAGCATTTAATATTGTTATGCGCCATCTACAACAATATATAAAAGATTTTCAAAGTTGAAATGAATTTGGACAATCGGACCTTGATTTCGCGGCAAAATGTTACAACACTGTCTGTAGTTTATTCAAATCAATAGCTAAATTTGTAAGGGGAAAAAGAGCCAAAAGGAGGACTGAACTTGGTCCTTCACATCCATTCGCTGAGCCTCTGCATCAAAGATTCTGCCGCAAAAGGAGCTCTCAGGCACAAATCACCTATGGACTTTGATGTAAAAAAAACAATAAAGACAATGGGCCTTACCAATAAACATTTTTAGTTTGGACTCTTCATTTTAGAAGTTCACAATGCGCTATACTAATAATCATATTTATTGTCCAGGCTAGATTTTACAAACCCACAAAGGCGAAATTTTCCATATAAAAACAGTCATTCTGACCTACAAAATAATATATTCATTATTCGGTCACGAGCCTGTACGTTTTAATGCCCAACTTATTTCCTAAAATACTATGTACTTTTAATTATTAGGTTTCGTCAAATACTTAGCCGTCGACCTAAGCCGTGTCCCTAACGTCGTGCGAATAGCCACTTTGATTTATTAATTGATGTACAATAATTTATCTTGAGTTTTGTTTTTGTATTTTAGGGCAGTCCAAAAAAAAAAACTCAATTGCATCGGCCGGGAATCGAACCCGGGCCGCCCGCGTGGCAGGCGAGCATTCTACCACTGAACCACCGATGCTGACATACAACTCTACATCTGTTACAGTTCTCCAACAATGAATTGATATTGTAAATATTTATGTATGTATTCATGTAGCTATTATAGCTACAATCCAAAAACTTTAGGTCACAACAATTTTAAACCCAATTTGTAACCTTGAATTCAGTTCAACAAACGAAAAACACCTTATTCATTGTGAAATTACCTCACCACCGACTGTCAAAACAGTCTTAGAAAAAAATGGATCAATTTTAAGATTCCCTCCGTCAACATGGAGCACGAACAATGGTTGATAAAATCGATGACGAATAAAGCGAAAAAATAAAAACACCTCGTTTAGTTTCTTCATCTTCCGACAATAATTTTAAATTTATTTTTAAACAGAACAACAATAAATAATACACCAACAGCAATAGTAAACAATTGAACGTTTATGACTTTGGAGTCGATAAGTGATTTTAACATTTCTTTGAGTGATTGGTCGCGAATTTCACTTCCGCAACAATTTTCCATACTATTCCGGAACTATTTTGTTGAAAAACTGCAATTTGATAGCTTTTTAACTCTAACAATAATATAATGTTTCTTTGTGTAATTTCGATATAAATCCCTACTGACACTCTTTTGTTCTTTTTTTTAAATAAATAAACTTGATATCAGCTGATTGGGGTTGACACATTGGTTTGACATTTCCAGAGTTTTTAGATATGGAAATCAGCGTATAGAATCTGACTATTTATATTAGTTGCATAGTTTTGGGGTGTCTAACATTACACTTCAAAATAATAATAGGTAGATACCTACCTACCTAATCAAAAATTGCAAAAATCAAAAGTATATATTCCTAAATTATGAACTTCCAATTTTATAAAAATATAAAAAATATTCACAAAGTTTGAATTTGAGAAGTTTTTAATAAACAGTTAAGCCCGTATAATACTACATTTTACTTTGCATTTTTCAGACTTTTAAAATGAAACTAGAGCAGTACGAAACATTAGAACAAAAATTCCCGAAAAGTCCGTACACAACAACTTAATTAATGTAGAAACATAAGAAAAAATCGTAAAAAAATGTATTCAAATTACATTTTTCAGCTGCTGGCAGCTTTTTTTTACATTTTAAGAGTAATTGAAAATATGTAAATTCGTCGGAAAATTTTCGGTTGCTTTGCAAAAATTACTACTCCTTTCGTAATACACTTGCTTGTCAGTTAAATTTGGTCAAGCAACGAAATCGGATGCAATTATTGTTAACCAACTCTATTTTGACAATAAGAAATAATTTTGCGAGATAAAAAAACATGTTGTATACAAATTTTAAAATATCTGAGGAAATTCTAAAAAAGTTGGAAAGAATACTATATATCAAAATATAGAAATGTAAGCAATAGAAAGCAATGACACAGACTCAGAAGACTGCATTTAATTTAATTTAATTTAATTTAATGGTATAATTCATTACCAGTTAAAATTAATAATTTATTTATTTGTTTAATTGACCAAGGTATAAGAAATTAGTGCTGTGAAATTAAGTACGACTTATTTTTTTTGTTTTCATTAGCCATAAAAAAAAAAAAAATTGTTGAAAAAAAAAAGCTGTTTTCATTTTCGACTGTTTTTTTGACTGGATTTTTTTTTCTAAATGTTTGACTGTTTTTTTTTAACTGGATTTGGACAGAAAAAATACAGTCAAACAGTCAAATTTGACTGGATTTTAACATTTTGCCTGGGAACACTTCATGGTTGTGGTGCCTATAATTATAGATAGGTACGTAAAACGGAAATCAACACAAGTTCCGGAGAACATAATTTCTGTAATCACTTGAAAACATTTCTTTTTCTGATTTAAAACATGTGAAATGAGAGCGGTTTTAAGTTTCAGTAATTTAAACCAAAAATGCATCAGTCAGCTAATAATTGTCCGTTCATCACTTCAGGAAGGCATTTTGTTTGATAGGAAAGCGAAATTTCGTAAGCCATCGCTATAAAAATATCAACATGCATAGCTTTCCCATAATTCCTGCCACGTAAACAAGATAGCCGACCAAAAAACGTGTCACGATTTTTTGCGTGTTAGGTAATGCCGTCCCTTTCAGTCACACGGCTATTTAGTATTTAGCATCCCTTTAATCGTCCGTGTTAGAAATGTGTGACCGTGTAAATGTGGCATAGTAGCGAATGTAATCAACATAAATAAATAAAGGATTAAAATGTGAAAAATGCACTGTTTGAAATAAAGTAATATATATTTCTGTTCCTATAATTATTGTGTCGGTTTTTGTTTATTGTTTTTGGCAAAAGTCCACAAAATTATGCTATGACATTTGCAAATTTCACGCGCAGCGCGCAGGTACCTTTATATCAGCTATTTTACTCTCCTGGCGACACACAAAAGAATCTTGCAACAACAAATCAAAGGAAAACAGCAGCGTACCCGCTATTTTTTTTCTAAATAATAACGGTAAGGGACCTAAGCCATAAAAAGGGCCCCACATAAAATACTTATAGCAACACAAAAAAAAAACAGCAACAAAAACAATTGCAAAATAGATAAAGTGGAGAAAAGCTTTAACTATTAGAAGCTTGTTTCATTTTCATATCTTTTTTAATATTTTTCTGGAGTAAATACAACGTTTTATACTTGCTTAGCTACACTCGTTACCGAGTATGAAAATTTCCCGGTAGTCTTACGTTGACCGTTAGTTTCTGCTTACTTCAAAAATGTTGTGAGTACTTAGTATTTGTGGACCATAGTGAACCGCAACAAATAAGTGAAAAGACTAAAAGAATTTCGTGTGGACTCTTGGCCCTCCTAGGTAGGTCATTTGTTTACCTATCACTGTAATGCCAATTAGAATTCGTGTGATATAAAAAGTATAAAAAAATCTGACAACCGTGGATGTGAATACCACATCTTTACATTACTGAATGCTATTGTTTAGTTATAATAGATATATTGTTAAGAGGAGAATAAGTAACAAAACAGACGACATTATAGCATAGGTACTTGAAACATATAGCGGAAGGGATATTATATTAGGTGCGATTGTGTTGGTGAGCCGGAATAGAAAGCTTGTAGGCAAGTTATCGAAACTTTTTGAGGCGTTTTCCATTAACTGGCTAATTTTATATTTTATAAATAATTAGCAAAAGTAGATCCACCCGATTTAATATGTTTGCTTGTTGAAAATTTTCACGAAAACGTAAACAAACTCCACTAGTTGTCAAACTCAAACGCCCTTATTATTATCCAATCTAAAGCAACTGTGGAAAATTACAGATTTGCAAAAGTGCTCTGAAAGTGCCCAATCGAATACCACATAATAGCAACATAAGTTCAACGATATCGCATTACGATTTGCCCTTAGTATGCTTAGCACAAATACTTTAGCAAATTCTCAGTATACTTGTAATTTCTTACCAAATGTGTTTCATCGGCTACAGTTGCTATGAACTCAGCAATATAAATGCACCTATCTAATCTACCACCTAAATTTATAAGGCTATAGCTACCATAACTTTAGGGAAAATCCCAGCTTTTGTGTAAAAGCCAATTTAAAATGCTATTTTAACGGTAGAAAAACAATAACTTTTGGTGCATTCGTGCTACATTTTTTGCATGAACACATGGCCAAATATAATAACTAAAAATTAGTAGGTATATATATATTTTTTTTTTGCTTGACATGTACCTGTAGATTAGACTTTTTACGGAGAAATACAAGCCAACCTTTCACAATCGATAATTTATATTTGCCCTGAACACAAGGGCGAAAAATATAACACGAATGAATGGACCTCAGTTATTGTTTTTCTACCGTTAAGATAATTGGCTTTTACAAAAAAGCTGGGCTTCCCCTATATTTATGGTAACTATAGCCATATTATATTTAGGTGGTAGATTAGATAGATTAGAAAGCAACTGTAACCGATGAAACACATTTGGTAAGTAATTATTCAGTACATAATATGTACTTGTGTATTGTGTTGATCATGCTAAGGGCAAATGTATTTGTGCTGCACATGCTAAGGGCAAATCGTAATGCGATATCGTTAAACTTAGCTTTTATGTGGTATTCGATTGGGCACTTTCATAGAGCACTTTTGCGAATCTGTATTTTTTTGCCACAGTTGCTTCAGATTTGATAATCTAAGGACGTATGACTTTGACAACTAGTGGAGTTGTTTACATTTTCATGAAATTTTTCAACAAGCAAACATGTTACATCGGGTGGATCTACTTTTGCTAACTATTTTAAAATATAAAATTAACCAGTAAATGGAAAACGTATAAAAAAGTTTCGATTATTTGCCTAGAAGCCTTATATTCCGGCTTACCAACACAATAGCACCTAATATAAATATCCCTTCCGCTATATCTTTCAAGAATGCTTCATTCGCCTGTTTTGTTATCTAAACAAATAAACTTATTCTCCTCTTAAAAATATACGAGTATTAACTAACCAATAGCATTCAGTAATGTAAAGACGTGGTACCTTACCTATTCCCGAACGCTAGGTATCACATCCACGGTTGGCAGATTTTTTTTATTTTTTTTATATCACACGATTTCTAATTGGCATTACACTGATAGGTAAACAAGTGAGCTACCAAGGAGGGCCAAAAGTTCACACGAAATTCTTGTGGGCTTTTGACTTATTTGTTGTGGTTCACTATGGTCGACAAATACTAAGTGCTCACAAGTCAGAACATTGTTTAACGATCAGCGTAAGACTATACCGGTAAACTTTCATACTCGATAACGAGTGTATATCAAAGCAAGTATATTGAAGCGTTGTATTTACTCAAGAAAAATATTAAAACAAAAAATTTAACAATAGGTAACAACAATAAATAAAAGTGAAATGAAAAGATAGGTATTTTAAATTTATTTTGGAAAATTTGACTAATTTTTTGACAATAAAGATTATGTTTATGTAGTTCTTGAAAAATTTATAAAGTTATTTTAAAAAAGTAGAACAATCTTTTCAAAATAGCTTTTATAAATTTTTCGAAATCAAGAACAAAGTGGGCAATTTGTTGCAATTCTACAAAACCGTTTCTGTAAATTTTGTCGTAGCTATATACTTTTATAAGTAATAATGCCTGTTTAAATATATAACATTACTCTTATGTATCATATTAATGTATTGTAGATACCTTTACGTTACCACACAATTAAATTAAACCTTCCCATGCTTTTTACCTTGTACACTATTTAAGTAGGTATTTATTATGAAATAGGGAGAATGAAACTTACATCATTCGAAAGGTATACTGTGACATAGATGTGCACAAACAAAAAATTTCGGATTTTGATCTGACAAATCATACTGAGACCACCAACCAATGAGTTCCAATGAGTGAAAGAGGAGGCCCAAAGCAGGCTCGATTTTCCTGTACAATTTGTCTGTACGTCGAAAGCAGAGACAAATCATACTCAGACCACCAACTCCGGTCGATTTCCCGCTATTTAGCCTACAAGCTATATTTTTACGGAGTGGCCACGATTTGGTGCGCTAGTATTGTTACATAGAAATTCGTATTGACAAATCGATGCCCCAGGGCAAGAACATACTAAGCAGAGACAGACCATACTGAGACCCCCAACTCGAAATCCTCTTGCCGTTGGCCCCTTCAATTTTTTTTTCAAATTCGCCATTTTGTTTTCCGGGGGTCTCAGTCTCAGTATGATTTGCCTCTGCATTGAACAACGGCACCAACACCCGTTGGGCACGAAATGATATTTCACACAAAAGCGAAAGCAACGCATTTGTAAGGAAAACAAAAAGTTTCATGTTAATAATTACTCATAAGAAAATGTTTTTACCAAATGATTGTGAAAAAACTGTCCACTGTCCGATTAAGAGGAAAAAAAATCAAGCTAAATGATAATAGCCAACCATACACTCACACTACCTACATCTTGTCCGCTTAATGTCTTTTTCCGTTGGTTTCACTCGGGGATCCACTCATTCTGTAATCCAATGAAACAAGAAAACTGCCTCTGATTGAATTCACAAAAGTATTGGTGAAATGACAAAAAATAATTTACGGCTGCTTTCAGCTGACTTGTATAAAATACATACATTTTTGAGTCGATTGTGACTTCAAATCGAGAAGCGAAATTCTCTTCTCAGAATCACTTGGAGTATTTTTTTTTTTTTTTTTGCCAATAGAACGGTTCTCAAAATTGATTTTATCGATTCTGTGCCCATGTTCTGTAATTATCACATCGATATATTTATCACAAAAACGATATGAATTGAAAGAAAATGCTTAAAAAGTATCGATGAGAAAATTTATTTATTTAGCTCAGAAGCATTTTCTTTCAATTCATGTCGTTTTTGTGATAAAGATATCGACGTGATATACAAAACATGGGCACTGGTCACTGGTCACTGGACTCCCCGGATGGACGCTTCTTTTTGCCCAATGGAAAACGACATAAGAGAATGAGGGGTGTCCGTCAGGAGGGAGTTTCTATTATATACATACTGTAAAGTTCGATTTTCTCAATACACAAATGTAATCACCTAATGTGCAATAGCATATAATGTTTAATTAATCCCAATTTACTGCCCATAAACTAAACATCATAGTTTGCTGAAGATGCACCAACAAACATTTTTCGAAATGAATGCAAAGAAACGTTATCCTTCGCTTTAGCTGAAGAAAAACATTTTCGAATATAGGTTATTCTGGTATAACTAACAGTTTAGTGTGATGACAGCATTTGGACAATGACAATATTAAATATTTACAAAAATAAAAGGTAACAAAGGCTTTTGAATTTGTATAAAATAAAATTTCATATAATATTTTTGATCATACATCTGTTTTTGTGCAGGTGAAAAAAAAACTCTGAATTCATTAATCAGGTGAGTACACACGCCTCTGATGCCTCTTTAAGAAATTTGAACAGTACGCCGATTATGACTCGAAAAAAGAGCAATTAAGCATTATTTTATTATATTATATTTATTTATTACATTGCAAATGTGTGTTTAATTTAGTAACCAAATGATGTACCAAATTATAATAACAGGAAATATATTTATCACTGAAAATTTCTAAAACAATATGGCAATAAATTAAAAACGGAAGTACACAACACTTCATGTGGTGGATCCTCTGCTCTCGTGATATAAACCGGAAAATCTTCTGATGCGAATTCAATCAAAAACTGCCGACATACTCCGCACGGCGTCGTCAGAGCATCTTTCTGGTATGCAACCACCGCACATGATTCAAATTTTTTGTAGCCTTCACTGACGGCCTTGCAAATGGCTGTTCTTTCGGCGCACGAAACAGGTGTGAAGGCTGCATTTTCCACATTGCAACCACTAAAAATTTTGCCGCATGTAGTGCGCAATGCAGCACCGACAGCAAAGTTACTATACGGAACGTATGCGAATCTTCTCGCATCGATCGCGTTTAAGATCAGTTTTTGGACGTCTGGATCTATAATTAAATTTAACGGAATTAATTCAATTTCGCGGTAATGTCATTTTGTAACTAATACCCAATTCACTGAATTGCTTTGTACAATCCACATGTTTTCCGGCGTTTGATTCCATTGAGTTGTTGACTTATATTTCAGTGTACTAAACGAGCACAATTATACTACGCGACGTTTCGAGCGTCTTGTCTCTAGTGTCTAGTATAATATCGGACGACTTTCGTATTGCGTTGTGTTCGTGATTTGTGTCACATTTATATAGGAGTGCTGAGAATGATAACTTATGTGAATGTGGTATTCGATTGGGCGCTCTCAGAGCACTTTTTTTTTGCTCTCAGAGCAATTTTTATGTTCGTTTAGTACAAAAAAAGCAATATTTTTCAGATTTCAGAGCACTTTTGCGAATCTGGATTTATTCTCAGATTTCCTTCAGATTTACCAATCCACGTGCGTTTGAGTTTGACAACTAGTGGAGTTTGTTTACATTTTAGTGAAATTTTTCAACTGCAAAGAAACGCATTGCATCGGGTGGATCTATTTTTGTTAATTATTTATATACAAATGTTTAGAAATCAATCTGGGCGATCATTTTGAATATTTTCATATAAAATTTAACCAGTGAATAGAAAACGCTTAGAAGTGTCGAAGGCTACACATATTGCAGTCGCACAAATATCAACAAAAAAAAAGAGCAAGTGACGTTTTTATGTTCGATTAGCCACACGAAATCTGAAATCTGAGAGCAAATCTGAGAAAGCCCAATCGAATACCACAATAGACGCGCTAGTTTACATTGCGTGGGTCTAGGTTGGGTATATCTATGCAACAGCGTTGCCACAAAGATACAATTGTATCAAATTAGCTACAGTTTTGCTTCCGTGCAAAGAATTGATACTGAGATACCTCTCTTTTTTTGATTTTGGTTCAATTAGATACATTTATCAATTTTCAATTCAAATTCAGCAAATCTACCTTTCTCACATATTTTTTATTTTTTTTTTCATTCTTTCATTTATTCTGAACTGATGTTCCCACCCATACTGATACTATACATGTACGGTACGCGACTTGAGCACTATTGAAATCGTAAATTTCTCCTAATTTAGGAGAATATGTGAGTTATTCAACTCAAATTCCTATATTCTCTACAGTTGCCGAAGTCAATAATCTTTATTGTATACAAATTCTAAAAATTTATTTAAAATACGAATGAATTTTAAGCCAATACACACTACTCCGCTAAATACTAATTTATAAATTATATTTTTTTTAAAATTATTTATTTTTTTACGTACTAAATGTGAAATATAACGATTTTTTTAAGTATGTATTTCGTTTTTAATAAATTTGAAAAAAAAAATATTTTCTTGTGATACATTTGGTACATTTTAGAGGCTCAAATTTAGATACTTTTGATACATTTTCAAAAAAAAAAAACCATACATTTTTCAAAAAGTCAACGGCAACGCTTTATGCAACCTCTGCTAGTATGGCTGTGGCCTGGAGTACTGCAGAGGCAGACATGCGGGCATAAACGCTGAGAGCTTTGATAGCGATAGGTTCTATCTATCTATCTATCTCAGACACTATATCTGAATTCTGATGGCATATGCGCGGGAGTATATTGTGACGTGTAAGAGAAACAACATTTTAGGGGGCAAAACTTAAGCGAAATGATATTACACACACTTATTGTCATATCATGTCAAAAATACACATTTATTTTTAAGTGAGAGTGTTTATAGATTGTTCTTTCCGTGTTTTTGTTTTTCAAGGTTGTATGTTTTCTTTTTTCTAATTCTAGTTGAGTTTGTGTGTGAAGTAGCTGTTTAATATTAGAATATTGGGAGAGGTTTTCGTGTAAACAGCAAGCTTTTAATGATATTGTGAATAAATGCATAGATCATAATGCATGGCATACAGCAACCTACATGATCGCTGTATAGTTTCACAAGAGTGTGTGAGATTGTTATGTAAGGGTTTGTACACTTGAAAACCTGGGGTTCTCATAAACGTTACTGGTAGTATGACCGTTTCTGGCTGGTTAATTTAGCAAAGCCAAGTCGCTAATTTATTAGTTATATAATTATCACGTCCTGCTGAAATTAGTTTTCGTTTGAATTTAAATGCAAGCATATTTTTACTTCCCCAATTAGGCTTTGGTACCTTCTTGTTTTTGAGTTGTTTTTTTTTTTTTTGTATTAAGAGTAATTTATACAAATTGGCAGCGTTCCACTGCATGCAAATGACAAGAGGCGTGTCAAACCCCATATAAAAAAATTTACATTTCACCAATTGCTCTAGATGTCTAGCACTTTTTGGGAAATTTCTCAATCTAGCGCAAAATTACCCGCTGCATTGAGAGAAAAAAACAAACAAAAAAACACCTGTCAAAGGAAATCGTTCAAACGTTTACAAAATAAAAATAAATACGAAGCCGAGAAAGAAGAATTGTGATTAAATTCTTAATAAGTTGACATTTCGCATATGCCGCTGACGTAGAAAACGTTACATTCCAGACGAATCTAGTTTTTGCGTTCAGGTTACATTTTGTCAAGACCAATCTAGTCGACTTCAGATAACTAGTTTCTTGAATGTGCCCAATGATTAAAAAATGTGGATATCTTTCGTACGACTATCCCCCCAAGACCCATTTGTTTACATCGTTGTTTTTGTAATTTCAATCCCTGTCTGTGAATGCGTGTGACTAATGTGGTATTCGATTGGGCTTCTTCATTTGCTCTCAGATTTCAGATTTCGTGTGGCTAATCGAACACAAAAACGTCACTTGCTCTTTTTTTGTTGATATTTGTGCGACTGCAATATGTGTAGCTTTTCTAAGCGTTTTCTATTCACTGGTTAAATTTTCTATGAAAACATTCAAAATGCTCGCACAGATTGATTTCTAAACATCTGTACATAAATAATTAACAAAAATAGATCCACCTGATGCAATGCTTTTCTTTGCAGTTGAAAAATTTCGCGAAAACGTAAACAAACTCCACTAGTTGTCAAACTCAAACGTACTTGTAATGGTAAATCTGAAGCAAATCTGTGAAAAACTCCAAATGTGCTCTGAAATCTGAAAAATATTGCTTTTTTTGTACCAAACGAACATAAAAATTGCTCTGAGAGCACCCAATCGAATACCAATTTAAATAGAATGTTGATAATGGCCGGCCAACATTCCTTATGCTTTTATGGGCAACGGGCTGTTCAATTGTTTTGTGTTTCGTATTGAATTTGTTTGGTTTTTGTTATTGCTTTGATTGACTTTATGAATTTTTGCGGAGAATAAACGGACGGAAGGTATACACTCTTTTAATTTATTCATCTTTGTGCCATGATTTTGTGCGGTTTTACCGCAATGACGGTAGGGAAAGCTCCGGATTGGATTTGAATTAGTGAGAAAGCCGCTACCTGTGAGCATCGTAAGCTTATTACGATAGTTTGGCACTTTTTCGAAAAACCTGACACAATTTGTTTCTACTTTGTCCCTCTTTTTATTTGGATAAGGCACTTCACAAAATTTCTCAAAAACTGTGATTCCTGAATAACAGTATCATAGTATTAAGCGAGCCAATGCTTGTTAAATGTCGTGCAATAGGTAATTCTAAATTGCAGAGTAGTTGTAGAAATGATACTTTTTTCTTAAAGATTGTTCTGCAGGTGAGCTAGACACTATACTACTAAACAGTAGATGCAATTCGTTTTCAGAAGACAAATTTTAAAATGAAAACTATAAGGGGTCGATGTTGTTTTAGAAATATATAAAACAAATAATAATAATTTGTTGTAAATATATCTCATTTCTATTTGTACTTTTTAAGATTTCGTTTAATTAAGTTTTGCAAAAGTCGCAAAAAAAGAGGCGGTGAAAGAAAAAAGTGTCTAAAAAAAGTTTAACAAGTATTTGCTCGATTAAGCCCGTATGACACTACATATTATTTTGCATTGTTTCTGCTTTTAAAATAAGGGTATTCACTTAAACGCGTAAAAGCCTCATTAACTGCGTAAAGTGCAGAAATTTACCACCTCGTAAATGAACTGTCAGATTTTGTATGGAGAATAGTTTACGCAGACCTCATAATTTTCCGCGACGTTTTAGGCTCGGAAATCACCGCGGAAAGTTGCGCAAATCACAAATGTCAAACTTTGACAGACAGTCGTCTGTTGTTTGTTTGTTTTCAGAGTTTTTTTTTAGAAAGATCTCAAAATGGTGAGAGTTCAATTAAAAACAATCATAATTACTGCCGATTTCTCCAAGAATTTAATAAGTTTTTTTCTTTTCGCTTCCTTTCGGCATTTTGATAGTTTGACAACCGACTTAACAGTCGATTTACGCGATTTACGCAATGATATATCCGAGGGGTGTTCACTTAAAGCACCTCAGAAGTTTATGCTTTTTTGAGCTGCATAATATTATGAGATTAAGTGAATACCCTAAATGAAAGTAAAGCAGTAGGTACGAAAAAATAGAACGAGAATTTCCGATAGGAGTGAGTGCGCACACACCAACTTTATCAATGGAGACACATCAAAAAAATGCATTAAAAGCAATTGCTAGGTACACTTTTAGTTTCTTACACACCGCTTTTGAACATAATAAAAATGAGGAAAAAATGTATTGTCATACGGGCTTTAACACTGCAACATAGTACCAAATTGTATCAGGATCATAAATAAAAAGCTAAATTCTAGCACAAGGGTCATGCAGGTCACAGCGCGCGGCTGACTTACACATTCAAATCCAATCCGAAACGTTCCCTAGCGACACTGCGAGGAAAACCGCACAAAATCAAGGCCCTTTAAAGTTTTGTGCAACGCTTCTCTTTTGATTTCACAACTAATTTACTGAACGCACTCAAATGAAATGTTTTGTTGATTGATTTGACAGCTGTTCCTTTTTGTTTTTATGTGGTATTCGATTGGGCGCTCTCAGAGCACTTTTTTTGCTCTCAGAGCAGTTTTTATGTTCGTTTGGTACAAAAAAAGCTATCTTTTTCAGATTTCAGAGCACTTTTGCGAATCTGGATATTTTCTCGGATTTGCTTCAGATTTACCAATACACGTGCGTTTGAGTTTGACAACTAGTGGAGTTTGTTTACATTTTAGTGAAATTTTTCAACTGCAAGGAAACGCATTGCATCGGGTGGATCTACTTTTGTTAATTATTTATGTACAAATGTTTAGAAATCAATTTGGGCGAGCATTTTGAATGTTTTCATATAAAATGTAACCAGTGAATAGAAAGCGCTTAGAAAAGTGTCGAAGGCTACACATATTGCAGTCGCACAAATATCAACAAAAAAAAGAGCAAGTGACGTTTTTGTGTTCGATTAGCCACACGAAATCTGAAATCTGAGGGCAAATCTGAAGAAGCCTAATCGAATACCACATTAGTTAAAGGGATAATTTTTGGCTAGATTAAATATTATGGAACAGATTCGTTTTTGTTAAATATGGACCCACTAGAGCAGCTTAGAAGTTTAGATATTGAAACTACATGCCGGACGTGTCTTGCTAATTTAACTAGTGTACAACATAATGTTTTTCATACAGTCGACCTTAGAAAAAAGCTTCACGTATGCACTTCAATAGTGGTGGAGCATGGAGACGGTTTTCCTACGAGTATTTGTCCATCGTGTTTTACGAAACTCAACGACTTCTATGAATTCCAACAAATGTGCATCTTGGCTATGAAACAATATCATGCTCTGCTTAATGGTGATGAGAAACACAACAAATTAAAAGATAATGAAGACAAGCTAACCGTATCGCTTGTACTGCTGAATAAAACTAAGACAGAACCGTGGGAGGATCCTTTTGAAAATTACGAGGATGGTGAGATAAAACCAGAGACTTTAATGACAGTGGAAGAAGTTTTTGTCTCGAAAAAGGAAGACTCTGATAACGATTTAAGTTATGAATTTGAAGATGAAGTTAGTGAAGTAAATGACACAAACAACGATCCCGTCGGCAGCCAAAACAATAATAAACAAACAAGAAAGAGAAGATCAAAAAAAGGAGATTCTTCGCAAATCTCACCTCTTGTTTGTGAAATTTGTGACAGACGATTTCACAAAGAAATGCTGCTTTCTGCACACAAGCGTACTCATGAGGGACTTAAAGCATTTCCCTGCAACCAGTGCGACAAATCATTTTCCAAACACTGCAGGCTTAAATCTCATATAAAAGTTATTCACGAGCAGCAGAGTGAAGAACGCTTACTATGCCCTGAAAAGGGATGCGGTCGCACTTATGCTCTTAAAGACACCCTGCGGTCACATATTAGAGAAATGCATGCGAACAAAAAACCCGAACGATTATCGTATATATGCGAAGATTGCGGTAAAGTGCTGACTAGCCTGTCAACGCTGAGAAATCATCGGTATCTTCACACTGATCAGGAACGACCACACGAATGCACTCTGTGTAATAAGCGATACATAACAAGTCATAAACTAAAGGAACATCTCAACCGGCATGCTGGGGTTCGAAACTATGTGTGCCCACACTGTGGAGCAAGAAAAACTACACGCACCGAGTTAAACACTCACATCAACTACCACACCAAAGAAAAGACTTACCCATGCAAGTTCTGTGACCTGGTTTTCAACAGCATTGGCAATTTTGGCCGACATGTACGTACTGTTCACGAGGGCATCAAAAACTACAAATGCAAATACTGTGAAAAGTCGTTCGGTAAAGCTGAAACGAGGAAACATCACGAAATGACACACACTGGGGAGAAGCCGCACGAGTGCAAAATCTGCCACAAGAGGTTCATTCAATCAGTTTCTCTGCATAAGCACATAAAGATTCACACCAAGGCATCAGAAACCCTAGCCAGAGCATTTGCAATAGATCAGTCCAGTAGTGGATCTACACAGTAATAACTGACCCAGTAGAGGAACATCTACGGCACTACTTTTCTCTTTGCATCCGCTTTTATTGTAAGATTGTAGAAAACATGTACATGTTTGTTATATAGAATAAATCATAACTAAGTACTAAAAATAAACAAGATGCATCATTTGCCTTCAAATATTTTTCGCAATATAGGTAGTTTTAAGTTCGGCTGAACAGCTCTCAAAATCACCTCGGTTTTCACATGTTAAAGGACTCCATCTTTTTTCCAAAAACAAGCAATCCGAATTAAGAATGTTCAAAATCGTTTTCATATTGAAACAACAATCATTAGCCAAATTGTCGAACGACTTTGTGCTTTCCAGTACCGGTGCAAGGTGCAGATAAATAGGTATAATTTAATTCAGCTCATGGAAACTCACTACTTACATTCCCAGCGTAATCCCCACGTGTTTGCTTAGATAGTATTCAACTGCACAAGCAAAACCAAAAGAAGTTACCTACCTATTTTACAATATTTTTTTTTTATTATTTTACTTTCTTGTTATTTTATGATGATGATTGAGATGAGATGATTTTGATGATGATTATTTGCCTGGGCTATACGATCATGGACATGCACTTAGTGTCATTTGAGACCAGTCGATATTAAGTGAGTAAAAGAATGGTTTTTGGGTGCAATTTCTCAACTAACATATCTAAAAATCCACAAAATACTACTTTTATGCCCATGGCCGTTTAGTTCAGATCATTTAGTGATTTTGGCAAATGGAAAACTCTTAAGCAACTTCAGTTTTTAGGTTGTATTTGGCTTTGATGTTATTTAGCTCCTCTTGTTTTTTATCCACATCCAGACGTTTGAATGCCTTTGTCGATTGATAGTACAAAACAACTAGGTAGCGATTACAAACATTAAATCCAGACAAATGGTCGCAGGCGTTTTTAGCATCGAAAATATCCTCGTAGACAACAAAGGCTGTACCACGCGTCTCAGGTGTATTGCCACTAATAGAAAATTATATAGGTTCAGATGCAAGTTTATTTTATTTAGATACTTCATATACTTACACACGAATTTGTCGAATGGCCCCGAATTTGCCAAAAATATCGTACATTTCATCTGAAGTGATTTTATACGGGAGATTTCGTATGTAGAGCACCCGGTTCACCTCAGGAGGCAATCGGATCTGTATTAATATATAATGATAGCTTCTAACATGTACTTGTTTTTTGTTTTATAAAAGAAACCTACGTTATTCCTTTTGTTCATCATATTGACAAAGAGCTGAGAGTCAGGTAGCTTTGTTATTTTATGTTCGTTCCGAAGTACTTCGATGAATTTGATCCTTTGTGAAAACTAGTTCGAGTTCGACACCTCGACGAAGAAAATGAAACAAGAAAAAAATCGAAACCCAAATAAATGTTTGACATTTGACTGAGAGCTTTGTCTCCAGAAATAAGTTCAGCAGCTAGGAACAGTATGGGCAAAATGGCTACATCCAATGCTAACAATATTTTTTATAACGCTCGCTGGTGTATGTCAAAGGTAATCGAATTAATTAAGTTTACATTTTGCACACGTATTTGTATATTTTCGGATCACAAGCATAAAGCTGCATTTACACGATCACGCACGCGCATTTTTGCACGAGACGTGAGTGAGAATACCGTTTTTCCCCAGTCAATGCTAGTAAAGGAGTAAGAATGAGATCACAAATCAGACGCCTAAAGTGTCATGGATGTGCTGCCCATAATATTATAGGTACGTAAAACGGAAATAAACCCAATTTCCGGAGAATATAATTTCTGTAATCACTTGAAAATATTTCTATTTCTGATTTAAAACATCTGAAATGAGAGCGATTTTAAGTTCCAGTAAATTAAACCAAAAATGCATCATTCAGTTGTACGAAATTTATAAATAATTGTCCGCTCATCACTTCCGGAAGGCATTTTGTTTTATAGGAAAGCAAAATTTCGTGAGCCGTCGCTATAAAAATACCAACATGCATAGCTTTCCCATAATTCCTACCACGTAAACTAGATGGGCGACGAAAAAACGTGTCACGTTTTTTTGCGTGTTCTTTCATTCACACGGCTATTTAGTATTTAGCATCCCTTTAATCTTCCGTGATAGGAATGTGTGACTGTGTAAATGCGGCATAAGGCGTTTTTCTTTTTTAGTTCAGAGCACAACCTGAACTGTTATACAAAAAATTCGTGTTTCTTTTTAGCTCAGATACATCAGAGCTCAGAATTTGTGTTTCTTTTTTCGTTCAGAGCGCTATCAGAGCGCGCTCGATGAGCTCAGAAGGCGTTTTTCTTTTTTAGTTCAGAGCTGAGCTCTGAACAGAGCTCGATCATTATGAGCGCGCTCTGAAGCGAGCGTGCTCAGATTGTTCTGAGGTATTTATGAAACACACTTGAGCACATAGTTTTCATAAATGCATAAATTAAAATTTATTAATTGTTATTTATTAAATTAGTTAATTTTCAGTTCCAAAACAACAATGTTCGTCCACCATTTCAACTATTTTGCTTATCCTGTGTTTTTTTTCTGTCAAATGTGACTGGACGTGTGCAATCAGCTATACACTCAGCCTGCTCAGTCAATTTATTCTGAGCTCATCGAGCGCGCTCTGATAGCGCTCTGAACGAAAAAAGAAACACAAATTCTGAGGCAAAGATAATGGAATAAAAGAGATGGATATCTTTCGTACGTCTATCCCCCCAAAACCCATTTGTCTACATTGTTGTTTTTGTAATTTCAACCCCCGTCTGTGAATACGTGTGACATAAAAAAAGCATGTTGCTAATGGCCGGCCACCATTCCTTTTGCTTTTCTGGGCATCGCGCTGTTCAATTGCTTTGTGTTTCGTATTGAACTTGCTTGGTTTTTGTTAAGGCTTAGATTAAAATAAAGAAAATAGTGAAAAACACATTTCGGAATAGCGAATTCTTGCATTAAAGTCCAATTCATGAACTCACAAACACTTAAAAAGAAATGAGCAAACTGCGTGACTTCCTGAATTTTACGGGAAAACAGCTTGTAGGCAGCCGCCCTTCCACTGGAAAGTTATCCATCTCTGTATTCCATTATCTTTGCTATCGTTTGCAGGTACACCAACACTTAAAAATGAAACAAGCCATCTAGTGGGAAATAGTGGAAATAATTTTCAGATCATAATTCATGATCTCGATGAGAAGCAGGATCATGTGCTGTTGTTGTAATTGCATGTAAATCGATGATCTATATGGATCATAGCTGATAATAAAAAACAGCTTAGTCTCTATATACAATGGTAGTACTAATAACCCAATTTTTTGGAAGAACTGAATAGTAAAGACCCATTAGGTTTGTTTGACGTGGGCCCTAGTGCGCACTAGTACGCACTGGGTTAACCCTAATGCGTTCGATATAGCACTAAACTCGCCCTGGTACTGAAAACCTGTGTTTGACATGGCTTCAAGGCCACCCTAGTTGTGCCCTGAACTGACCCCAGTTAATTTGTGGGGGCAAGAATTCAGTGCTGAGTTTTGCTGTCATTTCGCTTGCTGTCATTTCATTTTCAAACTCGTCATATATATTGCGAACACTTTTATCAACTATTTGCAATACACAAACCCAAATTCAGAATTTAGTTCACTCATTTTTAACTATAAACGGGAAATAGTGTTACCAAAAGATAAATATTTGTCAATATTAACAGCTGACAGACTTCAGGGCAACGTTTTGCGTTCGATATAGAAGCCGAATTTTCAGGGTAGTGCAGGGTTTTTGACAGGCTTGAAAATTAGCTGACACTTCCCAGTGCGCACTAGTGGGCACTAGTGCTAGCCACGTCAAACAAACCTATTGTTTCCTTGGTTATAACCACCTTGTTGCTAACAGCGCATTGGAGCTGAACACACCCTTTCGCTGAATATGCAAGAGTGGGGAAGAAACGTCAAACTTCTAATAATTTTGAATTCAACGACTTTTGAGTGGGACGAACGAGAACTGCATCGGATCATTTTTAATTTTAGTTTTTACTTTTGCTGAATATATATTACTTCCACTTTGGACAATAAAAGTTCGAAGTAAATAAAATACTAAATTTGTTTGATTCGGTCATCAACATTTCTAAAATTAAAAAATAAATTGGTAAATCTAAAGAAGTCCAAAGAGACGCTCTCGCTGAAAAACCTCAAGCAATAAGCAGTTCGAAGGAGCTGTAAGTATAGTTTCTATTGCTCATTGGACTAATTGCAACTACCCCAAGGATGACGGATTGTGCCAATTGCGACAAGCCCAACAACAGCGAGGATATGGTCCAGTGTGATGCCTGCAAAAAGTGGTACCACTACAGCTGTGCTGGAGTAGATTCGTCGGTAGCAGATAGGAGTTTTGAGTGCGTTTCCTGTGCAGAACTCAACGAAACAGTTCGTGGTAGTGTAGCAGCTGTCGATGATGACGCTAGGATGGTGTCACGCAGAAAAGAGAAAAGTATTCAAGGAGGCGTCGACGCGGCGGCACGATCGGCTAGAATAAGTGTTGCATCATCGGGCAAGAAGAAACTTGAATTGGAGCTAAAGCGACTTGAGGAGGAAAGGAAATTGGATATGCAGCTTTAAGTTGAACGGCAGCAAAAGGAAAAGGAGTATCTTATCAAGCGGTACGAGTTGTTGGCTCAAGAGGATGACAACAGTGGTATTGAAGGGGAAAGCTGTCTAGGGAAAAGCAGGACGTCGGAATGGGTGGATCAAGTTAGGGCAGAGGGTGCCCCAGAAGATCTTTAGACCGACGCTGTAATTCAGACGGAGCTATTACTGAAATCTGCTGTTGAAGAAGTTCCAGAGGTTGGTTTGAGTAGGAGCCAGATATCAGCTCGACAGGTACTATCCAAGGAGCTACCAGTTTTCTCCGGGCGACCAGAAGATTGGCCGCTATTTATCAGCAGCTTTGATAACAGTACACGTATCTGCAGCTTGTGGAGAAGCTTCCAGCATCGATTCGACTCAATTGGGCATTGCATCGTGGGACTGCCGAATTAAATTTAGCTCATTTTGGCGAATGGCTCTATAAGATGGCGGAGGCTGCGAGTTCGGTGACAGCATTCCCTCCAACTGTTTGGAAAAACGAAAGGCGACAGGCGGGATTGCATGCTCACTCTGAGGTGCAAACTTCAAGAAAGAAACAAAGTAGCTCAAGAGGAGGATGTTTTGTGTGCGAAGCAGATCACAGACTTTTGAATTGCAGTCAGTTCAAGTCGCTTCCTATCTGGAAGAGATGGGAGGTAGTAAGAGGAAACGGAATATGTGAAATATGTCTTGCCCATCGGAAGAGTTCCAAATGCCGAAGCTCGAGCAACGGTACATGTCACAGCCTGCTGCAGACAGAGGAGCAAGTCAACCGAAATCTTTGTATCTTTGTATGGCTCATCAACGGAGTGATGGAGTAAATACGGTGTTCAGTATTGTACCAGTAATGCTGTATGGTAATGGTAAGTCGATAGAGACTTATGCATTTTTAGATAGTGGCTCTTCTCTGACTCTCATGGAACAAAACATAGCAGACACATTGGGGCTGAAAGGAATTGCAAAGCCATTGTGTCTTAAGTGGACTGCGGATACCGTCCGCTACGAAAAGGCGTCGGAAGTAGTTTCATTAGAGATATCGTCCAGGGGTCAAATAGATGAGGAGCTTGGTCGGAGGTATCGATTACAAGATGTTCGAACAGTTGGAAATTTGGCATTGCCTAGGCAGACAGTTCAAGCGTCAGTATCCACATTTGAGTAGTGTACCGTTGCCGACATTTATAAAAGCAAGATGTAGCATTTTGATAGGCCTGAACAACCAGAAACTGACATTGGCTTTGAAGACTAAGGAAGGAAAGTGGAACGATCCAGTCGCTCTTAAGACTCGACTAGGATGGTGTTTGAGTGGGGGAAATGCAAGTGGTGTGGAAAACAACGGCGTGTATCACATCTATAAAGCCTGTGACTGCGATCGAGAGTTGGATACATTGGTACGTCAGCACTACATCTTGGAGGACCAAGGGATCGAGAGCGTTTGCTGCGATACTGCGGAAGACATTAGAGCTAGAAAAATCTTGGACGAAACGGTGCATAGAAAAAGAGATTCGTTCGTCAGCGGTTTGCTGTGGCGAAACGATAATGTCATCATGCCGGACAGTTTTCCAATGGCTCTCAAGAGGCTGTCGTGTCTGGAGAAGAAGTGTATCAAGGATCCCGCACTTTTGAAACGACCAGGTGAAGAATTTAGTAGACAAGGGATATGCTAGGAAGCTGAACCAACACGATCGAAGTGTGCAACATCCAAGGGTCTGGTATTAGCCTACTTTCATGGTGAGAAACCAGAACAAACCAGATAAGAAACGAATGGTGAGGGACGCAGCAGCCTCGACGCAAGGGGTTTCGTTAAACAGTATGCTTTTGAAGGGTGCGGACGAACTAAAGGCCCTTACTGATGTTCTTTATGCTTTTCGTGTCAACAAAATTGCAATAGCTGGTGACATTGAAGAAATGTTTCACCAGGTCCAAGTTCGGGAACAAGATCAACACTGCCAAAGGTTTTTGTGACGGGGCCCTGAATCGAGATGTCAAGGTCCTCACATTCGGTGCAACGTGCTCGCCCAGTATTGCGCAGTACGTTAAAATCATCAACGCAAAGGAATACGCCAACATATTTCCACGAGCTGCGGAGGCCATCATCGATCATCATTACGTTGACGATATGCTGGATAGTGTCAATACGATCGAGGATGCAATTCAGTTGGCAAAGGACGTCAAATATATCCATGCAAGAGCTGGTTTCAATATCCGCAACTGGCTATCGAACTCTAGGAGCGTATTGCGAGCATTGGATGAACCTGAGGATCGAGACACTAAGATGATTGACAACATAGGAGAAGGTGCACATACGATGAAGGTGTTAGGACTTTGGTTGAACACAAGAGATGACTTTCTTGGTTTTTCGATGCAGTTTGTCAAGATGCAGGAGGACATTATGAAAGGGTCACGGATGCCGACGAAAAGAGAGCTGCTGAGGGTTCTTATGTCCATCTTCGACCCGCTTGGATTTCTCGCATTCTATCTGGTTAGACTAAAGGTGTTGCAGCAAGAGGTTTGGAGATCTGCAATTGGATGGGATGATGTGATTCCAACGGAGTTGCACGAGAAATGGGATAGCTGGCGAAGATTGCTAACGAAGGTGGAAAAGGTGAGAATCCCAAGATGCTACTTTCCTGAGGGCTTCAGCAAGAGAGCGAAAATTCAGCTTCATGTTTTTGTGGATGCCAGCGAGGAAGCTATGGCAGCGGTGGCATATTCATGGAAAGCGGTGTCATCGGATGTGCACTCGTTTGTGCAAAGAGTAAAGTTGCACCATTAAAACCAACATCAATACCCAGGCTGGAGCTGCAGTCTGCCGTGTTGGGGTCTAGGATAGCGAACTCGATATTAAAGACTCACGCGGGAAAATTGATAATCGAGCGAAGGTACCTGTGGACCGATTCAAAGAATGTGATTTGCAGGTTAAGGTCGGACGCAAAGACATTTAAACCGTTCGTGATGTTCCGGGTAGCCGATATTTTGCAAAGGACGAGCTAGGATGAGTTGAATTGGGTCCCAACAAAGTTGAACGTGGCCGACGAAGTGGTCGAAGGAGCCTTCCTTTGGGAAAGATACCCGATTATTTGCCGGGCCTGATTTTCTTTATCAGGGTGAGGAGACATGACCAGCAATACCAGATGATTTTAAACACTACAAGGAGGAGATGCGTCCAAAGTATTTGTTGGCGACACATTTTAATTACCATGAACCTTTGGTGGATGCTGACCGGTTTTCGTCATGGACGCGATTGCACCGCAGTATGGCAAGAGTTCTACGCTTTATCGGCAACACAAAAGCGAAAATCTATGGACATTTGACAAACAATGGCGTTTTAACAGCAGACGAACTTTATCGATCGGAGCAGATCTTATTTCAAATGGCGCAGAAGAAGAAATTTGTCGACGATTATGCGATTTTGTTAGCTGGGAAAACACTGTCCAAAAGTAATTGTCTATATAAATTATCAGCCTATATGGATGGGGATGGAGTGCTGCGGGAGGAAGGATCGATGGTGCCTGGTGTGTCGACGAAGGGACAAAGCGTCCCATTATCCTACCGAAAGATCATCGCATAACTCTTTTAATCGTAAGGATGTATCACTTGAAATTTCATCACAAATGCCAGGAAACAGTCGTCAATGAAGTGAAGCAGAGATTTTGGATAGCGAGTTAACGCCCTCTAGTAAAATCAGTGCGTCGAAAGTGCCAGTGGTGCCGATATCTCCGAGCTGAACCAATAGTACCAGAGATGTCTCCATTGCCCGAAGCTAGACTTGCAGCATATACTCGACCGTTTAGTTATATCGGTGTAGATTTCTTCGGCCCGATGTTGATTAACGTTTGTAGGCGTTCGGAGAAGCGTTGGGGAGTTAATTTTACTTGTCTGACTGTGAGAGCCGTCAACGGACTCCTGTATTATGTGTATAAGGAATTTCATGGCAGGACGAGGTGTACCGAGAGAAATTTACTCGGACAACGGCACAAACCTGAAGGGAGCTGAGAGAGAACTTAGGGAGGCTTTTCATCAAATTGACTGCAATCTTATCCAGGAGAAGTTTACTAGCTCAGACACAAAATGGTATTTCAACCCACCAGCAGCCCCGCATATGGAAGGAGTCTGGGAAAGACTAGTGGGATCTATAAAAAACGTTCTGAAAGGAGTGACGCGAAATCAAAGGTTGACCGACGAGTCCTTGCAGTCGATGTTGATTGAAGTTGAAGGGATCATTAATTCGAGACCACTCACACACGTATCGGTTGAGTGCGATGATGCGGAAGCGATGACACCGAACCACTTTTTTCTGGGATCGTCAAACGGAAGCAAGCCACTAGGTCAGCTCTGTGACAAAGACCTAATTCTTCGGAAGGAGTGGAGAAAGTGTGAGCAGCTAACCAACTTGTTCTGGAAACGGTGGGTGCAGGAATATCTGCCAACACTTACACGGAGGACAAAGTGGTTCCAGAACGTTAAGAATATTGCAGAAGGAGACATAGTCATAGTGGTGGATGAGAATCTTCCAAGAGGATCTTGGCCAAAAGGATTAGTGGTTGGAGTCACCAGAGCAAACGATGGCCAGATACGCAGAGCGACAGTTAGGACAGCGAACGGCGTGTACGTGCGGTCTGTGGGGAGGTTGGCTGTTTTGGATGTCAGCAATACTGAGGATGGTGAAGCAGCGGCAGAGGCAGCTGTATCACCGGAGAGGGGAAATGTTGCTAACAGCGCATTGGAGCTGAACACAGCCTTTCGCTGAAGATGCAAGAGTGGGGAAGAAACGTCAAACGTCTAATAATTTTGAATTCAACGACTTTTGAGTGGGACGAACGAGAACTGCATCGGATCATTTTTAATTTTAGTTTTTACTTTTGCTGAATATATATTACTTCCACTTTGGACAATAAAAGTTCGAAGTAAATAAAATACTAAATTTGTTTGATTCGGTCATCAACACACCTTGAACTACATGTTGATCAGTATTTACACTTTCTGACATTTTGCTTTTTTGCACGCAAATAAGAACAAATTCCTAAATAGAAACTCCTGTTCAACACAAATTAAACGCGATTCCCGATTGGAAAGTTTGTGGCATACAGAATAAACACAATTCCCAATTAAAAAATAAGAACCAAATAAGAACGAATTCCTGATTGGGAGTATTTTACTGTAACCACTATTCCCAAATAGGAATTCGTTAGGTATCCATTTTGTATATAAAAAAATGCATATGGAAAATAAAAAATTTTAATAGTACAGCTTTGGTGGATATGATGTGGTTAAATAGATCGAAATGTTTCTATTATGTCTATATAGACATCGTAGATTTATTTTATACTGATTTTATAATGCTCCTAAATATTTAGTGAGGATCAAGGTTTTTTTTCGAAGTACATTTACTTGGGTAAATAGGCACTTCTTTGCCGCCTTTTTATTTTTCGTTTTATTTGAGATGGTTGTGGTTATATATACCACCTAAACTTTATTTTGGGGCGGTCACGACTTCACCTAAAATGGTGAAGTGTAAACAACCCATTAGTCATCAAACAAATTCCACTACCAATTGGAGACTAGAATCTGCCAAATAAGTAGGCTTATTCTAGAACCATCGAGTTTGTTCGGGAAGAATCGGAATCAACTAGAAGTTTCCCGATAGATGACGTGTGGATATTAAAAGGCCGGTGATAACAGGGAGGACAGTTAATTTTTAAGCACTGATTGGTAAAGGTCGAAGTAGTAATCGGTTGTGAAGTTAAATAAATGTAAAGTGATTGATTTAGATTTAGTGCATTTGAGAATTGTTTTAAGAGATATTGTTTTGAAGTGAATTATTAAAATGATTCGTAATAGTGTACTAAAGGTAATTTTATTAGAAACTGAAACAGAATAGCGTTTTATCTTTATCCCAGCTCGGATGTAACAATATTATAGAAACAATATTTGAATTGCTGTTTTACTTACCTTGTTAAAAATTTTGTCACAATTCCACTTGCTCGGCTTCGTTTTTTCTCTCAATGCACAGGGTAGTTTTGCGTTAGATTGAGAATTTTTTTTGAAAGGGAATTTTACAAAAAGTGCTATTCGTTTAGCATAATTGGTGAAACGTATTTTTTTTTTATATGCAGTTTGACATGCCGCTAGTCATTTAGCAGGCAGTGAAACGAGGCCAATGGCTAAAAAACCAAACGCACCGCTTGATTGAATGCATTCATCAACTTTGTTGGGGGCTAGTTTGAATTTTCAAGTTGCAGATCATTGTCTAAACCATACCTAGCTTTTCTAGGAAAGCAATTCACATTATAGCAATAAAAAAAAAATTACAACATTGCATGTAAAAGTGATCCTTTATTAATATACATAATATAATGATAACCATATTTATTTTACTTGAATCCACACAATAGAGTTATGTAAAAAATATACTAGTTAAAAAAGGTCTATTCGCGTACTTTTCCGAGCCAAGCACTCAAAATCTATAAAAATCAAAAAATTTTGCGGAACTCACTCGGAGAGTGGAGCTACTTTATTGGCATTTTGCATTGAAGATCCGAGAGAATTGCCCCAAAATCCAGAATTGCTCTTTTCAATAAAATTCGTTGCAGGACTTTGGCAATAGTGGTAGACACCATGTAGATGTGATTTGGTTTTTTGTTGCTACTTTTTTTTCTGTTTTTCAACAGTAAATATGAATGTTTTAATAGCCCAAACGAATTTATTTCAATTAAAGTTAATAATTTGCACGCATAATTGTATATTTTTAGATCACATACCGCAAACACAACAAACATTCAATCTGATATTTTGCTGCAATTGACTTTAAAGACGGATTTTAGATTGATTTTTTGTCAACTTTGTGCATTTGACGTATTTATCAGTACATACTTGCTGGTTCGAATTCTCTGAGCTTTTTCAAGCCAAGAGAGAAACTACTTGTTACTCGTTATTAAACCGCTTACACGAATGAACCTTATATCGGCAACAGAAATCGTTGTAGCAAAAAGATGCCAATTAACAAGCTGCATTTTAATTACACTAAAGCTCAATAAAATACAATTAGAAATAGAGGATAAGACTTAATTAAAATGTGTTTATAAAAAATACAATTTCAAAATGGAAGAAACACTTTAACTACATGTTTTGTCAGGGGAATTAACTTTGGCTCAGCGTTTTTCGAACGGTTGCAGGCTTAAAAAAAAAACTTTGTAATGTCGAAATTCAATTATTCATGATTAATAAATACTTACTGTTCTAAACCAATATGAATCAGCTTTGAACATAAAACGGTGGGTTAGCGACATTTTTGAAGCTGGTGCAATTGCATGCATATGCAAATGCTTGACACTTATCATTGGCGGCCAGTGGAATCCACAGAGAGCATCTTTTGTATCGACGCCCATGTTTGTCAAGTGATCTTTAAGTGATCTTTCCATGACATCAACTAAAATTAGATTATTGTACGCAATAACTTGTTATATCTTTTATAATATAATACGCAAATAAAATTTATTTAATTTTTTAATTAAATTTTGTAAATATAATTTTGAAATTTACTTCATTTGCTGAACGCGTTCACTTAAATACGATAAATACATCGCATTGGTAGCTATACACTCATTCTATGTTTTCATTTTCACATTTCCATCTCTCAAAATTTTCCTTCCAATTTTCATTGGGGTTTTATTCATGCAATTATAAATTAAAAATGCTTTACATACTCAAATCAATATGCTCCCTTCGTAAAGTCTTTGCACTTTCATAATGAATCTTCGAAACGGCCAGAAAATGATTTTCCGCAGCTGGATTTATGTCTCTAAATATCACTATCTTGTCGTTCTCATACTCGATATTCGTCTCGGGAGATCTTCCACCAACAATCTCACAAAACACGCACTTGCTCATATTTTTGTTGATTTGAACAATTAAGTTAAATTAAATAATTGAATTTTAGAAATTCAAACTAAAATCCACAAAATCGTGATGAGAGACAAATCCTTCAAAGAAACAAGTGTTGTGATAACAAACGTCACTCAGCTGCACAGATTTCGATGAGCAAGCTTTCTATGAAAAAACTCTACACTAGTTTTGTGCAGTGAAAAAGAAATTGCAATCAAGTGTCAAATTTTTAGCAGTGGCTGTTGACAGTCAACAGTGGGTGTAGCAGAAAAATATTGATAAGCTGATTATTTTCATTAATCGTATCCGTATGTCATAAATGTATCGCGAGTAATTGTTAAATTGGACAGTTGAAAATGAATGAACTCAAGGCTCCCTCGTTGCAATCATTGCTGGAATCTGATCGTGGGTCTACCGACAGCTTGTTAGCAGAATCCTTGCAATTGGATATAGAAGATGTAAGAGAATGCCGAATTGGGAAATAAAAAAAATGCAAACACAAATTTCATTTGCAGCTGGACGATGTGGAGTACTCTATACCTCCAATGGGCACTTTACCAACGTTAGCAAGTGTCCTCAGTGAGTTCGAGGGTGATTCAGATATTACATCGGAAAATACGATACCAGCTCCAACGCCAACTCCATCAATGGGCGGCGATGAGAGCACTCGTGGTGGAGGCGGTGGTTCAATCATGCGACATGTTCTTTTGCAGGGTGTATCAGCACAAACATCATCGGCAGCGGTAAGTTGTTTATTTTATGTTTGACACAAACTGTTCAAAGCACATTTTACTTGCTTTTAGGATCGTGTACATGCTGGCTTGGCTACTGCTTGTGCTGTATCCCAGTTAATAGGGGTGGGTACGTCGCATGGTCATATTCTCAATTTCGACAACACACAAACCCTTCGGTGGGCTCATCAAGACAAGAATTCTCAGGGTGCCGTTACGGCTCTGGACTACAATCAAGATTGCTCACGTTTGTTGGCAGGCTTTGCACGTGGCCTAGTTGTTATGATAGACACACATTCTGGAAATGTGCTGCGAAATTTGTTTGATTGCATAACACCGAACACGGGTGTTCTCCATGTGAAGTGGACAAGTCGCCCAGCTTTGGCCCTGTGTTCTGATTCTGGCGGTTCGGTATGGTCGCTAAGTTTTACGAGAAAGCTGGGAATACGGGGCTGCGCATCTAGGTGTTTGTTCAGTGGAGCTCGTGGAGAAGTGTGCGCTGTGGAGCCGCTTATCACCGATGGAGACATGCAACACGACTTGGATCAATATTCAATAGCTGCCCTAGCAACATTGTCAAAGTATTTTATCGTTACAATCCGACCACGACTAAGAGTCATCAAGTTTCACACACTCATTGGACCACCGGACTGTTTGCCGTTGCTCGCTTGGCAAATGGTTCTTATCCAAGCTGCCGATTCGACACGAACTATTGATCCTGTTATTGTAGTGGCCCGTGGCAACCAGTTGTTCTTTCATCAACTTTTTATAAATAGTGGTCGTGTAAATTTATTGTTCCTGAGACACGTGCAGCTGGCTTGTAATCTTTTGTCCGTCCATTGGTTGGGTCCAAAATCAGTTGCCTGCTTGGATACTTCTGAAATCCTGCACCTAATTGACGTACGCTCTAGTAAGGAAGCCGAGTGTCTAGATATCGCAAACGCCGGCGTTGTCTATGGATCAGCGCAATTCAAAGGACTCGCCACAGGGGGTAATGTATCACCAGCATTGGCGCTGGCTGGCAGCTATGCCTGTTACAATACTATAATCTCTCGAGGCACTCAGCTATACGTCCTAGGGGCGCGATCTATGCACATGATAACTGTGCGAACGTGGAGTGAACGCATCTCCTACTTAATCAAGCACCAGCGATGGGCTGAGGCATGTGATCTAGCCATCGAAGGTTATAAAACAGCTGGCGAACGACCGCGAAAGAAAATCCAAGCCAAGGAGCGAGCGATCCAACTCTTCAAGGAGTATATAGCTGCATCTAGTCGGGCCCCAGAGTATTGCCTAGGCTCCATTGTTAACTGCCTCATCGAAGTAAACGAACTAGACTTGCTATGGGATGAACTCTGGGACAGATTGCACTCCACTGGCTTGTTTTTAACTCTCATCACCGCACACATTGAGAAGGACTCGATAAAGCGTGTGAATCCGATTATATCACAGGCGTTGGTCGATTTCTGGATTAACCTTTCCCCCCAGAAGCTCGAAGAAATAATACTCAAACTAGATTGGATGTGCTTGGATCTCAATCAAGTGCTCATAGCTATAAAGAAAAAGAAACTGTTCAAGGCGCAAATCTACCTGAACACACACGCACTGGGCGATTACACTATTTCGTTAACTGAATTGATACCACAAATCGAACACGAAGATCCATATTTGGGCAACTGCTTACTTGTGTACGTTTCAAGCTGTTTGGCTGGACGTGGCTATCCACATGGTGATATTCATCCTGAAGAGGTACAAAATGTAAAACATGAAGTCCTGCGTTGTCTGGCCTCACTGCATTCGGCAACAAGTGAACCCAATGAAATGCCCTATCCATACCTAAGAGCTCTATTGAGATTTAACACACGAGAAACACTCAACGTAGTATCACTGGCATTCCAGGAAAAGGAGTTCAACGGGGAGCTAGGATTTTCGCACCGTAAACGAATCATTAACATTCTGCTTGAGGTTATGACACCAGAGAACGCAACGGTGAGCATTAGTTTTTAACACATATAGATCGTGGCGCTGCTAATGCATATCTTTTATTGTCATTGTCATTCTTTATCGGTTTTCTTAATACGGTCGCTTTGAATGTTTCTTCCAATCTGCAGAATCGTAAATTTCTTCTCGCGTTATCTCTATTTGAGCTTTAAAAGACCAAGGCAGCTGACAATTAAAAGTCATAACTTCAGATGATATTGGCGTGTACGTTTTAAAATGCGAGCAGATGCAGTTATTAAGTAAAAATAGTATGTAAATCGAATTGCAGGTTGCGGTATGTTGCCGATATTTTGAGTTATTTGGGTGGCTTAAATTTCATGTGCCGTTTTCCTAATTTAATCGATGAACACATTCTAAGTCCTTTCGTTATATAAGCACCCGTACGATTTTAGCATTACGCAATCTTAGTACCATTTTGAAGTCTTCATGTGATTCTTCCTGTTATTCTCGAACTAACATCACTCTTCTTTCATTTCAGTGGTCCGAGATCGGATGGCTTTTGAACTTCATAAGTCAGCAAATCTCTTCAAATTGCCTACCAGCGGACTCTGTATTGATAGAAAAAGTAATCAATTACCTCGCAATGGAAGAAATAGCTGGTGAAACCGCTAGGCAACACTCCGAACGTGAGAGCGCTTGGCATGAGCTACTGTCTTCCAACTTTCTACTTCACATTCCATTCGAAGAGCAATTGCGTATGGCGCGAAAAGCCCGCTGTTACTGTGTAGTAGAGTACCTTCTGGAAAGACTATCCAGATTTGATGAAATTCTGGAGTGCTATTTAGAGAACCCACTTCGCTATAACGCCATGTACCACTACATTGAGAAGCATGTCAAAACGCCGGAACGAAAGATACTCGATCAAGTGGTGGCACATTTTCCTCGCATTCTATCCATAGACTCGGATCAAACCACACGAATCGTCGCCGATTACTATAGTAACAACATAGTGGACTTGATCGCGGCCACCAAAGGCAATACGAAACTTCTCTTTGCATTCCTCAAAGCTCTACATCGTCTTTCTGTGCCACTTAATAGCGTCAACAGTGAAACCCTTCTCGAACTGTTGTGCGTCCAGGAACCAGAAAATGTCGATGACTTCCTAGAAAACTGTGATGCCTACCGTATTGAAATCGCTTTAGAGATTGTTAAGAAGCACCATCTCACGTCCGCATGTATCTTACTCTTTGAGAAGCAGGGAGACTACCAAATGGCATTTAATATGTCCCTCGATGTGCTGAAGGAAGCTACGGATGCTAATGCCGAGGCAAGTGCCCTACAGGTGAGTTCCCTTTGTACCCGGGCGTCACAAGTGTTGTCAGTACAAGAACGCGAGGAATACTGGTTCGCTTTGCTCAAGTTAATACTCTCTCGTGAACATCTCAAATCGATCACGAAAAGTATGCTCCACGAAGCTAGTCAGCATGTAGATCTGCCCCGACTCGTCCAACTGGTAATGAATACTAGTACAGTGTCGGGCAATATTGGTGACATCAAGGATCTGCTCATGGGAATGCTTTCGAATTCTCGTTACGAAACGCACGCAATGGCAACCACAGCTAAAATTCTCGGCACTGATTTACATGAGAAGTTTGTCAAGCGACAGAAGGAGGCACATCGGGGCCTCTGGGTAACGTTTGTGAAATGCGTCATTTGTCGGCACAGGCTCTACAACCAAAACGATGTCCTTGTCCTCGGTCCATGCGGTCATTCAATGCATGTGCGTTGTGTCGAGAAACGAGACGGTGAGAGAAACGTTTCCCAAGTGGACAGTGAAAACGAACGCAATGCAGAAAGTGACTTCAAATGCCCGCGGTGTGGAGCAGAGATTCCAGGATTAGAGCCAACCGAGTTATCGCAGCCAGCCCTAAAGCTGATCGAGTGCAATCGAAGTAAAGAGAATGTAGAGTTGGGTATTTTACAACTTAAAGCACCGCCTAGGAAATTCAAAAAAAGCAATTAAATTTTAGGTTCGCATGTAGATAAGCAAATATGTAAAGTTATGTTGACAAAAAAATTTTCATTTGCTTAATATCATTTTTAGCTGTTTTTATTTTATTTTACCTATATGATCTCTTTAAATTATTGGTTTTCATGTATTTCAACAGTACGACATACAATTGTTGTTCTTAACCATGGAAATCAATGATCTATAGCTATACAGTTCATTTGGGTAAAATAAAAGTCGCCTTGTGTGTAATTGCGCTTGAACTGGATCTTACTCATGGTGGAAAGAGTGACTTTTCAACTTATTTATGTCAGAAGATGACATTGTTGGAGTTTTTGGTTTCATCCTATGTATTCGTCTACCTACCTTTCCTTATAAATTTAAATACCTTTATGTTGGGACCCAATTGTTCCCTGTAGAATATTTTTCTAATTTCAAAACGCTCAGGACATTCACGTAATAATGTTCGGGTGCTTCGTTATAGGCCTAGCTGGTACTTTGAAGATGTTAATTTTATTTAGGCGGTTAACCGGTAAGTTTCTCATACCACGTCTATTGAGATTTAAAATCCTTTAGCATTAAAGCGCTGAAAAGCTATTTGATATACGATGTTTACCCCATTTACGAGATACATTTCATGTGTACCCAGTTTTTGTTGCTGAATTTGCTCTGTCTGGGGTTTTTCCCAATTTTCACACCTCCCTTATTATTTTAAGGTTAACAAATCACCCTGAATCTCCAATACTCTCACACAAAATTTTCAGAAGAGTCAGAGGTTGGGTAGTAGCTACTAATAGCAACTTGTTTTTTTGTTGAAGATTGTTGAATTACAAGACTGCTTTCAGTTATCTTATATTGAACAACAAGTTTTTTTGTTAAAGTTTTGGATCAGTAAGCCAACCACGTTGTTCAATTTCATATCAGTAAGATATACTTCTTTTTTTGAAGCAATTTTAAATTCCAAGTTAAGTTCTTGGGAAAATAGTGACCAATCTCCAATTTGAGGATGTCTGCTTCAAGGTTTTTACATATATTTGTGTATATTAACAATATCCCATGTAAGATGACTCGAAAATTTATCCGTTCTGAGACTGCTCACTTTTTCACACAATGTCAAAAACAAGATTTCGTAAAATCTAGCGTACGGGAAGAAACCGTTCAGGGGACTTATTATGAGAAATTCATAAGATCTACTCAATAGTGTTGTCGACATATGATGAAGAAACAGTTCCAGGGAAATATTAGTTCATTATAATCGAAAAACAAATGAATTTTTACAAAATTTATCAACGCAAAATATCAGTTGAACCATCACCTATTCCGCCTAAAGTGATATCCACACTCAACTTTACTTTTACTTTAGAAACACTAGCATTTACTCAGTATTCCTATGTTAACACGTCGCTTATTTTTATTTTTGTGTGATAAATAGAAAATTTATTAAAAAAAATATTCAAACTAAGAAAAAAAAACACGCTTAGACCTTAAGAGATAATAAAATATATTAAAATTATTAGACAATAGACATACATATAAATACAGCGTAAATGTTTATATATATAAATACAATTAACTTACGAAAAAAAAATCAATATTGAATTAAATAAAAAAAAAATTTACCTCAAGCCGCTGAACTGTATAAGTTATTATAATGCTGGACATAATCAGTGCACAGTTCGCCTAAAAAATGTTTTCAGTTATTAGGGTTCCGGTTCAATTATGTGCGACGAACTTACTCTTCAGGAACTCAAACGATCCACGCTGGCGGAAATTTCGCAATTGGAAATATTTAAAAACACTGTGGAAAATTAAATCATCTTTTGACTTTTGTGCTGCCTCCAGATACTTTCGAGCGGATATTGATTCTCCTTCGGGTAGGGTTTTTGCTAATCGCAATGCGTCAATAACTTTTCCTTGTCCCAGAAGTACCTCAATTATGATCTAAAGGGGAAATGCAATAGGTTTGAAATATTTTCGGATAATTGCTAGGTTGGTGTTGTAAACTAACCTCATTGGCTTTTATTTTACTGAGCATGTCTAGAGCGATCTGGGGAATGGCCGGATTCACATTGCTGTGGGAAAGTAAAAAGCAGGCAATCGCCTTTGATTCTAGTATGAGGGAGAATTCGACTAATCGACGAAGAGTGTTGAAATTACGGTTTTGTATCAACTCAGTGATGATTAATTTGCTAAGATCTTCCTGAGCGGAGATATTGTATTTACTTAACGATTGCAAATATAGAATTAGAATAGTTTCGGCATAGGGTCGTTCGACAATGTGACTGAATACGTAGTTGTACATATCCATCTGATCGATGAGAACTTTCGAAGGCGCTGGAAGTTTTGGTATGGTTTTCACTGTTGATGGTTGAGCCGTTTGTGTTTGAAGTTCTAGCTGCACCCATGATCTGTGAATGGAAACTGTGTTTAGCGAGATATTTTGTGTTTACAATGGCTAAGTTATTGATAACTAAACGAAAATGGCACAAAATGGTTTTCAAATATCAGTCTTTGATTTGAGTTTAGTTACATGTTGTCTTAAGATACATAAATAAACAATGAATACTTGTTACGTACGCCTACAATCATATACATAAGAGACAACAAAGTATAGCAACCCCTGACAATTCCTGTTAAGAAATATCGTTGGCTGCAAACTTTTTTGTAAAATATATACAGTGAAGAGCAATTACAATTTAAAATAATAAAACCCTTACAAAAACAAATTAAATTCCCATAGTTCATACTTACTCATAAACTTTGTTTATCTTGTTAAAAATATTCTCCAAAATAGGCAAAAGCGTTCCATTGTACTGATCGTCGACTAGTTGCCTCAACACCTTGATGAGAATAGCTTTTCCATTTGTTCGTTGAAGCAAAAACTCAACAAGTCGCACTCGATCTGTAATAAGACTGCAGAGTGGTTCTATCTGCAAATATAAGTACCACATGCAACCGAGCTTAGCATCAATGACGATATTCGGTTGGAACAGCACCCAATTCGTAGAGTCTAGCAATAGAAAATATATTAGCGTGTCTGGTCATTAAGAAATCTCAATACTTACACAATTCGCACTGCATAGTTTGCCCATCCAGCGAAAGGCTTGGTAACTTTAAAGCAAACGGTCTTATTGAACGTCCAGCTGTGACGGGAGCATGATATATAACGTCATTATACGTTTCGCCACTCAATGCAATGTCAAACAGCAAAGACGTAGCTGATGCTTGGTGGTGCACTACCACCAGGTTATCTACGGTATTTATGGCGAAACGCCCACTATGCCCCAGTCGCAGAATATGGCATTTGCGGGGGGCCAGCCCAGGGCCATTTAACAGGTACACTTCAACTTCCATTAGGCCATTCGCATTTGTTTGAAGAATCAGAACCGCGAGGGTACCGTATACTTGACCAAGAGTAACTTTGCTTTCTGGTACTTCTCGATTTGGATTTCCCACTATAAAAAAGTTATTTTTGATTTTTATATCCAATGAACCGCATTCAAGATCTTACAGTCTAATTTTTGCAACTTGGTAATAGTCTTCTGTTTTATAATCACTGGTGTGAGAGTATTACTGTCGGAGGAGCATAGCAATGCAATGTTTCCCTCCGAACACCAGGCAAACCATTTTACGCCCATTGCTACCGCTTTAATCAGTTTAATTTGTCGTTTCTCCATAATCACTGTAAATATTTCTACCCCTGTGTTTGAAATGAGTGCACACTCGCAATTGTGTACCCAGACAAATCCGTAGATGAACGCATTTTTAGCCTGATGGGTGATAATTTCATTCAAAAGAGGCTGATCTCCTTGAAAACAAATAAATTCCACTGAGTTGTCTCGGCGTTGTACGGCCAGAACTTGATTGTCGGGTGAGAATTTTATTGAACGAATCGTACCACGATCGTTCATACAAAATGAGATGACCGATTCTTCGGTAGGTCCTTTGACTACGACTCCCGTGGCACCACCAGAACGCACTGCAAATATCTAAAGGGACTTTATATCGTCTTTCAAAGACTACAAAAGCTTATTTGCACCTACCTGTTTATTTGAGTCATCGAAGAAAACATTTGTCAACTGGCTTACTGAATCAAATCGTATTGCATTTTTCGAAAGTTCAATATAATGAAGAGAGTTTTCCATGTTTTGAAGATATATTAAAAGAATTATTTATTTGAAAACAAAATTACGACGGCCGACAGGTACAGAAGGCAGAAGAAACAGCTGATTTTAGGTATATAATCTGTTTAGGAAATACGTCATTACTGATGACGGACGCCAGTCGTTTTAATGGGGACGTTCAAGTATTTAGTTATGTGGTATTCGATTGGGCTTCTTCGAATTGCTCTCTTTTCTAATGGCGTTTTCGATTGAAGAAAAGAAGTGCCCTTTCTATGAAAAGATCAAATCTAGAAGTGCTCTTTCTATGTTTTCTATGTTTCATTCAAAAAAAAGTGAACTTCCAGGTCAATTCTTAACACGAAAGAAGCGTCCGGAATATTTTGAGAGAATTGCCCTGAACTCACCAACACACACTAGCAAAATGTCAGATTTAAATGTTTGTTGTGTTATTAGAAACAAATTTTTAGCTTGTGATCCGAAAATATACAATTACGAGTGCAAAATGTAAACTGAAATTAAAATATATTGATTTGGCCTATTAAAATATTCATATTTACTGTAAAAAACAAAAAAACAAGTAACAACAGAAGATCTAATCACACATTTATGGTGTCTACCAGAGACAATACTGAGACCACCAACTTCGGCCGATTTCCCGTTACTTAGCCTACAAGCTATATTTCTATGGGGTGGCAAATGCTAAGTGCGCTTGTATTGTTACATAGAAATTCGTATTGACAAATGTCACGTAACTTCAGAAACAAATACACTCGCACCTTGCATATGCCACTTCCGCTTTGGGCAAAGTGGCTTGCAGCGTTCATAGAATTTTATCCGTTAAATTTGAAATTGTACGTTGTGTGAATAATATTTTTTTTAGGAAAAAGTGTACATTTGCTTAAAATATTTGCGAAAAATTAAGAATGTAGGTTGGTTGAGGGAAAATAAAAACATTTTGAATAAATTTTCTTTATTATTTAAGAAAAATTTACACAGGAAATCGAAGATAATTACATATATCCAAAAGCCGGAAATACACAACCATATTTGTCCTAATATATTTCTAGTATGTAAAACATTTCCTTTAGATAGTTTTATTAACCACACAAATCAAATTATTCACCTTCAAAAAATTTATAATTACTAACCAATGGCATTCAGTTCTGCTAAAATGTGGTATTCCCGAACTCTTTCACATTTCCGCACGGTTGCCGAGGTTGGCAGCATTTATTTTTGTATTTTTTGTATGTTTTTGCATGTCACACGGATTCCCAATTGACAGAACACCGATAGGAATACAAAATGGCGAATTTGAACAAAAATTGAGGGGGCCAGCGGCAAGAGGATTGTGAGTTGGGAGTCTCAGTATGGTTTTTCTAAATTACTAAATTACATTTCATTTTTGTAATAGAAATGAATTCATTACTGTTGTGAAATGAAATAAAATTTTTCCATTTCAAATATAAAAAAAAAATTATTTTTCTTCAACTTTAAATCCTCAAACGAAATGTTACAAAAAACGAAGCCATCTGGTGGCGAAACGGAGTTCGCCGGGTTTGCAAGTCAAAATATTAAATATTTGAATTCAATCTCGTTTCTAACATCTTTCGGACTTCTTCGTTTCCAAAACCCCAATGACAATCCACTCATGACTTTTCTTCCTTCTGTATGTATGTATGTACTTTATTGAGATTTTTGTTTTTGTACACTTTTATTTCTTAATTCTATGCATAACAGTCTCTTGATTACTTATTTTTATTTTGCCGACTTAGAATTGGTCAGGCTATACAAATTATATATTAATTTTGTTTTGTTTTAAAGCACATTACGGTTTTTAAGACTGGGTCTTTTCATTTTATTTTAATTACGTCCACTCAACAAGACGATTTCTAATTTGAAACTTAACCTATAACAAATGAAAGATGGATAGCAAGAGAGGAAGGTCGAGAAATGAGAACACCAGATAGGAACACCTATAGATGTCTCTATCAAAATCACTGTCAGTGAGCGAGTGGAATGGAGGAGAACCCAAAAAGAAAAAACTTAAGTACAGTAGGGTCCACTTGTATACTTGACTTTTTTGTTAACAGTCATCACATTTAAAGGTTCTATGAGATTGTTCTCAATTTTTGTATGGCTACTTTGTATTATTAATTTCTTACAATCTTTTTGAATGTATCGTTTTAGTTTTACCTTAGCATTATGGTTTTGTGCTCATTACTTAATTATATCAGGCTTTAAGTAGTTACAGTCTTATTATTAGTAATGTATTGTTATACAATTTTCACAATAGAGTTAAGATTTTATGTCTTGGACATAGCTATCTCCTTACTTATATTTAGGTAGTTACATTTGTATAGAAGCTTAAGCTGTAATTTATTAATACTTAATGGCTAATTTAATTGTACATGTAGGTAGGTATTCAATGACATTTCTTTGTCTTCTTTTTTTTTTCTTTTCTTCCTTCTTCGCATCAAATATCTGACAAATCACAAAGACACAAACCATCACAAACTTTATTCGCATTTGGACCAGAATTCCTAATTTATAATTGTTAAACATTTTCAATTATTCAAATCCCCAATTCAATTATATTCAGTTCCGTTTTTAAATTTAGTATGAACGCAGCTATTGCGTTATGCCATTTCTGCGAGGCGCACGGACCATGTGCAATTTTTTCTACCCAAACATTACGTGACACCAAACTAGAAGATTTAAGTCTAGATGCTCAACAAATTTCTAATAAACTATGCTCGGCGTGCAATTCCCTTGGTCAATCGTGTGCTATCTACAGCAAAGATAACGAGAGTGGGGCCACTTTCCTTAGTACACAAATTCCCGCTTTACCAGAAGTAGCGAATCTCATCAAACAGGCATCGGTACGTAGTCTGAGCTGCGAAATCAATTGTCACAAAGACGGTGGGTTTGTCTTTTTTGGTGACTCGTCTAGGGGTCATGTGCTAAGTCACACATTTCATGTTAGTGATCTTCAGGTAAACAAATAATATTTCCTAGTAAACAACGGATAAGTATAATACCTGTTTTTTTAGGCGCGTGGATTTTACCAGCTCTTCTCTATCATTATCCTTATGAAAGACAAATATTTCCTGTTGAACATTAAGCCATTTCTTGCTGATCATCTTCAGGTACATTATCAAATTAATATCACACCCTAAATACTCACGGTGTTGTTTAGAAAATCTCAACAGAAATTCAAACATCCGCACAAAAAATAAAAGATGATGAAGAGGCGAAAGGATCTCCAAGGCAGCGACGGCTTTCCAGCTCTCAATTGCTGGTCCAGACACCACGGTCATTGGTTGAGCTGACGGGTGAAAAGAACATATTTGCAATTCTACACTCTCACTTCTCTTGGATACTGTTGGCAGGTTCGAGGTTTCTAACGGAACACGTTACATTTGGAAATTTACCTTGGTTACCTCCGGGTCCATCGATGATACGTGCGCCAAGACAATTTATAACTTTGCCATATAAGACCGAAGAAGACCAGCTGGACGAAGACCAGGATGAGTTCTTTTCGTTAAGGCACGTAAAGCGCGTGCTTCATAACGAATTCCCAGCAGCATGTTATTGTGCATTGACGGGTGTAAAGGTATTTGCGAAAAGTCTCTCAATTAAAATTAAGTACTAACTTCTTTTCCAGATAATAATTCGTGGATCACCTGCTAAAACGTGCAACTTTATTATGTGCCTTAAAAAACTACTGCCCGAACAAATGCACAACTTAATACAAGTCAACGCACAACAGTTTCTTACGAATTTCGAATGCAAAATTGTGTCTGTGCCGTCCGAGATAGCAGTTCCTATAGCTAGTAGTGCAACATTTCGTATCGATTTCTTGGACAATGAGAACGATGGAATATCTATCAAGTGGCCAGGAGAGATGCCAAATAAATGTTGGTCTTGCGGACAAGGAGGAGTAAAAATTCGATTACTGTTGTTTTTTTTTTAATTTCAGGGCCTGATTTGCTACTGAAACTAAACAAAGCTGTTGAAGAACAACGCTTCACCGAGTTGGTACTTAATAAACAGACTAAAGTGCTGGTGGAAGAGTGGAAAAAGTAAGTTTTTCGTTTAGTTATGTACAGTAAATGAGCTGTTTTATGAATAAATTTCTTATGTAAGCTTATATAAGCTGGTAAACTGACGTCAGGCTTAAGACCCAATGATGTACAGCTAGTAAAGGAGGTCGACAAAAACACTGGGAACAAAACTATCCACATCTAGACACTTCAATATTTATCTCCATGTGCATGATCTTCCATCAAGTAGTTTCTGCTTGCGCCCACCTTTGTATCAATCAGGGATCGGATTGCATTCAAAAAATGGTTGGCGGAACAGGCCAATACCAGCACCATAATCCTAGCTTTTCACAACGATTGGTCTGTGAGTTTCTATTTTTGGGACGAATGGAAGGGATTCCAATGTCGTTTTCCATTGGGCAAAACCAAGTGTCCGGAATCGAAAAAATCACTTCTGAAACCGTTCCATTGGCACAAAAAATACTTTGAAGAGAATTTCGCTTCTCGATTTGAAGTCAGAATCAGGGTTGCCGTTAACTTAAAAAAAAAGTCACTAACTCGAACCTAAAAATCCACTAGATATGCTAAAATTTAAAAAAAAGTCACTAGAAAAAAATTTTCACTACCTACCAAAAAAAAAAAAAAAAATATTCAATTTTAACAACATTTTTATTTTGATCAATAAATAACTTATAAAAAAAAAAGCAAAAGTTTATTTCTTCGCAAAGCCAAAATCTCCACCCCAGCCGAAACAAAACAATCAACAACAACACGCAAAAAATCAAATTGAATATTGCAATTTGCAAGTGTCAAACTCGAATACCAGGGATGTAACATCACCAGGGGCTTAATAATTTAGAAAAACATGTTTTTGCAAAAAGTCACTAGAAAAGTAACTAGAATTTTTTAGTGACAAAAAATTAATTTTTGTCACTAAACTTTTGAAAATTCCACTAGATATAGCGACAAAGTCACTAAAACGGCAACCGTGGTCAGAATCCGCTCAAGAAGCACTCACACAAGTGTAATTTACGTATTTTATACAAGACAGCTGATAGCAGCCGTAGATTATTTAATTTCACCAATACTTTTGTGGATTCCTAAAAAAGCAGTTTTGTTGATTCCAATGAATGAGTGGATCCCCAAGTGAAACCAATGGAAAACGACATAAATTATTACTGCTTTTTCGGGGGATCGAAACACAGCCTAGCACATTTACTAATGAGTCACCATGCCCCTTTGGATAGGCTTCGACTTCAAAGATATTTTCAAAATCACTAATTTTCGTCTAATATATTATCGAACTCATTTATGTTTTCTTTTTCAGCAAAGTCATATGTCTTAACCAAGCAAAATCATCAAGTGGATTGGCAAAACTGAAAAGGGTTCTCGGTGTACAACCGCAAGATCAGCCACTAGTTAGTTATTGGAGTGCGCACTTGCAAGGAAACTGATATAAATATAAACGAATAAACACAAAATAATAAATTTGAACCAAAACAAAGCTGGTTTTTATTTTTTCCACTGCTCTTCTCTTTGCATACAATGTCTTCTAGTATAAAACAATTTTTTGTTGTTGGTATTAACATTTTACTTCTTGTAGCCACAGCTGCTTCTGCGACCACGAGCGCGTTCGAACTTACGTCCCTTTGATCGCACGTATGGACGAGTATGTGAGTGGGGTACTCCAGGTGCCTTGCCGAAATGCTTGTTAGCAGTACGTGCGGTACGCTTGCCTTGCAACAACAAAGTCTTCTTGCCTGTTGGTGCCTTCAAAGCCAACTGATCGAAAGTGAGAACTTCACCACCAGCCTTCAGGATACGCTCACGTGCCTTCTCGGTGATATGCAAAGCACACACGGTCATCTTGGGAACGGTAAGAAGACGCAAGTCATTGGTGATGGTACCAACAACGACAACAGTGGAGTCTGGTTGAGCAGCTTTCTTAAATAGACGGCTGACACGCTGCAGTGACATTGGAGGCCTATTGATTTTGCTCATAAACAAACGTTTAAGAACAATTCTGTTAAACTTCTTGTTGGTACGACGCTGTAAGAAGCGGTACAACTACAAAAAAGAGGAATTCTTGTTATTGGAATCTCTTTATAATTTAACGAAGAACTTACCTTGACGAGAAGCCTCAAGTAAACATCTTGAGATTTGGGCTCAGTTCGGCGAACTTTGCGATCGTATTTATGGCAAATATCAATACCCTACAGCAGGAAATTAAATGAAAAACACATTAATAATAGCACTTTTAAAAGCATTCACTTAACAGTTTTCATAGAACATAACTAATATGTTGGATGTAAATGAATTTATTTTTCTTATAAATTTCCGAACGAGTCTTACCATTTTGGCGACCGGAAAAAGAAAGAGATGAAATATGGCTTATAGGTTGTCAGTTTTGACAATTGAAAAATAATACCAGTGAAGTTGGATGCAGTACAAATTGATAATTTGATTTTAAGTACTTTTATTTTACTCTGCTACAATATTATATAGCTGCTGAGAAAATAACTACGCGCATAATATTATGTTAAATGCCTTTATACGGTTGTACAGCGATTCTGTCTACATGTAAGTATATATTAATAAAATCTTACAATCTTTATAGATCATTGATTTATTAACGAAAAAATAAACAAAAACTCGTAATATACCTACCTAACCAAACAAGGAAATCTATTACATTTATTTGTCTTCAGGCTCTCAAACTTTCATCGGTTTCAGTTTTGTCGTTCTCAATTAGGCTTTTCAGATTTCTGCTGCCAAATCGAACATAAAATCCGAATTTTATTGGTTCTCTTGTATATTGAGTTGGCCGCAAAAAATATTTTTTTCACTTGCACTGGAAATCCATTTCAATTGATTTTTACACATTTATAATAGCTCATTTAGAAATAATTTAATACAAAAAACAAAACGTTTCTTACTCGAGAAAATGAAAATTCAGTAAAAACAAAATCCTTCCAACGATAAACAATTTGTAACGGCCAGCTGTGTGTCATACACATTGGTATTAGTGAAAGTAAATATGGGTGAAATCTAAGAAAAAACGAGACTTCTTAATGGAGATTTAAATCAAAAAAGGTTGATTTTTGGCAAATCGATCATGAAAAGCAATCTCGATCAAAAAAAAAAATATCTTTCTGCCAAATCAAAAACGATATTCATTTTTGGAAAGGATTTGGTGTGTGTAGTAGAAGAATACAGTGAAATAACTTAAGAAAATAGTTTTCGTCTCTTTTTATTAGAAGTATACCTACAAGCAAAGATAATGGAATACAGAGATGGATAACTTACCAGTGGAAAGGCGGCTGCCTACAAGCTGTTTTCCCGAAAAATTCATGTAGTCACGCACATTTGCTCATTTCTTTTCAAGTGTTTGTGAGTTCATGAATTGGACTTTAATGCAAGAATTCGCTATTCCGAAATGTGTTTTTCACTATTTTCTTTATTTTAATCGAAGCCTTAACAAAAACCAAAAAAGTTCAATACGAAACACAAAGCAATTGAACAGCGCGATGCCTAGAAAAGCAAAAGGAATGGTGGCCGGTCATTAGCAAAATTTTTTTTTTTTGTAAACAATGTAAACAAATGGGTTTTGGGTTGATAGACGTACGAAAGATATCCATCTCTTTTATTCATTCATCTCTGGCTACAAAAAGATTCAGTAGCACTTTACCAATGGAAGGGAGTCAGTGATACCAAATCGTGGGCAATTGGTAATTACTTATTTCCCGTGCAATTTCGAATTTCAAAATAAGCTAAAAGGGCGAAAAAAGGACATCTTATTTCTCTCAGAAGAAAAAGGACATTTCAAAGAGTAAACCTTTTAAATTTAGTCTACTTTGTGCTTTTAATATGTACATATATTATAACTTTTTATGTATGAATATTTTCGTGGAAATATGGTGGGGTTTTCTAACAACGGCATGGGCAGAGGGTATTTTTGATATTCGTCGTGTTTAAGCCTGGCATTACAAAAGTTCCGGCAGTATCTATTATGTCATTTAAGCGTGATACCTCTATCCAGCTGAATCTGGGATATCAATATGAAATACCTTGAAATAACTCCATACCATAATAAATAAACATCGGTTATCATAAAACATAAATTTTTATATATACTTTCCCAATGATTTAGAGTCGGTAGCGAAAAATTATGATGTAGCCTTTTTTACTTGGCATAGTTCAATAATAATTCATTTTTCTGAATAAACCCAAACAAGGTTACGGTATGACAATATTTAGAGTGATAAGAAGCAGCAAAAATGGTGACAGATTTATTGTTATTTTAAATGCGTGTAAGTGGGAACGCAATATTAAACAATTACATACGACGGAGAGAAAAAGTAATAAATATACATAATTGTTGTAAAGAAATACTTTTGGGGAATGATAAATGTAATTGTATATAGTTTTTGAAGTGCAAATGTTAAGCCAAACCACGCAAACACCCAATATCAGGTAAGAGTATTAGCTCTGATACTAATTATGTTTTCTTTACAATTTTCATAAACAACACCATACCTGCAAAATATAAATATCGGTTATGAACAAATACAAATAATGCAATGCCTTACCAATAAATATGACTATGACAAAACCAAACATTAGGAACGTCCAACATTTCCACGCATTCTTGGAATGTTCCTGTAGTTTATCAGTTTCTTTGGTTAAGGAGTTTATGTTTTTATCCGTCATGTTAGTTGATTTCGAAACAACTTCGGTATCAAGCTTGATAATCCGGTTGGCAGTTTTTGTTTGTTCTTTCAGACTTCTTGTAAGGGAGAGCATGTGCTCAGTAATTTTCTCCTGGGCATCATTGTGATACTTCAAAACCTCATTTGTGTTCTCCTTTTCTTTGGGTTTCCGACGTCGCAAGATGTCATCTAGAATAAAACATAATTTATAATATCCGAGCTTTATAAGATTTAATAAGATTCTCACCACTAATAAGCTCTTTTCGCAATTCGGAGTAGTTCTTAGAGTTTTGCAATTGGCGTACTTCTTTGAGTACATCATCAACATTATCGGTTTCCATTCTCGTATGTGATCCCATAGCTCCAGACGGTGGGCTGTCGATGTAATTAGTTAATGTCTTAAGGTTTCCAAGTCTTGTACAATAATCCGAAATGGATGATAACGTATGTGCACTAGAATTAAATAAACTTAAGTATTTGAGTTTTATTGCTACACTTGCTGCAGGCAGTAGGTATACTCTTCGTATTCATTAAGCTCTTCAACCATAGCATCCAAAGATTTTATAAATTTCTTTAGTCTCCAGAAGTTTGCTTCGTCTTTTGCTAGCTCTTCACAAGTGGCTAGTAAACTTCGTAAGTTTATTTCTAATTTCGTAACCATAATCGACCAAGGCTGCTTTGAAACAAAATAAATTAAATTAAAAAAGAAAATTCTAGTGTTTGCTTTGCTGTAAGTTTTGATGTGGAATTGAGAATTTATGTCTCGCACGTCACAAACATATGTTTGAAAAATTTCCCACAAAAGGGAATAAATAATTCTATCAATAAACTTTGCAGCAATTGATGAGCGCGTGCAGGGGTCCAATTCCGAAAGAGAAGGTATTTTGCTAATGTACACGCTTAACAAAACTCACACGCACTGCCGATGTAGTTAGACCAATTGCAGTTCCCGCGATTCTGCAGCTGGGAGTCGATTCCCGTTCCGTGATACTGTGAAATGATAAATAATTTATCATTTCAGTTTTCACAGCAGCTTTTCATTTTATCACTTCACGAGTACACCTAATGCGATTCTCGAACTCATCATGATAAACAGTTGTCTAAATGTGTACTAAAATGTACTAAATGATAAATGCTGTCACCTATCCGTCATTTCTGCGCTTGTTGTTTTCATTCAGTTCGTTGAGTTTCTATTTATATATTTTATAATTATAATGTCGGGAATAATCAGACAAATAATTATTAACAATAGGCGTCGTATTGAACAAAGGTGATTTATCAATTTGTTGTTTTGTTTTCAACAAAAATAATGTGTTCTTTTTTCCTAGAAATAAAGTGACAATTTTGCAACAATAAATTGAAGTCATTCATGGATTCAGCTCAACGGAGGAACGCTGTAAATCTGTTAATTTTTTTTTTTTTGAGTTTAAATATTTTCAATGCAGAATAAAAACATTAATTATGTTAATTAAAGGTTATGTACTTTTCATTGGCCAAATCGGGCCTGTTCTCAAGAAAATCGATTAAATATTGTTTTTGGGTTTCTTGTGAAAACTCTTTTCATTTCACAGTATCACGGAACGGGAATCGACCCCCTGCTGTGAGTTTCATGTGAATCTAGAATTGCTCTTTCTATGGTTTCAATGTTTCATTGAAAAAGAAAGTGCACTCGCAGATCAATTTTTAACACGACAGAAGTGTCGGGTTATTTTTAAAGAATTGAATTTTTATAGCGATGACTAACGAAATTAAGCGTTTCTGTAAAACAAAACGGCTTCCGAAAGTGATGAACGGACAATTATTTATTTATTTCACATAACTGATTGATGAATTCTTGGTTAAGTTTTCTGACACTGTTTTAAATCGTAAATAAAAATGTTTTCAAGTGATTGCAAGAATTTAGGAACTTATGTTTATTGCCGCTTTACGTGTGTACCTATAACTATGGGTAGAACATCCCTAACACTTTTGGCGTCTGATTTGTGATATCTCTGTCCCGTCTCGTGCATACATTCTAAAATTTTTCTCACAACAATTTTTTTTATAAATAAACCCAAAACAACGAAATCACATTAGGGTCATTAATATTGTTCTGCGAATGAGCTAGACACTACTATGAAACATTGGATGCAATTCGTTTTCAAAATGACAAATTTTAAAATAAAATCTTTATTATTATAAATATAAATTAATCAAACATTGGTAGTAAAAAGCTATATCAACAAATATAACTACTTTCTAAAACTTCTAATCTAGTTTTGATAAGTCGCTAAATAAGGGGGTGGAAGAAAATAGTACCTTTTCTGAAGCTACTTAGCAAATTTAGAATTTTCTCCCAGCCATTATCTCGCTTAACACTGTTCGAAGTGCCTTTTCAAACTTAAAAAAGGGACAAAGTAGCAACAAATTATATCAGGGTCCTTGCAAAAATTTCCAAATTATTGCACAACGGTCACGCCGCCAGTGATGCCAACACAAATTTTAAAAAATTCTGTAGATTAAAGATAAAAATTCTGTAGAATTCTGTATTTATGCTAGATATAGAAATCCCGAATTTTTTTAACATACTTAAAGTTCTGAAAATTTAATTTTTGAATAGCATAAAACATCAGTCTTTTATTGTATGTATTAATTTTGAACAAGTACAAATTTTTTATTAATCGCTGGTATAGCTGAAATCGATTATACTCATCGTAGTGCTGGCCTTGATTTTGAAATTATACATATTGATGTTAAACATGTTTCTGTATTCTTCAGAGAGTTGTACCTCATAACACCGGGTTAACAGTGCACTTTTTGTAAGCAACGAGCCTTTTAAGGTTTTCGTATTAAGCTTGTTTCTTAGTTTACTCTTCATTAAAATTATTATACATAAAGTCAATTACAACGAAGGGATAGTATCATCACCCATCAGCCATAAAAATAACGGTTAAACGGTTCAATCAATATGTCATTCTTATAAAATCACAGTAGAACGACAAAGACGGCTGTAAATTTGAACTTAAAAATGTATGAAGGAATGTAGGTACATATTTAATTGCTGCTCGCACAATTTAGACCAAATGTAGAAAGAAAGAATGAGAAAAAACCTACAACTGGGGAGTTTGCATGTAACGTCATCACTTTATTAAACCCGGGTGTAACATTTAACCCGGATTAAAGGTAGTGAATAATATGGCCGTAAGCGAACATAATAGATCTGTTAAGGTGGAAACGCATTATTTTTAGTTTTTAATGGAATCTGAAAATTCTGTATATTTGAATCTGAATTCTTTATTACTGTTGGGTTGGCATCAGTGCACGCCGCCGTCTTACGACATCTAAGGAAAAACTCGCCTAGAACTTCCATGAACATTACATTAAAATAGGAAATATTGAAAGTGGTCAGTTCTCGATAGCACTCACACATTTATAGAATCCACCTATACGTGAACCCTTTCCGCAAAAATCGCCAAATCGAAAAAAAATTATGAAAATCGAAACTATCTCATTTGCGCACAGCAAAGTTACAAAAAAGCTGATGTACACTTGCCATTAATAATGAGTTGTTTCAGCTCAATTCATTGCTCATCCACAACTCTCGCACTGAACTCGTTCAACACTTTGCTATTTGAAAGATGAACAAAAAAATGCCACTTACTCACCACATTACACAAATTTCCCTTAAATTTTCACAAGAAGCGAACGAGGTTCTCCTCGAATCTTCTTTTTTGCAATTATTCGATTGAAAATTATTTCAATTTTAGTGAAAATACAATAAATTCAGTCAAACTTAAGGGTGCAACCTTTTTTTTATAAACTTATTCGGAGGTGGGTGGTAAATTTACTTTTGCAAAACAATTTTTTCCCCATTTCCGAACACACCTGTGTCTGCGGAATGAAGAAAAAAATATATATCAATCAAAGCCACTTCATTGGTGATTTTTTTTTTAACAAAAAGAGATTACCAAATACATACTATTGTACTTAGAGTGAGACAACGAAATGAAAATGATTTTTTTTGTTTAAGAAAATTCTTATAAGTGCTACTTTAAAGAAATTAAAAAATCTTTAAACTAACAACTTTGCTACATAAAAGTTAAAAAAAATTATTTTGTAATACAATTTATAGGAAAAAAATACAAAAATGACGTGGGAACCACAGGCTGAAGGCTTACAGCAGATCATTACGATTCTGAAGGAGTCCCAGTCTCCAGACACCGCTACACAACTGGCTGTCCAAATGGTAAGACAAAAGCTGTGCTATGTGTATAGTACCTAGTTTTTTTACTAAATTATTGAGATTTTTATTTCATAAGTGGAAAGGGTTAAGAGGTTCAATGTACCTGGCGGTTTAGAATTCTCTTTTTGCTTTGTCCTTCAGAACATGGATGGGTAAATGTGTATCTATGTATTCAATTAAAAGGGGGTGTACTGTAATTGTGTTTTTATAGTTCGATAGAACGCGATTTCATTTGCAAAAAAAAAGTGAAACACAAATTATAATATTTGTAAATTGTAATAGCTAGGCGATGCCATAGAAGCCCAACAATTGAAAATCTTTGAATTTAAAGATAAGGTATTTGTTTACTAGATCAAAGGACTTGAAGTTATTTATATATTCTATAATTGATCAATGGGATCTTTGAAGATATGTATTGCTTGGTTAAAATAAACCTTTAAGGGCCGTTTGCTGATACGACTCATAGCGAACTAAGTTCCACATAAACTCTTATGTGACAGTTTATGACCTCCTGGAAAAAGTAGCCCATAAGTATTTAAGTAGAACTTAAATCGTTAAAGAGTCGTATAAGCAAACGGCCCTAAAGGAATTTTATAAAGCTCAAAACAAATTTGAGTACACTGAGTAGTTGCGGTACCAAATCTTATTTTCAAATTGGAATATGGAAAGGTAAGCGAATTTCACTCGCGCGAACAAAGCGAATGAAATGTCGTTTTCCATTGGACAAAAAGAAGCGTCCAGGAGAGTCCGGAATCGAAAAAATGCCGTTCCATTGGCACAAAAATACTCTTCTGGTGATTCTGAGAAGAGAATTTCGCTTCTCGATTTCAAGTCAGAATCCACTCAAGAAGCACTCATACAAGTGCAATTTATGTATTTATTACAAGTCAGCTGACAGCAGCCGTAGATTATTTTTTGGGGTTTCACCAATACTTTGGTGGATTTTGTCAGAAGCAGTTTTGCTGTTCCATTGGATTTCAGAATGAGTGGATCCCCGAGTGAAACCAATGGAAAACGACATAAGTTTAGGTCAGAGACATATCATGCTGAGAATCCCAACCGGCAATCCTCTTGCCGCTGGCCTCCTTAATTTTGTTTTCAAACTCCCTATTGTATTCCTATCGGTGTTATGTCAATTGGAGGGCTAACAGCTAAACCGAATCAAGTCATGAAATATAACTAATATAAAAACTAGTGAGAATTCTCCGCGAAGTTAAACACTATTCAGTTCTGTAACGGACCAAGTCAAAAAGTGTTTTGTTCCTAAGGTAACGCTAAAAACCCAAGTGAATAGCACTCATTTTGCTCTCATTTTAATGGCAATTCATTTACTCAACCTCAAATATCTTCGAATTGTCTTTTTCTGACTTGGTTCGCTTCAGCTACGAGCCCTCCAATTGACATAACACCGATAGGAATACAATAGCGAATTTGAAAACAAAATGAATTGTATCTGGTTTATTTTTTGTTTAATCATATCGGTTGTTTTGTGAAAAAAAAACTGTTTTTGTTTTAAAATTACTTTTTGCAATTTCATTTTATAAATTATCTTGCACGAATCCATTTTGCGCGAAATTCAGTATACACAACAAAGCACAAACACTTTAAAACTACAAAAAATAACTTAATTTCGCTTAGTTCGCAACTAAAAGATATACCAATTCGTGTTAAATTCTTTGTCTTTTGTAAGGCGAAACGTTCAAACGTGAAACATAGTACATAGGGCATGTCATGCATGCGCCACGAAAACGTTTGATCGTTTCGTCTTACAGAATCTGACAGCATCCCCCATATTGATCTGTATTGGAAATGTTCTCATTCTGAATATCTTGCAATTTATTATTTATGATTTAATTTTGTTCGTTAAAAAGCATTTTCTACATACAAAATCGAGATACATGAATATACATAATTCGTGTAAATTTTGGGTGTCCATTAGCTTTCTTTTCTTAGTTGGCATACGTTTACCAGTCCACAAAACCTTTACAAATTACAAAATTCCACCTTTTAATACAAATTTTCAATTTTATCGGCAGGCGTTTGAACAAAATCGATAAAGACAGCGAGAACTTTTGAAAAAAATTAAATCGTTTAATGGTCAAATGCTTAGTAATAAAAACATTAATATGTATGCCTAACATTCAATTCGATAATAAAGTTGTAAGAAACACTGTTTAGTACCGGAGCAAATGCAGGCAGCGATAGGAGTCGTAAATATGAGGCGATTGTACGAGCCATTTAAAAACATACGTTATTCACAAAATATACCCAGAATAGGAAAACGTAGCTGTATAAAATTTGGTTTGTAGTAATGATAAGGCGAAAAGATTTTATAAAAGAAATGAGATGGAAAGTAAAAGGGAAGTCTATGTAAGAGTGGTTGGGTGATGTATGAATAGGAATGGGCTCTGATTGGTATCAACTTGGTGATGTCCAGTTGTCGTAACTATCTTATACCACCAATTGTAATTTTTTTACCTTCCCGTTATAATCACCGGGTACTATTATCGTCTATCCGGGTAGAACTTCCTAAACTTATAAGCGTGATTATTCGATTGTCTGAGAACAGATTCCAATTCTCACAAATATTTTTTAAGTATTTTTTTTGACTTGCTTTTGTGACGGATTTTGGGACAAAAGGTTACGCTCGTGACCGCACAAGTGACACTGTGTTATCGGGTGACACAATCACGAAAGACACACGAGCGACCAAAAACAACCCTAAAAAGATACACACGATCAAGATATGATACCTATAAACCCCGTTTGTCATGCATGCATCACTGAAGGTACGCCCACTAAAGTCCTTTTGCAAGTGGATGTCATGTTCCAAATCAAAAAGACAATTCATCCCTTGCGCTTAGCGGCATCTATACATCTCAACTCTGCGACTGGACACTTACTTTCTCACTACTCACCCTTTTCGTTCGACTTGTACTCTGGGGGTCACCGCATCTCATCCCCTGCACCTAGCGCTATCTACATCTCAGCTCTGCAACTGGACACTTACTTTCTTACTCACCCTTATTTTTGGGTTGTAGTCTATGGTGTTTAATGTGAAAAATAAGTCTTACCATATTACAAGACAATTGTGTTCGAAGTTGGTGCTTATTTATTTTTCTAAAACATTTTGTGAAATAGAGTAGGAGCTACAAAGGCAGGTTATATTCATTTATGAATACGTACACACATGACTACACTACACATTTTAACAATAATTTCTCATGATGAGTTCGAGAATCGCACAATGGCTCGTGAAGTGATAAAATACTTGTGCTTGAGCTGTCGTGATTATTAGCGAATCTTTATGAGTGTTTTAGTACAAACTAAACATTATTGACTTCGTGCCATTATTTAAATCGGCCAGCGTCTTACAATCATTTGTTTGTGATAAAAAAGACTGACAATTATATGCCTAATGCAATTCTCTAAGATAATTGCCAGACGTTCACGGTAGGTGGATCAGCGAAAAAAACCTTGATATGTGATTTTGTATTTTTTGCTGGGATCAAAACTAAGACCCTTTGTTTAGTGGTGCAACATACTAGCCATTGATCTATTATTTCCGTTGAGATTGCTCAACTTTTTGTAATAAAAAAAAAAGAGCTACAATCTTCTCCAACTCTTCCCTAGCATGTAAGGTCATATTTGCCTAGAAGATAGAAGCTATGCTCCTTAACCAATCTTTTTGACAATTTTATCGGTCACCAAGCCAATAGACCCTGGGTGTTTTCATTAATTCGCATAGCGATTGACTGTCCAAGACTTCTCTTACAACAACATTTTTATAATAGAAAGTAGTTCTAATTGTGTTGTGTTTCGTTATTTTTGACCTACTTAAACTTGTATATGAATAGAAACTAGAGGAACTGAACCAATATCCGGACTTCAACAACTACCTTATCTACGTGCTCACTAAGTTAAAATCAGAAGATGAGCCAACTCGTTCCCTCAGCGGTCTAATCCTGAAAAATAATATTCGTCTTCACGGCAGTACCCTGCAACCAGAAATATTGGAATACATCAAACAAGAGTGCTTACATGCTGTCGGTGATCCATCGCCTCTTATTCGTGCCACAGTAGGTATTTTGATAACAACAATTGCAAGCAATGGCGGCTTGCAGAACTGGCCCCAACTGTTGCCGGCGCTCTGCGATATGCTCGACTCTCAAGACTATAATATCTGCGAAGGGGCATTCAGTGCGTTACAAAAAATTTGTGAAGACTCCGCTGATATACTGGACAGTGCTGCTCTTAATCGCCCACTCAATGTTATGATTCCGAAGTTTCTGCAATACTTCAGTCATAACAGTCCCAAGATACGTTCCCATGCTATTGCCTGCATCAACCAATTCATAATCAACCGATCACAGGTAAAAAGTTTGATTAGTTTTTTCGTTGAACTAGTAATGAGGGAGAACACTTTGCATTTCAGGCCCTAATGTTGCATATAGACACTTTTATTGAGAATCTGTTTAATCTTTCATCGGATGACGACCACGAAGTGCGAAAAAATGTATGCCATGGTCTGGTAATGTTGCTGGAGGTTCGGTTGGACCGTCTGCTCCCACACATGGGACAAATTATTGAGGTATGTGCACCCTTATGAAATGAATTGGTTTGCGAATATACTAACTTGCTTTGTTTCTGTTCGCAGTACATGCTAATGCGCACGCAAGACTCTGACGAAGGTGTTGCGTTGGAAGCTTCCGAGTTCTGGCTGTCGCTAGCTGAGCAGAACGTCTGCAAAGAGGTGCTGACCCCATATCTACAACAATTGGCACCAGTTTTGGTTCGTGGAATGCGTTACTCAGAAATCGACATAATCCTACTAAAGGGAAATGTGGAGGAAGACGAAATGGTGCCAGATCGCGAAGAAGACATTCGACCTAGATTCCATAAGTCTCGCACCCATACAATTAATTCGGCCGAAGCAGCGGGAGACGACGACGACGATGACTTTGACGACGGCTTGGACGACGACAGCTCCCTTTCGGAGTGGAATTTGCGCAAATGCAGTGCAGCTGCACTCGATGTCCTGGCAAATGTATTCCGCGAGGAATGTCTACCGATTGTGTTGCCAATATTGAAGGAAACCCTCTTTCATCAAGAGTGGGTGATCAAAGAAAGTGGGGTGCTCGCCTTGGGAGCCATTGCCGAAGGTTGTATGCAGGGTATGATTCCTCATCTGCCCGAACTGATTCCATACCTGATTAGTTGCCTGTCGGACAAAAAGGCACTTGTTCGTTCGATCACCTGTTGGACGTTGTCCAGATATGCCAACTGGGTGGTTAACCAGCCTCACGATCAATATCTGAAGCCATTGATGGAAGAGTTACTTAAGAGAATCTTAGATTCAAACAAACGCGTGCAAGAAGCAGCATGCTCAGCATTTGCTACTCTTGAGGAGGAGGCCTGCACTGAATTGGTACCCTATTTGGAGTATATTCTGAAGACACTAGTTTACGCTTTCTCCAAGTATCAACACAAAAATCTGCTGATTTTGTATGACGCTGTGGGCACGCTGGCCGACTCAGTGGGTCATCATTTGAATACTCCGGAGTATATAAATATTTTGATGCCACCATTAATAGAGAAGTGGAATTTGCTCAAGGATGATGACAAGGATCTTTTCCCTCTTCTCGAGTGCTTGTCGAGTATTGCCACAGCCTTACAATCTGGTTTCCTGCCATATTGTGAGCCTGTCTACAGAAGGTGTATTTCACTTATCGAGCAAACTATTAACCAGGATATGGTGAGTTTAGATTGATTTATTTTACTTATTTATTTTACAAGTGTTAATGTTTCTCCTTGAAGGCATGTAAATCAAATCCAGGTTTCGATCAACCTGATAAGGAAAGAATGATTGTGGCACTCGATTTGTTGTCCGGACTAGCAGAGGGACTTGATGGACATATTGAAACATTGGTGTCTAACAGTAACATTATGCAATTGTTATTCCAGAGCATGCAGGATGCCTTACCAGAGGTAAATTTTTCATTTACTTTTCTCGATCTGATCTACATTTATTTTTTTTGTTTCTAAAGGTTCGGCAGTCGTCATTTGCTCTGCTTGGCGATTTGACAAAGGCTTGTTTCCAACACGTCCATCCATTTATGTCAGACTTCTTTCCAATACTGGGGCAGAATTTAAATCCGGATTATATATCGGTGTGCAATAATGCAACATGGGCAATTGGTGAAATTTGTATGAAACTGGGTAAGTCTCATATTCCGTATTCTTGTATTCATACATGTGTCGTGTGTGTACAACCGTACTGTACGAATTATAATGAAAAGTAATTCTAAGTGTAGTATGATAACCATGGTCTGACAATCTTTCGATTGATTAAGATAAATTTTACAGAAACCGATATTTTTCGAGATTTGCACATACTCTCTTACTAACAGAGTCTTTAAAACGGAGGTTCGGTCTTTCTTGACATCTCGATCATTAGGGCTGGTATTCGAAGATCCTCTTGGCTGGAACGTTGTCGTCCATTCGCTCGATGTGGTCGAGCTAATATTTATATAGTTGACTTGTTTTGGCTTGTTCGCGGTTTTATCTTTTTTTCCATAAAGTAGTCAAGATTTGGTGCGCTCGTATAGTTACGTAGTAATTCGTATTGACATATTGACAATTGTCACGTACCTTTAAAAATTTCTTGTTCAACAACAAAAAAATAAGAGCCACTGCTATGGGCAAAGTTGCTGGCAGCGTTCATAGAATTTAATCCCTTAAATTTGAAGTTATTCCTTTAGTTTGGATATCGTTTTTTAGGAATAAGTGTAATTAAGCAAATTTTCTTCAGTTATTTAGGAAAAAGTGACACATTAAATCTAAGCTAATGATATTTAAAAGCGAAAAAAAAAATTCCTTTACATTAGTTTCATCAACCAAACAAATCAAATTATTCGCCTTTTAAAAATAAGTAACCAAAATTACACGGATTCTCATTGACATAACACCGATAGGAAAGCAAAATGCCAGAATTTGAAAACAAATTTGAAGGGGACCAGCGGCAAGAGAATTTCGAGTTTTATCGTCTCGGTAAGATTTGTCTATGCTCATAACTTCACTCCAACCGATTTCGCCTGTTCTTCAATCGCCGTGAAAGCTTCTATAAAGGACCGTGAGCCAGGGACCAGTCCTGACGATTAATGCTATCATATGAGCATTTGAAGTTAATAAAAGGTTATAAAATCGCCGCATGGTAAACCATCCCAACTAACTTCTTTTATACGGGGTGGTGGGACTGGTTCCCCACTGACTGGACGTTGGTTCCCTTCTCGCATCCTCTCTCTAACTCTCTCTACATGACGCACATTTATTAGCTGCTAAAAATCGACTTTACCCTGGCCCTCTTATTTCTACGCCGGATTTTCTCTTTCCTTCTCCTGGCTCGCATTTTCTCGGTGGACAGGAAAATGGTCAGAGTCGACGTTAGCCCCTCGGAATGTGTGCACGTCGGTTGGCGGTGCGACCGTCTGGAAAACGCCAGGTTGGTGTTTGGATCCTTAGCCTTGGAAACCTAGTACTATTTATCACAGCATTACGAGCTCATTACCACCCAACAAACATTTTTTCCTTTCCGACTTTAGCACTGAAGTCCTCAAATATGGCTTTGACATCATACTCCATAGAACTCCTCCTTGATAGGTTCTTCAGAATCGTCGGTAAGAGCGTAAGCACATATTAGGCTTATGTTTTGGAAAATAACTTTGATGCGGATCACAGACAGGCGATCACTTATCAGCTTAAAGTCAATAACTTTTGCCGTAAGCCTATTTCCCACGACGAAACCGCATCCTAATACATGCAATCTTTCAGGGCAGCTGTAAAACATATCGCAATTATTTATTTTCATCATATCTGATCCTATCCATCGTATTTCCGAAGATGAAAAGAAATAATCGTATCTCCGATGGATAGGATCAGATATGGTATTTCGATGTTCCGTAATTTTTCAGACGGTTATCGTCGAAACGATAGACCTCCAAAAGTAGCAACTAAGTGCCAAAATTACGAGTTTGAGACCTTAATCCAGTTCATTTTCCAGAAATGTAATAAAAGCTGACGATAGTGAAACAAATTCGGGCAGGATTTAACTTCTTTTGGTCATCAAAGTTTCAAAAACGATATCGTCCTGACGATTATTGTTATACGGAATCTGACCCTAGATCACAGTAATATCTGCCTTGTACTTCGTGACGGCAGACTAAAGTTTTTGTGTAGCACCTTTGGACAATTAAGGGCTCCTCTGCCACCAACTCTTTTCCAACACCCTGACTCAGTATTGGAGAACCCTATACCCGTAGTATCCAAATATGTATATGGAGGCAGCTCATATAGGGATTACACCTAATAGAGTCCGGTCTGACTGAAACTGTAGACGCCACCGTTGATTCTATTTAGGGGAATTCCTTCGATGCCCTCGCTACCGCCAACGACCTTCAATCTGCAGTCTCCAGTCGAAGTACCATGCACCAGCCAGTCACCAACGGAGATTTGAGTAGGAGTTTAGTAGTAAGAAGTAACAGCAGATGAATCTTATTTCCATGTGCCACAAAAAATCTGAAATCCTAATTAAAAATCTTATTTCCAGCATCAACCTTAATTCATAGATTCCAAGTAATTTAGTCATAAATGTCAATATTTTTTTCATTGACATTAGGTGAGGAGACTCGACAGTACATTCACCTTGTACTCAAGGAACTTTTCGTCATAATCAACCGTCCAAATACGCCCAAAACTCTCCTGGAAAACACAGGTAAGCTCTATACCGTTTTCTACGATCACTTACATAATCAAACAATTTAAAATTTATGTTACTTACCGGCAGACCGTGTTAATTTATATATGTATATAAATATATATATATAAATAAAAAAAACAACATGTACGATACTTCTATTTGTTGATTGTATGATTTTCGTTCAAGCCGAGCTGATCAATAATTATTTCATTACAATAACCGAAACGTGTAACTGTGTCTCAAAAACTCGATAAACATTTAAGTTTGTTTTGTTTTTGTTTTATATTAATTTTTTCCGATTATTCGTTATGGTCACGCAATAATAATGATTTTGTGTAGATTAATGAACAAATGAATAAATTTAAATTTCTTGTTTTACATTTTTAATACGAATTATTGTTATATGTAAGCTGAATATTTTTTCTCATAATACTCGAATATGTTATTTGTTTAATTTTATGTGATATTTTTATGTATATACATATTATTTTCTTTCTTTTCTGTTGTTTTTAGCTATAACAATCGGTCGTCTAGGTTATGTGTGCCCCGTTGAAGTGGCTCCTTATTTGCCAGAATTTGTACGACAGTGGTGTGTAACAATTTCTAATTATTTTATTTTCCTTATATTTTGTTGTTTGTTTATTTAGTTTTCTTTGATTTTTCTGTTTTCGGTAAATTGGCCCCCTTTTTGTTGGTACTAAAATGTGTATTTATTTAAATTAGCCCTGTCATGTCCTTTGATCATGTTGGAATTTATTTACATACATCCTCAAACTCACACTAAAAACTTGATAAAACAGAATATTTACTTTGAATGTTTTCTATATTTCTATCCTTTTGTTGTTCTTTTGTTTGGGATTTTAGTTTCTGGTCAATATGTATGATTTGTATTTTATTGAATAGTTTTGATATTACTCGTTTTTAAATCTATTGGCTTTTGTAAGAACTAACTTATAGCAAATACCAATTATTGTTTCCCTTCCCTATTCATTTATTCACACAATAATAGTCATTTTGTGTTGATATAATATATATATAATTTTTTATTCTATTCGTTTGTGCTTGAATAATACTGGGTTTAAGTTGTCATTTGGATATTAAAACAAAGCGATGCGCGTTATTTGTACGTGTGTTAACGACAAAGACTGTTAGCATGACCACATATTATATGAAGTCGCCAAAAATGCAGCATAGGTTTCTTAAATCGGCTCAGGAAGTACTATGCAACCTCTGTTTTTCAATTTGCAAGATCTTTATTTGGTGTAAGCTCTTAATACTTGAGCTTACACCGAATAAAGATCTTGTTTAATTTGTTCAGTTGCACAAAAAAAAAGCGTGCGGTAAAACTTATAGGTAATACAAATATAACAACGTTGGAGATATTTTACTTACCTCTCCTTGTCATTCATTTATTTAGCCTAAAAAAAACAGCATATCGTAGTAGTATCGTAATCGTTTACTCCGGGGTACATGTTTTACAATATCTTGTCTTGCTTTTTATCGTGCGTTTTACAATTTTTCATGTTTTAATACCTAAATGACATTCTGGCAATCCTCTTTGATTTGTTTGTTTCCAAATTATATACCAAGTTTATATCGCGATCGAAATAATTAAATAAACGTATATCTATTCTTTTCCACTGACAAAGAAAGCAAACAAAACAAATCCTATTCAAACTGCCCTTAGACATAATTATAATGCTTTTAAAAATTTAGGTGCACATCTCTACGTCACATAAGAGACAATGATGAAAAGGATTCTGCTTTCCGTGGCATGTGTCACATGATAACAGTTCATCCAGCTGGAGTCGTCCCCGATTTTATATTCTTCTGTGATGCTATTGCGTCGTGGGTAAATCCACCAACGGATCTCCACCAAATGATTCAGAAGGTAATTCCACATTTTTCTATTTCATTAACGCTCCTTATTTATTATTCAACTCTAGATTCTACATGGATTCAAAACGCAAGTCGGCGAAGAGAATTGGCGTAGATTTGTTGATCAATTTCCGCCAAATTTGTCCGAACGCCTAGTTGCAATGTATAATATCTAAAAACACAAACAACACACAAATTGTTCTAATAGTAAATTGCATCTACCAACCAAAAAAAAAAAAAGATATGAGCAACTGGTAAGAAAAACACGAAATCAACAAAACAAAATATTATTGATAAACTACTGGAGTAAAATTTAAGAAAATTTAAGAAATGTAACACACGTCTTAACAAATTCATTCTTAACACAATCACAATTACATACTTAACATGTGTAAAATATAATAAGTAAACTTATATTAAACAACAACAACAAAAAAATATAATAATAATGAGAAGTTAACAAAAACGGAATAACTAACTGAAATGGGTCTCTCTTCATATTTCTCATAAATATAAAAAAAAACATCATAAATAATAGAAGTTTATCATTCTGTGGATAATGAAGGTACAGGTGTGTGCATATTCGAAGCAATTTAAAAAACATATTATTTAGTTTTGAATAAGATCATCCAACAACAAAAAAATGGTTTCTATCTCCTTAGGTCCATTATCTCTCCTAAACAGAAATGAAAAAAAAAAAACAAAAAAACAATATTAACTATGTGTAATATTTATATATAAAGCAACAAGAATATTTTCAAAACATACAATTACTTAGCATTAATAATAATTACAATTCGTCATAGAAACGCAAAAGTAAATGTTTTCATTCCCCTTCGTCATGCCGTCATTCATAGAAATGGTATACGTATACAATGCCATAGGGCTTTATATGAAATTAAAACCGCCAAAGCCAGTTACATTTTATTTAAGTGATTCAGTTCAAATCTGTTTCACTGTGTATGCAATCATTTAAAATTATTTTTAATTTTACCTTCCTACGTTTCTCTCCTTTCTTTTTGACTATTTTTCAAATATGCAATACAAAATTATGTATTTTCGGCTAGAGAACAAAGTTATTTGAACCATATAATAGGAGAAACAATCAGGTCCATTATCATGTACTTAAATTTGTGTAAAAAAGTACAATGCTTCTTATTTGGAAATTCTGTCCACGTAGACAAGGAAAGAATATTCGATTTTGTCAGCCAATAGAACCAAAGACAGTTTCACAGCAATATAGTGCCCTCGTTTTGTTTGCTTTTCTAAATATGACGGTGATGAGAAATCTAATTTGAACAGCTCACAGTACGTATATAACATCTTGTATGTTCTGTTTCTCCTGTTCTTTGACGGCCAAACAAGTATATATTCTCATTGTATATAAACATCTGGATAAAGCCTTTTCATATTTCAACGATATTACTCGAGTATGTTTATGATACTCAAAAAATAGCTTAAAACGCGCCTTATAAATTCCCAAAACTAATTGTTTGTATGTGGCTTGTTATTTCGCTGTACTAAAATTAGGTCTGGACTTTTCCACCAAATTTAATAGTGAGGTTACTTTGATTATCAGTTGTCAACCGGAATGAAATTAATCGTTTATATTCAATTTTATGTCAACGTGTTTCTTTAGAGAACAAACTTACTATAAAAGTAAAAAAAAAAAAACAAACAAATCCATAAAAGTGCATAAAATATTTTCACATGAGTGGAACAAGCCGCCAGATCATCCATGAACGAATGTTTTATTTAGCTTTAATTGTTTAAGGGTGGTCTGCCTTAAAGGAAAAGTTATTTTCTATCATCCTGGGCGATTCCGAAAAAGTCTAGAAATTATTAAGCTATCCACATAAATGATGCTGGTTGAAATGTCTAATTAATGAGTTGGTCTGAGGTTTAGTTGGCATAAGATGTTCTTACTTATTCATACGAATTTAAAGTGACAGGCAAGATACTTTTTATTACAAAAAAAAGAGTAGACGATTCAATGATAGTTTACAATGGAATTTTGTTAACTATGTTTCTCTTGAAATGTCAGAAGCGAGAATTTATTATTTTGAAATTCATTTTAGTTCATCGTTTGAATTTTTCTACAAATATTTGCAAATCTATGGAAGAAAAACATTCTTGGGTCCTTCTTCAATTCTCGTTGCTAACAGATATTCTATTATTTCTTATGGATTCAAACAACCAAGCAACGAGTCTTCAAGCGTCGGCTCACAAAATTATTAAATTATTAAAAAAATCCAGAATACACACATCCATAGCACAAACATGATTTGTATATTCATGGATCAGGTTCTTCTCTTCCTTTTTTTTTCGAAACAAAGGAAATATTACTTTTAAGGGGCTCATCATCAATATTAAATGAGGTATATGTATGTCATTTATATAGGACTTGAAGATTTTATGAACAAACTATTTTAATTGTTGTTAGGGTAGGTTTATATTCCGTATTGATATTTTTTTTCGGGTTCGCGTCGCGTTTAAAACAAATAAAATAAAAAAACACAAAAGCTATTCAAACACAACAATATTTCATTTTAATTATCAAGAAGATAATACAGTTTGTTTTCGTGTGTAGTGCCATTAGAATTAACAAAAAAAAAAAATAAAAAATCAATTTGCGCTGACCAGATAGATATTTCTGATATAAATTATATCACCAACTATTACTAATGAGAAAACAAAAAAAAATTAAGTTATAATAAAAAACAACATAAACTTCATTCAACTTGATGAAATCAAAAAAGACTGAAAATTTCCTTTTTGTACAAATTAAAATTAATAATAGTTAAACAAAGAAAACACAAAAAAAATACTACAAAAACTAGTTAAAAATAAAAACAAATAATTAAATTAAAAACATTTTGTAAAGAATTTTTTTAATCACTAGATATTAGTTGTTTTTTTATACAAACAAAATGTTTTCTTTTACATTTTTATCTTTGTCTATTGTTTTTTTAACGAATTATGTAGACAGTCTTGGTAGTTAAAATGAAATATTGTATATTGTTGCCATAATACCGCGTTTCGCCGTGTCGTCGTTTCGTCAATCGTATCTTAGATCTCGCATATCCGCGCTATAATAATTTATAATAACAGCTATAACACTTATAATAATAATAGAAAAACAAAAAACAAAACAGACAAAAATAATGTATGAAAACTATCGTGTGATCATCTTGTGGTACCAAATTAGTATTATTCTTTCATTTATATATTATACATGTTTTTATTTCTCTCTTTTATCTCTCGAAGGAAAAACAAAAAAAATCTGCAAAGAAATGTTAAAAACCATTCACAAAGACAGGCAATAGTTTTATTTCTCTTATCATTTTAGTAAATCTTATGATTACTTTTCTTCTCTTGCCTATTGTTTAATTTATTTGTTCTAATTTTTTTTTAGAATATCTCCGAATACATATATACGTTTTTATATTGAAAACAGCTACTAATTATTTTACCAATTGTACAATTTAAATTAAATTATTAATATTATTTTTTTAGGGAATAAAAGCAAAATAGGAATATATAAGTTAATTGAACAATAAAAAACCAAGTTGTATATTACGAATTATAAATTATAACAAAAAACACACACAAATAATTCAATTACAAAACTAATTAGGTGGGGAACAGTCGTCGTGTTCGGTTTCGTGTCGTCGGGTCTTATGGACTTCCGCCCCAGGGTCCCAATACAAATACAAATATATAAAAAGAAAACTATAATATTATCGCGAGTTTCGTATAACAGAAAATTATTGATTTGTTTATCCTATTTCCATGCATCCTTTTTTCAAAGGGCAATCAAAGGTAATTAGATAAAAGGACAAATTAGCTTAAGAGTAAAAATAGAACTTCATAGGAAAATAACAATATATATCTTTGTATAATGCGTTTACAGATGAATATATATTTTGATATCTACTATTACAGAATTAAAATTTCTAAATTATAAGGCAAATTATAGTAAATCCATTGATAAGTACCACCAGATTATGTCAGTCCAGTAAAAGTATGTCTTTTTTGTTCCTAACTCATAGAAAATAAAATCTCATCTTTTAAATTAGAAAACAATGATTGGCCTTTGAAAACTGGCAGCATGGGCTAGAAAAATCAAGCTTAAAACAACATTAGTAATGGGATTTTCTTTTGGAATAAACGTGAAGACATCGGCGTGCGAATGTCGTATAAAGGGTTCCTTTTAACGCTTGGCGGGTTGCGCATTTACGGCCACTAGGGAAACTAAATTGATCATATCTGTCGCTGGCTGAATTTTCTTATGAAAATGTTGAAGTTGCTCAGAAGGAATCAGTCAATTAAAGTGAAAAAAATGGTCGAAAAGAGATATAAGTGCAGGAATAATAAGAAAATAACTGGCACATGCTCAAACAATGTTTCGTTGTTTTTCATATGAAAAATAATAATGAAAATCTTTTTATTTAATCAAACGTTTTATATTTTCCATTATATCCGTTTGGCGCTAAGGTAGGTACACATTTTTCAAGCAGATGGTGTTTTCAAACTTCATTAATACCATTGATACGCGATTGCGATGACTTCGGCACTTCTAGTTGTATGATGTGCTCTTTGAATTTCAGGCTTTTCACAAAGCCAGCCAATTTGCTGACAAGTTTATTACATAATTTGTAAACTTATTTCGAATACCTTTAATTAACTTGTCTCTAAAGCTTCAATGAATCTTTTTGTTTCTAGCGATTTATTTGGCTATATGGTGCATTAACTTTTTAACTTGTGCCTTTCCTTCTTTAAATAGAGTTTTCGTTACAATTTTCTGCTGTTTTAATTTCATGTGTACACTTTTCGATGTAAGGCGACACCCACATAATGGATTTTAAATGGAAACTTGTTGCCTGTTCTCTCTAAATGCACACCTTCCCGAAATTATAGTCACATTAGCATGGTAAAAATTGTGAAGACTTTATATTAACGGCTTTCAATCAGTCCTCGAATGCAATTCGTATACAATCACGTCAACGGACAGACCCAGCATTACACCGCCATTTCTCCTCTAACCCCGTAAAATAATTTCATTTTTTTACGCCATTTATTTTTAAAAGAAAAATCCTTAATAGGTGAAACTTATCAATTACATAAAATTACTAAAAAGAAGAAAAAGATAAATATAAACAAAAAAATCGTGATTTCGTATGTACCTAAACCAAATTCGCCGGGAATTTGGTCGCGTCGCGTTTTTTCGCGTTTTACTCGGGTGATCTTTAACGTTTAAGTAAATTTATTCAAATCAAATTTAGGGTTTAGCGTTTATAATAATTAAAATAAATATAAAGATTAACACTAACAATTGTTGTAATAAGCAAAAAAGATTCATTAACACAAAAGAAAAATATGCATACACTTACATTTTAGGGGGATTTTATTTAATCAAACGAGAAATATTATTTTTTAACTTTACTTATTTTTGTTTTCTCTTTAATTTAACCAGTCTTTTATAAAAAGAAAGTAATAATAAAAACTATCCTGCATACACAGCTTTCCTCAAGTAACACATACAAGACACACATTCATATGTAAAAGTATAATTATGTATATTATTATGTATTTAAATTTGTATGAAGCAAACTTTTTCATAATAAATGCTCATTACACAAAAATAGCAAGCAACTAAGTATAAACTCTGGTTTTTTTTCTTTTTGCTTTTTTAGGGCACTAAGATAAACTATAATAATTATGCAACTAACATAATTAAAATACATATAAGCTTATGAATAATATACAGCTTTTGCCCAAAATACAAACAAAAATTAAATGAAATTGTTCCTAAATTTTATTTACATCTAAAGAGTTTATGTTTTTTCCATTGTACCTCTCCCTCGTATGAGTTATTGCTTGAATGCCAAAATAAGTACGTAAGCAAATGTTTGTAATTTAGATTTTTATTTTCTCCTTTCTCTTCTTATACTTCTGATTCTGAATAATTAAAACAGTAGTGCATCCCTATACAATACATAAATATTGATACACATACTAAAGCTATTTTTTTAAACATTTATGGAAATGTTAAAGTAAAACAAACTAAAATTAAATTTAATCCTTAAATATGAAAAAGAACAAAATTTGAATTTCTTGAAACGTACTATATACACAAATATATTATACTTATTGAATCATCACACCATATGTAATGATAATTGAGTATACTAGTAGCAGTATATTAGTAAAATTAAACTCTTATAATATTGCAACTATGTTTGTAAAGTGTATAGGAAGAAGCAACAAAATACACAAAACATATAAAATTAAGTAAACCATAATACAAATAAATATAAAAATTAAAAACTTGGAATAAAGTGACATTTTATTTGGTTGTAAAAAGCGTTAAGATGAAAAAAGAGAGTAAGTTGTTGTTCCACTCTGCTCTTCGATAAACCTGGCAAAAATACAATATTGTACTGAAGATGAGATCATGTAACATGTAAGGCGCAAGTAACACCTCGATGAGTTCTGTCATTGTCATTGTATAAACTTTCGAAAATGTCGACCCTGTGTTCTCCACAATTTTCTCAAGTATGGCGTTGAAGGAGCCATTTAATTAAGAGTGTTAACTTAAAACGGTGTCTCCACGAGCAATTTTTCATATCTTGCAATATTTCATTCTATGGAAATTGCTCGTGGAGACCACTAATAGCATGATAAAAAAAATTTCTTCCAATATATTGCTCAGCTTATTGCTTTCTATGGATAGTATGATTTATGATCTGACATTTCTCTGCAGTTTGACACTTGTTTTTCATTTCGACGATGGCTAAGTGGCGAAAGGACGTCGACGCTTGTAGCCCTGAAACAAAATATTTGAATAAAACGAGACAAAATGTAGTCATGCAAAGGTTAACTATGGTAAATGGGAATAGATAAAGGAAAAGGATGTATTCACATGGGGCATTCGCATTATAGTTTGGCATCTCGATCAGAAAGGTTCTTATTTCTTTTAAAAAAGTAGCTGTTGAGGTTGAAGTTTAAATAATAGTCGTTTGGTTATTTTCTTTTGTTTCCTGTTGTTTTTTTTTTTGCGGTGGCTGAATGGCGAATAGGAGAAGTAATTCAATTCATAAACAATTCGAGTTTGGAATTTGTGGAATTACAAAAGCAAAGAGTAAAAAAGGTTGGACCTTAAAAAACGCATGGTTGCAAACAGCCTACGTTGTGGAGAAGAAGAATTATTAATTCTGCAAAAGTTCCGAAACTCGTCATCTTCCTACAAAACATCTTTCAATAAATGTTCCTCCAGATTGTGCATTTCCCTTTTTTCCAAAAATGGATTTACCCAAAACCTACGTTTTCTTTTCTGAGTTCGTTTCCGCAATTCTTGCAATTCCTTCATGGCCTTTAATGCGAGAACGCAACGATGTGCTTCGCTCAGCGACATTTGAACGAATGAAATACATAGTAAGATATGAAATGCCCACCCCAGTGTTGTTAGCACTCTCTCTTCATTTATCCCACGAAGCGTGGTCATTTTTTCCTTTTTACAATACTCAAATTCCCTTTTCAAATCCCACGATAATTTTTGAGTTTAGATCCAGTTTTTTAAAGTAAAATTTGTATTACACGGGAAGAAAATCAAGTTAAATTAACCTTTAGTATAAAAACCGCAGTTTGTAACACTGCTATGATTTTTTTTGGTACCAGAAAATTTTGATAAAAGACGATTTACATGAGCTGTTTTTTATGGACAGTCAGTGTGTTGATTATCATGGTGAAATACAGGTGTTTTGGTAGAATTTCACCAAAAATTTACAGTTTCAATGTTTTTTTTTGGCAGATTTCTGAAATTCCCACGAATTGGTGCATTATCCCTTTATCCCACGGAAGGCTTTTCGGACATCGAAACTCCCACAAAAAAGGATAAATCCCACGATATAAAACACTGGCCCACCCTACATTTTATTGCTCACTGTCGTTCTTTCTTGCTAACAGATTTGACAGAAATCAAGATATGAAAAATTGCTCGTGGAGACGCGGTGTAAGGGGCTTCTGACCGCAATGATGTCTCTGCCAGAAACGTGATTAACATCTATCCCACGATGATTTCGCAATTGTCAAAATTACTGCATTACTGCGCATTGAGAAGTGTCAGCTAATTTTCACGTATGTCAAAAACCCTGCACAACCCTGAAAATTCGACTTCTATATCGAACGCAAAATGTTGCCCTGAAGTCTGTCAGCTGTTGATATAATTTATATTTATCTTTTGGTTACACTTTTTCCCGTTTATTGTTTAAAATGAGTGAGCTAAATTCTGTATTTGGGTTTGCCGTAATGCAAATAGTTGATAAAAGTGTTCGCAATATAGATGACGAGTTTGAAAATTAATGACAGCAAGCGAAATGACAGCAAAATTCAGCACTGAATTCTTGCCCCCACAAATTAACTGGGGTCAGTTCAGGACACAACTAGGGTGCCCTAGGAGCCATGTCAAACACAGGTTTGCAGTACCAGGGCGAGTTCAGTGCCATATCGAACGCATTAAGGTTAACCCAGTGCGCACTAGTGCGCACTAGGGCCCACGTCAAACAAATCTAGTTTTAGTAGTAACTTTTTGCGGTGAAAAAAATCACCCTTAGTGCGAGTATCACAAACTAAAAGGTAAACAATGGTTATCAACAAATTTTAGTAGTTGGTATTGCGATTGTCAATGAATGATTGAACTATCATCAACTCGTATCTATTAAATTTCCATTTTCAATGGAGTCAAAGTGGTATTGCGCTTGTCAATTGAGATACATTTTTTTGATAAATGTCTATTGTTTTGTCAGTTTCATTTTTGTGGACGACGAGAGCAGACGCTGCAAAATAAATAAGTACCTATGACTATATTTTTTCTTTCCTCCGCTTAGAGCAGTCACCTTGACGTGGTGCGGAGGCTTAAGTCGCAATGATTCAGCAGGCTATGCTGTCGGAGGCTGTAGTCGTCTGAAGGGTCACCCATGACAGACAGGCTGTTTTGAAGAGCGACGAACTGAGAACTGCCAACCTAACTCCAGTGGTGGCGTGAGCGCACACTAACCGTGCCGAAGGATGAAGGGTTGGAGGTCAAACCAACCGACTACGAGCTCCCTCAGGTGCCCAGGCGAAGACCTGATGGTAAAATAATGCCTTACCCATACTTTCCGGCCATACTCGTGGGAACAAAATTTGAGAAAAAAGAAATAAAAACCAGGGACTGAGGAGAAAAGAGTACGATAAGTACAATAAGTGAGACGGTGGCCGACACAATAATCGTGGAGCCATACGATCTCACAAAAATTCAAGAGGCTCTAGAAGCCGGATCAACCGAGGAAGAGATCTCAAGAGGAGAAGCTTTTGGCTGAACCCTTAACCGAGATTACCAGCGGGGAAAAGGCGAAGAAAAATAAGGTGCCCCCAGGTCTGCTAAGGAAACGGGAATACCAAAAGGCCAAACATATATATGGCATTCTCGTCGCTAAGGACAAAAACTCTCTGACAGAGAGGGAGCAAGCCTCCTTGTAATGGGCCAAGGAGACTATAGCGAAGGATGCTCTTACGAGACCTGAGCCTAAAAGACCATCCACCGCTTTAGTCTTGACTACCAAGTCAGGCTCGAAAAGCACTTCACACGGCGCAAAACGGCCCAGGGACGATGTCGCTAAGACAGACCCCAAAGCCCAACGCAGTTCCTCAACGAGAAGGTTGCCAAAGACGGAACACCGGAAGGCCGACAATAAGCCGGGCCCGAGTGGACTCCAGAGGAAACCCATCGCTGAGAGGCTTGAAAACAAGGAGCTAGCCCTGAAGAGGTTGAGGTCGCCAGAGGACGCCCCCAACATTCCGAAAAAGGCAAAGCGGAATGACACACGCACGGGTAGCCCCAAAAGGACACCCATGTGGGGAACCAGCACAAGGGGGAAATACAACGAGGTGACCAGGAATCCGCTTCAGTTAGCTGTGGTGGATTCAAGGAAACCAAGTGGCCAGTACCCTGCGGAGTGCGGCAAGATAATCGAGAACACGCTAGGTGTAGCGATTATCTCCCATACCCGAGCCAAAACTGGTGCAAAGGCCCCCGCTTACGGCAGGATGAGATGGTTAAAGGGAATCACCTATATTGATTGCAAAGACCAGGCATCAAATGACTTTGCCAAGACCGTGCTAAACGGCGCACAACTATGGGAGGGAGCAATGCTGAAAGCTGTACCCATAGAAGAGGTCCGTATAAAGGCAAAGGGTAGAATATCCATCCCAGAGATGGGTGTAAAGCGCGAAGAGATCCTTAGCGTCCTTCAGGCACAAAATCCCCAGATTCCGATGAGGGATTGGGAAATTGTGTCCGAGGAGGAGCGAAAGAATGGTGAACCACCTGCATCATTAAAGAAGAACATGCAGATGCCGCTATCGTTTGCAGCGAGCGAGGTAACACTCAAGCTCCTTAAGCGGACTGCAGACACTGCAAGAGCACCTGAGGCTATGGAGGAGATGGCTACACCCAGAAATGAGAGTAGTCCAAGTCAATCTCCATCACAGTAAGGTAGCCTCAGGCAACCTGAAGCTGTTCATGGAGAATGAGCATTTGGATCTGGCCCTAATCCAAGAATCATGGATCAATAAGGATCAGGTGTCAGTCTACATGCCGAACGAAGACGACATATCTGTCCATCCCGATCCGGTAAAGGCGCTAGTGACAGCGTCAGAACAAGGTAAGAAAAACTTACTCTTAGGATGTGATGCTAACGCCCATCATACTATTTGGGGTAGCTCAGACATTAACGCTAGCGGTGAGGCTTTGTTTGATTGTCTTCTTTGCTCCAATCTGCTTATCTGTAATCGGGGAAGTGATCCCACTTTCATTACAGCGAGTAGAAGGGAAGTTCTTGATGTAACCTTTGCATCCCAAAATAATTCTGTCCAAGTTGCAAATTGGACAGCGTCCAGCAAGGCATCACTATCGGATCACTGCTGGATACTCTATGACTTGAGACCATTTGCTCTCAGGGTAGGAAACAGTTCAGAAATCCTAAAAGAGCGAACTGGGAACAATTTAATAAAGAAATGCAGAGTTACAGGAACCTCTGTCCGGACATAGATCTCACATCTGCTGAAGAGGTTGACGCTGCAGTCGAATCCTTAACAGATGTGCTCTCCAGATCTTTTGAGAAATCCTGCCCAAAAAGTGGAACAGGTGGGAAAAAACGCCCTCCCTTTGGAATCCAAAGATCGCGGAATTAATACGGAGCTCAAGATCTAGGTGGAATCTCGCAGAAGAGGGACTCATCGAGTGGTCTACCTATAGGGAGAGCGTTAGAATCCTGAAAAAGGAGATTAGATTCGCAAAGAAAACCTCTCGGTGTCGATATCTTCGCTAAGGAGGGGTGACGACAGCTGGACTGAATCGCACAAAGAGACGCTGGAAATACTAACGGAAACTCACTTCCCAAGTTGCACTGACGTGTCTGATGTCTACGATGTAGTAGCACCAGTCACGAGGGAAAACAAGCAGGAAACAATCGCCGAAATAATAGACGAGGAAAAAATAGCCTGGGCAATCAACACATTTCGCCCCCTTTAAAGCACCTGGAATAGATAATATTCGACCCATAATGTTACAGAAGTTAGAGGAAGCTATTATTCCATGGCTTAAATGCATTTACACGTGCTGTCTGAAGCTATGCTACGATCCTAGGGCATGGCGTGAGGTAAGAGTGATTTTCATCCCAAAAGCAGGGAAACCCAGTCACATCACAGCCAAAGATTATAGACCAATTAGTCTATCGTCTTTTATGCTAAAAACATAATCGATCTGTACGTACAGCAAGTGATCGGCGAAAATTACCTATCAAAATCACAACATGCATACATGAAAAGCAGATCTGTAGACACGGCGCTACACAGAGTAGTATCGGTAGTGGAGGAATCACTACAACACAAGGAATACACACTGAGTGGGGGCCTTCAATAACATCGAATCTGATGCAATTTTACGCAGTCTGCGTAGGGCCCATCTAAATAGCAGTCTTTGTGACTGGATCGGACTCATGCTAGGCACACGTAAAATCAAGTCACAACTAGGGGACGTGCGCACTGAACGAAAGGTCAGTAGGGGAACACCCCAAGGTGGAGTTCTCTCACCGCTCATATGGCTCCTGGTAGTTGATGAACTGCTGAAAATACTGGCCTATTCTAACATACTGTACAACAGTGTGGTGGAAGGCTACTGAGAAGAAATACCATCTTTCTAGCCTAACTAAAGTTCAAAGGGCAGCATGCATCGGGATTACGGGTTCCCTACGGACCACTCCCACCACATCTATGGAGGTGATGCTAAACCTCAACCCTCTTGACATCTACTGCAGCAGCAAGGCGGTCAAGACCGCAATCAGGTTAAGAGAATCTGGACTGTGGTCCTCTAAACCCTATGGTCACGCCGCCATTGAAAGCCAGTGGGACGCGACGAAGGAGGGGGTGACTACTGACTACATTCCCCCCACCCTCGTCTTTGGGAGGAGATTCAATACCAGAATTCCAAACAGAAGCGAATGGGTGAACAAAGAAGTAACAGTAGAAGAGGAGTTAGCCGTATATACCGACGGTTCTAAGATGGATATCGGTACAGGCGCGGGCATCTTCAGCGAAACACTGGACCAGCGAAAATCATTCAGAATCAGCGATGATTGCAGTGTATTTCAAGCAGAGGTAGCCGCTATCACCCAAGCGGCGAAGGACCTTAAAAGACGGCATGTTGTCGGTAAACAAATCACTATTTATTCTGACAGCCAAGCGGCCATAAAAGCCATGGAGTCTGTCGTGGTGAAGTCAAGGGCAGTAAGTCGCTGCAAGAAATATCTGGATGAAATATCACAAGCCAACGCGGTGACCGTATGCTGGGTACCAGGGCATATGGATATTCCAGGTAAGGAGCATGCGGATGAGCTTGCAAGAGACTAGTCTAAGATGCTTGCATGTATGGCCCTAAAATCAGTAAGAACTCCGCTAAGCCCGCTCGCGAGGATGATTGACATTGAATCCTGGAGTAGAACTAACCTACGTTGGACCAATCTCACTACCTGCAGGCATACAAGCGAACTATGGCCAGAGGTGAGCAAAAAGAGATCTAAATGTATGATCGGATTAAACCGCAAAGAGATTCGCATACTCACGGGGGTCATTACTGGACACTGTGCGATAGGCGCACATGCGGGAAGGCTGGGGATACTGCATAATGACTTTTGCAGAAGCTGTAGGGAAGTTGAAGAAATAGAATCTGTTCGCCACCTACTTTGCGAATGCCCAGCCCTCAAGAACAGCAGACATAGGATTCTCAACAGTTACTTCTTCGACGACCTAGATGATTTGAAGAATGCTGATCTCAAAGTCCTCCTGAGATTCATACTTAAATCCGGGTGGTTCCAGTAGATAAACGGACTTCATATCATTGGCTACTCGTAGTGGGTACTATAGGGTCATGTTACAACGGAGCTTTAAGAACCCATGAGATTCATACTAATCTATGTGGCTCCAATATGAAAAGCGGTCTTCTTTCTTGTCTTTCAACAGGTCACACTGGATGGTTCCCGTAACTGGACACAATGGACCCAACTGATGGTCTAAGTGAAGCTGTGGCATAGTCGCCACAAGAGCACCCATTTACCTACCTACCTACCATGCCTATATTTATTAATTGTTAGGGCTTCATACTCACGGGGCAGGTGTTTTAAATTTACCGTGGGGTGAGGATGGGTACCTTGAGGAGGTGCTAAAGTGTTTGGTTGAGAAGAGTTTGTGATTGAGGGTGTAATAGAGGTAAGAGACTGAAAGTTAGAGGGGAAAATAGAGGAAATGTTCCAACTTTAAACCTCCAGTATGGATCAAGGTTAGGACTAGATTTATTATTCACTCTCTTTAATCCGGATTAAAATCTACACCCGGGTTAAAGTGAGTTTAACCCAAAAATTAAACCCAAATCCATAATATTCAGTCGTTATACCCGAGCATTAACCCAGTTTTTTTGAACCAGACAGCGTTTAATCCGATTGTATTTAAAATCCACTCCGGACACCAGTTTCAGTACTTTAACTCGAGTTAAAACTCAATTTCATAATATTGACATTTTATTTCTCGCAGGGATCGAGAAATAAGAAAAGTAAAAGTGAAATGGAAAATAAAAAGGAGCAAAGAGTTAAAAAAATGGATTTCATTCATGAAATGGAGAGCTGTTGAGCGGTAATATATCCGACTGAAGAAAGAGACATTTTGAAGGCTACATACATTTCATGATTCAACTAATGCACTAAAAACTAAAATCGTCACACTACAAATAAATCCATCTTTAATTCAGCGGGTTTAATACATGTTTTTCAGTGAACAATATTGTACACAGGTTTAAATAATCGGGTTTAAAAAATGGGCATTAATGAACGGGTGTAAAATTAACTTAAACCTGAGTTACACGGAGTGATTAATATGGCCGCTAGACTAAAGTTTACTTCTATTTGTATCAATAATAGGCTTATTTTTATTATTAAGCTTCACCTCTTTTGTATTGTTCAACTTGCTGATAGTCATATTTTCCAAACTGAAGACATCGGTTGAGGGGTTCGAAAAAAGGCAGGAGTATTTGGAAGGTAAGTCGAGCTTATATATTATTTTTGGTATTAGTTGGAGAGTATCTGACAGTTACGGATGGAGAAGGAGATGCTAAATTTCTGCAGGAAACAGTTATTCATCCAAGAGACGTCTGCATGCTGAGAAGCGCTATTTATTACAAAGGAATTATACGCGCAGGCAGTCGGCGAGTGTTTAAAGTGTCGTTTTGCCATATCGGTTTGAGGACATCGAAGCACTTTGTGGCAGAGTGCCTGATTCAGTTTAAGTTGAGGTCGGGGTGGGTGTGGGCATTGCACTTGTAGTGTTTGTTGGTGTTAATAAAGTGGTCGTTGATGCTGGTTGAGAATTTAATGGGTTTGGATATTCTGCTGATTCTAGGATTGACTGTGGCTGAATGAGTTGTGTTAATGACAGATTTTTAGATAACTTTTTAAACTCAGCCGGTAACTTTTTGGTTATATCACCAAGACTTACCTACCAGCTGCTTTTCTATGTTTTTAAATTTCGATTTGCAAAAAGTGGTGGAGACATCTATGCGGTTGGATATTTCTTTAACACTTTTAACAACAAAGGTTTTGCTTTTTTGATGTTGTTAATTTCCGAGTTCATGTGTACTCTTTGTGAAAGACATAATTCGTTTTATTGCGCCATAGAGCGTTGTGGCGCAATCGCACCACTCCACACGACAAAAATATGTTTCTACGCATATGAAATTAATTGGAGTGACTAAAACTTATTCTGTGCTAAGTTTCGTTAAGACAAAAAGTGAATTTGTGAATTTCTAAATTAAGAAAGACAAACAAAATGGGTCAAGCATTGCTATTACTACAACTAAGCATACCCCAATTAAAAAGCGTACTAGAAAAGCGGAATCTCACCACAGCTGGATTGAAATGTGAACTCATACTTCGTCTGCTGGACGCGATCCGAAGAGAGGGAGTAGATCACAAATCCATGGTATTCGACGTGGTAGAAGAATTAGTAAGTATAGGCGTCGATATTGGCGCTATGATGAAATTACTTCTTGCTAAATGAAGAACGAAAACGAAGAACACAAAAATTCTATGAAATCTAATGTGGTTTTCCATTGGGACAAAAATCAATCTTTTTTTTTGATCTAAATCACTTTTCATGTTCCATTGGACAAAAAAATCAATATTTTTTTCGATTCGGATCACTTTTTGCAGATCTCGATAATTTTTCAGATTTACACATACTGCCACAAATACCCACAGCTGTTTCACGTCATTTTAGGAAGTTTGCTTTCAAAAGAAATGCCCAAAGTTTCGTGAAAAGCAAAATAAAGAAATACATAAAAAGCAATCGATATAATGTTGGAGAAATTATTATCTCCATTATCTTCCTCATCATCTGGAAACTACAAATCACCGAAACTAGTCAATTTATATCTACAACAGAGGAAACATTTTTCAAGTCGATATCAATGGCTGATTGTTCAGAAAGCGAATGCAATTTGAACGGATGATATTGCTGTCAAATACACACTAATCCATTTGCAAAAGCAGGTCAATTTGTTGCATGTTCCATGAGCCGCGTTAAATCTGAGATCTGAAAAAGATTTTTGGTAGTCCCAATGGAAAACCACATAAGTTCGCAGATCAGAGGAATTCTCTAAAAGAACAGAAGAAATCTCTAGAAGAACAGAAGAATTCGCTAAAAGCATAGAAGAATTTTCTTGAAGAACAGAAAAATTCCATTGTCGAAGACAAAAAGATGCAGTGGAAGAATTTTAGAATGTTCTAGACATAAAAATCGACTCGATTGATGAGAAATTAAACTAACATGAAACAAAATTTGAACTAACTCCTGCATTACGAGGTACTGCTGCAGAATTGCTACAGTTAGAAGAAAAACAACACGACTACGACGCTTTGGTAAAAGCAATCGAGTCGAGATGCGATTTAGTTACAACCATATGCAGCAAGTGCAACTGCGCAGTAGAATCCAGAAGAGGGGAGAAACACTCCAGCAGCTGCAAGCGGATAGCACTTGTCGTATCCCAATGCCGGCGAGGATGTCATAAATGAAATGGCTATTAAAGCATTTACACAAGCCATAGAAGACAGACAACTGCAGATGGATCTACGAATGACTCGAAAGAGAACTCTTCCTGAGGCACTGGCATTTGCCTTAACGATAAAAGCTGTCGAGGATCTCAATAACATCCGTTGAATGCTCATGCCTGAGAACAGAAGAACAATATTTGTCAAGATGTTTTATTTTTCAAACGCTAAAAGAAGTCTGCTAATAAATAAAATCCAAGAAGCGTTTAGTGACTGCACCTTTTAGTACAACTTGTTTTGTGCATCTATATACAAGGTGGGCCAAAAGAAGTCATTCGATGTTGTTTGGCTCTCATTTTTTTTCTAAATGAAAAACTTCGTTTCTGTTTTTTGATTATGTTTATTTGAACCTTTAGATATTAATTCGAGAAGATAATATCGGCCAAATGGGCGCCGTCACAATTGATTGCCAAACGGGCTCGTTTTATGTCATTTTTCATCACTTCGACGAAAACTTCGGGCGACAGATTCTCGCACTCTTGTCGAATGTTGTCCTTGAGGGCTTCTAGGGACTTCAAAAAACCCCACAAAAAAAGTCTGGACCAGTTAAATCGGGCGATCTTGCGGGCCAGTGCAAATCGCCAAAACGAGAGATGAGGCGACCAGGGGAACGCCGCCTTCAGAATATCGGTTGTGGCTCGCGCAGTGTGCCGTAGCTCCGTCTTGTTGGAACCACATGTCCTCCAGTCCTAATTCGTCCAATTGCGGCAGAAAAAATCCGTTAACATGGCCCTATAGCGTGCACCGTCCAATGTTGCCGTTTGACCAGCGGCGTTCTCGAAAAAAATGGCCCGATGACTCCTCCAGCGTGAACAGCACACCATGCAGTAACAATGAGCGGGTGTAATCGAAAAATCGTCCACTTCGTCCTCGAGATTGAGGATGGCTTGGGCGTAGGTTACACGCGTTTGGCGGTCGACAGGCAGCAGTTGATGAACGGACTGGACTTTGTACGGGAACATGCGCAAGTCTTTGACCAAAATTCGCCTTAGGAACGACCGGCTGATGGCTAATTGCGAGGCACGGCGTCTGGTCGATGTTTCCGGCGACAGCTCGACATCCTCGTCAACAGCGGCGATATTCTCGACACAACGGGCGCTCCGGGGCCGGTCACTCTTGGCAATGTCTCGTTGGTGGCTAAACGGCGCAGTGTTTGCGCAGTCGGTGTCGGACGGCCGTGGAATCGGCGACGGAATTCGCGCCAACACTACAGACGAATTGTTACGCAAAAAGATAGACATGATTATTCCGCGTTCTTGGGTAGTGTATCGCTCCATGGCTTGTTCACTTGTATTCTACATCTGTCTAGTCCACAAATGTCAAAACAGATTTGACCGGAATAGTGCTCACAGAGTACCGATCCATTGATGGAACTGCAACCAAATTGGACATCTACAACGACAGTGCAGAGCTAAACGTAGACAGGGCAGTTGTCCACATTGCAGAACCAGGAAAATCGCAACGAGGAGGCATCTGAGTCGGCGGCGGATGGAACACCCCAAAGCCATCAGTTGGGAAAACGAGTAAGAACCAACTTCGGGGGCAGAAACTGGTTTCTGTAATCAATGCCCCCTGAATCACAATTCTGGTTTCCCAGACCAAACGATGTAATAGGACAGTGGAAGTCCATATCAGCCAGAAAAAGTATGTGGCCACAACGCTTCCATAATCCGAAGAAAAACCGTTCGCCAATCATGGCTGCTCAACCGATAAATCTTGCAGGAATAGTCTTCTCCCATAAATTCTTAGTGACTGATATATGTGGCGAATGCATCATCTTATTCGACTTTATGAAGACACATGATGCAGTCCTCGATATCGGTTTGCAAATTTTAAAGTATAGAAACGTCGAGATTCCAATGGTTTACGGGGACGAGAACGTCGCAGCTCTAATGACAGTTGTTAGTGAGGACGAAATAGAAAAGGAAGTACGCAGTCGTCCTGGTCAAGAAGAAAGACGGAAGTACTACCTATAATTTACATGAGAGATTCTTCTTCTCTTCTTTGCTGTTGCAGCAACAGTTTAACTCGTCCTGGAGTATAGGGCGACAACCAGGTCCTTCCATCTCTCTCTGTTTGCAGCTCGATACCTCAGCTGTCAAAACATTTGAACTCCATGTTGTTCTTGGCCTACCGCAACTTGCCTTACACCTTGAGGGTTCCATTGTAAGCACCGCTTTGCTATGTTGTCATCTGGTTTCCTCAGTGTATGGCCAATCCAGCGCCATTTTCTCTGATTGATATCAACATCCACTTTTGTTTGTCCAGTCCTAAGCCACAATTCATTGTTGGAATCTGCTCGAGATGTTGGCGGAGCATTTCCCCGTTTCACATGCGTAAAGCACGACAGATTTCACATTGGACTCAAACAGTTTAACTTAGTGAGAAGCGATATTTTGCTTGAGTTCCATACTGGAGATGCCGAATGCTTTGTTCAATCAATTTCCGACATCCAGATCTATTCCACCATCGAGTGACACGTAACTACCCAGATAGTTGAACTGCGTGACCTCCTCTATGGTCTCCCGTCTCAAGATAATCTGCTGTTGTTGGTCTCGGCTAGTGTGCATAATTGATGTCTTGTTGGCATTTATCCTTAAGCCAGCCACCTCCCCATTCTGTTGCAGTGAATGACTCATATGGTTAAGAGCACCAATGTTGTTTGTCAGGAAACAGATATCATCTGCGTAGTCCAAATGGCTTAGCTTATTAAACGGGTTCCATTGAATATGAGAGATTAATATATTATTTAATATAGATAGGAAATTTAAGAGGCAATTTTATTTTCAAAATTTTGCGGCTGGAATCGGGTAGGTGAGCGGGGGTTGACTGTCTATTTAATACTTATGGCGTTTTCGATTGAAGAAAAGAATTGCCCTTTATATGAAAAGATCAAATCTATAAGTGCTCTTTCTATATAAATATACTTAATTATATTCTACGTTTCATTAAAAAAAAGTTTACTTCTAGGTCACTTCTTAACATTTCTTAACAGACAGTTTATGGTTTTGTTGTCAGTTGTCATGTTTGAACAGAAAATTCAAGATAGCCTTGGTATATAATCCAAATATTATAAATGCGAAAATAAGAATATTACCTTTTAACGACCGCAAAACCAATTTTAATGAATTTTGATATAGGGATAGATGGGACCTCTGAGAATGACATAGGCTACTTTTTGTTGCGAAAACAAAACGTGAAGGGGATGAAGTAGGGGACTCAAGCTTAAATAACGAACCAATTTTTTCTCAAGTTAGGGATTATAAAATTCATCAAAGAAATACATTTGCTGCGTATTCTACCAATGAACTCATTGGTTGGCTTGAAGGATAGGATAGTTTTGGTCCCAAAAAGTGGCGCTGTTGTTAATATAAATATAAATTGAGTTACTCGAAGTACTAATTCTACGCAGACGAAGTCGCGATAAATTTATTAGTTAAATGATGCATATAGATACCAATTACTATCCTTTTGTTTTTGTTTGAATACGCACATTCATGATCACTTTTTTTCTTTGTTTTATGGTTCCTCATGTTTAAATTTTGTAAAGTCACAATACGATTAACGTAAAAATATTTATATTCGTGCCAAGATTATATTTTTTTTATATTCGAGTCCTTTCAAAAAAAAAATAATAAAATTGCTTCAGGTTGAGCCGAAATTATGATAAAAATTAATTTTGTTTAAGAAACTGCGGGAAAAGATGAGGATGGGTGGATAGGGAAGGACGATGAAGGCGAAGAAAAGTAGGGAGTGAAAGATGGCATGGTGCTACTTAGGCGAGAGGAGTAGTCAAGGTAGGGAGGGTAGGAACAAATTTCTCGCAGCGTCAATATCAACTAGGCGCGAAGAATGGCATGAGATTTTTTTTTTGCTAAACAAAAGCGTCAAGTCCCACGGCCACCGACAAGCTAATATAGGGAAATGGCATGCCAGCACTGACCCAAGGCAACCAACCAAAGTTTTCGCAACACGATTGAATCAAAGATAAAAAAGGAAGAAAGAAGCGAACTTTTGAATTTTGAATTAAATTAATTTTTTTTTAACAAAAAAAAAAAAGATATAAGCTAATAAAGTAGCACGTAGCTATTATTAAGTCAGGATCACAATTGCGAAGTTTGGGTGAAAAATATAGCCACTAGAGTTTATTTATGGATAGGGCCCCTAGGCCTAGCGTGAACTACCAATTTATTGATGTGCATTGGCAGTAAGTGTGAGTTTTGTTAAGCGGAATTGTTGCTCTTGCGGAATTGGGCCGCAGGCTAGATTTTACGAACTCACAATGGTAAATTTTTCCATATAAAATTATCGATTGTGACCTACAAAATATTTAGCGTGAAGGTTAAAAATGATTATTAGTGAAATTTTGCAGTTATGAGTTCCTGTAATTTTAAAGTCTAGACTAAAATTTGTTATTAATCCGGCGCATATACTTTTATAACTTATTTTATTGTAAAAAAAAATCACACCGCCTTAATTTTAATATTTACAAAACACAGCGTGTATGCAGTTGAGCGTATATTTTACAATGTTGTACTTGCAGCTAACTATTGTCTTTGAAAGATTTAGCACAGGTGTACATTTGTCAATACCTGCAAGTAATATATAAAATATCGTGAAAATGTTTTAATATTACCTACAATATTACACACCATTCCTTAAATCTTGCAATCGTCCTTTCCCAATTAAGCATGCGCTCCTGGTATTCCGCTCTTAGTTTGGGTCTGGGTTGAAATACCTGATCAATAACTCGGAACTTCTTTATACTATCCCGATTTTTCCAAATTCCTAAACAACACAGATTTCACTTAGTCAATCGGCACCTAGAAGAGAAAACGCATTTACATACCTTGATTCAGTCCAGCAACAAAAGCCGATCCAATAACGCTGGATTCCGAATTTTTAGCGCGTTCCACACTGATTCCAGTGACATCGGATAAGAATTGGCAAACGAAATTATTTTTCGATACTCCGCCATCAACCCTGATAAGAAAAAAATGCGTAAAATTTTTATGAATGGAATATCATTTTCTATCCTTACTTTAAACATTGCAGCGTATATTTCGTTTCTGTCTGTGTTGTCTCGCATATTTGTGCAATACGAAAGGCAATGCTTTCCAAAATCGCTCGAACCAAATGCGCTTTAGTTGTAGATGGGGTTATTCCCAAGAATCCCGACGCTGCTTTGTAATCATTAACCGGAGGCTACAAAGAGAACTAGTCAGTAACTTTTTATGGGAAAATTAAGTCTCAACACTCACTCCAATTCCACTGAATGCAGGTACAAAATAAACTCCATTCGTACTATCCACCGACTGGGCTAAGTCTGATGTCTCAGCGGGGTCATCGAAAAGGCCACATGATTGGGCCCAACTGATAAGAGTGCCGGTATCCTGTACAGAGCCCTCAACACAATACACAATATCATCTCGTTTGGCTGTGTCCTTAAAATGCCAAGCTACCAACGGGTAAAGTCCATGTATAGACGCTTGACAGTGCTGACCCGTAATCAGATCCAGAAATGAACCAGTTCCCATCGTTATCTTACAGTCGCCTTCTTCAAAACAATTTGAGCCCCATATTGATGCCGTTTGATCACTAATGGAAGATGCTATACGTATGCGAGTTCCAAATATCGATTCGTGAACGTAGCCGAAATCGTTGGAGTTCGAAACTACTTTCGGTAGCAGTTGGGGCTGGAATAGACAAATATGGTGGGTGGTGGCACATTTGCTTTCCCGAATTGCTATGCGGACTTACGTTTATTCCAAACATCATCTTCATTATATTCGACCAGCCCAGTGTAAATGGATCAAACAAGCCTGTAGCTGTGGCAGACGTGATGTCGCTGATGTGCTCAACGTGGATATGTTTAGATATTCCAGACCTGAAGAAGGACACATTTGATGAGAAATATACATTTTTATTAAGTCTCAGCAGTAAAGGTTAGATACATATATTTTTTTTAATTCAGTGATACCTACATATATTATGATAATTAGTGAACTTGAAAAAAAAAAAACAGTAAACCTCATCACCAACAAATTTATTAATAGGTATACATTCTCTTGTTGCTACAACTATAATAGCCCTCACCTGACGAGATTAAACTAAGCAAAATTGGACTACAGAATTACTTGACCTAAAACCCATTAGCATAAGTAAATGCAACAAGGTTAAACATTACAAAGCTTTTATTTGATGTTTGTCATTGAAATAAAGTGGAAGTGCAAAATATATTTACATTTTTTTTATTACCCATATAACTGCAATTTTTTCTGCGTTTTTCATTCTGTTCTATTTTCAATATGATCAATGTTACCAAGCCAGTTTTGTGTACTCTATAATAATTATGTGTTGTTGGGTCGTACGAAACTTTTGGAGTGAGTGTTGAGACTTAATTTTCCCATAAAAAGCTACTGACTAGTTCTCTTTGTAGCCTCCGGTTAATGATTACAAAGCAGCGTCGGGATTCTAAGGAATCAAAAGTTTGGTTGGTTGTTTTATTTTATTACGTAGGTTCCTATGTATATAAAAAATCGGAGAAGCGATGCCAGATAAAAGCAACGGTTCATAATATAAATATAAGAATACCGTTACCTAAATAAAATCCACGTCTGGGTTTTTTGTCTGATACCTATGGCAGTAAATCAAATAACGATTTGAGTTTTTATAAGCAGCTGTCAATAGCAATTTTTTGAAAGTTCCAATTTTTTTAAAAATTATTTTTTTCAAAAATTCATTGTAATATAATATAGACAAAAAATTAGTTTGTTACCGATATTCGACATGTTAACATGTTACATAAGCTCAAATATTAATTTTGGTTGAAATCGTTAGAGCCTAACTGTAGGCTCACAAACTCCGAATTCGAAATTTTAACCAAATCCAACCAGCAGTACCTATCTATACCAGAAAGTAAAAAATAGGTAAGCATGTATGTTGGTAAGTGTCTTTCAAGTATAAGTATATATTGAACAAAATTTTTCGGATAAATATCACCTTCGTAACACTGATTTGGCAGTGAATATAGCGAAGGCGCTCATCTAGGCAACAACTTTAAAACAAAAAGGTGCTTGTGGAAAAGTACATGGCAGCAGTGTTGCTGGAAACTCAAGCCGATTTCAATAATGTAAGGCTGGGCCACTAACGGGCCTAGTTATTTTAAAAAAGGAAGACGAATTGCACCCCACAAGTCCTCTCCTTCTTCACAAACAAGAGCCAGTGAGTGCAAATTTTTTCCAACAATCAGTGATCTAAGGGAATTTGCTTTTAAGAGATCTCTTGTATGGGCAAAATAGAACGTCTCAGGTACGATCCCCGAAAAAAAAAACACAAATACAGTGTTGAAGCAATCTTTCACTTCCCCACCTTTCGCGAACTTCTAACAAACATTCGACAGTGTAACTCCTGTAATAAAAGATCTCAATTAGCGTTTGCGGCTCGGCATTCAAATTGAAGGTCCCTTTTATTCGTCCAAAAAATAAAATCTCACACCAAAAAGATTAGTTGTTAGAAGCTAGGCCTAGGGTACACCGTACACGACCCTGTGCCCATGTTCTGTAATTATCACATAGATATATTTATCACAAAAACGATATGAATTGAAAGAAAATGCTCGTGAGTATAAATAAATAAATTTTCGCATTGATACTTTTTAAGCATTTTCTTTCAATTCATATCAGGTCTGTTCCCTTACTTTTAAATCCTACGAATTTTTACTAACTCTTACGAATTTTACTTAATGTCGTTCCTTAACTCGAAAAATTCGTAAAAGAGAGCGTCATCGAGAGAGCAAGCTATTACCCCTCCACTGAGAATCTTACGAATTTTTACTCAACAAATTTCTTGGTGTAGAAATGAAAAGGCTGTCAGGCACCTTTCAATTAACAGCTGATTTGAAATTTGTTGACCTATTTGGCAAATGAGTGCATTTGTTTTGATTTCTTACGAATTAAAATGGTATCAACAGGCGGGAAAATAATATTGAATGTTCTCCTTAGATTCTTTTCGAAAGTGACGACGAAATTCTTCTTTGCTGTGAGGACAATCTCCTCCACGTAGTTTTTAGTGCTGTGTTGCTTTTTCCCCTTCTCGAATGCTTGTAGCTCAATCAGTACAAACTCTTCCACATACTCGGATTCTTCAAAAAGGAGGTGGATTTATTCCGAATCACTTTCATTTCTAGATGAATCAACTTTTCTTGTTAAATTAGCAAAATTCTTCGTTTATCAGATATTTTAACGACTTTTTGTGACACTTTTTTGAATTTTTGTATTAATGTATTTGTCATTTTTCATACTACAAAAGCGTTCGCCAATTTTTTCGCAATTGTCTCTCTCTGTGAGAGAATTCATCCCCACCACTGCCATTTTGACAGTCTTTTTCATTCTTACTACAAAAGTAAAATAACAGACCTTAGATGTATCTCGGTTTTGATTGGGGGAAATCGGTCAAATGAACAGCTGTTTCAGTTGACGTTTATGGAGAGGTAGCCGACGAATCTAGTCAAGATCAAGAAATTCGTGACTGAGTACTAAGTTGACAGTTCTCATATGTGGCTGACGCAGAAAAAGTGACGTTCCGGACCAATCTAGTTTTTGCGTTCAGCTTACATCTCATCCAGACCAATCTAGTCGACTTAAGATAACTAGATTCTTGAATGCGGCCTGTTTTTGCATGTCTCACGGATGACACTACATTTTTTCCTTATGTTTATAATGTCGAAAATTCAGTGGATACTAAAAGCGACTAAAAGTGTATTACGAAACGAGTAGTAATTGTTTGCAAAGCAACCGCTAATTTTCAAACGAATTTATTTTGAAATAATCTTGAAATGTAAAAAAAAGCTGCCAGCAACTGAAAAATGTGATTGGTTTGAATACATTTTTAATGCATTTTTTTAATGTTTCTACATTAATAAAGTTGGTGTGTACGCACTCACTCCTATCGCGAATTTTCGTTCTAATTTTTCGTACTGCTCTAGTTTCATTTAAAAATCAGAAAATATGCAAATAAAATGTAGTGTTATACGATATAAGGGGGCCAGTAGATAGAGGTTAATACTACTTAAGAATTCTAGTCCAATAAATAAATACCTCAATCTATAGAGTACCCACGAGTCTAGCGTCTCGACCAATGCAGTTTTGGTTTTAATGGCTTCCTTCAGTTTTGAATTCGCTTCTATCTCATGCAAAAGCCTCATAGTAACCTTCACCAGGAAACAAAAAAAATAATAACAATGGAAAACAAAAAAAAATAAACATCAGTACTTGTGGGTTCATCATTTTCACTACACTTCCCGCCAAAAAGCGTTTACTTCTTGTCAGCAAATATAATCCATACGACAGAGTGTTCATTGTTCTTAGTACAAAGCTAGAATTCCATTTATTCACGAGCCTATCTGCCCGACAGTCCTTCCACGCAATGAAATTATGAAAGCACTCATTGGTGTTGCGATCCCATGTAAGAAATGTACAGCGTTGGGTCGACAATCCAAGGCATGCTATATCAGAGTAATCAAGGCTTGCATCTAAAAAATAATAACATTTATCAAACATCACATTATTTGTTTACTTAAATTTAGAACAAACCGTTGATAGCTTTTGAGATAACATTGATAATGGTATGCCACAATTTCTCTGGTTCTATTTCGAAATAACCCTGTTTCGGATTCAGTAATTCCACCTATGATATCATATTTATTAAAACTGTGCTAATTTGTTAATTGTTTTATAATGCTTGCTCACCAATTCAGTAGCGGAACCCTTAATTTGGCAATTTTCATTGAAAATAAAACATCGCACCGATGTTGTTCCAACATCCAACGACGCAATGAACGTCATTTCTAGACGTCCGTTTGGAATAATCAATTGAAACCAACTGACTAAAGAACTCGAAACAACCGACTCCGATGAGATAGCACCACAAATATTTGTACTATCTACTGTTCCACTATAATCGCGCTGATAGTCGGGTGATGGTGACTGTGGTGTTGCGTGTTGTTCCCCGCGATCAGCAATTGTTGCGAACGACTACACTCGGTTCCCCAGCGAAATAAAAACATTTTGCCTATCAAGAGCGCGTATGACAACTTGAGCGAACGAATCTGTTTTTTACGACACTTTAAAGTGGATATAGGGTAAAATAGCCTATTGTTGGCACCCCTCCAATGATTGGCACATGAACTTTAAAACGGTGTTAGGCATAGTTTTTTAAATATTTTTTACTCAAATTCGCTTACACTACTTTTCCTTGAACATATTTCGTAAATCTGGCAGCACTTTGTATTTCGTAACGTTGGCAGTACTAACTTAAATACATTTAACAAACTGTTAAAAATCTTTCCCGCCTTTTTTGCATAAGCGTTAACAATTTGATAAGGGTAGCAGTGAAAAAGAAATGTCTGTTTTTCTTCTCAGACTTCAAAAATTTGCCTGTTTCTAGAAGTTTTCCTGTAATTAAAAGACTCAATTTAAGGTATTTTTGTTTAAAACTTATTAAAATATGTTATTTATAACATTATTAATGGTGCCAATAATGGGAAACATAATGAACAAATTTCCAAATATTGGCACTGTGCCCATCATTGGTAATAGTGCCGATTACCCGGTTATGGGCGCTGTGCCAATCATTGGGTTGAGCCAATTACTGGCACAAAGTACTCTGCCCATCAATGGAAAATTGAGAATTGAGACACTACTTTTGGGTTTTTTTTTTATTTTGTTTTTTAACAAATTATTTCTTTAAATTATATTTAGATGCCCAGTATTCCGAAAATGCAACTCCAAAAAGAGTTTTTAACGGTTATGAGACCAATTTTTATTTATGCGCCAAAAACGAAAAGGTCTGAAATATAGGTACCGCAATATATATGTGCCAATAATAGGACTAAAGGATGCCAATGAATGGAAAGAAGTGCCAATAATTGGTGAAAATTGACTTTGCTTTGTTTTACTGCCTTTTTGTTTATGTTTTTAGAGAAATTTTATGTTTTGTTTAGGTTTTATATTAAAAAATACCTTAAGAAAGGTAAATGAATTGATTTAAAGTTATTGCAATGGTTTATTTTATATTTACACTGACATAAAGACGCAAGTTTTACTAACGTGCCAATCATTGGGTGGTTTACCCTATATAGGTACCTACACAAAATAACGACAATATTAAAATTTCAATTAAAGCTAATTATAGCTTTGCACAGAGGGGGTCACACACTCGTAGCCGAGTTATGATAAACAAGTTAATGTAACTGCAATTGTATTAAGGTACCTAGTCTAGTTCAAATCAGCTGTTTATCGACTTTTCACTGTTTTGAGGCCGGTTGTTGGGTGACATATCTCTCTTTCGATTTTCATTCATAACGCGAACCAGAAAGAGAAACAAGTCCTTAATAATGGGGAGGTTTCATCACAAACGTACATTATCAACCTATTCTATTACACTATATAAGCTGTGTGCTATTCTAATGTGATTCCAACAAATACCTAGTACATAGGTATGTGTGTGCCTATATATAGATGCGCTTTGCGCTCTGTATATTTCTTTATTTTTATATTCACGTAGGTAAGGGGCTATCCAATGCAAATCTCAACCGCACTAGTTAAGCCAATTAAAAGAAACCTGACTGACCACTAACAGAAGCGACTTGAGTTGAAGTGTAGTGAGTTGATTTATTATATGACCATGAGTGGGGTTTAATCAAATAAAAGCTGCTTTAGCACTCTTTAACGTCAAACGTCGAAAGGACAGCCGGAAACAAAAGCCATCTCCCTACTCTAGAAAAATGTGGTGAAAAGAGTTCAACAACCTCAATTAGAGTTGCCAGAGCCAAAAACTGTAGGATTTTATAACTAATTTGTGTGTTCTCATAATTTGGTAAATAACCTGTAGAAAATAGAAATAGTTAAGCGGTAAAGTGGAAAGTAAGTAATACATAGTCCTTTGCATGTGGTACCTATACTTTGGTCGATTTTTTATTGTCTAGTCTAACAGCCGTATTTATTAGTTTCTCTTACGACGCCTCTACGATGTTGTTTAGTTAAACATCGCGTAAGAATTTACGCAGCCTCTACGTGGCTTTCCTGAAATTGTGATTTATAAACATTTTTCCGAGGTAACTTTACTAATCGAGGTTTGTGTCTAAATAGGTAAGAATTTAGATAAACTATTACAGAAAACACTGAAATCTATCACTTTTTGCAACTGAAACTGATCTTAGCTGTGGTTGACAGATTAGCTTCGTAAGAAAATCATACATAATACAAACAAAAAGCCAAATTATCTGGGACGATTCCGAAATTTCTATGGAGGGACTGCTGAAATATCTACCTGCAATCATATGTCGTTTTCCATTGGACAAAAAGAAGCGTCCGGAATCGAAAAACTCACTTCTGAAACCATTCCATTGGCACAAAAAATACTCTTCTGGTGATTCTGAGAAGAGAATTTCGCTTCTCGATTTGAAGTCAGAATCCATTCAAGAAGCAGTCACACAAGTGTAATATATGTTTTTTATACAAGTCAGTTGACAGCAGCCGTATAGATTATTTTTTGGCGTTTCATCAATACTTTTGTAGATTCTTTCAGAAGCAGTTTTCTTGTTCCATTGGATTTCAGAATGAGTGGATCCCCGAGTGAAACCAATGGAAAACTACAATAATCTATCAACCACCACCAAATCTGAAATTCTATGTTATAATTGCATTTGCAGACGAAATTCGTTTGGTGCAAATTTACACCACATTCGAAATGATTGCACAAACAAAAATTAGTTTCACTTTTTGAAATTGTTTCCAATTCGACCACTAACAAAAATGACATTAGCTGCAAAAACATATTTACGTAGGCTCTACGCAGGCTCTAAACGCAAATTTTCGCGTTTAAATTACGCAGCCTTAAAGCAACGTTGCTTAAGTTCGAAAAATCTTTATAAATCGCATTTCCCTGCGTAAGGGCATTTTAGAGGGTGTGTAAAGTTAAGCAGACTCTACGGTGGGTTTATAAATAAGGCTGTAAGTGTTTAAGGGTTGAATCAGTGCAATAGCGAGGAGGGTGGATTTTTACAATTTACGAGCAGCTTTACTACTATGATACGGTATAAGTTGGTAGAGTTTGAAAGAAAAGCGAGATAGGCTGGGTAAGACAGAGAAAGCTGGCACGGAGGAGAGGAAGCGAGCGGAGAAAACAACTTGGAGTGCGTAGCTTTACGTATGGGCATATTTGTTGAGCCCTAGGTGCTAGGTCTACCTTTGGGCTCTATCGCCGCTTTAACTAAGCAAGCAAGAGGGGAAGCAAGTATTCTTTAACAGAGGAGAAACCACTACCTACTGTCAATTTATAATGGGAAATGATTGTCGATTTTCTTAGAGGTTTGTGTAAAGAAAGGACCGTCGCGTCGGCGAGTTTTCATGTCATATCAGAGCAGGGTTTGAGATGTAGTTTAAGAGAATAAATAAAATAAAATCGTATTTTGAAGGCAAACGCTTTTAGGATATAGATTTAATTTCAAACCAAGCATTTGTTAAGCAAAATGATTAAACTTCAGGTATAAAACAATATAAAACTATGAAGAATTCAAAATTGATTATTGAAAGATCAAGAATCGTACCTATACATTTACAAATACAAATAATGGGCCTTAAACATTTAGCTCACAATTGCAAAATTTGTATGGAAAATATAGCCACTGTGAACTACGATAATGTAGAGTCGAGAATAAAAATGTTTATTGCTAAGGCCCAATGAGTTTTTCTTGCAGAAATTTTTACATAAATACGTTTAAGCCCATACGTACCTACTCAACAGACCGGTAATCAAGTCTAAACAACGATAAATAATTTCTACTATTCCTAACTTGTTTGAAAAACTGCACGGCTTCGTTGCAGGCAGATTTACTCTCTTTTTTTTTGTAATTCTGCCTTGAATTATCTCGAGAATGACTTGCAACGTGATGTAATAAATATAAACAGACTTTGTTAAGCGTTTGATCGCGTTAACCACAATAAATTAATTTCCCAACTGACTGGCTTAGAATTTTACTCCCATTTCCTAAAGTGAACTCATTTCTACTTAATGGATCGTATCCAGGTATCCAGCATGTTCGCATAACTGACCCGTTTATTTATAAAATTAAACGCGAGTTTTATAATGGTGATAACTGATAAGTATAAAATAAGTTGATTGTATTTAAACGTAAAAACTTTAAAAGGTAATAAAGTAAATATAGATAGAACGTTGTTCTCGCAGAGAACATTCGGGAAGATGTAAATGGCTGCGTTCAACAATTGAGCACAATTTGGACCCTCTGCTCTTCCTTTTATTTATTAATGATATTTCTGACTTGTTTTTTGAGTTCTCATAGTCCTATGTTTGCCAACGATTGGAAGGTGCTCGGATTCGGACCTATACCTATGTTCAGTGCTCGATTTTACAAAGGGAACTTGAATGACTTTCAATATGATGTCACAATAATGACCTTCATCTCAATGTCTTTAAATGTCAAAGCTTTTTATTTTATTGTAACCCCTCTCCAATTAAGGGAATTATTTCATCCAAAAAAAATATCTGTGAATTTTTTCTACCTAAAACTTATATCGTTTGCCATTGGAACAGGAAAAAACATTTTTTTTCAGATTTAGAGCAGTTTTTCTGCTCTCGAAATCAGCTGGCTGTCAGATTTCATGTTCCATTGGCCGCAAAAATAGCTTTCTAAGCGAGATATAAACCTACTTACGCTATCCTACAACATTTATCATTTGTCAAACTTAAAAGTGTGTCATTACTTACGTTTTAAGACGACAAGTCTGTGAAAAATAAAGACATTTGGCCGCTCCAATTGATATCAACATAAATTGAATGGATTTAAATAAACACAAATTGCAATTTACGAATAGCTGACTTTTAAAACCCGCACCACCACAAATGCAACAAAAGGTATACAAATCCTAAAATCTTGTTTAAGACGTCTACCAAATTATATCAACACTGTTACTATTATTTTAACTAAAATTTTGATTAATTTTTGGTTATTGTAAACGTTGAAAGTCTTCTTCTATAATTCGTCTACGATAAAATAAAGCTATTTCACAATACGCTACAAGACATTTCCAGTTAAACTCATTTACGAGCCCAAACGCAAAATAGTTGGCCTAGTGTTGTATTTTTTATCACATACATTTTCAAATGCGTTATTATTATGCATAGTTAATAAAAAGTTGATTTTTTTTTCTTAATATTATCCATGAACATGTGTTTTTTACTAAGCAGTCAATAAGTTAAAACAGTTTGTTGCCACAACTGTTAACCCATTTTTTTCTTTGCAAACTAGTTCAAGAAAGATCGTCGTGCTGCAACGGCAAATACCACCTTAGAGTGGAAAAATGTGATAAAAAAGCAAGTTTCAAGAGACACCTGCATTCGAGAAATGAAGAAAATGGGATACAAATTTTATAAAGTAGTTTTTAACCAAATTGTTATTGTTTTATTAACTTAGAAAATTGTTTCTTTTAAAAAAGCGTCACTTAGGCAAAAGAAAAACCACTTTTAACTCCTTTGCAAAAAAAGAAGCGCTTAAGGTGGACTCGTGATCATCAAAACTGGACGCTAAGGCAATGGAGGAGTGTAATATGGAGCGATGAGTCTCGATTCGAACTTTGTGTTGGAGACTCACGATCAAGAGTTTTAAGAACGCCAGCTGAAGCATTTCACCCAGACTGCTTTAGACGAAAAACTAAATTTACCGCTTCAGTAATGGTATGGGGATGTATGTCAGCTCAAGGAGTAGGTGACCTACGCTTCTGTACTGTACTGTACTGTAAATGCCAGTAGGTATCAAGACATCCTAGAGCACCAACTTTTTCCTTCGATTCCGAGGCTGCAAACAGAAGATGGCAGTTTTACATTTCAGCAAGATGGCGCATCATGTCATACAGCCAAGCAAAATATGAGCTGGCTTCGAGAACACGCCATTCCAGTTCTAACGTGGCCTCCAAATAGCCCGGACCTGTCTCCAATTGAGACTTTGTGGGGAAAAATGAAAAAAGAATTAAGAACAAATCCGGCTAAAAACTTGAATGAATTGAAGGAAAAGATCCAAAAAGTTTGGAATGGTATAACTCCTGAATACTGCTTTAGTGGAAACTCTTCCAAGTCGAATTACAGCCGTTATTAAAAACAAAGGTGACGTCACTCAGTGGTAAAAGACAGTTATTTTTGTATTGGGCCAACTTTTTTTGCGTCGATAAAAGAGTGGGTCAACTATTTTGCGTTATATGAGTTACAATAATTTCGTTTATTTAATCATTAAATGAACTGTTATTATTTTATGAAGAATTATTTTTAAATGTATATGTCTAACACTTTCACAATATTGAAATAAATTTTGAGTTTGTTTGTTTACTTTGGAGTGCCAATCTTTTTTTCGAATTTCATAAGACGGAAAGTAAACGAGCCAACTATTTGCGTGTGGGTCGTAGTATTACTTGCACTTCATCAGTTGATAAAATAGCTTTTCCAAAGCAAAACCTTCCAATATCCCGAAATATTGGGCAAACTCCTAAATAGTGTATTATTTTTTTTCTTTGAGATAAGTTACACAGTGAACACAGAATTGGTAGATCTTCTTTGTGTGGCACGAAGCTGAGAGTCAATAACTCGCACGGAAAATTGTATAGAAGAAACTTGCTTTGTTTAAATCGTTAACGTAATTCAATGAACTTAGATTAAAACTCAAGGTCTTGTAGATTTGTCTGTTGGTTGATGCTACTGCTTCGTCAATTTACTTTTGGCGGGTGCATATGTATCCACATGTGATATGAAGTCAGAAAGCCTATTTTTGCAGCTACTCCTCGACCACTCAAGTTCCAATTCATACTCATAGTGCTCAGCCAAAGTTTTAATTTCCTTATACAAAAGACTCCTTGAGTTTGTAGCGTAAGTATTCCACAACCTTTCTTGGTAATCGCTCCGGTCTCATACTTTGCCTACTCAGGACGTATTTGGTACTTACGTATGTAAGTATAGTGGGACAAGTCCTCTCTGAATCATTAAGAATATAGTTAGGTGCATTCGCAGGTAGTCGGAACATCCTTCCTAAATAAAACCTCTGCAGCTTCTTCAAAGTATCATAATATTTACATTATGTCCCCATACCTGTGCACCATTTTCTATGGTGTATAGATTTCGACACTGCTTCGAAGACTGTTTATGTCCCTCCATACTAAGGTTACTTGTAACGACCATTCCTAGATTTTTATACTGCTTCACAATTTCAATTGGTTCACCGTTATATGTCCACCTTTCTCCTCTGGTTTGCCTATCTTACTTACTTTACTTAACGGGCTCCCGACCCGTGGAGAGTCTCTGCCTGAGACACTGCAGCCTTCCATCCTCTGCGATCCCGGGCACGCTGCTTCCAGTTGTCCAGACCAAGCGCTCTGGCATCCGCGATGGCTTGGTCTTTGAAACGGAGGTTCGGTCTTCCTTGTCGTCTCGAACCTGGCGGCTGGGATTCGAAGATCCTCTTAGCTGGAGCATTATTGTCCATTCGCTCGATATGGCCGAGCCAATGTAGTCGACGTATTTTGGCCTTTTGGACTACATCCACATCTTGGTACAGCTCATAGAGTTCGCGGTTGTATCTTCTCCTCCATTCGCCCTCCTCGCACACAGGACCAACAATCCGCCGAAGAATTTTTCTTTCGAAGGAGCCTAGTATCAGCTCTCCTTTCCTGCTTATCGTCCAGCACTCGGCGCCATAAAGCAGAACTGGCAGGATAAGGGTTCTGTAAAGCATACATTTTGTCCTTCGAGTTAGGAGTTTTGAACCCAATTGCTTTGCCAAACCGAAGTAGCAGCGGTTTCCTAGGGTAATTCTTCGCCGGATCTCCACTAGGATGTCATTTGTGGAGTTCATGTTTACTCCGAGGTAGATAAACTCCTTAACTACCTCGAAATTGTTGCTATCAATAGTGACGTTCTGTCCTAGGCGGTGGACAGATGCTGGTTTGTTTGTTGATAGCATGTACTTAGTCTTGTCCTCATTTACTACAAGACCAACGAATTTCGCCTGTTCTTCAATCGCCGTAAAAGCCTCTATCACGGCACGCTGGGAGCGACCGATGATGTCAGTATCGTCTGCATACCCCAGTAGCTGGACGGATTTGTTGAAGATAGGGCCTTCCGTGTTGACACCTGCCCTGCGCACTATCTGCTCTAGCACGAGATTGAAGAAGTCACATGATAATGCATCTCCTCGAAATCCGGTGCATGTTTGGAATAGCTCGGAGGAACTACTTCCAAATTGCACGTTGCAGCGTGTGTTCTCCAGCGTCACGCTACATAGCTGGATCAGTTTTGCCGGGATCCCGATTTCGGCCATCGCCACATAAAGGTCCTGACGATGAATGCTATCATATGCGGCTTTGAAGTCGATGAATAGGTGGTGAGTCTCGACTTGAAATTCATTGGTCTTTTCCAGGATTTGCCTCAATGTGAAAATTTGGTCTATAGTCGATCTGCCGGGCCGGAAGCCACACTGGTACGTGCCGATTAGTGTGTTGCAGAACGGCTTGAGACTTTCACACAGTACATTGGATAGGATCTTGTATGCGACATTAGGCAGGGATATGCCTCGATAGTTCTTGCAAGACATAGGATCGCCTTTTTTGTAGATGGGGCATATGGAGCTGATAGTCCAGTCATCGGGCATACTTTCTTCCACCCATACTTGGTTGATGATTTGGTGCATGCGCCCTACCAAAACATCACCACCGTATTTGAAGAGCTCCACTGGTAAGCCATCAGATCCGGCGGCCTTGTTGTTCTTTAGCTTTTTTATTGCTAAGCCAACTTCTTCTATACTGGGTGGTGGAACTGGAAGTGCTGCTTAAACACATCTACTATTCCCTGCGCTTCGGTGACTAGGTTTCCGTCACTGTTTCGAAGAGCCTGCGTTCCGGTCTTGAAGCCAGCAGCCAGTTGCTTGGCTTTCTTGCAGAACTTCCGGATGTTGCTTCGATCGCGGGACTCTTCGATCTCCTTGAGCTGGGAGACTGCATATGCCCTCTTCTTTCTACGCAAGATTTTCTTCTCCTCCCTCCTCCTAGCTCAATACTCTTCCCTCGCTGCCCTTGTTTTGCGCTGCAGCGCCTTCATATGTGCATCTTCTGTCACCTTTTTCCTGCGTACGCATTCATCATCATACCACGGGCTCTTTCTCTGTTGTGGCTGGTACCCTAAGGTGGTTTCGGCTACCTCTTTGATGATGTCGCGATACTGGGATCACTGGGTGTTGGCATCTGTGGTAGGTGAATACACTGCGGAGAGTTTCTCACTCAGGCGCTCTTTGTAGACTCTGGCTACTGCAGGTGTGCTAAGGCTTCCAACATCGAATTTCTTCTTCTCGGCGGAACGCAGCTTCTTCTCGTTGGATAGTCGAGCTCTGAACTTAGCCGCAACAAGAAAATGGTCAGAGTCGACGTTTGCCCCGCGGAATATGTGCACGTTGAGGTTGTTGGATGCGTGCCTCGCGTCGATTAGCACATGGTCGATTTGGTTGGCGGTTCGACCGTCTGGAGAGCGCCAGGTTGCTGTGTGGATCCTTAGCCTTGGAAACCTAGTGCTACTTATCACCGTATTACGAGCTGCCGCGAAGTCAGTTAGTCGGTAACCGTTGTCTGTGGTCGTTTCGTGGATTCTGTGCTTACCAACTAACCCGCCAAAGATGTTTTCCTTTCCGATTTTAGCATTGAAGTCCCCGAGCACAACTTTGACATCGAACTCCGGACAGGCTCCGTAGGCTCCATCCAGGAGGTCATAAAACTCCTCCTTGATAGGGTCTTCAGCCTCGTCGGTAGGGGCGTGTGCACATATTAGGCTTATGTTTTGGAAAGTAGCTTTGATGCGGATCACAGCTAGGCGATCACTTATCGGCTTAAAGTCAATAACTTTTGTCCTAAGCCGATTTCCCACGACGAATCCGCATCCTAATACATGCAATCTTTTATGGCAACTGTAATAAATATCGCAATTTTTCCTTTTCATCATACCTGATCCTATCCATCGTATCTCCTGGATCGCGGTAATATCTGCCTTGTACCGCGTGAGGACAGACTCAAGTTTTTGAGTAGCACCTGGGGTGTACAGCGTTCGCACGTTCCAGGTAGATACTCTTAAATCGTTGTCCGTTGACGTTCCGGGTCTAGTTGCCGTTTGAGGGAAATTGTTATCCGAGGCTCCTTGTGTCTCTCCCATAACTAGTGTTTTTTTTTAACATGGTCGGGAAGTTACCCCGACGGCACAACCCCCAACCTGGAGGGCCAGGCCCTTGACCCTAGGACAGCAGGCCGGTTATTCCGGTGCCAGTAACCCACTTTGGGATGTGAGCGCTGCCGTTGGCCCATTAAGGGTTCATCCGCCACCAACTCTTCTCCAACACCCTGGCTCGGTGTTGGAAATCCCTATAGACCTGGTATCCGAATATGTCAGAGCAGCTCTATAGGGATTACACTAAATAGTTCGGCCTGACTGGAACTGTAGACGCCACCGTTGGCTCCATCTAGGGAACTCCTCCGCTGCCGTCTGGTACCAGAGGAGGTGCCTTAGTGAGAAAACAACACTCCTCCCCCCTCTCTCGTCTGCTGCCACCAACGACCTTCCAAAGGGGTTGGTTACCCAATCTCCAGTCGAGGTACTAGGCACCCACCAGTCACCACGTGGAGGTGAGAGTAGGAGTTGATAGTGAGAGGCTAGGTGAGAACGCTTGTGTTCTCATGACATCGCATCACTACCCTTCAAAACCGGCTTTGCCTATCTTCACCACTTTTAAAAATCATGACATTCGACTTTCGATAGCTATAACCAAATTAATCTCAAGCTTCCAAAACACACAATAGTCGTATACTCCATTTATCATAAGTTAATATGCGTATTCGCAAAGTAAATACCTCCTGGGAGACGTTCCGTTTCCAGTACCTATGCCTTAGATGAAAAGAGCAAATATTGATGTGCTTGCACACTGAACAATCGTTTCCACTTCAAACCGCTGCTTTAGTGTTGTTGTACAAATTCTTCTTTACGTTGCCAAATTTGTGTGATATTCCATGTTGATATTTATCTTGTAGAAAAGTCTTTGAGTATGGAATCGAATGCAGCTTTAAAATCAATAAAATATGTATAAAGTTTTTGCTTCCGCAAAAAAGTCTCCGCAATATTTCGCAGCACAAAAATATAATCTACTGTGGAATAGCCAGGACGAAACCCAGCTTGAAATTCTTTCAGAACTTGTTTTTAGTGCATCCATTGTATTAACCGGGGTTGTAAAACACTGGTGAAAACCAGAGACAAATCTCTGGTGAAAACTTTAGCTGAAGCATTCAAAAGCGAGATTCCGCGGTAGTTGAATGGGTCTGATAAGTCATTTTTTTTGAAAATTGGAAATATAATTGCTTGCTTAAAGCTCTCCGGAACATTTCCAGGTTCATATATCGTGTTAAATATTTGAGTGCATGTAGCAACGAATTCAACCGTCGTATATTTATAAAATTTCATGGGTATTCTATAAATTCCGGGAGCTTTTATGTCTTTTGACTTAGCTAAGACTTCTTCTAACTCGTGCTCTGTTATTGGACTATCCAATGTTTCATCATAAAAGTGTGGCCATATTGAATTGTATTTTTATTATTAAGCGGCTTCAGCAGGTTTTCAAAAATTTTTTTTTAAGACAGAAATGAAAAGTAAAAGTATTGCTTAACGTGAACACCTGCCTTGACGGCTTAATTTCACGATGGGCACACCCACATTTGAGTCATTGAGAAAGACGTTGACAAGACAAGTATTGACCGTGGTACAATTACCGTGGCTGATTGGGCAAGAAAATGCACGAACCCATTTGTTTTAGGCGAGGCCTATCAAGACACCTCTTCGTTCTGAAAGAACGCTTCTCGTCTCCGCATTCGGAATTAACCACAGCCCCCACGAATCCAACCTCAGAAGATGGGGCTGCACCATTTTTGGCACAGAGGCTGTCCCCATCACCCGTGGTACCATTATATAGCTAATGGTCGAGCTTTCGCAACCCAAGAGTTACTACCATTCGGACTCCTTACCCATCCGAGGCGGATAGACCTCAATGTTAGGTGATTTGAGCATCTTGAATCACATATTACTAGCCAAAACAAGATAACTCAACACCTATTTTTCTTGCACTGTTTAATTTGGTGAAGCTACAATAAAGGCAACACTAAATTTGGGCAGTGCCCCAATTTTTAAAGACAGTAGTACTCAGCTGATTGTTATTTTTTGGAAAAAAAAAAGCTTAATGCCAAAAGCTTTTTTTAGCTGTTTTCCAGAAATTCGAATCGTCTTTACAGCCTGGTCTTCAAAATACTCCGACTTTTTCCGTAGGCACAACTGTTAATATTTCGAATAGGCTCTGTGGTATAGCTTATTATTATTAATCTTCTAATAACTCGAAACCATGCAAACACTTCTCTCTGTGTGTTTTAATTTATTTAGTTTTATTAATTGTACAATAATTAATTGTGTGCACATTGTCTATAGACCAGTGACCAGCGAAATTTTTTTAATTTTACGGATTTGCATAGTCAAGTTTTTATATTAATCGTATAATAACATAAAAGCGATGTCAGAAGGTGAAAGCTCATCACTGGGGCAAAGATTTATACTACATTTTTTTTAGCTGAAAGAAAAAAACGAGGGTAATTGCCTAGGTCGGGTAGTGCTGCAAGCTTGCAAAAACGTTAATTGAACTTGCGTTGAGAAAAAAACAATGTCTGACACCTTTAAGGTGATTAAAAATTAATTTCAGAAATCAGGTAACGGGGAGCAAAAAATCAAAGGGGGAAAAACTCTTTTAATGTTTTTTGGTAATTTCTCAAAAATTATTTCTACTATTCCTAACTTGTTTGAAAAACTGCACGGCTTCGTTGCAGGCAGATTTACTCTCTTTTTTTTTGTAATTCTGCCTTGAATTATCTCGAGAATGACTTGCAACGTGATGTAATAAATATAAACAGACTTTGTTAAGCGTTTGATCGCGTTAACCACAATAAATTAATTTCCCAACTGACTGGCTTAGAATTTTACTCCCATTTCCTAAAGTGAACTCATTTCTACTTAATGGATCGTATCCAGGTATCCAGCATGTTCGCATAACTGACCCGTTTATTTATAAAATTAAACGCGAGTTTTATAATGGTGATAACTGATAAGTATAAAATAAGTTGATTGTATTTAAACGTAAAAACTTTAAAAGGTAATAAAGTAAATATAGATAGAACGTTGTTCTCGCAGAGAACATTCGGGAAGATGTAAATGGCTGCGTTCAACAATTGAGCACAATTTGGACCCTCTGCTCTTCCTTTTATTTATTAATGATATTTCTGACTTGTTTTTTGAGTTCTCATAGTCCTATGTTTGCCAACGATTGGAAGGTGCTCGGATTCGGACCTATACCTATGTTCAGTGCTCGATTTTACAAAGGGAACTTGAATGACTTTCAATATGATGTCACAATAATGACCTTCATCTCAATGTCTTTAAATGTCAAAGCTTTTTATTTTATTGTAACCCCTCTCCAATTAAGGGAATTATTTCATCCAAAAAAAATATCTGTGAATTTTTTCTACCTAAAACTTATATCGTTTGCCATTGGAACAGGAAAAAACATTTTTTTTCAGATTTAGAGCAGTTTTTCTGCTCTCGAAATCAGCTGGCTGTCAGATTTCATGTTCCATTGGCCGCAAAAATAGCTTTCTAAGCGAGATATAAACCTACTTACGCTATCCTACAACATTTATCATTTGTCAAACTTAAAAGTGTGTCATTACTTACGTTTTAAGACGACAAGTCTGTGAAAAATAAAGACATTTGGCCGCTCCAATTGATATCAACATAAATTGAATGGATTTAAATAAACACAAATTGCAATTTACGAATAGCTGACTTTTAAAACCCGCACCACCACAAATGCAACAAAAGGTATACAAATCCTAAAATCTTGTTTAAGACGTCTACCAAATTATATCAACACTGTTACTATTATTTTAACTAAAATTTTGATTAATTTTTGGTTATTGTAAACGTTGAAAGTCTTCTTCTATAATTCGTCTACGATAAAATAAAGCTATTTCACAATACGCTACAAGACATTTCCAGTTAAACTCATTTACGAGCCCAAACGCAAAATAGTTGGCCTAGTGTTGTATTTTTTATCACATACATTTTCAAATGCGTTATTATTATGCATAGTTAATAAAAAGTTGATTTTTTTTTCTTAATATTATCCATGAACATGTGTTTTTTACTAAGCAGTCAATAAGTTAAAACAGTTTGTTGCCACAACTGTTAACCCATTTTTTTCTTTGCAAACTAGTTCAAGAAAGATCGTCGTGCTGCAACGGCAAATACCACCTTAGAGTGGAAAAATGTGATAAAAAAGCAAGTTTCAAGAGACACCTGCATTCGAGAAATGAAGAAAATGGGATACAAATTTTATAAAGTAGTTTTTAACCAAATTGTTATTGTTTTATTAACTTAGAAAATTGTTTCTTTTAAAAAAGCGTCACTTAGGCAAAAGAAAAACCACTTTTAACTCCTTTGCAAAAAAAGAAGCGCTTAAGGTGGACTCGTGATCATCAAAACTGGACGCTAAGGCAATGGAGGAGTGTAATATGGAGCGATGAGTCTCGATTCGAACTTTGTGTTGGAGACTCACGATCAAGAGTTTTAAGAACGCCAGCTGAAGCATTTCACCCAGACTGCTTTAGACGAAAAACTAAATTTACCGCTTCAGTAATGGTATGGGGATGTATGTCAGCTCAAGGAGTAGGTGACCTACGCTTCTGTACTGTACTGTACTGTAAATGCCAGTAGGTATCAAGACATCCTAGAGCACCAACTTTTTCCTTCGATTCCGAGGCTGCAAACAGAAGATGGCAGTTTTACATTTCAGCAAGATGGCGCATCATGTCATACAGCCAAGCAAAATATGAGCTGGCTTCGAGAACACGCCATTCCAGTTCTAACGTGGCCTCCAAATAGCCCGGACCTGTCTCCAATTGAGACTTTGTGGGGAAAAATGAAAAAAGAATTAAGAACAAATCCGGCTAAAAACTTGAATGAATTGAAGGAAAAGATCCAAAAAGTTTGGAATGGTATAACTCCTGAATACTGCTTTAGTGGAAACTCTTCCAAGTCGAATTACAGCCGTTATTAAAAACAAAGGTGACGTCACTCAGTGGTAAAAGACAGTTATTTTTGTATTAGGCCAACTTTTTTTGCGTCGATAAAAGAGTGGGTCAACTATTTTGCGTTATATGAGTTACAATAATTTCGTTTATTTAATCATTAAATGAACTGTTATTATTTTATGAAGAATTATTTTTAAATGTATATGTCTAACACTTTCACAATATTGAAATAAATTTTGAGTTTGTTTGTTTACTTTGGAGTGCCAATCTTTTTTTCGAATTTCATAAGACGGAAAGTAAACGAGCCAACTATTTGCGTGTGGGTCGTAGTATTACTTGCACTTCATCAGTTGATAAAATAGCTTTTCCAAAGCAAAACCTTCCAATATCCCGAAATATTGGGCAAACTCCTAAATAGTGTATTATTTTTTTTCTTTGAGATAAGTTACACAGTGAACACAGAATTGGTAGATCTTCTTTGTGTGGCACGAAGCTGAGAGTCAATAACTCGCACGGAAAATTGTATAGAAGAAACTTGCTTTGTTTAAATCGTTAACGTAATTCAATGAACTTAGATTAAAACTCAAGGTCTTGTAGATTTGTCTGTTGGTTGATGCTACTGCTTCGTCAATTTACTTTTGGCGGGTGCATATGTATCCACATGTGATATGAAGTCAGAAAGCCTATTTTTGCAGCTACTCCTCGACCACTCAAGTTCCAATTCATACTCATAGTGCTCAGCCAAAGTTTTAATTTCCTTATACAAAAGACTCCTTGAGTTTGTAGCGTAAGTATTCCACAACCTTTCTTGGTAATCGCTCCGGTCTCATACTTTGCCTACTCAGGACGTATTTGGTACTTACGTATGTAAGTATAGTGGGACAAGTCCTCTCTGAATCATTAAGAATATAGTTAGGTGCATTCGCAGGTAGTCGGAACATCCTTCCTAAATAAAACCTCTGCAGCTTCTTCAAAGTATCATAATATTTACATTATGTCCCCATACCTGTGCACCATTTTCTATGGTGTATAGATTTCGACACTGCTTCGAAGACTGTTTATGTCCCTCCATACTAAGGTTACTTGTAACGACCATTCCTAGATTTTTATACTGCTTCACAATTTCAATTGGTTCACCGTTATATGTCCACCTTTCTCCTCTGGTTTGCCTATCTTACTTACTTTACTTAACGGGCTCCCGACCCGTGGAGAGTCTCTGCCTGAGACACTGCAGCCTTCCATCCTCTGCGATCCCGGGCACGCTGCTTCCAGTTGTCCAGACCAAGCGCTCTGGCATCCGCGATGGCTTGGTCTTTGAAACGGAGGTTCGGTCTTCCTTGTCGTCTCGAACCTGGCGGCTGGGATTCGAAGATCCTCTTAGCTGGAGCATTATTGTCCATTCGCTCGATATGGCCGAGCCAATGTAGTCGACGTATTTTGGCCTTTTGGACTACATCCACATCTTGGTACAGCTCATAGAGTTCGCGGTTGTATCTTCTCCTCCATTCGCCCTCCTCGCACACAGGACCAAAAATCCGCCGAAGAATTTTTCTTTCGAAGGAGCCTAGTATCAGCTCTCCTTTCCTGCTTATCGTCCAGCACTCGGCGCCATAAAGCAGAACTGGCAGGATAAGGGTTCTGTAAAGCATACATTTTGTCCTTCGAGTTAGGAGTTTTGAACCCAATTGCTTTGCCAAACCGAAGTAGCAGCGGTTTCCTAGGGTAATTCTTCGCCGGATCTCCACTAGGATGTCATTTGTGGAGTTCATGTTTACTCCGAGGTAGATAAACTCCTTAACTACCTCGAAATTGTTGCTATCAATAGTGACGTTCTGTCCTAGGCGGTGGACAGATGCTGGTTTGTTTGTTGATAGCATGTACTTAGTCTTGTCCTCATTTACTACAAGACCAACGAATTTCGCCTGTTCTTCAATCGCCGTAAAAGCCTCTATCACGGCACGCTGGGAGCGACCGATGATGTCAGTATCGTCTGCATACCCCAGTAGCTGGACGGATTTGTTGAAGATAGGGCCTTCCGTGTTGACACCTGCCCTGCGCACTATCTGCTCTAGCACGAGATTGAAGAAGTCACATGATAATGCATCTCCTCGAAATCCGGTGCATGTTTGGAATAGCTCGGAGGAACTACTTCCAAATTGCACGTTGCAGCGTGTGTTCTCCAGCGTCACGCTACATAGCTGGATCAGTTTTGCCGGGATCCCGATTTCGGCCATCGCCACATAAAGGTCCTGACGATGAATGCTATCATATGCGGCTTTGAAGTCGATGAATAGGTGGTGAGTCTCGACTTGAAATTCATTGGTCTTTTCCAGGATTTGCCTCAATGTGAAAATTTGGTCTATAGTCGATCTGCCGGGCCGGAAGCCACACTGGTACGTGCCGATTAGTGTGTTGCAGAACGGCTTGAGACTTTCACACAGTACATTGGATAGGATCTTGTATGCGACATTAGGCAGGGATATGCCTCGATAGTTCTTGCAAGACATAGGATCGCCTTTTTTGTAGATGGGGCATATGGAGCTGATAGTCCAGTCATCGGGCATACTTTCTTCCACCCATACTTGGTTGATGATTTGGTGCATGCGCCCTACCAAAACATCACCACCGTATTTGAAGAGCTCCACTGGTAAGCCATCAGATCCGGCGGCCTTGTTGTTCTTTAGCTTTTTTATTGCTAAGCCAACTTCTTCTATACTGGGTGGTGGAACTGGAAGTGCTGCTTAAACACATCTACTATTCCCTGCGCTTCGGTGACTAGGTTTCCGTCACTGTTTCGAAGAGCCTGCGTTCCGGTCTTGAAGCCAGCAGCCAGTTGCTTGGCTTTCTTGCAGAACTTCCGGATGTTGCTTCGATCGCGGGACTCTTCGATCTCCTTGAGCTGGGAGACTGCATATGCCCTCTTCTTTCTACGCAAGATTTTCTTCTCCTCCCTCCTCCTAGCTCAATACTCTTCCCTCGCTGCCCTTGTTTTGCGCTGCAGCGCCTTCATATGTGCATCTTCTGTCACCTTTTTCCTGCGTACGCATTCATCATCATACCACGGGCTCTTTCTCTGTTGTGGCTGGTACCCTAAGGTGGTTTCGGCTACCTCTTTGATGATGTCGCGATACTGGGATCACTGGGTGTTGGCATCTGTGGTAGGTGAATACACTGCGGAGAGTTTCTCACTCAGGCGCTCTTTGTAGACTCTGGCTACTGCAGGTGTGCTAAGGCTTCCAACATCGAATTTCTTCTTCTCGGCGGAACGCAGCTTCTTCTCGTTGGATAGTCGAGCTCTGAACTTAGCCGCAACAAGAAAATGGTCAGAGTCGACGTTTGCCCCGCGGAATATGTGCACGTTGAGGTTGTTGGATGCGTGCCTCGCGTCGATTAGCACATGGTCGATTTGGTTGGCGGTTCGACCGTCTGGAGAGCGCCAGGTTGCTGTGTGGATCCTTAGCCTTGGAAACCTAGTGCTACTTATCACCGTATTACGAGCTGCCGCGAAGTCAGTTAGTCGGTAACCGTTGTCTGTGGTCGTTTCGTGGATTCTGTGCTTACCAACTAACCCGCCAAAGATGTTTTCCTTTCCGATTTTAGCATTGAAGTCCCCGAGCACAACTTTGACATCGAACTCCGGACAGGCTCCGTAGGCTCCATCCAGGAGGTCATAAAACTCCTCCTTGATAGGGTCTTCAGCCTCGTCGGTAGGGGCGTGTGCACATATTAGGCTTATGTTTTGGAAAGTAGCTTTGATGCGGATCACAGCTAGGCGATCACTTATCGGCTTAAAGTCAATAACTTTTGTCCTAAGCCGATTTCCCACGACGAATCCGCATCCTAATACATGCAATCTTTTATGGCAGCTGTAATAAATATCGCAATTTTTCCTTTTCATCATACCTGATCCTATCCATCGTATCTCCTGGATCGCGGTAATATCTGCCTTGTACCGCGTGAGGACAGACTCAAGTTTTTGAGTAGCACCTGGGGTGTACAGCGTTCGCACGTTCCAGGTAGATACTCTTAAATCGTTGTCCGTTGACGTTCCGGGTCTAGTTGCCGTTTGAGGGAAATTGTTATCCGAGGCTCCTTGTGTCTCTCCCATAACTAGTGTTTTTTTTACATGGTCGGGAAGTTACCCCGACGGCACAACCCCCAACCTGGAGGGCCAGGCCCTTGACCCTAGGACAGCAGGCCGGTTATTCCGGTGCCAGTAACCCACTTTGGGATGTGAGCGCTGCCGTTGGCCCATTAAGGGTTCATCCGCCACCAACTCTTCTCCAACACCCTGGCTCGGTGTTGGAAATCCCTATAGACCTGGTATCCGAATATGTCAGAGCAGCTCTATAGGGATTACACTAAATAGTTCGGCCTGACTGGAACTGTAGACGCCACCGTTGGCTCCATCTAGGGAACTCCTCCGCTGCCGTCTGGTACCAGAGGAGGTGCCTTAGTGAGAAAACAACACTCCTCCCCCCTCTCTCGTCTGCTGCCACCAACGACCTTCCAAAGGGGTTGGTTACCCAATCTCCAGTCGAGGTACTAGGCACCCACCAGTCACCACGTGGAGGTGAGAGTAGGAGTTGATAGTGAGAGGCTAGGTGAGAACGCTTGTGTTCTCATGACATCGCATCACTACCCTTCAAAACCGGCTTTGCCTATCTTCACCACTTTTAAAAATCATGACATTCGACTTTCGATAGCTATAACCAAATTAATCTCAAGCTTCCAAAACACACAATAGTCGTATACTCCATTTATCATAAGTTAATATGCGTATTCGCAAAGTAAATACCTCCTGGGAGACGTTCCGTTTCCAGTACCTATGCCTTAGATGAAAAGAGCAAATATTGATGTGCTTGCACACTGAACAATCGTTTCCACTTCAAACCGCTGCTTTAGTGTTGTTGTACAAATTCTTCTTTACGTTGCCAAATTTGTGTGATATTCCATGTTGATATTTATCTTGTAGAAAAGTCTTTGAGTATGGAATCGAATGCAGCTTTAAAATCAATAAAATATGTATAAAGTTTTTGCTTCCGCAAAAAAGTCTCCGCAATATTTCGCAGCACAAAAATATAATCTACTGTGGAATAGCCAGGACGAAACCCAGCTTGAAATTCTTTCAGAACTTGTTTTTAGTGCATCCATTGTATTAACCGGGGTTGTAAAACACTGGTGAAAACCAGAGACAAATCTCTGGTGAAAACTTTAGCTGAAGCATTCAAAAGCGAGATTCCGCGGTAGTTGAATGGGTCTGATAAGTCATTTTTTTTGAAAATTGGAAATATAATTGCTTGCTTAAAGCTCTCCGGAACATTTCCAGGTTCATATATCGTGTTAAATATTTGAGTGCATGTAGCAACGAATTCAACCGTCGTATATTTATAAAATTTCATGGGTATTCTATAAATTCCGGGAGCTTTTATGTCTTTTGACTTAGCTAAGACTTCTTCTAACTCGTGCTCTGTTATTGGACTATCCAATGTTTCATCATAAAAGTGTGGCCATATTGAATTGTATTTTCATTATTAAGCGGCTTCAGCAGGTTTTCAAAAATTTTTTTTTAAGACAGAAATGAAAAGTAAAAGTATTGCTTAACGTGAACACCTGCCTTGACGGCTTAATTTCACGATGGGCACACCCACATTTGAGTCATTGAGAAAGACGTTGACAAGACAAGTATTGACCGTGGTACAATTACCGTGGCTGATTGGGCAAGAAAATGCACGAACCCATTTGTTTTAGGCGAGGCCTATCAAGACACCTCTTCGTTCTGAAAGAACGCTTCTCGTCTCCGCATTCGGAATTAACCACAGCCCCCACGAATCCAACCTCAGAAGATGGGGCTGCACCATTTTTGGCACAGAGGCTGTCCCCATCACCCGTGGTACCATTATATAGCTAATGGTCGAGCTTTCGCAACCCAAGAGTTACTACCATTCGGACTCCTTACCCATCCGAGGCGGATAGACCTCAATGTTAGGTGATTTGAGCATCTTGAATCACATATTACTAGCCAAAACAAGATAACTCAACACCTATTTTTCTTGCACTGTTTAATTTGGTGAAGCTACAATAAAGGCAACACTAAATTTGGGCAGTGCCCCAATTTTTAAAGACAGTAGTACTCAGCTGATTGTTATTTTTTGGAAAAAAAAAGCTTAATGCCAAAAGCTTTTTTTAGCTGTTTTCCAGAAATTCGAATCGTCTTTACAGCCTGGTCTTCAAAATACTCCGACTTTTTCCGTAGGCACAACTGTTAATATTTCGAATAGGCTCTGTGGTATAGCTTATTATTATTAATCTTCTAATAACTCGAAACCATGCAAACACTTCTCTCTGTGTGTTTTAATTTATTTAGTTTTATTAATTGTACAATAATTAATTGTGTGCACATTGTCTATAGACCAGTGACCAGCGAAATTTTTTTAATTTTACGGATTTGCATAGTCAAGTTTTTATATTAATCGTATAATAACATAAAAGCGATGTCAGAAGGTGAAAGCTCATCACTGGGGCAAAGATTTATACTACATTTTTTTTAGCTGAAAGAAAAAAACGAGGGTAATTGCCTAGGTCGGGTAGTGCTGCAAGCTTGCAAAAACGTTAATTGAACTTGCGTTGAGAAAAAAACAATGTCTGACACCTTTAAGGTGATTAAAAATTAATTTCAGAAATCAGGTAACGGGGAGCAAAAAATCAAAGGGGGAAAAACTCTTTTAATGTTTTTTGGTAATTTCTCAAAAATTAAATGCATTTCGATCCGCTAATGAGGTTGCATTTGTTTATAAAAGTTCAAATTCAGATTCGGTAATTAACATCCTATTTCTATATTCTTTACAGAAAATCAGTCGATCCATTCTAAATGCAACTACTTATGTAATGAACATTTGCATTTTGTAGCGCTAATTTAGCTTAAGGCCTCTACCAAGAAATCGAGTAAAAGTACTAAAAATGGTCTTTGCTTTCCTGACTGAGAAATTATTATTGGAGCGATTGAAATGAAACTTAGTGCAGTTGAAAGAACAGAATCTCCCCCTCAATTATCGTCAGGAGGCTCTTATGTCATAGATCAATCTTAAAATTTTATACTGGTTTGGAAAATACCACTCCGTAGCATTACATAAATTACCTACCTCCTTTCACCCACCCCCAATCGCACCAACAAACACATCATCCACACAAAATCCAAAACTCAAAAGTTTTGTAAAACAAAAAAAAATTTATAAGTAAGAAGAGTTAAGTGAACTAAAAATTTCAGAACCAGCGAGTTTGTTCGGGACGAACCGGAATAAACTAAGACGGCGGAGCGAATATAAAAGCAGATTTGAGAACGGAGAGGGATAAAAGTGTAAAATAAAGGTTGAAAACGTCTTGTTATTTAATGCCGTGTGAATGAAAGGGACGGCATTACCTAATACGCAAAAAAAACATGACACGTTTTTTTGTCGGCCATATTGTTTACGTGGCAGGAATTATGGGAAAGCTATGTACGTTGATATTTTTATAGCGACGACTCACGAAATTTCGCTTTCCTATAAAATAAATTTGCCGGTTGAAGGGTAGTGATGCAATGTCATGAGAACACAAGCGTTCTCACCTAGCCTCTCACTATCAACTCCTACTCTCACCTCCACGTGGTGACTGGTGGGTGCCTAGTACCTCGACTGGAGATTGGGTAACCAACCCCTTTGGAAGGTCGTTGGTGGCAGCAGACGAGAGAGGGGGGAGGAGTATTGTTTTCTCACTAAGGCACCTCCTCTGGTACCAGACGGCAGCGGAGGAGTTCCCTAGATGGAACCAACGGTGGCGTCTACAGTTCCAGTCAGGCCGAACTATTTAGTGTAATCCCTATAGAGCTGCTCTGACGGGATTTCCAATACTGAGCCAGGGTGTTGGAGAAGAGTTGGTGGCGGATGAACCCTGAATGGGCCAACGTCAGCGCTCACATCCCAAAGTGGGTTACTGGCACTGGAATAACCGTCCTGCTGTCCTAAGGTCAAGGGCCTGGCCCTCCAGGTTGGGGGTTGTGCCGTCGGGGTAACTTCCCGACCATGTAAAAAAACACTAGTTATGAGAGAGACGCGAGAAGCCTCAGATAACGATTTCGCTTAAACGGCAACCAGACCCGGAACGTCAACGGACAACGATTTAAGAGTATGTACGTGCAAACGCTGTACACCCCAGCTGCTACTAAAAAACTTGAGTCTGTCCTCACGCGGTACAAGGCAGATATTACCGCGATCCAGGAGATACGATGGATAGGATGATGAAAAGAAAAAAATTACAGCTGCCATAAAAGATTGCATGTATTAGGATGCGGATTCGTCGTGGGAAATCGGCTTAGGACAAAAGTTATTGACTTTAAGCCGATAAGTGATCGCCTAGCTGTGATCCGCATCAAAGCTACTTTCCAAAACATAAGCCTAATATGTGCACACGCCCCTACCGACGAGGCTGAAGACCCTATCAAGGAGGAGTTTTATGACCTCCTGGATGGAGCCTACGGAGCCTGTCCGGAGTTCGATGTCAAAGTTGTGCTCGGGGACTTCAATGCTAAAATCGGAAAGGAAAACATCTTTGGCGGGTTAGTTGGTAAGCACAGAATCCACGAAACGACCACAGACAACGGTTACCGACTAACTGACTTCGCGGCAGCTCGTAATACGGTGATAAGTAGCACTAGGTTTCCAAGGCTAAGGATCCACACAGCAACCTGGCGCTCTCCAGACGGTCGAACCGCCAACCAAATCGACCATGTGCTAATCGACGCGAGGCACGCATCCAACAACCTCAACGTGCACATATTCCGCGGGGCAAACGTCGACTCTGACCATTTTCTTGTTGCGGCTAAGTTCAGAGCTCGACTATCCAACGAGAAGAAGCTGCGTTCCGCCGAGAAGAAGAAATTCGATGTTGGAAGCCTTAGCACACCTGCAGTAGCCAGAGTCTACAAAGAGCGCCTGAGTGAGAAACTCTCCGCAGTGTATTCACCTACCACAGATGCCAACACCCAGTGATCCCAGTATCGCGACATCATCAAAGAGGTAGCCGAAACCACCTTAGGGTACCAGCCACAACAGAGAAAGAGCCCGTGGTATGATGATGAATGCGTACGCAGGAAAAAGGTGACAGAAGATGCACATATGAAGGCGCTGCAGCGCAAAACAAGGGCAGCGAGGGAAGAGTATTGAGCTAGGAGGAGGGAGGAGAAGAAAATCCTGCGTAGAAAGAAGAGGGCATATGCAGTCTCCCAGCTCAAGGAGATCGAAGAGTCCCGCGATCGAAGCAACATCCGGAAGTTCTGCAAGAAAGCCAAGCAACTGGCTGCTGGCTTCAAGACCGGAACGCAGGCTCTTCGAAACAGTGACGGAAACCTAGTCACCGAAGCGCAGGGAATAGTAGATGTGTTTAAGCAGCACTTCCAGTTCCACCACCCAGTATAGAAGAAGTTGGCTTAGCAATAAAAAAGCTAAAGAACAACAAGGCCGCCGGATCTGATGGCTTACCAGTGGAGCTCTTCAAATACGGTGGTGATGTTTTGGTAGGGCGCATGCACCAAATCATCAACCAAGTATGGGTGGAAGAAAGTATGCCCGATGACTGGACTATCAGCTCCATATGCCCCATCTACAAAAAGGCGATCCTATGTCTTGCAAGAACTATCGAGGCATATCCCTGCCTAATGTCGCATACAAGATCCTATCCAATGTACTGTGTGAAAGTCTCAAGCCGTTCTGCAACACACTAATCGGCACGTACCAGTGTGGCTTCCGGCCCGGCAGATCGACTATAGACCAAATTTTCACATTGAGGCAAATCCTGGAAAAGACCAATGAATTTCAAGTCGAGACTCACCACCTATTCATCGACTTCAAAGCCGCATATGATAGCATTCATCGTCAGGACCTTTATGTGGCGATGGCCGAAATCGGGATCCCGGCAAAACTGATCCAGCTATGTAGCGTGACGCTGGAGAACACACGCTGCAACGTGCAATTTGGAAGTATTTCCTCCGAGCTATTCCAAACATGCACCGGATTTCGAGGAGATGCATTATCATGTGACTTCTTCAATCTCGTGCTAGAGCAGATAGTGCGCAGGGCAGGTGTCAACACGGAAGGCCCTATCTTCAACAAATCCGTCCAGCTACTGGGGTATGCAGACGATACTGAAATCATCGGTCGCTCCCAGCGTGCCGTGATAGAGGCTTTTACGGCGATTGAAGAACAGGCGAATTTCGTTTGTCTTAGTAAATGAGGACAAGACTAAGTACATGCCATCAACAAAAAAACAAGCATCTTTCCACCGCCTAGGACAGAACGTCACTATTGATAGCAACAATTTCGAGGTAGTTAAGGAGTTTATCTACCTCGGAGTAAACATGAACTCCACAAATGACATCCTAGTGGAGATCCGGCGAAGAATTACCCTAGGAAACCGCTGCTACTTCGGTTTGGCAAAGCAATTGGGTTCAAAACTCCTAACTCGAAGGACAAAATGTATGCTTTACAGAACCCTTATCCTGCCAGTTCTGCTTTATGGCGCCGAGTGCTGGACGATAAGCAGGAAGGGAGAGCTGATACTGGGCTCCTTCGAAAGAAAAATTCTTCGGCGGATTTTTGGTCCTGTGTGCGAGGAGGGCGAATGGAGGAGAAGATACAACCGCGAACTCTATGAGCTGTACCAAGATGTGGATGTAGTCCAAAAGGCCAAAATACGTCGACTACATTGGCTCGGCCACATCGAGCGAATGGACAATAATGCTCCAGCTAAGAGGATCTTCGAGTCCCAGCCGCCAGGTTCGAGACGACAAGGAAGACCGAACCTCCGTTTCAAAGACCAAGCCATCGCGGTTGCCAGAGCGCTTGGTCTGGATAACTGGAAGCAGCGTGCCCGGGATCGCTGAGGCTACAGTGACTTAGGCAGAGACTCTCCACGGGTCGGGAGTCCGTTAAGTAAACTAAGTAGCTTACGAGCGGCTATGGATGTATAAATCAACAGTGACAGAGCCGCATGCCACCAGAGACGTATGTTTAAATCGGAGGTATCTGAGGTACCTATCCAATGTTCTATGTTAATTAATAGACTAACGCAGTGCAAGGATTCCGTACGGAGACTTCAATTACTTCGAGCGGTGTAGTAATCGAACTGCAGCGCATATTGCCAAATTTAGTCGCTCTTGTTGAGACATTAACAACAATCCTAAAATTCACTTAACTTAAAATATCCATTAGCACTGTAGATAGGTATGGTTTTAATTATAATCAATTAAATTTTTATTTTTTCAATCTTTTTTAATATTTCATCAAATAAATTTTTTTTAATTTTATTTATTTATTTATTCATTTCATCTACTAGCTAAGCTATACAGATTACAATATAAGTATAACAATTATATAAAAACAATGTACTTAATACTAAGATAATGCTGCCAAATTAAGTATAATACTTTTGAAGCGATCGCGTGAATAATAAAGATCTACAAAAATATAAACATCATTGAATGAAACAATAGCTCTGGACATGGGCTCATTATGGCCATAATTAGTTCTATGAACAGGTCCAAGAAGAAGGTTTCTTTCCCTTAAAGGTCTGGTTGGGGCATAGATTGGCTCTAAGGCTAAAAGAGATGGACATTTAATGTGATTGCATAAAAAATCCGTTATTAGCATGATGTCATGGGCTTTTCCTCTAGAACATAAAGTTGATATGCCCAACAATTGACATCGAGTTCGGTAAGAAATTTCAAAATCCCAGCTTATTTTCCGGAAAATGTATTTTGTGAAACGCCTCTGGATTTTTTCAAGGTGATCTGAGTGAATTTTATAGAATCGGGTCCATATAACATCAGCATATTAAAGCAGAGATCTAACTTTCAAGTTTTCTTAGCAAAATTAAATGATTGACGGAGTCAAATGCTTTACTGAAGTCAGTGTAAACACAGTCGACTTGATAACCATCTTCGATAGCATTGATGGGATAATGAGACAAGCAAGCTAAATTAGTGGTAGTGGACCTGCCGGTGACGAAGCCATGCTGTGTATTACAAAAAAATTCCTTAACTGAAAATTCAATTTTTGATTTAACTATACTTTCGAAAAGCTTAGGCAAAGCAGATAATTTGCAAATTCCTCTGTAATTTTCAATATCGTTCTTGGATCCAGATTTAAAAATTGAAATAAGAAAAGACAACTTCCATTCATCAAGAAAAATACCGGAGGACAGAGACATGTCAAAAATATGATGGAGGGGATTGGAAATAGCTTGGGAACACTTTTTAAGAATAATTGCAGGAACACCATATCAGGGCCTGGAATTGAATTGGGTTTAAGATTATCAAGAGCCTATATAATATCCTGAGGACTAAGTTGGATGAGGCCGATATCAGTTCTGCATTCGGTAGCTGGTACAAAACTAGGTGTATCAGACTTTGTATACACAGATTGAAAGAATTTAGCAACAAAATCTAGTGTCGTATTAACATCTCTAGATTCAATGCTTTTATAAAGCATGGATTTCGGCAGACCAGTCGATTTTCTTTTGTTATTTATGAAGGTCCAGAAGCGTTTAGAGTCAGTTCTTATTTGATTCTCAATTTGAATTACGTAATTTGCCTGTAGAAATTTGCTGAAGGCAAGAAAGTCCTTACGCAGCTTGTCAAAATGAACATAATCCACAGAGCTATTGGAAATTTAGAAATTTTTGTGAGCCTTGTTTTTAAGGTTCTTAAGATGGGACATAAGTGTTAAATCCGTTAAATAATACAGACTTGAAATAATTATATGATTCCTGAAGGGACAAATGTCTCAGATTACTGTTCCAATCTATGCTACAAAGGTAATCATTCAAACCATTAAAATCGGTTTTTAAAAAATTAAACGTTTTAACCGGATTGCTGGCAGTTTCTAGAAAATCGTACACCTCAATTTCAATCGAAGTCTCATTATTGTGTAAATAGAATTGTTTAACAAAGAGTATGGGGCTTCAAAAGTATTTGCCTTAATCTCATCACAGCAGATAAAAACAAGATCAAGTATTCTATTTTGTGAATTTACAATTGAGCTTATTTGACATAAATTATGTGAAATTAGGAAATCAATTAAAATAAATTCAATATCTTTCTTTAAGTTACATGGTACAAGCATTTTATCGTCATCAGACCAAGACCAAACAATGTCTCCAACATTGAAATCGCCCAAAATACATATACCATTGGCGGTATTATCGTGATTATCAAAAATGAAATTAATGTTAGATATGTGTTTTTCATAGACATCTAATTTACTCCCTGATGGGACATAATTTACAATAAAAATAAGTGAACTCACGACACCTGTCACTTTTAATGAAAAACAGAGCTGTTCCACTTCACCATCTGGTAGAGGAATCCCCCAGCAGGTAATACCCCGACGAACTGCAGCGAGAATTCCTCCTCCGCGATCCTCTTTCTTTTTACAACGATCAAAACGAAAAACACTATAAAGTGTGGTTATTTGCCCAGAATAAAAGATAATTCTATAGCTTAGGTTACGTTGAAGTGGATGTCGGCTGGCCGACACACTTAGACCATTGTAAGGTCCCTTGTGATACCACATGAATCTATGTACCTATGTAATTCTTCCTATTCGATGAACCAGTTGGAGCTTCTAATTAAGCGTAGTAGATTACGAATGTCCGTGTTTCTTAGATCCTATAGATCACTGTAGTAGAATTCTCCTAAATGCAGATTTCGTCTTTGTGAGAGAGCCGGACAAGTATAGAGAAGATGGAGATTAGTTTCTTCCTTCTCCTCGTTAAACTAGCTCCTGCAAAAATCGTTAGATAATACGCCAAGCCTTTTTGCATGCCTGCCTATTAGACAGTGTATAATGACACCTATTGTAGCACTGATATTTTACAAAGCACTTTTGAAATGAAAGATTTTGGACATGGGAATAACTAACTAAGGATCGAAATAGAGAAAAGCTTTGGATAGATAAAAATGATTATGCTGAAAGTATTCTAGCTAAATTAAATATGACAGCTACAAATGTGGTCAAAACCCCACAGGATATTATTTAAAAACTTAATGAACACGGAGAGGTTAACAGTAAAATATGTACCATATCGAGAAGCTGGACCAAAAGAGATCAACCTATTGGAAGATGCTCTTATTTTTGCAAATGGCCGCCAATGTCAAACATACTAGACAGATGTAGAATGCAAGTGAATAAGCCATGGAGCGAAACACTCCCCAAGAACGCGGAATAATAGTGTTTATTTTTTTGCGTAACAATTCGTCTGTAGTGTTGGCACAGCGCGAATTCCGCCGCCGATTCCACGGCCGTCCGACACCGACTGCGCAAACATTGCGTCGTTTGGCCACCAACCTTGAAGAGTACGGGACCACACGAGACGTTGCGAAGAGTGGCCGGCCCCGGAGTGCCCGTTGTGCCGAGAATATCGCCGCTGTTGACGAGGATGTCGAGCTGTCGCCGGAAACATGGACCAGACGCCGTGCCTCGCAATTAGCCATCAACCGGTCGTCCCTAAGGCGAATTTTGCTCAAAGACTTGCGCCTGTTCCCGTACAAAGTCCAGTCCGTGCATCGGCTGCTGCCTGTCGATCGCCAAACGCGTGTAACCTACGCCCAAGCCATCCTCAATCTCGAGGACGAAGTGGACGATTTTTCGACCAAAATCATAATGAGCGATGAGACTCATTTCCACCTCAGCGGGTACGTGAACAAGCAGAACTATCGCTTCAGGATCACCGAAAATCGAGTAAGGCACGAGGAGCCATTACACCCGCTCAAAGTTAATGCATGGTGTGCTGTTCACGCTGAAGGAGTCATCGGGCCATTTTTTTTTCGAGAACGCCACTGGTCAAAAGACAACAGTTTACGGTGCGCGCTATAGGGCCATGTTAACCGAGTTTTTTCTGCCGCAATTGGACGAATTAGGACTGGGGGACATGTGGTTCCCGGGTCGCCTCATCTCTTGTTTTGGCGATTTGCACTGGCCCGCAAGATCGGCCGATTAAACCGGTCCAGACTTTTTTTGTGGGGTTTTTTGAAGTCCCGTGTTTACGTGAACAAGCCCGAGACCCTAGAAGCCCTCAAGGACAACATTCGACAGGAGTGCGAGAATCTGTCGCCCGAAGTTCTCGCCGAAGTGATGAAATATGTCATAAAACGAACCCGTATGGCAATCAATTGTGACGGCCGGCGCCCATTTGGTCGATATCATCTTAAACATAATTAAAAAACAGAATCGAAGTTTTTCATTTAGAAAAAAATGAGAGCCAAACAACATCGGATGACTTCTTTTGGCCCGACTCTAGAAGTCTTTTATCAAGACCTGATATAGCTTACGCCGTAGGACTATTAAGCTGATTTAATTCAAACCCTGGCCATGCTCATTTGACAGCAGCTAAAACGGCTTTTCGATACCTAAAGGTAACTTTAAATTACCAAAAAAAAAAAAAAACGGATTCATCTAAGGTTCTAACGTATTGGCATATAGTGATGCAGATTGAGCAAGAAGTAGATACTGATGATCGCCGATCCACCACAGTATATATAATAACTAAATGCCAAAAAAAATCAGTTGCGGTATATATCGCGTCATCATTCGTTTGTCAAGAATTTATTGGCTTGGTCGTTTGCGAAAACAAAGGAGCAATCGATTTGGTTAAACTGCGAGCACTGTATATATTATAATTCCTTAATATCAATTAAATTTTATATTTCATGAAAACAACACCTCTAAAATTAACAGTTCATACAGCATCAACAACGGAAAAAAGAAAACAAAGACAAACAGCAGCCAGCATAAGTGCTTTAAGGTCAACCAGTAACAGCTGCAGTGAGTTCCACATTTTTTGTCTTTTTCTATTTATTTTTTGCTTCCGGAAAGCACGCATTTTTTATTGTAATTCGCTATTCTTTTGAGTAATGGTAATATGATTTTATTTAGAACAATAAGCAATATCCCACGTCGCATGCTAGGAAATTCGTAAAAACTGTATGAAAGGACTATCTTCCACGTCTTATACGACAAACGACAGTTGGGTGATTTTCATTATACTCTTTCCAACAAAAATTTGCAGTGCAGGCCTTATGGAGGAGCTTTTTTTCTACCAATGGTGCCTGTAGATACTCCCACGGCACTCAAACACAAGAATTGTCACTGAAATAAAAACCAAACCACTGACATACAAAGGAATTGTTGTTGTCATTTTCCTAAAATTCGCATGCAATCCACCACACCAGTCTGTCACATAACCACGCACGGGCAGAAGGAACATGATCATCTTGTGTTCGCTTGCTATTATCATCATTTCATCAACCAAAATAAGCAATAGGCTTGTTTTTTGAGCTTCGATCTCAGCAAAGCAAAGTAAAGTAACATTTTCGGCTAGCGATTACAACTGTGAGTCTCGAAGTGTCAAGTAAAGCGTAGTTGTTGTAATTGCGTGCTAAAAATCCTGCTTTCCTTTGCTTTGCTGAGATCGAAGCTCAAAAAACAGGCCTAAATAGATTAAGAGCATTGCAATAATTAAGAGCTTTGTTCTCATACGAAAGCTCGAAGCAAAGCTTTTTGTTGTTGCATTTTTATAGTCTCTCTAATTGTTTATCTATTTGCAAGAAGAAGATAAACATAAAATCTTGGTAACGGTTCTTTGTAAACGTTTACCAGTTGCACTGTAAAAATTAGCTTTTACAATGCGTCGTTTGAATAGGTTCTCTATTTATGAATTTAGTTTTTCTATTGGTTTCGTAAAGTTCGGTGCAAATTTGGTAAGAGGGATTTATTTTAAGTGATCTTAAATAATTTTATAAAAAATGGGACGGTCAAAAACTTTAAATTCGGAAGAAAATGTCAAAATAGAAGTGTACAGGGAACAAGGACTGAGTACTCGCAAAATTTCTTACAAAATTGGAAGATCGCAAAACATGGTTTTTAATTTCTTAATGAATAAAGAAAGAAACCTATTAAAAAAACATGAAAGGACGTACAAATACTGCCACAACAGCTACAGATAGGCGAATAATTTTGCGGATGGCTTCAAATTCTTGAAACTCTGTGCCAAAAATCAAGGCAAAAGCTGGGATTAGTGCCAGCATTTCGACTGAGACAGACTGAAACTTCAAAAGAAACCACCATTAAATATGCAGCGAAAGCAAAATCGTTTAGATTGCTGTAGACACCATATGACTTGGGAGAAACAATGACAGTTTGTGATCTTCTCAGACGAAAAGAAATTCAATTTAGATGGGCCGGATGGTTATAATTTTTATTTGTACGACATGAGAAAAGAACAAGTAAAAGTGTTATTATCGGCCTGGCCGATGCTTTGATACCCTCCACTGCATACAAGTCATGCAAAATACCAGAACTACTTGACCGATATAGCCCATTTTTAATACCAACCTAACGACGATAAAAGGAGTCCTTTCACAAAACTTCATTCACCTAGGTTGATTCCTTTGGACGCTATCGCGTTTTCAACGGAAAGAGGGACACATGGGTCTAATATTGGTTTTGAATGGGAGGTACCAGAACTACTTGACCGACATAGCCCATTTTGAATACCAACCTGACGCCGATAAAAAGAAGTCCTTTCACCAAATTTCATTCACCTACGTCAATTACTTTGGGCGCTATCGTGCTTTCAACAGACAGACAGACGGACATGGCTAAATCGATTCAGAATGTGATCCTGATTCAGAATATATATACTTTATGAGGTCTCCGGTGACTCCTTCTTGGCGTTACAAATGTATTGGCAAAGTGAATATACCTTCCTCTGGAGGGTATAAAAACGCTATTTGGACCGCCATCACAGTAGGGAGGGAGGAGTTATAGTTTGAGGTGCCATATTATCCTATTATGGAACCACAGACTTGAAGTTTCCATCGTCCAGAATGACAGCAAGCTCTTACCTAAATATACTCCAGAGGGATTTTCCAATGTTTTCTGGATTAGCGAACAGGGAGATGAGTTGCTAGAATGGCCACCATACTCACCGCACCTTAACATAATTGAAAATGTATGGGGGTTTACGAGTCCGGCAAACAATATGAGGACAGAGAGTCGCTAATTGCAGTTATTAAGGTAGCCTGGGATGAGATTTCCTTAAACTACTTGATAGTATTTAAAGGAGGTAATACTCATTATTAAATAAGTAATAAATATAATATGAATAAAGAAAATGGTATAATTCTTCTTATTTTCCGATTTTTTTTTAATTAAAGCAAGTGAACCTATTCAAATGACGCATTGAAAAAGCTAATTTTTCACAGTGCAACTGGTAAACGCTTACAAAGAACCGTTACCAAGATTTAATGTTTATCTTCTTCTTGCAAATAGGTAAACAACTATATTCTGTTCAATTTATATTTTCAGTACAGGAAAGATAGGCTATTTGCCTTTAACCCTTACTATTATGGAACTTAATAAGCTGTCTCCATTTTAAAGCTCTCAGATGGTTGCCATAGTGAGCTTGGCTTGGTTTTTGTTTCAGTGGCAATTATTGTGATTGAGTGCCGTGAGAGTATCTACAGGCACCATTTGTAAAAAAAAGAGCTTCCCATAAGGCCTGTACTGAAAATATAAAATGAACAGAGTATAGACAGCAGCGTTGCCACTAAAGTCTTTAGCAAATGTAGTACGTTAGCTAATAAAATGTAGCATTTTCAAACAAAATGTAGTACCTGTTATTTTTTTTTTAAAATTGACATTTACATTAAGTAACAAACAAATAAATAGATGACATAACAAAAAAATAATTTTAAATCACAAAAAAATAACAGTCCGAATCTGAAACTAATTTTAAAAAGCGATCCATATTTGTTATTTGCAGTTGTTGTGGGTGCAGCACAATAAACAAACAAATTTAAATTGGCTGTAATTCCTACGTAAATGACAGTATTCAGCTGAAGATTTGCACATACTTTGGAGTGATGCCAAGTTTTTAAATCGATTTATTTAGTTATAAAAGCACATGGGGGAAATTTGAAATGTTGTTCGTAAAGTAATATGGTTAGACGGATTTTAAGAAATGTAGTACTTTGGGGTAACGATGTAGTATGTAGTACAGCGTTAAAAAATCCCCCAAATATGTAGCATAGTACTACATATGTAGTACTAGTGGCAACGCTGATAGACAGACTTTAAAAATGCAACAACAAAAAGCTTCTTTCTTATGAGAACAAATCTCTTAATTATTGCAAAGGCTCTGAACCTATTCTATTGACGGAATGTGTATGTGTGACTGAAGCACATCAGAAGATAGTGTTACCTACTGCTAACATGAATACCAGTGATAAAAATCGACTTTTTTCGATTGTACTGAAAACTGGAAAAAAATAGTACTGAAACAGGTAAAATTTTTTTAATGCATAATAAAGGGTTTTCCAATAAGAGGTGTTATTTTGGTATTGAAAGAAAAATGCGATTTTTTTTAGATAAATGATCGGATGTTTATTTCATAATAAAGATGAAGGTATGCTATTAATAATGAAAAACAACATGAGCCAAATGGCCACCACGAGCACGCATACAGGACCATATCCTTTTCATGAGATTTTCTATAACCAAATCGCGAAGTGGCTGCCCTATGTCCTCGATAGCCTCACGAATTTTGTCTTTGAGGTCTTGAATCGACACTTTGCTGTTGGCGTAGACCTTATCTTTCACGTGGCCCCAAAGGAAGAAGTCGCAAGGTGTTAAATCACAAGATCTCGGTGGCCAATTGTGATCACCTCTTCGAGAGATAACACGGTCCGGAAACTTTTCCCGTAAAAGATCAATGGTTTCGATGCTTGTGTCGCACGTAGTGCCGTCTTGTTGAAAGTATACGTTGTCCAGATCAATACCATCCAACTCCGACTATAAAAAAATCATTAATCATCTCTCGGAATGCCCAATTTCAAAGAACGACGAGGAATGGACAAACCTGGGTTTTCTTCAACACTTTGGGCTACAGCAGCAATATTTTCAGTTGTTCTTGAGCGACGTGCACGTTTTATTCTTCACATCACTAACTTGTCCCAACAGCTCGAATTTTTCCACAAATTTCTGTATTGCGGTCCGACAAGGTGCTTCACGACGACCAAAAAATGCTTTAGTTTTGCAAACTGTGACTGCAAGATTTTCACCATTTTTGTAGTGAGTTTTAATAATTTCAATGCGTTGTTGAAAAGTGTATCGTTCCATTTTTAGCAATGGCGTAGTTTCTACTTGTCAAATGTGAAAGAATAAAAGCTTCAAAAGTGACAAGTACCGAAATAGCGGGTCATTCACAATAACAATTGGAAAACCCTTTAGTACAAATAGTACTGAAAATGAGAAGTGGTATTTGCGTACTTCGGGAAAGTCAATAGTACTGATTTCAGTGCAATAGTAAGCCTTTTTTCATCAGTGATGGATACAGTATGAAAGCATATTATAATTAACACCGCGTCTCCATGAGCAATATTTCATAGCTCGCTATCTGTCAATTTTCATAGCAAGAAAGAACGATAGTCTGCAATAAAATGTAGGGTGGGCATTTCATAGCTTACTATTTCATTCGCATGAAACTAGTTTATGTACTCCTGGGATATGTTCTGCTCGACCATGTATTTCCTGGCTGGCGGTCAAATTTCGATAAAAGAACCATTGAACCATCACCTGAAAACAATAGGTAAGCTCAATTTTTCCTACATTGATCAACATAAAATTTCTTTCAGTTCATGCTCGTTTTGATACAACTTTATTATCCCTCGAGACGTCTACAAAACAAATTGAAATACCCTATGCCTATATACCCTAATAGCCTAATGAATACCGTCAGGCTGATTATTGTCAACTCGCTCTGTCTGTTTAGAAGCGCTGAAAATTATTTTGCTGTTGATTAAACATCATTTGCTGTTGTGAGGTCTGATGATGAAACTCTTGACCCTGCTGCTGTCCAGGTCCAGACAGCCGAACACGCTTACTACTTGGCTCGTGATGTTGATTTGCTTGATGTTGTTGTTGTTGTTGTTGCTGCTGCTGCTGTTGTTGTTGTTGTTGTTGCTGCTGTTGTTGTTGCTGTTGTTGCTGCTGCTGCTGTTGCTGTTGTTGTTGCTGTCGTTGTTTATTATCAGACTTGTCCTCTTGATCATCATCAGTAAGAAATTCACGTTTTGGGTAAGGAATCGGGCAACCAGCAAATACATCCTGTGTAGGCAGTGGATCCTCTTGGAAATATGGATCTTGCATTGCTTGTTCTGATGTTATACGCTTATTTGGATCCATTAGCAATAGCTTTTGCAGCAAGTGAAATGCCTTGCTATCAGGTTTGATCTTGTGTCTCTCCATATACTTGGCGAGAGAACAATTCGAGTAGCTGGACCGTTTAAAGTCTTTAATCAGGGTATGATGTTCTGGCATTTTCTTGATGTCCTCCCAGTCTTTGTCCTGTGGGAATCCCATAACATTGAATATCCTATCCAACTGATCGTGATGATACGGGTTGCTCGTCTTAATATCCTCTTGGCGACAATGGAAAATTGGCTCCGAAGTTAGTAGTTCAGCAAAAATACATCCAATAGCCCAGATGTCAATGGCTTTAGTATAATGGCGTGCGCCCAGAAGCAACTCTGGTGCGCGGTACCAAAATGTAACCACCACGGGATCTAAATCGGCTAAAGGCTTCAGGGGAGCATTGAAAAGTCTCGCAAAACCCATGTCCGCAATTTTGACACGGCCACGTTCGTTGCCATCGCCCATAACCAAAATGTTTGCTGGCTTTAGATCACGATGTAGTACCCAGTTGCTGTGTAAATAGTGTATACCGTCAAGAATTTGATACAGCAGACTTTTTACCATTCCTCGAGGAACAACTACTTGTTTTTTGGCTGCTTTTGCAGCTCTATGAAATTTGATAATGTGCCACAAGTCATGCTCCGCATAGTCAATGAGAAGAAATACCTTTCGATCGTTGTGCGACAGAAACACCCGAATCAAGGTAATAACATTTGAGTGTTTCAGTTCGCGCAACAATGCGATTTCTCGACATGCAGACATTGACAAACCAGTACCATCAATTTGCTTTAAAGCGTATTCTTTTCCATCGCTGGCCTCTTTCCATTTTGCTTTGTAGACATGCCCGTATGTTCCGCGACCCACTTTACAGCCCTCATAGTTAAATAAGTCCTCCACTTTTGTTCTCTCTAGCTGGGTTTTCATTTTGAAATCATAGTCCATGATGGAATAATTTTATTTCCGCAATATTTATTTATTTTTTTTAATAAATTCTGATACAAAAGCGTATACTCCTGACATGAAAAAGATTTCAAATTTCACACGAAACTAATTAAATTTATTTGTTTACACGCTTGACAGTTGTTGTAGTTGTACAAATTCACCAAACCAAAAATTGTCAAAAAAGGTGGGAAATCATAACACAGTACCTCAAACTGTTTGAGAGCTTAGGCCCGCAACAGAATTCGGAAGCCGTGATATATGAAAAAATCACTTTTGCGGGTTTTCTTTGTTATTTAATATTTCTAGATTTTTTTTTTCATTTTTCCTGATGATGATATACCTAGTCACTGATTTCTTTGGTTTGCAACAACTTAGTCGTAAAAAAAAAATCCTAATATTGGTGTTTTACAATCCAAGCAATCTAAAAAGGTTGTGGAAATCTGGTAAGGCTCTTGCATTATCATATCAAAACATATGAACCACAACTCCTATAAACACTTTATAAAGTATTAAAATGTGACTGAAATTAATATTAATAAAATAGAAGTCCAAAAATAGTAAGAAATCGAACATTACATCTGACCTGTCTGAATACGCCTATTGTATGCAACCTTGAATCCATCCGTCTGAAATATCTTACAACGAATATTGAAGATAATTCACCACAGTCGTCAACTCGTCGCTTCAAAAAGTGACAGGTCTTTTGAAAACACCGAAAAGTTTCAACTCGTATTATAACTTTGGGAACACAGTCATGCATTTTACAGCATAGATTCCGATACCTTTTTATTTAAATTAAACCTATTTGGTATGGATCCAAACATTGACGTAAGCCGAAGGAAACCGCGTCAAGCTAGAGGAACACCATCATTCAAATACAGGAATCGATTTGCAGCGGCTTGTATCGTCGTGGGAACACTGGTTTTTACAGCTTTCGCGTAAGACTTGTATAAAACTTTAATAAATTACATAATTATATAACACACACCTTTCTAGTTTTACGCCACTCTTTCGTCAGGCAAACGAAAAATTATACCGCGATATTTGCACCGAGACTGAAGAGGAAATTGATCGTAAATATCTATTTTCTATGTCTGCGGCACCTAGACGTGGTGAAGCTATTCTCAAAACAATTGAAGAACAGAAAGATTTAATGGCGGAGAGATAAAAACATCACCAGAAAGCTTCTCAAAATGAACACAAGAAAAACAGATTTACAGAAACTACGATTGCCTACCACAGGAAACTTGGATTCACGGTACCTAATGTTACGTCTTAAGAATCTAAATAAAAGTACCATGTTGAAAGTTTAAAGACAGTTGTTTATTTAATTTTTGTTTCCTTTTGTTGTTCCGTAGAGATGGTCGCCGAGAAGCCACTTCAACTATTTCCAATACATTTACATCGAAAACAAGTCCTATTAAGCTGATTAATGAAGTGGTATCCGTTGCGGATCCTCCACCAATAGAAGGCATATTGAACTCGGAAAACAATCTCCCCAAAAGACCGACACGAACCAAACTATCCACCTTTCTGCCAAAGGAAAAACGAATGAAGTCAGTTGTGGAAAAACCGATTTCAAATTTCCTTACCAAAGTGAACTCCGATGATTTTGAAAAACAAGGCAAAAGTATTAAAAAGGCACCTAAAGCAAAGCCCCGTCCGAAGAAACAGCAGAAGATCAAAACTATTTTCCTGAAGAACGAAGAGCTTTTTTCAGCGGTCACTGCGCAACATTGCCTGGTAGACAACATTAGTCCAGATGAGATGCAAATGGCACTCGCACTATCTAGATCCGAGGCAGATGCAAGTGGTGTATTAGAGATAGACGATGACGACGAAGAAATAAGTAAGGCAGACAAGGCTGGCATTCGCGGCAAGTTAAAAAAATTTGGATTTCGCGTAGCTGAAACGGAAGGTAGGTATGTGGTAATGTTAATATATGTGGTCTTATTTACCGGTTGTTTTAGATTACAATATAACAGCCTTTATGCCGACAAAGAAAAACACAAAGTGGGGGAACAAATTCACCGCATTAACATTGCGCAATCCAAAGAAACAGTTAGAAAGGGTTCATCAGAAAGTCGAAGAGCTCATCAGCACACAGTTTATATCTTGTGATTTCATGCATGTTGACGAGAAATGGAACTACTCTATCAAAAGCGAAGTTCTGCTGCCATTTGTAGCGGGCGACCACGTTATTGTTCGCCCAGATCCTAGTTCAAGGGTTGATTTGATTGATTTTTACGTGGTTAGTCTATTTGAGCCGTCAAAAATAAAAGCTGGAAACTTGTTAAAAGATGTTCGGCGCATTGCAGGACGAGATAGAACTCCGGACAAGACGCGATCATTTCCAAAAGTGGAGATTAATATAGATCCTCACCTCCAGAGTCCAGTAATGAAGAAGAGCCGATACGATGAGATTTCCTCTCACGGTGAACTTTGTCTTTCATGCCCAAACACTGCTCAAACGTTACACCACTTTGTCTCACCAATGCCTGCAACAATAGGTTTTTTTCCAAGCTACGCGCCTGGTATTACAACTGATACATTCTCCAAAAATTTAGCAAATCCCTGTTTAAATTCCAATGGCGATGATGTTAGTTTCAACGCGACGAATTTTCATTTAATTGATAATGGTTCGAATTGTGATGAAGAAAATGCTGTCTCTGATAAGAGCTTTAGCCGTATATCGACCAAAACAAATTCATTCCCTAACTGTGATCATGAGGATGAGCCAACGCAAAAAAAAAATGCAAAATCACCCATCAGTGTATTGTCAAACGATTTGGCGAACGATTTTTATAGCAATGGTACTGCTTTAAATAATATAGTAAATGACCATACTGATATAAGCGCACTTTCGATGTCTACGATAACAACACCATGTTCTATGAGTGGTGGGAGTTGCATTCAATCTCGACTGCCTTTAAGTTCGATACGGTCTACATCGCCGGATATATTTGCTGATTCAGACGTTGAAATGGAAAACGGTAAAAGGAACTTTAAATATAGTGTGCACGAAAACAAAAATTGATTTTACCACTACAGAAAGTTGCAGCAAAATAGAAGGACTAAATGGGGACAGGTACAGTTCTAGTGGCCATCTTATAACAACGTATGAGAGATTCTCTAGTGATGATGGTGAGTTGCTATCGTATTGAAATAATTATGCAAAAATCGCTGCACCAAAATTATTTGCTAGTCAGGTATTAATAAATTAGGCGAAAGAATTAATCTTAATTTCTATCGCGTACTCTATTCTACTATATTTCGCAAACGTAAAATAACAAAGCGCCGTACTAATAATAAATTTCTCGACTTTAAATTTATGAAAGCTCACAATTGCAAAATTTGTATGGAAAAAATAGCCACTGTAAACTACTTAAATGTAAAGTCGAAACTTAAAATGATTATCGGTAATGCTCAAAATCTCTTAACCCTTTCGTTTAGTAAAGACTTCTTCGGAGACTAAAAGCGAATCAAATAACGTCAACCACAGTGAGTATATATATATAAGTAAATAAATATTTACTTCTTTCAGTGTTTTCAATTATTATGTTTTAACAGACTCAATAATGGCAGTCATTGACTTGACTCAATGTGGCAGCGATAAAATATCATTGCCGTCTGATATACTTCCGCCGTCGCTGCCTCTTCAAGCATATCAGGATTATTCTCAAACAGATGTTTGCTCACTGTCGTTAGGCTCAAAGGACGAAAAACCTTCCACTAGTTTTGTCAATTTTACGCCCATCGAATCAAAAAGAGCCTGTTTCTCTTTTGGAAGTAGCGCTTCTGAAGAGTTTTATAAATCCAAATCATTTAGCCAGTCGAAAACCGAAGACCCAATAGACTTAACACAAAACAGCGATGATGAAAACCCATACATTCTCTTAACGGACGATGAAATCAAGTACTCCATTTGGAAAACTGCTAACAACTCACAGCATGTCCAAGAGGAAGAGGAAGAACATTTAATGAGTCAGAATGTTACCATCGATCACTTGATGAACGATTCCAAAGTGGGACATGAATTCTCATTTGTAGACCTAGTAGCGGACACTCCGTTGCTTGCCTCTGAGTTTCATAAAACACAGTCCAATGCATCTCTTGATCTTTCGGATTTGGAATTAAGCAAACGATCCGATTTTGGGATTCTAGAAGAGCAGTCGCCATTCAAAACTCCAACAAAAACTCCCAAGAAATCACCAAGAAAAACGACAACTACTAGTAAATGTCGTCGAACATTGTCAGCATCGTTTATAGCCTCGCCAATGGAGACTACAGCTCCTCTGAAACGTTTTTCCAGCATGAAAAAGTTTTCCGAATTCACAAAGACCTACAGCAATAGCTCCTCCGAACTGGATGACATCGACCAGTTGATTTATGGGAGTCCCTCAAAAAAAGCATGTAAGAAGCCAGCTGGTTTGGAACAACTTCTTACAGGAACTATAAGCGAAAACATTGAATCACCACAAAAAACGGTGCATGGGTCGCCGAATGAATTTGAGTTTAACGGTCGAACGTACCTTGTGCGAACAGAAAATGTTGCAGAGAAACCAAACAATGAGACGATGGATGAATCCACTTTGCTGGATCAACTCTATAGATATGGAATAAGAAAGCTCAACCGGAAGCAAGCGGTTAGAATATTGGAATATGTTTACAATCAGACACATCCGTGTTTGATAGACGAAACTAATATATCTTTATCAAGTGACAACGTTAAATTAATCAATTCGGACCACGAGCGTAAGCCAAGTGCACCTAAATTTCACTTTAAAGACTGCTGGGGTCACAACCTAGTCTCAGACATGGATGTTTCATTGGAAATCGAAAATGAAAAGTACATAATTATAACAAATACTAGTAAAAAGGTAAGACTTTTCTATTCCTTGAACTTATTTCATGTTTGCTTTTTAAGGTTTCGACAGCCCCACTGCCGTTTCACGTTGCTTGGAACAATTTAGTGAGATCCAACAAACTACTGCATGAAGCAATTTTACATTATGAACCAATTGACTTGCAGGAAATCTATTTGTTCTTTAAGAGCATTGGCTATCGATATGATCCAAAGGTAAGCAACAAGATCAGAAAGAAAGGATAGGGTTAATTATGTTGCAAATTCTTTATAGGAACTGAAGTGCTTTTTCGACAGTCGATCGATAATATTTCGATATGATTTGACCAAGCATGATGCCAATGGAGGTGCTGTTCGACATATGCGAAAGAAACGACTTAAATTTAAACAACGAAGTGGAAAATCTCAGTGTAGTTAGTACGCGGGTGCATTTATGTTTTTATTACGCAACTCTGTATATATGTATTCAATTTTATTTTATAATTAATTGCTAGACTACTAGCTTGCATTGCATTGCGATTGCATTATTTACGTTGAATGTTTTTTTTTTTTAATAAATATGCTATGCAAGCAATTGTTATTATTTATTAGAATCGATGTACCCATCAATTAAGTGTTTTCGCCGACTGATGTGTACGAATACATTATCGTTAGGAAACTATTATAACAAGCATATACTATTTGTGACTTAATAACAAAGTATGTACGGTGTATAAGAAAATAGTAGGGATAACAACTGTTCAATCAATATTCTTGCTAAAGATTGATGAAATGAAAAGTAAATGCAATTTTTTCAAGTAAATTTATTGTGCTGCTTTTTTATAGACATCTTACTGATGTGGTATTCGATTGGGCTTCTTCAGATTCGCTCGCAGATTTCGTGTTTATAATCGGACATAAAAACTTCTGCTTTATACTTTGTTGATATTCGTGCTATTGCATTATGTGTAGCCTGCGACACTTTTATAAGCGTTTTTCATTTACTGGTTTAATTTAATATTAAAACATTCCAAATTGATTTCTTAACATTTGTATATTAATAAATTGAAAAATTTAACGAAAACGTAAACAAACCCCACTAGTTGGGTACCGATTGCTGCTCCCGCTGAGATCTAGTTTACAACCGCTGGCTAATAACAACACAAATTTTGTATACGCCACCAATACTAGCGGTCTTTCTACTATTATTATTATCATTAATTAAACAACTGAGATTACAGCTACAGTAGTTACATACTTAGTACAAATTATTTTATAATACAGATATATTTTTAAAAACATCATTAGGTCAATAATAGAAGTTTAAAAATGAGGTAGACACACTTTGCCTGCGAAAAGCTCCGATACGACAGTAATCCACAGGGCCAGAACAAACATAATGTAGGAGATTCCAATTTTATATGTGTTTGGAAGCTGATAAGCTTGGCCTCCGATTTCATCAATGTGAAACCCTAGAGGAAATATTACTGCCGCCAAACAAAACAAAACCATTGCTGTGAATCCAACCCATCGGGCGTATGGGATGACATTGCGGTCCCATGTACTTGATGCTAATAGTATTACCGTTGTGGTAACGCAAATGCAGCCAATGAATATACAAACTAAAGCCAGAAGCCATTCAATTTGCAGTTCGGGGGTAAAACATACCTGAGGTCGGTTGTACAAAGTCATGCAAGTCCACATCAGTCCTAGGCGAATGTCTCCTTGTGAAAAATAAAATGAAAACAAGAAGATGTAAGAATGCTTCTTAAGAATATACCTGCTTCTTCTGTGACTATCCAGTCAGGCATAGCCAAACTGACGATCGCAAAAACATCTGCTGCCATAAATAGTGTTGCGCTTATTGTGGTAAGCTTATCCATTTTATAATTTGTTGGTTCGAGAAGAAAATATCTTTTAACAATTATCACTTCTACCTTCGACGTTCGTTAGATGCTAAATAATTACAAACATACTAGAAGAGCTGGACAACCGTATTTTTATGTATATATTTTGCCTCTGTCAGATATGAAGTGTCAGCTGTCAGTGTCCTCTTACCATGGCTACCATATTTACAAAATCGAAAAAGTGTAGTACAAAGTACCAAATCAATAAAACATACCGTTTCGACAAAAGGTACTATAGGCGTTTTTCTTTTTTAGTTCAGAGCACAACCTGAACTGTTATACAAAAAGTTCGTGTTTCTTTTTAGCTCAGATACATCAGAGCTCAGAATTTGTGTTTCTTTTTTCGTTCAGAGCGCTATCAGAGCGCGCTCGATGAGCTCAGAATAGATTGACTGAGCAGACTGAGTGAATAGCTGATTACACACGTCCATTCACATTTGACAGAAAAAAAAACACAGGATAAGAAATATAGTTGAAATGGTGGACGAACCTTGTTGTTTTGGAACTGAAAATTAACCAATTTAAAAAATAACAATTGATAAATTTTAATTTATGCATTTATGACAACTATGTGCTCAAGTGTGTTTCATAAATACCTCAGAACAATCTGAGCACGCTCGCTTCAGAGCGCGCTCAATAGGGTTCTGAGCTCTGATGTATCTGAGCTAAAAAGAAACACGAATTTTTTGTATAACAGTTCAGGTTGTGCTCTGAACTAAAAAAGAAAAACGCCTTATGATGCAGTATAACAGAAAATTATTTACAAATGCGCAAAGTTTGGTGAAAAGCAAAATAAAGAAATACATAAAAAGCAATTGATATAATGTTGGAGGAATTATTATCTTTATTGTCTTCCTCATCATCTGGAAACTACGAATCACCGAAACTATTCCATTTGTGTCTACAACAGGGAAACATTTTTCAAGTCGATATCAAAGATAATGGAATACAGAGATCAAAGATAATGGAATACAGAGATGGATAACTTTCCAGTGGAAAGGCGGCTGCCTTCAAGCTGTTTTCCCGTAAAATTCATGAAGTCACGCACATTTGCTCATTTCTTTTCAAGTGTTTGTGAGTTCATGAATTGGACTTTAATGCAAGAATTCGCTATTTCGAAATGTGTTTTTCAATATTTTCTTTATTTTAATCGAAGCCTTAACAAAAACCAAACAAGTTCAATACGAAACACAAAGCAATTGAACAGCGCGATGCCTAGAAAAGCAAAAGGAATGGTGGCCGGCCATTAGCAACATGCTTTTTTTATGTCACACGTATTCACAGACGGGGGTTGAAATTACAAAAACAACAATGTAAACAAATGGGTTTTGGGGGGATAGACGTACGAAAGTTATCCATCTCTTTTATTCCATTATCTTTGTCGATATCCATAGCTGATTTTTGCAAAAGCAAATGCAATTTGAACAGCTGATATTGCTGTCAAATACGCACTATCCATTCACAAAAACAGATCAATTTCGTTGCGTGTTCCATGAGCCGCGAGAAATCTGAGATATGAAAAAGATTTTTGGTGGTCCCAATGGAAAACGACATTAAACTTCTTAAAGTGACGTCAAACAGCTGTGGGTATATGTGGCAGTATGTGTAAATCTGAGAAATTATCGAAATCTGCAAAAAGTGATCCGAATCGAAAAAGGATTGATTTTTTTTCTCAATGGAACATGAAAAGTGATTTCGATCAAAAAAAGATTGATTTTTGTCCTAATCGAAAAGCACATAAAGGTGCCTGTCCATTTGAGAGTACTTTCGCTAGTAAACTCTCGAGAGTTATTCTCGGGTGGCTGTCCATTTGAGACAGAGTAATAATTTCGAGATTTTAATCTCGCGAGTAGATTCCCTGAGAATACTCTCATAACCGTGTCCACTTGATATATATTTCGTCTGCTATTTAGTTACCGCAGTTAAAATGTATTCTTACAAGCAAAAGGTTGCCGCTGCTTTAATAATTATTAGCACTGCTCTTAAAAAAAAATAAAGCAAAAAAGAAATGCTGGATTAAACCATGGGTAGATAGTCGTCGTCAACTCGGTTCATGGTCTACTCTTACAAGAGAGCTTCAAATTGAAGATGCTCAACAGTTCAGGGATTTTTGCCGTTTGACAACCAGTGAAATAGAATATAAAATTCAATCCTATTTTTAAAATGGATACCAAATTAAGGGAGGCCATACCAGTACGTGAGCGTGTGTTGGTAACACTTATGTCGTTTTCCATTGGGACCACCAAAAATCTTTTTCAGATCTCAGATTTATCGCGGTTCATGGAACGTGCAACGAAATTGATCTGCTTTTGTGAATGGATTAGTGCGGTTTTTGACAGCAATATCAGCTGTTCAAATTGCATTCGCTTTTGCAAAAATCTGCTATGGATATCGACTTGAAAAATGTTTCCCCTGTTGTAGACACAAATGGAGTAGTTTCGGTGATTCCTAGTTTCCAGATGATGAGGAAAACAATAAAGATAATAATTCCTCCAGCATTATATCAATTGCTTTTTATGTATTTCTTTATTTTGCTTTTCACGAAACTTTGCGCATTTGTTTTCAAAGCAAACTTCTTTCAATGACGTGAAACAGCTGTGGGTATTTGTGGCAGTATGTGTAAATCTGAAAAATTATCGAGATCTGCAAAAAGTGCTCCGAATCGAAAAAAAGATTGATTTTTTTTCCCAATGGAACGCGAAAAGTGATTTAGATCAAAAAAAAGATTGATTTTTTGTCCCAATGGAAAACCACATTAGATTTATGGCATCACCACCAGTTGATATGTATATCATATTAAAAGGTGAACTAAAAGCTTCATTTAAAATTGCTTAATCTGTGCAGGTGATTCATATGACAGTCTTCAGTACCTATTTCGTATCCCTGTCTGTACGATTGGAAGAATTGTGAGAGAAGTCTGTCCAGCAATTTTCAACAGAGAGCTTCTTGAGAGCTGCTCTCAGCATTTTTACTCTCAAATGGACAGACACCTTAAGACAAGATTGGTTTGCCAAAGGATTTTAACAGCGTCAAGCAATAGACTATTGTCAAACCTTGAGTCACGTAGCAAAGATGACAATAATTCGTTAAATTTTAAGTATAGCTGAAAGCGAGAGTTACACCACCTTGCACAGTTTGACGTGGGAACAGCATTTTTTTATGAAGGATATAGAATAACTCATTTATATGAATCAGCCGGAAGGATATAATAAGGTCTGCGAACTTAAGAAAAGTCTATATGGATTAAAGCAGGCGCCAAGGGGCTGGAATAAACGTTTTGGAATTTTCCTTTTTTTTTATCAAATTGGGATTAAAAGCAAGCGAAGCTGATTCATGCTTGTATACATACCTATTCGGAAAAAAAGAAGGAGAGATGTTCCTCAAGTTTTTTACGTAATGAGAGTTTTGAGATATATTACTTATAAAACTTAAAAAAATGGAATTCTTGAGTGCTTTAGCGAGGCTGACTTTAGTGTATGCACTAAAACAGGTCGATCAACATCCGGGGTAGTAGTCATGTATGCTGGAGGAGCTATTTCATGGCTTAGCCAAAGACAACCTTAACTACTGAAGCAGAATTTGCTTTATTTTTGATATACAAAAAATGAATAGTCCCGCATTTCGATCCCTTGAATCAAACGCATTAAAGCCCCAATGTTAGAAAACTTATGCAAATATGGAGTTTGATTGAAAAAATAATTTAGTTCTCATAAAAAGGAGTTGAAACTCTTTTTTTTATTGTTTACATATTAATTTGTAATAAAATTTAATGACACAATTAAAATAAATTGTAAATAAAACAATAATGACAAATGTGGCTTTAAAAAAATACATCATCATCGAGAGTTTACATAAAAACATGTAGCAAATATAATTTCCTTGTGAGCGAATGAACATAAAAAAGTGTGATGTTATTTAAATATGATTTTAAAAGAGAAGAATAATTGTTTACAATTTTGTTTCACGTATCGATTATTTTTGCAATGGACACTTTTGACAACGTGTAACTTTGTGTCTTGTTAAAGGTTATTTCGATTTATGCTAAAAAAATCATTAGCTATGGTGCATTGACTGACACTACATTATATGCACGTTCTATTCCTCCATTATTTAAATTACTTATGACTACAGACTCTACAAATATTCACTATTTGAATGAATCGGTTAAAAACTGTAACTTGGTCGTGAACATATTTTTATTGAATTAACATTTTAAATAAGTAAGGTTCTACTAATTGACATATTTTTTTTTTAAATTATCTTGTTTGTCGCACTGTTGTTTGTACCTAAATATGTTTGAAGTTTCTTTTTTTTTTGTTATGATAACAATTATAAAAACATTAAACTAAAAAAAAATAACATAAAATAAAGTCAACATAAGACACCAAATACACAATGGAATAGACAGAAGACTTCTATGTGAGATTGCAAGAACTGCTGCAGCTTTTTAACGGTTTACTTTGTCCTAAATGGATGCCGTTATCTTCCTGATTTTCAACGTCTAATGTACTATGTTTTCTCTGAAATGTCAAAGATAAACTAATTTTCTATATAAGAGGTGTTAGGTTGATGCTAACCTTTAGCTCAGCAGCGAGGCAGGTGAAAGCGTCTTCAACGTTTGTGTTCTCTTTCGCGGAGGTCTCCATCACGAAGAGGATCTCTGGAATATATTGGCACATGGCTTCGGCCTCTTCAAAATCAACTTCTCGCTCTTCTTCAAGATCGCACTTATTGCCGATTAATATTAGAAGAACATTGGATGCTGTATAGCGGCGAACTTCCTCAATCCATTTCTGGAGATTTGTAAACGACGAGCGCTTCGTGATGTCGTATACTGAAATTAAGAAAAAACCTATAGAAGCGAAGAGCAGAAGGTATAGTCTCGAACTGCATTGAGCGTTTTTTTTTCCAATTGTGAGTTTTTGTATTGGTTTCCATCACTCGATGTTATATGAATTACACGTTATATGTAGATACATTTTAATTTGAAGATAAGTTTGCACCGCATTATTTTATTTATTTCAAGATCGGTTAATCCATTTTTTTTCGTACAGGTACTTGGTTTCATGGTAAGAGCCTGGTAACTGTTAGTAGTACGTAGTTAATTAATACTCATCATTCATGATAACGTGGTTCAATCACCTGAATTTTTAGTTTTCATAAAGATGGTAAAGATCGATTATCAGTGTAAGTTCTTAAAATGGCTTTTAGATTCCACTGCTAAAGTCAGTACTTTAGTTAATCTAATACATTGTTAGAGGTAGGCTTGAATGATTATTTTTATAGGTTCAGCAGCCAACTCAACACAAACGGGTGTATGATTAGTTCACCAGTCAAATGGGGTCTAGATAAATAAAAAGGAAATTCCCTTCTTAATCACGCATGATCTATTCAAACGTGTCGTCGCGTTTTTTTTTTTTTTTACAAAGCATTCAATTTTTGTTGGCTCCGATGCAACTGTTTTTGTATTCTCAGTCGCGGCACGTAGGCATTTCATTCGATTAGATGTTAAACTCTTTTAATGTGAAATTGTTTAGTTTTCTTTTTGCATTTGAGGCCATTGTCATCCAATCAATGTAATTTCAAAGCGAGTAAAAACTTTTTTTTTTTGTTGGAATAGAATGTATTCAGAGATAAATAAATACTTTTGCGATATTGTAATCTCCTGTGGCAAAAGTTGAATAAAAATAGAATTGACACAAAAATGTGGTCATATATCTACTTTAAACATTACTGATGTTACGAATACAAACAAACTTGTTTTAGCGACACTTACCAATTATAACCCCGTTTGCTGAACGATAGTAACTCTGTGTAATAGTACGAAAACGTTCCTGGCCAGCCGTATCCCATATTTGTAACTTAAATAAAATACAAAATCCCGCATCAGCATCTTTTCGCATTCAATTGTTCATGAACTTACCTTTACTTGCTTCCCTTCAATGGCAATGGTTTTCATCGAAAAGTCAACGCCTATTGTATTCCCGTGACGTTCTACGTAATTGCCCGTTTTGAAGCGCTCAACAATACAAGTTTTACCTGTTCCACAGTCGCCGATTAACACGATCTTGAAGAGGAAATCAAAACTTTCCTCATTTGGCACAGCCATCAGAGTCTGAGGGTTTCTTGCAGTCATATCCTTTGTTTATTTTTCGCAAAATCTGCGCTCACATTTAATACAAAATGGTGGAAAATTTATTGCACCTGCAGTTGAGGTGGTTTGTTTCTGATAAAACAGGTGGAATTACAGTGAAAATTAAATTGTTTATGCAACTGGCCACCGATTGTTATGATTTTTCAAAGATTTGTGACGTTCCCATATTTGGCTTTTATGCTGGTTGGTTTTGACGTTTTCTTTTCGTATGGCTAGAGAGGGATAGCTACTAAAAAGCTGAATATTGTTGATAGAGATGCGCAGATATATCGCATACGGTTCTATTCGCCCTTCTCGGTGGGTTACCTACTTTTCTTTTTTAGTTCAGAGCACAACCTGAACTGTTATACAAAAAGTTCGTGTTTCTTTTTAGCTCAGATACATCAGAGCTCAGAATTTGTGTGTCTTTTTTCGTTCAGAGCGCTATCAGAGCGCGCTCGATGAGCTCAGAATAAATTGACTGAGCAGGCTGAGTGTATAGCTGATTATACACGTCCAGTCACATTTGACAGAAAAAAAAACACAGGATAAGCAAAATAGTTGAAATGGTGTACGAACCTTGTTGTTTTGGAACTGAAAATTGACCAATTTAATAAATAATAATTAATAAATTTTAATTTATGCATTTATGACAACTATGCGCTCAAGTGTGTTTCATAAATACCTCAGAACAATCTGAGCACGCTCGCTTCAGAGCGCGCCCATAATGCTCGAGCTCAGTTCAGAGCTCAGCTCTGAACTAAAAAAGAAAAACGCCTATTGTTATATAGAAATTCGTATTGACAAATGTCACGATCTTTCAATTCATATCGTTTTTGTAATAAATATATCGATGTGATAATTACAGAACATGGACACTGATTGATTTTTAAATACTGGTACATAAATAATTAACAAAAATATATCAAGTTTCTTTGCAATTGAAAAATTCAACGAAAAGGTAAACAAACTCCACTAGTTGTCAAACTCAAACGTGTGGATAAATCTAGGCCACTCTGAGAAAAAATCCAGATTCGCAAAAGAGCTCTGAAATCGGAATAAGATGGCTTTTTCTCCTACCAAACGAACATAAAAAGTGAATAAGCCCAATCGAATACCACATAAGTCTTGTTTACAAACAGATGCAAAATGCATGGACATTAGGTCCGCTTGAAACGGATATTAATAATGTCCGTAGACATTATGTCCATTTACGAAATTTAAAAATAGACATAAAGTCCATTGACATTATGTCTGTTTGGGAAAGAAATAACGTACATGGACATTATTTCACCCCACTGTATTGTGTTATGTGGTATTCGATTGGGCTTCTTCAGATTTGCTCTCAGATTTCAGATTTCGTGTGGCTAATCGAACACAAAAACGTCACTTGCTCTTTTTTTTGTTGATATTTGTGCGACTGCAATATGTGTAGCCTTCGACACTTTTCTAAGCGTTTTCTATTCACTGGTTAAATTTTATTTGAAATCATTCAAAATGCTCGCCCGGATTGATTTCTAAACATTTGTACATAAATAATTAACAAAAATAGATCCTCCCGATGCAATGCGTTTCTTTGCAGTTGAAAAATTTCACTAAAATATAAACAAACTCCACTAGTTGTCAAACTCAAACGCACGTGTATTGGTAAATCTGAAGCAAATCTGAGAAAATATCCAGATTCGCAAAAGTGCTCTGAAATCTGAAAAAGATTGCTTTTTTTGTACCAAACGAACATAAAAATTGCGCTGAGAGCGCCCAATCGAATACCACATTAATAACACCCCATTCAAAACCATATCAGCTAATTGAAAGCATTTTTGTGATCTTCCATTTGCCGCCGCCATGTTACTATAGTAACTTATTCAAATATAATTTATTTACCCATAAATTAAGGTATTTTACCTACCTCTAAAAGTAAGCAATCGTATAATTGTAATTCAAGGGCATAAAGAGTAACTAACTGCGAGATGTTGGCCAACCACTTTCGTTTCAATGATGTTACTATGAAAACGAAAATTTTTTCGACATAATTTGATTACCCTTATGTAAATCGAGTAAGACTTAATTTAAAGAATTAGTATTTTCCGTTCCATTGGCACAAAAAATACTCTTCTGGTGATTCTGAGAAGAGAATTTCGCTTCTCGATTTCAAGTCAGAACCCACTCAAGAAGCACTCATACAAGTGCAATTTATTGTCGTTTTCCATTGGAGAAAAAGAAGCGTCCGGGAGAGTCCGGAATCGAAAAAATGCTGTTCCATTCAGCGTTGCCACTAAAGTCTTTAGCAAATGTAGTACGTTAGCTAATAAAATGTAGCATTTTCAAACAAAATGTAGACCTGTTATTTTTTTTTTAATTGACATTTAAATTAAGTAACAAACAAATAAATAGTAATGACATAACAAAAAAATAATTTTAATTCACAAAAAAATAACAGTCCGAATCTGAAACTAATTTTAAAAACCGATCCATATTTGTTATTTGCAGTTGTTGTGGGTGCAGCACAATAAACAAACAAATTTAAATTGGCTGTAATTCCTACGTAAATGACAGCATTCAGCTGAAGATTTGCACATACTTTGGAGTGATGCCAAGTTTTTAAGTCGATTTATTTAGTTATAAAAGCACATGGGGGAAATTTGAAATGTTGTTCGTAAAGTAATATGGTTAGACGGATTTTAAGAAATGTAGTACTTTGGGGTAACGATGTAGTATGTAGTACAGCGTTAAGAAATCCCCCAAATATGTAGCATAGTACTACATATGTAGTACAAGTGGCAACGCTGGTTCCATTGGCACAAAAATACTCTTCTGGTGATTCTGAGAAGAGAATTTCGCTTCTCGATTTCAAGTCAGAATCCACTCAAGAAGCACTCACACAAGTGCAATTTATGTATTTATTACAAGTCAGCTGACAGCAGCCGTAGATTATTTTTTGGCATTTCACCAATACTTTGGTGGATTCTGTCAGAAGCAGTTTTGCTGTTCCATTGGATTTCAGAATGAGTGGATCCCCGAGTGAAACCAATGGAAAACGACATTATTATGAAGTGCGGTTTGGGTGTCGGACAACACTTTGTTTATATCCAATAAATATGTTTTTATTTGAGTGACTTCGGATGTAATGGTGTCCATATCGGCCTTTGTTTTGTTTAAGTGGTTTCACGTGTTAAAACCCTATAATTTAATTACTATATGTATTTCTTTTCGCAACCATGAGAAAATAAAATTCAAAGCTTTGAATTCACTCAATCCCCTTAATAACTCTCACTCCATTTTTGTTTGTTTTTTTCTAATTTAATAACTGCCCAACTCCTTTCTCAATCTGGCATGTTAATTTAACTCCGCTATTAATCTATCGTCCAATGCTTAGTGTTTAGCCAAACCGAGGAGAAATATAGTTCATTATAATCACGATGCCCGGCTGCAGGTGGACTCGGAGTCGCTTGGAAAAGATATTTCAAAATGAGTCGTAGTGCTATGAAGACAACGGTGTTGAGCACCCCTTTGTTAAAATTTAGTTCCTCCACAGAATTTGCTGAATTTATTCAAACGCTTCTATATATGAATACCGATTTTGAATAATATTTTCCTTAACAATGAGAGAATGTTCTTTTTTTTTGGTTTTTATTCGATACATATTTAAATAAATACATATACATTAATCACAATTACACAAAAAACATTCACTGTACAAAACTTTAGATTATAGTAAACAACCGTACTTGGTTTAGATATGTTTCTATTTACAACTTTAAAAAAATGCTGCAACTTAATTTAAAAAATGACTTTCATAATTCACTCGTGTTTCAATGTACAAAGTAAGAAATTTACAATAAATACAATAAATAATTAACAAAACTAAACAACAAATAAATTCGTCCATCAATAAATAACTGACTATAAATACAAAATAAATAATTTCCTTATAAATAAACGCAAAATAATTTACTTATGGCCACTAAAAACAACTAAATGCGTAAACGATATTTCTGTAAGGTTGTTGACTTTACATCGAAATTATCTGCTTTTGCGGGAAATCCGTTGGAGAGCTTCCTTTGATTTCGTTTATTTCCTCTGCTTCTTGTTCGTGATATTCGTTATGCTGTTTATTACTATAATTTGATTTTGAAAATTCAATTTGTTTTCAGTAAACATATTTGAAAAGTAAAAAGCTTACATATACTTCTTATTATTCATGGCTTTAAAAACACTTTTTGGACAGTCTTTATAGTAAGGGAAGCATTCCGCAGGCGCCACTTTACCTTCACCGATCTCCTGAGCTTTTACGTATTCTGGGATAAGTTTGGCGAATGGTGATCTTTTGACACTGAAATATTTATAAAAATTAATAAATTATTAGCGGCCCGGGGAAATAAGCATATTTTAAATGAACACATATTTTAGCAAGTAAAGCAAAGCTAAGGAGATGAATGCTCAATAAAAGAGTTAAGAGTAACATTTATGATTTACGGCCATAATATTCACTCAATTTACTTTTTATTTTACTCGAACATAACCCCAATTTTTTAAACTTGACAGCGTTTAATCCGATTTGATTTAAACTGCACTCCGGAGACCAGGGTCGGCATTCTGTAAGGCAAAACTATCAAACGTTTTCGTGTGCACAAATAAATTTGCTTTTGTAGCACAAGGCAAATTATTCGTACATGTTTCGCCTTACAGAATCTGACCCCAGTTTAAGTACCTTTTAACTCGGGTTTAAACTCAATTTCATAACATTGACATTCTTCCGCTCGCAGGACTCAGGAAATAACAAAACTAGAAAAGTGAAATAGAAAATAAAAAAAATTGCAAGAAGGTAAAAAATGGACTTCATTCGTGAAATGTATGAAATGTTGTCGGAGAGCTGATGAAACAGCAGTTGATGGTAAATTAACGTCGTCGCCCTCGTCTTCGAATATAATTATGCTTCGACGATTTCGATGTGATGGATTTTCGGAAATATTACCGGTTGAAAACAAGAGGCCGCTGCCACGTGACGGAAATGAGGAATGCAATCAAACCACTTCCTCAACGACCCTCAACACAACCGCAAGTCCGTCCTCATACTCGTCCTGGAAGTATTGTTCGTCGGCCAATTGTGTGCGAAGTAATTCTTAATGTGTTTGCTGATCGACTGGAAGGAAGGCATCGCTTTCCAAATGCATCTCAATAAAGACAAAGGCGAGAATAACATGTCCGTCCTCATACTCGTCCTGGAAGTATTGTTCGTCGGCCAATTGTGTGCGAAGTAATTCTTAATGTGTTTGCTGATCGACTGGAAGGAAGGCATCGCTTTCCAAATGCATCTCAATAAAGACAAAGGCGAGAATAACATGTTTGTGATTTGATTATTTATATCAAAAACAACAACAATAAAACAATAAATAGCTTGTTTCCTAGTAAACGTTAAAAAGTAAAAATAAATATTTCATTCATTCGCTTCCAACTATACAGGTCCTCGTCTTCTATTTCATCGTGGACAACGACATTGTATAGAAACTTTCGTAATTTTCGTAAATTAATGTCGTCTGCTTGGCGGTTTCATTTTACCTACGTTTTTTTTTATTTTTCGGAATAATTAATGCATCTAAAAATAAAACTGGGCACAAATCAATTTAAAAGTGACAAACAACAAAAAACAACTGTCAGTTTTTTGTGAAATTTGACATTACGTAGGGGAAGGTCGTGTACCTCGGAACGATTTCAATAATCTAGCATTTTTCTCTTTTACTTCTTAACCTATGCTAAAAAAAAGAATTCACGCAGCAACAAAAACATTTTATCTCCCTAAAAAAGGTTTGAACTTATTGTTGAAGTGCATAGTTTTTAAGTAAAACATTAAAATTAATTAAGTTTGCCATCGTTCCAAGGTACACTTAGGTAGTGTACCTTGGAACAAGGGGGTGTGTACCTTGGTACGGTTAAGATAAAGGTCTCAGATCTTTAGAAAACAAACATAACTCCAGCTTTATTATTTAAAATTAAGTTAAAAACAAAACAACTGCGGCAATGAAAGAAAAAACGTAGATGAGTCATGGCGAAATAAAATCTAATTTTTTTTTTAGTAATGTGATTGTACCTTGGAACGGTCCACTTAATCGCACTTAATCGGGCTTACCGTTTCTTATTCACCAACACAATACTATGCCTTATTCACTAAAAGCGCAATAACTCGATTCCAGCTGCTCTCAGCTGTACTACACGTTTCACAAAAATGGTTGAAAAAAAACTTTTAGTGTGCGAAAACCGGATTTTCTTGTTTTTTTGCACGTCCGTCGCTAACCGAGTATGATGACAGAACGAAACAAGCTGCAACATGAATGCCCTTCAGACGTTGTGGAACCTTTTTCTTAGAATAAGATAAAAATTTAAAAAACAGCAATCGTTCCGAGGTACAATCGTTCCAAGGTACATGACTTTCCCCTACGTTTAAAACGGGTTAAAATCGGCTTAAACTGTTTTAAACCCATCCTTAATCCAGCGGGTTGCGTGTTTTTGAGTGAATATTATGGAAAAAAAGCGGATTAAATGGTCGGGTGTAAAATTAAATTTAACCTGATTTGCACCCGGAGTGAATAATATGGCCGTTAGTCACTTCGACTTCGTCCAAATTTATTATATGCGTTGCCTCCTCTTGTTTACATCTTCTTAGTTATTTTGTACAGTCAGCCAGTCACTTTTTTGTCCTAAATTAACTTTTTTATGTGTAGCTTTTTAGTCTATGACACTCCGGGAAAAAATACGAATCTAACCTCACTCTTTAAAATTGGCCAATCACATGCATACGCGTGAAATCATTATCAGTCGGGTAAAAAGCACGGAAGCGCGTTCCAAAAAAAGAAATCTTTTCTTGCAATACAATTAAACAAAAAATGTAACAGCCAGTTACAAAAAGCGTGTGAAAATTTGACAGTTATCTGTCGGTCGCAACAACCTATAGTAAGTCTGACTTAAATTTAAAAAAAAAGGAATACACCTAGCAGACTGTAACAATACATCTACTTACGTTAAAAACAACTTTGTCATCTCTCCAAATACACCAAAGTGATCCAGACTTCTCGAATGAACTTCACAAATAGTTCTAAGCAGACAGGCTTTACCATCCATTCCAAATGTTGATAAGAACGTCTCCACAGCACCGTAAAGCATTACTCTAAAATATGCATTAAAATATAATTTATATATTCTTATAATATTTCGAACCTTTCTCCTCCGTGAAATATGTGCTTAAATCTGTCTGGAAGTTCAGGCATTTCCTCTTCTTCCTCATCCTCTTCTTCAACGTTTAAGTTGTGAAATTGCTTACTGCTTGATTCATCCATTTGTGAGGATAAATCACGCTTCGCCTTATAGTTTAAATATCTAGCCATATAGCCACCTTTAATGGGAGGTTCGTTATAGACAAATTTAAAAGAAAATTCGGTTCCTCAATTGTTACCCAACATTTCTCCAGCTGAATGACCAAATGATCTCGCAAAAATCGGTGGAAGATCACCTAACGGATTTTGATTGTCTGTCAGACCCAACTTGTCAAAATCGACTACAAGTGCCAAAGATTACAGTAAGTTTGAGTTTTACCACATTACCACATCAGCATACTTACTTGTTACTGGAAAACTAATTGTCAAGTTGGAGAAGAAACCCTCGGGCGGATGACGCACCAACGGCAACGCTATCGTAGGCGTAAATGTAAGTGTCGTACCGGGAGGTAAGGCTAAACGCCCATCATCTGTAATCCAGACTAGACGTTTCTTTCTGGAATGTGGTTGATTCGATCGTTTATCCAAAAATTCCTCCGATTCTACATTCGAGGATAAGCTGGTTTTCGATAAATCACTTACACTAGACAACATATTTAGCGAGCGACGTTCTGTGCTTTGGCCAGATTCTATCTCTATAATCAAGAGGAGTAGCAAAAACGCTACTGAGGTCATATTGCACAGCCTTGTTCTAGTCATTTTATCTGTAAAGAAGAATAATTCGACAAGGATTGAGAGAAAACCGGCAACTTAAAATCATCAAACTGTTTATAAAAATCCATAGCACACTCTCCATTTAAACTGCAACTTCTTTTCATTTATCTATTTGGCATGGCATGATGCTCCCCTTAAGGAGCTGTAGATACATTGCAAGGAATGGATGATCTATACAGTAAAAGTGTATATATTTCTACCAACAGCGGCGTAAGAACGTCGGTAATGGAACAAATCCGGTTATGTAAGAGAAAGTTATGAAAATGTTGCCAGTGGCAACACAGAACAACGTGAAGCCTCGAAAAAGGTTACAATAAGTCAGGAAATGCATATTACAGCAGCATTATTATGTAAAAGCTAAAGTATTTAATTATTTGGTGAGTGTTGGAATCTGAAGATTTGAATGTAAAAGTTAAATAATAGATGAGCAGTTGTCAAAATGAATATTTTAAATAACAACTCAGTTTTTGTAGACGCATACTTAAACGTATAACTCTAACTGAGAGGTAGATTTAATAGCATTACGGAACGGAAAAATAAAGAATACATCGAATTTTACTCAGTATGTATCAAACTCACAACCGTTTTCTTGCACGTTTTTGGATAAAACTATTTAAAGTCAATGCTTGTGATGAAATAGTGTAAGATTCATGAGATGCTATTTTCCATTCTCTTGGTTGGTGACTCTTTTACGAAACGTGGAGTGAAATTTCGTAAATGATAACTGCTATTGACAATGGATAATTTTTGAGCAAATTTTCATAATCGTGAGTTTGAAAGTTCGAAGTCCTGACACTAAAAAGGATTTCTTCTATCGCCCATAGCCAAGGTCTTCTATCAATCACCATATCCGGCACCATCTTTATTTTCATAAAATAAATAAATTATTATTATTATTATTATTATGCCCTTGACCTCACTCCCTGCCTAAACCGCATATAAGACGGACCTTTTATTTGTTTATTAATTTATTGTAAGTTGAAAAGATTTTTTAATATTATTTTGTAAAATACATTATATTTTATTTTTAGAGTGTTAAGTGTGTGACTCATTATTTGGCATAAGGATCCATATATTTATTATATTTATAATTATATTTGTATGTCTGCTTTTATTAATTGCTTTAACATTTTTAAGCGTTTTAGTTTTAATTGGGAAGGTTATTGAGCAGATTTATCCCCTTGAACATTACGGTTCAAGATTTGCATTACCTTCCTTGTTGAGATCTCCTTTCTTAGTCTTTTAAATAAATTTTATTATCTATAAAAGCACCAAGTTATTTGAATTCATTGACGAGTTCTATTCTTTCTCCATCTTATAGTTCACATAAAAATATCGACTGAATTATTTCAAGAAAATTGTAAGTGCCAAATAAAAATGAGAAAGTTACAGATGAAACCACATTACAGTTTTGCTTCAGCAAGGAACACACAATGTTCTATACACTTCAACTATCTATGTCTCATTTGCATGGAATTCTAATTTAACTTTCATACCACAGTCAAACAATTTTTATCCACCAACTAACTATACCTTCTCATCGGATTCGACTTCAGATTTACCCAACCATGCCAATGCAGAGTGTGCGTAACTTTTGAAAGCCACGGCCACCACTATCAGCACAATCAAACCACAGCGAAGATGCGTTAAGCGCAAACAGTGCGCTTGAAAATATTTGCGCCAAAAACGTCCATCATATATCGCATGTCCAGTCCAGAGTATATCTTTACTGAGTAGTAGAGGGGGAATTTCTCATAAGGCGACAGTAAACAAGTTATGGGTAATTGCGTATCATTTTGTAACAATGTGATGTCGCTAAAGGCACCACAAATCACGTTTATTAGCCAAACGTCACTATACCATCTCTCTGTGACATATATTCGGTAATAATTGAGTGAAAAATATGCAAGCCAATGCAACAAATATTTAATTTGAATATGTCAAGAAGGCTGATGTGGATCACTAGGTGGCTGAAGCTTCCCCATATACAACGATATAATGTTAAAATTGACTCTGCTAGTGGTATGCAAATTATATCAATTATGGTGCGTACATCTATCCATCTGATGTTCGATTTATTGACTTTCAATTGGGAATTGAGTGCTGGCGATCTTAAAGTCTACACTCAAATAAGCAATTGATGTTAGTCTTCTTGAAAAAAATATTGAACTCCTGTGTACAGTCGGGTAAAAACGTTCCACAATTATTTTCGTTATTATGTTTTTTTTTGTAACAAACGAAAAGAGCGACATCTAGTTATCGAAAAAATACGTAAATGAGCTACTCCATCGGACTCAGGATCTAATCTAAGATTATTTATATTTGAATACGTTGATATGGGAATATGGCGGTGAAAAATTGAGTGCCACCAAAATCCTTTCAATTAACTATTTTGTGTGGGAAATTCATAACTTTATTTTACCAAGACTGGTATGGCGACATGTACCCACGATTTTACCTTTCAAATAACATAAGTTTCATTCTCCTCATTTCATGATAAATACTTAAAAAGTGTACCGAAACTTTTGATGTTCTCATATTAATATAATGATGATAATGATTTCCTTTTTTCAGTAAATTTCTACGGGCATGTAGCTACCAAATTAATTAAATTATACCTTTTAATAGCTAAACAAAACAAAAAAATTTCAACAGGTTGTGGGGAAAAAGAGTGAACATAATGTAGTATTTCTTATAATGAAAGGATACCACAATGTTCACATTAATAAGGTAGTTATATCAATATTAGGCCCAGTGGAGGGTATCAAAGCATCGGCCCGGCCGATGATAACGCTTTAACTTGTTTTAGCTTAAATTTTGTTTTTGGTTAAGAAAATTTAATTTGATTCAATATCCTATATTATACCCATATAAATGCAAAAACATATTATGCATGTACATGATCTCCTATATAGTCTAAGTGGCTTGACCGATTTTGAAGAGTGAGGAGAACTAAAAAAATGTAAACAAACGACACTTTTAAGTAAACTATTTGGCAGTCGGAGGTTATGCATATTTTTGTTAGTCTGTGTACTTAATCTCCGATTGGCTGTGTTTGTCGATTAGTTATACTATATCTATACTGAATGTGTTTTGTTTACATCTCTTCAGTTAATTTTTACAGGGAGACGAGTTTTTTTTTAAATTTACTTTTTTATTATTGTTAAGAAGACAGATTTGTCAAAGCAAGCCCGTGATGCAAAATCTTTTTAAAATTCAGATTGAGAGCAACCTTTATAATATACAAGAGAGATTAAACTATATCAATGAGATTATTGGAGAACAATTATGGAAATGAGGGTTAAAACGCAGCAATAGCCAGTATTTATTTAACACTTCAAATGTCAATCAATTTTTGGGCAATGGGGCAGCGTTTAATTTCGGAACCACTATTTCCCTACATAAATGACAACAAAACAGAAATGTTTATGTTGCATTTCCAAAGAAAAATCAGGGTTTGCATCTTCCTGCAAATAATAAAACAGTAAACATTGTCTATCCCGAGAAATTAAAATAAAGAAACAAAACTCTTCAATAATACTTTGTTTTCTTTCATATCTGTGAAATTCATTGGGATTAATTTTAATTTTTTTCCAGTATTATAGAATAGTCAACAAAATTTTTTTAAGAACTCCGCGAAACAACGCGAGCACAGATAGTTTTCTAAAATTTATAGAAAAAATGTACGCACCTGTTTCGGATCGAAATTTTTCGGTGGTCTCCAAATTAACAGCGAAAAATCTGTGAAAATGCAGAGAAAAATATTTTGCGGAGAGTTCCATCAGCTGATACACAAGTAGCACTGTCAATTTATCTTCGATTTAGATACTCGCTGGCTCCTTAAAGTTGTCATTGGTGATTTATCCTAATTTAGGCTATTCACTTTAATTTTCGTACAATTTTTGAACAGACTCTCACATTTCAGGAGTAAAATCATCTCACAAGATATGTGTGAATATGAAAACACACTGTTTGTGTTGTATTGCTTAACTTAATATTGTCGTTCGGAAAGCGAAATTTTATAATGCTGAATGCTCAGAATATAAAATAAATCGAGTACAAAATATTTTTGAAGAATGGGCCTAAGCCCACGGATATAAAAATATTTTTGCAAGGACGGCGTAGTGACTGTTTGCTTATTTTTCTTTAAAATTTAAATTTAATACATCGTCGCTTATGTTTCAAAGAAAACTAATTAGTTATAGGTAAAGAATAGTTATCAGAAATTCAAATCATTTAAAAATGTGGATTATTGACAACGTCATGCTACGTAAAATCATCATCATCTTCAGATGTTAAAAAAGTACGGAAACGTGACCACCCCAAGAGCAACAGCATATCAAATTCAAATGACACATTCTTGACTTCAAAAATTATTGGAATGAAAAGAGAGTTGTTGTCCAAGGGATCAGTTTACATCTATGATTGATCCCAAAGGTTTTTCTAACTATTTTTCTTTGCAACTTTAGGGCTTACAATATTTTAATACTGTTCTGGAACTACACTCGCTTTTTCTTAAATATTTGGCAATTGCCATCAATTGCGTTGACACAGAAATTCAATACTGGGTGTGACACCGACAAGCCTCATTTATAATTATTCAGCAGCAACCTTATTTCCCTTTCCATGCGAATCATAAATGTTCACTTTTCAATCGTTAATTACAAATATTTACGGATTTTTTTTATCCATCTCCAGCAACCAGCTATACAATCTTAAAAGGAGTTCAACGACTTCAATAACAAGAAGTGATCTTTATTTTCTTCTTTATATCCCATCTTCTTACAAGTCCTCCTGCACTTGTTTTTCTGTAAGTGGCTTCTTCATTTCAAATGTGATTGAAATTGTCTCGGATCAACGCTAGCGTTCAAGAAAATTCCACAACCTAACGCAACAATTGAAAAGAGAAGAACCGACCCACTTTTTGGCAAAACCTGCGTATACCAATTACAACAGAGACACATCCATTCGGGGTAACCCATTTTGTGTATCCCTGAAGGGGATACGCAGACTCAGAGACTATACTTCGCTCCACTTTGCAGCAGCAGGCGAAGTTTTGATTCGGTGAAAGATCTTGTTTTCGGTTTCGATTTCTAATGTTTGGATTAGAGCAAATGGCTGATGCCTGGCAAGTTATTCACGCACAAGCGTTGTCTAAGTACTGAGTCGCACTTGGACGCCAGACTGGTTGCGAAACTGGTTGTGTCTGCCAATGTCGCCAGCCAAGAAGAAGAAAATAAGATATCTTCTGACGAGTGTTTTGGGTGTCGACGTAGCTGTCGAATTTGTGTCAATTGGTAGATTACATTAGGTCTGTTCCTTTTTTAATTTTGTAGTAAAAACGGAAAAGACTGTCAAAATGACAGTGGTGGGGTTAAATTCTCTCACAGAGAGAGACACTTACGAAAAAGTTATGGAACGCTTTTGTAGTAATCTATGAAAATGACAGATACCTACGTAATTCAAAAATTAAAAAAAGTTATACCAAAAGTCGTTAAAATATCTGATAAACTCAAAAAATTTTGGTAATTTACGAACAAAATTAGTTGATTTATCTATCTAGCGATGAAAGTGATTCGGAATTAATCGAACTTCTTCTTCATGAATCCGAGGATATGGAAGGGTTTGTACTGATTGAACTACAAGCACACGCGAAGAGGAAAAAGCGACATGGAGGAGATTGCCCTTTCTTACTGCTTACAGCGAGGAAGAATTTCGTCGCCACTATTGATACCATTTTAATATGCAACAAATCGAAACAGGCCTGTCTATAAATTGCAATTCATTGTGATTTAAATGCTATTCGACAGATAAGGATAAGGTAGCCTGTGAGCATTTTTTTAACCGTCTTTTTATTTTTATTGGTAAAGAATAAAATTTTATTTAGCTGCAATCTATTTTCTATGATCCGTCTAATACGCATATCGTATTGATCTTTCGTAAGATATGTAAGTAAATTAGTGCTATTAAACAAGTTAAAAAATTAAGAATATGTATACAGTTTTTTGATTTTCTTATTAACCTTTCGATTACTTAACTTAACAAACAAATATTCAAAAAATCTATCATCAGCAGATATATTATTTTTTTGGATTTGAAAAAAAAAATTAATAAATGGAAGGCCATACTTGGTAAGGTAATCCAACTAATCAAATTACGATGAAATAAAGTTGCATTTTAATCTTTTGAACATAAGGCTCAATTAATTTCGGTATCGCTCAGGTGCTCACCCTCTCGAAAGTTATAAATCCCGGCAATTATTTGAAATAACTTCTGCTACAAACTAATGAATACGATTGACATTGTTGACAAAATTAGCCGCAGTATGTCAAACGTAATATCATGTTACTAACTGGTAAATCAAAGCCACTTTAATATAAAACAGTGCACTAGGAATCTTTAGCTCACAACATTCAGTAGAAACTTACAAAATATCACTGACCACACAACTCCAATTCCGCAAAGTGTCTTCTCACAACACCACCACTGCTAATGATGGATTGAAGTAAACTACGGCATTTTACTTCTATTTTCGTTTAAATTACGAATACCCCCTTTTATCACAATCTGGCATCGATCCAATCTTTAACGCTGCAAACTCAATGGCAGATTGAATAAAGATATTATACGCGTTCATTAGTGTTTTTCTCATCCATTCTAAGCCATTGACATTTTCCTATACGCACGTAGTTGGTAATTTCTCTTGCTGCTGTCACTTGTTGTTCCTAATCGTTCAATCAAGGCTTTGAACAGTAGTTAACATTTGCCTGCGTATTGGTGGCATTAATGTAAAATCAAATTTCACGTACTAGGATGTCATGTTTTATATCGAAACCCCGTTACACTTCCTAGTGAAACTGAACTCTGAAGTCTGAACATTCTTTTTCAATGAAGTTCTGATAGTGATTGTTTCTCTTAAAATATTTATGGATTGTATAGAAATACAAAGGTCCCAGTTAAAAGTAAAATGGACCAAATTAAAAAGGAAACCACTCCGAAAAGAGTAGTGAATCGTGAAAACAGTTGAAATTAAAGGTCTTACAGCTTTTTAAACTACATACAGCGGTATTTTAATCGGGTATATTATAAATTGTAGAAGAAACAAAGAATATTTTATAGTGTTAGCGAGAGATATAAATTATTGCATTTCGTAACTTTTGTCAAAAAAAATTCCATATAGCAGTACTAACTAAAATATGCCTCATTTTGTCATGTTTGTGTCAACCCCAACCGGCTAACGTCTGACGCACTGACGCATCAAGAAGTGTCATTCTCAGTATCATAAAAAAAATGAGAACAAAAAGTGACAAATAAGAACAACGAGCTGTGAAGAATTTTTATTGGAAAGCTGCGTAGACTAGAGCAACGAGTAGCTCTTGAAATTAAGCTGACTATAATACTCAATATAGCGTGTAGTTTGTTTCCTAATATATTGTGTATAAGTCAGGTCACTATAATGGTAGAATTTCTACCACTGGGTGAACTCTAGTCATTTTTAATCTTCACACTAAATATTGGATACGTCACAATGGGTAATTTGATATGGAAAATATTGCCATTACGGATCCGTAAAATCTAGCCTGGACACTAAATATGATTAATAGTACCGCGCAATATCTATTGATTTAAAAAATAAAAAAAAGAGCAAAGGCTAAAAATTAGGGAACATGCAATAAAATGTAACTGACCTTACTTGTTAACTACCTATTGGCTTTACAATTAGCCAATGTACAAAATGGCCAAGATTGTTGTGCTCAAATTAAAAAAAACAAGTAAAAGTTTTATCATCGGCCTGGGAGATGCTTTGATACCCTCCGCTGCATACACGTCATGCAAAATTGATTTTGTATGGGAGGTACCAGAACTACTTCACCAATATGGCCCATTTTTAATATCAGCTTAACGACAATAAAAATAAGTCCTCTCAAAAAATTTCACTTGCCTAGGTAGATTCCTCTCGAGGCTATAGTGTTTTCAATATATTTTTTCTTATATTGGTTTTGTATGGGAGGTACCAGAACTACTTGACCGACACAGCCCATTTTCAATACCAACCTGACGACGATAAAAATAAACCTTTCACCAAATTTCATCCGCCTATGTCAATTCCTTTCGACGGACATGGCTAAATCTATTTTGAATGTGATCCTGACTCCTTCTTGGCGTTACAAATATAATGACAAAGTTTCCTTCTGTGATCTATCTAGCATACCCTAAGATAAAATCTCATGAACTTTATTAAATCTTCGGTATGGTTTGTACTTAATAGTACAGTACGTAATTAATTAATTACACCACTTTTAGAATAGAGCCAACGGAAAAGGGATAAACCCATTTTACCCTTATGTGGGTATCACAATGGGTTAATACTGACCTGAGTGTAGCGCAGACTACTCATCGCCAGTCCACTAACCTAACCTAACATAAGAGTACGTATAACACCTATTTGCAAACATTTTCGATTTATTTTTTTGCAAATTTATGTCTCAAACTTAAGTTTATTAACATAATAACTGCATTCGACAAAAGAACTTTTAAAGTATTGTCTTATTGTCTTATTTAAAAAAAACCTGCTACAGTGAGTCATTTGCACTTGAAAATCTGAAAATGTTGGACAAGAAAGAAAAGAAGCGTCAATCAGCTGTTTTAAATGTTGCGAGAAGCCGGTCTTGAAATGTATCTTCTCTTTAGTGCCGACTAAATGATTAACTTGAAGAACACGTTCATCTATTGGATTCTAATTGTTGTCATTTGCTTTAATTTGTTGATGAGTTTGAATGACATTTACGTGTTGATGAGTTATCCATCGTTATGGCGTTAGCACATGGGTCAACTGTTTAAGTTTGTTCAAGATTTCCCGATGAATTGCATCTTTCGGCTCGTTTGTTTTTATTCAAGTTACTTAACAAACCAACCTTAACATCTTCAATCATTTTCAACATACAATTCCACTTAAACGAGCCTATCCTATCTTTGAAGCGTGATCAATTAGGAAATTGTTAAAAGTATCATGTCGTTAATGTTGATAACAAACAATTCACTTTTGCAGAATCCTCTGGAGTTTAAGTCACATACTCATTCACATGTCACTCATACATTGGCATTAGTGCCAGGAATCATGATGTGAATACTAATAAGCCATGCGGTTATACTTAAACCACGCTTTCGATTGCATTGGATCGGACCGATTTAATCAAAAGAAAGTCCACCAGCACACTACCTATATCTGGAATAAAATTAACAATTTACATTCCAGAGAGGAACTCCGACTGGAGAAACAGTGGTCTACTGACTGGCGTCAAGACGGTTGATTGCCAGCCAAATTCGGTAGTTAGATAATTTGGCACAATGGATTTACTGAAGTAGAAAGTAAAATGCAATTGAAGCAATCAATCGATTATTTGAATTTTAATTGATTTTGTTGTTTGAATATAGGTATAGGCATTATAAAATGTAGGTGTCAGCAGTCGCCAGATTGTCGTTCATCGCTTTATAAATTATGCTGAAAGTACTTCTGGCCAACTTGACATTCGAAAATATGCACGTGATTCAAACCTGTTTCAAAGATTGAAACGCAAAGCGCGATAATAATAATCATATTTAGTGTCCACTCTAGATACGAGTATACGAAATCACAATGGCGAAATGTTCAATATAAAATTAGCCATCGTTACCTACGAAATATTCAATGTGAAGACAAAAATTGACTATTAGTAAGGCCCAAAGCATTTATTTTTTTATGTTTTTTTTTAATTAGCATAACCCTTAACACTCAAGATAAAGGCGAACTTATGATCCCCAAAGCAACCAAATGAAAAATATTACATGCGATTGTCATTAAAATGAAAGCGATTATCATGTTTCTATTAGGTAAAAGAAACCCGAGGGCAATGTAACGAAAAGTATTGAAGAATACTAGGTACTTATTACGGAATGATTTGTCAAATTTTTGCACAAGTTTACCGCGCCTTGGTTCATAAAATCATTTTCTACACCATTATTTTTCATGTCAATCTCTCATGTGGTTCGTGATTTGTGGTAACCTCTATGTGATGATAAAATTAATAAAATCAGCTGTGTAAAAGTCTATTATATTATATTACTAGCAGACCTGGGAAGCTTCGTTCCGAACAAATTCATTCAATAACATAGGTAATTTTAAAATAAATTTTTAAATATTTAGTAGTGTTTTATTTATTTGGGAGAGTCACTCCTCGTTTTCCTATCCAGCTTATTTTTTTTTAAGTTTTGTTCCAGATACAAAATTTCATTTCCTATAACATCCTGCTTTCACGACAAAAGCTAGCCTATGTTCTTTCTTGGCCCAATGCGAATCCATTCAATCGCGAAAATCGAAGGATCCGTTCTCGAGTTATGAGTGCACACATGTGCGTCACTTTTTTGTTTATGAATTTATACAGATATAGAATTAGTTGAAATCTAAATTTTACTGTTTATGCAATCATTTGGTTTGAAACAAAAAACCAAAATTGATGACTGTTTAATATCAGAAATTGATTAAAGAAGGAAGACGCATTTAAATGCCTTAGTCAGAGAAAGACGCATGGCAACTTTTTCGATACAAGTGGGGAAAGAAAAAAGTAGGAAACATACTAGAAAATAATAAAGCTGGGTTAAGCACCGTAAGGGCAGGTTATTAGTTGAGGCCATAGAATTCGACGAGCTTTTTGCGAAAGTCACTTTAACTGACAGATGGATCGTAAATACATATACGCCAGCTTCAAGTGAACTATGACCAATATATAATATATAAAATAGATAGTCCTATGAATCTTTTGGGAGATTTTTTTTCAAATTTCGATAAAGCGAAAATAAAAGAAACTTAACTCTCATATTACGATCATTGGTGGAAACTTTAAAACGTCGGTAAGTGTTCAATCGCAAAACATTGAAGCTATGGTAGTTTTCATAAAAGAAAGTAATATTCTAAAGTGAAAAAAAACGGTTTAAGCTTAGGCACGTAATTCCACAGTATAAAACAGGTATAGGCTATATAAAACTTTTCTAGAGAAGTATGATAAAAGGGAGATTTGGGATTTTAATATTATTTACGTATGAGGAACAGGATCTGTATTCAAATTTGTTCACATTTATTTAGAAATGTAGAGACGAAAATATTGATGCTAATCGAATACTTAATTACGTAAACGTAAAGTTAAACTCCTATTTGCAGCTTTTATATTTACTACATTTTTATCTGACAGCTCTCTCTCTCTGTGACATAATTTGTACTTTCGTACCTCCCAAACTTTAAAATGACATCGTTTTAGTGTATATTTTGTCTTTTCAAGAACATACCTTGATAGTGACATTTCTTATAAATCCTCCTTATTTCACTCAAATAATTGACAAATCGAATCGAACAAAGCTATTTATATTTGCAACTGACAATTACAAGCCCTTATCGCAGGAGTTGGCATGTTGATATTAAGTTCCCGCTCTCCAGAATTGCTAGATAACAACATACACCGTTTTAATTTGCTCCCCTTACCAGTACTCCAACTTGGGTATAAGAAGAGTTTCCGCCAATTCCACACCAGCTATCAGGCTTCAAGCAAGAAAAAGGTTAAGTAATCCTTATCCTTATATCATCGCATTTCCGCAGAACCTGATCTATAAGGCTTGTTGACAACTGATGCTATTAGATCACAATGCATCAGGCACACAAAATACCAACCAGAGTACAGTCCGAGCAACTTACATTGTTTAACTCAGCATGAATACAACGTTCCAGTTTGAAGTCCGTTGCACGTAACCAGTCCAGAATAGTTAATTCCGTGTTTGTTTGTTTTGTTATTTTTCAAACCGTCTAAAAGCTAAGCACACGACACGATTACTATCATTCCCAAGCAGTAGAAAAAAAAAACTCACAGATTTTAAAGCATGGTTATAACCGAAATATCACTGGCACACATTCTCGGAAATAGCTTCTTATATAAAAAAATTGCAATTCGCGGATCAAGAACACACAACCGACCTTGCACACGATCAACGATCAACTAAATGAATAGAAGCCAGTATAAAATGTTACTATGCCGTGGCTATGATCGGGTTTTGGCTAAAACCTAAAGACAGTCTGTTTACTCGAATTGTGCTGAGGATTGCTGGTGCGGTTTCTAATATCTTCTTCTGGTACTTGCGCCTGACCAAGTGGGCTTCCGGGCAAGCGGCGCGGACGCGGACTATGACATAATCGTTGAGAGACAGGGGAGTGGAACATTATGGATAATGCGGAGTCCTTTTCAGCCAGTTTCTTAGGTGCGCTATGTAGGTAAATAATTTTGAATTTCGTGCACGTATTTTCGCGAGGAAGTAGGACTTTGACTGACTGCAATTTGGAAGTCGGAAGTGTAATTTGTCATTAATTGACGGCACCGTTGGCCAGTATTCATAAACAAAGCATTAATGCGACTTTCGTTGAATTACTAATTGCGACGAGCAATTACCGCGTCATGCATACTATACGAAGAGACGAAATGAAACCGCACGTAGAATGAATTTTGAAATTAATGTGATTTTTTTTTTGTTCGGAATGGGTGGCGTATGCGTACTTTTTTGAATTATTGTTAATGAAAGTGAAATAGTTGATGATTAACTTGAGTTGAGGGAATGGAGCTATCGTCGATGTATGTAATTGGGAGTGACAGCATGTAGTTGCAGATAAAGGGCGAAGATTGGATGTTGTGGTATCTTTGGCGACAATTTCCAACATTCAATCGTAAAGATATGGTCAAATAAAAACATACAATTGTCGGAAATGTATTTGAACATCTTTTTTAACAAATGCCCATAGAATAGACAGACTAAATGTGGACTGCTAGTGAAATGTTATTTTAAACCACCTCTGCGAGAAAATACGTTCCAAAACTGCATTGGCGCTACTCTTTTACAGCGGATTAGCAAGGAAACACATGTCGACGTCAAGTTTAAACAAAAAAAGCGACATTTTTTCAAAAAATTTCGTGTCCATAGAAACATGTAAACAAAAAAGCGTTATCTATTCAAAAGATAAAAAGCTAGCTACAAGAGGAGATTTCAAATTAGATCTGTAATGGTTATTATTTTGAAGAAAATGAAAATAACAATCGATTTCTTAACTTACGAGTATTGATTGACCCATAAACTAAAAAAAGTCTTCAGGTATCATCCATGTATATCATATCGCGGAAGGTAAATCTTCGGTGGAATTGAAATTAGTTCCGTAGTTAATCGTACCGACACGTACGTATTTATTTTGAACTTTATCCCACTGAATATCCTTCCTTATAGCCATTTTGTCCATCATGAGAAATGCGAGGAGTTTCTTAATTTTTCTTTTCCCTTCCCGAAAAAACCCAAATTCCATCTTAAGGTTTTTTTCCACTGCGCCACCTCTTGCGAACGTCTGACAAACATCCGAGAGCAGAACTGGTCTGAAATAGCTCCTCTATTAACGGTTTGGACTCGACATAAAATTGTCGATCCCTTCTATTGGTACTAAAATGAAAAACTCAACACGAATGGTTGCGAAAGGCTACGCCTCTAGGGTCCCTACGGACCTGTGGCGCCAACTATTTTCTTAAAATGATATATGTATGATGTTTTAAGATCTAATACATTTAATGCATTTTCTGTGAATCCAACCTTCACTTCAGTTGAAATTTACTTTATTTTCCGCTGTAAACAGTAGCGCGTTTGTATTTTTGGAACATGGGTAGCAGTCCATAATTATAAAATATATATTATAGCCGATACTTATGGCGATGAGCATTAGAAAACCAAATATTGTAGAAAACAATCGTAATAAATAAAATAAAGTGCACGACTGGGTCGCACGAAACTTTCTCGTTAATATGAACAGTTTGGATGATTACTTTTTTTGTTTCATTAGGTATGTAGGGAAAAAACTCAGAAGAGATTCGAAAATATAAATAAAGAAACCATTTATAAAAGAACACATACAAGGTCATTCAATAAGTCCGTAGGATAAGTAAGAAAAAAACTAATTTTGACAAAACTCGATTTTATTATTTAACATAGTTGCCTTCAAGGGCGATACAACGAGTAGAGCGATTTTCTAACTTTTCGATACCACTTTTATAGTACGATTTCTCTTTCTCGTCAGAATAGGCCTCAATTTCAACAATTACTTCATCATTGGACTTAAATTTCTTCCCAGCAAGCATTCTGGTGTGTTATAGTGAATCCATGTTTCATGTTTCATCCATTGTTACATATCGACGATAGAATTAGATTTTATTTCGGTTTAACAGCGAACACTCCTCGTCCTCTGAAGCATCAATTCGTCGTTGTTTTTGGTCGACTGTGAGCCCACGCGGCACCCACTTAGCACAGAGCTTTCGCATACCCAAATTTTCGTGTAAAATGGTAAATACACTACCATCTGATATCTTTACAATGCTAGCTCGTGCACGTAATATTTATCTTATGTTTGGTTTCCACTGATTTATTTTCAAATGCTATAACTCACGAATCAATTGTCTGATTGCTGTCAAATTTATAAACTTTTCGTTTGAAGGCTAGTACTAAATAAAAATCGCATTGAAATAATTGTAGTAACGCCACCTATGTGTCATCCTATGGACTTTTTGAATTGACTGTTAAGAACAGAGACAATACTTCGTCTGATTGTGCTTCACAAGATGAAATAAATTTTAACACTTTATTAATTAAATTTACGATTTTGGTAGTTCCAAATGTATTATCATATCAGATGGTTTTTTTGTTTTTGCGGAACTTTGGAGTCGATTTGTACTACCAAATTTTAATCAAAATCACTAAACACTTCTCGTTGTCTGTTACACTAATTACAATTTATTTCAAGACTGGTGCAATAGGCCTCCTGGGGAAACCGAACACCATATAAAAAATCGGTTAACGCACCAGTATGCATACCCCATGGGTGGTGTGGAAATGCAATAATAACCACTTTTATTCCCATACAGATTTAATCAAAAATCATCATCGTCAGCATCATCACATACACCATCATCATAATCACCCTAGTCATCATCATCATCTAAAGGCGATCATAATAGTCAACTATCATAATATCAAGATGAAAATATAATTGCAAAAGTAAAATTCCAAAATAAAAAACGCTAAAACATAATTTGTCTGAGTTGATTTATTGAAGTAAATGTAAATCACATTGTTTTTTTTTTGTAAATATAATGTCTTAGTCATTTATTTAATTCTTTCTAGTTGGGCCAATGTGCCAAGAACTTTGGATGGTTCATCTTGAGTAACCTATTATCTGAAAATAGAATGTACATGAGTGTCATAACCTGCTAAGCGTTCTATGCTGCAATAGCAATACTTATCTATGTTTTTCAATCGATTTTCCAACCCCTATTGGCAAGGAATTGCGTTAGTGCGAATACCTAGAATTAAATGAAATAAATGAATATGTTTAAAAAATCTTCATTGTTGGTTTTAGTTATTGATGATAGCATCTCATTCTCATTATTGTTAGTGTTTGGTGTTCAGAAATTCAATGGAAATGTTGTAGTCCATATGTATTACGTACACTTCTAGTAATTGTTACTAACTGTACCTGCAATAAAGAATATTGTTGAATTTGTTGATTGCAATGCATTCTGCAACTTACCTTCATAGTTGTAAAACGTTTAGGCTGATGCTATTCGCACGACGTTGGGGACACGGCTTAGGTCGACGGCTAAAGTTGAACGCGGCAAATAGGGGTAACGTGGCTCGCTTCGCATGCTTAAAGGGATCTAAACTCCAGTATTTCATTTCCGGGCACGAGCCTGTACGTTTTAAGGCCCAACTTATTTCTTAAAATACTATTTTTAATTATTACGTTACGTCAAATACATAGCCGTCGACCTAAGCCATGTCACTAACGTCGTGCGAATAGCCACTTCGAAACGTTTAAGCTCTTGTTGCACTCCCAGTTGAATAGTGAATTTTTGCCATCTTGAAGTCCTACTTCGGATTCAACTACACAGCGAGCTTGTTTTCATTTCACATTTGATGACAACTTGCAGTTGAAGGAACCATACCGACGACGATACGATTGAGCACGTTCCTCAATGTTTGCTTCTTCATAAACTGAAAAGAAAAGGAATATTAATATATATCCAGCAGGTTTTGACTGAAATAGGTAGGTATAAAATTTTTTGCACGGCATTCATCGGGTAGGTAACGATTTTGGATTTAACAGACCTTGAAGATAGAAAAGTAAATAAACATAAAGGAATTCATTGAAAAGTGTGGATTACTTACATCGATTCCGATTGTTTTCTTTGGTAGTCATCTGTTATAAATTGTCGTCTCCAGTACGAACCAATATGATTCGTAAATTCACCGAACACCTTTACATCGACTTCTTCCAAGGCTACAAGACAAATGTATTTATTAATTAATTTAAACACCGGAAATATGCGAAAACTTACATTTTATTCAATTTGTTGCAAACAAATCACAATTTGTTTTCAATTTTTGACATGTATGTCAATCGACTTCTGTCAAAAGAAATTCACCACATTTTTGTTGGTTTGCTTTTTTTTTTGATGCTCACACGGATTCTAATTGACATAACACCGATAGGAATACAAAATGGCGAATTTGAAAAAAAATTGAAGAGGCCAGCGGCAAGAGGATTGCGAGTTGGGGGTCTCAGTATGGTTTGTCTATGGTTAAGAATACATTTATATCCATTTTAGGTGGCAGTGCATCACATAATAATGTGAGTAAAAAACAAGCTCTATTCATGGGCTGTTAAACCTTACACGCTATTTGAGTATGTAACTACTTCTGATCTGTTACGACAAGTTCTTTTTTTTAACTGGAATAAATGAGCTATCCTGGTTTAAGGTGACTGTTTTTGGAGATAGGGTTCATGAAATATCGAAATCTTTTGTTGAGTTTGTTTATTGAATTTGTATACAAAATGGCCGATTGAAGTGGATGACAGTCAGTGTGCCAATGACGTGTTTTCAATCGTGTAAGTAATAGGTGGTTGCTGGCTATTTTATTATCTATGTTAAGAAGTAAAGCAGAAATGGACGATATTTGCTAAAATTAAGTTTTGTATATGTATTTTTATTAAAAGTTAGGCATTGAAATAGACATATCGTATTTAAACATATATCGGGTTTAAGACAGTCATTTTAAAGAAATATTTTTAATGCGGCTTTTTTTAAATTTCTTAAGATTTCGAGCAACTCAATTATTAAATTATTTATATATCAACAAAGCGTCACTTATAGGGTCCAAAACAATCCTATCTTTCAAGCCAACAAACACATTTAAATTCATTGGTAAAATACGCACCAAAATGTATTCATTTCTTACCAAAAGTATATATACCTATGATGAATTTTATTATCCCTAAATTGAGAAATATTTGGTTCGTCATTTTAACGTGCATCCCCTTCAAGTTTTGTTTTCGCGACAAAAAGTAGCATATGTCATTCCCAGAGGTCCTATCTTTACCTACACCAAAACTCATAAAAATAGGTTTTGCGGTCGTTTAAAGGTAACAATCTTACTTTTGCATTTCTAATATTAGGAATTTTCTGTGCAAAAATAACAACTGACAACAAAACTATGTTTTCGGAGATAGACCAATTTAAAAGAAAAGTGTTTCACTGTTCACACCCTAATTTTTTTCTAAAACAAAAGTTGTTGGTCAGTAAACAATCGGTAACTTATCGCGCTATTGGAAATAGAGAATAGACTTGTATTGTTTTTAGCTTCGATCTCAGCAAAGCAAAGCACAGTAGGATTTTCAGCACGCAATTACAACAAATACTGAGAGTGCTTGAAGTGACAAATAGAGCGTGGTTTCTGTAATTGCGTGTCAATTCAACTTTACTTTACTTTGTTGAGTTCGAAGGTCAAATAACAGACCTTATGATACCCCGTATATATTTTACACTTTTGATTCATGTGGTGTTCATGTAAAAGGTCATTTAAAAACTACACAAAGTTAAAAATGATGCAGCTCTGAATAAGTTTAAAAAAGGATTTCTACCAAAACGTTTGTGTTCTAAGATTATTTTGGACTATACATTCATACGATTGAAAACGATTAATTTTTCCCACGGTTTCTTACGGGCATTTACTTCGGGTGTAGCCAGGTTTAAGTTAATTTTAGATCCGCCCATTAATCCGCATTTTTTAAACCCGAAAATTTAAACCTGTGTCCATATTATTCACTGAAAAACATGCATTATACCCCCTGGATTAAAGATGTATTTAAATGTGGATTTAAAACACTTCAAACCATTTTTAATCCATTTTAAACCTACGTAGGTAGATAATGTCAAACTTCACGAAAAAAAAAAAAAATAGATTTGTTTATTGTTGTTTGTCACTTGGAAATTTATTTGATTTGTTTTGTGATTATCATCCCCATCCAATGCCTGTCGAATTATAGAATGTAGCCTCCAAAATGCTTCTTTTTGTTAGCCGGAAATATATCTGAAAATCCAGCACATCAAGTAGTCAACGCAAGTCCGCTTTTGCATACAATACATTCGACAACTTTGCTAAGCTGATGTTTCATTAACTCTCCGAAAAATTCGTCTTCTGATGGAAACATCAACATTTCATCAAATAGCTTCTTGCTATTTTTTATTTTCTATTTTACTTTTTTTCTTTTCTTATTCTTGCGCTCTGCGAGCGACATCTCTTGTGAATATTATGAAATTGTGTTTTAACCCGAGTTCAAGTATGTAAAGGGTGATTTTTTAGCTGGTTTGGTTTTTGGCAACACTGGTTTTGACAGCTGACGTGTGTTTAGTACCTTGTGTCACTGTCAAACAGCTTCAGTTTACTTACTTACTTAACGGGCTCCCGACCCGTGGAGAGTCTCTGCCTGAGACACTGCGGCCTTCCATCCTCTGCGATCCCGGGCACGCTGCTTCCAGTTATCCAGACCAAGCGCTCTGGCATCCGCGATGGCTTGGTCTTTGAAACGGAGGTTCGGTCTTCCTTGTCGTCTCGAACCTGGCGGCTGGGATTCGAAGATCCTCTTAGCTGGAGCATTAATGTCCATTCGCTCGATGTGGCCGAGCCAATGTAGTCGACGTATTTTGGCCTTTTGGACTACATCCACATCTTGGTACAGCTCATAGAGTTCGCGGTTGTATCTTCTCCTCCATTCGCCCTCCTCGCACACAGGACCAAATATCCGCCGAAGAATTTTTCTTTCGAAGGAGCCCAGTATCAGCTCTCCCTTCCTGCTTATCGTCCAGCACTCGGCGCCATAAAGCAGAACTGGCAGGATAAGGGTTCTGTAAAGCATACATTTTGTCCTTCGAGTTAGGAGTTTTGAACCCAATTGTTTTGCCAAACCGAAGTAGCAGCGGTTTCCTAGGGTAATTCTTCGCCGGATCTCCACTAGGATGTCATTTGTGGAGTTCATGTTTACTCCGAGGTAGATAAACTCCTTAACTACCTCGAAATTGTTGCTATCAATAGTGACGTTCTGTCCTAGGCGGTGGACAGATGCTTGTTTGTTTGTTGATAGCATGTACTTAGTCTTGTCCTCATTTACTACAAGACCAACGAATTTCGCCTGTTCTTCAATCGCCGTAAAAGCCTCTATCACGGCACGCTGGGAGCGACCGATGATGTCAATATCGTCTGCATACCCCAGTAGCTGGACGGATTTGTTGAAGATAGTGCCTTCCGTGTTGACACCTGCCCTGCGCACTATCTGCTCTAGCACGAGATTGAAGAAGTCACATGATAGTGCGTCTCCTTGCCGAAATCCGGTGCATGTTTGGAATAGTTCGGAGGAACTACTTCCAAATTGCACGTTGCAGCGTGTGTTCTCCAGCGTCACGCTACATAGCTGGATCAGTTTTGCCGGGATCCCGAATTCGGCCATCGCCACATAAAGCTCCTGACGATGAATGCTATCATATGCGGCTTTAAAGTCGATGAAAAGGTGGTGAGTCTCGACTTGAAATTCATTGGTCTTTTCCAGGATTTGCCTCAGTGTGAAAATTTGGTCTATAGTCGATCTGCCGGGCCGGAAGCCACACTGGTACGTGCCGATTAGTGTGTTGCAGAACGGTTTGAGACGTTCACACAGTACGTTGGATAGGATCTTGTATGCGACATTAAGCAGGGATATGCCTCGATAGTTCTTGCAAGACATAGGATCGCCTTTTTTGTAGATGGGGCATATGGAGCTGATAGTCCAGTCATCAAGCATACTTTCTTCCACCCATACTTGGTTGATGATTTGGTGCATGCGCCCTACCAAAACATCACCACCGTATTTGAAGAGCTCCGCTGGTAAACCATCAGAGCCGGCGGCCTTGTTGTTCTTTAGCTTTTTTATTGCTAAGCCAACTTCTTCCATACTGGGCGGTGGAACTGGATCTTCATTGACTGGACGTGGGTTCTCTTCTTGCCCTATCACTCTCTCTACATGATGCCCATTTAGCAGCTGCTGGAAGTGCTGCTTAAAAACATCTACTATTCCCTGCGCTTCGGTGACTAGGTTTCCATCACTGTTTCGAAGAGCCTGCGTTCCGGTCTTGAAGCCAGCAGCCAGTTGCTTGGCTTTCTTGTAGAACTTTCGGATGTTGCTTCGATCGCGGGACTCTTCGATCTCCTTGAGCTGGGAGACTGCGTAGGCCCTCTTCTTTCTACGCAGGATTTTCTTCTCCTCCCTCCTCCTGGCTCGATACTCTTCCCTCGCTGCCCTTGTTTTGCGCTGCAGCGCCTTCATATGTGCATCTTCTGTCACCTTCTTCCTGCGTACGCATTCATCATCATACCACGGGCTCTTTTTCTGGGGTGGCTGGTACCCTAAGGTGGTTTCGGCTACCTCTTTGATGATGTCGCGATACTGGGACCACTGGGTGTTGGCATTTGTGGTAGGTGAATGCACTGCGGAGAGTTTCTCACTCAGGCGCTCTTTGTAGACTCTGGCTACTCCAGGTGTGCTAAGGCGTCCAACGTTGAATTTCTTCTTCTGGGCGGAACGCAGCTTCTTCTCGTTGGATAGTCGAGCTCTGAACTTAGCCGCCACAAGAAAATGGTCAGAGTCGACGTTTGCCCCGCGGAATGTGTGCACGTTGAGGATGTTGGATGCGTGCCTCGCGTCGATTAGCACATGGTCGATTTGGTTGGCGGTTCGACCGTCTGGAGAGCGCCAGGTTGCTGTGTGGATCCTTAGCCTTGGAAACCTAGTGCTACTTATCACCGTATTACGAGCTGCCGCGAAGTCAGTTAGTCGGTAACCGTTGTCTGTGGTCGTTTCGTGGATTCTGTGTTTACCAACTAACCCGCCAAAGATGTTTTCCTTTCCGATTTTAGCATTGAAGTCCCCGAGCACAACTTTGACATCGTACTCCGGACAGGCTCCGTAGGCTCCATCCAGGAGGTCATAAAACTCCTCCTTGATAGGGTCTTCAGCCTCGTCGGTAGGGGCGTGTGCACATATTAGGCTTATGTTTTGGAAAGTAGCTTTGATGCGGATCACAGCTAGGCGATCACTTATCGGCTTAAAGTCAATGACTTTTGTCCTAAGCCGGTTTCCCACGACGAATCCGCATCCTAATACATGCAATCTTTTATGGCAGCTGTAATAAATATCGCAATTTTTCCTTTTCATCATACCTGATCCTATCCATCGTATCTCCTGGATCGCGGTAATATCTGCCTTGTACCGCGTGAGGACAGACTCAAGTTTTTGAGTAGCACCTGGGGTGTACAGCGTTCGCACGTTCCAGGTACATACTCTCAAATCGTTGTCCGTTGACGTTCCGGGTCTAGTTGCCGTTTGAGGGAAATCGTTATCCGAGGCTTCACGTGTCTCTCCCATAACTAGTGTTTTTTTAAATGGTCGGGAAGTTACCCCGACGGCACAACCCCCAACCTGGAGGGCCAGGCCCTTGACCTTAGGACAGCAGGCCGGTTATTCCGGTGCCAGTAACCCACTCTGGGATGTGAGCGCTGCCGTTGGCCCATTAAGGGTTCATCCGCCACCAACTCTTCTCCAACACCCTGGCTCGGTATTGGAAATCCCTATAGACCTGGTATCCGAATATGTCAGAGCAGCTCTATAGGGATTACACTAAATAGTTCGGCCTGACTGGAACTGTAGACGCCACCGTTGGCTCCATCTAGGGAACTCCTCCGCTGCCGTCTGGTACCAGAGGAGGTGTCTTAGTGAGAAAACAACACTCCTCCCCCCTCTCTCGTCTGCTGCCACCAACGACCTTCCAAAGGGGTTGGTTACCCAATCTCCAGTCGAGGTACTAGGCACCCACCAGTCACCCCGTGGAGGTGAGAGTAGGAGTTGATAGTGAGAGGCTAGGTGAGAACGCTTGTGTTCTCATGACATCGCATCACTACCCTTCAACACCGGCCAGCTTCAGTTTGGTTTGCAATTTAACCATGGATCGTCTTACAAATGAACAACGCTTGCAAATTATTGAATTTTACTATCAAAAATTCGTTCTCGGTTCGAAATGTTCATCTGAGCCGAGGATCCGCTTTTTTATCGAAAAAATTGTGTTCAGCGATGAGGCTCATTTTTGGTTGAATGGGTACGTAAATAAGCAAAATTGCCGCATTTGGAGTGAAGATCAGCCAGAAGCATTGCAACAGCTACCAATGCATCCCGAAAAAAAAAAAAGCCACTGTTTGGTGCGGTTTATGGGCCGGCGGCATTATTGGGCCATATTTCTTCAAAGATGATGGAAGCCAACATCCAGGCATTCATTCGTGAGATACCGGCCGATATGTGTGAAAGAGTATGCCAAAATTGGACTCAGCGGATGGGCTACCTGAGACGCAGCCGCGGTCAACATTTGCATAAAATTATCTCTAAACATTAAATTGCAAGGTTCAGACTATCGATTCAAATAAATATTTCATTCATTTTTTCGAATTTTTTGTGTTTTTTTTTTTAAAAAGTTCTAAACCTCTTAAAAAATCACCCTTTACTTAAACTGGTCTCCGGAGTGCAGTTTAAAACGCTGTAAAGTTTAAAGAACTACTTTTATGTTTGAGTTAAACGACTGAATATTATGGACTTCGGTTTAATTTTTGGGTTAAATATGCTTAAATCCGGGTGTAACCTTAACCCGTATTAAAGGGTGTGATTAATATGGCCGTTACTCTAATGTGGATTGGGCGCTCTCAGAGCACTCTTTTTGCTCCCAGAGCAATTTATGTGTTCGTTTGATACAAAAAAAACTATCTTTTTCAGATTTCAGAGCACTTTTGAGAATCTGGATTGTTTTCTCAGACTTGCTTCAGATTTACCAATACATGTGCGTTTGAGTTTGACAACTAGTGGAGTTTGTGTACGTTTTCGTGAAATATTTCAAACTGCAAAAAACGGATTGCATCGGGTGGACGGATCTATTTTTGTTAATTATTTATATACAAATGTTTAGAAATCAATCTGGACTAGCATTTTGAATGTTTTCATATAAAATTTAAGCAGTGAATAGAAAACGCTTAGAAAAGTGTCGAAAGCTACACATATCGCATTCGCACAAATATCAACAAAAAAAAGAGCAAGTGACGTTTTTGTGTTCGATTAGCCACACGAAATCTGAAATCTGAAAGCAAATCTGAAGAAGCCCAATCGAATACCACATAAATTGTAACGTTCACTTCACTCATTCACAGTGACTACAGTGAACTTGAAATTATCAAATACATCAACCCATTGTGTCGCACACATTCACGGTAGTAATTTTAAATATCTGTATGTTGCAACACTGCTTTTTTGACATTCCTCTTTCGAACGCAGAAAGAAACCTACAATAAAGTGACAGTTTTGATGATTTTTTTAATTTTGTTTTGCCACCACAATCAACTTGTATGCGTATTCGGAAATCACATTCGGAACACTTCTTTTATCATCAAATAATCAGCAGGAGCAGTTCTGTGTGTAGCAGAATCATCGACAATCAGCAGATATAAAAAAAAATAAAAACGAAAAATAAATTGCCCATTTGGTTCCCGCACAACGGCTCTAATTAAATATCAATAAAATTCTGTGCGCTGGCCCGACTTGTAATCAATTGAGCAAACATTGTGACCAGTGAGGTCACTCAAAAGCATACCCCATTTAAACAGAGGAAGTACTCGTTTCATGGAAAAGTGTTTTTAATAAGGAAATACGTGGCGAAATATTAAGGATCCCCAGCTCATTTCCCCCAAGCCATGGACGACAATTGTTCTACGGCTACTAATAACGCCATTCTTAATACATTCGATGGCAACAATTCGACCGGTGAAGATTCTGATCAAGAGTTCCTCGACAACACAGTAGAACTCCGAGGCTACCTAAGTAAATGGACAAACTATATTTATGGGTGGCAACCGAGATATATTGTGCTGAAGGATGGGACCTTATCTTACTACAAAAGTGAAACGGATAGTGATTTCGGGTGTCGTGGTGCGATAAGCCTCAGCAAGGCCAATATCAAGGTGCGTTTACATTCTAAAGATTTTCACTTATTGATATTTAATAATACTTCACTTTATGAGTGATACATCTAGAAGAAAGAAATTGCAATTCAACGGAAGTGTTTTAATTAAACCTTTAATCATTTCAGTGACCCCAGCGGGGGTATCTCACTTGAGACGGCTGAGGAATAGAATCTAAAGTGTTTATGTGTGGTAGCAAGTTAAGATAGGGAGCAAATTTTAATTGAAGGTTTCTAGGGGAAATTGGCAAACATTTTGAAACCAAACCTGGATACGGATACACGTTGGGTCTTGGGAGATTTCGAAGTATTGTTCTTTAATTCGAAGTTCTTAAGTACGGAACAATTTTATAAATAAGTTTTTCCGGCAATAGATTTGACTATAATATAAGTTGTTCACCTGGTTGATTTAGTTTATGTTGAATAGGTTGTTAAGCAATTTAGCATTTGGAGTGAAACGGCTTACTGGACGTTAAACGAAGTTCTTTTACTTTCAGATTGTTCATTACGGCATTAGTTACCCACTTATGTTGTTCTAGAAATAATTTTAGCGGTATTTTATTTTACTGTTTCCTCTAGGGAGGGCGAAGAATAAATCATGCACCGTCAAAAGATTTCAAAATAGTAGCTGCTAGTTTTAGCTTCTCTTCCGTGAACATCGGAATCGCTTGGTAAACAGGAATATATAATATGTTGTGGCCTCGTCTAGTAGGATGGGTTGGGAAGAGTGTGACCACTATCGTCTGCATCGTATTTGCACTCATGGGTGGCGTGGTCGTTCTTGCGCCAAACTTACTCATCACTATCATTCAACCCAGTCCCCAGGGTACGTTGTATACATCTTGTCGGAGTTCCTCCCATTTCTATCGTTTTGTCAAATTTATAACCCTCTTGAGTTCTCTTCCTCTTCCGTTATTTCAACATGTTTGGTGACCTTGCGTCTAAGGCGTAAGCAGTTTCTTCTTAATGAAGCAATCTCGGTGGTCCACCAGTATACTGGTTTCTTGAGCTCGCTCCTATGGCTTAGTCGCTGCAATGAGCCCTTACCTGCCCGGTTGATAAGCCCCATTTTGGATTCCGTCTTTGCCCGATATTTCCAGAATTTATTGAGAAAAAACTTCTACATAGCTTTAGGTGATGCGCGTAGCACAGCAATAAATTTGGTCGACTTTACAGCTTCCTGATTGATTCGACGATGTGAGTCCCCATTCCACTTTTGCTCGGTTTTAAGTTAAGTAAATATACGTAAGAGATGGCTATCACAAACTGAATTAACTTCAGTACGGCGATTTTATACTACAATTCATGTGACCTACCACAAGCAATCAAACTAGGTAGCACAATAAGGTTGCATTTAGCGTCCTATTAAAAGTAATGTTCAGCAGTCTGTTTTAAATAAAACTTCTTTAAGGGTTCCAATAGATAATATTTCGGTATTTTGTAATCAATGCTCTCATTACAGACCTACGAATCAGATGAATTACGTTTCGATGTCATGGTCAACAACTATAACAATTGGTGCCTTCGTGCAGAAACTCCAGACGATCGAATGCATTGGGTTGAAGTTCTGCAATTGTATAAAGAGGAATCTGCTAGCACAGATACAACATCGTTGCGACGTCATGGAAGTACCATGTCATTGCAATCAAATACATTATCCGGCGCCAGTGGTAGTAGTCTAAAGAAAACGCAGCGCAATCTAAAAGAAAAAGTCGGGGAGATTGAAACCTTTAAAGATATTTTGTTTGGACAAATTGAAACGCTGCAGAGGTACGTACACTTCTATAACTGATGTATGCACAAATGTATATGAGAATATATTTTTAGGTACTTTGATGCCTGCGCGGATATAAACAAAGGAACGGGGAAGCCTTTAGATCTAGGCGATGGTTTAAAACCAATTGATTTTAAGGTTATTTCTGAGAATATGGTTTAGACTCAGGAAAGTGAAAATGATTTTTTTTGCTTGTTCTTAGGGTGAATCGATCACGTTTCGTGCTACAACAGCTGGGGTAATTACCACCCTACAACACTGCCTTGAAATAATTGCCGAACGCGATGAGTCGTGGCGGAAAAAATTAGAAAAGGAGACTGAAAAACGCCGTAAAACTGATGATCTGAACAGGTGAGTGGAACGACAGAGTGAAATAAAATTAATTATTGTAAAATGGAATTGTATATTGCAGAAAGTACAAAGAAGAAGTCGAAAAACTGAAGAATATCACATATCCAGGACCAGATTTCGAGGTGAGTTATATATATAATGACGACGATGGTTGATGGTGCAAGTTTATGCTTGATGGTGATTGTATCTGCCGATTGTTCGGGGAGTTCTACAGAGTTTTAGAGATAAAACTTCCGTATATGCAAATGAGTGTCGTATAGTTTGTACAGTGAGTTGACAGTTTTTGACAGCAAGGCTGATAAATCCGATATTGGCTTTACAATCACGTTCTAAGATTGTTTTCTGATGTCACAAGCTAAACCTCTTCCAAAACAACATTCACATCTGTTGTTAGCATGGAATGGCAACCTGGCAACCAATTTTTAGATACAAATATCTACAAAAAGTCTTATAAATGTGTTACTGAACGTCAGGTTCCTAGTTCTGTTTCAAAATGATGACATAGAACAATACTTCTACATGCGATTCCGCTATAAAAATTTTATCTCACCAGAGAATATATGATCATAAATTTTGTTTGATTGTGACATAAACACAGCTTGGATCATCATACACACCAGTTGTTAGATTAGATTGAAGAAACTTTAAAAAAAGCTAAGGTTTTGCGAAGTTTAGTTAACGAGATTCTCCCAATTATTTCATCTTATCACATATCTTTTAACCGAGCACAGTGCTTCCAGTCTACATTATTATCAATATTACCGCAATCTCTTATTATCATTTAGATTAATCATTTATGCACAGGTGTCGGTTTCTTCTCAGTTTGTTTGTTTTCTTTTTCAAACTTTCACTCTCACTGATAACCCTTAGTAAGGTTGTCAACGTCAAAGTTTATTCTTTCAGTGGATATCTTCGTACCTATATTGAAGTAATCCCAAAATTGGCGTTAAAATTTTGTTGGCATCTAAATGCTTACTCATAGGTCCCCATACTTGAGTTTTTATTACAGTTTTAATCAGGGGATGATTCATCACAAAAGTGCGTGTAGATAGGCGCTTTGTTTTTTTATCAAGTAATCACTCCGAAACATTTTGTGTAACATGCACTGAATTGATGAGTATACTATACTCGAGTTTTCATTGCCATTTGTTGTTAATAGAGATTCGATAGCAATGTGCATTTTTACAATTTGTGGCTTTCACCAAAGCCAAACGTTGTTTTACTTAAGTTGAATGGAATACCATCCGATGTCTCGTGCAAAGGTTATGTGACAATTTTCGTGTTGATATTAAAATATTTGCGATGTGGTTTTTTAATTGACGGTGGTTTGATTTATTTTGTTTGATAGTAGAGGAACGTATATTTTCTTTTTATGTATGATTGAAATTCTTAGCTTATAGCGGGTATATTGTTGTTTTATTCGAGACGCCTAGCTTTTACAACTATTCTTTTTGTGTGAGTTTTTATTTTTTTTGAAACGAAGGAAAGGGATCTTAAATGACAGTTATCCTTTTCGATTTTTGACGAAATTTGGAACTCTATGTCCGATAGTCACATACATCGAAGCCACTCTATGTAGACTCTAAAAACTCGAGGTGTTTCTTCTTTTGTCTAAGAATGTCGAATGTCTTAATGCCTTTTTGGTTAATTCAAACCAATAATCGCGCATCAGAACCGTTGGTATTAAGACTGAATATTTTCTCATAAGGCAATATTCTAGAAGATTATTAGGATTGCTTTAATTTCCAAGAAGGCGATGCGGTTTCCATGTAGTTTCGACTCTAAATTTTAGTAGTTCACAGTGCCTATATATTTTCCATACAAATTTCACAACTGTGAGCTTCCATAAATTTAAAGTCGAGACTAAAATTTGTTATTTGTACGGCGCAATGTCATCATGTAGTCGACATGGTGTTGCAGGCTCATTAGCATAGGCCGGTGTGCAGAGATTTAATGAAACCACAATACAAAAGATCTCAGAGCGATTCATACGATATGTGGAACCAATGGTAGTCGATGAAATATTTCCAGTGTAAAGGCAGATGTGTGGTACGTTACAACGTTTTATTATAACCACATGTCGCCAATACTCGGCTCGGCTATACAAAATCGGTTATTTTTTTTCAAATATGTAGGTACATGAAAAATGGTTCAACTGTCCGCGAAATTCGCATTAGTTACCATCTTGATGATAAACTGTTTATTCCATAAACTAAGTATTAAATTAAATTTTTAATTTTTGTTTAAGAGTTTTTTTACTTTCTGAAATTTTGAAATTGTAGTGTTTTGTGAATATTTTACGAATTTTCGTAGTGACTTTTTGAGGGCGAAAATTGTGGTAAAAACGCTACAATTGGAGACGGGGCCAACGCTACAACGTTGGAATCAGTAAAAAATTTCCAAATGGCGGGAAGTGTAATAAACTACCGACACTCAGCAGTGTTCCTACATCGTTGTATCTCTACCTTTTCGTGGGAATTTAAACTGTTCGAAAAGCTTTCTGTGCCTAAATAGAAAAAAACCGCAACATTGTGGGACCATCAATAATCTGACAGAACAAAAACATTTGACCACAAATATCAACGCACCAAATGCACATAAAAAGGAGATTTGTCTTTGGTAACAATTTCTAGTACCAAAAAATAATCATTAAAGAGTGACAAACTGTGATTTTTATACTGAAGATAAATTTAGTGTGATTTTTTTTTTCGAACAATACAAATTTTACTTTTTCTGGTATGTTTTTTTTTGCATAAAAAAATCTAGGGAATTTTAGTTTAGTGAAAAGGGAAAAATGAACACGCTTTGTGGAATAAATAAAAAGCGAGTTCTAAGAACTCGCCCCTTCGGGTAGGGGAAAGAATATACCCGAGGTAGGCATGCCTGTCGTAAGAAGCGACTAAAATCCAACCTCCGTATACCGAGCTTATGGTGTATACAAAAAATGCAATGAACAAAACAAAAAAATTAATTACCCCAGGTGGCAGTCCAGCTTTACTGGAAAATCCACCCTCTTCGGAGGTCCGCGTGAAAAACAGGACGCAGTGAAAGATAAAAGTTTTGAGGAAGAAAATAAAGCACTCCGAATCAAGCTTAAGGAAGTGCACCTACTCTATCAAGATCTTAAGAATGAGATAGATCTGCTAAAAGAAGAAAATAAGGTTCTAAGGAGCAATCGTTTGATGAAAGAACGCGAATGTACTCCACCACGCTTAGATAGTCAGGAATACCACACCGACGAAGAAGAGCTAGCACGCAAAACGAATCAGGTCGCTAAGAAAAGACCTAGTAGGAAAAGGAGAACCGGTTCTTCCCCCGAAGTCGGACCCCTAAAAGAACAAAAGCTTAAAGAAGATCGAAGAAAAACAACTTCGATCGCAAATTCGCGCACCGCCTCCAATAAACGTCATTGGTGGAACGGAATATAATAAGTTGCATAGCCTCCTTAAAGGAACGATAACATCGAAATTTAAGGTAACATCTTTAAGGAATAATGCGTGGAAAATTAACGTCGATAACCACGATGACTACCGGGCAGTGTCCCAAAAATAAATACCGAGAGGATCCCGTGGTATACTTTCGAAATAAAGTCTGAAAGGCCACATCTTGTTGTAGCAAGGGGACTCCACCCCTCATGCATCAAAGACGAGGTTATGAACGACCTCCAAGCCAAAGGGTATAAAATTCTTGATGCCGTTAATATCATCAAGAAGGAGAAGCAACAAACGGAAGTCGATAAGGATATCCTGGTAAGGCGTGGACTTCCGCTCTTTATGCTTACATTCGATAGGTCAGAAAGCATCGAAGAAATCTACCGAATTAAAACAAAATTAAATATCGTGGTAAACATCGAACCCATGCGTAGAAATGTAAGAATAATTCCACAGTGCAAACGTTGCCAAGGATTTAATCAGACGCAAATGTATTGCCAAAAAGAACCGCGATGTGTGAAATGCGCCGGAAATCACCTCTCCCAAGACTGGAGTTAAAAAACAGTCCTCCGCTACCTGTGCTAACTGCAAGGGAAAGCACCTGGCAAATTATAGAGGCTGTGAAGTAGCTAAGGAGTTGCAAAAACGGAGAGATTCGCTCCTTAAGCCCGAAAAAGCTAAATCAAAACCGCTAACTAAGACAAAGTGTAAGACTGTTCAGGGGATAGTAGGCAATTTAAAACCTCCTGTTCCTGAACGTAAAAATTACAAAAAAAGAGAGTCGGCAGAAATGCCCTCGACCTCTTTTGTCAAAGGAAACCCTATTCAAAACTTGTCATCAGGAAAGCCACCGAATAGTGGCCTTCGGACAGCCAGAGTGCAGACCTACGCTCAGACTGTGGCTGTGGCATTCGAAGAACCAAAAAACGTTGAAACTTCGCCAGACCCTGTTTCTCATGTTTTTTCAGTAATTCTCGGGAAACTTGAAAACTCAATGGGTTGGTTAAGCTCGAAAATAATTCAAGGAAAACGCGTACTTCAAATATAATATGAATGAAAAACCAATGTTAAAAATATGTACTTGGAATGCAAACGGACTTTTGCAAAAACTCGATGAATTGGAAGTATTCATGCGCGAAAAGGATATTGACATTTGCTTAATTTCTGAAACCCACGTAAAAGAGCGATCAATTTTGAAAATAAAAGGCTACAATGATTTGCATGCTTGTCACCCATCTGGAAACGCGAGAGGTGGATCATCATTGTTTATTAAAGACTGCATTGAACAATACGAAGACCTGAAGATAGAGCTTGAAACTATGCAACTGTGCACGGTTCGTGTAAAAAATAATCAGCGTACTCTTATAATCTTATCTATCTACTGTTCACCACGCTCCGCGCTTGAAAAAAGTGATTATACTAACTTGCTTAAATCGCTCAAACAAAATTTCATTATTGGCGGCGATTTTAATGCGAAACATCCGTTCTGGGGTTCTAGATTCATCTCGCGAAAAGGTAGAATGCTCTATGGGGTATGTATGGAGTACAGTTGTGATTTCCACTCTACGGGCAAACCGACCTACTGCCCAACTGATACTTCAAAAATACCTGATCTGATAGATTTTTTCGTCGTGAAAGGAATATCTACCAACCACATTAAAGTTGAAGAGAGCTTTGATCTGTCATCTAATCATTCACCGGTTATTTTAACATTGAGCGTAAAACTAGTCAATAACCAAGAGCCAGCGAGACTAACTGGTAAAACAACTAACTGGGAAGACTTTAGGAACGAAATTAAAGAGAATGTTGAACTGAGCGTTCCACTTACGACGCCTTACGAACTTGAGGTTGAAGTTGATCGCTTCGTTGAAGTCGTTCATCTCGCTTCCTGGAATAATACGCCTAACCTAAGAAAAACGCCGGACAAATACGGTGTAAGATATCCGCCCGAAATAAAAGAATTGGTCAACGAAAAAAGGAAAGCGCGTAAAAAATGGCAACAGAGTCGCGCTCCGCAACATAAAGCACATTTGAATTATTTGTGCAATTTGTTGAAGACAGCTATTAAGGATTTCAAAAATCGGGCGATAGGTTCTTACCTTGAAAGTTTAACAGCGAAAAAAGATTCCAATTATTCACTTTGGAAAGCTGTAAAAGGCACCAAAAGGCCCAAAATCCCAGCGCCGCCAATAAAAATAAATCAAAATGAATGGGCAAGGGAAGATAAAGAAAAAGCGCACTTTTTTGCCGCCCATCTACTGGAAACCTTTAAACCGTACGATGGTCGAGCGGCTTACGGCAGTACCAATGGTGAGACGGAATTACTATCTAACGATTTTTCACTCACGTATGCAACGCTAAGGGAACTAAAACGTGAAATCGAATCTCTAAAACCTAAGAAAGCTCCTGGTTATGATTTGATCACCGGAGAAGTTCTCAAAGTTTTACCTCGAAAAGCATTAATTAAGCTTCTAAAGGGTGATTTTTTATCTGGTTTGGTTTTGGCAACACTGGTTTTGACAGCTGACGTGTGTTTAGTACCTTGTGTCACTGTCAAACAGCTTCAGTTTGGTTTGCAATTTAACCATGGATCGTCTTAAAAATGAACAACGCTTGCAAATTATTGAATTTTACTATCAAAATTCGTGCTCGGTTCGAAATGTTCATCCGAGCCGAGGATCCGCTTTTTTATCGAAAAATTGTGTTCAGCGATGAGGCTCATTTTTGGTTGAATGGGTACGTAAATAAGCAAAATTTGGAGTGAAGATCAGCCAGAAGCATTGCAACAGCTACCAATGCATCTCGAAAAAGCCACTGTTTGGTGCGGTTTATGGGCCGGCGGCATTATTGGGCCATATTTCTTCAAAGATGATGCGAATCGCAGCGTTACTGTCAATGGTGAACGCTACCGAGCGATGATAACAAACTTTTTTTTGCCCGAAATGGAAGTTCTTGACTTGCATGATATGTGGTTTCAACAAGACGGTGCCACATGCCACACAGCACGCGAAACAATGGCGCAATTGCGAGGCGAGTTTGGTGAACAGTTAATTTCACGTTTCGGGCCGGTCAATTGGCCGCCTATATCGTGCGATTTGACACCATTAGATTATTTTTTGTGGGGGTATGCCAAGGCTAATGTGTATAGGGACAAGCCCGCTTCGATTGACGCACTGGAAGCCAACATCCATGCATTCATTCGTGAGATACCGGCCGATATGTGTGAAAGAGTATGCCAAAATTGGACTCAGCGGATGGGCTACCTGAGACGCAGCCGCGGTCAACATTTGCATGAAATTATCTTTAAACATTAAATTGCAAGGTTCAAACTATCGATTCAAATAAATATTTCATTCATTTTTTCGAATTTTTTGTGTTTTTTTTTTTTTAAAAAAGTTCTAAACCTCTTAAAAAATCACCCTTTATATATTATAAATGCTGCGCTCAGACTTAAACACGTGCCGAGCCAATGGAAAGTCGCGGAAGTCATTATGGTTTTAAAACCAGGAAAACCGCCAAATGAAGTAAAATCGTATAGACCAATTTCGCTTCTTCCAGTCATATCTAGAGTTTTCGAGAGGATATTACTTAGGCGCCTACAACCGGTTATAGAAGATAATCTAATCCCTGACCACCAGTTTGGGTTCAGAACCAAGCACTCGACGATTGACCAAGTGCATAGAATTACTGACGTAATAGAGAAAGCATTTGAAGAAAAAAAGATATGCTCAAGCGTATTCCTCGACGTCTCACAAGCCTTTGATAAGGTGTGGCACGACGGCTTAAAATTTAAATTACGACAAATTCTCCCCGTAAGCCTATATGATATCCTAGAATCATATCTCGGGAACAGACTCTTCCGTGTTAGACATGGTGTAGAATACTCGGAGCTTAAAGAAATTTCGGCCGGCGTACCGCAAGGAAGCGTCCTTGGGCCGCTTCTGTATCTGTTATATACTCGCGATATACCAAGAGAAGATGGCACTATCCTTGCTACCTTCGCCGACGACACCGCTATCCTTGCAGTAGGTAATACGATCGAAGAAACGACTGCAAAGCTGCAAACCACACTGAATAAAGTAAATGAATGGACGAGGGACTGGCGGATCGCCCTCAACGAAACTAAATCTATTCACGTAAACTTCACATATAAGAAAAATAATGACTTTTGCTAACGAGGCCAAATACCTGGGAATGACACTCGACGCAAAGCTGAAATGGAAACATTCCCAGCTCAGTACCGAGAACAAACTGCTTTTATACAAGCAACTGCTAAAGCCGGTGTGGACCTACGGTATACAACTTTGGGGTTGTACCAAGAAGACAAATGATAATATTTTACAAACATTTCAAAATAAAGTACTAAGAGAATTTGTCCAAGCACCGTGGTCATAGAGGAACTAAACTAGAGGGCCGACTTTCAGCACACCTACCCGATTTTCCCCGCAAATTTTGAATGACAGCCCTCTCTCGCGCGCTCTTTTTTTCCTGTCTGTGAATACGTGTATTAATGGCCGCCGGGTGGAACTATTTCCAAAAACAAACAATTTGTAAATAGATTTATAACAATAAATGTAAAAAAGCAAATGTTGATTATGGTTTTTTTAAATAGCATAATTTCTTCTCTACCCATTTTCGTCACCAAAAACTGTTCATCCATTCAAATTTCAGTTTTTTTTTCATTTTATTTGTATGAATTCTATTTTTGACAGCAAAATTCATGCTGCTGCATAAAAGGGGTTGTTCCAAAAATTATGCATTAAACCCAAGCTTTCACTAGGGCATAAGTGAATTTTCTAAAATGTTTATAAACGTTCAATAAATTTTTATAAGGTTTGGTGAATGTTTTCAAATTTGTTTATTTAACACCATATTTGTACAAATTCAAAATATGATTGGAAATTCTGTAGTTTAATAACACTTACAGTGTTGAATAATGTTACTTTGGTATTTCAATCGAACGTAAAAATACATATTGTTTTGATAATTGTTGGTATTTGCATGCTATATTTCGTTTTCTATGCATATATTCTTTTATAAATTTTATAACAATGTATTTCGAAATGTGCACTGAATTTTTTTACAAACCCCTTTAAATTATTAATTAACAAAAACAAGTGCGTTCTTTATGTTTTTGGAATACAAAAAGTGATCAAAGCATTTTTTTATTGTTCCGAGTATTTCTTAGGTATAAATAAAGGGCGATGTACGAGGATTTTTATATTATGGCTTTTACCGGAAAAAGCCGAGCGCATACATAGTTAAATTTGAGAGCAATATATGTAGTATAAAAAAATAAAAAAATATCGAACTTATTTTTCAATAGGCGTGTTTTTTTTTTAGCTTCGATCTCAGCAAAGCAAAGTAAAGTAGGATTTTCAGCACACATTTTACAACAACTAGTGCGAGTCTCGAAGTGTCAAGTAGAGTGTAGTTGTTGTAATTGCGTGCTGAAAATCCTACTTTACTTTGCTTTGCTGAGATCGAAGCTCAAAAAAACAGGGCTTATTTAGCATTATGCATACTTGGATATAATTACTGTACAAGTATGCATTTGCTAAAACTAAAAAATCTTTTTCACGAAAAAAAATAAAGGATTTTCTTAAACGGTGTTCAAATATTTTGTTTCGATATTTCGAAATTAAAACCATTAAAATCAACGAAAAAAATGTTCTCTCCTTAAAATATACAAAAAAAACTTGAATTTACAAAATCTCTTTTAACAAAAGTGAAGAAAACGTTAATTTTTCTCTGATTGTTATTATGAGTAAGATTTCTGCAAGATATTGACAAATTATTATTTTATTGTAACGAAATTATAAAAGGAATTCCATTTGATTCCAAAAAGTTCATAGACATTAAAAACTCTTAAATTCAACTGTGATGTGAACGCCGTGTAACTAAATGGCACAAAATATGACGAACACAGTCGCCCAATGGCGGCTCGATTGACATAAAATTGTAACCTTTTTTTGCATAAGTATGCGTGCGGCATTAATGGCGCTCCTTTGATTTGTACAGGCACGAACACTTATGCAATAAAAGGTTACACAGGCAGCTTGTAGGCAGATTTCCCGTTTCTGCTCTCAGTTGGCCCTCTAGTTTAGTTCCTCTATGACCGTGGTATACTAGAAACGACGATATCCACAGGGATCTCGGAATTCCTACAATCGAAGCTGAAACTAGAAGCTTCGCGCGAAAGCATAGAAACCGACTAATCGGACATATCAACAATACAGTCCGACAAATTTTGGATGAGAGTAATTTATTGCGCCGACTACAAAGAACGAAACCTTTCGACTTGGCAAGATAAGGATTAACCGCGTCTTAATTGCGGAACATGCAGGATCTTTCAGTGGAAAGTAACCTCTCAAAAGTGTTTTTATTTCGTTATATAAAAATTGCTTGATAAGTTTTATCTTAGTTGCAGTATCTAACAATTTATCGAAGGGTGCTGTTTTAGTCAGTAGAAATCTGACACTACTATGAGCACGCGCTTGCTATTCTCATAGTGTCTTGGAAGATTTTTGCCTACCCTCGGAAAAAAAAAACAAATATTCAACAAAGCTATTCATACGAATTCAGATCAGACATCACATCAAATCTGCGGTTGCTTTGCAAACAATTGCTACCCCTTTCGTAATACACTTTTAGTCTCTTTTACACACCGCTGACTTTTCAACATTATGAAAATGAGGAAAAAATTTAGCTGTCAGTCTATTTAGTACCTAGTTTATACTGCATGAATTTTGCTGTCAAAAATATAATTCATTAAAACAAAATTAAAACAAAAAATGAATTGGTGCCGAAGATGGATATAGAGAACAAGTTGTGCTATCTGAGAAAAACATAATCAACATTTACTTTTTTTACATTTGTTATAAATCCATTTACAAACTGCTTGTTATTGAAATAGTGCCGCCCACAGACAGGAAAAAAAAGAGCGCTAGAGAGGGCTGTCATTCAAAATTTGTGGGGAAAATCGGGTAGGTGCACGGAAGTTGTCCGTCTAGTTTGGTTGGTCTATGCTATTTATTGTTATGTGATGCAAGACAATCGTCGTCGAGATGGTACTGTACCAGCGATAATCGATACACGGAAAGCCTAGTCCTTCTATGACCTCTTAAAAATATTAAAATTTAAAAAAATACAGCCGATTGCACTTTGTGGGAAAATCAGTATGTTCAAGTGTTTTTCCGAAATCAGAATAGATCAATGTCAGTGAGCTAAATTGCAAAAGAATTTAGCTTAACCCGAAAAAATGAGAATTCAAAATATTTAAAATCAACTGCGGCAAGAAAACTTGCTGATTTTCAAAGGAAATAAAACCAAAAGTAGTAAACATACCTTTAACGTTACACACGATCTGAATTTTTCATTACATGGTTTTAAAAATGATATCGGACAAGTGATGGCCTCCGTTTTCGATACACTAAGATACCCGATTTTCGAAGCTTCTCTGAACTCTTTGAAGCATATCGATGGTTATGTTTGCTATTGCATCACGAATGTTGTCCTTAAGATGATTTAACGTTCGAGACCGATAGACCGATAGACGATAGATTTAAGGTAACCACATAAAAAAAATCGCACGGAGCCAAATCAGGTGATCGCGCCGGCCGCGTAAGGTCGCCCCCAAGGAGATTAGACGATCGGGGAAATGTTCCCTTAAAAGGTGCATCGATGCTAGTGCTGTGTGGAACGTGGCTCCATCTTGTTGAAACCACACATCACCAAGGTCCAGTTCATCGAGTCTTGGGATGAAAAATTCTTCAATCATTTCTCTGTAGCGAGCTGCATTCACCGTAACAGTGCGTTCGTTTTCTTCGAAAAAGTAATGACCAATTATCCCTACTCTCGAAACAGCACACCATACGGTGACACGTTCACAATGCAGTGGCGTCTGATGAATTTTGCGTGGATTTTGATTACTCCAATATCGCCTGTGGGGTGGATATTGAAGCGAGTACGGAAAGCACGTTGAGTGGAAATCATGGAACGACCGTTGGAAAAGTAAGCCTCACAGGCAAAAACAAATTAGCAAGTTTTCTTGCCGCACCCTGTATAAACTGAATGAAAAACAGTTAAATACTTCGAAACATCAATAGAAGATTTACCTAGTAAATAATGTCTTAGAAATAAAGAAGAGAGCGCACGGACAAAGTGGATCTGTTCTTTGTTTAACTATACGAAAAAAAAGGAAGCTCTCAATTGCGAAATTTGTATGTAAAATATGACCACTGTGAACTACTACAATTTGGAGTCGAAACTGAAAAAAAATGTTTGTTGGTAAGATCTTATGTATGTAGAAAGCCATAAGCGTTTAAAGAACCTACTGCCAAGCGACGAAACTGTGCTAAGTATAGAGAAGAGCGAAAATAAATACAATTTGATCTCTTAAAATCGTATAGTTTATTACTTAATAAGGTAAATTTAGAAACCGACAACATTTTGAATTTTTGCAGAAAAATATACATGAAAGCTGTCAATTCTTCTCCTCTATGAATTCACACATACTGCCTATTATTTCTCCAGAAGTTCCTAAATTTGTTGTTTTGGTTTCGGTTATATTTTGCTGAATGCTGATAATTCTTATATCTGTATTTTGCGCAAAGGCATCCTTTTCAAGCCAACCATTGTTTCATAAGATGTTCTTATTCTCGGAACAAACTCCCTTTTAAAAGACTTTGATAGGGGTAGCCAAATATCTAAAGTACTGAGATTTTTTGTAAAAAGTAGTTGTTCAGATATGAGCCGTCCAAACTTAAGTGAACGGATATTTTATTTCCCTTGCGACGACTCTCAAGAAAGTCTTGGAAATATCCCAAGGATCCATAAGGAAATTAAAAAAGGTAAACCAATCAAATAAGCCTTAGCTGTTAAACAAAATAAAGCAGAAAAAATCAAAAGTGCGTTGAAACAAATAAATAAAATATGCACAGAAATGAATATTTAAACAAGTGTATAGTTATGAAGTGTACAAGTATTTATACGGCCTCCCAAAAATTTGTATTTATAAAACATTTTCCCTTTCATTTAGTTATACAGAAAAAAGGGGTAAATATATTATATTTATCTGTCCGAAAAGATAAAAGCAGCAGTTTGTGAAATACAAAAATACAAAAAATCAAAAACAAAAAGGAATCAAAAATTGTAGTTGGCGTTTGTCTATAAAAATGGAACAAGAAAACGTTCGGAGTATTGGGACTCCTTAAACGGTAATGTGATGTATATTAAAACACAATATAAAACATCTAATATCTGCAAATACTTGGCAACTGAGGTTATCTACTCGCAAAATCTTGAGCATTGAAAATAAGAACCCAAGTCCTCTCACAAAATTTCACTTGTCTAGGTAGATTCTTTTCAACGCTATCGTGTCTTCAACACATGTTTTCTAATATTGGTTTTATATGGAAGGTACCAGAACAATTTGACCGACAAAGCCCATTTTTAATACCAACCTAACGACGATAAAAAGAATAAAAAGTCCTTTCACCAAACTTCATTCGCCTAGGTTGATTCCTTTCGACGCTGTCGTGCTTTCCACAGACAGACAGACAGACGGACATAGCTAAATCGATTCAGAATGTAATCCTGATTCAGAATATATATACTTTATGAGGTCTCCGGTGACTCCTTCTTGGCGTTACAAATGTAATGACAAAGTGAATATACCTTCCTGTGGAGGGTATAAAAATGTGGCCATTCGTTGGTCACTCGTGGGACTTTCGTGAGACTGTGCTGCGGCAGCCCACGTGACCAGATCCTTAACAGGCTATCACACGTAGCGACAAATTTAGGACAAATGTTTACGTCATAATGACGTCGGCATGTCAAAATTTGGCATTAAAAGTGGCTAGTTTAATACTAATAATCCTTTTTAGTCTTCATACCTAACATTTTGTAGGTCACAATGGGAAGTATTATATGGAAAATCTATCATATATAGATTATAAGTATGTTTAAAAGAAGGATTTATTTAGCTTATGCGCGATATAAACATGGCTTTCTCAACATTAACATTTGACCCTACAGGTAGCGATATTCTGGCAACTATATTGAAAGAGAAGATTAGTAAAATCATTGAGCACAAGCAACGCGATTAAAAGCTCAAAACAGAATGTCTCTTTCATTTTATGGCGTTGACTTTTGGTATATGGAGGCTTAAAACTAGGTACATCGCATTCATATGTAGTTGAACGTTTACAGTATAAATTTGCGAACAACCAGCAGCGTCACTACGATTTTACCCGGCCGCTGGTAAATATGTTCACACATCCACAACATGCCAAGCAACGGTTATTTTAACATAATATCCCCCAAGTTTCCACCGCCGCTCCATATGGCATCTGACAATTTTGACGTAGGTCAGTTATACTTTTAAAGCACAAACACAGTCACGTACTTGGTGTGGCCCCTCGTCGGTTTTGGCCATTATGTAAGCATTATTTCATAGATTGTGCGCATTGAAGCGTCAAGTAGTTGACAAAGTATAGTGTAGTGCGTGCAGTTTGGCCATATTTGTGTACACTTTTAGACGCTACTTTTGTTTTGTATCTATTTTTAGTTGGTTTATATTGTAAACATACATACTATAACTTGTATGTAAACATAGGTTTTAGTCATTACTGGATAAATACCTATATCTTCTAAGTATCTGCGCAATTTTTAGCGTTAAAATATTGAGTTGTGAAAACATGTTTAGAGAAATTTTTTACCGTAACCATAGTGGTTGGGTAAATATATTTTAGCATTTTAATGGTGCCCTTGAGTATACGATTGGTTGTAGGCACGTGCTTAAAAATTGTGTAGTCATCGAAGCACACAAGTAGGTATAGTAATTAAAGTTTGTATTTTATGTAGGTATAGTTTACGAGAGTTTATTCGGAACTAAGTTGGATGGAGTCCAACAGTAAAGGTTTAACTGATGGCATCATTTTTCATGCCGAAACAAAAATGTAATTCTTGTTGATCAGTACATTGAACTAGAGCTTTTTTGTTGTACACATTTACATTGACTTAGTTTTAAAAATAATTTCGGGGAATCTCTGTAATCAAAGGTTCGGGTATGGTGAGTAAGTCAAGTAGAGAATTATTGGATAAAAGCATGAACCAAATCTGTAAATGAAAACTAGTGATGTGACTTTGATCAAAGAATGTACCAGATTTCCAAACTCAAAATTTATTTGTGTGGATTGATTGTAAAAACAATCCACAAAAAATTATGCCTTTTTGCTAAGGATTAATCCTTAATGAGCAATTTTTTTTTTGGCCCTGAATTACTAAGAAGACCTCTCCATCAGGGTTGGCAGAAGTTTGTTGGCTTTAGGCGCCCAAACCTTGAAAAAATGTAGCCCAATATCGTTGCCCTGAAAGTAGCCCAAATATCGTTGAAAAAAAAAGTCGATTCTTGTATTTTATTTTTTTTTGGTGCTTTTCCCACTTTCCCATTTTATGCGCCGGACCATAAACAAACTATATGTATATCTATTTATCTTTTGCTTGGTTGTGTCAAATCCAAATGTCACATGAAGGCAAAAGTGCTGCTGAAAATTCAACGATATGTAGCCCAAAATTGCGTTGGGCGCTCATGGAAGATATTTGTATCGTTTTTTAAGAAAAAAGATAGCCCAAAATACGTTAAAGCGCCCAATCTGGCATCTCTGTCTCCAACTGGTACAAAAAATAGTCAAACCGGTTTCGTTATCTCGATTTTATTTTTGGGTATTACTTCAAAAAATGCAGTTAGCTAGGTACGACCAGTTAGTCGAGATTGCATCGTGACACAGAAGGTAAGCAAGTTTTAATCGATGTTTATAAGAATTTGTTTCTTTTTATTTGATTAAATTCTCAAAAACATCGATTAAATACCTACCTTTTTCAGTTCTTTCTTATGTCTACTTCTGAAATCGATGTTTTTGGGAATTTGATCAAATAAAAATAAAAAAATTGCGTGACTCAGAACAACACGAAGAAAACGAAGCACTGAATTCCTGTCTGTGTTTCGAGAACCCTCGAAACATACTTTTAAAGCCTTGTGTTTTTAAGTTATTTTATGCTTTGTCGTACATCCAAGAGAAAAAAAAAGGTTGAGAAATAAAAAGGCCAACTGCTTCTAACAACGTTATAATAATTAGTGTTTTAGTAGCTCCAAAGCGGGAAAAAACGCTTGGATCTCAGCAGTCATTATCCGTCAAGAATTGGATTCAGCCGTATTTAGCGGTGGATGTATTCAGGGTTTTATGGTGATTTTCTTGTGACGTCATAGTCACCAATACCTTGTAATCATTGAAAGATGTGTAGTTGCTGGTTCTTGAAGCTAAACGAAGAGGCAATTGCGCTAAAAAATAAATTGTTGTGTCCTCTCTGTCGACAAATTATAAAAAGCACTTCTTTTATTTATTTGTAAAATTACCAAGTTTTTTTTTGTTAATCAAGTTTATCTTATCAACTTATGACGATCAATAAAATATAAAATATTTCAAATTGTTTAATTTCATTCGGGACTTGCGTTCCATCTTCAACGATAAAAATTCGGGACTTATCTCCCTGGCGCCGTTGATTTCTACTATTTATTCACAAATACTGATTAGTTAATTATAAGAATTATTGAAAAGAAACAGGTAAGTGTTTTTTTATGAACTTTATTTACATATAATAAAAGATTTGGACTGAACCCAACCTAGTACCTTCCAAACAGTGGCCCCAAGCAGGGTTGTTGCATATTCCAGTGTGGTAATGTGTTTTGGTCTTACTTCCATTAATTGTTTGGCATTATTTCGTTATGCATAACAAAGTAAAGCCTAATAGGCCTTTTTTCACTTTTAAAAGGGGAAATAATGCCTAATTTTAAATTTGGTAATAGATATTTGCATTTGTTTCGTTCTTTTGCATTTTCTTGCTACGCGTAGACTGTCAAAATGGCAGTGGTAAGGATAAATTCTCTCACAGAAAGAGATTACACTAACGAAAAAGTCTGGGAACGCTTTTGTAGTAATCTATGAAAATGACAGACACAAATTAGTGTGGTATTAACTAGGGGAAAATTCCGTATCGACTAAACGATATCGTTTTTGCAACTTTGATCACCAAAAAAAGCTATATTGTGGTCGAATTTTTTTTGACAAACGTCAGCTTTCATTATATTTGTGAAAAATTAACTGAATTAAGCTCTTAAACTTGTAATTTTAGCACTTTGTTGCTAGTTTTGGAGGTTTATCGTTTCAACGGTAATCGTCTGAAGAGTTACGGAATGAGTGCCCTGGAAGAATTGCTAATTTACGAACAAAATTGATTGATTTATCTATGTACCTAGCGATAAAATTGATTCGGAATTAATCCAACTTCTTCTTCATGAGTCCGAGTATATTCCATATTTCAAATCAGCTGTTAATTGTAAGGTGACTGACAGCTTTTTTAATTCTTACACCAAGAAATTTAATATTTTGCTCTCTCGATAACACTGTCTTTTACGAATCTTTCGAGTTAAGGAACGGCATTGAGTAAAAATTAGTAAAAATTCGTACGAATTCGTAATCTAAAAGTAAAGGAACAGACATTTTGTTGCGAGCTTTTGTGCGCTCTTCAATTCATACAAACAAAGAAAATTACTGCTAGAAGCTCTTGATTCAGGGGCGGTCAAGACCGCAATCAGGTTAAGAGAATCTGGACTGTGGTCATCTAAACCCTATGGTCACGCCGCCATTGAAAGCCAGTGGGACGCGACGAAGGAGGGGTTGACTACTGACTACATTTCCTCCACCCTCGTTTTTGGGAGGAGGTTCAATACCAGAATACAGAAGTGAATGGGTGAACAAAGAAGTAACAGTAGAAGAGGAGTTAGCCGTATACACCGACGGTACAGGCGCGGGCATCTTCTGCGAAACACTGGACCTGCGAAAATCATTCAGAATCAGCGATGATTGCAGTGTATTTCAAGCAGAGGTAGCCGCTATCACCCAAGCGGCGAAAGACCTTAAGAGACGGCACATTGTCGGCAAACAAATCACTATTTATTCGGACAGCCAAGCGGCCATAAAAGCCATGGAGTCTGTCGTGGTGAAGTCAAGGACAGTAAGTCGCTGCAAGAAATATCTAGAGGAAATATCTCAAGCCAACGTGATGACCGTATGCTGGGTCCCAGGGCATATGGATATTCCAGGTAATGAACATGCGGACGAGCTTGCAAGAGACGGGTCTAAGATGCTTGAATGTATGGCCCTAAAATCAGTAAGAACTCTGCTAAGCACGCTCACGAGGAGGATTGACATTGAATCCTGGAGTAGAACTAACCTACGTTGGACCAATCTCGCTACCTGCAGGCATACGAGAGAACTATGGCCAGAGGTGAGCAAAAAGAGATCTAAATGTATGATCGGATTAAACCGCAAAGAGATTCGCATACTCACGGGGGTCATTACTGGACACTGTCCGATAGGCGCACATGCGGGAAGGCTGGGGATACTGCATAATGACTTCTGCAGAAGCTGTAGGGAAGTTGAAGAAATAGAATCTGTTCCCCACCTACTTTGCGAATGCCCAGCCCTCAAGAACAGCAGACATAGGATTCTCAACAGTTACTTCTTCGACGACCTAGATGATTTGAAGAATGCTGATCTCAAAGTCCTCCTGAGATTCATACTTAAATCCGGGTGGTTCCAGTAGATAAACAGACTTCATATCATTGGCTACTCGTAGGAGGTACTAGAGGGTCATGTTACAACGGAGCTTTAAGAACCCATGAGATTCATACTAATCTATGTGGCTCTAATATGAAAAGCGGTCTTCTTTCTTATCTTTCAACAGGTCACACTGGATGGTTCCCGTAACTGGACACAATGGACCCAACTGATGGTCTAAGTGAAGCTGTGGCATGGTCGCCACAAGAGCACCCATTTACCTACCTACCTACCTATTGATTCAGGGTTGTATTTGGGCCTAGTTACTTACATACTATACGACTTTTAACGTAAATAAAAGTTAATTTAGAAGAGTTAATTTTATATTTATTTATTTTATTATTCCAAAAAAATATACTTTGCTCTGTCTTTCGCCGGCCGTAAAAGAAACGTTCTTCAAAACCTCCATCTCATTTTGTTTGCCTCTTCAAGTCACGCCGACCTTTCAAAGTCCTCACTAAATTTCTACAATTAACGTCAAAATAACAACTCATAATACCCCTTCAATCTTGCCTTGCTCATTTAAATGAATCCACTTTCTCCCTGTATCGCAGAAATTACGTTCCATTTACGTATCCATTCCGCAAATCCTTCTTAAAACATCTTAGGCCATCATGTAGCAAAAACAATACTCGTTGTTGTGATTCTGACATCGATTCAATTTAAACGTCAGATTTATTATTCATATCACGCTTGAGGAGATTTTTGTCTTTTCATATCTCAATTTCGTTGGCAAATCCTTTGATTATTTGCAATTGATTTCGAATTTGTAAATTCACTCGTGCTATCTTGCATTTTTAAAAAGTTTTAGTCCTGGTATACATGTCTACAATGTATACATATATATACATATATTGGTATACCGTTTTTTAACTCCTACAAGCCGTTCAATGCCCTCATTAGGTTTATCTCTATAATTGAAGGGATGCCAACAAGCAACAACCCTAACATTGCATTTCAATAGCTCCCCTACGCCTGATGTAGGAAGTTTACATACAAAATGTGGAGCAGAAAAAGCTTATCGGCGCTTTTTGTTGACCTCGATGTGGCTGTGACAACAACATTACACACGCACACAATAGTCTCTATTTTTTTCCGTTGCCCTCCCCCACATCCGCTGCGGGCGCTGCCGTCTTTCAAAAGCGTTCCCGAGCTTAACACCCCCATCACATACACTACACGCTGACACCTAATACTACAGTGGATGGCTTGCGTCTGTTAGTTGGCGCGTTCCGGGAGATTCATTGGCGCCAGATAATCTTCGTCTGCTCGCCCAGTCAGTGCTGTATACACTTTGCTGGAGCGAAGACGGTTTTATTGGGGACACTCAGTAGTTCGCGGAAAATTTTATTGTGCAGCCCAATAGATATTTAGTGCATAGTCTTGTTTTTTTTTGTTTGTGTTTCCTTTTATTTTTTTTTATTTGCTTGTTTAATTTATTTGTGCAGTTTGGACAGAATACAATGCCATCGGTTCGATTCATAACCAAAGCGTTTAAAGTTCGAAACAAGAGAGGAATCGTAAGTGTGTTTGACAGTGAAATTGTATTTTCGAAATGGGGGTTGTTTCCGTGAGGTAAATTTGAGGAAGCAACAGTTTGGGGCTTGTTTATATTCACACTGCAAATGTTCGTCCGTGTTCGGTCGATTCCGATAAGGCTTCGTGCCTGGTCTTCCAACCAATAGTTTGATTTTTGTGGCTTTGAGTTTGATGAAGTGGCTCTTTTGTTGTGTGAAATAAGACGTCATTTCGAAGGAATTGTCAGAACTAATGACGTGTTTAAGCGATTGTCCTTGCTCATTTTTGTACCGTACTTCTTTCCAACTGTGGAAATATGTCAACATAATTTGCTCCACTTTGCATTTGATAATTTATATGCGATTGTGAATTACCAGTACCAGCTCTTGCTACAATATTTTGATTTCAAATCGGCATTTGATGTCACAAGAACTAAACATTTCCGGTTGAGTGATTTTAAAATATTTTCAAACACGCAGAATAGGTATTTGAACAATCTGGTAATATTGCGTTGTTGCAAGCCATGACATTTGCATGTTACCAGTAGCAATAGACGGTATAGTCTATAATATTGATATCTGTTGTTGGGAGCATGATGCACCGTTCATCTAAATTATAGTCGAATGATTTCGTAGAATCACTTGTTTTGCCAGGTTAATTTATTATTATCGCTGTGGTACAATATAGATGGCGATCATTTTTTATTAGTTTACTTGCTGTACAAGTATTACGTAATTAGTTGGTCACGAACGCTGCTGCATGTAATGATCTAGATATTATTTAAAACTTTGCTGTTATTTGCTCTTTCAATATGAAGTACATATAATAGTTTCTCGCAACAAGTGCGCCATTTGTAATTACTGTCACGCGTATTCCTACAGTTGTGTCAGCTGTCATTTGAATCTCTATAATCAAAAACGATTTATTTGCCATCATATCAGATATTTTTATTTAATTTTTAAATTGATATTTAAAAAGAGAACCAAGAGTAGTGATTTTTATCATCTTTAATATCTGGTGTATATAGTACGAGTATTCTTGAGCAGCCGCTTTTCGTTCTTGCGCCATTATATTCTACATCAAACAGCTGTTATAAAGTTGAAATAACTTAACGCGAATTACGAATTTTTAAGTCCGTGTGTATGCGATTAATTATATTCTTTTTTTGGTTTAAGAGCAAAAAGAATGAAGATGATTTTTTTCGCAGCATCTTGCGCACCATGCAGGGAATTTTAATGTGCTTCATTGCTTATAATGATTTTTTCAAACAATATTCGTCTGTACTGAGCTTCAAAATACTAGCACTCCGATTTCGCTGCCGTTCCTGGTAATTTTCTTCATTTATAGTGTTAACCTAAGGTTAAAGGAACCCTGTCTTTGCCGAAAAAATCTTCTTTTCAAATCCTTTGGTGGATAGTCCTATAAAAGAATATCACCAAAAATGATTAACAGAGCTTTTGGCTAAGCTAATTTGTCTGAGCATCGTCTAACAGTCACAAAAGCACTTGTACAAATGAATAATAAAGAATCTGATTTGGTGCTTTTTGGAGAGCACTTAATTTCAAACTCATATTTTTTGTACAAAATTAGGGCGTGGATATAAATAGACATATACAAGAGAAAGCAAAACCCTAACTAAGTGCCGTCTACGTATTCCTGCCTTAAAATCGCAGATTTCGTGAATCTTTTGTTTAAACCGTACTTCTTAGTGATGCTACAATAAAGTGGAGACCGACTGCTCAATTCATACATAGTAGAGGAATACTATGTTCTATACTGCTTGCAATCTACGTAAAAAACAACCAGATATACCTACCACGACAAACCCGTGGTATTGGTCTTCGAAAATTGTTGGCAATAAACGACGTCCTTAGTGATTGCAGCGCAACTTTTCCTCTTTTGGCTATTCTTCTTAACTTTTTTGGCAATTTATAAAGCAATTCTTGAGCACACAACTACTGCGAAGAACTGAATGCATTTCATACAATACTTTGTTTGTCAGTGCTCATAGTATCAATGCGTGTTTCCCCCAATCGAATTCGTGAACGAGCTATACGTTCACGGAACTATGCCGGGTTTACACATGAAATAAAAACAATCTACGTCACGTATTGCTCGTTCACGGAAGAGACGATACGACCTCAGTTGTCCATACTCTTCGAATTCAATAATTAAGAATTTTTTCCAAACAAAACGAATCTGTTAATTTTGTAAATTCCATGAGAAATATTATAACGCATACAGAGCAAAGTAAATTACAATTATTTGAATTGAATTTGCTATCAACTCGAAATTTGGCGTTTAGTTACGTAAAATAAAGAAATTCGCAACCATGACATATCTCTAAACATACAGCTATTCATATCCCCGAAAACGACCACCATTACCTGTTATTGCGTTAGAAACGAAAAGCAAATTTGCGAAAACAAAACTTACAGCAAAGACTCCCACAATCAGGCCAAGACCTGATCATGCAGTTAGGCCAATGATCTCGATTACGCAACTGTAATCGCATTAGCGTTCAAATAATAACTCCGACTGAACGTTGTAATCCCGTAAGAGCCAAACGTCAATGTTATAACAACAATAAGCTAAAAAATATTTAATAGGTAGAGCTTGTGCTTTCAAGTTCATTCGAACGATCAAAGTGTAACAGTGTCGCTACAAGAAACGGCTGAGTTTTTGTTAAAAAAAAAAATAAACATAAACAACCCATTTACATATATCCAGCTGTGATATTAGAAACCACGAACTGAATATCATATTTCGGTTAATGCGGTCCGGCAATACGTCGGCAAGTTGCGGCGAATTGATGTGTGTCACGGTGACAAAAATTTGCCACTGCTGCATATTATATGTACGTAACTGACATAATATTTATATCGACCACTTTTTACCGTACCGCCTCAGCTTCAACGACGGACAGGTATTATACCCAAATGTGCATTGAATATTGAATGTATGTCGGTAAATGTGGCAATTTCAAACAGACACGTAGTTGCAAAAATTTAAGAGGGAAAATAAAATGCGGAATTAAATTTGCGATTAATGGAATATCGGGACCTTAAGGAAATATAGTTGAACTCTCAATTGCGTTTCTTTGGCTGTATCTTTCCGCAGTCTGCAGCTTGAAGAGTTCAATACTTAACTCTTTTTCGGGCAAGTAAATCTCGAAGAATGATTAGTACAAGCGTCGTCTAATTTGGAACACTTAAATATTAGGACTATTTTCACAGTAATGACTTCAACTATTTTTCTGCATTAGTAAACATTCTGCTACATATCCATCCAATTCAATTTAGCCGTCCTACGACATGAAAATATCCAAATAGTCCTACTGATTGACCTCCCATTTGTCTTATCCTAATGAGATTCTTTGGGCAACATGCATTTTTTTGATCTTATTAATTCTTAAATCAGATAAGTCAATTGGAATAATTGATGGGTTCACACGGTATAAGATGTACCTACATCTTGGGGCAGAGTACGAGAAGCTGGAGACAACGTCTCTTGTATGATTTTTTTTCGAAAGTGAAGGGATTTGCCTCTACGCCTAACGACTAAGCTTTTTTTTTAAGTATGACAGATCTTCACAGCAACATCGAAATCGAAGTTACGACCAAAACACATGTGCACTTTGCCAGTATACTATGCATAGACAAAAAAATCCATAATTGACTACGCAGGAAGATAAGAATACACGTGTTTATCGCCACTATAACACATGTGCCCAGCTACAGCAGCACTGTGACGTGGCTCTAATTCCAAATCTTCAGCAACTCAGTCAATCAAATTAAATGGACCTGGCAGCATCGAATTTTGAAATTATTCTGCTGACATTATAAACGTTTAAAAAAAAATAGTTTTGATACTATACAAACCATTCATATAAAGAAACAATAAAGGAACTGAAATAGTTAAGAGTCCAATCCAACTGTGGACAAATAAATAAAACGAAACGATACGCGTTTTATTAAATCTCACTATGCCTTCCTAACTTATTTTCTGTAAGATTTGATTTCATTTTAGGCAATGTGCATCGTTAGAATTACATATGATAGCGAATCTCTGCATTATTAAACTATTGCGAATACCACTTTAGGCAATCATTTATTATAGATATGATTTTCCAAGTCCTCGTTCTGTGTGTTACATTCCGCGAATAAATTAAGAACTTTAAAAAATTCTCGGCAATATGCAAATTAAAATCTACTATGTAATAATAACTATTTATAATATTTTGATTACGAACAAAAAGAAATAAACTGAATGCGCACGTGTAACTCTTAAGCGAAATTGTCTTACATTTGCATTACGTTTCGCCTTCTCGTCCGGTCCTATTTTGGCTACGCATGCAAACAGTGTAACGATTGCTTAATAAGTACTATGGGGATTAGCCACTGTAGCGAACGTGGTTGGATTTTTGAACGAAAACTATAAAATTAATGAAACGCATTTGCATCGGTCCTTCGTTTATACTTTTTGTTGAATGAATTGCTGTTTAGAATTCACTGACACAAAATAATTCAATTGTCCGTTATGGAATTTCGTATACGTGATGTGCAAAGAATTTAATCTAAGGATTCGGCTAAGTGTGAGTGTTAAGTGTTGTATATTTTTTACGTCAAAGTTATGGCTAACCATTTAAACACTACTTCCTCCAAATTGGGAGCGATAGAGATTACGAATTTTTAATGGTCATATCAGTCATATTTATGATTCATAATTTATCTCTAATGGAGTTTTTTTTTTCATCTCTCTATCACGCAAAGGAAAGAATAATTATTTATCGCCTCGGTTGCTTAAAAACAACAACTTTGAGCTTTTGGAGTAATAACACTGAAATATCAAGTAGATTCCTCACAACCTATGTCATCATAGCCCCGTAATAGAAGAAAGTTATTAAGGACGACGCAATAACAGAGGATCGAGATCGAGATCAATACCGCTAAAATTATTGCTGCTGCTCCATCTAGAGTTCCAAAGTTTAACCTTACGGTCTTGCATCACCGCGTAAATTCCTCATTGGATTTTCAAAACGTCCATGGTAAGGAACTATCATGAAGGACATTCTGCTGCTCCTATCGGACCCATTGGGCCTGTTTGTTGGTCTCTTTAGCGTTTGCCATTTCTGAGTTTCGTATGTTTCGCAGGCGTTTGAGAATGTGTCGCAGTAGACAAAAATCTTAAGATGTTGTGTTTTTCCGGTAGTTGAAGCAGTTCAGCGCACTTACCATTGAGCCAATGCGGCTAATATCAGCTATTTACTGTGGTGTGAAAGGCCAATGCATTAAAGCATTAATTTGGTTCTCTAATTTTGAGCATATAATATCTTACCTTTATATTCGAGTGAAAAACAGAACAACACCGCCACTCGTTTTGCACGCCCTCTGACAGGGTTGATTATTTCAAACAAATCATAAATTCTTTATTTTTACGCCGAATTCAATTATTGCCAACAGGAGGGACCAAACTCTACTCTACCGGAAGATGAATTCTTTGATGCTGTTGAAACCGGCCTGGATAGAATCGAAGAGGACATGCAGCTGAGAGTAAAATTAAAACTACAGTCACAGCTTTCCCAAACGCTGGTGAATGTACCCCACCAGGCACAGAGTGAACAGGAAGAAGGACAGGATGAATTCGGAACGGGAGCCACTGCCAGAGAGCATTCCTTATGGCCAGAGGTGAGTACTGAAAAACTTTTCGAAAATCAATTAATTCGACCTTCATTTTATTTCAATCAGATTGATCGAGTATGCAGGGAACAACTGCACTACGCTCGTGAAGGCGTTGGTCAAGGTGGTAATGGTTGGCAGATATTCGCTGACGAAGGTGAAATGAAAATGTACAAACGTGAGGAAGAAGTGAATGGCATGGTAATGGATCCACTTAAAGCGTGTCATGTTGTTAAGGGTGTAACCGCACGGGAAATGTGTCATTATTTCTTTATGCCAGAGTTTCGTAATGATTGGGAAAGTGAGCCAAGTCAAGCTGAGTGTGACACGAGCTTTTCAATTTATTTCTATTTTTTGTTTGCAGCGACACTGGAAGACTGCACAATTTTGGAGAAAATATCTCCCGAAACATTAGTATTCCTGCAAACACACAAACGTATTTGGCCAGCAAATCAAAGGGATGCACTCTTTTGGTCACACATGAGAAAAATAACAGACAATTTGGAAAAAGACGCTACAGATGTGTGGATTGTATGCAATAATTCAACAGAACGAACTGGTTATCCGGTTGGTTTATTTTTCCTGTAACGGAAGCATCAGTTTTCTAATTCAAATCATTTATATTACAGCCCAATACTGGTAAATGCATTCGAATATTTCTCACAGTTATACTTGTTTGTCAGACAAATTTAACAGAGGGCAAATCAAAGAACGATGAGATGCTCAGCAGAGATGATCTGACATGCAAAATAACATACTGTTCAGTAGGTAAGTGAAAATAGTTATCAGTAGCTATAGGTTTGTTAGAGTGGTAGGATGGGCTCTAGGGTGACAACTGGTTGCGAGTTATACCTTTATTTTTATGTCAAAGACGTTCCTAAAGCTTTGGCAGCTGAAAATTTGTTCTCCAGGGAGCACAATGCCCCATTTGGTTTTTTGGTGTTGTGCCTGCTTAACCCAATCTTGCTACAAATCTTCAAAACAAGTGATTTTGTGGCAATGGGGAATTTGTTTCTAATTTCAATCATCCACCAGATCTCACAGAACCTCAAAATACTATCTCGCGATGAAATCAGTATTAATTTGTTACCGTACTGTGTTTGTCTTCTGCATTCGATTTATTTATGACTGCGTAATTTCTTCTTTTTGATTCTAGTAAATCCCGGGGGCTGGGCACCAGCATCAGCTCTGCGAGCCGTCTACAAACGTGAATATCCCAAGTTCCTAAAACGCTTCACACAATATGTGATAGACCAGTGTAAAGATAAACCAATCATGTTCTGATATTTGCCACATTTACTTTAATTGAATTTGTGTTTAAAAAAATAAAGAAAACGAAAAACACTTGTAAGTCTACTGTATTGTATATAAAATAATTTTATGTATCTGTTGAGGAAGAACAAAATATAATCGTTTTGTAATCATTTTTACTTTTGTTATATTAATTTGTACTACTTTTATACAATATATTATAAAAAAATATCTAATAAAGTACTATACTGATTCTAAAACGAAGTGGAATAAAAAGAAAACACAAACCCAACAACAAACTTGGAATTGTTGCACTTAATGTAGGTACTTGTGTTTTTGTTATTTTCCCTTTCACCAACCATTCATAGTTGTATACCTACATGTTTTCAACTTAGGTTTTCAAATCTTTTTTGACTAAAGAATATAAATGTATACTATAAACGTGTTCATCGTATGTTAAAGGTAAATAATCTATAAATGTATATCTCGCCACAACTCCTAGTGTCTTCTTAACCAAAAGATTAAGTTTTATTCTCTACAAACCATTTAAAGCACATAAGCACACAAAAACCAATAATTGTCTTTATAGATTGTTACTATATATTATTTTGTCTCTGCTATATATAAATAGCTTTAAATGTGATTGAAGTCTTGTATATTATAATCAAGTTTTGTGATTGTAACGCTAAAAAAAATAACAAAAATAAGTAAATACGAATTCTACAATCTTTGTTTTTTTTTAGAACTAATGATCTTATGCTATTCATTTGTACTATATTACGCAGGAACTGTATATCCTATATTTGTATAAAAGGAAACTGATTTAAAAAGAGGGACACTATTTGTTATATGTATAAAGGAAATGTATGTGGAATAGTGTTAAAAGTATACTATTTAAAATAAAATGAAATTTATTTAAAAAGCTGTTTGTTGTTGAATAATGTTGAAATTTGAAAAAAAAAGAAGCAAACAAATCTTTTCGTAGACAAAATAAGGCAAGTTATTGCACAATACTTATAATCCTAAAACTGGACACTAACCAGGTTAGATTTTACGAACTTACAATAGTGAAATTTTCCATATAAAAATACCTATTTGGACCTACAAAATATTATATTATGAAGGTTAAAAATGATTAAAATGAATTAAACATGAATTATTAGTAAGGCCCATTGACCAATATCACAGCATTCAATGATCCGCTTCGTGGTATAGCTACAGTATATTCGCGTGCCAATAAATTTTGGCTTAAAGATTATCCAAACTAGATAGTCAACAGAGAGCAGAACGGTGCATTTGCCAACAAGTTGCCTGTTTGGGACAGCATTTCCTAAGTATTCGTGTCTATATAAATCAAAGGAGCGCCATTGCTACTAAGCATACTTAGAATCCTGTGCTGGGATTTGATGTCCATCGGGAGGCCATATTTTGGTGGGATTTTAAGTAGGGTCGGCTGTGTTCGTCAGATTTCGTGTCCATTAGTTACACGGTGTTCACACCACAGTTCAGTTTAAGAGTTAATGAAATTGTTAATCTCAAATGTAACTTCGATATAATTAAGTCACAGTGACAAATACCTTAACATAATTATCATTGTCATGATATTATTTAGAGAGATATGAACTAACACGGTTTTTCGGATTTTTTTATTTTATTTTGTAAATTCAAGTTTTTTTTAGTTTATTTTAAAGAAAATACGTTTTTTTTTCGTCGATTAAGTGCTTTAAATTTCAGAGTCTCATTGGAACAAAATATTTTAACAGAGTTTGGGAAACAATTTGTATATGAAGAAAAAAGTATATAAGGTAATCTGAAATTGGTGCGTAAAATGCATACTTTAATAAAATTTCAGTTGACATTTTTTAATATCTACCAAGGAAAGCAGGACATCAATAAAATAGTTAATAGTAATAGTTACTTATAGCTTGCGCATCGTTTAAAGTTTCACTTGCCAAACCTTCGTATCTTCGCTTGCTGATAGTACAGCAAGTGCAGGGTGCGGCAAAAAAACTTGATTTTTAAAGGAAATAAAACCAATAGTAGTGGACATACCCTTACAAAACTTGTTTAATTCTTGTTACACACGATCTGAATTTTTCATTACATTGTTTTAAAGATGATATCGGACAAGTGATGTCCTTCGTTTTCGATACACTGAGATACCCAATTTTCGAAGCTCCTCTGAACTCTTTGAAGCATATCGATGGGTATGTTTGCTATTGCATCACGAATGTTGTCCTTAAGATGATTTAACGTTCGAGGCCGATCGGTGTAAACGATAGATTTGAGGTAAAAAAAAAAACACGGAGCCAAATCAGGTGAGCGCGCCGGCCACGTAAGGTCGCCCCTCAAGGAGATTAGACCATCGGGGAAATGTTACCTCAAAATATCCATCGATGCTCGTGCTGTGTGGGCCGTGGCTACATCTTGTTGAAACCACACATCACCAAGGTCCAGTTCATCGAGTTTTGGGATTAAAAATTCTTCAATCTCGCAGGCAAATGCGCGTTGCTCTTTCGTCCAATGCATGCTGTCGACTGACTGCGGCGTAGATGAAACTTCAGGAAGTCCCCTAAAAAATTACTCTCCACCCACATCCGACCACTCCCCCCCGCTTGGCGCTAAAAACAAATCAGCAAGTTTACATTGTAGTGGAAATGTTATGGATGGCAGCACAAACATTTGCAAATATATATTTTCTTTTTTCAAGTAAAATTCTCCATCGACCTTTCCGCAAAATTTCTTGCTTTTGAGTGAAATTCATACAAAATACATAAGTTTAAAATGTAGATAAGTAGTTATAAGCATTTGAAATATATTCGAAGTCAATTATCCTTCTTGAAATTCAATAAAAAAATGTGCCTACGTCTATTACTACTTACTTAACATGCTCCCGACCAGTGAAGAGTCTCTGCCTGAGACGTCTTTTAGACTCAATAAAAACCTTCTTGTGCTTGTGATGTTCGTTGATTTTAGAAAGCATTCGATAGCATTTAAAGATCCATCCACTCCGTGAAGAGTCTTTGCCTGAGACGACTTTTAGACTCAATAAAAACCTTCTTGTACTTGTGATGTTCGTTGATTTTAGAAAGCATTCGATAGCATTTAAAGATCCATCCACTCCTGTTTATAATATATACAAAAGAATTGGTACGCGTAATAAAAAATCCCACCCACGATCCTACAATTGGTGTCATATACCAATCCGTGGGTGATGACCAAAGAATAGTTAAGTCATAATTCGATAAAGCAACTACCTCGATTCTCCTGCCCACTGGCCATATTTTTATCAAGCCCGTCTTGTCTTTTTTTTTAGACAGACACAGTGTTATACCACGGGTTCTTTCTATGGTGGCTTCGGGTTGGGGTCTGTCGTGAGTGGAGAGTTTTTTATACAGGCACATTCTCTGCAGACTTTGGACACTACAGGTGTACTAACGAGCACACTGCACTTTGCAGATTTTTCTCGATACACAATCGAGCTCTAAATCCACCCAAAAAGATAAAGCTCAGAGTTGAGGTTTACCCCTCGGAATGTGTGCATGTTGAGGAGTAACTCTAGTGTTTCCTATAAACATGATTAGTCACTAACCGCTATCTGTTGTCGTTTCGTGAATTCGTTTTTTTCGATGTAACCTATCAAAGATGTTTTCTCGTGCCGGGTTCAATGGATGGTTCTTTAAGAAGCGAAAGAAAACTGTTGCCTTCATTCAAAATCGAGTTGATGATGACTGCATAGTTTTTATTTACTTACCCTTCAAGTCAAAAATCCAACATCAAGAGGTTTAATTTTTCCTATTATTATTGCCGTAAGCTGCAATTAATTTCATGAAGGCGAGTTTATATTTTTGTTGCGTATACGCCCCGTAATCAATATTTTAAGATTGTTACACTTTCACCTTTCCAAACAGAGATGGCTCTATTTTAAAAAAAGTCCTCATCAAATTGGGAAATAATGAAACAACAGCAACAGGTGAGTTGTTTTTATATATAATATTTGTTTTTTGTTTTTTTATTTTTATTTTTAACAGTATTTCCCTTTGTCAGTTACATTATATTATATTTCTTTATCATTCTATTTTCTTTCTCATTGTGTGATATTATTTGTTTTGAATTTTCGAATTTTATTTGGTTTTCTCTTTTTTTTTGTTTATTAATTACATCTGAAATTGATTTACCAAACTAATTTCCAATTGCATTTTTAAATCTCCATGAAATGGGTGCAAATTTGTTATAATTAAATTTAGTTGTCCTAGTTCACGAAGAATTAAACTTTGGTGTATGCTATATAAATGTGGGATAAAATGTCGAGCCTAGCCTGCCATTACTTTTATACAATAACAATTTGAGTTTGAATAACATTTTGTGTTTTAGAAAAATATCCAGTAATTAAAGATTTCTTTTGAAGGTAACTTCCTTGGTTATCATAATGGCGGATATACATAATATGAATAACAAAAAATATTTTTTTTTATACTTTATCGTTAGTCCATATATTGTCACTAGTTTGGTTTTCATTTATCATTATTTCTGCTTTGGAATTGTTTTTTTTTTGTTTTAGTATTATAGAAAAACTATTATTGTTAAGTATGTTTTTTGTATTTATTTTTATTTTGCTGTAAGACAATTTTGGGATATTGTTTTGTCTGTGTTTTTATTGATATAAAATATTAGTTACTGTTCTTTTTGTTTATATTGTTATTGTTAGTTATGCATGTTTTATGACTATTACATACCTATATTATATTGTGCGACTTCTGCCTTTTGTGTAATTATAATTTTTGCCTTATTTATAAAAGGTATTAAGAAAAATTAAAAAGTTAAAGAAAAGAAAACAATAAAGGTCCATACTTTCACAGTACTTAATAAAATGGATAAAATGGCGACCAAAAATATTACAAAACGGGTCCCGATTGCTAGTGATATTATATATTTCCGAATTCTACGATGTAGTTTTTAATCACTTTTTCGCACATTTTTTGAGGAATAACTTGAGTAATGTCTGTTTTTAATGCGTCTAGAGTTCGGGGATTGTTCGCGTAAGCACCGTCTCTGCGTAGCCACACAGAAAACAAATTTAACGGTGTCAAATCGCAATAAAGCCATAATTGATCGTGTTGTGTGGCTTGTTGCCCCGTCTTGTTGGAACCACATATCGTCCAAGACATGAGCTTCAATCGCCGGCAAAAAAAAAAATAGGTCATCATTGGACCATATCGCTCTGAATTGACTGTAACCGTCTGCACATTGGCATGTTCGAAGCAGCAATTAATCATAGCGTAATGCGCGAAAAGTGTCTGCTTTTGAATCACCACTTGTATTTAGTAAGTTTTAATTGTTAAGCGATCCATTACAGCTGAGTTTGACACGTGTCAAATGCCTACCAACCCCGAAATGAATGACCCGTTACAAATATCAAGTTTTCCCAAAACTAATATCTATAGCATAAAATGTCATTTCCACGGTATGCAGTATGAGGAAAATTTTACGAAAATTAAATGGCTAAATATGTATTCCATACGTAATTATCTATTGCGAACCAAACAAACAAATTATGAGAAAAGATTTAAAACAATTACTAGACCACAAACAACACTCTCTTGCCGAAGCAACTGGGCCTTAAAACTGATGTCGCTTAATTTGTATACATACACATTCCCGCTTAGTAGATGATCTACTCGTATATAGGTATAATTTCGATTGAATATAAATTTTGAAACTTTGAGTAAGATGTAAGACCCAGTGTTTCTGTGTCTTCGTGTTCTGTCCTCTGTGCTGTCGGCATATTTATTAGTAGATATAGCGTGTGTTGTAAGCAGCATACCGATTGTTTAATTGCAAGTGGTGAATTCAGTTTGGTATTACCAGGTGTTTTGTTTTAAAATGTGTTTTTGTTTTAAAATGTATTTAATTTTATTTTCCGTGATTTTGTTTTAGTTTATTGATTTTGGTTACAACTTTAAAATGATTTTATTAATGTTTATAAAAGTATAAATTATATTTTGTGTATGTATCAGTATTATCTATTTGGCTATTGCTTTGTTCGCTTAATACAAGCTAAGGTTGTTGATAAGGAAATATAAAGAAAGATTAATTAAAATATTTGTACAAAAATGAACATTAAGAAAACCGATTACATCTGGGAATTTGTATGAATTTTATTCTGCAAATATTTATTTGCAATAGTTTTTTTTATATAAATATTACAATAAATTAGTATCACTATTTACATCGTTTTCATTTATTTTTATTGATTACAATTGTTTACTGTTCTCATTTAGATGTACCTGTTAAATATATATTATAATGTATACATATATAAATATTTTCATTATTTTGTATTGATTATAACTATCTAACAAATTATTATAGTAAATATATCTATAAATTGTTCAAATTAATAGAAAAAAGTCAAAAAAAATATTTAAAAAGAAAAATACGATCATGTCGAATTGTTTGTATTTTTGTTTTGATAAATTTATTTTAAATGCTTCTTAGATAGTCTAAGGCTTATTTTACCTAGTAGAGTCCACTACATGTTGTTGTTTTAAATTAGTCTTGTTATACTTTTGTGTTTCTTATTTCTGGAATATACCTAAGTGTTAATAAATAATAACTACACTATTTATATAGTACATTCAGTAAAAAAAGAAAATGATTTGGCTTTTCTGGTAAACATTTCTGTTTGGCATGCAAGAATCAATTTGTTGAGTTTCTTTTTGAGAATCACTATGGTTAAATATATTATTATTGTTTTAAAAATAGTTTCTTGTATAGTTGCAGAGTGTGCTGGTATTTTGGTTTTGGTTTTTGTTTTATGTGAATTTTACACGTTTATTTGAAATGCTTCTCTTTGAAGCTTCGGATTGGCACGTATCCGTGGTGAGTTTTGTGATTTTTTCTCACCATTATCGGAGAATCTAGCTGGTGGATGTATGTGATCCTGATAATTTGGATAATTCGATATGCTGAAAGAAACGGATTGGGATTAAATGATATCGAATGGTGAGTTAGATGGAGCATGCAAAATAAACGAGGACTTAGATAGATCACATCAACGTATATTTGGCTAGAATTTAGTGTGAAATAATGTGAACAATTTTATAATGACAATGATAATGAGTTGCAATCGGAGCAACCGTAGGATGAAAAACTGAATTACATTGTTACAGATGGTATTGAATGATGTTGTCTAAACAGCTACAGTTCACTTTCTGCAAGAATTAAACAAAAGGTATTATTAACCTGATACTGTTGCTCAGATAGCCTATGAAACATTACTATACAACTAAAAAAAGTGATAAAAGTTAAAAGAAATGACTTGTTGTTGAAACAAATTACAACTTCGTTTTTTAATTCCGTACTAAAGTCCGTCATTTTCCCAAAGTGTGCCAAATTGGGATAACACTAGAAGAAGTCTTTTTTAAAGCGTTTTGAAGGATGTGTGTGGTGTGAACCGTTCGTTGGATAGTTTAATCAATATGACGTTTATTTTGCTCAGGAACATGTAATGTAATGACAAATATTTGAGAATTTTTAAGCTTGCTTTTCTGATAATTTAGAATACTATTTTTCATTTGCCTGCCATTATAATAAACAGTTAAATCCACATCGCAATAATATTTAACTTTACCCGATGCCTTTTGCTAATAGGCACTAATCCGAAAACAATTGTAATAGAGAGCGGCCATTTGAAAGGAAGATTTCTTCCCTCGAAAGAGAATCTGACTATTTCTTACTCAACGAAATTTTTGTGGTACGAATTGAGAAAACTGTCAAATAGCTGGCAGTCTTTTGAAATTAGCAGTATTTTATATCGGGGGATTTATTGCTTTTTGTGGGAATTTCGATGCCCGAAAAGCCTTACATGGGAAAAAGGGAAAAAGAAGCAAAATCGGAATCTGACAAAAAGCAAACTATATTTTTGTGCTGAAATATCATTAAAACATCTACATTTTACCACATCAACACATTAACGCTGAATGCCCTTTATGGCCAAAGCTCAAGTAAATCGTTTTTTATCATTATTTTGTAGTCCCAAAAAATAATAATAGTAATGTTAAGCAACTACAACTTTTAACGTTTATACTTGACAAAAAGCAGAGTGCTTATAACACCAATGTTGTTGAATTTATTTTTACAACTTCTTCGAGGGTTACTCCCTTTAATTGCTTTATTATGTCGTTTTCCATTTGCATTTTCCTCTCAGATTTCATATTTTTCGGGTCCAATGGAACATAAAACTAGATTTTTCTTTCTTTGCATTTGTTGCATTTGTGGCGGTGCGTGTTTTAAAAGTCAGCTGTTCTTAAATTGCAATTTGTGTTTGTAAAAAATCTATTCAATTTATGTTGATATCTATTGCAGCGGCCAAATTTACATATTTCTATATTTCTCACAGCCGTAAGTAATAACACACTTCAAAGTTTGACAAATGACAAATGTTTTGGGGTTAGTGTAAGAAGGTGTAAATCTCGGTCAGAGATCGACATTAGCAAAATTGCCCTGACTTCGAAGAAAAAACGTTGGCATCTCAAATCAACCAATATTTTGTATGTTAAAAGTTAAAAAAAAGTCCAAGACTTCTTGTCGATAGTATACAATGCAATGCGAATATTCCGTTTGCGGAAGGTTAAAATCGAAGCTGCGAGTTCTGTGTCATCAAATAAAAACCCACCTAACATTGTCAAACTTAAGAGAGAGAAAAAGTACTACAAAGCAACACACACAACACCAATATTATCAGCATGCAACTAGATATTCAACATCGCTTACCATATCTTACCTAAAAGTGGTTTCTTCGTTGTGGCTCGAGTACCCACTGGAGCTACGCACGTGTCGCTTTGGCACATTTGCCGCCGACTTCCCAGACTTTCGGGTCGTGAAAGGCGGTTTCGATTTGCGCGACATACTCGTAGGCGTTGTCTCCGACGATGAGGACGTCTCATCTTGTGGATCTGGAAGAACAAATAGAATTCATCAGCTTTTCTTTAATATTGTCACCTTAAGAAAAGCTAACCTCTTTGCGGTCGATATTTAGCCGAATTGACGGCACGTGAGCTAACATCGTTGTCTGACTCGGAGCCGAGTGTGTCATATTCTGTAATTGGTATGTGAAGTGTTAGGATTTTCCTAACTTCGGAATCTGTTGAACCTGGATTGTCCGATTCTAAAAAGTTTAGTACGATTTGATGGGCGATTTTTTTTGTTTGCAAGATGACATTCGACATTTGGGAAAGGATAGGAAAGTCAGGCGATTGGAAGTTGGATGTCGAAAGGGAGTATCATTTTTGATTCCAGGGTCAAGTTAGCACATTATATGTAGTTGTGTTGTGTGTGACGTGAGTTCAGAGATAGAGAGAGATGATGTTTTCATGACAAATGACGATGATGATTTGGTGAGTGATTATGTGTTTAAAAAATTTTGATAAATAGAAAATAATCAAAAGGCCTTATAGCTAGGGATGGAGCTGCAGTGGGACTCTTAAGGCATAGATTTGAAATTACCTTGACTCTCAGAGTGTGGGTCGCGGAGCCGGCCACCTTTTCGACGGACTTTTGTGTACTCTGGTTCCTTAGCCTGAGAAAAAAGTCGGGATGAGCCTGTCAAAAGGTTGAGTTACTTTTATTTGAGCTTACATGATAACTATCGGGTTTAACATCGTGGTAAACAAAAGATCCACGTACTGAGTGATACGGTCCGCTGTATACATTGCCGCTGTACGAGCTTTCGCTGTAGGTCTGCTTGTTCAATTGAAAAGTCGCATACGGGCATATGTCTTCGATGTATTCGTTGCCTTCGGCCTTAAAGCTACCCGAATCGTTGGAGTTGGAGTTTCGATTGCCCGGGTTGCAACGAACCGCTAGGTACTGCTGATCCCGGTTTTGCTTGTTTTGCAGATTCGCCAGAGATGGTGACTCTGATATGGAAGACGGCGGCACGCGTGCTTGATTGTTGAGCTCTATATGACGAAAGTTTGTAAGAAAAATATATTAATGCGTCACTTGAGGTCTTACTTCGCTTTCGGATGAAAAGAACTGCTGCAATCAATCCGAGAAGGATCAACATCGACAGGCAGACTGGGAGCAGGACCTTGAAGTTGGCATAGAAGGGGCTGTCACTCATGTGGGACACTGGGTTGGAATGGTCAGTTGTGTATACTACTGAAAGGATTAGTTATAAAAAAAACCCGATGTACGGAATGGGCATTTTCGGACTTACCTCCCTGCGGCGAGAGTGTTGTAAAGTTGTACACTGCTGTAGTGGATCCAGCGTTGTTGTGGGCAGTGACTTTCAGCTGAAAGAATTAATGTCAGTTGGACTTTGCTATGTAGATTCAATACTCACCTGGTATTTGGTGCCAGGAGCAAGGTCGCTCACAGTGTATATCCGTTCTGTCGGTGCTATGTGGTTGGAGACAACATTCCACTGAGACCTGAACGAGTTTCAAAATTAAAACGGTCTTCATGTGGAACCCTCACCTAAACTCACCTTCCATACTGTCTGGACTCGATCATAAAGTACAAGATGCCACAACCCCCATCGCCCCAGGAGTCCAGCCAGCATGTCACACTCGTGGAATTGTTTGTGATCATCTGCGAGTGCTTAGGTTGCACCGGTGGATTACCCTTTGTGAACGAGTTTACAATATCACAAGGCAGACCGGTTCCAATTTTATTATAGGCCGTGATGTACAGCTGATACCTTGTCCCGCACCAAAGATTGCTCAGCAAATGCGAGTTAGTCTTCGAATCGATCTGCAACTCCTCCCAATCCCCATTGTCCCTCTTGTAGTTAATGACATATCCTAAAATCGGACTGCCTCCATGATTGTTGTCCACCCATTCCAGGTGTAGACTGTCCGTGTACGTGTTTACCACCGTCAAATTCGGCGGATCTGGCGGCACCTTGATAATCAAACTGTACACTATCTCATCCTTTCCCCAGGTATTCTCAACACTGCACGTATAGTTGCCCGCATCAGTGCTCTGACAATCCCTGACGAACAACGTTCCATTCTTAGCTATCGTCTTTCTGGCATTTGTCTCCATGGAGTGCCCATCCTGCCGCCAAATAGTCACCGGAGCTGGTGCTCCCACCTTTCTGCACGGCAAGACCAGGTTCTCCTTCCATGGTGTCACAATACGCTGACTAAACGATACAATCCTTGCGGGCACCTTATTATTTGGCGGCACTGTAACCACTTGAGTCTTTTCACCTTCACCGACTTTCGTCGATGCTGTCAGCCAAAACTGATACGTAGCTGCTTCTTGCAGGCGCTGGGTTTCATGCATTTCAACGAAGGGGCCAAGGACTCGCTTATGGGTGCCCTCCTCACGACCACCCTCCAACACTGACATATAGAATGTATAGCCCGTCTACGAAGGAAGTAGATTAAAAGAACAAACAGGAATTTTACAAATTTTTTTCAGTGCGCACACACACACATTCTTCTTACGATATCTCCATTAGGACTCTCCGGAGGCAGCCAAGAGATTATTATTTTTGTATTCGATGCTGGTATGGCTTTAATGTCCTGCGGCGCAGATGGTACTATGGAATGTAAAAAAAAAAAATTAAATCGTGGAGCTGTCGTGTAAGATAAGTTTCTCTCATGCACAGAAGCTTACCATCTTCATGCGTTCGGCAGAAGAACTGTTTTGTCTTCATGCCATCGCCGACTTTGGTGTAAGCCAGAACCCATACCGTATAGTTGGTGTACTTCCGTAAGTTCTCTATTGTCAGATACTGGTTTGTTGACTTTACTACTTCGGGATCTTTTTCTGTGGGAAAATAAGGATTTTTTATAGTTCAAGTGAGACAAGTTAAGGAACTTAGGTTTCGTCTAAGAAATTGCTTTCGATTGATTTCAAGTTCTTATGAATATATAAGGGGACTTGGTTCGAAGGAGTCCTTGGATAGAAATTTTTTTGGCAGCTAAAATAGAAATATATTTGAGGTGTAGCTAATGGTTCGCAATAATTTCGGGAACAGAATAACGCACTTTACAATTGCTACATGTCACCAACAAATTGTACCATTATTATGTGGCTGATGCAATGTTTTCAAAATTTATCAGATTTCCGATGGAAAGCACGTTATCCGTATCCTTTTGCCAGCTAAAAAGGTTTTTTTTGGATCAACATACACGACACCTGTCATATTTACAAGATCAGTTACAGCATTAAAACTAATACAACATTAATGATCCAATTGAGTTGATAATGCGGTCTGTAACAGCGTTTTCGATTGAAGGAAAGAATTATTGCTCTTTCTATAAAAAGAGCGAATCTGGATTCTATATTTTCAATATATTTCCCTCAAGAAAAAAGTGCACTTCCAGGAACATTTTGAACACGACAGAAGTGTTCGGAATATTTTTAAAGAATTGTTCGAACTCACCAACACACACTAGCAAAGTGTCAGATTGAAATGTTTATTGTGTTCTTAGAAACAAATTTTGAATTGTATGATCCGTAAAAATGCAATAATAGCCCGTATCGCAATCAATTGCGACGGCGCCCATTTGGCCGATATCATCTTCTCGACTAATATAATTCTAAAGGTTCAAATAAACATAATCAAAAAACAGAATCGAAGTTTTTCATTTAGAAAAAAAATGAGAGCGAAACAACATCGGATGACTTCTTTTGGCCCACCTTGTACATGCAAATATATACTTCAATTGAAATATGTATATGTTGATTTGGACTGTAGAAAACCATATCTTACATAATGATGTGCAAAGTGTTCTAACGAATATGATTGAAAAGAGCAATTCTGAATTTCGTGGGCTATTCTCTCGGATCTTCTTTGAAAAATGCCTAAGTTTTTCCATGAAAGTAACAGTTGTCCAACAGTTGTCCAAGAACTGTAACTTTTTTTGAAACTATTCTTGCTGGTTTTTTACTTGTACCACTATTCCTTTTGCATATTTTTTTGAATTCACGAAAGATTCAGCCATTTTTTACTAATAGATAAGTTACTTATCATGTTCGGCAATGCCTCTGAAGTTTTATTAATATTTTTGTACAATTCCGGTCCGGTACACTTTATGGTACATTTACATAGCCACACATGCAATTTCTTGCACATGATTAGAGAAAGCAATGAGATCGCATATCAGACGCTTAAAGTGTCTTAGGCCGCGCGTACAGTAACGCGAGAAAGCAATGCTATGCGAGAAGCGTTTGATTGCGAGAAAACTGTTCGCATGTATTCTTATGTACGCGCGCACAGTGGAGCGATTTTTAATGCGCCAAATGCGAGCTTCTCGCAAACCTCTCGCACACAAACTCTTCTGACCACTTTTTCAAGCGAGTGAGTGCGAGAAACAAGCTGGAAGATTAATTTTTGCTGATGATTTTTTGGAAATAAAATAAAATCAAAGAGGATAAAATAAAACAGTTATTGCACTTGTGCTTGTGCAGCACGTGTTCAGCAAAATAAAATAAAACGAATACCGAACATCTGATATCGGAAATTTTTTATCCACTTTGGGATACAAAAAAATATAAAAATTATCACAACAGAATTGTTGTTGAAAAGAAAATGGAATGAAGTCGCTGTGGAGTTCTAGGAACCTTTACAAAATTGGTCCAGGTTCCTTAAATCAGATGCTCAATTTTTTTCTAGGATATAGTCGAACGTTTTGAACGACATTTTTGTATACTCAACAATTTTATTTATTTTATCCTTTCTTAATTGGGGATACAAGTGATGAAACTCACTTTTAATTTTTAAATACATTTCGTGAACTTTCGCTCTTTTTCTGCTTCTAAGCAATTTTCCGCTTAAAGTTCTTCTTCCGAAGAGGAGTCCATCGTGTGTCGTTAAGAAAAATTAAAGCACAGAAAAGCTTTTACTGTGCGCACCTTGTCGCATATCGCATCGTATGTCGCACTGTTTCTCGTATCGCTTTATGCCTCGCATCGCATCGCTTGTCTCGCGCCACTGTACTCGCGGCCTTAGGCATTTACCTTTAACTTTAAATTCGATATATGCTGAACCGAAACAAACACAAGTTCCGAGAGTGGTTATATAACTTTTAGTAAACAAAGCCATCAGAAAATTAATAACGAAATGAACAAGTGATTGTCCGTTCGCCATGGCCAACCTAAATATGCGTCACGTTCTTTTTTCGTGTATAGTAGGTAGTGCTCTCTTTCCAATTCCGAACCAGGGTGTTGGAGAAGAGTTGGTGGCGGATGAACCCTTAATGGGCCAACGGCAGCGCTTACATTGCAAAGTGGGTTACTGGCACCGGAAAAACCGGACTGCTGTCAGAGAGTCAAGGGCCTGGCCTGGTACCTTCCCGACCATGTAAAAAAACACTAGTTATGAGAGAGACACAAGGAGCCTCGGATAACGATTTCCCTCATACGGCAACCAGACCCGGAACGTCAATGGACAAGGATTTAAGAGTATGGAACGCGCGAACGCTCTACACCCCAGTTGCTACTTAAAAACTTGAGTCTGTCCTCACGTGGTACAAGGCAGATATTACCGCGATCCAGGAGATACTATGGATAGGATCAGGTATGATGAAAAGAAAAAAATTGAGATATTTTTCACAGCTGCCATAAAAGATTGCATGTATTAGGATGCGGATTCGTCGTGGGAAATCGGCTTAGGACAAAAGTTATTGACTTTAAGCCGATAAGTCATCGCCTAGCTGGGATCCGCATCAAAGCTACTTTCCAAAACATAAGCCTAATATGTGCACACGCCCCAACCGACGAGGCTGAAGACCCTATCAAGGAGGAGTTTTATGACCCCCTGGATGGAGCCTACGGAGCCTGTCCGGAGTACGATGTCAAAGTTGTGCTCGGGGACTTCAATGCTAAAATCGGAAAGGAAAACATCTTTGGCTGGTTAGTTGGTAAGCACAGAATCCACGAAACGACCACAGACAACGGTTACCGACTAACTGACTTCGCGGCAGCTCGTAATACGGTGATAAGTAGCACTAGGTTTTCAAGGCTATGGATCGACACAGCAACCTTTTTGATTTCGTAGGAGAGCTAAACTAGCATTTTCCTTACTTTTCGCCTTCATATGAAAATCTTCTAAAGAATATAGATCTGAAATTATTCGGGACTCCCAGGGAATGTACCACAAAGGAAACTGTTATTTATACGAGGATTAAATAGATCAAGGATAAAATAAACTATGTTTCAAGGAACAGAAGCGCTAATATCATCTAATCCGCAAGAATTTGTGGACTTTAGGCTAGCGGCTTGCTTCTAAATCTTACGAGGAACTCTATAAAAAAAACCTTACATATTCCAACTCATTGGCCTGAGCAATAAACATTTTTAGTCTCGACTATAAATTTACAAAAGAAATTGCAAAGTTTTTTATGGAAAAGATTGCCACTATAAACTGTCGTTGCTATTAAATTTTCTGTCTGTGAAAATGCAAAATGAACGACTTGTGTAAGGTGCAAGCAGCCAATCATTTTAACCGGACACATCAACATCATACAACAAATTTAAATTACAACAATCATTTCATACTGCCATTTGCAAATGCTCCATGTCCATATCCCCCTGAACGCTAAACTGTTATTACTTGTGTTCAGTAGTAATGCCAAACACCTAATTTCCTCGTTAACTTAAAAGTTTTCCGAAATCCCTTAATATTGCCTTCATCTCGTGTCGTTCTCAAATTTCCTTAACCCGTGCATCTGCAATTCGATTACTGCTGTTCAGGTATATTCAACGTGTATGCAAATTCCACTTTTGGCAACATTCCAATTGCACTACACCATACATTGACTTTCGGGACGAGTTGCCAAGTGCGCCATCGGACAAAAAAAAAAATCATTTATCCCATCTCATACAGCAGCCGCATCAAAAGTGTACTGAGCTAAAGGGATATATAGACGATTTTCTCATTACAGTTATTGCTCACTTACCGTACAGTTCATCCACTGATATGTAAAATACTTTATATCCTCTAATTTTGCCGTTCTGTCCATCGACATCCGGTGGCGACCAGGTGATGTAAATCGATGTTGAACCCAGGACGTCGCATTGCGGACTCTCCGGTGGTGATGACGGAACTGCCGAAGGCGATTTATTCGGTTACACGAAAAGCAATTAACTGAGTAATGGACTCGACGAGCACTCACCATCTTCCAGCGTTTGGACGGCCACCTCTTTGCTTGGCGGACCACTGCCCTGACTTGTGTACGCCTGCACAATCACATGGTACTGGGTGAACTTGTTCAGATTGGTCAGAACGGTCTCGCCGCCAAAATGCGACCTCACTTCGACCGTTTTGAAGCTGAAGCCTTGCGTCGGATTGATTTCCTTATCCTCGGGCGACGATGACATCTGATAGCCCACATAGTAGCCGAGTAGGATGCCGTTCCAGTGGTCACGATCGGGCGCATCCCATGTGACGGAAATCTCTGTGGAGCTCTTCGCCTCGGCGCGAACATTCAGCGGTGGGCCAGATGGCACCTCCTCGAGGGTGGTGACCTGCACCACTTCGGAGAACTCGGATGAACCCAATTTATTCTCGGCCGACATTCGTATGTGGTATGCCTTGGCGGGACGTAGATTTTGGATGTTCACAACCGCTTGAGATCCAGTGATGGATATGCGCTCGGCATTCTGCCAAATGTCTATACAACGGGAGAGTAATTAGGAAATGTCGATGCTGTGTGTGTTGGGAGGGAGAAGGTCGCACCTGTGATTTGCTTATAGAATATATGGTACTCCTCGATTGGACTATTTCCAGCGAATGGCTGGCCCCATGTTAGTTGAAGACTGCGTGATTGCTGGGAATTAATGCGAAGGTTCTTGGGCTGTTCGGGTACTTCTTGAACGATGAGCTGTATCGACATGTCGTCCTACATTAACACAAGTGGGAGAAATGGTACTCGTCCTTATGTCAGTTTGCCTACACTTCTTACCTGTCCGAATGAATTGCTGGCCTGACAGATATAAATGCCCGTGTCCTGTCGGTAGGTGTGCGAGATGCCCAGCTCCGAGACCATGCCATCGTCAAGAACCTGATCACGAATTGTGTACCTACGTCGAGTGTGTGAAATAAATATTGCTAATAAAGGAAAAGCAATCTTGTTTTTACCTCGAGTCCAAGGATTCGTCTAGATACTGTTGGGTGGTTTGCATTTTCCATTTGATGTCAATGGGATTGTCGCCCTGAACGTTGCACTGGACATGGACTTGTTTGCCTTTCGAGACGGAGATTTGTTTGTTTTTTGTTGTAAAGTGGGCGGGAACTGGAATAAAGAAGAAATCGTTTTTTTTTGTCATCTTATTTTCATTGCGAGTCCTTTGCTGTTTAAAAATGGATGTTTGGAGATTACTTTGTAAAGATGTGTATGAAGGGGAGAAATAAATTATCTTTTTCGCTTTTTAGCAAAAAAGGATTATTATTATTGTTAAAGACGCAGAGAGACAGAGAGAGTTTTAATTTAAAACGATGATGTTCTTGCTCAGGAAGGGATAAGAACATTTAATCTGTTTGTGAATATAAGAGGGAAACTGTAGATACCTAGGTAATGCCCTTCGGATTGAAGGATTATATTGTCAGTTACATTCGAAGTTTTCAGCGAGTGATGAAAAAGGACACAAATTGACCATTTAACGTTTTTTTATGTTGTTGACTGGAATTCGAAAAAAAGGCGATTGAATGGTAGATTGAACATTATTTACCACTTACACGTATTAGGCGGAACAGCTCTAACAAGGCTAACAAGGAATGGCACAAACAGCTGGAAAAACAAAAACTATTCAATGATACATACTTCTAGCCTCTGTCACAGAAAATTTTAATTTTTTTTCTTTTCGATGTTGTTTTTAAGAAACTAACTTAATTCAACACATAGGCAATGCTTTGCTACTAGTGTTGACGTTTTTCTTGTCATATAAAGACCATCAAAACATTTGTTTTAATGTTTGTGAAATATTTATTCGATTTGTTAGAAACCAAACAACATTTGTGATACGTTTCTGCCTGCGGTGGTGTTGCGCAAAAAGGGCCAATCTGCATTTCAGAGCAAGGGCCAATCTTTTTTCGCTTACCGTCGCACAAGAAATCAAAAGGACCAATCTGCAAGGGCCAATCTGCAAATTTCGTAGGATGAACAGTTAGGTTTGGATTTTAAGGCTCTTGCAGATTGGTCCTTTTGATTTCACCTTTCTGCAGAGAAACTTGTAAAATAATAATTATTTAAGATTGGAAAACTGCGAAACGAAATGTTTTTGTTCAATAAACGTTGCGGGAATGTTTATGAAACGCATTAATAAAATATTTCGCTGATCTGGACATACCTTTATAAAACGAAAAAGCAATATCTCGAAATACAGAGAGGAAATTTTATTGAAAGTGATAACGGGTACTGATCTTTTGTATTATAAATGGTGTTGGATATTTTAGTCTGGCAACGTGACTGTGTGCTTTGATTATCGTTTACAGACACACCAACATTTAAGAAACAAACAACGCAGCCGGAAATGGTAAAATGAATTTCCATACCATGATTTGTGATCGATGATACATATGGATCTCAAAATACTGCGTTATTTAATTCAAGTTATTCATGCGTTGATTTCTTTTAATACCTCAAAACTAAACCGGAATTGCTTCGAAGAACAAATACAAAACAACAATCAAATTCGGATGATGATGAATGAATTGCTTGGTTATTAATTTGCTATTTTTCTCAATTCCATTAAATAAAATGTTTACTGCGCAATATACGGGTTTTCTTAAATCGATTTACTGCTTTTTAATTTAAATTCAAATTTAGGTATAGGTAGGTAGGTATATACTATTTTTGGCCCGAATAAAGATACGAGCGTTATAATAATATGGATCATAGCTAAAAAGAAAGTCTACTGAAATTGGAAATTGGAGATCCATCCATTGACACGATGTGACCACGTGGGGCGAAATCAATAGGGTATTTATGAAGGCTTTATCCCAAATTGTTTCTAGACGATCGCATGATATGTGGGACGAACATCGCAGATCGTTGAAGGTAAAAATGCATGAGCGCAACAGATGGGATCGAATATCGGATAGCTCATATAGCGTACCTGTATATCTGAGTGAGACGTGTCAGGAGGAAGTGCTACCTTTGATAGCTTTGATAGTGATAGCTTTGTTAAAAAAGCATATATTGCGAAAAACGCTGAAGAAGGGTAAAAGCGAGATGTACAGAATATACAATAACAAAGTCGTGCTATTGTATATATGCCTGAAGAGTCTCAGCAATCACAACGAGACAGCTAAGGCTTTTATAAATCGACGGTCCATCTACGTAGTATATCCAGCCAACGAGTCAGAAGCTGTTGGATGACAAAGTTTAAGGAAACGTAAATTGAGCTGCTTTGGTCACAAACTAAGGGTTCACCGCGGGCTGAAAGACCAAGTACAACAACCCAACAGAAAACGTTGTCATATTTTTGGTCCTACTTCTACAGCAACATTCGTATTTGACTTTAGTAACTTTGCTTATAGTAAAGAAACGTTTGCTAAATAGATAATTACAAAAATTCGCCTAATTCGTAAATTTTAACCAATTATATATAACAAAGATTTTATTACTAATCTAACTAACCGAAAGTTGTTATAAAATGTAATTTTGAAGTGAAATGAACACTTTGTCGTCAAAAATGCGAGCTCATTAGGAGTAAGGCTCCTGCAAAGGATATCCCTATATAGAAAAGGCATTCCTCCTAACACTCAAAATAGATATTATATAAAGTAGGTAAATATATAGCTTCTGGGTAGTTAAAGTCCTCAAAAGATTAAAAACTTACCATTGACTTTCAGAAAGATAACCTTGCTCACACCCGATCCAATATTATTCTTTGCCTCACACAAAAAGTGTCCTTGTGACTCTTTACTGATCTTCTTAAAATATATCGATCCATTGTTGAACAGTTGTACACTTGGCTCGTACAGAAAATCCTTATATTCACCGGGGCTAGTACCAATGGCTTTTTTCCACGTTATTTGCGGTTTGGGATAGCCCTCGGATTGGCAGTGCAATAGTACATCTTGCCCGGCTTGTGCACTTGAGTCTTTCGGCTCTAGGATCCATTTTGGAGGAACATTAACTGTTAGAGGAACGGTAAATTTTACAGTACCAGCAACATTACTGGCAATGCATGTATAATTCCCTGAGTGTTCTGACGTGATGTGCTCTATAACAAGGCTGGCGGAGTATTCGTCTAGTCGGCGAAAGACTTCATTTCTAAAAGACGAAAACTGATGTGAGCCCTATGGTCAAATAGTGTTCAGACCTTTTGATCTTACCCAGTCCCGATGAGTGGTTTTGCGTTTCTTTCCCATCGAAAGCTGACGGGTAGATCTCCTTCGAGAATTTGACAGGATATTGCAGCTCGCATTCCCTCTCGCAGCATATCCGTCATCGATTGTATTGGCATGATCTTTGGCGGAACTGTAAGAGAAAGCAGTTGGTGGTTACAATACAAATAAATAAAAATTATTTTGGTTTTTGCATTTGGAAAAAAACACATAGGTACATAATTTACAAATTTGGTTGTAAGGACAATCCTCACAATATAGTACAGAGTGCATCTCGATCCGGCTTAATGCTAGTGAGACCGGATAGAAATGCACACTCTAGTCTATATAGTATATTGAAGGAACCTTTTCTGTGAGCCCTCTCTAGAAACAAAGTTAGGCATAGGTGCCGCCATATTTGCAATAGAAAAATAGCCAGTGTTTTTATATCGAACCATTCGGGCCTTTATTATAAGTAGCTATGATATCGTTGTGATTATACCGCTTGCCTTGTGAGTACTTGATTCAATCGGTGTTGATTAGATATTGCTATTTCTTAGAAAGCAAGGCGTAGTAGATCAATAAACTCGCTTTCTTTTTCCACAAGGAATAGTAGGTAAATACATTTAATTGCCGACAGTTGGTCTTTGAGAGCACAGCTGCTATTGTTTCGTGTTTGTTTGAATAATAAGCCCATTGCTCCTTTAAATCCCCGCATCCTTGAAGAAGCAGATCGTATCTATAATAAAATGCTTTGTAAATAAATATCTGCACTCTGCTTCGCAAACGAATAAGTTATCGTTATCGATTTTTGTTTCCTTCCAGCTTTCTTCACTCTTCGCCAATCAAACCGCCCTCTTTGCAAAAGACAAACCCGTTACCTTTGAAGGAGAACTCTGTGCACTTTATTTTGATATGGCAATCCTCGTATTTGCCTTTCAATCAGATTGCTTCTATAGCAGAAGGCATACAGTATACCAAACAAACAGTTTGCAGGCAAGTTCGTTCACCTTTTCTATACACATCCTTTTAAAAATGCAAAGTCGTTAGCAGCTATACTCACAGGAGAAGAGCAATGAAAATAGGGACAGCACAAGCAACCGGCAGCAGAGACCAACCTAAATCGTCGCAACAGTCAGATACGGAGATACCCCCCCTAACATCTCATAATCAACGTCTCTGAGAAGAAAGCAACTGTATTCAGATATCAGGATAAATTGCTTCGCATTCTAACATTGCCCAAGCAATTATGAAGAAAAACAGAAAAAAAACAGCACAAGGACTATGCGGACAACTGGTATTGCAAAAATCGTAACACATTTATATAAACAATACGTTATCCCAGTTTATCAAATACCTAAGGTTCGAATCATCTTCGCTATGCTATTTCCTAGCAATCGTGTCAGGAGGGGTTATGGAAAATAACATAATACTCACCCAACACGTGAATCTCCACGTTTCTCCTGGAGGTCTGCTTTTGTTTGTTTTGTGCCATACACGTGTACGTTCCGGCATCTTCGAGGCGCTGCAACTGTTCGATAACGAGCGTACCATTGTTATAAGCCCTTTGCCTGCGATTTATGGGTAATGTTTGTCCATCTGCAAAGTATAAATGAAAAAAAAAATTAATTGAGTACATCATTATCATCAGTGCTTTGTTTTGAATGGGAAGCTGGATACAAATATAGTGGGAGCAGAAAGTTTTCGAACAAGTTCTTGCAAAGAGTCGTCAAGTTTACTGAAGCACAACTCGTACAGGAAACACAGATTAAGCTCAACTCTTCATCTTGTAAACGAAGGCAGATAAGTCTTCACTAGTTCCGATTATTGTCCAACTTTTAACATTATTTGTTGCGCGACATGTCACAAAATCAATCGAAATAATTTTCGGATACACTTTTTGTGTGTGCAGCATCACAAAATTTGTTAGCTTCCACTACCGCCACATACCATTACTACAGCTACCTTATTGTGTTTAGGCATTAAGACAGTTTTTAATTCTCTTTTCACTAACAATACTCGTATTATCCGCGGCCAACGAATTTCTTCTCTAAAGAGGTGTTTCGCCATCAGATTGGAGAAACTGGCGCAATGCAGAACGAAACACTGAAGAACTTTCAATGTTTCACTGAAGACAAAAGTACACTTCCAAGTCAATTTCTAACACAACTAAATATTCCAAGATATTTTTGAAGTATTGCCCTGAGCTGACCAACATACATTTACCAAATGTAAAATGAAATGTTTTTCGCCTTGTAAATATTTCGAATCTCTCCTTAGCTTCATTGTATTACGTATAAATAATTCTAGAAAATTGTTCCCCCAACAATTTTATTTCCTCTGCCCTAAAACTTAGACCCCCTACTGTCACGTACGAATGCAGCGAGTATGCGTATGCACATTGAATCTTTAAACAATAAAAAATAATACACCGAATCAACATACACTCCCATACTAACATTAAACATCACTCTGCAAAATCATAATTAATAACAGCAAATATGGCTTTTCCCAAAGCAAAGGAATTAATTAAAGAAAAAAATCCATACAATGGTAGGCATGTCAATATGAAAAGGATGTCCTACACTACTCCTCTAAAAATTTGTGAAGCTTTTGTTGAAATTATACAAAAGACATAGCAAATTCTATATAACAAGAACAAAAAATAAATAAAGGAAAGTGAAACTATGCGCATAAAGAAAAATATTAAAATGCGATATACTCGTATGTACGTATTACCTACTGTACGTTGGAGCAATATTGTAGGAAGAAGGAATTCTGCTCATGTGAGCATAAAAGGGATTCTTTCATATTGTGCTCCCAGCATTTTGTATGGGTTTTCCTTCCATTGTATGTATGTACCCAGCATATGATATCTTTAAACATCAAAATACAAATAAACTTACCCCGTTCCCAGTGGATCTTATCGATCGGGTAGCCAGCGACGGGGCATTTTACTATTAAATCGCTTCCCGATATTCCTGTTATTTTTGGCATTTCCCGAATATACGGAAGACCATAAATGTTTACTTTAGCACTGTGCGATACTCTGCAAGTAAAAGATACAAAAAAAAGTTTGTTAAAAAAGAATAAATGACAAGTAAAACACCAAAAACAGCAAGACGCAACGAATTAGAAGTAAAACGACAACGACATGTAAGGGATGACACATTTTGACACTCCATTTAACGGTGAAGCCATTTTCGTTTAGTTTTTTTATGTGATTGCTTTTTAGGTTTCATGGTTTATGAAGTGCGATTGATATCAATTGCGAGAATTTGTTCTCAGTGCACGGTGGATATACGGATGGTTACTCGTATATGGATTGTGACTGTGAGGGCTGCCAATATTGAAGGTGTGGTATTGTTAAAGTTGTGATTTTGAATAGAACCCTGTAATAATTGCAAGAATAGAACCCTGTAATAATTGCAAGAATTGAATTAGATTCTCTACGAAGAACATCAGTTTGGGAAAACTGGAATGCATATTTTAAAAAGGATTGAATGTAATTTGCGCAGCGTAAGCCAATGTGCAGTCGCATTAAAATTGTACGACACGAGTATCATAATACATATTATGTATGATTAAAATAGGATTTTGGATGTATTCAAGCGTTAGACTGAATTAAGATGGATTTGTTTTCAATTTTTATTCAGTTGAAGCCCATAAATTTACATTGCGGGCTATCCTTTAAAGCAGTAGGTAATAGCAAATGCATTAAGACATGACAGGTAATGATAGTGAATATCGCCCGCCTAGAGACTGAACAAATTATTTGGGATAAAGGAGCCAACTTCTGTTCATTCAATTGAATAGATTTTTTGAAAAGCGTTAAAAAACAGGATGCCTCGCAAATATAACGTTGATTATAAAATATCATAACTGAAAAGTGGTAGCATTAAACACAAATGCTATTTTTTGAATAAAGGGGAAATGAGGTGATATGTATCTTATCGGATCTATTTTCGCTGTCGAATCTGATATTCAATGTAACTTTTAAGTTTTGTTCATACAGCGGGTATTTGTTTGCCATTTTTGAACGTAAGAGGTGGGTTGCCGTCGTTCGTTTTTCTTGTTTTTGTGATTGTTTCCAATCGTGGTAGCTGTAATACCGGTAGCGAAAGTCGAATCGGAGTAGGTGACGGAAGACGTGACAAATTATTTAAAAAGTTAAATTAGTTAATTTAGAGAATTTGTGTGCAATGCAAGTTATATGTTGTTAAGTCTACTAACAAATTGTATTTCTGTCAAAAGTGGAGTAAAAAGACTATCGTATAATTGAGGGAGTATATGTATATGAAACTAATTGAAGACGGCTTAGTCTCAGTGGCTAGGCAACTAAGCGAGTGGTCTCAGGTTCAACCCCAGAGAAACACAAGTTATGCATCAAGGTTTTTTCATGTCATGTCATGTCTTTCGTGAGTTTCTGTCGGGACCGGGTCCGGGAGTAAATATAACAGTCGGCTTAAAAATCTGCAAAAAATTCACAGAAAAGAGCATGTATGCAAAAAGCCGTCAAAAATTGTTAGTGAACTGTCAAGGCTGATAAGTAACATCGGAGGCCCGAGACAGAGTAAGAGACTACTCCTTGCAGGAGCTGCGCATTAAGAGTCGCCTGTGCATTTCAAACAGTTTTGAACGATGCCATACTCGTAGTATTTTCAATGCTCTAAGAACCGAGCGAGTTCGAAATGGCCGAGTAGGGGACGAAAACAGAAAATACGAAAAAATCGCAGCATCGCTGTTTGGTAACAACAATGGAATCGTTAAAAGAAAGAGGGACACATCTTCTCATCCCAGTGATCTATGCATGGATTGATCGTGCTCATGGCGAAACAAACTTCTATATTTAACTTAGTTCTTGAAGGCCATGGCTGTTACAGAGAATATCTCTTTAAACGCGGACATGAAACCATCCCAAAAGCGGAACATGTGTTTTTTCTTTGTCCACGATACCAAATCGAGAGAACCGCGCTACAGGACAAATTTGGGGAGTGGCCAACTCCCGATAATGTCGTAAATTACATGCTTCAGAATAGTGAAAACTGTACCATTGTAAGTGGTTCGAATACTCTGCGACCTTAGGCGTTTCGAGAGAGAAGATAAAATTCTTTGAAATTTCCTACCAGTAAATACATGTGAAACAGGCAAACAAATTTAAATAGCGGGATGTGTAGTAGCAGAAAAAATTAAATGAACTATCTATGTTTTTAGGTGCAAGTGTATTCGTGCTGCTAATTTACTTTAACATGGTACACACTTAAACATGGTACACACTTAAGCACTGAAAACAGCTTGTAGGCAGTTTCTCTTAATTCTTGTTTAGCTTTGCTGACAGTTTGCTTGGGTCCTTTCTTAATGGTCCTACTGCGTCAACTATTTATGTATACTGTATTTATTTATTGTCAACGTCAGTGATTGTGTTTTGAATTATGTTTGCCAGAGAACAGCGACAAAAAATCGTATATATGAACGAAGTATCTATTATACATTACTTAAAGGGCGCCCCTCCCATTTACTGGCATTCTGGAACAACTGACTTACTAAGCTTTAAATTGCGATTTTCTTTTCTGATTGTCGTAATTACATAAAGACTAAAATCAAAGCAGTCAACAATATTTACATATTATAGCCGACCCATGACGTAAACAATTTAATTTAACATTAAAGGACGTTTTGTATTTAACTTTTAAATCAATCAATTTCCACTTACTTGCCAATGGCGTTCTGTGCCGTACACGAATATTCACCACCATCCTCCTCTTTGACATTTGACACATTGACATGACTGATGACATCGTCATGTATCGTTACATATTGTCCAACAAGAAATCTCGAATTGTCCGGTATCTGTGGAACAACACATTGGTTCAACAAGTGGTCAACATGCGGGTGTTTGTCCATTCATTCCAAAAAGCCATTACACACATCCGCAGCAACAGCAGGATAATAATATTATCGATCCAAATAGAGCAAGGCGAGTACAAGGTGTCCGGAAATAATTCCATCAAATGAAACAACAATAAATGGGAAAAATACCGGATATCGGCGATTAAAATGCGTTAACAAACAAAGCAAAAAAAAAGGAACCCTTGGGGGTTGGGCGAAATTGATTTACATTGTAGAAAAAATAGTTTTATATTTACCGGAAATCCGTCCAGAGACCATGTAAATTGCGGAAGTGGATTCCCTGTTGCTACGCATTTCAATGAGACCGTTGGTCCCGGCTGCAATGTCTGCTCGGAAAACCAGTAAAGTAGTTCCGGTGAGGCATCTGAAATGGGAAATGTCTTTATTTTATTTTTTTATTTTATTGTATATTTGATACAGTGATAGAGGGGTTTGCATTTTGTCGAGCGAAATAAAAGGAAATATCCCTCTTGATTGCCCTATAAACTGTCTTGTGTCGGTTTTCTATCGATTGCCTTTGACTCCTAATTGTGGTTATCATCAGCATATACAGAGCCATATAGAATGTCCTAACAAATTGCAATTTCTTCACAGCTGGAAGTGAAGCCAAAGCGCTCATACGGCAAAATGTCCCTTTTAGGCGGGTGCTTTATTGTTTCTTTTGGTATCCTGTTGGCGGAAATTTGTTTCTTTCTTTGAGGGTGGTGGACATTTTATTGGTCTTAATGTTTGCAATAGAATGTGGAGGAGGACTAATTTTTCATTTCAATCGATCCACAGTCCTTGAAAATACGTTACACAATAGGATATAGATAGGCGGAGAATTGATATATAGGTATGTAGTTTGGGAATCCCATTTTAAAATTGTTTGTTTCGTAGAACATGTTGCTTGGGAATTTGAATATTTTTCTAAACTTAATTAGGTGTCCGCAATACAATGAAATCAGTTCAGTTGTTAAAATTTTTATTCTTTTTTAAAATTAATTTTAACCAAGATATAACATAACTCTTATCCTCGCAAAATATGTGAAATAAAAGCAGACAAGGAGGCCAATCGACAAAACCACGTACCTAGTTACTGAACTGCTCAGAAAATTCAATAATAGGCGTTTTTCTTTTTTAGTTCAGAGCACAACCTGAACTGTTTTACAAAAAGTTCGTGTTTCTTTTTTAGCTCAGATGAATCAGAACTTAGCATTTTTGTTTCAGAGCGCGATCAGAACGCGCTCTATGAGCTCAGAATAAATTGACTGAGCAGGCTGAGTGAATAGCTGATATCACACTTCCAGTCACATTTGACAGAAAAAAAAAACAGGATAAGCAAAATAGTTGAAATGGTGGACGGATCTTGTTGTTTTGGAACTGAAAATTAACCAATTTAATAAATAACAATTAATAAATATTAATTTATGCATTTATGACAACTATGTGCTCAAGTGTGTTTCATAAATACCTCAGAACAATCGGAGCACGCTCGCTTCAGAGCGCGCTCATAAAACGCCTAATGAGCCTTTGAAACATACCTGAGCAGTCTTTCAAATGATGCTAGTACCGTCTACTGGATCTGGAAGGCAACAAATAAAATTAACAGGTCAATAGCTCACATTCCTCCAGTGAAAACCACAGAAGGGAACTGGGCAAAAAACAGCCAAGAGAAAGTAAACAATTTTTCAGAGCATCTCAAGCCCTATAAAGATACAAGTTACAGAGGATACGAAGAACGGTACGAAGACGATAGACCTATACAGGCGGTAACATCTAAAGAACTTGCAAAAGATGTGTTTTAAAGAAAGACTATAAATATAAAAAGCTGGTGCAGTGGCCTACTGGTTAGTGTGTTGGACTACTAAGTCAGGGTTCCCAGGTTCGATCCCCGGAAAACACACAAACTACATCTCAAGATTTTTTTCTACTGAGCCACCTCTCGCAAACGTCTGGCAAATATTGAATAAATTTCCACGAAAAGGTTAAGATTAAAAATGCTGGATTTAAGTAAAAGTATGTGCCAAGTATGCATGGAAGGTCGCGGGAGTAATAGTGATACCAGAACCTCATATTATCCAATATCTTTTCCACCAACTTGGTCTAAGGTATTTGAAAAATGGTGGATAAAAGCAAAAAATATTTAAGTAAAATCGGTAGCCCCAAGTCCCAATTCACCAATTTAAATTTAGAAATAAGAGCTCTACAATTATTGATGAAGTGCATTGAATCTCAGATAAAATAGAAAATGTATTTCAAGAGAAAAAAGTGTGCTCTACAAAATGTCTTAATACAGCACAAGCTTTCGATAAAATCAGGCACAAAGCCCTAAACCATAAACTAAGTATTAAATAGACCGTCAGCTCCCGCGCACCTACCCGATTCCCCCCTCAAATTTTGTAAAGAAAATTCTCTCTTAAATTTCCTATCTGTGAATACTTGTGAAGCAGCAAAAAAATAAATTCTAATTGGCGGGAGAAGTAAAAAAAATAATGACACTCAGCAGTGTTCCTACATAGTAGTATTTCTACCTTTTTGTGGGAATTACGATTTCCGAAAAGCCTTCCATGCGTTAAATGAAAAAACATCAAAATTGTGTGAATATCAACAATTTGACTAAAAAACATTCAAATTACATTTCACCATGAATATCAACGCACTAAATGTACATAAAAAAGAGAGTTTCCTCTAGCAACAATTTCTAGTACCAAAAAAATGCATTATAATGTTTGAAAACTGCGATTTTTATACTGAAGAATAATTTAATGTGATTTTCTTTCCGAACAATACAAATTTTACTTTTAAAGTAGGTACGGTTTGTTTCATTAAAAAATCGAGGGAATTTTAGTTTAGTGAAAAGGGAACAATTAATACGCTTCGTGGGAAAAATAAAGAGAGAGCGCTAAGAAAACTGCTGAGAGTTAGTGTATTTGGTGAGTTTCTGTCAGCTGATGGATGCGTTCTGAGAGTTTGAATTCGTTGTTTTATTTCACCACGAAAACATGTGTTTTACAAAATGCGTAAAGCGAATGTAATCAATATGAATAAATAAAGGAATAAAGTGTGAAAAATGCATTCGTTAATATAAAATAGTTTATGTTCCTATAATTATTGTGTCTGTTTTCGTTTGTTGTTGTTGGTAAAAAATTATTTCGCCTAAAATGTCGACAGAAAAACGGTAACCAATATAAAGATAAGCATTGATTAAGAACATTCAAATATGCTGTAGGGAAAAGATATACACATTTCTGTGTGGGTATGATTTTTGAGTTATACTACTAATAATAACAAATTTAACATCGACTTTAAATTTACGGAAGCTCACATTTACGAAATTTGTACGGAAGGTATAACCACTGTGAACTACTCGTACTTAAATTTAGTAAGGCCCAATCTTTTCATGAAGATTCCGTTTATTAATGGAAAACAGAAAAAAAATTAAATTTATTAAAAAATTTGATACAATTGACATAATTAAAAATTACATTTGAAATGAATTGCGTGAGCCCAGAATATTAATAATTTTGTTTTATAATAAAAAAAAAAGTCGAATAGACACAATCAACGAAAATTTGTTTTCTTTAAAATGTATACGAGAAAGAACGAAACTTTAAATATAGATATAGGTATAGGTACCCTTATTGGAAATAAACATGTTTACTGATTTGTACCCTGTGCCCATGTTCTGTAATTATAACATCGATATATTTATCACAAAAACGATATGAACTGAAAGAAAATGCTTAAAAAGTATCGATGCGAAAATTTATTTACTTAACTCAGGAGCATTTTCTTTCAATTCATATCGTTTTTGTGATAAATATATCTATGTGATAATAAGAGAACATGGGCACTGATATGTCTCACACATTTAAGTTTTGCTGCTTACAATTTTCTTTTAATTCCTACGATTCAAAATCATTACCTAGTAATAATTTTTTTTTTATATTAATAAGCTTCTTTTTTTATTTTTGTCAATGATTCATAAGTTCATCGATTTCCATTGTTTACAACAAAAAATGTAAACATCCCGTACCTACTACATAAATTATCAAGGTAAAATGAAAGAAATCCTAATATCTAATGTATATCTACCATGCGTTTTAATATAATTTGGTACTAAATTCACCACACCAAACCCACCGCTTTCTTAACACGTCCCGATAACGGGCAATTATTTGAATTATTTGAATTTTTTCCAATGTTACCACGGAATAAACTGTCAGAGGCATCTGTCAGGTTAGTATGTGCAAGTGTATGCGTGCGTCTAATTTACTTTGACATTGGCACACATACTTTGGCAAATAGTAACACCGAAAACAGCTTGTAGGCAAATTCTCTTAAGTTGAAAGAGCTGACGGTCTATTTAATACTTAGTTTATGAGAGTGAGTGAATACAATATGTACTTAAATTAGGGAAACGGCATACAGAAGAACGTATTACATTTCAAGAGAAATTGGCCGCATTCAAGAATCTAGTCATCTTAAGAATCTAGTCATCTAGAATGGTCGGGAACGTCACGTTTTCTACGTCAGCCACATATGAGAACTGTCAACTTAGTACTGAGTCACGAATTTCTTGACTAGATTCGTCGGCTACCCCTCCATAAACGTCAACTGAAACAGCTGCTCTCATATCCGATTTCGACCAATTAAAACCGAGATTAACTGAGAGAGCTGTCAGACTTACTAACAGCGTTGCCACTAAATTCTTTAGCAAATGTAGTACGTCAGCTAACAAAATGTAGCATTTTCAAACAAAATGTAGTACCTGTTTTTTTAATTTTTTTATTGACATTAAAATTAAGTAACAAACAAATAAATAATAATGACATAACAAAAATATAATTTTAGTTCACAAAAAAATAGCAGAAAAGAAAAAAAATAATGCTGTAAAATTCTAGTCCAAGTCCGAATCTGAAACTACTTTTAAAAACCGATCCATATTTGCTATTTGCAGTTGTTGTGGGTGCAGCGTGCAGCACAATAAACAAACAAATTTAAATTGGCTGTCAGCTGTTAATTCAGCTGATAGACAGAGACAGTCACTTCATGTCGTACCTATGTAAATGACAGCATTCATCTGAAGATACTTTAGAGTGATGGCAAGTTTTTAAACCGATTCTTTTAGTTATAAAAGCACGTGGGGGAAATTTGAAATGTTGTTCGTAAAAAAGTAATATGGTTAGACGGATTTTAAGAAATGTAGTACTTTGGGGTAACGATGTAGTATGTAGTACAGCGTTAAAAAATCTGCCAAATATGTAGCATAGTACTAAAGGGTGATTTTTTAGCTGGTTTGGTTTTGGCAACACTGGTTTTGACAGCTGACGTGTGTTTAGTACCTTGTGTCACTGTCAAACAGCTTCAGTTTGGTTTGCAATTTAACCATGGATCGTCTTACAAATGAACAACGCTTGCAAATTATTGAATTTTACTATCAAAATTCGTGCTCGGTTCGAAATGTTCATCGCGCGCTGCTTCCATTTTATGATCGGCATTCTCGACCTTCTGAGCAGTCTATTCGGAAGATTGTGACCAAATTTCGCACCAAATTTACTTTGTTGGACATTAAACCACCAACACGTTTACGTACTGTGCGTAGTGAAGAAAATATTGCGGCCGTATCAGCTAGTGTGACAGAAGACCGCGAAATGTCGATTCGGCGCCGTTCCCAGCAGTTAGGCCTTTGTTACAGAGATGATAACAAACTTTTTTTTGCCCGAAATGGAAGTTCTTGACTTGCATGATATGTGGTTTCAACAAGACGGTGCCATATGCCACACAGCACGCGAAACAATGGCGCAATTGCGAGGCGAGTTTGGTGAACAGTTAATTTCACGTTTCGGGCCGGTCAATTGGCCGCCTAGATCGTGCGATTTGACACCATTAGATTATTTTTTGTGGGGGTATGCCAAGGCTAATGTGTATAGGGACAAGCCCGCTTCGATTGACGCACTGGAAGCCAACATCCATGCATTCATTCGTGAGATACCGGCCGATATGTGTGAAAGAGTATGCCAAAATTGGACTCAGCGGATGGGCTACCTGAGACGCAGCCGCGGTCAACATTTGCATGAAATTATCTTTAAACATTAAATTGCAAGGTTCAAACTATCGATTCAAATAAATATTTTATTAATTTTTTCGAATTTTTTGTGTTTTTTTTTAAAAAAAAGTTCTAAACCTCTTAAAAAATCACCCTTTACATATGTAGTACAAGTGGCAACGCTGCTTACTAAACTAGATACTTGAACGTCCCCATTAACTTGTATAAAATGATGGCGGCATTCAAAGAAAAAGAAAAAAGGCGGTGTGCAGCGGCAGCGTTAAAAAAGCACTGAAATATTTTTTTTAAGCACTAAAAAAGCGCCTAAACGCTAAATTTACTTTTTCGGCACTAAACATTTTGGGGCACTAAAACTACCGCTAAAAGCACTGACTTGGTAACGCTGGCTGCAATAATAATGAGCACGATGCGTGTGCTGTGGGAAATATTATGAACAAATGTACTTACATACAAAAGGTAGGTATATAAAGCGATTTAGCTGAACATCTTTGCTCGTGTTTAAACGATATAGAAAGCTATACGGTAAGCTATACACTGTTTGGTAATACGTCAAAGGTAATTATTACACAAGTAATGTATTTTAAAAGATGCAATTGAAGTGAATTGCGATAAAAAAAATATTTCATAACAACTGTTATTGCCGTTGTTCCCTACTCCACAAAATTTTGTCATTTATATGTATGTGTATAGGTACTCTTCTAGTTTTCTGGGCAACAAGACTTATATAATTACAGCGAAATATAGTTACCTCGCTTCGATACAAAGAGTAGCAAGTGAAAGCAATGAAATTTTTGTATTTTTACAAGGACGCTTAAGGAACGTTCAGCGCTATCTACTATCTACTGTGGCAGGGTTGGTGCAAAACACGCGCAAAGAAACACAAACAATGGGGAAAATCGTATCTAAGTTCTGCGAAAAAAATTGCAGAAAACTCAATGGTGGGCGGTCTGCTTCAAAGTTGGCTTCGTAAATATGTTTCAGATAGATCAAATTTAAACTAAATTTAAGATTTAAAGTCTTTAGATACGTGTGATTTGAATTTTAATACGAAACTTGTTGCGATATTTCGAATTTCAGTTTCCTCCATTGTTGAAAATTCCCATAAAAAGGAAAAAGCTGCAGCAGATTCTTCATGACATCGAAACGACGAGAAATTCGAGCAATAATCGAATCAATGATCACGAAAAACTTTTTTTTTCTTTAGATTTGTTTATTCGTCTAATTCCGTTGGTTCGTTGTCTTGATTTTCTTCGAGGTGCCTCTTCAATTGCCTTTTTCCGTGCGATAAGAATGACACTGAGGTATCTCTTAATGCCAGTCGGAACTGTTTTACATTCGTATAAAATGACATCCCAGTGGTTGTGATTCAGTTGCAAATCAGATATTAAACTTTGAGGTTTGAATATCTACAATTAACCCCAATTGTGGCTTTAAAGATATCGTCTTGATAAAAGTACTAAATAAATCTTCTATGCCAGCGCACTCATGCCGGACTATCTCTTGGGTATGTGGATTCATTGGTTCAGTTCGAAATTATCCACGAAGGATGTCGAGTGACTGAAGGCTTTAGTTAAATTTGCAATTGAGAAAATTAAACGGTTGAGTTCCAAATTTAAACTTTCGCTGGTCTCTGATCGAGCGACCGTTAAAAAATTAGTTTCGGCATGAAATGTGAATCTTAATACGAAGTCATTACTTACTTCGAGGAAAAATGTAATCGCCCTCAAACAGCAGCAACAGAAGAAATTATAAAGAAATACGACCGATGAACGATAGAGTCGCAATTTTACCCGGAATATCGAGATAATTAGAGATCAAATATAAAACGTAACGATCAAGGATGTTTTTCGCATATTTTAAAAACTCCCACTTAAATAAAGTTTCGAATTTAAATGGCCATGCAACAAGCTAAGCATTAAGGACCACATAACACCCAACAATGCGTGCAGCAAACATTGCAAGCGTTTGCAAAAAGCTCAAACTCAAAAGGTATTCCTTTCCCTTCCAAGGCACAGTAAGTATTGGCAACATTCAACTTAAATCGCGTACTCAGTTCAATTCCTTCTTGCGGAATTTTGCATTCTGCCCAAAACTCACCTCCCAACTGCAGTTCAGCAGTTGACTGTATTTGTTCCCATTCGTTTGACACAAAACATTGGTACATTCCCGGATCGTCCTTAGTCACCTTTTTTATAATCAGTCTTGGCGGATCTGTAAGTATCTGTAGAGGTAGGAAAAACAAAAGAATAAATAAATTAAATAGAACATCGCACTATACTCGAGTACTTCAAAACAACCGCAGCAGCAAGAGCAGCTTTATTCACAGCGTCAAATGAAAATGACATCGCGCGCGCTTACGAATGTGGGTCAAAACCTTGTTCACCTTAAAACATAAATTTACCACAATCACACTGAGGGGGAGGCGAGGTCCCATTTTGCATAGCTCCCCTCGCAGTCGGTCCGTCATTATCTTAAATTTTATTAAGTATCCTTCGCCAACGAACGTCGGAAACAAGATTATCTCGTTCTAATTCTGTTTCCATGCGACTGAATGGGTTAAGAGGCAAAAATCAGAGCTCAACCGTCATGCTCAACTATGCAGATGCATCCCCTCTGGATGTACCGAACCCACATTCGCCGCAAAATTCACTTATCTATGATACTTTCTGTGTGTTTGAGTGTGTGTGTGTGTGTTTTTTTGTTTCCACTTCGTGGGTGGATATATGAGGCTGAGTGAGAATACTCTTGATATACGTACCTCAACTCGATTATCTCTCAGAATTGGTTTTCCATCATGTAACCAATTAACGTCGTGCACAGGATGTCCAGATACTATGCACTGGAACTGTGCGTCCTTGTCCACATCAACTGTCTGTACCTGCGGCTGGAGATGAGCGGTTAATGGCGCTGAAAGAGGAAATAATACCGTACACGTGTGTATAACCTTTTATATCATGGACTTGTGTCGTCGCCTTTTGCAACCAAGGTACATATAGTCAAATTTCATTAGGACGGTGCTGTGTACTTTTTTAGCGACAATGAAAAGGAATTTCGAATTTAGGACACAGGGATATTCGCACAGGAGATGAGGTTATCACTGTCTGTCCACATAGAATTTCTGAGCTGCCATATCCTTTATATTTAATTAAATTTCATTGAATACCTGTGACAGTGAGTGACACTTGGATTGTTTCCTCTCCGGCAGTATTGTTCACCCAGCAGAGATATTTGCCACTATCCTCGAGTCGAGCCTGCAACAAGGAAATTAAAAATACCGAGAAATGGAACAAAACTGTAGACGGGAGGAGTAGCAATTAGGGGATATGTTTGGTCCGTCTGTCTTTGTACTATATGCTTGAGTGGGAATGTAATGCACAAGGACGTTTAACGTGAAAGTTATATTTTACACATCGTTAAGCTGGAGCGTTCTCCACTTCTTCGGGGATGATGTTGTTGTTGGTGCCTTGCTTACCTTTGTGATTTTCAATAGCCCTGCTGATATCATGGTTATCCGATCGCTTAGCTGAAGTGGCAAAAGTTGTTCGTTCTCCTCCTTGAACCATCTGGAAACGGAAAAGTGTTTTAAGTTTAATCCAGTGCGGCACAAATGAAAGGACGCACACATTTGAGTAAAGTGGATTTCAGCAGCACATGGAAAGGGTAACAAATTGTCACACTTTTATGCTTTAATATTAAATGCAACCGTAGAATCGAAGATGTCTGAAACACTTGCTGTTTTAGCCCAATAAGCCTAAATAGGATCATGCCTCTCCGAGCTACCGTGCACTGAATATACTGTATGGACTTTCTACTTATCTGCTTATGTAGCTTCCAAGAAAACAATGAGTGCCGATAAACTGAATCAGACTAATAATGTGCTCGAAATTTCAGTTAAACTACTAAAAATACTTCCAAAGGCTGATAGTTTCTGTTGGAAACTAATATCGGGCTGAAATGCATATTGTCGTTGGGTTGGGTACGAAAACTCCAAAACTAAAATCCCCAACCTGAAATCCCCAAGTCAATATCCCCAAACCCAAAATCCCCAAATCAAAAATCCCCAAATCCAAAATCCCCAATAACAAAATCCTTAAACATAGATTCCCAATATTTGGAGTGTATCTAAGAATTGATGTTTGGCGCCAAACATCAATTCTTAGATACACTCCAAATATTGGGAATCTATGTTTAAGGATTTTGTTATTGGGAATCTATGTTTAAGGATTTTATAAATTAAAACTATAACTCATTTTTCAATTATATTCAAGGTAATAACTAATATAATATTACAACTTAAATTAAAAAACAAAAAACCCGACTAACTGTAAAAATAAGAATTGAAAAGATATGAACAAGACACATTCAAGTTCGTACACCTAACTTATTGACAATCGGAGACTATATACCTACAAAGCCTACCAAATATATGAGTTTTAAGTACCCTCCGACTGCCAAATAGTTAGGTGTACGAACTTGAATGTGTCTTGTTCATATCTTTTCAATTCTTATTTTTACAGTTAGTCGGGTTTTTTGTTTTTTTTAAATTATATTTTTTTTTTCATACGACTTTTCAGAATGCTGCAACAATCACACAGTCTGCGTCGGAGTTGCTTGTACACTGTACTGTACAGGCATGATGAATGAAAGAAAAGTATAGTTTTTACCCAACTGCGTAGTTGAAATTTAATGTAGTAAATGTTCAAATTTGTTCAATTGTTAATATCTTTTTAGCCTATGACACTCCGGGGAGGAATACGAATATAATGACACCTCACTCTTCAAAATCGGTCAAGACGTTTAGGCAAGCGGGCGTCCCGTAGGAACGTACATAGGATACGCGCGAAACACATAACCCTCCCTGTGTACAGTCGGGTAAAAAGGACTTCAAGAAAGAAAATCTTGCTTTTCATTAATTTTTTTGTGACCACAACACTTTTGCAAAACTATTCCTTCCGCTTCGCACCAGACCATCTAAATTCGTTTTTTTTTGTTCTTGAATGCAAATGGTAGCCATACCCATCAATAAACAATTTTTCTTTGCCCTTCTGTGATTTTATTACGTTAATTTCCATAGCTGCCGATTTAATGTTTCTCCGCCAAATGCCAATGTAGAAATGAAGCGACAAGCGGTAAAACTTGTTTGCTAATGAATCGATAAGCGGTACATGTACAATCGTCGTCTATATACATACAATCGGTATGTAAATACAATCATTGTCATCTACTGTGGAGATTTTGCATTTGCAAAACGTTTGGGGATTTTTCATTTGGGGATTTTGTACTTGGGGATAGTCAATTCGGGTATTTTTCAAAAGGTGGGGATTTTGGGGTTTGGGGATTTTGCACTTGTGTATTATGTAGGTATCCCATTGTCGTTCCCTCTCTGCATAAAGGTACCTTTAATAAATACTAAGAAATTCTTAGAGTAAACAGAAATGCATTCAAACCGATGCTAAGGATGCGCATACCATCGGAGATATAAATATCGGCATGGGAAGTCGCGAGAAGGCATAGGTTTATCTTTGAAAAATACAGCCTCTGTGGAATGGAATTTTTACTATTTACCGTTTAAAAGAAAAACAAAACACAACACATATGGAGTGTGGAAAGAGATTTTGTTTAACAAAGTGCTGGACAGAATAAAAGATTTTGATGTTTTGAAGCACTGCTAGTGAACAAGCTAACTGACTGGATATCTTCCAGACATTTGCAGGACGAATGCATGGTACTATTCACAATAATCGATACAGTTAAGGCAATTAGAAAGTAATACATACTTTTACTATAGACATTCAAAAGGCTGCTTGGGCTGCAACTGCCGCACCTGAATCATGTAGTGAAGTAAACAAATCCTAATGAAATATCCTAAAAAAAATATGCGACCGAACATCTGCAAAGAAGAAAGCTCTTCAATGCCGGCTTATTAATAAGCTCAGAGAAGAGATCAAATTATTAAAAAATGCGGTAAAATACCATAAAAATCCGTCAAAGAAAATAAAATGACCAACGGCATACATACATTCCGGCAGTTAAAAATAGCAGTGGGAAATGGGCAAAAAACAACCAAACACTTATGGAGATAATGATGATTTCTATCAAAAAGAATGAATGGAAATACCAAAAATAAAATAAGATAAAAGACCGACCCGAAAAATCTCTGGGATTGGATCTTATTACGAAAGAAATTCTGAATTCATCCACGGGTTTAATTATTTTTCTTTCTTATCTGTCTCAAATCCGAACAAGACCTTTTTTTTAGAAATCCTTTACGAGTATTTGCGAAGGCAAATAGATAAGAATCACTTTTACTGCCTTAAACACAAAACATTCGCTTGATTTTTTTTTGTTGGGGAGATTGTGCAAAGTGCAACGCCTTATGCAATACATTTTCCAATATGGGCGAAGTCTAGTTAATCGAAAGGGATTAGCAGACCACTGCAAAAAGTCAGCTATTTTCTCTTAACAAAAGTTAAGCGGAAATATCGCAACCAGCAGTCATTCAAATAAAAAAAATATTTACTTCAGGGGTTCTTACAAAAAAATTTTGTAACGACATTCTATTACTGAATGTTCCGCATCCCTTTTGCAGTTTGCAGGCAATTATCGTAATGCCAAGGCTTAACATAAATGTCACACAAACTGTTATATTGCTTTGTTTCACAGTAAGGATCCGAGGCTGCTGACATTGTCCCGTGTATTTTTTTTCTTATTTAAATAAAAGGAAAAAGGGAACGTTTAGATAAAAATGTTCGTAGCGCAAACATTTACGACATTTTATTTTTGAATAATAAATTAAGTCCCTCTTTACTTGGTCCAGTATTCTCTATTTCTATTTAAATTCTTCTTCCTGTTCTTATACATTTTTCATCCAAACGTGTTTTTTTTCCCTAACGATGCTTGAATTTTTATGTGCAAGCTTCTTTCATATATCTACCGTTTTTAAAATATAGCTGAAAATGTATAGTACGATTTGTGTGGGTCATATCCTATTTTGCAAAAAAAAAAACTAGGCCGAAAGGACAAGATAGCAACATATAGTAAACAGCTTTTACATAGGTACAACAAAAGAGCGCGCATATAATTATTATGTTGATCGGAATAGAAAAGAGGATATATACAACATGGAAGGCATGGGTATGTGCATACAATGTGGAGGGATAACCTTTTTGGTATAATTTATTAATTGCATGCAATGTCTCATAGTCTATGTAAGACTTTCCGCAAAAAAATTAACTAACATGGTCCATTGTATAAATATGATTGAAGGTGTAGGAATAGGTTTAAGTGTTTTGAGCTTTTAGTCTAAAGAACACGAAATTATTGAACTGAATACGTGGTGGAAGGACAAAGATCCGCACTCCACAGAACATTAAAGTTCAGGGAATTGTAAGCGAACAACTTTTGACTTTATATTTGATTTAATTATTGAAATTCCCACGAATGGGCTATTGTTGTTGTTTGCAGTTGGATAACACCTAAACAAATTAAAACGAATGTTAGCTATTTATGGAATGTACTTATTTTTATCTGATAACGAAATCTTGCCACAAATCAAACAAAGAAAAGCTCTTGCCACTTTGTTTCTTTACTGTAGGTATAGTTGACACAACACATGGTTTGCAAAATCGTTAACCTTACATAAAAGGCTTCACCTCTCTCTCTGCATGTACCTGCCGTTAAGTATAATTTTTCGCAAAGTTGTTCAATTTCAAAATTTAAAGAATTTTCCTCTTCTAAAAGATGAACATTTTCTGCCATAATCTCAATCGTGTGTATACAATGCCTGACTTACAGCCGACGAAATGATATAAGCACAATATAAAGGTAAAAAAAAATCAAATTAAAACCAGCTAAACATGTGAGGCGCCGAGAAAAAAATTGCATTCACAATAACACAAAATGTAATTCAATTCAAAATGTTGGCTTAAACTCACCTATACGTTGGCACAGGGTGTCCTTGGGCTATACACGGCAACGTTGTCTGCCCATTAAGTACAACATGCCTCATTGAATGTTTCTCCACGTTTATCCTTGGCTGTACCATACCCTTGGGCTCCGTTACAATGATTCGTCCTGGATATGTTGATATTTGAATTTCGCCTGCATTAGAATGAGAATACACACAGTTATACACACACATAAAAAGAGCAAGCAGTGATGGAAAATAATAGCACAAGGATTATTATTGAAAACGTGTATTTAACGCTTGCAGGTGGAGTGAATATAAGGGCAACATAAATGGAGTGCATTTCAGAGTTTATTTACTCTGCTCCGGATCCGGATGCACGGATAGCAACAGAGAAGCAGAACGAAAACATTAATGGCCCTTGAATGGAATACAAATTAATAGCTGTATCTGGGTTGGGGGTGCAAATAATTTCAAGACTTCAAACAGGCATAAGCTTACCGAATTATGCGCTCTAAGATTTAATGCGCAAATAGTAATGCATTGCACTCGATTACACCACGCAACAGCATCCACGGACGTTGAATAAATATATGGCCTGCTATTGGAATGACACCGGTGGCGCTATGTGAGATGTATATAATGTGAAACAAAATGCGCAACCACACGCCCACTAAATATGGGATTTTCTCTATTTAATTACAGAAAAGCTCGAGTGGAGTAACCGTACGCGTTAAACGATGATAAATCATGTTGGAAGGACCTTCTATACCTCAGAAAGGTTAAGAGAGGTAGGCTTTTTCTAGTAAAGCAAGCAAGGGTGGCAGTTTGTTCGCATTACGAAGTTATAGATGTTTTGTGGAGATTTTAGGGAGCTCGCAGTATAAATCACTGCATGTACTAGTAATAAAAAGTTATGGGCTGGACGGCGGCTGGGTTGTTGGGTGATTTGCGCTCAGAATAGAGAATATTTGTTTCCCCAAATCCGAAAAGGAAACTTTTTTCTTTACTGGTCATGAACAATGAATGAAGTGAATTTTACTCAGCGCCGTGAAAGTTAGACGAAATAAGTTTTGCGAGGGTTGTATATTTGTTAAAAGGCTTTTACGAATTTTTTTTTTTGTTTTTGTTTTAAATGAAGACAATTATTGCTATTAATAAGAATACGTAGGTACTAAGGGAGATATTGCACATTTGCTAAAACGGTGTGGTTTTTGAAATATAGAATTTCGCATAAATTGTGGTAAAATTTATAGCACCACTTTTTTTACTAATAATAGGTGCACCATTACTGCCATCATAGCAGATTCTATTCATAAAAACGAAGGACATCTACTGCGAAATAAAATCGATGTACATATATGTATGTATAATATACTAGCTGGTATACGTAACTTCGTCTGCGTAGAATAAGTACTTCGAGTAACTCAATTAAAATATTCATATCAACAACACCGCCACTTATCGGGTCCAAAACTATCATATCTTTCAATCCAACCAATCAGCCCTACAAATTAAAATTAAACTGGTAAAATACGCAGCAAATATATAGTTCTTACCAAAACTATAGATACTCTTTATTATTACTAAGTTGAGGAACTTCATTCCCTTCACGTTTTGTTTTCGCGACAAAAAGTAGCCTATGTCATTCTCGGAGGTCCCATCTATATCTATCCCTATAGGTACCAAAATTAATACAAGTTGGTTTTGCGGCCGTGAAAAGGAAACAATCTGACTTTCGCATTTATAATATTAAGATTATATCAAGACTACCTTGAATTTTCGGTGCAAATGACAACTGACAACAAAACTATGTTTTGAAATAACAAAGTGATGCCAAATTCGTACAGTTATTTTGTGATCACCTAAAGTATTTGACTATTACAAAAGTATCATCTATCACCTTACCTTACACAAAATTTTGTTCATAAACTAAGCTCCAGCGCTCCTGTCTAATTCCCCCGCAAGTTTTGCAGTGAACAGTGAAATGTGATAATTGTGATTTGTGAATACGTGTGAAAAGTTATAAGAGTATCATGTTTTCACTATAATACTCTTGTATCTGTAATCCATTTTGCCGTCGACTCTCTTTTATTGCGTCGGCGTCGTTTGTACGGGCAGGATGAATGAAATAAAAGTATTTACCCTGAATCATAGTTTGTAGTTTGTACACAGAGTTTGCGTAGATGAATTTAATGTAGTTAAACTCAACTTTTTCAATTGTTAATATTTTCAAAAAGTAAAAATAAGAACTTAGAAAATCTCTTTTTTTACACGTCATTTGTTAAGATTGGTTGAGCTTGTGAACCGCAAGAGGTAAATATATATTACAAAACTACAGAAATAATATAGACTGGATTTTAAAAGTAAACCACCTAAAAATTAATTGCACAATCCGAAATTAACGTTTGGATTGATTGTCGATGTACACGAACATAGCCAATTGCAGTGTGAACTTCATCAAACTGAACTCACCTCCATGAAATCACTTTTCGCTGGTAATTTTCACAAAAAATCAAAACAATGTATTTAATCAAATTGATAAAAATTTGATAAAACTTGGAAAAAATGCTAATAAATCGCAACGCACGTCTGCAGAGCACATAGTATGCAATTGAAAGACTGTGCAAATGAATCAGCTGCCAAACGTTGATGCACACAACGCCATATACTGGCAATACCGGAACCAGCATTTGAAATCATGTTCGTTTTTAATATGTGACAAAAAACATTGCTACAAAAACAAAATTTGTCACACAAATTTGGTGCAAAAACAATTGTCGCAAAAAATTATGAAAAAAATTATGTAACGTAAACATAAACGTCATCTATTATGAAAATGGTGTGAAATCGTATGGGAAAATTAATTTTCTTTAAAAATTTTTATTTGGTATTTTTCGGGAATTTTTTGAGTATTCTTCTTGTTTGGCCGGAGACCAGTCCGAATTGGTGCGAATCATCAAAATCGGTCCAGGCGTTCTTGAGTTATAATGCGATTTCCGTATTCAATTGACTGGCGATATTCCGAGCTCTACTTGCATTACGGGTTTGATGCGAAAGGTTAGATCTTCTGGTTCGAGGCATTGTGAATAACACTGATAATTATAGGATGTTCTAACTTCACAAAATAAATATCTTCGTTGGTAACTTACCGTTTGAAAATAGAATTCAATTAAAAAAGGATGAATCATCAATTAATTGCACAATCCGAAATTAACGGCTTGATTGATACAAAAACAATTGTCTCACATATTTTGTGAAAAAATAATTGTCATAAAAAAATGGGGAAAAAAATTGTCAGAAAGTAAAGTAAAATTAAAAGTCATAAATGTATGGGAAGATTAATTTTATTCATAAATTTTTTTCCGGGGATTTTTCGGGAATTTTCTTGGGTATTCTTCTTGTTAGGCCGGAAACCAGTCAGAATTGGCGCGAATCATCGAAATCGGTTCAGGCGTTCTTGAGTTATAAGCGTAGTAACTAACATCACTTTCTTTTATATATTTAGATAAGATAAGATGACTGTGCGGTATTAGTGCCGCCTTTCATAGTACATACAATAATCTCTTTTCAACCACTTTGGCTTGACATTTATGCCAGCCTTGAAATCTGCAGCATTTTTAAAATTGGGGTGGGATTGGAAAACGAGGCGAGGCACCTTTAATAAATAAATATAGAGATAATGCAACAGGTTCAAAAGGACCCAAGCATAGCTTCTTACAACCATTCGTTTTTGTGTGAATGGAAAGGATCTAGAATCTAATGCCGAGTCCGAACGGTTAATTGAGAAGAAGACGTTTTCGAGAAATGGCGCAGTGGAAAACCGTAATTTGTGTGTTTTCCGGGAATCGAACATGGGACCCCCGGCGCAGCACTTTTAGTACAACAAATTAATTTAAAACAAATCGTCTTTGAAATTGAATTTTTCCAGGTAGGTACTTGAGTTCGCCCAGTGGTAGAACCGACCGACGAAAGAACTGAAAATCACCAATTGCAAAATTTTCAGTTGCAATTTACAAATAACATGTTTTTCGCAAATCACAACAATTTTGTCTTAAAATGATACAAAAATTTGTAAAATTGAAAACGCCGGAGATTATCAAATTCGGTTTGTTAAGATATACAATTCGAAGTATTAATTCGAGCTTGTTGTGGTGGTCGTGATTTGCGAGATTGTTTGGCGCAATTTACCACTTCAATAGATCAATTCCTCAAGTACCACTTCCCAATCTCAAATTGCAAAAAGTATTTGGTGATTCACTCACACTGAGTGATGAATCAATAAAATCGTATAATAATTTAACACTTAATTTAATTTGTTATGAAAGTAACTAACGGTGTGGAACTTTTTTATGCAGAGGCAGGCGAGAGATATTTTACTCAAGAAAGCAGTTTCGTTGATGTTAGGGGTATTGATTAATATGCAGCAAATTTATTATTATCCTATTATTTATTATTTTAGAGCATTTCGGCCTGTATTCCACGAATTACGCCTGTTATGTTATCCTGTAAGGCTTCAATCGTGTTCGACTTGTCTACATAGACTAACGACTTTACATAACCTCACAAGAAATAATCAAGAGGCGTTAAATCGCATGATCTTGGCGGCCAACTCACAGGGCCATTTCGAGAGATAAGCTGCTCACCATATGCATCCTTCAACATTTCCATTGTTTCACGAGCCGTGTGGCATGTGGCACCGTCTGGGTGAAACCACATGTCAACCAAGTTAAACTCAGCCAACTAGGGCAAAAAAAAGTCGCGTATCATGGCTCGATATCGTTCGCTGTTGACGGTAACTTTTCTTCCACGGTCGTCTTTTCACAGAGCACGAATTTTTATAATAAATTTCAATAATTTGCAATCGTTGCTCGTTTGTAAGTCTTTCCATGAGCAAAACTTGGTAACACCCTTTTAACAAAATCAGTAAGCAGAGGTAGACCTCAAGGTGGGGTGATCTCACCACTCTTATGGATTATGGTACTCGACAAAATTCTGTCAATACTCGACAGGGAAGGGATTAAAGTCGTTGCGTATGCGGATGACGTGGTCGTTCTAGTATCAGGAATGTTTCCGAACGTGATAAGTGAAATGATGGAAACAGCACTGGGTAAGATCAGCGGTTGGGCTACAATTTGTGGCCTCAGCGTAAACCCAAGTAAAACTGAACTGATGCTCTTCACCACCAAAACAAAAATACCAACCTTCTCACTTCCCCGCTTGAATAACCAATATCTTACTTTATCCACCAGTGCCAAATACCTAGGAGTCATCCTCGACCCTAAACTTAACTGGAAGTCAAACATCGAACACCGAGTGAAGAAGGCTAGTATTGCCTTCTACACCTGCAGTAAAACTTTCGGCAAGAAGTGGGGTCTTCAACCAAAGATGGTTCGTTGGATGTACACAGCAGTAGTACATCCCATCCTTACTTACGGGTCGCTGGTATAGTGGCCAGCCTTAAGCAAAGCTTATAACATCACTAAATTAAGTAGAGTCCAAAGAACAGCTGGAATTGGAATCACAGGAGCCCTACGATCAAGTCCGACCGAGGCGCTCAATGTCATTCTCAATTTTCTGCCAGTGGATCTGCATATAAAATACATTACAGCGTGTAGTGCAGTTAGATTGAAGGAATCTAAATGTTGGTCCGAACGGCCTTACGGCCACTCCAGCATCCTACTTTCCCTTCCTGACGGCATAGGTCGTCTATCTACGGACTACATTGTACCCAAACTCGACCTCCATAAAAACTTCTCTGTTAGATTCCCCTCTAGATCAGAATGGGAGGAAAATGCTGTCGTAAACGAATTTGACATACCTGTCTTCACAGACGGTTCCAAAATGAACTGTGGAGTGGGAGCGGGCATTTTCTCAACAGAACTAGACATCTCCAAATCTTTCCGCCTCCCGAACGCAGCCAGCGTCTTTCAAGCCGAAGTACTTGCAATCAAGGAGGCGTGTAGGCTGATCCTTAATATTACTACAACCAGAAAAAAAATAGGCATCTTCGTAGACAGCCAGGCCGCGATTAAAGCTGTCGGTTCTACTAAATCAACGTCAAAGCTTGTTGTGGATTGTAGGGAGATATTGACCAGGGCTTGCCATCGGTTTGAAATCACTCTCGTCTGGGTTCCCGGCCATAGGAGGGAATGAAAAAGCCGATGAACTTGCCAGACGTGGCTCTGCTCTATGCGTATCTTATGCGGAGGAAGTATTCCCTCCGCTGGGTTACGTTAAGAGAGAAATCCTCCTACACTGTACCTCAAGAGCGAAGACCAGATGGTTGAACCTGACAAGCTGTGTCATTTCGAAGAAGATCTGGTCAACCTACGATGATGCCAGAACAAACAACCTCTTAGCCAGAACGCGTATAGATGTCGCCAGACTAACGGCAATTAGTACGGGTCATTGGCCTCTAGGAACCCACGCAGCCAAGCTTGGCATCCCCCATAACACCCACTGCCGTAGTTGCGCTGACACAAACAAGAGTGAAACAGTGTTTCATCTTCTTTGTGAGTGTCCGGCCCTAGCCAAAACCAGACGCAGTGCTCTAGGTCATCCCTTTTTTGATGACCTTTCGGCCATCCATAGTATCCATTTCAATAAGATAATCAAATTTCTTAACTCCTATCGTCCGTCTCCTCCTTTATTTTTTCAGGTTTTCCGTGAGTTGTGGTCTCAAAACGGCACTCTATGCGTTATTTGTGTTTTTCCCTCGTTCGGGAAATACAGCCACTTAAACCAACCAACCAACCTATACTGAAAACTTTTCACTTCGACAGATGACGTTTGGACGCCATTACTAACCAGTGCTGCCAACCTGAAAAACTTAGCTCTTAAAAAATCACCTGTTAGTACATTACTGTTACAATATTTGTCCAAACATTTTTTCCATTGACATCAAAAGTAGGTAGTTGTCAACACCTCGCAGATATATGCCCCCGAATTAAAATTATGCGTACCGTTGCTAACTTTTAGGGAAATGTAAATAGCATTTTGGTTAACTGCTGTGCATAATTATTGCACATGGAATCAGAGGCAAGGTATTATGAAAGCGAGACCCATAACTTTGGCAGAATAAGTGTTAAGACAGTCTGAATCTGCCGAAATTGGCGGTACGAAGTTGATTTGAAAGAGAGTTGAAAGCTGAGTTAAAAATTACTTTTATTTAGTACCTACGTTAAGTCTCATGTTCGCAGTTGAAATTCAAAACTTGAAGTTTCTAAAATAATCCTACGATATTTGTGACACACAACGCACAACAAATCAGCATAAAGGATACTTTGTGTATTGCAAGACGGGGTTAAAAGTAAGAGGGAAGAGTTGTCTTGTAACATTTAAAATTTTAGGGGTTGCCCTTAAAAATAAGAGTAGCGTGAAGGAGAATTAAGTAGTCTTCTACAAAGCAAGAGTGCCTATTTAAGTCCTGTCAAGCCGAAAGAGCCAAAACCATAGCGGTAGAAGAATTTGAAAAACATGTAAATTAAAACCAATTGAGGCAATTTATTGGCCTCATCAGCTACTTCAGAAAGTTCATCAAAGGATTGATCGCTTCACTACTCACTGACTTTACTAAGTAAAATCGGGAATTCAAATGGGTCAGAAAGGAGCAAGTCGTAATAAAAGTTCATTCAAACGAATGGTTAAGAAATTCTAGTCCTGCCCTAGAGTTCTAAGTGCACCTGTTATACGAACTGTTTATTTTTTTATAAGCACATCCTTAGATTATCTATTCTGTTTGTTCTTCACAGTCTTCGAAATGTTAGTTTAGTCCTATATCCATGGAAAAAAATCAATAGTTGGCGCATGAAAAGCTCTTTCATGACAGTTATACTCTCGGATGTTTGTCAGAGAGGTGGCACAATTCAAACTCGAACTCCGTAATTACTAATTATATATGGGTAGATACTCGTAATTATAATGTTCGAGGTTGCAAAAAAAGGCCAACTAATAGTTTTGATAAAGCCAACGGTCGCTTATGCAATTTTTGCGTCCCTCGCACTTAACAAGGAAAAAAACAGCAAAGTATAGCAGAGTGTCTCCCCATCAAAGCGGGGATCATTGAAAAGTGAGAAGGTTTGGTAGATAAGTTCTGTGTATAACAAGTCTAAATTTTATATAAATCCTTAAATTCCGCCCGAATTCGGAGGAGAAAAAAAAACAAGAAGACTGCATAGTGCATACGATATATGTTCCCAGTTCATAAAAGGCCGGCAAGTGGTAGTGTAAGACGGATATACAGCAATACAGCATTGTATTCGATACAATTGAAGTTTCTTAAGGAGCATGACCATTTCTTTAATGGTTTAAAGAAAACCAGGCCACCAGTAAATCTCAAAGGAATTAAATTTCCACACACGGAATAAGAAAGTACAAGTCACAAATGTCAAATTACAAACAAACTAAGTCCGACAACAAAGTAAGTAAATATTTGCCAACCTTGTACGTAACTAGTTATAGCTACTAGATCCTTACTACACGTTAATCATTTACTCAAATCTACTGTGACAACATCAACACAAAAGATTTCCCTTACATACTCGACATGTAAAGGGAATGCTCAATTCCCTACAAACTTAACAAGCTAAATATAAGCAATCTTACATCAACCCTAAGTAGATCATCCAAAAAGCTCTCAAACTAAAAGTCAACTTCCATTAAAGTGCAGGGACTGTATAGAGCAGCTAAAAGTTGTCGAATAAAAATAAAATCAGCTCGAAACTTTGTACAAGCAATGGCATCCCTTCTCCTCATTGAATTTAGTCGATAGAAGAGTAACCTCCTCCGCTTTGACTGCAAACAATGCCTTAGCTTCACAACTAAATGATACAAATTGTATGCCACATAATTCAGAGTTGCATTCCCGGCACAACCAAACCACCCATTGAGCACTTACTCATGCATTTAATTATATCGCACAAATGCATAGATATAGATTATTAGTCCTGCGACTGCGAATGAGAGGAGATAACTCCGTCGGGAAATAGTGCAAGACATTTACTGCCACAAACGGAGGCAGACGACGAGGACGGATAACTAATATAGAAGTCAAGTTAACCCGTTGTAAGGATGTTACCCCCCACAAAGCAACAAAAACCGCAAATAAGTGGCGTGTCGATGATGATGACGACGATGAAGCCGCTGCCGTCATCCATTGGGAGCATCAGCATAGAGCAGGAGTGCATCTTATGTTTCCTCCTAATGCATGACCTGGTTTCGTACAAGGAGATAGTGGTTTCGGTTAAACTCTCCACTTGTGTGCTCTAAAGGGCTGTGTGTCAAACGTTTGTGAGGTACACACTACCAAACCGAGAAAGATCGTCTTTTACTTTTTAAAAATCGAGAATGACATGTTCTCATTTTAACCACCTCACGTGTACATATGGCAAGGGTCTCGGGGTTAGAATTGTGGCCTGTTTCCTGTACTCGCATTTCATTTCGAGGGAATTAAGTATTAAAGTGGAACTCGACATAGGGGACAACAAAGTGTTAGTGGGGTCAACTACACCCTCTTGCTCACCTGTCAGTCTATTCACAGTTCGGCATGTGTAGCTTTTATATGCATCATTTGGTCCAGCGTTGTTTATGTACAGTTCTCCATTGGAGAGGACCGTGTACTTTCCGCCGATGTCGGTGTTAGGATAGAGGTGCATGCCAGTATCCTGGACCCATGCGGTAACCATGACGAACTCCGACATGTAACTGGGAACCTGAAATATTAAGAATTCAAAAGGGGTTAAGAGATGTGAGAGGGAGAGATGTGTCGATTCGAGTGATGCTATAGATATTCAATATGGGAGGTATGTCCTCAGTTATAAGGACCGTTGTAATAAAATGTGCTCAACTTTACTCTTACCTGACATTTGAGGACTGCTGTGTTGCCCGTCATAACGTATTCATCGTGCACTTGGACTGTGTACTTTTGATTAACAACTGGAAAGAGAAGAGAGTGAAAATGTTTATGAGTATTTTAGCAAAGCTGTCAAGGAAAATGGGAAAGTGGGGATAGTTGGGCTAAATCGGCCTAGCCAAATATGTAATGTGTTTTGGAACTTATATATATTTTGTAAATTATAGTATTCAAAGTCAGTAAGGATTTAATAAACTCTGCGATATCTATATGGTACCCAGTTTGGAGTCACGACAGTCGTCGTTCGCATTGATATTGATTTTTATCACTCAGTGAGTTCTCATATATACTTGCCAGCATACTTACTGATTTAGATTATTTTTAACTCTGTCGATGGAGATGGGTCAGAAGACTCGATTGCCAAACACTATTGCACAGGGTGAAACACGAAATGTATTTTGATAAAAAAGAAGCGATACTCGTATATTGCCGAATGAAAGCGCACTCAAAGTTTTTTTTTTTAAATTGATGTTTTAAAACAAACATGTCTTTCCTTGAACTAATTTCTGTACGACATAAGTAATGAAAAGTATTCTATTAAATTCTTAAGAATTTTAACCAGCAAGTGTTATTTGAGTCTTTGCTTTGTATACCTACCTACCTTCCATCGATTAAGTCTTAAGGTAATACTGCATCAAACGTCGGCAATTTCTTCTACAAAATCTTGTCTACTTAGTGCAACCCTTAAGTTACTCCCTTTCCAAACTAAGATGATACATATCTCAGACTGAGTATCTTTATACTATATTAGCTGTTTTTTTTATTATCAGCGTGATCTAATCCGAATCAGAAAATAAAACAACACGGATCATTGAAAAGCTTAATTTTTGAATTGTGGCAACAGTTGCTTTCAAAAACAAAACAGATAATGCAGGGTGTAACAAATTGCCACCAGCCATATTGCAAATATTCTGCGAAACGTGACGTCAACGATTGGCTGACATTTCACTTTTAATGTCGGGGGTGTTACCATTTGAATCAAATTTGCATAATTTTTCTTTTCCATATTTTTTTTTAAAAACGAATGCTAACACTTTCGTTTGTCTTGGCATATTAAGGTGTGTCCAGACCAGCGAAACATTTCAGAAATGCTTCTAAAGCAAATCAAACAACTTTCATAAACATTTATAAAAGACTAGCAGTTACCCGCGACTTCGTCCGCGTGGGACTCTATTAAAATGTACATTTTTAGAAAAATTGTTACTTAAATAGTGTTTATTTTTAAAGGATTTCTTTATGGACAATGTTTCTTGTTTTTTTTATTGGGCGGCAGTAACATTACGTGAACTTACACGAGAGCAAGCTACGTAAAACTCACAGTGCGTAAATCAATCTTCCCCTAAATCCATACCAGCGTTTTTCAAAGATTAGCCCTGAGACTTATTGATCGACATGGCGAAGCACACTTTAAGGGGAAATTGTAATCTCTTAAAGTTAAAGGGGAGGTCATTAGGTATCAGAGGAATGCGCGACACGAATACTTTTTCCCCTTGAGCTACCCCGGTCAATATAATAGCTTCGATTAAATTTGTATGCAAAGCTTTGATTTGCAGTCTAGTGCCATTACATAGTTTAGGTGGTTTTAGGTTCCGAAGGAGCATTACGGGTGTGCCCTTTCGAAGAGTTAGCCTATGTCTATGGTATGAAATACCCGATGGTTTCAGGGAATTTAAAAACTCTACCGGATAGTTAACGGCTTTATCAACACATTCTCACTCAGACTTCACCAATTCAGCCAACACCAAACGCACAGGCACAGCGCACAGCAAATAGCCATGTACGCACGCATGGGTTGCTATGGACGTCGAGTAGACTGCACCAGTGTTGTTATATCGTGGGATTTATCCCTTTTTGTGGGAATTTCGATGTCCAAAAAGCCTTCCGTGGGATAAAGGGATAATGCACCAAATCGTGGGAATTTCAGAAACTAACAAAAAAACTATAAATTTTTTTTGAAATTCTACCAAAATGTAGAATCGTATTTTTTCCAAATTTTCTGTTATCAAAAAAAAAAAACACAGCAGTGTTACAAACTGCGGTTTTTATTCTAAAGGTTAAATTTTACCTTTAAAAACTGGATTTTAACTCAAAAAGTATCGTGGGATTTGAAATGGGAATTTGAGTATGGTGAAAAGGGAAAAAAGGGAAAAATGACCACGCTTCATGGGATAAATGAAGAGAGATTGCTAACCATAGACAAACCATACTGAGACCCCCAACTCACAATTCTCTTGCCGCTGGCCCCCTCAGTTTTTTTTTCAAATTCGCCATCTTGTATTCCTATCGGTGTTATGCCAATTCGGAATCCGAATGACATGCAAAAATATACAAAAAATACAAAAATAAATGTTGCCAACCTCGGCAGCCGTGGGGAAATGTGAAAGAGTTCGGGAATACCACATTTAAGTTTAACTGAATGCCATTGGTTAGTTATTATAAATTTTTTAAAGGTCAATAGTTTGATTTGTATGGTTAATAAAACTATCTAAAGGAAATGTTTTACATACTAGAAATATGTTAGGACAAATATGGTTGTGTATTTCCCGGTTTTGGATATAATTAACTTCGATTTCGTGTGTAATTTTTTCTTAAATAATAAAGAAAATTTGTTCAAAATGTTTTTATTTTCCCTCAACCAACATACATTCTTAATTTTTCGTAAATATTTTAAGCAAATGTACACTTTTTTCTTAAAAAAATTATTATTCACACGTAACGAACAATTTCAAATTTAACTGATAAAATTCTATGAACGCTGCAAGCCACTTTGCCCAAAGCGGAAGTGGCTCATATTTTTTGGGAGTGTATTGGTGACTCAGAATTTTTGAAGTTACGTGACATTTGTCAATACGAGTTTCTATGTATCAATCCTAGCGCAGTAAATCGGCTGAAGTTGGTGGTCTCAGGTCTCTGGTGCTAACAACACTGGACTGCACTGCGATTATTATTAATTTCAGTCATTCTCACTTTCATGCCCGTCGCACACAACCCAAAGTCAAAAACCGATACGGAATGGAATATGGAATGGCAAAACGTAACAATATTTAGAACGATTGTAAAGAATAACCGAACGCACTGTGGCAGTGGGTATGTATATGTGTATCTCAACCCACTCATCCCCAAGCAGAGCTGGCAATCGAGAAATCAATTTAAATTTCTTGCTGATCAAATAGATCTGTCTTTAATTTCTTCTAGCCCTGCATCTGGAAGGAGCAGAAAGATAAATGATGGCTTAGAATACTCGGGGAAGTATTGACTAAAGAGCATTTTAAGCATTTTTGGATTGGCCAAGCCTTATGAATGTAATAGCAGGTTGAGTGAAGTAAGGTTAAATAAAAAGGTTTGCATCCTTTTTTTCAACCTTTATAACTCGAATTTTGAAAAAAGGGCGAAATAGGTATTCGATGATTTTTTATTTTCTATAAACTTACAAATTTTCAAATTTATACGATTAACGTATCGTAAGTAACAGAAAAACCTCTCTAAAAAGGGCAGGGAGGGTCGTATCGAAAAATCCCTTCTTAGTGAGCGTCTACACAGCTATTGGAACATATCCTGAAAGTTTCATGAACCTACAATTAGCGGTTTGGCCTGTACGATGTCTGTCAACACAATCACGCTACTCTTTTATGTATATAGATTTCTGAAACAGAAATTATTTCCCATCTCAATTGAAAAACTGTGAAACGGTTCATAAATGTTTTTTTTTGTGTCCAGATCCCAACCAGCAAAACATTTCATAAAAATTGTTTTGTTTAATAAATGTTTTAAAAATATTTATGAAATAAGTAGGTACCTAGGTATTTAATTGTTTATCAAGTGTTTGGCTGGTCTGGACATACATTTATAGAATGAAAAAAAAAAAATAATAATAACTCGGAATACGGGCGGGGAATTCATTCTAATGCGGAAAAATCAATTGATTTTTTGTGTTACATTTTTTAGTCTGGCAACGTGTTGTGTGGCTATCGTTTACAGGCACACCAACATTTAAAAATAAAACAAGCCACCCAGTGGGAAACAGTAGAAATTATTTTCGGATCATGATTCGTGATCTCGATGAGAAGCAGGATCATGTGCTGTTTTTGTAAGTGCATGTAAATCGGATGATCTGATAATAAAACAGCTATTTTTTTTAATAAAGAAAAACTGGTGATGTTTGTTATACAAGCTTTAAACTGCATAATTGTTTACCGAAAAAAATATTGGGCATATTTTATATGCAGTTTTAAGATTAACTTCCTGATGGGCTATAATTTCTTAAGCAATCTGGCTGGACATATTTAAGGCAAATTTATGACAAGAAAGCTGAAAACAACATTTGATTTAATGTAATTTTAAACCCGATTAAGATAAGTTTTACACATTTTTATCGGTTTGGTGAAAATATTTCTTAGCCAAATGAATGCAAAAAAACAAGACCTGAGATCTCTTATTGAAACTTAGACCAGATTTATAAAATGTAACGAGCAAGGGCTATTTTGGATCCGGATAATTATAATGACTTAAGGAAAAGACGCTGTTTTCATAACTTGACCTAATAGGAAAAAATCCGAAAGATTTAAAGCTGATCACAGTGTTGCCAGAAGGTCAAAATATACCTCCCAAATAAATCTAAAAACCCCCAGATTTGGCTATTTAAAAAAAAAAAAAACTTTTTGTTTATGTTTTTGTACGACTTATAAGAAATAACTACGATTTTGAAACGAGTAGGTACATGTAAGTTTGGTTTTCCGAATGCAAAGGTGTGTGCCAAATAAGTATACTCAAAATGTCAAAGCATGTTGTATTTTGGAAAGCCCTTACGCAACTTTGATGAAATTGTTGTTTATAAAATTTATAGATGTGTTCGTTGCTTAAATCCCGGGAAAATATTTGAGGGACTATTATAAAAGAAGCTTAAACTTTTAATTATTAAACTTTTCTCGAAAGACTTGTTTTGTTAACAAAAATAGTTCAAAGATATTAGCACAAACAATTTTTATTGTCAAAAACTGCTGTGGAGGACCGATCGATTATTTAACTGCATTTTAAAATTTTAAAAAATCACACACATTTAAAGGTTACCAAAAACGATATTATAACAAAATACATATTAATAGAATTTTATTTCCCCCGTAGAACAAAAATACCACCTAGGGGGAGCCCCACAAACTGGCCGATCGCATTCGTAACCAAGAGCTTTAAGTTTAAAAAATCGCTTAGACTAGGTACGTAAAGAAGCTGATTAAATAAGACCAAAGCAACTAAAAAACAGCTTAAGAAAATTCTCTATTGACTAAGTGTCAAGCAACTGATAATTAAGTTAGCTTAATATATGCAATACATATGTCACTTCAAATAAAGAGTGATTGGAGATTTATGTAATGCTTGTCTTGGGAATGTCCTTAGAATAGCCATATGTCACCAAATAGTTTTCTGTGCGACGGGTATAAAGCCTGGTTCATAGAATATTCGACCTGTTCATCTCTAGTACTTTAAAGTAACTTAAACTTTAATATGGAGCACACATATTTGGTGCAGGGAAATAACTTCACATGGAGGTTATGTGAAGTTATTTTCCACATCCACAGTAACTTTTTCAAGGCTCTGATGAGGAAACTGAGATGCAGCATGGTGTACAATCGGAGTTTGACCCATAAACATTTAATTGAAATTTTAGCACCAAAAATAATAAAATACTTTTTTGCGAGCTAATAATAATTTTATAGTTTTTGCCATTCACTCTACACTACACTTGTCTATTTGTATATAAATACTGAATGTCACTAACATTGCTTATACTTTTCCCCTATTATTCTTTTTTTCTTTGCATTATTTGTTCGGGAAGTTATAACGATAAATATTATCTACCTGTCTATATCTCACTTCCAAGATAAGTACAATAAACGTAAGAATATGTGCGAGCTTTATATCGTAAAGACAAAAAGGTAACAAAATGGGACATCTTAGGGACATCTAATTAAGGCATACTCAGCTTCCATATCAAGAATGGTGTATAGAAGCTTAATTTCCCAGTCATTGGTGGACGACAATGGTAAAATAATCGATGCCGTCAAGCATGAAGGTAATATCAAGCACGAAGAGTAGGCGAAAAGTTTAATTACTTAGAGTATGGGTCTAAAAAGAAGATGATATAGCTGGAGGTTGCGCAAAGCGGACACATTTTGTAGTGAGATCATGACAACATGATGCTAAGCCCGCCGTGGGTGGCAGTTGCAGACACATAAGTGAAGTTGCGGACAGTAAGCCGTAATAACAAAAAATAAAATACACGACTGGGTCGAACGTAACTTTAAAATATACTTTGATCAAAATCGTTAGAGCGATTTTTGTAAAATTTGCCTGACAAAACAGTACCAAATACTGCAATGTTAAGTTTGAAAAAAAAATAAAAAGTTCCTAAATATTTAGCTGATAAACGAGTACAAGTTATTGTTCGAGATATAAGCATTATACTTGGTTTTTAAAGTTTTATCGAAATCGAAAATAGGGATTTCACGGTACGAGTAGTTTTTAAAATTAGCGTTTTCGGTTATTCGAATTACTATTAATATTGAGATTACCGTGCATGAATAAAAGATTTCCAAAGCTTCTTTTCAAATTAAAAAAAAAACGGCCCGAAACTTACTTTTTTGAGTTCCTCTATCATCGTCAGAACTGATTAACATCTTGAGTTCGAATTTGTACGAATGCAATATCTTTCTCTTACTACTTAATTGATAAAATTAAAAGTAATTCAAAAGTTGGTCTATATAGGACGAGGATCACTGGCATATCTATTTCTGGGACAAATGGAAGAGTTATTTGTACTTTCGAATGTCGTTGTGTGTCGTGCCACTACATAAAAAAATGTCTTTCTTTTGTTTTATGCAGCTTTTCAAAACAGGTTCTAGTCAAACGTGCCCAATAAAAAATGGCTTAGTTACGAAAAATGGTATAGGAATGTATTAAAATAGAAGAAGTTTATTCAAATCCACGCCAGCAAAATTTAAGAAGTAAACGTTATTGTCCTGTTGGTGGTTCTTAACGATTATATTTTCAAAGGTAATAGCTTTGAAAATCTTTTATTCATCTTTACCTCATCTGCTAAAAAGTTAAAAATCATGATGAAAATGAAATCATTTGTAGGACTCCCTCAAAAGCACAGTGGACAGAAGAAAAATACAAAATATTATCGTCCTTATTCTATTCAATGCTGAAATGCGAGCGGAAAAAACTGCACAAAGTAGTTTTGAAAAAGACGACATGGGGGACATACCACTCCAAATGACATTGACTGATGAATAGGTAATTTTGTTTTTGCTGCATCCTCCACCCACTGACGACGCGACCATTTTCCTCCGCTGTTCTCTTTTTCGCTAAGGCAAACAACAAGGACTCACAATTGCTCATCCAAACATCCAACCAGTCATCCTGCATTCTATAGTTTGTCTGTAGATGAGTGTGTCGCTGAATCGTATTCATTCTTTAGAAAAAATCATTTTACCATTTTTCATCTTCTTCTTTTTCTTCTCTTGTCTTATGCCGTCCTTTAGCTTTTTAAAAAGGGGGTGGTGTGCCCGCAAAAAAAAATGTCAAAGGCACAACCACTTCCATCGTACTGACAGTACCGGCAACCAATATTGCTGCTGACGCTCTTGTTACTTGCATTCTTTAAGATTACTGTATATTGTTCAGTTCCTGATGCACCGTTACGACCGCTATGATGAGAATTTCCCTGAAATTTTTTTTTTCTCTGAAATGGGATATTTTCTAGTTGTTCTCCTTTCACAAGGAAACAACAGCAACAACCGCATCTCCATCGTACCGTTTTTATCTAGTTTCGGTGTAAATGAACTTCCGTCTGCACATCGGTTATTTATGGAAAGAATGACTTTCTGGACGTTATATTTGGCAGGACAACTTTTCAAATAAAAGTTTGCGTGATGTTCGTCTTTTTCCGATTTTTTTTTTTGCTGGTTTAATGGTGTGCGTGCAGTGCAAGGGTGAGTTTTTGTGGTTTGCAATTCATTTCATCCACCGATGGCTGCGGAATGAAGCTTTTGTGAATTCAACATTTCGACAATTCCTCTAGAATTTTTTTTAATAATTTTTTTGTTCAGTTTTCTGTAGATTTTCACTAATGACAGAACAGTTTGACAAAGTGGTCTGCGGCTAGCCAGATGTGAATTATCGGAGCTGGTTGTTCGCGTCTATATATCTTCGTTGTGTAGGTATTAGTATTCTTACAATTCATTTCATGTCCAAGTTTGTCTTATTTTGGTAGCTGGAAAATGAAGAGTGTATCTGTTATCTGTTTCAGCAATATGTAGTCCGTCGTGCATACAAGGTTCGAACGGATGCTCACAGTTGCCTGAAATTTTAAAAGAACATTTCTCCAAAATGTAAGGCTCTCGGGCAATAAAATCTTCTTAACATGGACGTTCATAGTACAAATCTCAGTACACCTGGTCAACACAAAGTGCGGCCATCTCTATTTAAACGAAAGTTCAACAATGCTGCTGGAAGATGGTGATTTCTTAACTTTGTGATTTATAGGCAGGAAAGTCAACTAGGGAGCTCATGTTGACTTACATTTATAGAATTGCTTTTTAAGTGCCTATGGATACCTTTGTGGAATAAAAGATAGAACCACTATTACTCTGTACTACTATAGAGTTACAACTCTATTACTGTATAAACATTGGACTTGTAGTTTGGTCTTATGAGCCCCTGATGTGATACAGAAAGTTAAGGTGCGTTCTCTGTTAAAAAGCGATCACCTCGGTAACCGATTGGTTACAATACAGGAACTAGTAGTACACTGAAAAAAAAAGTCGTCGTCATATTGACGAATGGCGGTTTTCAACATGATATTCATTGATATGACGTACTTTTCATCAATATGATGAACAAATTCATGAAAACTTTTTTAACAATTGACGAACCGTTTTTCAATATGAGGAAAGTGCATTCATCAATTTTTTAGTAGGATTCTTATAAGATTTTGGCAAATTTTCTTATGTAATAGGTTCATAATTTCATCAAAACATTTCATCAATATGATGAAAATACTTATTTTGATGAACTTAGTTATTTTTTCATCCAGTTGATGATTTATTCTTCTCATTGATGAATGGAATCATCGTATCGACTACCGTGTACGTAGAAAAACACAGACAAAGAAATAAGGCGTCCATTCCATATTCGATTCAGTTCGCATTTTAAAGTTCAATAAATAAGACGTAAAAGTATAGTGATCGCGAAAAGTGTAAATTTCAAAAGAAAAAAAATTAAATAAAAGTGATTTCGTTAAAAGTGCTACTAAATATCTACTCAATCAATTGGAGAAGTTAAGTTTATTATTATTAAACAAATTATATCAATTAAATCCATTTCATCTTGTCTGCATTGTCAAAAATTATTTTCTAAGGAACATCTAATATCACAGGTAGGTAATGTTATAATAATTTTTAAGTCGATGTACTTTTTTTTATACATATTTGTTAAAAGAACGTTACCAAACTTGTGTTGCAATTTCTCCATATTTCCATTTTTTTTGGAAATAAATTTGGGCATTTTTTCACTAATTAACTCAAGATTTCATCATATCGATGATTGCATTCATCACATTGACGAATGTGATTATCTTTTCATCCTATTGATGAACGATATCTTCATACTTATGCATTTCTTTGTTGTATGTACATACACAGCATAATTAATCAAAATGTTCATCCTATTGACGAATGCGTTAATATTTTCATCATATTGATGATGGCTTTCGAAATATTTATGATTTAATTTTTATAGTTTTTTTTATATTATAAATATGATGTATGCCTTTTAAATATGATTAATGTGATTTATTATTAAGTACTTTGTTATTGGATTGCGGAACTTTTAAAACGAATGAGTTTCTAATTCCATAAAAATTTAGCTAAACATTCCACGCAGCAGTACCTATGTGAAATTTGAAGACTGCGATGCCCATAAAGGTAAAAAAAATCATTTAAACTACATACAACAATTTACAAATGTTATTGTATTAATATTACAATTCCTCTTTTCATTTATAGAAAATGCAGTTCTTTGTCTTCTTAAGTCTGCACAATTACATGCTTTGAAACCGAAAGCGTTCAGCAAATAGAAGACCATTCGGATTTTTTTAAATACAGAAAACAACAACATAAAACCGTTTATCTTAGCGTCACTCGAAAGAGTATCTCTTAAACTTATATTCAAAAAATTATTGCGTGCTGAAGACATTTGTCTAAAATTTTTGATTGTTTTTGATTTGCGATACCCATTTGCCTGCGAGCAGTTTTGGGTTTTGGTCATAAAGTCGTATTTTTACTCAATAGCACCATTAAAAGAAATTTTTCTAGTATGCTAAGCACAATTATTATTGAAACACTTAAGGACCAATAAAATTTAATACTTTAAGTCCATTTGGTTTTGATCTTGTAGTTTGGAATATTTTCAGAAAAAGAATAATTTTGAGTTGATGAACTTAGGTCTTTGGCTAAAGGTACAAAATCATCTATCTAAAATGTACGATTTCTGTATTTATATAGTGTGATGGAGTAAGTATTTTAATAATGACTTTTTAATGGCACCTTTTCTATTTCCAGGTGAATATTTATATCAATCCACTACATTATAAAGCATTTCTATTCATCGTGCTGATGATCGAATTTACGGAAATTATTAATAAATAATATACTAATTGATATAGAGAGTCATAGTTTCTCGGATATTACATACCTTTTATATGGACCATGGTGCACTGGTATACCAGGGTATACCAGAAAATAATCGTAAAAAAAATACTACTTACAATTTACTTTTATTAACTTGAGGTGTGTTTATATACCAGTGATTTGAAACAAAATTCATATGTAATCATAATGGTTTATATTACATCCGAGAAATTATAAAGTCTCTACATAAATAAGATGACTATTTATTCTTAATTTTGATGAATTGAACCATTAGTATGAGGAATAGAAATGCTTCATAATGAAGTTTAGTATAATTGGATTAATGAAAACAATTAATCATATTGATGTTAATATTCACTAGATTGATGAAAATAAAACATCGTATATATAAATATATTCCTAAAAGTGATGAAAACGATTCTTCATATAAATGAATGCGACCATCAATAGGAAGAAAGTGTACATCATATTGATAAATAAATTCGTGAAGGTGATCGAAAGGATTCTTCATATAGATGTATGCAATCATCAATACGATGAAAATGTGCATCATATTAACGAATAAATTCACCAATTTAATGAAAATCGTTCATGAATATGAAGAAAGTGTGCATCATATTGATGAACAAATTTGTCAATGTGATGAATACATTCATCTCATTGATGAAATTGGAGGGGAATTTCAGTTCATCATATTGACGAATTTTTCATAACATTGATGAACAAAATTGATGAATGATGAACGAATTTTATAATTTTCAAAGTTCATCATATTGAGGAAATCGGTTTCATCATAGCAACAAACAAATTCACTGGACTAAAATTGATGATTTTTTCATCATATTGATGAACTTTTTCATTACTATGATGTACCTTTTTGGTTCAGTGTAAGTAAGTAAGTTATTTATTCATAAATGTAAATTCATTCATTTTTTTTACAATAATTTACAATAATAGACTTTGGCTATTGCCGTCAGCCGAAGAGAAGAGAGAATTGTACTAAAGTTTTATTTTTTTGTAATTTAAAAAGCTTCGTTCATTATTTGCTGCCGGTATTTTATTGCAGTTTATAAGTAGCTAGCCATTACGCTCCAGTTCTCACCATTTAGACTTCTGGTGAATTCCGCCATTGACAACGACTCTTTATTCCAATGAGCTCGTCTGATCTCCTTCAGTATATTAGGACAAGTTCCAATAAAATGGAAAACGTCTTCTTTTTGTCGAAAGTTGCATAAGCTGCATTCCTCATTCACCTCGCTTATATGTGGCCTGAAGTTCAATCGAAGTAGCTCTCCTCTGGCCTTAAAGATGTTAAAAATTACGTCTACATTGAACCGATCATGGAAATAATTTTTGGTAGCTAGGTCATGGTCAAGGGGTAAATACATCAGGGGTAAATAATAGCTAGTTCAGAGAACGCCGCCAAGATTCTGCATTATAGTCCGTTAACTGGGTATTGTGTTCGCTACTTAGCCTTGACCATTCATTAAGGAACTGGAGTTTCCGTTGTATCAAAAATTTTGCGACTAGGTGTGGAAGGCGATATCTTGGAAGTTCCATTACTTTAAGTATGTAGAGAAAGTGCAATCTTAATGTAAAGATGTAGAGAGGAGATATGCCAGTTTCCAAGTGCAACATGTATGTCGGCGTATTTTCGGGTAGTCTAAACATTTTTTTTAAGAAATACCTCGAAAGTTTTTCAACCTCTTCGTACTCGAATACTCCCCAAACTTGTGCAGAATAACACATGATTGATCTCACAGCAGCCTCGAAAATCTTAAATTTGCAGCTTGACGGGATATTTTTCCTACAAAGGACTCCCCGCTAACTGCTATTTATTGCCTTTTTCGCCTCCTTTAATTTTTCTCTCAAATGGGGTTTGAAGGATACTTGGGACGTAAGTAAAACTCCGAGGTATTTATACTCCTTAGAAATTCCAAGTTCCTGGTTCTCCCAAGTCCATCTTTCTTGCCTTGAGTAACGCCCATACCCATTCCCATTTCTAAATACTTTAGACTTAACGGTGTTCACTTTCAGGTTCTATAAATTGCAGTAGTTTTGGAGTCTATTAATCATCATCTCATTAATCAACCGTCTGCATATAAAAGCATTTTTAGTTGTTGTCCGCCGAACGTAATTCCACCCGTTAGGAACGTTACGAGATCATCCAAAAATATTGAAAAAACGAAGTGGACTCATGAGGCATCCTTGTTTCACTCCCATTTCAGAAGTAAACCAGTTGGGTAGATTGTGACCATCACAAACAGCTGCTTTATTATCTTTGTAAAGACTCTGTATGAACCTCAGCACTTCAACGCGTTTCTATCAATTGTGTCAAAGGCTGCTTGAAAGTCTACGAAGAACGCATACATTTTTCTTCCTTTGTCAAGGTACGACCGAGCAATACTCGTCAAAGTGAAAATGTTGTCTACTGTGGAATAGCCTTTTCTGAACCCCGATTGAAATTCGCTTAGCAGGTCATTTTCTTGCACTCAATTTGTCAAACGGTCTAAAATATCTCCAGTAAATATTTTCATTATGCAGTTCATAAAAGAAATTACTCTATAGTTCGTTGGATCGGTGGCATCTCCTGTTTTAAATAACAGAAAAATTAGTTGCTTATTTTTAAATCCTTATTTTTCCTGTACCTATACTTCATCGTCCTCAAATCTTCATCGTTTTGGTAATTTAATACCAATTTCGTTCGCCAGCGATTTCGCCTGAAAATCGTAGGCTACAAATTGGCTTGAGTCATCGGCGAATGTTTTGCGAGTAAGAACACGATATGCAAACTATTAGTTCTTGTTGCTTAATAAAAGCCTGCCAAAAATCACGAAGAAATTTTTTTTTTTATAATTTCTTCTGGGCCACATACCTGTTTATGATCATTCGAACACAACTATTTATAAAATTACCTTCAAAGATTTAACACATTTACTTTCACATTATCTGTTATTCGTCGACATATTTTTGCAAAAAAACCCAGGATAGTTTTTTCTTCTGTCAGATATCGCATGTTAGAGTAAGTGGGAGTGTTCACTTATTGTGCCTTTTTGCTCGTATTTTGAAAAGTTAAAGAGGCAGACGGTAGGTTAAAAAAACAGAAAGCCTCTTTCTACTTAAAAAAAAAATATGTCGACTTTAGCAAAGCACTCGCTTTTCGGAGTACGCATTCGTCTTTTGGTATAAGATCTTTTATAATTGAATAGGTTGATATTAAAATATGTAAAATATCCGAAGTGGTTCCTTGCAAAATCTCTATCGACAAGTAGTGACTTACTTCTGCTCAATTCTAGGTCCAGTTCAGGGTGTTCGTTGATTTTGTTTAATATCCCATTATAAGAGCGATTATTTTCGTTTTAATCCTAGCAAAAGCTTCAAACTTTTTGATAAACGATTAAATTAAATGCTTTCGATGTTCGTATTCAATTTGAAGAACGTCAACGGTGCCTACAGCTCTCCGCCACAAAAGGCCATCAAATAAACCGCTCATAAAGCACTTTTCACTCTTCCCCTTTAAGGCAGAGGGGCCATTATTTTTTATTTGCATTTTCCACTTCATTTCGGTCAGCATCAGCAGCATCCCTCTTCCATCAAAAGGGATCACACTTACTCGCAAGTTCTGCCCATCTGATGCTCTCATTAAATTAATTAAAATTACTTTTGTTAGGACACGCAGCTCTCGCTTGAGTGATTTTGTCGAACGCAATTACTCCTTTATGTCGGGTGGGAGATGGGCTTGAGTGCTCCTCCTTAGGCTTTCCCAGGATTTTTGTACAATAAACTGCAGGAATTTAATTATCCTGCCCGATTTATCACCTGATTTCCATGCGATGTTCTGAAACACGCACACATACTTCCTTCAGTCAAACTGTTTAATTAAAGTATCCTCCGCCACCGAAGGCGCCATGGTTCTTCCATCATATAGGCATATATATTTACTTTATACTAATCAAACTCACACCTAAGAAACACAAGCACAAAGGAGCGGCTCGTCCGCCATTGCCTACTAAATTTTATGCGCATCACAGTTTCCCGAGGGTGGTGTTGCTTCTCCAGTAACAATTTCGATTGTAACAAATAAACTGGCGGTCGTTTCATTAATAAACCCATATGCGTTGCCAGACTCTGACCAGGAAATTGTCTTCGGTGCGGTTTGTCCCGACTTGGTTAGCATCAATTTGCTTCCCATTGCAGCCACCGCTATATCCTGTTTCACATATGGCTGAACTTTAACGTCCGAATATTTACTTAGGACGGCAGATATAAGACTCTCTCTCCCTTCCAGTGGGTAGTAAGAGTTTGTTGTTACGTCATTGACAGGATATAAGCGGTGGGTATTTGGTGGAGCGAATGTTTAATGGGGCTGAATTTGAGTTTGGGGTGAGTTGATACTACCCCCTCCCCTCCATAGGGAGAGATGTGATTAAAACTTTTGGGCCTGTGTGGTGTACATGTTCTCAGCGGAAACGGGTTTTTTCACATCCGATAGCGTTGAAATCGTGCGGATGTAATTTAAAGTTTTGAAACAAACCGAAGGGTTCACCTTGCAATCACTGTACAGTGGATCCCTTGATGAAACACTTTTTTCAAGCCAACGGAGCTATTTATTAAAAAAGGTTTTCCGCCGAGAACTTTGTTTGAAAAAAAAATGGAAACAAAGTGGAATCAAAAAAGTCGTAAATACTCGTACTTACCCCCGCGTACGTGCACCTCACGGCTCAGTACTGTCCCCACCAGATTCCGGAGTTTACATCTGCAAAAAATGATAAAAAAAATTGTAATCAGAATTTGTTATAGTGTATTTTTAAAATCTCTCTATATATAAAAGAGAGTTGCAAAAGCGTTGTGACTTTATAACTCACGACCGGTTAAACCGAATTCAATCAATTTTTTAGGGCACGGTCGTGTAGTTTGTTTATCTAAAGTTTGAACGAAATTGGTTAACGTCGTTGGTGAGTTATGTCAACATCTGATTTTGTCCATATAAAAAAAAAAAACCTAGGCGCCTGTGAGCGTGTGCTGTAGGTTTACTGTGCGCTGATGTCATACACACGGTAATGACATCACGCACGATTTTTTAAACAAAACCTCAAAACGATCATGGACTTTATCGTTAAGCACAGTGTTTTTGGACAATCGCGTTTCTGGATGTACTCTGTCGAATGGCAGAAGCGATGATTGCCGATTGCCAACATTCTGCTTTGGTTGATGGAGAAAATCTGACCGGACTAACTCGATTCAATCATTAGCGCGGAAAAAGATGATCAAGAAGCTGACCCGGAAATCTACGAAGTCGTTGCTATGATTTGAACTTAATTTAATTCCAAGGAAGTTTCATTCGTTCAATAGAGAGATTCAACTATCAAAAGGGATGTCAATAATTTAATCAGTTTTAGGCGGAACGAAGTTCGCCCGGTCAGCTATAGTTGTTTTATATTTTGGAAGCCATAAGGTATTTCAAATATGTATTTAAGTAAAAAACATTAATGTTTTTATAGGTATGGGGTGTTCAATAAATAAATTCTACGATCATCAGCTGGCATAACCATTGATTTTATAAGTAAACAAAATTGAGTAAACCGGCCCTCAGACTTGAAGAAGCAATTTTTTTTTGTGTAAACTGTCAAGGTAGTTAAAGTTAATAACAGTTTTTCTTCCCTTAGCTGTTTATGGTAAATTGTTTACATAGAATATTTGGTCTCGTTTGCGTTATGGCGATTACGATAAGACTGTTCTGTTCAGTGACATAGAACCCTATTAAAGACCTTTGCGTGTGTATTGCCTATTATTTTGAAAAAGAAAACAATGCAGAGATGCTGTTTCTTTGTAAAGCAGATTCTTAAATCATTAGCTTCTTTGAAGGTGATACACATTAGTCTAAAACTATTCTAGCTGTACCGCCAAAAGAAGAAGATGGGTGTGCAGTTAGCAGTAATGGTTGTAAGTCGTTCAGCTTTCCGCCTTTAAAAGACGGACTTGAGCAAAGAAACTCGCCTTTGAAAACATTTGCAGATGAGAAAATTATTTTGGCATTTCCAGAAATGTAAGGCAAGAATAACGACTGTGTTTATCGAATAATTTGACGACATCAACGCGTAATTCATCCATTCAATAAGTTCTCTGACGATATTTATATAAATGCCAATGTCTCCTTTCATCTGATAATTTTTCTATAAAAAAATAAATAAATAGCTTGCGCAAGCGATCCATCATAAGGGAACCTACTTTCTTAACCATTTGTTTGTGTGAATTCTATATTTGGGACGAATGAAATGATTCAATATTTTGTGTTTTCTTAGGACAGTTAGGACAGGAGTGTAACCTGAATATTTGTTAGGCGCTCACAAAAATGAGGCAGTGAAAGAGCCTTTAGGTGTAGTTTTTGTTTTTGCTGGAGTTACTTGAGAGTCCTACTTTCAGTATGTAGCCTTCCAGGAAAATGTCTGCCATTTTGGTTGTCATATAGCTACAAAAATAAAAAAATTAATACGTCTGTAAGGACCTTAGGGCCCAGCTACTCACAAGCTCTCGTTTTGAGCAGTGTAAAAAAACCTTGGTGGTTCTTTTTTTGGGAATCGCACCTGGGACCCTTCGCATTGTAGTCCAACGCACTTACCGCTGCGTTTATATCATATAGGTTTCGTCGCATAACATTTCTGGGCAATTTGGCTTCAATGTGTTGTAAACTCGTAGTAAGTATACAGGTCTCTTTAGGAAGAACTTTTTTTTTTTAAATTCTAAACTGTGTCCAGCACATTGGAAACAACGCAAGAGCAAGCTTTTGATGACAGCTTCAAACACTATAAATTTAACGTTTTCGACCATAATTTGTATGAAAAGTCGTAACAGATGTAAAATGCCGGAAGTTTAAACCTTTTCCCACATATAAAGGTAGGTATGGTGGGAACAGCACATATAATTCGAATTTTATTCTATACTATAATACTGTAAATAATAAAGGGTGATTTTTTAGCTGGTTTGGTTTTGGCAACACTGGTTTTGACAGCTGACGTGTGTTTAGTACCTTGTGTCACTGTCAAACAGCTTCAGTTTGGTTTGCAATTTAATCATGGATCGTCTTACAAATGAACAACGCTTGCAAATTATTGAATTTTACTATCAAAATTCGTCCTCGGTTCGAAATGTTTTTTTATCGAAAAATTGTGTTCAGCGATGAGGCTCATTTTTGGTTGAATGGGTACGTAAATAAGCAAAATTGCCGCATTTGGAGTGAAGATCAGCCAGAAGCATTGCAACAGCTACCAATGCATCCCGAAAAAGCCACTGTTTGGTGCGGTTTATGGGCCGGCGGCATTATTGGGCCATATTTCTTCAAAGATGATGCGAATCGCAGCGTTACTGTCAATGGTGAACGCTACCGAGCGATGATAACAAACTTTTTTTTGCCCGAAATGGAAGTTCTTGACTTGCATGATATGTGGTTTCAACAAGACGGTGCCACATGCCACACAGCACGCGAAACAATGGCGCAATTGCGAGGCGAGTTTGGTGAACAGTTAATTTCACGTTTCGGGCCGGTCAATTGGCCGCCTAGATCGTGCGATTTGACACCATTAGATTATTTTTTGTGGGGGTATGCCAAGGCTAATGTGTATAGGGACAAGCCCGCTTCGATTGACGCACTGGAAGCCAACATCCATGCATTCATTCGTGAGATACCGGCCGATATGTGTGAAAGAGTATGCCAAAATTGGACTCAGCGGATGGGCTACCTGAGACGCAGCCGCGGTCAACATTTGCATGAAATTATCTCTAAACATTAAATTGCAAGGTTCAAACTATCGATTCAAATAAATATTTCATTAATTTTTTCGAATTTTTTGTGTTTTTTTTTAAAAAAAAGTTCTAAACCTCTTAAAAAATCACCCTTTATAAGAACGGCTTCTAAAAATACTTTTTTCGAGTACACTCATCTATACAAAGTAAAATATGTTACCTGTAAACCGTTGAATGAAGCTCATGGCGATATTTTTCCGCGGTAAATGGATAAAACATAAGGCTGCCATTTGATAGGGTAAAAACCAAGTCCTGTTGCGGTGGTATAGGTGTCCATTCGATCTGAAAAGCACCAAAGAAAAAAGAACCATCACTTTTAATTCTCTTTGAATCAATTACCACCCATCAACAGCTGGGTCTACATTTAAATGGACCTAAAAGCAAACGCAACTGAAGAGAACAAAATAAAAACAAAAACTGAAGCCCGATGTCCCTAATCAAACACTAATCGTCCCCCACTTACCTCTGGCTGTGGACTTCCATGACCCGAGCATTCTATTAGACCTCCGGAATTATTTGAAAACTCAACTTTATGCGGCGGCTCGTGCAGAAATATTGGTCCCTGTAGGTCAAGTCCATTAACATAGGCTGTACACATAAAAAGGACGAAACGAGAAAAAAGAAATAAAAAAACACTCATTTAATATGATTTCGAAACTGGCTTAGGTGTAGAGGATTAGGAATCACAATTTGGATACTGGCTGTGCGACATGAAGCGAAGTCCGCCCGCATGGGGTAGTTTTGTTTACTAACTAGTTGTTTGTTTTTGTTGGATATTGCGCAAGGAACTGTTTTCGGATGAAAGAGGATTTCCTCATCCGTCTGTGCAAAATTAAATTCAATGGATTTTTCATTACCCCTTAATGTTCGGTATATTCTGCATAAATTGATGACATAATCGGAGTCTTTCTTCCCCGAAAAGTGGAACAAATAAAATTGTTTACTCTTCTGTTCCTCCCGTCGCGTCTTTCTTATTTTAAACATTTAAGCTAACTCAATTCTTATCGGAATCGATATATCCGGAGGTATAATGCAAGGAGCAGGCAGCGAAGCGACTTTATTGCGAGAAATTTTGTTGACATGGTGGATGTTTTGTGCCTCAATTCCTTTAATGCTTTCCCGCTTAGATGATCTGTAGTGTATGCATGTGTAAGGGCATGCTTACCAGAATAAATTTGCGGAGAAAAGGACACAGAATTAATAGTGGTTGTTGCGTCGCGTTAAGCACGACTTCTGGGTAATGAAGTATTCATTCGTATTCCATGGCTGCCTGTGGAGGGGCAGCAAGATGCACGGCCACTTCGGACAAGGTGGATTGCGCCTCGTCCTGAAGCAGGGAATGTGTTACATCACGAAAATGTTTCTCGCCTTCCCTATTGTATTTAAGCATTCTCTGAGATATTCATGAAGTTAAGCACATTTTTGCCAAATGACACAAGTTGCGATGGGGTTTGGGTTAATGCAAAGTAGTTAACATTAAAACTAGGTCGGCGGTAGGTATAATAAGATGATTTATGCAAGGAGTTTATTTTCAGCACCTATCGGGAAATATCCAAAATAATTGTCACTCCTAGTTAAGTATGCAGAGGAAAAGGTTTTTTTTTGTGAATAAATTCATAGGTTCCACAATAAATCTTTATTCATATATATAATATTTGTTACGAGTTGGCTTGAAAACTACTAGACCGATTTCTATAAAACTTATTTGAAAATATATTTTTTCGAGAAGGCTATGTAATTGATTGCCACGACTACATTTTGTCAGAGTTTTGCCAAAACGTAATTTTATTCTGACTTCACAGCCGTTATGTATAATCACCCTTATGCCGAATTCACAATGTCGCGTTGAACGCGTGCGTGCGTCGGCGCGCTTTGACACGCTTTATCGAAACTTTTACGATTTTAAATGCCAAAGCACGCGTGCAACAATTTTGTAAAACGAAATGCTGCTTTGAAGCGTATGCGCGTTGAGAGAGTAGAGTATGCCAGATTAAAAGTTCGGTTTGGTTTAAACAAATGTACACAAATAGAGAGCAGAATTCAAATTTCAAGTCTACTTTCTTTTTCCTTGTAGCTGCAATTTTTGTCCAAGAATTAAAAAAGGATTATCCAAAATAAATAAAAAAAATCATTCATAACAGAAATGCAAAAACAATCTTAACAAAGATACGAGAGCAATGATTAATATTTTTTTTATCAAAGAAAATCTAAAGAAATTAGTATTAGCTTAATAAAAAAAAAGGGTATTCGTCATTTTCACACACTAAATTAATTAATTTGCATTAAAAAAACATCATATTGCTTTTTAAAACATGTGTGTGATAAACATAATTGATTCTGTGCCACTCCAACTAAGAACGGCACATCCCACGACATCAAATCGAACAATTCAAAATTCTGAAATTGTCAAACGCGCGTGAGAGTAGGTCTACTCAGGCGTCGCGTTGAACTTTACGATATTTACGATCTAAAGTCGATTCAACGCCTGGAGTTGTATTTTGTTTGGCAGCATATGAACGCTTTGTTTCTACATAATCTGTCAACGCACGCGCGCGTCAACGCGACATTAGCCGTATTTTATTATCAGCGTGATCTGATCCGGATCAGATCACGATAATAAAACACTACGGATCATTGAAAAGTTTAATTTCTGAATTTTGGCAACAGTTGCTTTCAAAAACAAAGCAGATAATAGAGGGATATTACAAACTTCATATTGCTACCAGCCAGTTGCTTTCAAAAACAAAGGAGATAATAGATGGGTATTACAAACTTCATATTGCTACCAGCCATATTGCAAATATTCTGCTCAACGTGACGTCACACAGGGCACATGACATTTCACTTGAAATATCGGGGGTGTTACCATATTTAATGGAATTTGCATAATTTATCTTTTCCAAATTTTTTTTAATAACATATTTATTTCATATATCTACACTTATGCAACACATGAACAATATTTTGCAGCTAGCACTTGAGTTTATATTGGCATATTAAGGTGTGTCCAGACCAGCCAAACATTTCAGAAATGTTTATGAAATGTTTCTGGAGCAAATCGGACACATTTTATAAACATTTGTAAAAGATTTCTAAATAAATTTATTAAATGTTTATAAAATATTTCAATTTCATCCTTTTTTGGATAAGAAGAAAAATATGTGGTAGGACTATAATTAGCAGCGAGTAAAGTTATTATTGTAATTTTGGTCTCGGGAATCACGCGACACGTGATTTAATTCAAATAATTGATTCATTCATCACTTTCTCATTAGGTACTCCAAGCTTTTCTTGATATTTGTATTCTATTTACAAATAATCGAAAAAAATGCTCACTTTCAGGGAAACTTGTAAAACAAAAATTATTTCCCATCACGATTGGGAAACTGTGAAACATTTCATAAATGTTTTCAAACCAGCAACACATTTCGTAAAATTTGTTTTGTTTAATAAATATTTATGAAATATGTAGGTATTTAATTGTTTATCAAGTGTTTGGCTGGTCTGCATATACCTTTAAAGAACGAAAAAAAAATAACTCGGAACTCGAATGCGAAAAAATCAATTGATTTTTTTTTCCACTTTCTAGTCTGGCAACGTGATTGTGTGGCTATCGTTTGCAGGCACACCAACACTTAAAAATGAAACAAGCCATCTAGTGGGAAATAGTGGAAATAATTTTCAGATCATGTTTCATGATCTCGATGAGAAGCAGGATCATGTGCTGTTGTTGTAATTGCATGTAAATCGATGATCTATATGGATCATAGCTGATAATAAAAAACAGGTATTGTGAATTGGGCATAATTCCGCGTGGCGTTTATATTAAACGACAATTGGCGTTTTTTGAAATCGGCATTACATACATGTGGCGTGTTTCTAGGCGTTTTATGTCGTTTAACGACTTGTGGCGTTTAAGTAGTGTGGAACACAAGTTCTACAAACGTCAAAACAATTTTTCGCATCCTGAAAGTCGTTTTTGTTGCGCAAAACGACTCAAAAAACGTCGGTTATTGTCGACTACAAATTCTTGAACGACTAGGAGGCAAATTTAAATAAAAACATGTGAGTTTTGGTAATTGTTTATATTTTGTGCAGTGATTTCATAATTCTTTTATGATTAAGGGTGAAAGTAACAAACCGCGATCTTTTTTTCGGGGCCAAAATGCGTATGTGAGTACCATCCACACATCCTATGACTCCTGGAATTCCAGCCTTTTGGTAAAACATAATTTTTTTGCACAATTCCTTTCTTCTTCCGTGTAATGCATGTTTATCCATTGTGGGCATATATTTTCTTCCACAACTGTAAGCATTTCGCTAAGGATTTTACTAAGAGTTGGTTGGGCAAGACCCAAATTAAAGTCATTGCCAACACCCTCTTGGTAGCCACCTTCCGCAAGAAAACGCAATGTCGAAGCCAGTTTTAAAATGACTGGGACTGACAGAGAACTCCTTGCGGCAGGAAGGTTATCCTTCACCTCATTTAGCAAATAGACAAAGGTTTCCTTGCTAAGTCTAAAGTACATTTTGAATCTGGAAATTATTGGCATTATTTTCTACCTCAAACTATTTTGTATTTATATGTAGGTATGTACTTACTTTGAATCTAGTAAATCCAAAGGATTGGATTTTGACCTGATACTTCTTCTAATAATTTTCAGGTCTCTTTTTGCAGATTCATCTTCTTCGTAGCTTTCGCTTTCCATGGTATGAACATTGCAATGCTATTAATTTTTTTTTTTTTTGGTATAATACCACTACTCGAAATACTTTCGATTTTAAATTTAAAACATAAACACTTACCCAACTGTCATTAGTTTGTGTGGAACTCATGTGGAATGTAAATTCAATGAGAGTGGAGGTGTTCAAGAAATAGAATACCGATACTAAAACGACACTAAAGCAACTCGACACAAAAAACGCCAGCTGTCGTTTAATATAAACGACATGCGGAATAAGGGTGAATAAATGTCAATTGATTGAGCAGTATAGAAGTTGATGTGAACGACGTTTGTCGTTTAAGATGTTGTCTTTTGGAAACATTCAGCCAAATGTGAGCCCAATTTGACAGTTAGGCAGCAAAAATGTTTATATTCTTATGCTGATTTTAACATAAAAATATAAAAAAATACGAATCACTTCCCGAAATGTCAGCGAGATGGAATTGAGCTAACCTGTTAATTTCTTATGCCAAATATGGTACCTAAATAACAGATATTACTTTCCACTGATTTTGGAAGTTGTATTAAACGTTTGAAATAGAAAATTAAAAGAAACATATGTTGAGAGAAATTAAAACAGTCCTCTGAAGCAACGACATAAAAATCGATTGACACCGTAACACGAAAACAGCAGGTATATTCAATAGAAGTCCTGAACTTCGGAGGGCCATCAAGACACACTTGGACCCTGAAATTTAAAACAGATACCTAGATCTTACGAAAAAAGGAATACTGTTTTAAATATTTTGGACAAGAGTTCCTTTCCAAGGGCTTCATCTTTTACTTTACAATGAATTTCCCACATAGTATTACAGAGTTTGTGAATTTTGCTCCTAAACTAAGATTTGTGCTGATTCTACTGAGAGTTAATATAGTTGTTGACAGTAACAGTAAAAAACTCTTTAATGTAAATCCCTCTACAGAGTTTAGTGAATTGCATCTGCTGTATAGCAATCAGATTTAAGACGCCTCAGATATTTCCAGATCCAACACGGTCATCGTGTCTTACAAAACCAATAGTATGAAACTTTTCAGTAGGAAAATAGAGCATCTGACGCTCAGAATGATCCTTGCAGTTAGGTACTCCTGAAATGCTAAGCTATTTGAAAGGAGTGGATGGCTTTTGAACCACCTATGAAAAATCCCTAATTCTTTAACAGGATTTCGAAAGCCGGTGTAGGGAATCTTCTTTTTACTTTTTACAAACAATTCTTAAAACAATAAGGACTGGATGGTAAATATAATAACTGAAATATTGGCACAAAACACCAAAAATTGTATTGCATAGTTCACAGCCCTTCAGTAGCCCTTACCCTTGTAAGCTAAATATAGTCATACCCTAATGTTTTCAAAGTATCTATGTACACGAGCCATTTACTTATACCGGCAATAAAAGTGACATAAGCCGTTCATTCTCGAATTTATTCACAACCATCCGAGTTGAGTAGACAACTGCGACATTTCAAATCATTATCTAAATACTTTGCCACTCATGAGCATTGGCAGTGACCGGAAAATAAATTTTATGAAGGACTCTATTAATATCTGACATTCAAGTGCACAACACAGAACTTAGAGCTGTGAAAGGCCTGCATGCTAATCATCAAAGTGGGCATTACTGTTAACAAAAGACTGCCTCCCGACAACCTCATCCTTATGAAATGCATCGGCTGACTCATTGTAAAAAAAATAAGAAGTGTGAGCACCTTTTCAAAATTCACTGATTCAGTACCTTCGCAGGAAGGCTATTTAAAAATATACCAACGTGTGTGTCCTTAGAGACCACCTGCTGAGAGACAAAGTTCAAGTCCTTGCGTTCGCGGATTGTATTCCCGCGATTTATTTCCATTTTTGTTAGAACACAAAAGCTCATCTCTTGCTATTCTGGCCCACCCTTGTCTGCTGTTTGTCAACAATCACCCGCAATGGGAAAACAAAGGCGAAATGTGAATTTTGCACACCGTCTGGTGCGTTCTTAATGACAACGCGCGCGCGGAAAACGAGCGCGCATTCGGGATGATGACACTTATTAGCAGCAGTAGCGTAGCGTCCTTAGGTCCTTGTTAGTTGCATATAGCTAAAATGAAATGCAATCGCGCGATGTTTGGTTCCTGATGCAGCAATTGTTGTAGGTGGTGACACTGCGATAGCAGTAGAGAGGGATTTATGCTGCCATTAAATTGGCGAACACGGTTCAACTGGTGCAGCTCTTTTAACCCCTGCAGAGGCTGCTGCGCTCAGTATATATGTTGCGCACTTAAGGGTTTACACGTTCATCTGATGCAAACATAAGTATGTACAGTGTACACTGCGTGCGATCGAGGACATTAGATGCACGTGTATTAACCTTACATCCGTTGGTAGAGCGAATTGAATGAAAAGTTAAAAAATGAGTTTGAGGCGTGGAGCCCATTGAAGTATATGTATATGTTGCTGCGCCTAATGAAAGTGTTATGCCCTTTTTTAATGTTCAATTAAAAATTTTCTTTTTTTCCTTTCCAACAAAAAGAGTCCTTACACGCTCTATTAGTGAGGGTGCCGTGTGATGCTTTAGTTGGTGATGCAGCAGCAGGATGCTGTAATGGTTGTAATGCGTAGCAACTGACAGGATTAATGACTCAAGTAACCGTAAAATAAAACCGATAATTGGATGTTATAGCGAGTCTTTTGAAAACGTTGACTCATACAAAAACAAGAAGTGCTCTTCAAAAATGCAATCCTATCTGGCGAGAGTGCATACCGCACACAAACTGGATTGTGCTTTATCCAATTACGATAAAAGCGGTACCTACCAAATTGTATGCTAGAAGCCCAATGTGAAGTTTATTCAGTAACACATTTCAATTTTAATTAAAATCGAAGATCACGCTTCACTTGTACATACATCAAGCCGGTTCTGGGGGTGGTAGCACGTTTCGGTAAAAGATCCTTCCTGCCAAAGATTTTAGAGCCATAAATATTTCATTTAACAGTTCTTAAAAAATTATTTAAAAGACGGGAAACAAGTATCGAATTGTACATAAACACTCATCCTGTATGCATTTGTAATTGTAATTGATCAACTTCTTCTGAAAATATGCGACTTCAATCGTTGGTAGCCCACGCACAATCGTTATCACATCATCATTTCATCAAAATTAGCGCAAAGGTGTCCATCAGTTGAAACTAACTAAAGCTTCTGCCCTTGCACTGGTGGCTTATTTGGGGGATTTTTAGTCCGCAAATCGAAATCTATTCAATTTATTTATTAGGTATATAAAAATTGAGCCTTAAATTTGTGTTCGTTTGTCGCCGATTCACTTTTGTGAAGTTTGGTTGAAATCGGAAAACGTATGCGTGTGTTGTCGGAAAATTTTCAACAGGTGAGGCTGTAGGCACTTATCTTTTTTGAAATGAAAGGTGACGTCGATACCAAGGTTTGTATGTGTATATACGGTCTTCGTATAATTTTGTTCTCAGTTTCTAACTTTTCGAAAAAAAACACTTTTTATATTTTTTATAATATTTTATTATAAGTTGTATCAGAGCTTCAGATCCCTTACCACTGGTGGGGGGAAATCTTCAGCTATACGAAGGAACAAATAGAACTGCCTGTCACTGATCAGTGGACCAGTTTATATAGGCGATTTTTGTTTACACAAGAAATCTGTATCATACTGTGGACCAATGGGTATTCTATACAAAACTATGTTGCGCTGAAGACATTAAAAGATATGTCGCATTAAAGAAATAACTATGTTGCGCTGAAGGCAAAAGACATTAAAAGATATGTCGCATTAAAGAAATAACTATGTTGCGCTGAAGGCAAAAGACATTAAAAGATATGTCGCATTAAAAAGATAACTATGTTGCGCTGAAGATTTCTTGTGCTCACATTACATTTTTACATTCTTAAATTTAACATTGTATTATGATTGTTTACAATAATTGTATTTTGGGATGTTCTGGGAACGTAACCGTATGTGCATTGGTTATACGAGTTGTAGGAATTTTAGTGAACATACCTGTTCCGACCTTTGAAACCACTCAACTGATTTAAATGAAATTTTACGGTTGGTTGCAGCTGAAAGGATAATAGATTTGGTGGCCACCCGACAGTTGGCGGTGTTGTCAATCTTCAAAACTACTCAACCAATTTCAAAGAAATGTTGTGGATGTGTATGTTTGGTTGCGCCCAAGTAGTCCACCATACTACCACCGAGCCACCGTGTTCACAAGTCGCAACAACTGATATTTAATGTTCAATAGCATCTTTATTGAATGTGAAGTGGAAGAAAAAGTTTGAAAATGTTTAATTTGTGTAATAGTTCGTTAAAAGCGTCACTAAATTCATTTAAAATAATGTCAACAGCCAGTTACTAGGGCTGACAGAGCAGGGGGCGAAATCTGTGGAGCTTAATCCGCTTTTTAAAAACCCAAGCTGATTAGGTGGAAAAGGTGGGAATATGGAACCCCTTTTTGTTTTCGAATAATTTTTTATTTATACCCGCTAGCTAATGACATTAAAAATTATTCAATAATATTCAGTATATATTAATCCTTAATATAAAAGAACAAAAACACGTTATAAATAATTTTTTTTATTAAATTTTTGTACTCCCGGTTTATATTAAATATAAATATGTATGTACATATGTGAAAATAAAGCTTTTAATACCACAGATAGGTATTTTGTTTCTTTTTTGTTGTTGAATAATTAGGTTCCTGTACGAATTCCATTGAACAAGATTTTTGATTTTTTTAAAATCATTACTTTTCGTATTTTATACAAAGAAACCAGCGGACCCGCCGAACTTTGTCTCACCTTTTCGTCTGACCTTTTTACACGCAAACTTATTTTCTGAAAAAATAGTCGAATACGCAAAACTCGAATCAATTGCAGCAAGAAAAATAGCACATTTTGCCAATAGAAAATGACGATGCGAAAAGGACACCTGTCAAATTGCGCACAGCCTAAGTCAACGTATAACACCATCTATCGGGTTGTGGCATTGAACGCAGCATAGTGCCATCCATTATTTATCTCGTTAACTTCTCCACACTAAAAGCCATTCCGGCACAATTCCATACAAACAAAAAAACAATTTTCGATTTTTCCAATTTCCCGACTTTTACAGTAGTGACACTACACTACTGTAGTGTAGTAGTGAAAAACTATTATTTGTCCAAGACAACCACCACACTCGGTATCGAAATGATAACCCATCCGGCTGCAACCGAAAGTATCGGCTGGTTTTCTTCAAAATTGTGTGTCCCACCTTTGAATAACACTGGCACAAATACACGAATTCGAGGTCAAATTCAGGCAGTCCCTCTTTTTTGGCCGAAGCCGTCAGTATATTTTTTCATACTTACAGCCCGATTCTGGCAAACGTCAGTGATACCTCAACACCGAAAGAAAAATCCTTTGTTGAATCAATCACGTTTCATTGTTGATTGAAAATCCACTGAAAATATTCAAACTGAATACGAAAGTGGTTGTTTCAAATAACGCTGCGTAATTAAATCAAATAAGGTGGCGTTATTGATAATTTTTTTTTAAATATCATGAAAATGGTTGATTTGAACATGTTCCTGATTGTTTCAAATATTAATTAGTGTTTGATGAACAACTTCGTGTTTGATTTAATGGTTAAGCAACAAGAAACGTGATAACATGGTAAATCAGCCTTTTATCGATCATAAAAATAGTCAAGCATACACAACAGTTGTTAAGTTGTCACGATTGTGTTCGAATAAATCAGTATTGACAAGTTGTAACTTGAGCAAAGCATGGAAATGATTAAAGGATCACCAAGAACGTTTTAAATCTACCACGCACATATTCAAGTTGAATATGTTCATTGTCTCAGCAACCACATGTCATTACACAATGCAGTATACTTTAGAGTTATAGGTACGCAGTATTAATCCATCAACCACGCAGCCAAGGCAGAAGTTCGTTAAGGGAAACAATTTTATCCGCGAGTGAAAATTTAGTTTAGTGGTTTCTTATAGAAAATATTGTCATCAAATTTATTGTTCCTTAAAGTTTTCGTAAAAAGTGTAGTAGGAAAGGACTTAATGGACCTCCCCTTATTTTGTACTTAAATCCTAATGGAAAGAAATATACTCTCATACATTTTTTTTTTAAATATACCTGTATTTTAATTTTTTTTTTTTTTTTTTTTTTTTTTTTTTTTTTTTCCGAGGGTAGGTGAAAATCTTCCAAAGACACTATGAGAATAGCAAGCGCGTGCTCATAGTAGTGTCAGATTTCTACTGACTAAAAACACCACCCTTCGATAAATTGTTAGATCTGCAACTAAGATAAAACTTATCAAGCAATTTTTCTATAACGAAATAAAAACACTTTTGACAGGTTACTTTCCACTGAAAGATCCTGCATGTTCCGCAATTAAGACGCGGTTAATCCTTATCTTGCCAAGTCGAAAGGTTTCGTTCTTTGTAGTCGGCGCAATAAATTACTCTCATCCAAAATTTGTCGGACTGTATTGTTAATATGCCCGATTAGTCGGTTTCTATGCTTTCGCGCGAAGCTTCGATTGTAGGAATTCCGAGATCCCTGTGGATATCGTCGTTTCTAGTATACCACGGTGCTTGGACAATTTCTCTTAGTACTTTATTTTGAAAAGTTTGTAAAATATTGGCATTTGTTTTCTTGGTACAACCCCAAAGTTATATACCGTAGGTCCACACCGGCTTTAGCACTTGCTTGTATAAAAGCAGTTTGTTCTCGGTACTGAGCTGGGAATGTTTTCCGAGTAACCAGTACATTTCTCTATATTTGATATCGAGTTCTTTACGTTTCATTTTCACGTGCGAATTCCATTTCAGCTTTGCGTCGAGTGTCATTCCCAGGTATTTGGCCTCGTTAGCAAAGGCTATTCGAGCCAAGTTTAGGAAAATTGGCAAGTCATTAGTTTTCCTATATGTGAAATTTACGTGAACAGATTTAGTTTCGTTGAGGGCGATCCGCCAGTCCCTCGTCCATTCATTTACTTTATTCAGTGTGGTTTGCAGCTTTGCAGTCGTTTCTTCGATCGTATTACCTACTGCAAGGATAGCGGTGTCGTCGGCGAAGGTAGCAAGGATAGTGCCATCTTCTCTTGGTATATCGCGAGTATATAACAGATACAGAAGCGGCCCAAGGACGCTTCCTTGCGGTACGCCGGCCGAAATTTCTTTAAGCTCCGAGTATTCTACACCATGTCTAACACGGAAGAGTCTGTTCCCGAGATATGATTCTAGGATATCATATAGGCTTACGGGGAGAGTTTGTCGTAATTTAAATTTTAAGCCGTCGTGCCACACCTTATCAAAGGCTTGTGAGACGTCGAGGAATACGCTTGAGCATATCTTTTTTTCTTCGAATGCTTTCTCTATTACGTCAGTAATTCTATGCACTTGGTCAATCGTCGAGTGCTTGGTTCTGAACGCAAACTGGTGGTCAGGGATTAGGTTATTATCTTCTATAACCGGTTGTAGGCGCCTAAGTAATATCCTCTCGAAAACTTTAGATATGACTGGAAGAAGCGAAATTGGTCTATACGATTTTACTTCATTTGGCGGTTTTCCTGGTTTTAAAACCATAATGACTTCCGCGACTTTCCATTGGCTCGGCACGTGTTTAAGTCTGAGCGCAGCATTTATAATATATATAAGCTTAATTAATGCTTTTCGAGGTAGAAATTTGAGAACTTCTCCGGTGATCAAATCATAACCAGGAGCTTTCTTAGGTTTTAGAGATTCGATTTCACGTTTTAGTGATTTTAGCATATGTGAGTGAAAAATCGTTAGATAGTAATTCCGTCCCACCATTGGTACTGCCGTAAGCCGCTCGACCATCGTACGGTTTAAAGGTTTCCTGTAGATGGGCGGCAAAAACGTAGGCTTTTTCTTTATCTTCCCTTGCCCATTCATTTTGATTTATTTTTATTGGCGGCGCTGGGATTTTGGGCCTTTTGGTGCCTTTTACAGCTTTCCAAAGTGAATAATTGGAATCTTTTTTCGCTGTTAAACTTTCAAGGTAGGAACCTATCGCCCGATTTTTAAAATCCTTAATAGCTGTCTTCAACAGATTCCACAAATAATTCAAATGTGCTTTATGTTGCGGAGCGCGACTCTGTTGCCATTTTTTACGCGCTTTCCTTTTTTCGTTGACGAATTCTTTTATTTCGGGCGGATACCGTAAACCGTATTTGGCCGGCGTTTTCCTTGGGTTAGGCGTATTATTCCAGGAAGCGAGATGAACGACTTCAACGAAGCGATCAACTTCAACCTCAAGTTCGTAATGCGTCGTAAGTGGAACGCTCAGTTCAACATTCTCTTCAATTTCGTTCCTAAAGTCTTCCCAGTTAGTTGTTTTACCAGTAAGTCTAGCTGGCTCTTGGTTATTGACTAGTTTTGCGCTCAACGTTAAAATAACCGGTGAATGATCAGATGACAGATCAAAGCTCTCTTCAACTTTAATGTGGTTGGTAGATATTCCTTTCACGACGAAAAAATCTATCAGATCAGGTATTTTTGAAGTATCAGTTGGCCAGTAGGTCGGTTTACCCGTAGAGTGGAAATCACAACTGTACTCCATACCTGCCCCATAGAGCATTCTACCTTTTCGCGAGATGAATCTAGAACCCCAGAACGGATGTTTCGCATTAAAATCCCCGCCAATAATGAAATTTTGTTTGAGCGATTTAAGCAAGTTAGTATAATCACTTTTTTCAAGCGCGGCGCGTGGTGGACAGTAGATAGATGAGATTCTAAGAGTACGCTGATTATTTTTTACACGAATCGTGCACATTTGCATAGTTTCAAGCTCTATCTTCAGGTCTTCGTATTGTTCAATGCAGTCTTTAATAAACAATGATGATCCACCTCTCGCGTTTCGCGATGGGTGACAAGCGTGGAAATCACTGTAGCCTTTTATTTTAAAAATTGATCGCTATTTTACGTGAGTTTCAGAAATCAAGCAAATGTCAATATCCTTTTCGCGCATGAATACTTCCAATTCATCGAGTTTTTGCAAAAGTCCGTTTGCATTCCAAGTACATATTTTTAACATTGGTTTTTCATTCATATTATATTTGAAGTACGCGTTTTCCTTGAATTATTTTCGAGCTTAACCAACCGATCGATAATAATTTTATTTATTTTGCTTTGTTCTTCAAATTTCCCGAGAATTACTGAGAAAACATGAGAAACAGGGTCTGGCGAAGTTTCAACGTTTTTTGGTTCTTCGAATGCCACAGCCACAGCCTGAGCGTAGGTCTGCACTCTGGCTGTCCGAGGGCCACTATTCGGTGGCTTTCCTGATGGCAATAGGGTTTCCTTTGACAACAGAGGTCGAGGGCATTTCTGCCGACTCTCTTTTTTTGAAATTCTTACGTTCAGGAACCGGAGGTTTTAGATTGTCTACTATCCCCTGAACAGTCTTACGCTTTGTCTTAGTTAGCGGTTTAGATTTAGCTTTTTCGGGCTTAAGGAGCGCATCTCTCCGTTTTTGCAACTCCTTAGCTACTTCACAGCCTCTATAATTTGCCGGGTGCTTTCCCTTGCAGTTAGCACAGGTAGCGAAGGACTGTTTTTTAACTCCACAGTCTTGGGAGAGGTGATTTCCGGCGCATTTCACACATCGCGGTTCTTTTTGGCAATACATTTGCGTATGATTAAATCCTGCAGTGTGGAATTATTCTTACATTTCTACGCATGGGTTCGATTTTTACCAAGATATTTAATTTTGTTTTAATTCGGTATGATATTAACAGCATCAAGAATTTTATACCCTTTGGCTTGGAGGTCGTTCATAACCTCGTCTTTGATGCATGAGGGGTGGAGTCCCCTTGCCTTTCAGACTTTATTTCGAAAGTATACCACTGGATCTTCTCGGTATTTATTTTTGGGACACTGCCCGGTAGTCATCGTGGTTATCGACGTTAATTTTCCACGCATTATTCCTTAAAGATGTTACCTTAAATTTCGATGTTATCGTTCCTTTAAGGAGGCTATGCAACTTATTATATTCCGTTATCCCAATGACGTTTATTGGAGGCGGTGCGCGAATTTGCGATCGAAGTTGTTTTTCTTGCGGTTCTTTAAGCTTTTGTTCTTTTAGGGGCTCGACTTCGGGGGAAGAACCGTCTCTCCTTTTCCTACTAGGTCTTTTCTTAGCGACCTGATTCGTTTTGCGTGCTAGCTCTTCTTCGTCGGTGTGGTATTCCTGACTAGCTAAGCGTGGTGGAGTACATTCGCGTTCTTTCAGCAAACGATTGCTCCTTAGATACTTATTTTCTTCTTTTAGCAGATCTATCTCTTTCTTAAGATCTTGATAGAGTAGGTCCATTTCCTTAAGCTTGATTCGGAGTGCTTTATTTTCTTCCTCAAAACTTTTATTTTTCACTGAGTCCTGTTTTTCACGCGCTGGCGCTCCCGGCGGACTTCTTTTCTCGGGGTTATTCGATCTTGATGGAGGAGATCGAGATACCCTTGAACATTTTATAAAAGGGTCAATGGATTGCAATAAGCGGCTCTCCCCAGAATCCGTAGAGCCGACCTCCGAAGAGGGTGGATTTTCCAGTAAAGCTGGACTGCCACCTGGGGTAATTAATCTTTTTGTTTTGTTCATTTCATTTTTGTATACACCATAAGCTCGGTATACGGAGGTTGGATTTTAGTCGCCTCTTACGACAGGCATGCCTACCTCGGGTATATTCTTTCCCCTACCCGAAGGGGGCTATTTTAATATTAATGTGCTAAGTGTTTGTTAAAAAATAAAATATAAGTGTAATTTATAGAAGTACAAATCTTTTATATCATGTCTTGTATACTTACCTATTTGTTTAAACCAATAAAATACTAATATTGAAAACATAATTAAAATTTTGTTTTTACTAATAGAAGTTTCACTTTAAAGGCGAAAATGGTTGCTGCCTTATAATCATACTATGTGTGTTTTAATATATCTCGGTTGCTTTATTAAGCGGAATTAAACGGACAGGACAATAGATCATCAACGATTGTGGTATATAAAATATACCCAAGTATTACTATAAAAAGGACTGGATTTAAATAAACACGAATATTTGGAAAACAAGATTTCTGTGTTTGGCCAACCACGTATATATCACGAAGAATATTTGATTAACAATATTCGGACTATATGAACATATATTATTGGTAACAGAATTGTTTTTGTGTACACACAAATGTATTAGAACAACATTGTTAAACTTTTTCGATGAATAATATTCGTGCGAAATGCACAACACTAACGAACTTGTGCAAATACCGATATTTTTATGAAAGCACAAACATTTTACAATAACAATTTTAGTGCTCAAAACATAACGCGCAAAAATAATGATTAAAAACAACACGATTGTTGCTAAATAAATACAAAAATCCTACATGCAACAGTTTCATATTAAAACAAATACGTTTGTAATGTTTATGTCATAACGGAAAGTAGTTGTTCAACAAAGTTTGTGATTTTTGAGAATTGAAATATTCGAACACGTAGATTGTTGTTTAAATACTTAATGTGATTGATTTAACACAAAGTTGACAACGGTGTTGTTGAATCAAGGAAGGAAAATTGTAACGTTTTGATAAAAAAATTGATCACGCCACCGTTGTTAAAATGACGCATTTTTAAATAAGGTTTGTGTTTGATTCTACAAAGGGATTTCTTTCGGTGTAGCCTACACTTTTTGTTGTGAAAATTAAAGCCCTAGGCAAATCTTTAAAACCTTTATGACGAAGATGTCTGCATATCTTATCTATATAATATTGGATACGACATTCTGACAAGAACAATTTAAGTTAAAAAGCAAAACTTGGGAAGACCAAGTGGACAAGCCTGCGCGATATGGCGATACCAATAAAAATGACGCAGGTAAGTACAATTTGGTTCAGTTGCTTCTTGTTTCTTGATTTCCATTTCGGCTTAAGTACTTACATATTATGCATCGTCAAGTGCGAGTGATAAACTCAGAATAACTCCAAACATTGACATTCGTCATAGACTCTTGCACAACCTCAGCTTAAGCCGTTTAATTCCGCTTAATGAAAGCGTTTACTGTTGACGAGTAAAAGGGCGCAACTACACCTACTCGCCGCGCCTTTGGAGTTCTATAACTCGTAACAATCCAGCTTAAAGTCGAAGCCATATGTTCAAAAACTACGCCAACGAGTTTATCCCGGCTGCTCCGTTCCAGCGCGCTCCTCCCAACTAGCAGCCACATTCAATGGAAGCAAAATTTAGAACACGACCAAGCAACAGTATCTACAGCTGGTGCTGTTGCCAGTGCTTGTGGTGGTGGCGTATCAACAGCAGCAGCTATGGACCAAGTTCAACACACCCTCACGGTGTGAATGTCCTTTCACGATAGTTTGCTTGCGCCACAATTAATGAGTGCATAACGCTTCCGGCCACAATCGGTTTTCTGTCCGCGCCGCCCCACCATTTTGTTCCCCTTTATATTTTTCATGACTAAGTTTGTTTGCTCTATGTCTTCAATAGCGCGGTGGTAAAAATAAATGCAAACAGCAAATGCAAACAAGAATACTGTATAATATTGAGTATATGCAGGAGACTCTTTACTGGAAAGCTGATTACAGCGGTTGTGTGTTCATACAATGCCGTGAGAGAGGATACGTTTTCAATGCATACACCTCCAGAGGAGAGACACAGTATTCCACTTTAATTTTCCTTTTCATTCGGTTGAAGGAATTTTTAATGTTCCAAGGGAAACGACAATATTAATAATAATATGGACTGCCGATGACAGCTGCACCCCATACTTCGGCAATTTACAGCACCGAGTGGGGAGAAGCAAACAAAATGTGAAATTGAATAGAATCGGGGCAGGCATGACAACTCTCCGATTCATGAGGGCATTGCTTGCATTCACAAGATGCCAAAAAACAGATAACTTACACATGCAGTCAGAGAGCGTCATTTCAAAATCAAAGTGGGTACTTTTGCGCTTTTATGCGATGAATCTCGACTTCCAAAGGGAAAGCCAAGTGTAGGTATCTCTATGCACAGCAAGGACGCTTCCGAAGGATTACTTCATGGCTTATCGTGCATCAGTGGAAATGAAAATATGTGTGCAGCCGAACTTCTACCGCCACTACCTACGTTCTTCTAGCTTTCTGAAGTGGGAATGGGTAATTACAGAACCTTATGCATGCACACTTTTCATGTGAAATTGAAAACCGTCCAATTAGTGAATCGAGTGGAAGAATCCATTTTTCCCGTTCCCGTTTTTGTTGTGTTTTGTTTTTCCACTTTTGCTATTCAGAGAGAAGTCGTTATCAATATGTCCAAATCTATATTGAAATGGAAGACCAGCAGAATTTGCGTGCTGACAGATTCCCATATAATGTTGGTGGGAGGCATGTACGGGTACTATGTATTTGTATCCATATATGTGTGAAATGTTGATCTCTCATAAATGGCTCGCTGTGTTCCTCTTCGAATTGGATATTAATGGACTGACTCGAGTATAGTGTTTTTGCTCATGAGTCATGAGTCACAGTCACATGTCCGTTACCTACCGTCGTACATATATTTTTGTAAGAGGATATTTAAAATTATTTCGCTATTCAAAGAGTGTAAATACGAATCCTTGTGACGACTTTTTGCGCTTGTGAATTGAATGTTTTAAACGGGGTGGATGCATCAGTACCTATTTACTTATAGTTAATAATTTGACTACCTACTCATTGGGATTGGGATTTTAACTATGAATATGCTCTAGATCTAGACAAACAAACGTCTAAGGTATCTTTCGAAAGGGCAATAGGGCGTTAATTTAATCTTTACAAAAAATATTATGAACTATGTGCAATTCTACAAAAATAGTTGATCTGAGCTGAAAGGTAGAGGGTTGCACCAATGTAATGACCCAATCTCGTTTCCTCCAGAGCTTTTTCTAAAAAGTTCTAAAGACTGTAGAGAAAGTACCAAACCAATAAAATAGAATTGAGAATTTGCAAGTCGGTACGGTATTTCAAAGAACAGTTTGATTTTAGGCGATGTTTTGGACGGCTGTTATCCGGAGGCACCGAATATTCAAAGTTTGATTCACGATGCACTTTCTTTTTAGATATGGCTCTTATTTTCATAAGTTTAATGGTTAAAACAAGGTGACTTGGTATCATCTTACTTCTTTATCGTCATTCCTGAAGCAATTATACAAAACTTACAAGCCAACATCAATGGTACTGATACGAACAGTGAGACACTTTGCTTTTAAATTGGTATATACATATCTGAATGCTTTCAAGCTATCTTAACCAAACTTGGAGTATATTTTAAGGCATATTTTCCCTTAATGTTTCAATGCAAATTTAAGTGGGAGGGTCCATGAGAGCATCACAACAAACTGAATTGCAAGCGGTGCGATCAATGAGACAGTGTAAGGTGAGACGAACGAAAAAAAAGTAATAAAACATTAAAAAAGTAGGTAATTAGTATTTTATTAAATAAATTAAGTAACGTATATATATTCCTCCAGAAAAACAGTACCAATAAATTAAAAGTAAAAAGAAAAAAAAAAAAAAATCACATTCAGATCATTTCAAATTCAGATATGGTTTCAATTCATCACTTTAGGCTGCTTCCATGTCTCACTGTTTGCTTTTTGGAAATGTCTCACTGTTCGCTTTTTGTCATATAACAGAAAACAAAAATATTACAGAAATGACAAAGAATTCTAGGATTTTGTTGTATAGCGCAACACATATAAATGTTATATGTAAAATAAATTCTGTGTATTTACCTGATTATTTCCCGTTTCTATGCTTAATTTAATAACACCCTAAAAAATACTTTAACAAAAGAGAAAAATGAGTTGTCTCACTGTTTGCACTGTTACCACTTTTCCCTTATATAAAAAGTAATAAGATCACGGAGATGTTTTACAATTCCATACATTTATCCCATTTCAGCATTTCAAATTCAGATATCGTTTCGAATAAAAAAAGTCTCAGAAACATGCACCGTATCGAATACGGTTAAATAATTGCGGGGATTTAAGTTAACGATTTAAAATCTACGATTACACGTACCATTTTTTGTGGCAAATTTTGACATGCCGACGGCGACGTCACAAAAATACACTAACTACAAATCTATTTTCACAAAACAAATTAATGTCAAAAATCAAAATTTTCAAATTTATTTATAAAGGACAGTACAAATAGGTAGTCTTTTATAGTAAGTACATGTTTTTGGATGTATTTATAATCATAACAAACTTAAAACTAATGGAATAGAAGATTGAAAGATTGAAAAATAGAAAGAAAAGAAGAAGAAGAAGAAGAAGGCAAAAGAAAAAGTATTAGGAAAGGAAAAAGAAACAAAAAAAGAAAAGAAAAATGAATGAAAATAGTTGCTGCTGTTATTACAAATTTAGTAATGCGTCATTTTTAAACTTTTTAGCTCCAATTATTTGCGGTTGGCAGGCAGTTCTAAAGTCTGGTTGCATGGATGAAAAATAGGCGCGAAGAGTTTAAATAGTTAAATGAAGGCATTATAAGATTTTGTGTCCTGGTGGATTGAGCGAATTGAATTATTTCAAAGAGATATGCAGGAGATCTATTGTTTACCAGACCGTGCATGACCTGGTAACATCTGAGATACAAAAAATGTTGAAACGTACAACCAAGTACTTGTTTGTGGTAGTGTGATATACTTACATACCTAATGACATCGTTGAATGCGACAAGCAACTTGTGTTGAGAGTGGGAGTCAAGTTTGCAGTATACAATAGTAGAATAGTCAATAACTGGAACAAATAAAGTTTTGACAAGTCTCAGTTTTGTACCTACTGGGGTGAAGCTAGAAGATTTCCAAAGTTTTCGCAAACCGGCATATATTCTACCAACTACGTAATTTGTTTGATCTACGGTGGAGAGCGAGCGATTTATCTTGAAACCAAGATTCGTGACAATATCGACAAACTTAATTCGTGAATTGTTTAAAAACATGGGTGGCAGTTCACAGGTATCGCAATATTTTTTTGATATTAAAATCATCTGAGATTTTCCTGGAATGAGGTTTAAACTTTAACCCATTGTTAATCGACCAGTTATAAATGTTCGAAAGATCATCATTTATTCTAACAATGAGGTCCTCCACCAGTCCGATTGGACGGGGCAAGTAAAGCTGGCCATCGTCAGCATAAAGATGTAAAGAGGCATTCGAGCAAACATTGGGAAGATCATTTATATTTATATAAACAAAATAATAAAGGTCCCAATATTGATCCAGGAGGCACTCCCGTACGTAACCCTTTAAATTCAGACGATTTTCCATCATGTACAACTCTTTGGTAATGATTACACAAGTAACTACTTATAAGGCGCACTGCTCTTTCACTAAAGCCAAAATATATCCTGAGCTTCTGACACAAGACTTCATGGTTCACTCTATCAAAAGCCATGGAGAAGTCAAGCAAGCAAAGCACCGTTGAGTGATCCATATCATAGTTAACCCTAATGTCATCCAGAATTTTTGTCAGAGCTGAAGCACAACTGTGACGGGCTCGAAAACCAGACTGGACAGAAGACATCAGACTATGCTGCCTCTCTCTCTACTTTTAAAAATCGAGAGAGCGCTAATTTCTACAAACAACAAAATCAACAGGGAAAAAATGTTGGAATCTAGTGAAATGTCACGCGTAGGACGCTGTAAATCCGTGACATTATATTGGTCACTCAGTCCCAACAGTAAGTGACAAACGATCACACCTAGTGACAAATTTACGACAATAGTTTTGCGTCATAATGACGTCGGCTTGTCAAAATTTGATATGAAAGGTGGCATGTGTAGTGTAATCAACAGAGTGAAGAGGAGGAGATTTAACGATGAACCTTACTGGTCAATGGATTTATAGTTGACTGTGCCGATCAGTGATGGGACTTCTACTACTTAACTGGTATTTCTAATGATGAGTTGATTTTATAGCGTTTTTTCTGTAGTTCCTTCTTATATTGATGCGTTTACCTCAAAATCTTTAATTTTTAAATAATATCAAAAACTATTGAAAGTGATTGTGCTTTCACTAATGCTTGCATTATTTTAGTGGAAGTGGAAAATTTTATTTTTTAGCACTTTTCTACCACCTTTTTTTAAGGCTATCTACCACCGTTTCGCTTTTCTCAAGTCCCATCACTAGTCCCGATGCAAAACAATTTGCAGATAGAGTTGGATAAAATTATTAAATTATTGACATTGGACTAGCTTCTCGTAACCATTTGTTTTGTGCACGTTTTTATTTCTGCGACGAATTGAAGGGACCTACAGTTTTCTATCGAGTGTTTCGCACCAGCAAACCGTCAACCAAACTGTTAATGATGCGATCGGAATAAGACAGTCCTTTAGTATTCTAGACATAACTCGAAATACTACCTCGTTGTAGCCAAGGAACGAATGTGGAGGAATACTATGAGAACTGAAAAACACTTTGTGTTATAACCGTACCCCTTCCCCCCGAAATAAATGCCATGTGAATTGTGAAATAACTCGCCTACAAAATCTGCTCAAGTTAGGGGTAGTAAGCTCTATTGCTCGTAGAAGGAAGGAAAAATATCGAAAAAAGTGTAAGGGCAACAAGACTCAAACGGAGAACTGTAGTAGCCTAAATATGATAATTTGTATTGCGCTTTGTGTCTTCTCAGGACATAAAAAAACACTTCTACAGACTTTTAAAGTGGTGAAGTCGACCGATACTCCGCTTTCAGGCAGAACGAACCATTCAACGATGACAAAGGAAGCCAAAACTCTCCGCCCACCCAAACAAAATGAAGTAAGGAAGCAGCATCTGAAGTCAAGTTTACCATACGACTTACTAATCCAGTGGTTCTTTACCGGTTCATCATCGATTTGGAAGCCAAACCGTCACATCCGTGAACGAGCAATACAAGATTAAATGCGTTCTTAGTTTGTGTGATTGGAGCTTTATATTCCCGAAGTATTTTGGATACCTCGAACAGTGCCGCGCCGTGACAATAATCTGTTCAAGTATACTGCTCTGCCCTGGCAACGAGAGGTTGTCGGAAAGGACCAAATTAAGCGCCTCTTCCTTTGACTTCAATTCAACATTTCACCAATCCAATTATAGTATCCATACCTACTTTCATAACTCTGCGCGGAGGTCCCAGATGTACACAGATAAACGTTCGTCTTTATGATTGAAATCAATTCAATCAATATTTCCACCCCAACGGAAAATCTTGATATTCCCCAAATGAATCTGAAAGAAATATCAACCGTTTCCAATTACTTGAGTATAAAAAAAAACTCCCATCCAAAGATCCTGTTAATTTCCTGTCTCAAAAACTCTGCTTCATAGCACAATAAATTCAAATCAAAGTGGATCATTGAGAAAGAATTTAATTTTTTCAAAGGAAAAGCAAACAAAACGAAAAAAATTTAAGCCTTGAAATGGGATTTTTTTGACCGAAAACACTTTTTTTTGTTATCGAAGAACAGGCATCCTTCCGGTTTGTGTTCCGCCGCCCGTGCCAGCTTACTCTGTGTACACACTTAGCAAACATATTTTCCAGCATTTAATCGTGAAAGAAAAAGGTCCTCTCTAAACTGCCAGTTTATTCGGATTTAAGACACTTTTCGTCGGAAAAAAGGACTACATTCAATTCACGCAATATTCACGCCACATTCATAGCCCCCTCTTGAATAAACGAAATAATTCGAAAGAAGTAACAACCGGCGCGAGGCGGTATGGATATTATTGGTGGAAAACATAGCACGAAGAAGCCGACGAGGCTGCGGGCGTGTAGCAGGTAGCACTCCCATGCGGCGTCGTCGTCGGCGACGGTGGTAGTGTAATGTCCTTGGAAAAGCACGTTGTTTGCTTATTTTGCAAACCCAGACAAACTTCCATGTCCCAGTTTCGTATTCAAATTAAGGACAACTCGCACACATACCTACAACTGTGCGGTAGCACATATAGGATTGACAAAAAACACACAAATGACAGAATAACTCACCTCGAACAGCATACAGGATCAGAACAGCCTTAAAAAGGCCGTGTAAATCCATTTTTTATGAAGTCTAATGCTTTCCATTACATTTTTTATGAGTGATATTCGGAGATGGTTTCTTTTGTCCTGAGTGGTTGGAAGTCCTTGTTTTTGTTTTTGGTAACAATTGGTTGGGATTTTATCTTTGTTTGTCAGCTTCTCCTGATAGGTCTTTCTTCTTTTTTTATCGTCCGGGGTTGTTGCGCTACTAGGTGGGTTCTTGGTTGGTCCTTTTTGTGGTCTTATCTAGATTGCGTCTTTGAAGATAGATTTCACATACGCCGAGTATCCCTTTTCAATTAACATAATCTCATTTGTAGTTGTCGTCGCGCAGTATGCTTATTCGGGTCCACTTTATCATCAGCTTATCTCGTTCTCAGGACGCTCTACAAAAGACAGGAAGAGAAGTTGCAGATAAGTAAAACTAGGTGAAAAATTGAAATAAATTAAATGGAATCCAGCCCCTGCACGGGACTTAAAGTGACACTTTCTTTCACACCGCATAAAAACAAAAAACATCCACCAATAGAAAGACATTTGCACAGGTAGACATAGCCATACATATATACAATTAATTAAGAAGAGAGTACCTACTGCGACATAAGATGAGCCAGGAACCTGAGAGAATTCATTTTTCCTTATCTTGTATAATTCCTCGTCTGTCCGCATCCTCAACTTAGAGGTGGCTTTTTAATTAGAAGCCGAAAAGAAGCTTTCAACTTTTCTCCGAAGAGCAATTTGGCCTGGTGGAAATTTCTTTGAAAAAATATCTGTTTAGCTTGGCAGTTGGCACACCCGTTTGAGGGTACTATTAATGTGTAGGTGGGCGGATTGGTTGAGTCCAAAGCGTTTCTAGTACGGGGCATAGTTACTCTGAGGGAGTTTGTCATGATGGTTTTGTCTCGAGGAAAATAAATTTGTGCGGTTTGCCGTAGAATGAGTGTCCTTCGAGGGATTTCTTCAGATTTACATTTTGTCGGTGGGGAACGATGCTAACTTTGCAGGGTTTTTCATGTTCATGTCTCGTTTAGTTCAGTTTAGTGCAGCGGTAATCCAACCAAATTAAGTGCCTTATATTCGGGTTTAGGTCAAAAATATTTTGGTGGTCTTGTTTCAGACGGAAATGGTTTCGAGGCCTTTCTACTAAAAGAAATTAAAAAACTGATTCTACTATGGTGCACGCATCAACAAATAAATAAGGTAGGATTCCGGAAAATAAAAACCTTACTCGTTTTCGCTTGTGTAAATGTTTTGCTTCTTGCAACTTCGAAAACGGAATGTTTGTATCCAAAAAAGCAAACAAAACCAAAACTATTTCATTACCGATTCGTTTTGTTTTTTTTTCTTCGCATAACTCCAAATTCGAAAGGCATTTCTGTTTTGTTTGAAAACAACAACCTTTTCGTTGATTATTTTAACACTATACATACTACCTAAATAAAATTTTAAAATGACAAAAAAATATGCAGAATGGTTTCCTTTTTTACAGAATTTCACCCCAGTTTTTTTTTTGGCAATAGCGGAGTAACAACAAAACTGTATAACCCACAAGCCCAACGCCTAAGCCAATTATTTTACTGCCTGTCTAATATGGTGTTCAATGACAATGACAAGCTACACGATTGAGCAGCAAGCAGTTAAATTATAAAACCTTATTTCCAAAATGAGCTTTACTCAGTGCAAACATTGCGCGAGTTGCGCCCATTCTACGGCAGACGCTGTGTGGCCGTTTAAGGTTTAAAGTTGACTCTACAATATCTTACAGAACAAAAAGTGAAAAATCTAAGCCAAGGATACTACAGCGACCTGTTGCGTCAACAGTTTATTTTTAAAATCAGCGATACTCATATCAGACCACCTTGTCGTTACGAGCGGCTGCGATCACTCAACAAAAAAAAGTAAAAACAACAATGATTTTAACAAAACAGTGCATCAGAATGTGCTTTATTTAATAGCTAAAGTTACACTGACATAATTGTTCTATTTACTGATAATGAAACTCTTGCCTTCTTTTAGCGTCTTTACTTATTGTACTGATTTTCGTTAGAGATTCTGCAGGCGTCATGCTCTTGAATCAAATGTATACTGAACCAACTGATGTTATGATGCCCTATGTATTGATCAACTGAGTAAGATGCCAAAGCCTGATGTCGGGGTGAAATTCATTTCAGACTTTCCACATGTGCTGGTATGAAAACAACTTAAAACCATGTAAAGTTTGGTGGAAACTTTGAATCCACCCTTAAGTCTCAATAGCCTTGGTACTTCTTATCGGTCTTTAGAAGCTAGTTATTCTTAAAATGACAATTTTTTAATTAACATGTACAGTTTCACATTTCGCGCTAAAAAGCGAAACTTTGCACAATTTCCTAGTTCTCAAAAACGTTGTTGTCTTCAGACTGTAGTTATAATTATTAAAGTAGTTGAAACTAAGGCTATTTTTCACCCCTATTTTTTATTTTATTTTGGCTAAACACAACTTTAAAATTCAGAATGCTAGTGTTTTTTTGACATTTTCATTTCCTTTTGGATTGCGATTTGCGAAAATCTAAAGAAAACTAACAGTATCTCGAAAACTCAGACTTAAAATTAAATACCTACATTATTTGAAAATAGGATAAAAATGTCTCTTTTTTATTGTGGGAAATGCCATAGCTAAGCGCCGATTTAATATACCGAACAATTTTTTATAATGAGCTAAGATAGTGGAGATATGGGCAGAGGATAACAAACGTTTTACATTATAACACTTTTTCAACGACTGTTAGGTAAGTCTATATATACGAAGTTAATTCAAAATTTAGCGAAGGAACAAGATTCTATCTAGCTAAAGTGCCTCGCTAAAAGTTTTTCTTAGTAGCTATATAGCTAAAATTAAATGCGCGAAGGAAATTGCGCTCAAAGAAAAAGAGTTCCTAGATCCCTCTGAGTATCACTATTACTTATATACCATGAATCATTCAAGATTGCTCTTAGCGTTTTATTTTGGAATGTTTGTATTAAAGCCATATTGCTTGGTTTGGTACAAATCCAAAGTTGCATACCGTATGTCCAAAAAGGTTTTAGCACTTGCTTATACAGGAACAGTTTGTTAGACAATACATTTCTCTAAGTGTGATTGCGAGCTCGTGGCGCTTTTTCTTAATAGGCGCTCTGAAGCGAGCGTGCTCAGAATGTTCTGAGGTATTTATGAAACACATTTGAGCACATAGTTGTCATAAATGCATAAATTAAAATTTATTTATTGTTATTTATTAAATTGGTAAATTTGCAGTTCCAAAACAACAAGGTTCGTCCACCATTTCAACTATTGCTTATCCCGGTTTTTTTCTTTCAAGTGTGAAATCAGCTATTAACTCAGCCTGCTCAGTCAATTTATTCTGAGCTCTGATGTATCTGAGCTAAAAAAGAAACACGAACTTTATGTACAAGGTGGGCAGAATTGCGGCAGAAAAAACTCGGTTAACATGGCCCTCTAGCGCGTACAGTCCACTGTTGTCATGAAATGAGAGCCAAACAACATCGGATGACTTCTTTTGGCCCACCTTGTATTAAAGCCATATTGCTTGGTTCAGGTTGTGCTCTGAACAAAGAAAGAAAACCGTCTAATGAGTCATAATGGGTCATTTCCAGATATTTAGCCTCGTTTGCGTATGGTATCGGTGCCGAGTTAATATAAACAGGTAAGTTGTTTATCTTTTTGTATGTATAATTGACATGCGTTGACTTGGTCTCGTTAAGGTCGATTCGTCAGGTCTTTGTCCACTCGCATACTTTGGAAAGAGCCCGTTAGAGTTTTTCTGTTGATAATTTGACTGACTCATCCATTATGAGGATAGCTGTATCGTCTGCTTACGTTGCTACGATGGTCCCTTCATCTTGTGGTATATCTCTTGGGTAGAGCAGGAATAGGAATAGACCGAAAACGAAACACCGGAGTGTATTTCTTTGAATTCCGAGTATAAGGTCACATGTTCAACGCGAAAGAGTCTGTTTTCAAGGTAGGATTCCAGTATTTTGTATAATTTTTCCGGTAGGATTGTCCTTAGCTTACCTATACCATAGCCCTTCTTGCCATACATTATCAAGAAAAGCGCTAGAGCAAACCTTTATCAATTCTAGAGCTTTTTAAATTTCATTCGTTTTTCGAAACACCTTATTGATTGTGGAATGTTTGATCCGGAAGCCAAATTGATGATCTGGGATCAAGCGCCTTTTTACAATTACTGGTTGTAATCGTTTAAGCAGAAGTTTCTCGTAAACCTTTGATATTATCGGCAGCAGCGAAATATGAATATGTTTTTTTATCGTTTGTACTTTACCCCGGTTAGGGGACTTCGGATACTTTCCATTATCTTGGAACATATGAAAGTCTCAGAGAATAATTTATAATGTAGACCAATTTAACTTTTCGTTAGCTCCTTCAGAATTTCGCCAGTGATTAAATCATATCCTGGAGTTTTGTTATTTTTCAGATTTTTTATTGTCATTCGAAGCTCGGACAGGGATATGGCTTTTACTTTATAGTCGTCCGATGCAGTATTACCATTCAGTTCTTCGTTTAAAGGTCGTCCATCGAACTGCCTGAACGTTTCTTCTAGATGTTTGGCAAATAAATCCGCTTTCTCTTTGTCTCCTTTTACCAATCCGTGTTGCTGTCTTTCTTAAGGGAGTGTTTTTCACGCTTCGCTCTGTATGGCTTCCACGAGATTGTCAATTGGTTATGTTACCTCTAGAACGTGGGCGGTCATTCTTTCTTGTTACACTTTCACCAATTTGTATTGATTTCTTTTGTTAATCATGTTTATCATATCAACTTATAAGAAATAAAAAGCTATAATATATTTCCAATTGTTAAATTTCTTTCAGGACTTGCGTCCCAATTTCGACGATCAGCATCAGAATGTGCTTTATTTAATAGCTAAAGTTACACTGACATAATTGTTCTATTTACTGATAATGAAACTCTTGCCTTCTTTTAGCGTCTTTACTTATTGTACTGATTTTCGTTAGAGATTCTGCAGGCGTCATGCTCTTGAATCAAATGTATACTGAACCAACTGATGTTATGATGCCCTATGTATTGATCAACTGAGTAAGATGCCAAAGCCTGATGTCGGGGTGAAATTCATTTCAGACTTTCCACATGTGCTGGTATGAAAACAACTTAAAACCATGTAAAGTTTGGTGGAAACTTTGAATCCACCCTTAAGTCTCAATAGCCTTGGTACTTCTTATCGGTCTTTAGAAGCTAGTTATTCTTAAAATGACAATTTTTTAATTAACATGTACAGTTTCACATTTCGCGCTAAAAAGCGAAACTTTGCACAATTTCCTAGTTCTCAAAAACGTTGTTGTCTTCAGACTGTAGTTATAATTATTAAAGTAGTTGAAACTAAGGCTATTTTTCACCCCTATTTTTTATTTTATTTTGGCTAAACACAACTTTAAAATTCAGAATGCTAGTGTTTTTTTGACATTTTCATTTCCTTTTGGATTGCGATTTGCGAAAATCTAAAGAAAACTAACAGTATCTCGAAAACTCAGACTTAAAATTAAATACCTACATTATTTGAAAATAGGATAAAAATGTCTCTTTTTTATTGTGGGAAATGCCATAGCTAAGCGCCGATTTAATATACCGAACAATTTTTTATAATGAGCTAAGATAGTGGAGATATGGGCAGAGGATAACAAACGTTTTACATTATAACACTTTTTCAACGACTGTTAGGTAAGTCTATATATACGAAGTTAATTCAAAATTTAGCGAAGGAACAAGATTCTATCTAGCTAAAGTGCCTCGCTAAAAGTTTTTCTTAGTAGCTATATAGCTAAAATTAAATGCGCGAAGGAAATTGCGCTCAAAGAAAAAGAGTTCCTAGATCCCTCTGAGTATCACTATTACTTATATACCATGAATCATTCAAGATTGCTCTTAGCGTTTTATTTTGGAATGTTTGTATTAAAGCCATATTGCTTGGTTTGGTACAAATCCAAAGTTGCATACCGTATGTCCAAAAAGGTTTTAGCACTTGCTTATACAGGAACAGTTTGTTAGACAATACATTTCTCTAAGTGTGATTGCGAGCTCGTGGCGCTTTTTCTTAATAGGCGCTCTGAAGCGAGCGTGCTCAGAATGTTCTGAGGTATTTATGAAACACATTTGAGCACATAGTTGTCATAAATGCATAAATTAAAATTTATTTATTGTTATTTATTAAATTGGTAAATTTGCAGTTCCAAAACAACAAGGTTCGTCCACCATTTCAACTATTGCTTATCCCGGTTTTTTTCTTTCAAGTGTGAAATCAGCTATTAACTCAGCCTGCTCAGTCAATTTATTCTGAGCTCTGATGTATCTGAGCTAAAAAAGAAACACGAACTTTATGTACAAGGTGGGCAGAATTGCGGCAGAAAAAACTCGGTTAACATGGCCCTCTAGCGCGTACAGTCCACTGTTGTCATGAAATGAGAGCCAAACAACATCGGATGACTTCTTTTGGCCCACCTTGTATTAAAGCCATATTGCTTGGTTCAGGTTGTGCTCTGAACAAAGAAAGAAAACCGTCTAATGAGTCATAATGGGTCATTTCCAGATATTTAGCCTCGTTTGCGTATGGTATCGGTGCCGAGTTAATATAAACAGGTAAGTTGTTTATCTTTTTGTATGTATAATTGACATGCGTTGACTTGGTCTCGTTAAGGTCGATTCGTCAGGTCTTTGTCCACTCGCATACTTTGGAAAGAGCCCGTTAGAGTTTTTCTCTTGATAATTTGACTGACTCATCCATTATGAGGATAGCTGTATCGTCTGCTTACGTTGCTACGATGGTCCCTTCATCTTGTGGTATATCTCTTGGGTAGAGCAGGAATAGGAATAGACCGAAAACGAAACACCGGAGTGTATTTCTTTGAATTCCGAGTATAAGGTCACATGTTCAACGCGAAAGAGTCTGTTTTCAAGGTAGGATTCCAGTATTTTGTATAATTTTTCCGGTAGGATTGTCCTTAGCTTACCTATACCATAGCCCTTCTTGCCATACATTATCAAGAAAAGCGCTAGAGCAAACCTTTATCAATTCTAGAGCTTTTTAAATTTCATTCGTTTTTCGAAACACCTTATTGATTGTGGAATGTTTGATCCGGAAGCCAAATTGATGATCTGGGATCAAGCGCCTTTTTACAATTACTGGTTGTAATCGTTTAAGCAGAAGTTTCTCGTAAACCTTTGATATTATCGGCAGCAGCGAAATATGAATATGTTTTTTTATCGTTTGTACTTTACCCCGGTTAGGGGACTTCGGATACTTTCCATTATCTTGGAACATATGAAAGTTTCAGAGAATAATTTATAATGTAGACCAACTTAACTTTTCGTGAGCTCCTTCAGAATTTCGCCAGTGATTAAATCATATCCTGGAGTTTTGTTATTTTTCAGATTTTTTACTTTATAGTCGTCCGATGCAGTATTACCATTCAGTTCTTCGTTTAAATGTCGTCCATCGAACTGCCTGAACGTTTCTCCTAGATGTTTGGCAAATAAATCCGCTTTCTCTTTGTCTCCTTTTACCAATCCGTGTTGCTGTCTTTCTTAAGGGAGTGTTTTTCACGCTTCGCTCTGTATGGCTTCCACGAGATTCTCAATTGGTTATATTACCTCTAGAACGTGGGCGGTCATTCTTTCTTGTTACACTTTCACCAATTTGTATTGATTTCTTTTGTTAATCATGTTTATCATATCAACTTATAAGAAATAAAAAGCTATAATATATTTCCAATTGTTAAATTTCTTTCAGGACTTGCGTCCCAATTTCGACGATAAAAATTCGGGACTTATGTCCCCCTTTAGTGGAAATTCGGGACTTACCTATATTCGAAAAATCAATTCGAGACTTATGTCTCGGGGACTTATGTATGACCCTGCGCCATCTGAGCATAGATCATAGCATTCTTCGACTTCCGTCAGATTTTTAGTTAGCTCTTTTGCCATAGAAAAAAGTCGAAGAGGTCAGGGGTTTTATTTTTGTCAGTTGGCCAATACATTGGCTTTCCCGTCGAAAAAAAGGCCACCCCACGCTTCATACTGTCTTTGTATAGTAGTCTGGCTTTCGTTAAGTTGCATCCTGAACCCTAGAAAGTATGTTTCGCATTAAAGTTGCCACCGATAATAAAATAATTAACATTGTTAGACCCAAGTGAGTCAAAGAGGCGATCAAGGTTGTCGTCTGCCAGTTTGTATCCCAGGGGGAACTAACTAGATCCGATGAGCTAGTCTTAATGGTTTACTTTTACGGAAACTGAATTTATTTGCATAGAATCGAGTTCTATTGTTATGTCTTTTGATTGCTTACTGCTTAATACAATCTCTGATGTAAAGAGAGGATCCGCCTCTCGCATTTTCCGTGGATGATGCGCGTGGTAATCACTGTAACCTTTTATTTTGGGTCCATGTACCTTTTTTAAGTGGGTTTCCGATAACAAGTATAATATATCTATATTGCTTTTCCTTAGAAATACTTCTAGTTCGCAAATTTTGTTAAGGAGGCCGTTTGCGTTCCATGTCAGTATCTTAAGAAGCTGTGTCATATTCATGCTTGTTGCTTGGCTTGCTAAATTTAAACTCGAGCTTGCCCAGTTTCTCAAATATAACTTGATTAACCTTGCTTTGCTCTTCAAGTTTTTCTAACATCACAGTTAATAATTGGCGGATCAGATCTGTTGTATCTGATCTTGACTTGTGTCCATATGTATCGCGATTTGCGCGTATGATCTCGCACCAACCAATGACGGTTTTTCCTTTGCACTTGGACCAGCGATGTTCTTTTCGGTTTTGTCCTTTTGAGAGTATTATCGGTCTTCGGATTATTGGTTTTAAGATCTTTAAAGCTTCAGTCCAGGTGAACGGGTTTCTTGAAAGTGTCGGGTCTTTTTTGTAGTTCTTTCGCGATTTCGCAGCCTCGATAATTCGCTGTGTGGTCTTTCGTGCAATTGGCGCAGACCACTGGGACTTGCTTGGTTTTGTCGCACTCTACGGAGAGATGTGCACTGTCACATTTAACGTACCGTGGTACTTTTTGGCAGTATGCTTTCGTGTGGTTAAAACCTTGGCATCGTTTGCACTGAGGAACTGGTCTCCTTCCCTTACACATTGGCTCGAATTTGACATTGATGTTTAGAATATCTAGTCTTGATTTTGAAGACGCCGTCCACATTGTTGGTCCTATCAAAGGTGAGCATAAAAAGTCGAAGGCCGCGTTTGACTACGATATCTTTGTCTCGTTCCGTACATTGCTTTTCGTTCTTGATAATATTCACAGTGCGAAGAGTTTTGAGGACTTGGGTTTGCCCGTTTTCCATCATATCTTCTCGGGGTGGAGTCCCCAAACAAATACTCGCATCGGTTTTTCGTACTTGGAAAAAATAAAAAAAATCGTTGTGACCAATACAGATGAACTTGCAGTTAACCAGAAAGCTTCATGCGAACTTAGAAGCAGTTTACTAACTTTCTCGTATATCAGATTTTCTCTAAAAACAAAACTAGGAACCTGTTTTTTTTTGTGTTATTTTGGGTACAACAACAAAAAGATAGTTTCTTTGAAACTAGACCTGTAAAGATAAGAGATGTGGTAAAAGGATGGATATGCAAAGCCTACTTAAATGAGATTAATTTTAGTCGAAAAAACGTCTCTGTCACTATTCCATTTAATAAAATATATCGATTTGTCAGGCAGGTATTGCATTTGTTACAGCTATCACTCAAGTCCCTGTGTTTTGTATCCAGTCTATACTCGTATGTCTGTGCTGCTCGTCACATTTGCATTTTGTAAAATCCACTTAGGCGAAGAAAGACTTTTGCTACGTCAGCTGGTAGTAATTAATTCAGGTGCAACTTTAACCATATTACAAGCGCATAGAGGTCAAAAACCCTAGACCCTCTTCCACTTGCATATATATACTACTCAAGCCGTATAAAGCACTCAGCTTTCCATTGTGCAACGCTCTTAATGGCATTTACCTTTACGCAAATGCTCCTTCTGCACTCACTCTACACCTCGCCACATGTCCATTAAATTATCCATACGATGCGTCACCTGCAATCCTTTTTCTAGTCAAAGTACACTTTCACCGGCAAAGAACGAGGGACCGAGGTTTTAGACATAAATGTTGGCATGTGTTGGATGTGCATCGTGCACATGTAATCAAGTTACTTAAGGTATGCTCGTGCAGCCCAGCTGCATATTAACCAGAAGCCCTCAAAGATTTCTTCTCTTAATTCCTGCGATGTAGCAGTTGTGTAAGACCAACCCTTATTCGGCATTTTAACGCATACCAACTCTGCGATTTATAAAGCCACCTCCTGCTTGACAACGTCAACAGCAATCTAGCTATCCTTACAAAAAAAAAACTTCGTAGAAGGAAAAGTCACGTTACACACGAGGTTTCTTGCATTTTTTCGTCCACCCTTCCACTACATCATCTGCAGAAGTTGCCAGCATAGTATCGGGAACAGAAACTTCATTTGCTATATATGGATACATCTTTCTTTTTTTGCCAGGGCGCTTCTTCTAAGCGGCAATGTTGATTTTTATCCTGAGCCGGTGATGTAGTGCATGCGGGTTACGGAGCGCATACACAAGTACACTTTCACTAATACCAAGCCATGGGACATGAACAGCGGGGGGGCGTAATGTATATTATGAATTATGACAAGTTGTAGTACATCATACAGCAGAGAGAAGTGAAAATTTGGGTCAAAGTTCAAAAATCCTTCCTTTATCCTCAGGATCAGAACGCTCCAAGTTATTGTATGCAACTGCGGGAGGACGGAGGAGTACAAATAAAAGTGGAATGATAATAATTATCCTGATTATAAATAACGGAGAGATGAATGCCAAGTGGAACAATGAAGACGCTGTCTTGTTTCCATCGAAGGGGGTATTTTAGCTGACATTAAAGGATCCATCTGCGAGATGGCTACACTCAAAATAATTTAAACGAGGACAAAGTTCTTCAACTGGCTTCTAGAGTGTGAACAATGAAGTACTATGCCCAATCAGATAAAGTATAGTCCTTCGAGCGATTGCCACCTGGAATGCTGATAACTTTCACAAGTTGTAGTCGTGTCGCCAAGGAATTCGCAATAGGTGTGCCCTGGGTCACAGAGTAGTAACGACTTTCAGTTCGAGAGAGACTAAAACAGCTCAAGGACAAATGTGTCGACGCAGGAATCCACTTGAACTTACCTGCAGGTGTTTTGACTTTTCACAGAAAGTAATTTTCTTACTGATAATATCCTTAAATTATGATCCATCATCCCTGTGACCAATTTACTCCAGATACCACCCAAATTGTCGCCTTGAGCTATCCCCAGCACAACCTTCATTCCTCATTATACAGCCAAGGCGTATACACACTAATATAGACACCGGATTTCATCTCGCAAAGTGTTTTCTCCTTCTCCACATAGATAAAACCCTTGCCAAGTTTAATTAAGCAGACACACACTCACATCACCACCATCGCAAGGGGAGTAACCCAAAATTCCTTGTAGCACTTTAATTGAACGGAAGCCGAAGACAATCAAGATCAAGTGGTCGACTTCGGAAAAGGAAAAACTCTCACAAAAAAAAACCGAAGAAAAGAAACCATCAGTCTCCGAAAAGGAAAAGGAATGGAGGACACAAACATACATAGGTTTCATGGACAAAGTTGGTCAGACAATATCCTCGCAGTGAGGAAAGAACGTGCGAGTGAATCTGTGCGGCTCTCTCTTCAACTTTTAGAAATCAATTCGCCATTCGCTTAATGACTTTTGAAAGTGAAGCCCAATTAGGGACAAGATTACATGGTCAGAGAGCTACGAAAAGATATGTGTGTTGGCATGCTATCTGGGTCCTTAAGCGAAACGACTATCCCATCACCATGCCATAGGCAGTCAATTAAACTGAGAGCCGGATAGATTTGTAAGTTGTTTTCGTCCTGCTCGTGTTTGTGCAACATAAAGTGGAGATTAATTATTTTTGGTCGTGATTGAGGTTTTTTTATTGGTTTTATAAGCTTAGATTTACCAAATAGGATAATGGAGATAGCTGATATTTTATATTTTGACAATTTTTTTTTTAAAAAAACAATAAAATTAACAAAATAAAATTTGTTCCATGTATTCCGGCTTTATTAATATTCCTATTAATTATGGAACACAATGTCGTTCAAGTGGCTGCCTCGGCTGGCTTCGCAGTAGCGCATTCTGTCACTCCAATTTTCCAAGACCTTGTTGATGGTTTCGGGCTGTAGCTCATGGATCGCTTGGATGATATTGGCCTTAAGCGCTTTCGGATTGTTGGCATAACATTGCTCCTTTACAGTTTACTCCGAGGCGAAAAATTGACATCGCCAAGACGGCTGATAAGACGATTTGGGAATTTGGTACGCAATAGATCGATTATGACATGGGCTATATCGCAGAGGTCGTCCAAATCCATGTCTTTAATTTCAGTAAAAGAAAAGTCGGTTAACATGTCTCTGTAACTCCCACCGTTGACCGAAACGTTGTTCCCAGCCATATACATAGCACTCACTTTGGAAAAAAGTTTTCAATATTTCCCAACATTATTCAAGCGTAAAGCGACACTGACTTTCTGCCCAGATTTCGAGGGGGAAACATCTGTCAGTGTCAAAATAACCTATGATTTAAAAAGAAACAGCTAGATGGCCCATCCGGCGGAAGAGGAGGTCGACAAAACCTGTTATTGGAGACTGTCATACCTTCTTGAAAAATTTATAAAATGCCCAGAGCAGTAGGAAAATCTTTGGCGATATAGGAAGCCCGTACAGTAAGCTGTCATAGTCTTTAAGATGTGGGCAATATATCTAAAAGTAAACCACCTGATTCCCGCCCCTATATCCGATTAAGGATCTGGATCTCACTTTAGTACTATAGATCTAAGCAAATGATTTTAGTTTATCTTGAACCATATGCTGCTAGTCGTATATATATCACCTTATTATGTCTCATTTAATGTAAAGGACCACATGAAAGATAAACAAAACCTGGTTCCACTTCTACTAAAAATTAAAATACAGTGTCAATTAGTGGGCATCTCATTTGCATATTAAAGCCCAAGGCACTGATTTCGTAACTTTTCAGACGATTATCGTCGAAACGATAGACCTGAAAAACTAGAAACTAAGTGCAAAAATCACGAGTGTAAGAGCTTAATCCAATAAATTTAACACAACTGTAATGAAAGCTGACGATAGTCAAAAAAATTCAACCAGAATATAACTTATTATGGTTATCAAAGTTTCAAAATCGATATCGGAGTTTGTCACCAATTTATAATTCCACGCAACGAACAGCAGAGAAGGGAGATGTTGTCAAATTTCACTTGTATAAAGTACTACCTGACTCTCCATTCTGCCAATTTTCAAATGCAAAAATTTAAACATTCGTGCATCAATACTCGTATGAAAACTTAGTTCAATATTTCGAAATATTGTTTGTCCTTAAACACTTGTATTTTACTAACCGGTGTAAAATTTTAAGATTGGTTAAGACATATTGCTGTTTTGCATATTACCTTTCATATGAGCTAGTGATCTCAGACGTATCGTATACTCTGTTTTATTATGATTTCCAAGGGAGTAAATCGATTTCAAGCACATTTTCCCAAACTGGGAATTCTTTAAATAAATTAAAACGAAGTCGTTTTTTTAAACATCTCTTCGGAGGATATTGGATAAGAGATATATTCATCTTTCAAATGAAGTCAATTTCATTGCAATAGCTCCAATAATAATTTTCCAGTAAACAAAACAAGATGCCATTTTTTTTTGCACTTTTGCTCGATTTTTAGGTAGAGGGCTTTTAAGTAGCGTGTCCGTGTAACACCGTAAACCGTATGTGTTTACACAAATGCGACATACCACTCAGACGACAGCCAAATTTAATAAAAAAACAGTCTTGACCAGCGTTCCCTCCCTTGTCGTTAACCAGAGTTCTCATTGCTGTAGAAAATGGTACTCAAATGGGTCTGAAGGTAGTACGCAATAATGTACTTAAAACGGCTTTATGGTATTTTTTTAATTAGAATCGAAATTTGTCTATACAAAATTCACATATAGGTATTCTATACATTTTCAAGTATTTGTTATATTTGAACATGCATTTTTCTTATTTGAACTCAACATAAATTATTTCAGTTCAGTTATATATCGAAACTTAAAAATAAATTATAAGTTATGTAGTTCAAAATATAAAAATAAACGAAGTGTATCCTGCGCGAGAATTTGAATTGGAACGTGTATCTTGTAGTCTAGGGGCCGGTCTGTTTACAGCTGGTTAAATCCGTACCCATAGATTTAGATTAACCCATGATTTTAAATCTATGATAACCGATGAGTATTTGATGAACGATTTTTCACTTCGATCACCAAACCAAGCTTTGCGTCAATTCATTCCACTTTTTTTAGTTTATTTGTCAATTCAGTGATTGATTGAATCTATGGATACATTTTTTCGTTTTCCGGGTTCGTTCGTTTTTGATAAGTAATTTGTGAAGTTACTTTATTAATATATATTTATTTTTAGTAATGTAACTAAACGCAAAATTGGTTTAGTACAAGAATGTCATAATCAAATGATACAGGCGTTTACAATAAAACCTCGTTGCTGTAAGACAATAAGCAATTTCTTAAGACCAAAACCGAGCTAAAGCCACAACCAAAAAAATGTTACAAATCGATCATCTCAATTTATTGAGCGGCCGTCGCAATTTTCCCATGCTTTCAATATTTGCTCCAATGAGTGCGTTTTATCTCAATTTTTAAAATGTGCCAGTTTAAATCGTCTGCGAAGCTGACGAGACATATTTTATTGGTTCGGTTCACTTTATACGATTTTTTTGTATTATTTGCATTTTTCCCCACAATATTGTACAAAAACTTGGTTTATATAGCAGAAACGTCAAAAAAAAAACTTTAACAAACGAAATTCCAGAAAATCAGTGGTATTAAACCAATTAATACCATTACCAGAGCAAAAATCGGCTGGTTATCGATTTTTTGGTTAACTAACAAAATCAACGATTCTCTGGCTAACATTTTTAACGAGATTGAACAAACCGGCCCTTAGTCTGTTGCTACAAACAATTTTGGAAAAATAAGAAATGAGTTATTGATATGAATTTCCAAAAAGTAGTACGCGGTGGATCCAGAGTAGTAGGTATTGTACTCAGTGAGCAAAAATGTACTCAAAAACAAGAAAACCCTACTAGCGGTGATCTAGTTACTAATTATATAAGTTTTGTAGTTTATTTAATTTCAGGAAAACGTACGAAGATCTTTAAATACCAAAACTTTATAATAAACAAAATTCTTTTCCAACGACCAAAATATCTATAAACTACAAACAAGAAATTTTAATAGTAACTAATACTTCTTTTTTAGACATCAGCTTTCCGCTACTAGACTGCGGATAACGATAAAACACATATTTTACCACAATCGCAATATTTTGTTATGCTAATGAAAAAACCGAGTCAATTTCGTGCAGAAGTTTTCAAATCTATTACGGACAAACACCTTACCAACGGCAAAAAGTTTAAGTATCATGATAGGGTAGGTGTACTCAAGGGCGGATCCAGGATTTATTTCTGGGAGGGGCACAAAGGCCAGATAGGTGAAGATTGTATTGCATTGCAATTTATCTCTGGGATCCATTCTTTATCAATGACATATAAAAATAACTATCAAAAATACTTTTTATAGAGGTTTAATAATACAAAATTATATGTATAATAGGTAATGACAGTTTTCTTTTATGTCGTTAATTTCATTCGAACTTAATTATTCGCAAAATTCATGGAGTGTTCGTCTACCGTAAGACTATAACTTGTACAACATTCAAAAAATAACGGGTTTTTTTTTGTGGGTCTCCAACACTATTGTCTCACTTACAAAAAATAAATAGTAAATCTGTTGAGCACCTTTATGTTTACCTCAGAGAACTAAATCCAAAAAAAGTTTCTGTGTTGGTGTAGTGTATATAACTTCGCATCTAAATCCCATACAAAAGTGACACAACGAATGTCCTTTTCGTTTTGCAGTACGCTGCTGCTGCGAAATGATGACGAAAAGTGGGTAATTGTAGCAGATTGCTTGGTACAATTATCTACTCGCTTTTCGCACATATTTATTGTCCGCGACATTATTTGCTTGAGAAAATTTGACATTTGTAATGCGTTAGCAGCTTTTATAACAGGTATGGAGCCACATTTGAAATATCTTGGAGCCAAAAATAAACAAACTGAAAGGTCAAAACTGCTAATTTTTTTCCAGTTTTTTAGGGTTACTTATTCTGCTTTTTAAAGACGACAATATTAAATTAAAATAAACACACTCAAAATTGAGAGACCTTTTTAGTTTCCATTTTCCAATGTTAACAAAATAAAAACGTCTAAGGAAACAAGTTTTCATATTAAATACTAGCTGGTACCCGCGAATTCGTCTGCGTAGAATTATTACTTCGAGTAATTCAATTTAAATATTTATATAAACAACAGCGCAACTTTTCGGGTCCAAAACTATCTAATCTTTCAATCAAACCAATTGGCCCTACACATTTAAATTAATTAATAAAATACGCAGCAAATATATTTATTTCTTACCAAATATAGATACGTACCTACCTATGATGAATTTTATTATCGCTAACTTGAGAAATAATTGGTTCGTCATTTAAACTTCATCCCCTTCACGTTTTGTTTTCACGACAAAAAGTAGAATATGTCATTCTCAGAGGTCCCATCTATCCCTATACCGATATCATAAAAATTGGTTATGCGGTCGTTAAAAGGTAACAATTTTACTTTCGCATTTATAATATTAGGATTATATCAAGGCTATCTTGAATTTTCTGTGCAAAAATGACAACTGACAACAAAACTATGTTTTAAAATAACATAACAGCATTCCTACCCGATTCCCCCGCAAATTTTAAAAATTGTCTTTTAGATTTCCTACGACTTTAACTCTCTTCGGCCGACGACTCTCTTTATCAAACAATAAATTAAACAAATCTATTCACCTAAAACACCAATTTAAGAAATTTAAATTCAACAACGTAAGTAATACAGTTCAACTTCTTGAACTCTTCAATTCTTCACGTAGGTAATATCAAAACAACCACTAAAACAAAAACCTTAAACTAAATTTGTATTTAAACCAACAATGATAGATGGTAGACATCAATGTAATGTAGGTAATATCACTAACACCAAAAACAAAAACCTTAAACTCAATATAGATATTTACACGCAAGTCATCGGCCATCTGCGCATTTCCTCAGAAAAACATTGTCGCTGTTGATTACATCCACACTCACCTCACCTACTTCTCTTTCGTTTCACTTAAACGGAGAAAACTTCACGCAGTTTTTCTTGACGTGTATGTGCTTGTGCGATCTGCGACACCCACCCACCCCAAAGCAGAACAGCGATCAAGAACAACGGTTGCTGATAGTTTTCGATTTGAGAAAATAAATTAAGTTTTTTCATGATTTTGGGTTGTAGCTCAGTTTCTAGATGACATGACACAGAAAGCTGATTGATGGCTTAAAATAATTAATTATGTTTGTTTTGTTTGCATTGGTTAAGAATTGTTTGAGTAAAAGCGATAAAAAGGCAGTAAAGTTAGAAAAAAACACATTTTGGTCAAAAACGCTTCAAAAAAAATAGGCATAGCAATGAAATGAATAGCCTATGTCCTTCTCCAGATCTTAAGGGACATTTCAAACAAAATTTCATCGAAATCTGTGCAGTAGTTTTCACGCCAACCGCGAACACATGAAAACAGCTACAGTTTTATTATATGTATAGATATAGATTTTCGAAATTGGTTGGTATAAATGTGTGAAAATCAATTACAATAGATTCCCAGTGTACATTAAAACAAGTGTTTTTTGCGGCCAACTCAATATACAAAAGAACCAGTACAAATCGGATTTAATGTTTGGCAGCAAAAATCTGAAATGCCCATTCGAAAACGACATAACCTTTTAGAAAGTTTTAGTCACCTATACGAAAAGAGTACGTTCGCAATAGAAGTATGCATTTTTTTTACAAGTTCCTAAACCGGTAGTTCCTAAAAATCGCTAAACTTCGGAGTGAATAGCATAAATTTGGATAAATCCCAAATGACAATTTTAAGGAACCAGTGAAAAGTTCGAGTAGCCAAATCAAAGATAAATAGCCAGCGCTGCTAACACTGCTATTTGTGTATCAGCTGATGGGATTGTCCACAAATTATTTTCCGCTGCCTTTTCGCAGATTTCGTTCCGAAACAGGTCCGTATTAGGCTTAAAGCTAGAAATCATGTGTATATGTGCATATTTTAAGCATGCGTTTACGCGCTTGATTCTGCACGAGGAGATACGTGCACATAAATTTCACGCACGCCAAGATTCACGTTCTAGCATATGCAGACATAGATTTGGGTAATTTTTCGTCTTGGTTATCATCATTTGTTGGAAAAGCTATTTTTATTTTTGCCTATAGGCGAAGTGTCTGTTATGTTTTCATTATGGAATGAGGAAGCAATAATAATGCAGTTGGTATACAATTGTTAGTTAGTGCTTTTTTTCGACTGGCCTGTGTCTGGGGGGGAGGGGGGGGGGGGGGGGGGTTTTACAGGGGCACGTGCCCGCCCTTGGGTGTACCAGTAAACGCGTCAAAACTTTATTTTATGTGCGATACTAATTAATCATTTTTATTGTCCAGACTAGATTTTAAGAACTCACAATTTTCCATATAAAATTACCCATTGTGACCTACAAAATATTTAGTGTGAAGGTTAAAAGCAAAAAATTTGTAAGGATGTGTCTTAATTGAACGTGAAATCTGTTATTAATGCTACCACTGCCACTGCTGTTTGAATTACAAATACAAATAGGTATGCATTCATACTACAAACAGTTATGTATCACATCACGGCCCTGCTTGCTTTAAGGAAAGTGGTATGGAAACTAAAAATTATTTCTGTTAAAAACTCGCTTTTGAGTCTACACACTGAAAAAAAATAATTCAGTAGTACCTACCTACACTGCAAAATAAAAAAAACTGAAAATTCCTCATATCCTCAGCATGTAATTTTCACAACAGAACTAGGTATGCATATATTTTTGTTTAATGGAATTCCATTATGCAAAAGTCATTCTGCCACCCACCGCAGCGTGTGCATGTTACATATTCCTATACCCTCGATTCTCTGTTCATGCTTAGCCGACCACAACCCCACGTGAAAGAAAATCGCACTCAAGGATTACACATTCCGCAATGGATATCTTTTCGGCTCACCCATATACAAAATCGCAAATGGCGATGGCCCTAAATCCGTCTTTACAAAATGCGCCTCATTAATGATGGAAAATCAAAGCCGCCTCGCCCCGGTCGGGGTGTTTGGTGTAGCCTGTTCCGATCCATCTCCCCCGTCCCGGTCGGCCATTAATTTCCGTCCATTTGCCTCCATTCGAGCAGTGTTCGACTTTCCTTTGATTGACGAACGAGTCGAAGGATACAAAAAGCATAAAAAAGCAAAAGGAAATAAGTGGTTTGCACATTCACTCACTCGCATTGGCCGTATTATTGTTGCGTCACCCTCGCGCCACTGCTGTGCTGTACCCCTTCTGTTCGAGGTGGTATGTTGATAATCCACTGCCGCTCTGTGATTTATTCCAGATCCTGGCGTGGCAATGTACTTTCAATTCTTCACCATCAACACCACAGTAGCACACGGCCATCGACCACCATCCACCACCTGGCACCCGCGTCCCACACCCCACTTGCTACACTTAGTGAAATTCTGCTACTTTTTCGAGAGCAGCAAGAGATATTTCTCACCGTTGCGTTGTGGCGGACCGTTTTATAATTTCGCACTCCTAAATCACGATACCACCGCCTTCGTCGAGCACATGTTGCACGAAACTGATTTGATGAATGTTACGTGGAAGGGTGGAAGTCGTTGTCAGCAGCCGTCAATGTACGGACGATGGAGTACTTTTTAGAGCTTTTTGGGGGTGGCGAGGGTGCATTTGAACTGGCCTGGCTTGGATTGGATTGTAGGTGGTGTAAAATCGCTAACCATTATAGGCGTTCTTGGAAAAAGCTCTCCATTTTAAAGTCAGCTGAAAATTACAGCATAGATGGCTCGGTTTGGGCGACGTTTCCCAAACGGGTTGCTTTGAAAGAGCTATGAATTTTTGAGAGGAAATTCGATAGCAAAATCAAGAATAAATTATTGATGGATCACCGGGACAGACGCACCTGATCCAATTATTTGATAAGACGTTCATTTAATATTGCAGATTTATAGCGAGAAGCAAATGTACACAGATATGGTCAAGCGGATTAATACTGACTATTTGGTTTGAAAGGGGATGCGAATTCATATGAGGAAATACAAGGAAGGTGAGAGGATATTGGCCTTCGGAGCTCTTAACTTAACCCTTGGTTCTTGGTTCTGGGATTTTATATAACGGCAGCGCCATCTTTTAAGTCAGTATGTGAATTTTGAATACAACATCGATAAATTTGATTATCATTATATCAATATTTGAACATCCAAATTTACCGAACTCTTTGTCAGTATTTATTATGAAATGGAATAAAGCTTATGTCATTCGAAAACCACTGCCGTCATATAAGATAAGAACCTGTTTTCGATGGAGCGCCTCATTTACCCATAAAATAATGCAATTTAATACCTACAGTTGGTAGGTTTATTTTTTTTATTTTTTTGCGATCTCTTGACTAACCACTTTCTTTTTAATGATGTTACTATAAAAACGAATATTTTTCGATTTACATTTTTCAATCTTAGTTTCCATATATGGACGTAGCTTTTTGTTTATAAAAAAAAAATATAAAAAAAAAGTTGTGTAACGTTTTTTAGTATTTATTATATATTTATAAAAGGTAGGGTCCTTTTCAACCACGTGATTTTGTAACGAATGGTTGCTTTGATCTTGTCAATGGTCTGAGTTTGCTTTTCGCACAACCCCAACAAAAATAAGCTCGTAGGATGTTAAATCTGGAGAACTAGGTGGGCCATCAATGTGGTCATTTTTTGACAGCACACGTCCATGACATTTTCGTTTCAGAAATATATTCAGTCTAGTAAATAATTATCATTATCATTTACTGACTTAGAAAATATCTGTTACATTCGATGTGAAGCAAAAGTTAATACAACTTCCAATTAATTAATTAATTAAGCTAAACAAATATGAATTACATTAAACAATTAGAGAGCATATTCACATTAACAATTTATGAGCAGAGAAAAACATAAATAAATAAATAAACAAATAATAATACCTAATTATGAATTATTGACTAGATGTCTGAATAAAACCTTTTTGAAATATTTGGTACCGTATATCTTCGTATATTTATCTGATAACACAAACAAAAAATTTACGTTCTATCAAAATTTATTTTTTCATAAAGATACGAGGGTTCCCTGTTTATTAATACTTGAGATACGTATACAAACTACATCCAAATATTCTTTTTGAGTAACTTGATATTCGATCGAAACGTTTGAGATTATATACAATCCTATGACATTATTAAATTCTACAGTTCAATTTCTTAAGAAACAATTATTATAATTAATCTGATGAATTAGCGGCGCAGCTTTAAGTTCGAAATAATGCTATTCCAACCGCAGTTGTTGCATTTTTGAACAACACAACTTTAATGACTCCATTTAAAAATAAAACATTTTTTAAACGAAGCTATTCAAAAAGTCCATCAGCAATTGACTGCTAGATCAGTTTTGTTGGCCTTAATTGCAGAATTGGTCTGCGTTCTGGATCAGCTCTGCTCCTTGTTTATTCGCAAAGGACAATGTCAAGCCTGGTGGGCATGTATAACTTATTCTCATTAAATAAATCTGAATTAAACAGACCCAGAAAAAAAAAGCCTCTCCACATTCATACTCAATGAATGGAAAACACACAAATTGTGCAGACTCTGCAATACTTTCAATGAACCAGACAAAGAGAATTATTTCCTCTTTCGATGGCTATGAACCCAAAAACAAAGGCTTGCCTATTATCTTGCCATTAAAATATTTCAGCCGCAACTAATGAACTTTCAAGTCCAATGCAGACGTCATTCGTATTTGCACATCTGTATTGGCGAGGCTGAATGTTTAACGTTTGCCAACAACTTATAATGGCAACATTTAAGTATTTTCCTTTGTAGACCTAACCTTGCCTCACTGTTTGGGTGCTATTATCCTTTATTCACATTTACCTAACTAAAAAGTGTTCCTGATTCTGTCTGCTTTGCTACGAAATTTGAGCTCTGACTTCCATGGGCATCCGTGCAGATGATGCTTATTGATTTTTGCGCAACTCCGCAACGTAAGTCATTAGTCCGACCATAAACTGAATGAATAATGTCACAATTTGAATACAAAGGATGTACCAGCAGTGCAAGTGATAAGGGGTTTGACTTCGCTGTGCAATGATGCAGCGTGGATCCTACAGTAAGAGATATAGTATTTGTAGGAGTATGATGAACCTTTTATATGATTCTTTGAGTGTGTTTCCAAATACTATCTGTAGCTGTTCATAATGGATGGAGAAAGTTCCTTAAACGAAACTTCACAGCATCAGCTCTGATCACTAAAAATTCTGTCCCACAAACAATGCAGATAATTTGCACTAGCATTTCGATACTATCTATTCACCAGAAGTTCGAAGAGTTCCGCAATCTATAAGATTAGATCAAAAGGACCACCATCGCCAAAATCTGCATTCCGAAATGAGCACACTTGTTTTATGTGCTCTTGAATGTACATAATGTATTATATGGTAGAGACAAACGCACTTGTAAACAAAAAAGAAACTTTCATATTACTAACACTGCATGCTAGACTCAACTCTGAAGGTTCCCCGCAACGACAGGAGTAACTACTGCAACAAGGCCAATTTCGAGTGCAATTCCGCAATATTAAATGAAACTTTTCAACTTTTCCGAGGTCAGAGCTGGGAACATATTGTCTTAGTTTAGTGTATATCTATTCGCCTGCGGGGTTTTTGCACGATCTTGTTTTCAGCGCATTCTTAACTTTTCAGCGTACAAAGGTTTTAACCGAACTCGAAAGGAAACAAAGTGCAATTTCAAATTGGAATCCGGAATCCCTTTCATAGAATTCCACTTAAACTGGTGAGTTGAAACAGAATTCATTACGAGAGAAGAGCGTGCATTCGCTGGACATTCAGAAGGTACTTTTAATTAGACCACTAGTTGGAATTTTGTAATTATTTACGCGATTTTTGCGGTCGATTTGTTTTGTGGTTCGTTTACGATCCCAACTCACTGGGAATCTCCAACCTCGTTCTGTATCTCTAGGGTTAATAGTTGTTTGTTATGTGTGGACTCTGGACTGCCTTTCGAACCTATACACAAGTTGTATTTGTTGTGCTGCACACTTAATATTAGTGCCTGGGGATGCTGTGCGGCGGTATTTTTATTTTCAGTAAGTAGCAGTCATTTGGTAAATTTGTTAATTTGCATCGATGCGTTTGGATGCATTTTGATGCGTGGGAATGAGTGAAATGAATGAAACGTATAGGGTCTTACCAATAAACATTTTTAGTTTCGACTCTAAACTTTCGTAGTTAACAGCGGCTTTAATTTCTATACAAATTTCGCAATTGTGAGCTTCCGTAAGCTTAAAGACGAGGACGGTGCTTAGACTTTAGATGTAAAAAGAAGCGATGGATTGATATTTATTGATATGAAAGGCTGTACATTATATCTCGATTCGGAAAGCTCAGTGATAGGGTGATGAAACGAAGGAGATAGTTTCGGCGTTGGGAACAAAAAGAGAAGGGACGGAATAAGCGATAAAGCGGCATCAAAATACCTGGGATTTAGAGTGAGCAGTAATAAAATCAAAGCTTGTGAAGGGCAGTCGGGAAGACCTCCAAGCTCTTGGAATACACCACAAGCTACTGCTCTATATCTATATCTCGCTCTGTCCACTAAAGCCAAAAGCAGGGAAGAAGACCACAGAAAGGCGAACGCTAGATGGACAGCCATGAAAATGTGTGCTTCCACAAGGAAACTTAGGCCATCATTTTGTGAATGTAGAACAGAGATTCATGCGGAATGACGGGCCCCCTATGCTTGCAGTTATCTTAACAGGACAGGGATACAAATAAGGTTAGCCTAGGGAGAGCATTCTGATTTTAACCTCATAAAGTTTCACTCCTACGGGCTTTCCTTAGAGGCTAACAATTTTGATATACGTTTACAGAATGGAAGCTGTGTCTTAGTAAGTATGCTGGAAAAATTAAAATTACATCGTAAGCCTTCTTTCAACCTGATTCGGATTACCCATAAAATTGTGGGGCCCTATCATTAATAAAAAAACACAAAAAGAAAAATACTCACACAGACAATTATTGGTTGCGAAATTTATATTCTTGAATGTTGCGCGATGAATGCAACCTCCAGCAATATGTCAATAAACAGTTGCATTCAAGATAAGAAATTCAACAAAACTTATTACCGATTAGATTAATACAGTTTGCAGATTTAGTAAAGCGGCAAAGATTATTAAGTGACACAGAAAATACGCGAAAATTGTAAATTCATCTCTCATTCAATTTAGCCATAAATCAAAGCCTACAGCTTTGTCGAAACGCCATAAAAAAACATTCGGAAGTACATTTGTCCATATCTATATTCCAAGTTTTTAAAAATTCTTATCATCAAATTAATTTTTTCGGTAAAGTGTTCCGCAATTAGAATTATTCCTTCGACACAGCATTTATATCTGAGCTTCAAAATAATGTATCTTAGTTTCGAATGTTTTCTGGCAAGTTTCTTAAGTCCGAACATACACTTTTGTGATTGCAAGACCCATATCGCAAATAGCTTATCGAATTTAAAAATAACACAAACTCCGATCGTTTTTAGCTATAAATCATCTTTCTGCTCAAGAAGCTGCAAGCTACACCAATAGTCCAAAACAGACCTAAGTTAATCAAATGCAAGCATATTCAAAAATTTTACTCTGTTATATTTTTGCGTTGCAATAGGATCAGATAACCGAGTGGCAAGACAAAGAGTTTTGTACTTAATAACTAGGTATTTGAAAGATTGCTGTTTTCGAAGGTTTCTGAATCTATTGCAAAAACCTTGACTCAAATCCGTCGACTAGGTTTGAAGTATTTCAATCAGACAGAAATACTTTTAGAGACAGACAATTTCATAAATACCCAAATTAAAAATAAGTCTATATTAGTTACAACAATTAAATCTAACAAACAATTCTGAGATGTCTTTCAAGAGTCAAACAGATTTTCCTGAACAAAATGCAGGTGAAATTAAAAATTTACGGAGTCCTTGATTTTTAATTGGTCAGCAAGCATTGCTAATGAGCGGTTCAAATTACCAAGGCATGCAAGCTACCCCTCCTATTTAAAAATTTTATGAGCAAACTCTAAGGTTGTCTTCTGAATTTATATTATATCAACTAATTCGACTTTCGAAAAAACTTCTTACTCAAATCCATTTGCAGTTTCACTGATTTTAGGAGCCGAAACACAGTCCAAACTTACGGAAAACGAATTCAAATTCGTATCACGATATCCTTTAATTTTGTATAATACACATCCGTATGCATTTGCCTGTGATTCTGAATAGCATAAACATTTTAAATTCCACAAACCAAAATGCACTACCGAAAATTGCGTCTGCTTTTGTAGTACACATCGATTCACCACGTTGTTGGCCATCGTAGTCGGTTCATGCATGCAAATCTATTAAAGGACAACACATAGTGGCTGCACCTACACACATCATTCATCACTCACACACAGAAACAGAGCAAAATATATGTACAGTTCATTGTTTGTATTGTGCTGGTCCACATTATTATGATGGGGATCTCTGAACACATTTACTACGCGCGGCTCAAACACGCACGAGTATTTTACTACACAATCGATTCCAAAAACGGCAACGAAATTTGTATCTCATTGAAAAAAAAAATACGTCCAACGAAATTCGACCACGTTAACACAGCCGAATATGAACATGCAGGAGCAGGACACGCACACAGAACGGGAAATAAAAAAACAAATTTGCACCACATGCCTCGGTCTGGTGTCACGCTGAAACTGAAAAACATTCTTCTTATCACAAACGAACACACGGATAATGGGACAACGAAAAGTATGGAAACAAAAGAATAAGGGACAACAAAAACCAATTAAAAAAAAAAACGCTGCAAAAAAACATTGCACATAAATATGCACACGGAAGGAGGCAGTCGCCATCAGCATTGAGGATGAGGATATGCACAAAACACTATGCGCCTCATAGAGTCATAGGACTTTATCGATTTTGTTGTTGTTTTCCTTTTGCTCTGCTTATTCGCAATTTTTTTATTTCGTTTGTAGTTAGAATTTTGGATTTTGCACCCTCACCGTTTCCTGCCAGGCATATATCCTGCAGGTAAGCACTAATTGAAAGGATTTTCTCTTCTTTCAAACTTTTGTTTCGACAGGAAGACAAAAAAAATTATACCGGTAAATGCGATTTGATTGCAGTTTGCACCGACACTCACACATACACTCACAAACATAGAAGATGAGACAATGAAATTGCACTTTCAATCAGGAAATTCATAACGAACTTATCAAGAATGACAAATACTAACCATATGATGGGTAAATTGTATTTATATGTATATTTTCTTGGCTTTTGTATTCTTTCACTGCTTTTGTTGGTATTTCACTCAAAGAAAACACACACAACCGTAGACTTTTAAGGACTTTTCGTTATCCTTTTTTTTTCTGCAAGTTTTTTTTTGTTTCCTGTCCTATGTCTGAGGCTTAGTGGGCCTTCCTTGTTCAAACGCCCGTATCCGATTTTTCCGTTTACCACTACCGACCGAGAGAGATGATGAACTATGACTGAGGAAATGTTAGGAAAATCGTTCATACACATGGCAGTCTGGGTGGTGGATATTCCTACGATGGGAATATTCCAGCATGAAACCTTGGAAGACGGGGTCTGCAAACGAGAATTCATCTGAATGGAGATTGCAGACTCCGGCTCTGCGTAGCGCAGGTGCATTTCGAAGGAGCACATTTTCACTCGATTTTGTGTTACCATTTGATGGCGGTTGAGGCGTACTGTGAGTGCGATTCGTTGAGTGGAAATATGCAAAATGCTGCTCATACGCCACAGGGACGGCAATTTTGGCTTTTTTCTTTCGTAAAAGTAATGCTCTCCTTTTTTTGCGACGGTTGGTAAGAGGAAGAGTGTTTAAAAGTGGAGCAGAGAACTGTGCTTATTTTACAATTATTAGAGGATTGCTCGATGCCAACCGATAGTGAAACTGCGTGGGCATACAATTTTGATAATATCGAGTTGTTGATTCCATTTGGAACTGATTTAACTGATGAGTATAATTTAAGTCACAAGCTATGAATATTGCTAGCTGTGTATATCGCCTTATAAGGTTACTTAAGGAAGAGTTACGAACATTACAAGCTCATCTAATGTCCCCCCAACACCTTATTCTGTTCGTATACCCGCTCGGGCTTTCATGTGCCGAGGAACCGAATTGTTTGAAAATGTGAGCGACACTGATACTTAGAACATTTCAAACTCGAGTCAGCACGATTGCGTTGAAACAAAAACTAAATGTTTCTCCATTAAGCCATATAGATTGGGTAGGTACATTTAAAAATATGCTTTAACAAACCACATACAGATATATATACTATTTTATTAGGGTACGTATAGCTTACAAATATGTACTTTGCAAATGCAAATCGATCGGTGTACACAAAATTTCGGCCATGTTGGTTTTAGATACAGCATTTTATTATGATCATCCTCTTCATCATCATGAAGAAGTTCATTGTAACACTGGTTGGCTCTCCGTCTATCCGGTTAGTGGTTACTTTAGCTATGAAAAGTTCAATGGTATCTTCATAGATGCTGCGTGTTCCCAGTATACCAGGAGCTGTATTAAAGAGCTTACTCTTAGAAGGCGTGTAGCATACATTGTAGTAATGCTAATTCGACCCGTTGCGATTTAGTGGACCTCATACATATAGATATAGAAGCTCTTTATTAAGTCGGTGTTAAACTCACTTTCTCACTTTCTTACACAAGACACAGCATTTGCAAAACTCTGTAGAGCTTTCTAACGCTTATAGGGTCAGCCTGCTTCAGGACTTGGAATCTCCCTAAATAATCGTTTCTCTACAGGTTTCAGAGGAATGGCTATACAGCTTCGAGTTTATAATCTCACCAACCAACAAAGGGAAAGGCAAATGTAGCCATACTTATACAGATTACATGGTGATCGCATCGTGGCATATCTATATCAGCGCTGGACTGTTCAACCAGAATACTGTTTAAAGAAAATAATTCAGAGTTTCCACTTACGACACTATGCTTAAAGTCTCGATGATTAGTAATCTACTGAAAAAGCAACAATATAGCATCTGTGGATTTTTGTTTGTCCAAAATATGTTGCAAACTATTTTCTAAACCCATTAAACTAGCTTAAATCGCGCTCGCTTTGCCAGGCATTTAAAAGCTCCCATTCGTTTGCCCCACGTCCAACGATGAAAAAAAAAATCAAAGAAACTCAGTTCGGCGTAACACACAATATCAATTCACTTTGTTCAAATCACAGATGATCCTCTTATTTGAAATCACTTTTATTTTTAACTTTTTTTTTGTCGCTCAAAAAACTAACTTTCGAGTTGAACATTTTTATGTACGAGCGTTTGAGTATGCTTCGTTTGTTTAAAAAAAAATATTTTTTTTTGCTCTCAGCTAAATCTTGTACCACAACCACGGTTGCCACTTGCAAAAAAAATTATCTACCGAAATTGAAAAAAAAGTTACCAAACTAAGATAAAATTTATCAAAAATCTGGAGACGTTGATAAAAAGAAAAGAAAAAAGCATAGGTACAATATTATAGTCTTGAACCATTGTGAAAATGCCTTATCAGTATCCAAGGACTTTTCTGTGATTTACGAACATAATATAAAAAAAATCAGCATGACATTGTAAAAACTTTCATTTGCTTAGTTTTCAGAGAAACTAAAATAAAAGTGTGGAATTCCTAGCCCTTTATTTTTATTTATTATAACTCACATTTTTAAAACATAAAAAAAACTTATGTCCTTTTATTGGGTACGTACATTAGGTTAGTAGTAACTTAGTCAGTCTTTAAGTAGTTAAACAACGTCAACAAAGTCGTGCACAAAATTACCAGCTGCTAGAATGGGATTATCTACCATTTTCGATCCTTTTTTCTTATAAAAAAACTTTAACAAATTAGAGTTTTATGTCTGTATATAAATATTTTGATTATTTAACCTATCCATATCTCAATGTAGTTATAAACAGAAACGGAAAATATTTCGAAGTTGACAATCTGTCAAAAAAAGAAAATGAGTACATTCAGTAATTTTTTGAACAAAACAGGTTTACATGGGTGGTGCTGGCATACACCTAATGCAAATGCAATGTTGACTCAGAAGACAGCATTTAAATGAATTGATATCGAGTTCGTATTTTCGGTGTTACTGCTCAAAAAGTTACCATAACCAGATAAAAATTACCAAATTACCAAAACTCAAAAAGTAAATAAAAAATTACCAAATTTGGTAGAAAATTACCAAAGTGGCAACCGTGACCACAACGGTATCGCATACAAAAATGTCAAAGTCTTCTTTTTTCTTCTTATGTAGTGTAGGAAAGTTCGACACCCAATGGTAAATGCAAAAAAAATCCCTTGTGCTCAATACTCCTACTCCAAGAACCTCGCATTGTATTTTCCACGGTGCTCTATGTTATTAAAGTGTTTCGCAATAATTTCAAAACGGAAACCGTGGAGACCGTGTTTGTGCATTGTGAACTCGGTGTTTATCCCTGTCTCATATAGGTATAAGTATGTTCTATTCGTCTTTCTCATATGTGCAGAGGTCCTTTTTGGAGTATATTTCGTTTATAATGAGAACAAAAATGAGAAAAATAATGTAAACAGTTTTTTCTTGTTGTTGCCGTCGACTTTTGTTCTTCCTGAAGAGTAAATGAGTCCAGGAAACTCAGGGAAAAAAACGAAGTAAAATGCGAAATATAAACTTCATTAAAAGTTCACTCCCGTCATCCTTTCGTTTGGGTATTTTTTTTCATCTCTTTGTACTTTTTTTACTGCTTGGAATTTTCTTGATTTTAACATTATTTCCTTTTTTTAGATTTTGTTTTTTTTTCATTTAGTAATGTCGCAAACTTACCCCATGGTCTGGATAAAGATAGAGTCAACACTGTTCTAGATAAATGGAATAGCTGAATGGAACATCGTCGTCGTCGTTGTCGTCGACGGTTGGAGTTGAAGATGGCTTTTGTGTAGATTTCGTTGTTTTAAGTACTGACATCGAGAATACTGCTGAAGCCTGGGAGCGGAGTATGTATACTCCTGTACTCCTTGCGCCCGCTATGTGGATATTTAATTTTTCATAATGACTTTCAGCGGAATGATGAAGAATGAGTGACGCCGAGTACTTTACCTTAGAATGGAGGCTATAAAATTTGATTAAGAAGTTTGTAAGTTGTAAAATGTTTGGGAGGATTTAATTTTTTGCCGTTCATATTTTCTTGGCTTTATTATTTCTTGTTCAAGTGGAAGTCAGTATATGGTTGTAAAAGAGTAAAAAAAATAATTTTGTTTTGCTTATTGATTAATGAATGGTTGCATACCACTATTAACGATTTCAATGAGTACAGTGAAAGTACTATGTATAGCTTTCAAGTATTAATAAGGGTGCTTAGGTTAAAAGGGAGACTTTTAGAGACTCATCAAGCAGTATGTACATTGACATTGGACTGTCAAAGTTCATCTTGGCAAAGCGAAACAATTCTGAGCTTGTATTTTCACAACTTTTTGTATAAACCAAAACTGGCTCAAATCAGCTAAACGGATTTGAGTGCATCCGGCGTGGCATTATTACTCATTATTATTTCTTATGAGGAACAACGATTTTGACCCACAATTCAGCTTTGTGCATGTCGCTTCACTCCGATTTCTGTTGACATGAAATTACATTGGCAATCCTTCCGTAAATGAAACAGAAAGCAAAGTATTTTTAAGTATGGACATACCAGATAATAAAACTGTATTCTATAAAACAAAACGTTTTACTAGACTTGCTGTTCTTAGATTTCGCTGGAATATCGAAATGCCATCGTATGAGACAAGATGCAAATTATTTGGTATTTTTCATTCGGGACTTGATAAACAACCATTTCGACTGCCCTTTTCCTTTATCATTAGGTAATTGGTTTTTATGCTCCATCTAAAATGCTTAGAAATCGCTTTTTATTTTATGTTCGTTATCATAGACTTAAATATGGTTGTAATGAAGCAATTACCAGGTGCCTAAGAGAATCTAATGATTATAATAGTTTGTTCGAGTTTGATCTCAGTATAGGAACTCATTTAAGAATAAATTAATTTTAACGTTTTTAATTACTTTTGATTTACAATTGTGTATTTAATCCCTGTAAACCAGGCATGTCAAAGATACGGCCTGCGGGTCATGACCGGCTCTCAAGACAATTACCTACGGACCGCGACATCAATTTAATAATCTTCTAATTTTATGTGCATTTTAATGGCAGATGCACCTACTGCACGTTGCTATGTCAAGTTTCTGGATACTATTCAAAATAATATATCAGCTTATAACGTCTCTGCCTAAAAAAAATATATAACTTTCTCTGAAATAACATATTTTTTATTAACTTCTTACTTAAACATTGTATTACAATTTCGCATTTCATTTTTAATATATGGCCCGCTGTCATGCGCTTGAGACAAAAAAATTACACTTATGGAGTTTGAGTTTGACACCCCTGCTGTAAACCCTCAATGAACAGAGCAAGTAAATACAAACTTTATATTATAATTGTGAAACATAACCAACGAAAAAATAGCGCTAAAAACAACAAGGGCTTGAGACAAAAAAAAATCTTCACATACTCCGTGCTCTCACAAATGTCTTATTTATTACACTTCTCTCGAAATTAAAAAAAAATATGTAGATGGAGTGAAGATCGGTGGAGGATTCATTATTGTTGTTGAAGGTAGCGAATGTAAGCACAGGAACACTAGAGCTCGATCGGTTTGCTAAAACTTACGGCACTTATTGAATTTTACGATGGCATCCAATCAGATGGATTGATGGGCGCGGGGGTGATAAACCATAATGGATGAGTTGTGAGTCTTATAATAATAATATTGATGGGTGGGTGGTGGTGTTATTGTTGTTGTAGATAACCAGCCTGATGAGAGCTGTTGGTCGGTTGTTTTAATGCTTTTGGTGGGTCAGGTTGGTATATGGGCTCTGCTATCGGTGGCGTGTTGACGTTTGCGGAGCATCGAAATGCAAACATACTCTGCTGGGCTGATAACCGATAGTTATGAAGCAGGTGCAGGTAGTTGTTCATAGAAAGACCATCAAGCTGACTTGCGACGCTGTTTTCGGTACCCTCCAGCAGTATATATATAGATGCTGATCGTGCTAAACGGAATATATTTTCAGTGTAAGTGCACTACGCACTGGTTAGAGAAACTTTTTAAGTTTAACTTTATTGTATTTAATTTTCCAAATTAAACAAATTTAGTTCACCTTCTGTGATGAGCCTATAGGCAATTAATATTGCCTCTTTCATGAGATCTAGATGAAGTGGAGGGATGTTTCAAGTGCAGCTGTCGTTGCAGTCTTCGTGTCTTCAAATTTACCTCTGATTAGCTAAGTACTCCTCTATCGACTTATGCAAAGAGTCAACGCTTTCCAATATCCCTGTACCAATAAACAAATAAAGTTTCTGGAATATCGCTATCTGTAGGGTCATAGGTATATTAATGTCGAGAAAGCCATGTTTATCTCTGGCATAATCTTAATAAATCCTCCCCTTACGTCATTTTGAACAGATATTTGCACAAAAAAGTTTATGTATACTTCAAATAGAAAAATATTAAAATATTTTGATTTATTTCTTAGCACATAAAGTGCACTCGGGAAAACGTCAACTAATTAAAACCGCGGGTTTAAAATTTAAAATAAAATTTTTAAATAAAAAACATCTGCTTTTAAAAGTTTTTATTAATTATACACTAAAACCAAACATAAACAAATTCAAAAAGGAAACAAAAAAGGCATTCAACCTGACTAGAAACAAAAAAGCAACTGAACATAAATAAAAAGATAATACGTGCAGTTGCAACTACTTTTCTACTCTACTTATAAGGGGAATCACCAATGTCAGAAATGATTTCATAAAATAAATGTGTGTGTACAAATTTGTGTATTTTAACTGCTGCTAAATTAAAAATTTTGTTTTATTCAGAGTTGACGTTTTAGAGCTTTGTAGTTGGGTTGACGTTTTAGAGTAGGCAATGTAAAAAAAAGAGGGTTGACGTTTTGGGATGTTGACGTAAACGAGCGTTGACGTTTTCCCGAGTGCACTGTAATGCATTTTTTAACAATTCCTTTTTTCTTATAGGTAATTTTAATTTTCAAACAACAAATAAATCCTTATACATACAAATTTATTTTATGTAATAAAAAAAAACACTTTCCCAACATAATTTTTGTTGGGAAGATTGTTTAGAGATGCACTTCTGTGTGTAATTTGTTTTCCAATATGACAGGTCATTATAATGGTAGAATTTCTACAACTGGGGGAACTCTAGTTTTATATAATTTTGGGATGTTTTGAAGAATTGTCGGAATTCAGCAAAATACACAACAAATATCAATTTATTGAACTTTTGGATGAATAACAGGAAGTATGTGCAATTTTATAGAGGAGAAAACATGAGATTTGAATTTAGAATTCAAATTACTGTTTCTCCCCCTCTTCATTCATTATACAAGTGTACAATTTAAGGAACTTAATAATGATATAAGAGTTGGCTGTTTTTCTACAGTCACTTCCTAACTTACCTATCCTGGGGCGAAAAATGAGCTGTTTAGACTTGTCAAGATTTGCTGCTAAGAAGACTCTGTATTACAAACCCTTTCATCCAAGTCGCAGAAGCATAGGCGTTTAGTAAGGCGAATAATGGCTGTTTGGGTAGGTGGAAATAAAACATTTATTGAGTGATTTTTGTTTGCGTTACTAGCTGTACAATCCTCATGCGCTCTCTTAAAGGAATATCCACAAACGTCAAAATATTTCACCACCAACTCAAAACATGACCGAGCAACATTTCGCAGCCTATGAATATCTTTCCACACAAACTGAAGTCTTGACTGTAACTACAAAAACTATGCAAATAATTTTTCAAACAAGTTGAACGGAGTAAGCCTGAGGCCGCACCAACAACCTAGAGCACAATTCTAAATTTGATTACAGAGCTACCGCCAAAAAAGACAAAAACATTTATTTAATATTTCACAAGGAAGGTTGGCTGCTCTTTTGTTACGATGTTCAGGTAAATTTGCGCTGTGAAAACTTTTACAAAACTTTCATCACACCTTAATGGAGAACTTTCCTTTTTTTGTGCAAATTCAAAACTTCTCCATAATTTGCAGCATTTTCGCAGAACGAACAAAAGGCCAAACTAAATGAGGTATCTATGTACTGTCTTCCTCTACATGTTAAAGGAAGTCTTCGCTTTATAACCGAACTCTTGGTTCAGTTGCTTATTAAGTATTAACACCGATTAAGGTCATTATAAACTATGCGGCATATTATTTCCATTTCATACACCCATGACCCATCCCACTGTAAACAGATTACCAGTCGTTCATCCATCGGCGGGGTATGTTGTAATTTAATTTTTTATTCTTTCACTCATCCCATTTACCTATAAACTGTTGTGTGTGATGTTTTTATACCCTCCACAGGAAGGTATATTCCGGAGACCTCTTAAAGTATATATGTATATGTATTCTAAATCAGGATCACATTCCGAATCGATTTAGCCATGTCTCTCTGTCTGTTGAAAACACGATAGCTCCCAAAGAAATCAACCTAGGCGAATGAAGTTTGGTGAAAGGACTTCTTTTTATCGGCGTCAGGTTGGTATTGAAAATGGGCTATGTCGGTCAAGTAGTTGTGGTACCTCCCATACAAAACCAATTTTGCATGACTTTTATGCAGTGGAGGGTATTAAAGCATTTTTTACGATGAATTGACTAAGGTTCTTTTCTACTTTTATACCAGAAGAGGATACTTTAATTTTTCGTATAAATGGTTTCTCGTATAAATTAACGCCGTTGCCGAGAAGTGGTTCTAAGTATTTGCATGTATATATATGTGTGTTTGTGTAGCGTTATAAGAGACGAGAATTAAGTTGAAACAAGGAAGAAACAAGTTCTTTAATTAGTTTGAAAACTCAAGGACGTGCACGCCAAGGAGAGAGAGAGTCACCAACGAGAGCCTTTTAGCTTAATAATATAAATTTCCATTTCATCTTATTTCCTTGGCGTTGCTAAATAACAAAACAGGAGGTAACTATTTAACAGATTTAACAAAATGAGTTCAACCTTTAAATGTAAATTTTTAACGATAATGAATATCGCGGGTCCTGCAGATGTTCGCAAATGGAATGTCAATTACTTTTTGGGATAAATTGTTGACAGTTTTTCCCGTCCTTATTAGTTATGATTTTGGTCTATCACTAAATGGAAATGCAACGTAATAGGAACTCATCGAAATGCCTTTGGATATAAATAAGTATCAATACATATAATCATATTTAGGGTCCTGGCTATATTTTACGAACTCACAATGGCGAAATTTTCCATATAAAATTAACCGTTGTCAGCTACAAATATTTAGTGTGATGGTTAGAATTGATTATTAGTAAGGTCCATTCAGCTTGCTAATCAGAAAAAAGTTAAGTGTATAGTGTTATATTTATCTCTGATTTTAGCAACCTCTGTCCATTTGTTTCCTAGACGGCTGTGAGAAGTTAAAATGATTTGTTTATAGTTAGGTATATAAAAGATATCAAATGAAGAATATGGATGGTACAATTAAGATTAGTTTATGCACAACAAAATACATATTTGTAAATTTTAGGATATCAATTAAATGGTACATTAAACTTTGGTTACAGATTAGGTCAAGTATATCTGAATTATTATTTATTATCAACTACGCTTATAACACAATAACGCCTGGACCGATTTCGATGATTCACACCAGTTCGGACTGGTCTCCGGCCAAACAAGAAGAATACCCAAGAAAGTCCCCAAAAATCCCCGAAAAAAATATATGACAAAAATTCATTTTCCCATACACTTTGAACGGAGACTTTACGACTCCATCTTCACCAAATTTGTGTAAGAAATTTTTTTGTCACACATTAAAAACGAACATGATTTTAAATGCTGGTTCCGGTATTGCCGGAGTTTTTGTAGTATATGGTCTCGGGCTCCGTTAGGTTTATAGCAAACAAAATTCAGGAAAAATTTCAACAGAAAAGCAGGAAAACAGGGAAAATCATTTTTCACATTGCGTTCACTGTATGTCTTCACTCATTGTATTACTATTTTTCGAAATCTGTGCATTATAAATCGTAGATTGAATAAATAAATAAACAAATAAACAAATCAAATCAATCACGCGTATTGTGCAATTTTATTCAATTTCAACAGCAGTCATTTGTCCTTAAGGTGGTAAGTTGAACTATGAAAATAATGTGGATCATGCATTTGAGGTTAGGCATTCTGTCCATAGTCCAAAATCGGCCGCCGCACAAGACATGCAAGCCAGCAACAAGTGTATTCACAAAACTTAAGCGAAGGAAGACAAAATATAATAAGAGAAAATGCCCGATTGAAACAACGCGTGAGCACACGAAGATCATTGGCATCATACAATCGCTTGGCATATGATCCCACTGCGAACTACAGTGATGATGACAATTTAGATATTGGACCAATGACGACTGTATGCCGATATTGCAATGCGTTAAAGTTCAAAAGAGAAACGGCTGGATTGTGCTGCGCAAGTGGAAAAGTCAAACTGGATCCATTACTTACACCACCACAGCCACTGAAACCATTTTCCGATGGAAGTGATCCCGATTCCAACCATTTTCTTCAACGCATCTTTGAATACAATAACTGCTTTCGCATGACTTCCCTTGGAGCTAATATCATTCGAGAAGGCGGCTTCATGCAATGCAAGCTCATTGTTTGGGATGAGTGCACAATGGCACATAAGAAATCACTTGAAGCACTTAACTTCACACTAAAGGATCTTCGGCGAAATAACAACATCTGTGGCGGCTTGATGATATTGTTGGCAGGCGATTTCAGGCAGACGTTGCCAGTAATTCCCCGTGGAACGCCAGCAGATGAATTGAATGCTTGCCTGAAGGCCTTTGTGGAATAACGTAAAAACATTATCGCTTACCACTAATATGAGAGTTCAACTTCAAAATGATCAAAGTGCTACACAATTTTCCAAACAATTGTTAGCTGTTGGAAATGGAAAAGTCCCAGTTGATGCAACAACTGGATTAATTACTCTTACCAACGACTTTTGCCGATTTGTAGACTCTCAATTAGCTCTTATTGAAAATGTTTTCACAAACATTAGTGAGAATTATCAGAATTATGCTTGGTTAAGTCAACGAGCAATTCTCGCCGCAAATAATAATGATGTAGATACACGCACTGAATTTCACCATTCAATCAAAAATCGCTGGCGATTTGGTGACATACAAATCCGTTGATTCCATAACAAATCCCGATGATGTAGTAAATTATCCAACAGAGTTTTTGAACTCTCTGGAGTTACCAGGTTTTCCACCACTTAACTTGAAACTCAAAGTTGGTTCAGTTATTATGATATTGCGTAATTTGAGTCCACCGCGACTTTGCAAAGGTACTCGACTTGCGGTGAAAAGACTTATGCCGAATTTGATTGAAAATGTATGTATTCCTCGAATACCAATGATTCCGACTGATCTTCCGTTTGACTTCAAACGATTGCAATTTCCGGTTCGCCTTGCGTTCGCAATGACAATTAACAAGTCGCAAGGTCAATCGCTTAGTGTTTGCGGGATAAATTTAGAAAATCATTGTTCTTCACATGGTCAGCTATACGTTGCGTGTTCACGAGTTGGGAAACCATCCGCTTTGTTTGTGTTAATGTCAGACCAAAAAACAAAAAATGTGGTTTACCAAAGAGCACTTCAATGAAACGGACAATTTGCGGACACGTGTAACGCTTCGATTCAGTATTTACTTTGGATTCACTTTAATTTTTTACTTAGAGAAGTTCAACTAAATTACACTTAATTTTTGTAATCGAAATGAATTCATTACTGTTGTGAAATGAAATAAAATTTTTCCATTTTAAATATAAAAAAAAAAAAATATTTTTCTTCATCTTTTAATCCTCAAACGAAATGCTACAAAAAACAAAGCCATCTGGTAGCGAAACGGAGTTCGCCGGGTTTGCTAGTATTTTATAATAAATAACAAATGCCTTAAATGACCATCAACGCAAATATGACCATATTGGTAATTTTGGTCACATAGTCTAATATAGAGTTTTGATAATCCTGACATTTTGGTCATTCGACAGCTAATTCGGTCGTTTGCCTATTGACATTCATGTGCCTAATTGGCATACAGTCTAATCTTAGTTTGAGACCCCCTATTTTTAATTTTTTTTTCAAATTCCCCATTTTGTTTTCCTTTCGGTGTTATGTCAAATGAGAATCCGTGCGACCGACATGCAAAACCATACAAAAAATACAAAAATAAATGCTGCCAACCCTGGCAACCGTGGGGAAATGTGAAAGAGTTCGGGAATACCACATTTTTACATTACTGAATGCCATTGGTTAGTTATTATAAATAAATTGTTAAAAGGCGAATAATTTGATTTGTTTTTGATTTATAAAAGACATGTTCTATATACTAGAAACATATTAGGACAAACATGGTTGTGTATTTTCCGCTTTTGGATATTATTTACTTCGATTTCGTGTGTAAATTTTTCTTAAATAATGAAGAAAATTTACTCAAAATGTTGTTATTTTCCCTCACCAATCTACATTACTAATTTTTCATGAATATTTTAAGCAAATTTACACTTACATATATCTAAAAAAAATACTATCCACGCAACGAAAAATTTCAAATTAAACGGATAAAATTCTATTGACGCCGCAAGCCACTTTTCCCAAAGCGGAAGTGGCATATGCAAGTTGCGAGTGTGTTGGTGAGCCGTAATTTTTGAAGTCACGTGACATTTGTCAATACGAATTTCTATGTAACAATAGAAGCGCACCTAGCATTTGCCACCCCATAAAAATACAGCTTGTAGGCAAGTAACGGGAAATCGGCCGAAGTTGGTGGTCTTAGTATTGTCTCTGGTACAAACTATGATGCAGGGTAATACTTTTATTTCAGTCATGGTGCGTCATGCCCCTACAGACGACGCCACAAAAGAGAGTCGACGGCAAAACGGAGTTACAGTTATAAGATTATTTTAATGAAAACATGATACTCTTATGACTTTTCACACATATTCACATTTCACTGTTCACAGATAGGAAATTTAAAAAGGAATTATATTTTCAAATTTTGCGGCGGACTTGGTAGGAGCTTAGTTTATGAACAAAATTTTGTTTAAGGTAAGGTGATAGGTGTTAGGCCAAACAAAATAACTGTACAAATTTGGCATCACTTTATTATTTTAAAACACAGTTTTGTTGTCAGTTGTTATTTGACCCGAAAATTGAATGTAGCATTGATATAATCTTTAATCTTTCAGATTCTTTCCTTTTCACGGCGGCAAAACAAATTTTTATAAATTTTGGTACCTGCATAAGAGTATAGGAATACCTATAAGAATGGCATATGCTACTTTTTGTCGCGAAAACAAAACTTGAAGGGGATGCAAGTTTAAATCACGAACCAATTATTTTTCAATTTAGGGATAATAAAATCCATCATAGGTATCTAAGTATAGGTACTTTAAGCCTTTGTTAAATCATAAATTACATTTTAAGGTCTTTCTTCCACTGCGCTACCCTTTCAGACAAACATCCGAGATCGGAAGTACAACTGTGCTAAGTTGGCTTCTTAATAGCGTTCTCATCTTCATAAAGTTGTAGGGCAGTTCCATTCTTCCCAAAAAGTGAAAGATCACACAAACGTTTGGCTGCGAAAAGCCGTTCCAATTGCATTGTAGAAGCGTCTAATGAGTCGTTCATCTTTATGGTGCTTATTTAGACATAGGCGTATTTTAGGTCTATGAGGCTTTTCTTGAGTTGTTTCAGATGACTTTTTGTGTATTTTTTTTTTTTTAAGCTTGGTGTGAATTTTGGGAACTTTTTCTATCGCACTTTTTACGACGTCTTGGGGCGTTGATTTTGGATCGTTTTTCGTAGTTACTCCAGGAGGCACACTTCTTTTATTAAAGCGAGAATAATATTCATTGAGGAGTTCCGCAAGATTCCGCTTTTGAGTCGTCTGATGGACCATTTTTTATATTGAAATATATAATATGGATGGGGGAAAATAGTTATTGGAAATTTCCCGAGTTCAGCATTTCAAAAACCTGTAATATAGTTATGGTCCAGTTCGTAAACTGCACATTGGTTATAGAGAAACATACATTTCTTTGATTCGTAAAAAAATCTGTATCTTACAAAGAAATGTACTCTATACTGAGAATCTTATACTACCTACCTTCACTCAAAAAGTTGCTTGCAGGAAAAGGTGAAAAAAAATCTGTCGTCTGGGACTTTGTCGATATTTTTTAAATTTAATTTTGTTTTTTTGTCTGTTTTGATTATATACCTCAGTGTGATACGCGACATTCAAACTTATAGCATGGAGGATTTCTCGTACCCATATTCCCGTTTTGCTAACAAACCACTTTGTGGCTTCAAAATAGATTACTCAAGAATGTGAGTTTGTTTAACTTGTGAACACACCCCATCGGTAGTTAGAACACAGAATACCCATCATTCCCCACCACTCAATGTCATCAATCAAAATCACTTTACAGCCTTGGTATTGGTATGGACTGGTATTGCTTTCATGGAAAGATGATCCCTTGGAATGCGGCACATGTTGGTGAAACAAAACTTCCCCGTGCTAAATTGTTTGAAGTAATTCTATTGCGCGACTGTATTATACTCAGCCAATGTTTAACGATATAATCCCTTCGTTCGTCTCGGCTTTCAGCTGTTTGCAGGGAGGTGGTTTTCTCCTGCCCCCATCCGTTCAATTGCCATTAGTCTTAAATACGGTTGACGGGCTTTTAGTACAAATCAATACTTATTACCGCGCCACAGCCGGGCACAATTCCATGCTACTACTCTCTCCCTCGATTGACTTTTGTATTTCCATTTCCATTTATTTCGATTGCAACGCTCGAATAACACGAAATTCCATCCTTCTTCGCGAGGGGAGCTACGAGCTCAATCGACTCACGAAATCAGTTCTCGGCGGTGTGGAAAAATACGGCAAGTTAACAAGTTTAGCGCTCAGAAATGATAATTTTCTGCTGCGCAAGTGATGAATCAATCTAATCATTACTTACAGCTGCCAATGAGCACGAATGGTCAAAATGGAAAATCACTTCTTGTCAAGCATGTTTCGATGCAATGTAATTAAACGATTTTAGCTTCATCAGCATCCCTTGTGTTTATGAATAAAAAGCGAAGGAGTTATGGCACTGTTTGACAAACTAACTGCTTTTATGGAAATAACTGGGTCGTTCATCCGTGGTCCAAGGTATTACTTAATTCCTACCCTCCTTTCACACCCCATCTCGTGTGGTAATTTCATTCAATTTCTGTGATGAGCGGGTCGACCGATAAAAACAAAAGCTCGGCGTAAGATGACAATAATAGACAGTTATTCGTAGGACTGTTGGGAGAGAAAATTGCTTCTCTTGATCATTAAAAAAATGTTACGAGGGTCGTAATTGAGGCAAACAAAACCATTCGTCCCATGCATACTTTGCCAAAGGGGTGGACATTTTTGCCGTTTCTAAAAACTTTCGCAGAGTTTTGTTTTTATTTATACCAAAGGAGCAAACAAATAAACAACAACAGAAAAAGGGACGAAATTTGTGATGTTGTTTTTTTTTGTCCCCACCCTCCCCATTGGACGAGGGAGGGATGGTAGTTAATGACGGCATTAAGAGTACCTATAAGTTTGGTTACACTGAAGTAAATGTAAGTTGCGGTTTGACGTTTAAAAAAAAAAGTTTGACAGCCATCGATAAAGATGTGTAATTTCGACTATTCAAGGAAAATGCGTAAGTTTTGCCTGGTTGATTGTTTACCAATTTGTTTGGGCGGGGCCTACTCAGCAAATAATATATAGTCAGAGTTGGGGTTTGGAAATACATATTTGTGTACATTTTTCTTGATATAGGTAGCCATACACAACACTATCAGTGAGGTCGTAGGACAGCAGGCGAACGTAGGGACTCTTATGCATCGTACTACCATAGGGTTTAAATACATAAATGAAGTTACCACAAACTGTGGCGGTAAGTCTACCAGTATACAGAACGCGAAAAAGCTCTTATAAGTAGGAAGAATCAAAATCGGCTGGGTAATCTGCCGCATTCGTGAACGGACGCTGCCTACAAAATGCTTTAATTGCCCAGAGTTTGGACACATAGCCAAACAATGCAAAAGCCGAGAAGATAGATCCAATGCAAAAGTGCCTAAAGAAATGTGTTTTCAATTATCCATAGAAACTGCATCATCTAGTGATAGTCGAACAACACCATCGTGCATTATGTTCCATAAGAGGGGACCCAGAACTGATCCTTGTGGAACCCTCGCAGAGATACTATAGTACTTTACTTCGTCCTCTGTTTCGTACCTCAGCCTCCTATTTATGAGATAGTTTGTCACTATATTTCGCAAGTATTATGGTGTATCCATCCCGGCTAATGATTTCCTAATGAATACTCAATTAGCCGAAATAAAAGCGTTTTTTAATATCCAGCGTTTCTACCGCACAGTTCTCTTTGGTTCCAAATCGCCATCTCTCTCCTCTATATCTATTTACTATCGATTTTATGGCGTTCACGTTAGATCGCGACTTCTTGAATCCGAACTGGTAGTCCGATAATGTAGTCCGAGCAATGTATTATATATTATAAGCTCAAGGATCTTTCCCATTGCTTCTATAGTAGACATATTGGAAGGTATGAAGATGGTTCTCGAGAATGGTTCCCTTCATGGAACCATGTCAACTACCCCAAGGAGTACAACTCAAGGGATTCGCTGGCGACATCGCCGTTGTTACCGTAGCAAAACAAATATGGTGACATAAAAATAGTTAGGAATGAAGAGAAGAATTAGATCTAGATGGGACAATTTTTTTTTTTTTTAATATTTCCCTGCCCAAAGGCTGACACTGTGACCTTAAAGACCTATTTTATCATAGAAGGATAATTTAGACTAGGAGACGACTGACGTTCTTCCTACTTGTTAAAGGGTGTGGATAAGTACGTAGGTGTACTCCTAGCAACGATTATTCGGGTCTGCGAATCGTGCATGTTGGTAGCACGGGCTACCGCATCTTTTGAAGATTACCACATCCATTGGCGCAACCAACGTAGTCATACACCAAAGACCAAACGTCTGCAACTCACAAACAGCCTTATTGTCAGTTTCGCCCGAACTTGAAATTTCTGAATATTACTGAATATTAAAAATATTATTTGACGCGTAAATATGTGTTCATCGGTTTAGCTTTTCTGTAAATGTTATAGGAGTATGGTAAAACAGAAGATCCTTGAATGAATGCAACTCAGCACTCACTCACCTAATCGTACGTGCGCTCGAGATGTGTTACGATGAAATATGGTCGTCGTCTTTGGAACACTTGTTTGGAATTTAGCATACACTATACAAAACCCAAAGACGATTTTATGATATCGCTGTGGGGGCTTCAGCAAGTGACACCAATAGCAAGCAAAGAAAACTCACAGGGAAATACGGGTTCATCTTCTGAAGAAAAAACTTTGTCTTTGTTAGGCGGCTAAAAATTGAGGCTTCCCTCTGACCAGAAACTGTTTTTTTTAACTATCATTAGGTCTGAGAAAATAACCACAAGAAGGCAGGAAACCCAACTTTAGAAATGGTTCATAACCTTACTTTGCTGGGCTGTTTAATACTTACTACATAAGTTTTCAAGGACGAATATTCCATTCTCCTCTATTATTTATAAGATTAATTAATGAAAGAAAAGCAAAAGACGACTGCTTCCCGCTGCATCACTGGTGGTCTTGAAGAAGTCTACTTCGCTAAGCTTGTCGACCCAAGCGGAACAGAAAATAACTCGAAAAAAGCTATCCAATTTACAATCTTCATCTAGCCTGCATGGAGCAGAACTGGGCTTAGGTCTAACATAGAGTCCTTTTAGCATTTCTGTACAGTTCTTTAATACTCACCTGAATTGACTTCCTCCACCTATTGAGTTTGTCCAATTGAATAACTTGAATAACCATGTAGATTATAGATATCTCAATAAGCAGATCTCGTGTTCCATAATCGAATCTAATTTTAAAAACATTTTGAAAATAGAAGGACCGCAGAAATTTTGCGAAAGAGAGCTATATATATATATATATATAGCTATATTCTTATTTACCTGACTGCTCAGAACAGAAAATTCATTAAGATTTAGATATTACTCGTATTCTCTTGGCAAATGTTTTTGACAGAATAAAAGTAGCTGCCTGCTGCCTAATTAGAAAATACCTCATTCAGACGCAGATTCCCCCAAGTTATTGATTTGAAGTATTGTTTTGAACGAAAACGGAAAGACACGGAAACTTCTATCCTCATTGTCCTCATATTGCAGGTAATTTCAGATCTTTTCCTTGCATGTCTTTCGTATTGAAACTGTACCCCCCATTCAAAGTAACAATTAAGTATGGAAACAAAAGAAAAATCTTCAATCCGCCACCCTGTCTCGAAGGCGACGAATACACGACATATATAATAACACCACACCATATTTGGCATCAATGTCTCATCAGGAACGTCACCGTTGCATGAAGCAATTTTACTGTTTCCTATTCAAATCGAAATTAAACGAAAAAAAACAACAACTGTAAGCGAACTTGGCAGGACCGGTCAAGTTTAAGTTGGCAGCATTTTTTTTTGTTGTTTTTGTTCACAAAAAAAATTATTCAAGAAATGTCATTTTTCTCATTCGCCACGTTTTCTGATTTGTTCGCCCTCTCGAATTGCATTGGCGAAGAAAATTAAACAACTTGAAATAAACTAAATATAACTAGAAATTTGTAAAATAAAATAAAAAATAAAAACTAAACGTAAGTAAATCAATAAGAAAAAATAAATATGAAATTATACTAAATAAATGCTTTCTCAGGAAAATTTGAGAGTTTGCAACTGCAACTCTACAAATTGCGGAATTTACGTTTTTTATTTCATCTGCGACAGAATCGCAATCAACATAACTCAAATTTTCGTTTAGTGCGACTGAATCGCGCTTTACGAAAAACAACTATACTTGTACGTCGTACCTCACGTACCCCGCATAAAAGACGACAGAATATCATCTTTAATCATCACCATTTGAACATAATTATATTGCCACAATCACATCGTAGGTAAGTCAGCATGACAAAAACATCGAAATCTCGTAGCCGTAGTCGTAGGTCTAGAATTCACACTCCTCCTTCGTCATCCAGTGCTCATAATTGTAAAAATTGCTCCGCCCCTGATAGTCAGGGTCCTATGGTAGAATGTGGTACATGCGAAAGTTGGTTCCACTTTACTTGCGTCGGCGTTTCACATGAAGTCGAAGAAGAAGATTGGCATTGTAATACCTGTGTCTCAAAGCAACAAGTAGTTGATAATGTAGTTCAGGATTCGTCCTCGAAGGAAAAGCCCAAAGATAGTAATGTCGTTTCGAATGCCGCTAAAGCTCCACCCTCAAAAAATATCTTTACGTCAAATGCTCCTCAACCATCGTCATCACACCAACTATGTATTCCGATTCCAATTTCTAAAGGAAAACCCCCAAAAAACCCATCAAGGTGTAATTCTTCCACGACTTCCAAATCCTCCAACGCTAAAAGGGTTGAAATGCAACTGAAAAGGCTAGAGGAGGAACGTAACCTGCAGGAACAGCGAGATCGAGAATATATCAAGAAGAAGTATGCCATTTTAGATCAGTTAAGCTCGGACGAAGAACAAGAGTCGATCACATCTGAATCAGTTCATAAAAATCGAGTTAGTGACTGGGTAGGCAAGACGAATTCGGGAGACGGAAGGTGTATGAAAGAAATAAAAAATCCTCAAGTGAAGTTTTATGATTCATGGCTAGGCAACAGGCCGCTCGATAGAGAAGGTGGTAGCACTCACGATGACACAAAAGGCGAGATGTTGGCACTAAACAAATCCCAAATAGCAGCGAGGCAGCTAATGTCAAAGGACCAGCTGTACTTTTCCGGTCGGCCAGAAGAGTGGCCTCTCTTTATAAGCTGGTGGAAGAACTCTTCGCAGACTTGCGGCTTCAGCAAGTACGAAAATATGTTGCGCCTACAACGATGCTTGAAGGGAAAGGCTCTCGAAGCAGTGCGTTTTAGACTCCTTCATCCGGATCAGGTTGATGGGGTGATCACGACGTTAAAAATGTTGTACGGTAGGCCCGAACTTATTATTCAGTCACTTCTTGAAAAAATTAGGAAGGACCCTGCACCCAGGTATGACAAATTAGAAACAATGATAAATTTCTCACTTGAGGTAGACAACATGTGCCGTACGATGGAGGCTACCGGATTGTGCGCTCATCTTAACAATCCATGTCTGCTGCAAGAGCTAGTAGAAAAGTTGCCGGTACATATAAAGTTAAATTGGGGAATGTACAAGCAGACCGTCTCTTGCGTCGATCTGTCCGTTTTTAGCGACTGGCTTGGGCAGGTGGCAAGGGCGGCGTCGGAAGTTACGCTAACAGTTCCTGCCTTATTGGAGCCTAAGGTAAACAAAAGAAATAAGGCTATCGTCAACGTACATCAAGAATCCAAATTCCAAAATGAACACAAGTGCCCCGCCTGCCAGCGCGATTGCAAGAATCTTTCCTCATGCGAACAATTCGTTAAGATGTGTCTACAGGATAGATGGGATATCATAAAGCGTTTCTACTTTTGCCGCATATGCCTGCGTCGACATGGGAATCGTCGCTGCCTCTCAACACAACTGTGTGGCATAGAAGGGTGCACCTATCGGCACAATTCGCTTCTGCATAAGGAAGTAAATCAGCCGAGCGTTAAGCACAATGTCGATACAAGCATCGATCAGCCATCTACAAGCAGTGGTATTCAAAGCAATGATCACTATAGCGGTACAATTATTCATCCGGAAGCAGCGTTAACATTGTTTAAAATTATTCCCGTGAGTCTACATCACAACAACAAATCGATAGACACATTTGCCTTTGTGGATGATGGGTCGTCAGTAACCCTGGTAGATGAGGATTTAGCACTAGCACTCGATGCTAAAGGAAACAACGATCCCTTATGCTTAAGATGGACGTCAAATACCCATAGGCGTGAGGAAACCTCCATGAGAATAACATTCGAAATATCAGCACGAGGTAGCAAAACGAGGTTCCTTCTTCCAAACGCACGTACGGTTAAGTCGTTAGATCTTCCGAGACAGTCTGTCGATGCACGCAGCTTGATGGAACAGCATAGTCACTTGAAGGGACTACCAATAAAATCTTTCTGGCATGCAAAGCCACAAATTCTCATAGGCCTACAGCATTGGAGCTTAGGCATACCCTTGAAGACGCGCGAGGGCAATTCTTCTCAGCCCGCTGCCATCAAAACAAGATTAGGATGGACAGTCTTTGGCACGGCTTCAGTTGGCATCAAGTCAAGTCGGTTAGAAGAGGCCAAGGTAAACATTCACATATGCGAATGCCAAAGCGAGGTGGATACTAGCATGCATGAAATGGTAAAGCAATATTTCATCACGGAGAGTTTAGGAACAAAGTCGATGAAACGAATACTCTCGAATGAGGACAGTAGAGCAGTTCAGATGTTGGAAGAGAAAACTATATTTTTAGGCGATAGATATGCCGTACCTCTTCTTTGGAAATACCAGAACATCTCGTTACCCAACTCGAGGGCAATGGCAGAGAAAAGGCTTCACTGTCTCGAAAAACGACTTTTAAACCAACCTCTACTGATAGAGAAATTAAATGAAAAAATCGAAGAGTACTTAAAAAAAGGGTACGCAAAGAAATTAGAAGATCATGAGATCAACAGCGCACCGCCACCAGTTTGGCATTTACCTATTTTCCCTGTTACGAACCCTAATAAGCCGGATAAATTTCGAATAGTTTGGGATGCGGCAGCGAAAGTTAATGGAGTTTCATTAAACACGTTCCTGCTGACAGGACCAGACAATGTACCAGAGCTTCCATCGGTACTCTTCCGATTTCGAGAAAGGAAGTTTGCAATATCGGGAGATATCCGTGAGATGTTCCATCAGGTAGAAATTCTAGAAGAAGATAGAAACGCGCAACGATTTCTTTGGCGGAACATCAAAACCGGAAGAATTGAGGTATATCAGATGCAGGTGATGACATTCGGATCAACATGTTCACCATTTTGTGCCCAATTCATCAAAAATAAAAACGCGAAAAAATTTGAGAATCAATACCCAAGGGCATCAAAGGCAATCATCGAGAATCATTATGTCGACGATTTTCTAGACAGTGTCGACACTGAGGAAGAGGCGATAAGTCTGGTAAGAGAGGTGACATACATTCACCAACAAGCTGGATTTGAGATAAGAAATTTCATTTCGAATTCCACAAACATCCTAAATGCGCTTGAATCAAAAGGTTCAGAACCAAGCAAACGTTTTAGTGACCACTCTCAAAACGACTTCGAAAAACTGCTTGGCATGTGGTGGTCTCCAGCCACTGATAAGTTTGCCTATACGTTCAAAACAAATAAAATGGACCAGGAGGTAATGAACGGCGAACGCATCCCCACAAAACGCGAAGTCCTAAGAGCACTTATGTGCATCTTCGACCCTTTAGGTCTAATTGCAAACTTCACCATACATCTTAAAATCATTCTGCAGGAGATTTGGCGATCAGGTGTGGACTGGGATGAGAGGATTAAGGAACATCAGTATGAAAAATGGAAGATGTGGCTAAACCTGATTCCCAAAATAAAAAGTTTATCTATCAACAGAAGATACCTTACCAACCTACAATTCGACGATGGAAGCCGAGTGCAGCTTCACATATTCGTGGATGCGAGCGAAGAAGCCTTCGCCGCCGTAGCTTACGTTAGAGTTTCCAACGGGGAGAAGGTAGAGTGCTCGCTAATTAGCGCCAAGACAAGGGTGGCACCTATCAAAACTATTTCGATACCACGGCTAGAGCTGGAAGCGGCTGTACTCGGAGTAAGGCTCTCAAAATTTATTCAAAAGGGTCACACGATACAATTCGACAGTCTTACCTTCTGGACAGACTCTCAAGTGGTCATCAGTTGGATAAAATCGAGCAACAAAAAATTCAAAGGCTTCGTCGCAGTAAGAGTTGGAGAAATACTTGAGAGCACGAATGAAAACGACTGGAACTGGGCTCCAAGCAAGGAAAATGTAGCAGACGATGCAACAAAATATAAAAGTGACTGTGACTTTAGCTCTATGGGCAGATGGTATAAGGGCCCAACCTTCTTGAGACAAAATCCACTAAGCTGGCCAAAAAATAGTATTCGAATCTTGACGCCTGATCAAGGTAACGAGGAGGTAAAGGAATGCTATGTTCACTGTGAGGCTATATCTCCAAGCATCGTGATATACACACGATTCTCAAAATGGAAACGACTACTAAGAGCAGTCATGTACGCGTTCCGATTTATCCAACTCTGTACTCTAAAAAATAGCAAACGAAACTACCCGCAGTATTTCTCACCTGACGAGAAGAAAGCAGCTGAAAATTATCTATACAGACAATGTCAAAGCGAAAGTTTTCCAAAGGAGCATGGCGCCTTGACTAATGCAACGTACAAAGATATCTGCAAGTCCAGCCCTCTTTACAAACTTTCTCCGTATCTAGATGAGAGTGGGGTTATTCGCATTGGAGGACGCGTTGATGCGATAGAAAATGTATCGATGAGCACCAAAAGACCTATTATTTTGCCAAAAGATCACTATATCACTGGCCTAATTGTACATGAATACCATACTAAATTCCATCACCTATATAATGAAAGCGTGGTAAACGAATTAAGACAGCGTTATTTCATCCCAAGTTTAAGGCGCGTGTTGAAGAAAGTTCAACAAAATTGCCAACACTGCAAAAATAAAAGGGCCACACCACAGGCTCCACGTATGGCACCACTACCACACGCGCGTCTCCAACCTTTTATGAGGCCATTCTCGTACACCGGAGTGGACTATTTCGGGCCACTCTATGTCAAGGTCGGAAGACATCTTGAAAAGAGATGGGGTATGTTACTCACCTGTTTGACGGTGCGGGCCATCCATATAGAAATCGTACACAACCTTTCCAGCGATTCCTGCATATTGGGTTTCAAGAGGTTTGTTGCAAGGAGAGGGATGCCTAAAGAAGTATACTCCGACAACGGAACCAATTTTCGCGGCGCAAGTAAGGAGCTACACGAAGCTATAGAGGCCCTAAACAAAAAGGCAATAGCCAGAGAGTTCGAAATGGAATTAAAATGGAAATTCATCCCACCATCAGCACCCCACATGGGTGGATGTTGGGAACGCATGGTGCGTTCCGTGAAACAAACACTCGTCGAAATAGCACCAACACGTAATCCTAGCGACGAACTGTTATTGAGCATGATGGCGGAGGTAGAGAGTGTTGTGAATTCGCGACCCCTGACCTATGTACCTATCGATTGTGAGAATAGTGAGGCACTTACCCCTAATCATTTGTTGATCGGTACTTCCAATCGTGAATGCTTGACCGAGGAGACAGTAGATGACGGACTCGCGATTAAAAGAAGTTGGCTGGCTGCTGAGAAGTATGCTAAAACATTTTGGCATAGATGGCTGCGCGAATACCTACCCGATCTGACCCGACGTACAAAGTGGTTCATGCCACATACACCATTAAAAGAAGGAGACATCGTCCTTATAATCGACTATGACAACCCGAGAAAAACGTGGCCGAAGGGCAAGGTTCTTAGGGTGCTGCCAGGAAAAGATGGAACCATACGCAGCGCAATAGTGCAAACGCATGGAGGTGTATATACTCGCCCGGTTGTAAAGTTGGCGGTCCTTGACGTGTACAAGTCCGAAGACGGTGGTAATCTGTGTCCCTTACCCAGTTACCAGGGGGGAGTGTAAGCGAACTTGGCAGGACCGGTCAAGTTTAAGTTGGCAGCATTTTTTTTTGTTGTTTTTGTTCACAAAAAAAATTATTCAAGAAATGTCATTTTTCTCATTCGCCACGTTTTCTGATTTGTTCGCCCTCTCGAATTGCATTGGCGAAGAAAATTAAACAACTTGAAATAAACTAAATATAACTAGAAATTTGTAAAATAAAATAAAAAATAAAAACTAAACGTAAGTAAATCAATAAGAAAAAATAAATATGAAATTATACTAAATAAATGCTTTCTCAGGAAAATTTGAGAGTTTGCAACTGCAACTCTACAAATTGCGGAATTTACGTTTTTTATTTCATCTGCGACAGAATCGCAATCAACAACAACCAAAAAACGAAAAAAAAGCCAAATGAAAACCAAAGGATAGCACTTAACTGGCGATGGAATGGGGACACACTGAGTGGAATGCAAGTAAGGAGTGCAAATACTGCTCTCACAATAAACAAATACCGCTGCTATCGCATCCATCCGTCCAAATATGCACCAGCGAATAACAACCACATCTAGCGCAACAATGGGGGATCGAAACAAACAGCAAAATATGGATGAACAAAAAAAAAGCAAAGACAAAAGACTTTAATCTTCGAAACACATTCAAATACATAGTATACACTGTACACCAACAGCGAGACGAGAAATGGAACAAAACAAAATGCTGTGGAAAGGACGATGATGATGACAGTGATTCGCAACTATCATGCAATCCGGACTATCATGAGGCAACTTCATAAGCCATCCCTTCTCGTCGTTGTCGTCACAAACATCAAACCTAGTGATTACACTAGTTGTCCTTTAGCTATAGTGGAAACCGGCATGGTATTGAATGGTGTTGTTAGATGTCCCATAGAATGTCTACTTGGCATTATGTGATGCATTATTTAACGATATGCACCAAATAGAAGCCCCATAAAATAATTGATATATTGCGATTTTGGCTTTGCAGTCACTGTACGTGTATATAGAGGCAATTACTCCAAGCTTAGGTATAAAAAATGCAAATCATTCTGTAAGTTCGCAAACTTGTTATGAAACTTGATGTGGATTTGATTTGAAGGAGTTTCATATAAAGAAATCAAATTGTTCGAGTTTTAGAAAAATCATAGATATTTTTCTATTTGCCACTTTATGAGATGAATAAATTTGAAAAATTAAGCGACTTGAATGGTCGGAAACAGAACACCATTCTGATCGGAGAAAAACTATGATTTTTTTTAAATACCTACGTCACAAAAGTTCAGAAAAAGTTTAAATTGTTGCGGTTTATTTGCTACTCGGATATGGATTCGAATTTACTGTAAGCAGATGTAGGGTGGGGAGCAATGCGCTTTCAACCTCGTGTACCATAGGCGAACGACGATGACACCAAAGAGTGTTTCTATGAGGATCTTCAAAAAATATGTGCGCAATACGAAGGTCCTTGAAATCGTCGTTGGATTTTAAACTTAAAATACATTAAAACTACTACTACGTACTTAGACGACTAGAAATGTTGCAGTGTAATAATACAATGCACCGTTTCTCAAACTCAATATAACCATAAAGTTTTAATCTGGGTCCAATAACAAAATACCGCAAGCAATTGTGGTATAAACAAATGAATTTAAACAAGCTTTTCACATTTTCCCACAGTAAAAAGTAACGAACTTACAATAATTAAGATCTAAGAAATTTAGAAACAGCATTATTATTACTTATTATCATTTTTAGTATCAGGCGGGTTGGGGTCAAAATTCTTTTTATAAAATTTCTTTTTTTAAAAGTCAGCTTTTTAAAATTTTGTAAAGCAGAGATGGAGAGAATATTTAAATTGACTTTTAAATTAATTATAACTCCCCTTTTCTTAATTTTTTATAAGGCGTTTTTTATTCCTAATGGTAGGAAAATAAAGGACGTCGTGGTTATTTTTAAAAAATACGATTTCATTTTATTTTTATTATAGAAATACAAAAGTTAATAAAATAAGCGCAACTGTTATTGATATTCTTTAGGAAGACTGAGGAAAAATTCTTTACTGTCACGAAACCATCAATCGCAGCACAACAGTAATCACTACGAGCATCCTAGGAAAATGGTCTTAGAGTATTCGAAGATCCTACCGAGTCGCTTGTCGAAGGAATTTTGATTAAACAACATTTCGGCTGTCCTTTTATATTGCCGAACTGAAGTATAAAAAGAAAACAAATGAAATTATAATAAATAAAAAGTTGTAATTTATGACTGCTTAATTTTTTTTTATATAATTTCACATTTTTTTTTTTTTTATAATTTTATCTTTTTTTCTTTTTTTTTTAATTTGAATTTTATTTTTATTTAAAATCTAAAAAGGCAGAATTTTCCAAAGGAGAATTTTAAAAGCTGAATTTTGACCGGATCCCGTTTCAGATATATATGACAACGGTTCATTTCGTTTTAAATTGTCCGCCAATAATTTTCACTCAATGTGCGCATACATACCGGCAATTTTATGGAGCTCGAAAAATGGATGATTGTTTGTGATGTGAGACGAACTGCTTCGTTTGTCAAAGAGTTGAAACATTGAGACGACAGCGTTTAATACAGTTGGGCATACCGCGTGTCACGAATCATCGGATTTTGAAGAGGATCTTTACTAAACATTTACTTAGTCCAGAGCTGTCGTCAATGGCGAATTATGTTAGATAGGTATATCAATCGATGACCGATGGGAGCATGTTTATCTGATCAAACATTCAAAGTTTTTTGCACGAAATTCGTGTTACTTATTAGTGTGGCATATAATCTCGCGAAAGGGTTTTTTGGCAATATTCCTTCTAAAATGACATTTGGTCATTCGGTTTTAGAGAGACGCTGCAACTAAATTTGTGCCCAAAACAATTTCCAACGCATATCATTTTTAGAAAAGGTGATTTTGAATATCTGTTGATCTGTCAGCTAATGATTGCTTATGTGGGTCAGTGATGTTATTTCTTCTATTCACGGGGGGTAAACCTGAGACCCCTCGCTAAAACATAAATACGCACTAGGTATACCGATAATAAAAGCCACCAATATACTTCGGTAATCATTGAGGTAGAAAGGCCGCCCGCCGCACGTTAATCATCAGCGTGGATTGCATGACACCCTTCTGCCTTCAGGAATCTCTCGTTATTCTATTAGCAACCGCAATCAGCCATTTTTCTAATGTCAATGAGCCCATAATACCCTTCCCCTTATTTTAATTTTATTTTATTGATATCTTCTGCTGTTCACTGGCACTTAATTTAGCTAACATTCTACGCCACATTTACGAGAAACAGAGAAATGCCAAATAACATTTTGACATCCTTCGAGTTGGCGAATGATTAATGGCGCACACGCCAAATATATCCCACATTTACCTATAAACCCATACCCTTGCTTAGGTCCAGTGTATTTGTGCAAACCTTTCAATGTGCCTGTGGACTTTTTGGGTACATAATATTTATTAAATTCGACTGCAGCGGTGGAAAGATATTTCCAATAATTGTCAATGACTGTTAACTTGTCACAACTTTGTATGGGTTGAGCTTAAAAAAGAAAACGTATTTTTAAACCCCATTCACGATGTGATTGATTATCACAAACTGTTCCTAGGTACCACTCCCACTACACACTTCTACTCGCACACCTTAACTTTATCCACAAAACGCTCTGTGCCATAAAGTCTTTTCTCTGCTACTGTAAAAGGAAGTATGCCTTTGGATCATATGCTTCATTTCATACCTGATGGACCATACGGTAGCTGATTCAATATTTGGAACTTTATAAGGCTCAACAGTGACAGTTGTGAATGTAAATTTTACTTCGGCCAGGAGGAAGGCCAAACCGAATTTGCATATATAGGTAGGTACATAGAGTGAGAGAAGTATCGTTTCGGCTTTCGTAATTCTGTATTTAATCAGAAGGCATAAAAGTTAATTAAAAATGAGAAAGGAAAATCTGTGAAATTGGGGAATCGGTTTTCAGGAATAATCGTCCATTACAAAGGAAATTCATTAATTATTTGTGCTGGCAATTTAGAAGCATATTTTCGAGATAAATTGGAATGCTGCTTTGCATTGAAAAGTTAAATTTAAATTTTCGTTCAAATCGATTTAAAGTGGCTGGTGGCGAAAGGAAATATGACTCTGATTTTAAAATTATATCAAAGGCAGACAGCAACTCCTCTTAAACGCTACAATTTGTAAACACTAGTGCTTTTGGTTTAGGCAAGGTAAGAAGTTGCTGTTCGATATAGTTTATTCAGACTGAACAGCGATTAATCGTATCGATGTCGGAAAGCTCTGCCATTCAAATTCATTTGCAGTTTATGCAGATTTTTCAGGATCTAAGGACCTTATGGTAAGTAACTACGATTAGAGCCTGTATTTTGAATTGAATAACAAATATTTCCTTTTGTATGAAGAAACAAAACTAACAAGAATTATTTTAGCGACAGAACAATTAGCAAAGTTGTATATACTAAAAACCAAAACGAATGAACTTAAACAGTCAACATAAACATGTCACACAATAAAATTGATGTGAATGAAGAGGAATTCGGTGCATTTTCTAAGGCCAAACTGTAATCTAAGTCTATAGATATTACAAAAACTAAACAGAGAAATGGTAATGTTTCTTATTACATTTTAAAATTTTTCTTATTTTTTGTATCCTATTAATAAATATTATCCAATGACATTATTTCATAAAAATAAAAAAAAAAAAATGTTTTTACCTCTATAAAGCCTCCATAATTAAGTAAGGAGGAGGTAAGTGCTATTATACAGCTTCCTTTCAATCGCAAGCAGTTTTCTGTATGATGCCTCCGGTCAGAAACTCTAAAGAAGATTCTTGACAGCGCTTTGAACCAGAAGCTTTATTGAAACAATATTCACTTTCCACACATCTTCTTATATAAGTTTTCGGAATTCTAACAGAGATCTTATAGAAATTTAATTCTATGCCCCTCTATATAGCCTGTGAATATCGAAATTGCTCTACTTCAAGTATTATAAAAGCTCTATCGAAGCCGTTGCCTCAAATGTTTTTAGTGAGACTGCTTTCTTTTCTGCCGTTTGACAATTTTTTTGGACAAAAGCTACTTGTAACCCGACTGAACATAATAGGAGCGTATAATGTGTTTCGTGCGTATGTCTATGTATGTTTGTTTCGACCTTCTGTAGCCTAATTGGCTTGACCGATTTTAAAAAGTGAGGTGTCATTAGATTCTTAGTTTTCCCCGGAGTGTCATATGCGTTCAAGTATTGGCAGTCGGAGGCTACGTACATTTTTGTTAGGCTGTGTAGGTACATAGTTTCAGATTGTCAAATAGTTATTTCGAAAATTCGAACATGTGATTTACTTCGCTGTACTTGCACTTGCCTTGCAGTTAAGCCTGACCAGTAAATTTAATTTTTTTAATTTTGCTTGGGATTCTAACGACTTTTGTGGAATTGAACAATTTAAAAAATAAAATCCAACAATTGCACCTAGAAACATGATTTCTATTTGACAAATTTCTCCTGCAGGTGCCGGAAATTGTAATCGAAATCTGATCATGGCTTGACACACTAGCCAATTAGTTAAAGGAGAACTATGAATTACCGAATGGTTTTTAAAATGTAACCCTAAAGCCGGGATGTCCTATATACCTTTGAAATAACAGTGTCTTAACATTTTCATCTAAAGAAATATTAGCCAAATAGTACGCAGTCCACACAATTGTTGTTTATTTTACGAACGTCGAAGGTATTTTGTTGGTTTTCCTGTACAAACAAAATTAAACTTAACTATATTTATAAACAGAACCATACCACTCAATAAGAGAGTTTCAACGCAATAATGTACTCAATTTGGAAAAATCCACATAAGATATTATTATTCGACTGCTAACAAATTAATTTTCATATGCTGTATTTAAAAACGGCCTCAGCACTGCTGCACGAGAACGATTGGGAGAGGGGGTCACAGGGGGGGGGGGGGGGGGGGAGGGCAGTAAAGTGTTTGTATTATCATCGGTCTTTAATACGTGTGCAAATTTTCAAATCACTTAGACGTCTTGAAGTGGTTGAAAATTGCGTTTAAAGATTCCATTACGATATGTAAATACATACACACATTCAAGCTAATAAAAGCGTGTTTATAAAAAAAATATGCTCTACTATATATCTCGATGTATAGCAAGCTTTCGATAAAGTATGGCACAGAGGACTGATCCCTGAATTGCGAAAGCATCTGCCAAAGCAGTTTTCAGAAAAGTTAAAGTAATATATATTACAGCGATTCTTTCGAGTTAAACAAGAAAATGACTACTCTACATTAAGACAAATAGAATCTGTCGTACCGTAAGACCGGAATTGTGCTAGGGTGCGACACAAATGCGCACCATGACCTATGGGACAGTACCGACACAAACCCTCGAGGTGAGTCTTTATTTGGGTATCTATTAGAAACTAACCTATAGAGAGGATAGTCCAACCTTCATTGTTAAAAATAGGCAAGAGGTAATAGATGTTACTTTGGCCTCTCTTAATCTTTCCACTGCTATTTCTAAGTGGGCAGTATCGGATAGTCCATCTTTCTTGGACCATCGATACATTTACTTCACTCTAGACTGTAGCTACACCCCCAAAAAATGCTTCTACCGCAACCGGCAGAAAACAAACTGGGTCAAACACAACACAATACTATCTGCGAATCTAGCAAGCCATAGACCCTCGCCACTCAGCGACCAGGCTGACCTAGATTTGCTGAACAACGTGCTCACCTCGGCCCTTGATAAGGCTTTCACGGGTTCCTGTCCTCCCACCATAGTGAGAGAAGGCAGGAAACCACCGTGGTGGTGTAAGCAACTTATTGCGCTTCGTTGCAAGAGCAGGAAGGCCTTTAACAGAGTCAGAACTACGAAGCTAGACACGGACTGGGAAGCTTACAAAGACAGCCTAAGACTCTTTAAAAAGGAAGTTCGAAAGGCACAACGTAGCTCCTGGCGCAATTTCTGTGAGAACATATACAATACGAATGAGTGCTCCAGATTGCGAAAAGTCCTTTCTAAATCCACCCCTGTACCCTGCGTACTAAAGGACCCCAATGGCCAATGGGCAGAATCAGAAGAACAATCGTTGAACCTGCTCATGGATGCCCATTTCCCCGGCTGCACGCCTGTCACTGGTAACCCTGATTTCAGCAGGGATGCCCCTTTGGGTACCCTTCCAAATGCAATCACCATTTGCGAGTAAAAGCTGAAGTGGGCCGTCAACAGCTTTGAACCGCACAAGTCTCCGGGACCTGATGGCATCTTCCCGGCGCAACTGCAGAACGCCTTTGACATTGTCAAAGACAGTCTGGGCATGATTCTGGCTGGCTGCATAAATCTGGGCAGCATGCCTTCATCCTGGACCTTGGTTAAAGTTGTTTTCATTCCCAAAGCAGGAAAGACCTCACACACACTTCCAAAGGATTTCAGACCAATCAGTCTGTCATCCTTTCTATTAAAAACACTTGAGAGGATCATAGATCTTCACATCAAAAGTACTGTTGACCAAACGCTAATTTCTAGCTCTCAACATGCCTATCAAAAGGGCAAATCCACTGAGACCGCCCTTCATTCTATCGTCGGCTCGATCGATAGGTCCCTTTCATTCAAGGAATATGCTATGGAAATTTGACATAGAGGGGGCCTTCAACAACATAGAGACTCGTTCGATTTTTCAAGCCTTAAACAAGCTAAATATTGGCGAACAAATATGCTGCCTAATAGGCCTTTTCGATTTCAAAAAGGGCTTCAAATACGAAATACCGGACAGATCCCGTTGGGACTCACGAAATGTCCTACACGAAGGAGCACTGTCAATTTTTACGGACGGTTCTAAGACTTTAGAGGGAGTCGGAGCAGGAGTATTCTCTGAAGAACTGAGCATGACTGAGCCTCTCCTTCTCTCTACCGATACACTGTAGTGTCTTCCAAGCCGAAATCACAGCTATTCGTCAAGCCATGGCGTGGCTGTCGATTAATGCAATATCACACAAGGATATTGTAATATATATTGACAGTCAGGCCGCCATCAGATCCTTAGTATCCCAGCGAAACAAGATCAAAAGCTGTGGAAGATTGCCGCGTATCTCTTAACGAGATAGCTGGACTGTACGACCTCACCCTTTGCTGGGTTCCGGGACACTGTGATATCCCAGGGAACTGTGCAGCTGACGAACTTGCTTGATTAGGCTCCTCCGGTGTTGATAGTGTTAGTCTGCATAACGTACAGGTACCGCTCTCATACGTTAAACAAATTATCAAGGTGGACGCAACAAGAAAAGCAAATCATAGGTGGAAACATCTAGGATATTGTGACGTTGCCAGGCTTACTTGGCCGACACTGGATACAAAAAGATCCAAAGAGCTTCTGCGTCTCAACAGACGTAGTATCTCACTAGTCGCTAATATTTATCATCACCGGTCATTGTGTTCTGGGCAGACACGCTCAAAGTCTTGGGCTGCCACATAATGACTTTTGTAGAAGCTGTAGGGATGAAGAAGAGGACGAGTCCGTCACTCGCCTCATCTGCAGCTGCCCTGTCCTTTCCAACCTAAGCATGGCGCATTTAGGAAGCTACTTCCTCAATGATCTCAGCGGTTTATGCTACCTCAGCGCTGCCAGCATTCTTGGCTTTATCAACGGAAGTAAATGGTTCACAACGAGTAACTAGTAAAGGAACCCCTAAACGCCAGTGGTACGCACAATGGGCCGATTAACGGCCTAAGTGTTTCTCTCACCGAGAGCCACTTTTACATAACATAAGGCAGTGTGCTAGGCCCTGTTTTATATCTCTTATTTAGCGACTTGCCGAATAGTGATGAAACAACTGTGGCGACATTTGCAGATGATACTGCTGTAGTTGCTGTTGGAGAAACTGTCAAAGTAGCGACAAAAAATCTATACAGATGGCAAAGAAAAATATATGTATATATAAAGATGGACAAAAAATGACAAATTAAACTTAATGTCCTAAAGTCGGTCCATATAAATTTTACGAGTAGAAATGTGCATACCAGTATTTATATATGATAAAGAAGTAGACTTCGCAAATACAGTCAAATATCTAGGAATAACATTAGACGCAAAACTGCGCTGGAAAGCACATCATGAGTAAAGAAGAAAGAGAAGAACTAAATATGCGCTATGGTAAAATGTATTGGCTTATAGGGAAATACTCTTGTTTGTCAAGTTACGATAAATTACAGCTTTATAAGCAAATTCTGAAACCAGTATGGACCAACGGTCTCCAGCTATGGGAATGCACATGCAAAACAAATCTACAGAAAATACAAGCATTTCAAAACAAAGTTATAAGAACAAATATAGTAAATGCACCGTGGTACATTAGAAACGCTGATCTGCATAGACATCTAGAAATAGAAATGATTGAAGATGAAGTCAAAAAAACTAATAGACATAAACTTAGGCTTCTCAATCACTCAGAAATGACGGAGGACAAAACGAAGTATATGCTGTCAACGAGAAAGGATTCTGATCATCGGCGACTCGGACAAAACGTCATGATGGACGGATACAACTTCGAAGTAGTTAAAGACTTTGTCTACTTGTGCTCCACTATCACTTCGCAAAATGACATCGGCGCAGAGATCAAGCGAAGAATCACTCTTGCTAATCGCTGTTTCTTCGGGCTAAGAAGTCATCTAAGAAGTAAAGCTCTCTCTCATAGAACCAACGAGATATTATACAAGACCTTAATGATTTCCGTCCTGCTGTATGGTGCAGAAACATGAACCCTTTCAAAAGCGGATGAAAACCTTCTGGGATGCTTTGAGAGAAAGATTCTTCGATTGATATTCGGTCCAGTTTGTGACGATGGAGTGTGGAGAAGAAGATTCAACGACGAACTATACGGGCTATACAGCGGCGCTGACCTGGTCAAAAAGCTAAAAATACAACGGCTGAGATGACACGTGGAGCGTAGCATTTTTAGGGTGTTTGCCTCTTCGTTTTTGGTTCAATTTGTTTGATGGCGTTTTAAAACTCTGTTGCCAAAACGCCACGCTGAGTAAATACAAAATTATATCTTACTTAAGCAAAATAAATTGTTTTCGGTAAATTTCTAAGTCTTCAAACTAACTAAAAAGTGGAATGGGAAAATGAATGAAGGGACAACTCAGTTACGCTTAACTTTTAAACCATAAGACAATACCAAGTTTGTTATCTGTAAGCAATCTTCTGTCAGAAAAGAAAATTGTCAGTCTAAGCCTACGAGGTTGAGATTAAAAAGACAAGGTCCCTTTATGCCCAGACACCATCAGAATTGCTACCCTATGAACTCATTTTGGTAAGGAATTTGAACGTCCAACTCAGTTAACGAAACAACCAAGTTTTTCAAGGTTTTCGAAATATATAATTAACATAAGATATACCTGCCAACATTAAAACAGTCACAGTTCAAATAGCATCTAAACAGATTTGTCACATATTTTGCTTCCCAAAGCTAGACCCTAGATATGTGTCGTGTATTCAGCTTGTAAGTTAGTGGTGAGCGCAATATGTATGTACAAATTTTAACTATAATGATACTACAAAAATGATGTACCTACTATTTGTCGCTCCAAACTTTTGATCCCAGCAACTTCGATCTCCTCAGAGAAATACCATTTGTCTTGTGCTTTTTTTGTATTTCCATTTTCGACAGCTTAAAGTCCCTTTATGCAGCAACGAAATTATGGGTAAAGACTTCCCAGGGCTCTTGCAAATATGATTTATTCTCCATTCACAACTTTTTTAAGGAAAGAGTCATTATCCAAGAGCTGATAATTATTGCAAAATCCAAACAAAAACTTTACAGTGATTATCCATTTAAGTTCCAACTTCTTGCGCATACCCGCATCCACACACAGCCCAGCACTCACACTCCATTCGTGGGTAACCCAATTTCAGAAATTTGTTTACTCAAATATACGAGCATCTTCCTCCAGCCTCGAGAGCTTTTAAACCCCGACGTGACAAATTCACTCAAAGAAATTTCCAACAATTTCATTTTGAAATTGCGTCTCCTTAAGGACGTCTCTCCTTTGGAACAAACTCGACTTCACAAAGTTGTTCTTCTTCTGCATTGGCCTTCAGTCTACCATTATCGTAAGAAAACTTTTATCCACATAATAAATCAATTCACTTCTTGTCTTTCGATCTCACCTCATCCATAAACCCACACAACCCACCGTCTTCTCTTCTACTTCTACTCGTTTTAGCTGCATTTTCTTAGGCCAAGACTTCAGCAACAGGAACATGCTGAACAAGGAAAGAAGAACAAAGCGGAAGTAGGTACAAAAAAAAGCTCTGGAACGACGATGGAATAAACGACATGACGATAATCGAACGGTAATAAAAATTTGTCTTACATTTTTCGTGAATGGGCTGTGATCACATTTCCATCCAACTTAGAGCCGATTCGATCAGGTGCCTCCAAGGAAGGGAAAATTGCACGAAAAAAGGACAAGCAAAAGTTTCCTATAATAGAAATTGCAGATTCACCTTCTATGTAGAATGGAAAAGAAAATAAATTTTCCTGTGATTTCCTGGCAGGAATAAAAGTTGCATTCACGTAGCCATCTTTGTGTTACAAGGAAGCAAGCGTTGGGTAGGAATACCAAAATCGAACCGGATGTTGGAATAAAATCACAAGACAAAGTACCTTCAATAATTCGGAATCTCGTTCTAGATTCTGGGCCGATTGTAAGGGCGGAGAAACAGTGTGGCATAGCGAATAGCGAGCGCAACAGAGCGCTACATGCGGTGACCTGTGCAGGGATTGCGTCCCCCCCACTTGATGCTCAATAACGACGATTGGGCAACAGGTGGATGGGACATATATAGTTTAATCGGCGGATGTGATGTTAGAAAGAGGGAGTCGATTTCGTTTTATTTTTTTCTGCATCGTTCTACCCAACTGTTTCCAGCGTGTTCGTCCTTTGGACTGTGTTGAGTTAATTCAAGTCGACGTATAAAAGTGTTGGACTGAGGGGGAGGAGACTATAGTAAACTACAGCAAGGGGAAATGAGGTCTATACTGAAAAAAATGGATATTGCTTCGAGTCATTTAATTTCGACGATAGAAAATCTGCCCAAGAGGAACTACAGGATAACTAGTAGATTTGGTGATGGAAATTGTGCAATCAGGCAGAATGAAGCCGAGCAGAGCTCACTCCGATTATACAAAGATATACCGACTTGTGAACTAGGCAGGCAGACTTTGCCGGGGAATAACCATAACAAGAACTAACAAGAACTTGGACCTATATGATGATAGACCCCTTAAGAGAAGCTTTTTTTTTTTGTCGGAGGTTGTTACTATCCGATAGAGCACTCAGACAAAAACTAAAGGTCCATTGTACTGCCAAACAGACACCTTACATTACTGTACTTAGTTTTCCCGTCTTTCGAAGAAAGATGAGACTTCAGTGATGAAGAGCTTAGATGTTCGGCACTCACCACATCAACCCCAAAGATTTGCCACCTGATGCGAGCAAAGGCGGGACAGCTACAGAGGAAGTGTTCCGCTGTATCATCGTCCTCTCCACAAGCAGGACAGATAGTGGTGTTGCTCAAGCCCAACACATTTAAGTGTTTGGCAAAAGCTTGGTGGCCCGAAAGGACGCCCACAAGCAGTCTGCAGTCGATTCGCCTAAGAGATAGAAGGAAAGACGCGGGCCTTTTGCAGATGTTCGGACGCAGTCGTTTGGTCTGCCTACACCCAGCACAGTCACGCCACCGACTCTCGTGTTCACGAGAAACCCAAGTATCAATGGATGACCTAACCACAGAAGCAGCCAGACCCAACGCAGGTTCAGGTCCTAAGAAAGCCTCTTCTGAACCCCGTCTGGAAAGCTCATCAGCGATCTCATTTCCCTGGATACCAGTGTGACCTGGGACCCAAACAAAATTCACGGTGTTGAGCCTTCCGACTAAGTTCAGAGAAAGCTTGAGTTGGAGCACTAACTTGGACGAGGTAAGAGGATTAAGTAACGCTTTTAATGCAGCTTGGCTATCACTGAAAACGCAAATGCTTCTAGCCCTCCACCTGTTTGTCACAATATAGAGCATAGCCATACGGATAGCGAAAATCTCCGCTTGGAAGACAGACGCATGGTTACCTAAGGAGTAGTGTAGTCTAATGTTCTCGCTTTCCACAAAGACACCAGAACCAGACCCTTGTCCGGTTCTGGAGCCATCCGTGAACACACGATGGCATTCTCTCCCAGGCTCAGAGTCTGACCGAAGCCATTCCGTTTCCTGAGGAAAGTGGACATGGTAGTTTTGTCGCAGTAGGATTTCTGGGGTCATTGCGTCAGACAGCATGTCCATAAGACAGGGGTCAAAGGACAATTCTCGCACAAGTTCCTCAAAATTTCAATGCGCGTGGTACCAAAAGCCACCTCTCTTTAACCGAGAAATGGTTATCAGCGTACACCCCATGATAAAAATATCCAGAGGGGGGAGGTTCATCATAGCATCTAGAGCAGAGCCCGGAGTGCTAGGGAAGGCCCCTGTGCATCCAAGACAAACCGTTCTTTGAAGTTTCACAAGGGAGGCAGTAACACGTTTCCGCGAAAGCCTGTTCCACCATACAACCGATGCATATGAGAGAAGTGGTCTTATCATTGTCGTATATAGGACCCTTTTAGGAGATAAGCCCCATGTCTTGCCAATAGCGCCTTTGCACTGCCAGAAATTTTACAGCGCTTTATCGGTTTTTGATTCAACATGCTTGGACCAAAGAAGCTTTCTATCGAGGATTACTCCCAGATATTTGACTTCATCGGATATCGGGATAGTGACGCCTTTTAGCACAAGCTGATTCAGACCAGTGATCTTTCTCCTTCTCGTGAAGAGAACAACCGTAGTTTTAAGAGGATTCACTGAAAGCCCATTTCTTGTGCACCAATCGTCGATAAGGCCCAAAGATCTCTGCGCCCGAGAGCAGACGGTCCTTAGGTCTGAACCGACAGACAGAACGGCGACATCATCCGCATAGGCTTGTGTGTAGGTTCCAGGAAGATTGAGAGCCGTTAGCAGAGAGTCCACTACCATACACCATAAGAGCGGAGAAAGAACACCACCTTGAGGGCAGCCTCTGTTCACCCCAGTCATGACGCATTTGACACAATCCGCCTCGGCAACCAACGTCCTGTACATTAGCATTGCTTTAATCCAAAAAACCAATGTTTCATCTACACCATGATGTCTGGCTGCATTGCACATGCTATCAAAAGTCGCATTATCAAAAGCACCCTCGATATCGACGAAAATACCCAGCGCGTACTCCTTCCGATCAAGAGCACTTTCAATCCTACCAACAAGGTTTTGAAGCGCGGTTTCACAGGATTTTCCACGCTGATAGGCATGTTGCATCAAAGAAAGAGGATGCGATCGAAGAGCAACATTGCGCACGTGCAGTTCAACCAGTCTCTCCAAGCTTTTCAGCAGGAAGGAAGACAGACTTATGGGTCTGAAACTTTTGGCGAGAGTGTAGTCGGTCTTACCTTTCTTTGGTATAAACACGACTTTAACCATACGCCAAGGGGAAGGTATGTAGGCCAAGGCCAAGCTAGTGGTGAAAATTATTTTCAGCGTCGGCATCAGCTGACTAAAACCTTGTTTCAGCATAGCCGGATAAATTCCATCCGGACCCGGTGACTTGAAACTCTCAAAGGATGCAATTGCATATTTGATAGCTTCGTCCGTCAGCACTCTGGATGCAACATACCAACTACGCCGCGTGGTGTTTGTTAGTTCAGAAGTGGCTACCATAGGCGGTACCACTGAAGAGCACGTAATGACCTGATTTCCCGGGAAGTGAGTCTCCAGCAGGAGACTAAAAGTCTCCGCCTTTGTCTCAGTGTAGGTACCATCAGATTTTTGGAGCGATTCCAGTTTACTTGGTCTGTCCCTATTAAGGACTTTCACAAGCCTACTGGTTGCATTTAGTGAAGCGACCTCCTCACAAAATTTCCTATAAGAGTCGGTTTTCGATTTACGAATTAGTCTCTTAAATTCTTTTTGTTTCGATCGATACAGATTCCAGTCTTCTACTAAGTTGGTTTTTAAAGACCTATTTAGGAGCTTTCCGGTTTCTCTGCGAATACACTGCAGTTCGGTATTCCATCAAGGTACTGGTTTTCTACAGGAGTTTTTTGAAATTGGGCACGCTAGTTCAAAACAACGGATAATGACACTGCTCAGAGCCTGAGCAGACCTCTCTACCCCCTGTATTGATCATAGACAAACCATACTGAGACCCATAACTTACAATCCTCTTGCCGCTGGCCCCCTCAGTTTTTTTTTTTCAAATTCGCCATTTTGTATTCCCATCGGTGTTATGTCAATTCGGAGTCCGAATGGCATGCAAAAACATACCAAAAATACAAAAATAAATGCTGCCAACCTCGGCAACCGTAGGGAAATGTGAAAGAGTTCGGGAATACCACATTTTAGAATAACTGAATGCCATTGGTTAGATATTATAAATTTTTTAAAGGTGAATAATTTGATTTGTGTGGTTAATAAAACTATCTAAAGGAATTGTTTTATATAATAGAAATATATTGGGACAAATATGGTTGTGTACTTCCCGCTTTTGGATATAACTAACTTCGATTTCGTGTGTAAATTTTTCTTAAATAATAAATAAAATTTGCTCAAAATGTTTTTATTTTCCATCAACCAATCTACATTCTTAATTTTTCATGAATATTTTAAGCAAATGTACACTTTTTCCTAAAAAAATATATTATTCACACGTAACGAACAATTTCAAATTTAACTGATAAAATTCTATGAACGCTGCAAGCCACTTTGCCCAAAGCGGAAGTGGCTCATATTTTTTGGGAGTGTATTGGTGACTCAGAATTTTTGAAGTTACGTGACATTTGTCAATACGAATTTCTATGTATCAATACTAGCGCAGTAAATCGTGACCACTGCGAAAAAATATAGCTTGTAGGCTAAGTAACGGGAAATCGGCGAAGTTGGGGGTCTCAGTATTGTCTCTGGTTGGGGTCTCAGTATTGTCTCTGGTATTGACCTCAGTTTGAGTGGTGCTTTAACAGAATTGCCAAGCTCCTCCTCAAACCGAGCCCAATTTGTTTTCTTTGGATTTCTCCTTTCCAGCGAAGGTGAAACTTCACAGTAGATTTGAAATTCGATGTATCTGTGATCTAACAAAGTGCTATCAGGCGATACTCTCCAATTTATGATAGTCTTGCAATGCCTGTTGGACAGGGTAACATCAATTACTTGCTGTCTCCTGGCTGTAACAAATGTAGGTCGACAACCTACATTGTTGATGGTGATGTCAGACGATTGGATCAAGTCCAGAAGACGATCTCCTCGTATATTACACTTGCTTCTGCCCCAAACAGTGTTTTGAGCATTAGCATCGCAACATAAGATAAGACCTATCTTTTTGGACTCGCAGTACTGTACGAGCTCAACAACAGCCTTTGGTGGTGGAGGAGTTAAAGAGTCGTAGGGAAAATAAGCCGATGCAATGACAAAGGTTTCCCAATTGCCGTTAGCATGGTAAGTAATAGTTACAGCAACCATATCCTGGCAACAGAACCGTTTGATTGTAACTGCCTTGAGGGATTTCGATACAACAAGACATGTCCTAGGTCTCTCGGACAGCTTATCGTAAAGAACGTTGTGCGAACCGCTTAACTCACCAAGGCCACAGATGCGATTTTTCCACACCCACGGTTCTTGGATGGATGTTATGCAGTTCTTTGTTCTACATACCGCAAGCCTACTACTTAAAAGAGCAGTAGCAGCCTTGCAGTGTTGTAGGTTTATTTGAGTAAACAAAATGGATGTAGACTCTGGGTTACGTCCTCTATTTGCACTATTTGGCATTGAAATGGAAATGAGTCCTACCAAGATGCAGATAGGGACGCAAGCGAAGCTTAAAAGAAAGTCTTGTGTGCAAAATTTCCATAAATACATAGGACCATCAGTCAACATTCGATTGAGTACCTAAGTTTTATTTTTATGACAAATGCAAGAGAACTAGAAGTAATAGTAGTAGTTGACTTTATTTTAATATAAATGTTAGAAAAAAGGTGTCTAAGTCTATTAGGTTTGGCCAAAGGCCGTCTACCACATTGACATTTAAATAAATATAATCTTTTCTGTGATTTACAATTTTTTAATTTATAAGTAAGTTTTAGCAGTCTCCATCGATGATGCATTCTGTGTAGCGAACCGCGTTCCCTGTGTAATTGAACAATAGATCTCAGCCTTGTTCTCCGTTTAAGATACCGATTGCAGCTTCTTCATCCAGAACAAAAGAACCGAAGAATTGTTTCCGAAATTCCTTTAAAATTGGACATATTGCTAGAAAGTGTAGAACATCTTCCCTTATTTTCTGTTGATTACCTACATCAACAAACAATGAATACCCGGCAACAATCACTTGCGAAGGTGCAAGCAAAGCAAAACAACTAGTGACCCATATTGGTCAACCAGTGGTATAGGTCATAAGTCTTTTGTTTGTTTGTACAGCTTGCTGTGCAATATTGTATGATAATCAATATCGGCAATATTGTACAGTAAGCTAATATTATCATATAAATAGGCGAAAATAAAGTATCCAAAATCAGTTGTTCGCAACCAATAAATAAATTCGTTTCTCTTAGCTACCCTCCACCTGTGGTAAGGTAGTTATTAACATTCTAGGAAGGAATTTATTAATTTCGTTGCTCTGGTGTGGTATATAATTCAAATGAACTATCTCACCTCTCATTTTGAAAATAAGCTTATTTTATCTGTCGTGAAAAAGTTTAAAAAATATGTTCGTGCTTCAAGTTGACTACAATTTTATGTCGAATCGGAATGCCTAGCTGCTCGTACTTCACGATGTACAAAATCGAACTCAGCGTGTACTTATGTCTTTCATTACATCTAATTCCCTTGTTTTTGTGGTCGCTGCCGTATACGACCGAATGCGTAATTGCTCAACGTCCAATAGTTGGACTAGTAACGGTGGTAACAACGCATATGTCAACAAGTTGAGAAATTAAAATAACAAAATTATGTTTTAAGCAACTTGCGGAACTTATTTTTTTATAAAATCATACGAAGGCTGAAGAGACAAATACGTTGCCACAGTAGCTACAGCTCTGGACTATATCTAAAAATACTTGGGAATACCTCCAACTGAAACACTGATCAGTTAAAAGTACCTATAAATGTTTAATATAAAACAAAGCAAATTGGAGTTTTATTGGGCGAGAATGATATCGTGTTAAATAACTCAAAGGCTTACCATATGGCTCAATAATTATAGGCACTCTCACTGCCCTTAAGTACACTTCAGATCCCTTGACTTCAAGCATATATTAGGGCTTTACATATATTCTCCATAAATACCCGACCAAATCACATAGTCAACCCTAACCTTCCTTAAGTGCTACTGTACCTACCCCCTCATGGCCCATGGCGCACCCATCGCTAAATCAACCCTTGAGTTATTTTTCTTTCTCAAGATTAATGTCGATAAAAATCGAGTGCATTCACATTCCGAATCCTAAATAACATACAAATATGGAATAAGGGAAGATGGGAAACATATGGCACCCTCGATGCACTATACAGCTCAACTACATAATACACATTCACACGGCTTGTTGAAAACATCTTATATTATTCTTCAGCTTTCGTCCTGCAAATCCTCTTCAGTTCGCCCCGCTCGCATCTCCAATCTCATCTTTTATTCATTGCTCAGAGATTTTGTGCTTACACTCGTTCCCCGATATAGTTACCGATGCGAACATCTTCGCTCCTCGCACCCACCGCCGCCGCTGAACAATGTTTTCCAAAGGAAGGCGTTAACTTGGAAGAGCAGGATACACAATAAATGTATTCTGATGGCATTTGATTTATGGTAAATTCATTGTTCAATGAATTGATTTTCGGCCAGCGCTTCCCGCAGCACCACATGAAAGCATGTCCTTCTGTGATATTGTTTTGAAACAACTAAGTCGAGATAGTACTTGGATAGAACTAAAGGATTTTTTTCTATTCAAACAAATTTCGGTGTTGTTGCAGAAGAGAAGTGAAATCCAAAAGGATTTCATTCGGTACACAATAACTGTGTTGTAGATGTATATTTTCGAGTTCTTTCTGTAAAGTTGTCAATCGAATTCAAAATGTAGATGCAAACACCAGAAGTAGGAACAAATCGAAAAGAAATGGAAAATATCAATGATTTCCCTATACAATTGTGATCCTTTCAAGCTTCATCATTCCACGATTTGACATTATTTTGCTTTCAGCATTTGACTGTATGGAAAATAATTGCTAGTGAGGTAAATGTGATGACAGCGAACCACTTGCGTGCTCACAAGCAAATCGACAATGTGTTGACTAGCACGTCAATTGGCTTTTAGCAATATGACGAGATAGTTTCCTTAAACAAGTTGACTCGGTTATTTTTAATCCACTAACTCTGTAGGAGCTGTATTAACAGTTTTACTTAGTACTTTTTAACCGAAAGTTGGTTTATTTGAATTAAGGGGGGTTTTTGTGTGATGGAAAAGCTTTTTCAGGACATCTACAGCCCGTATGGCAATCAATTGTGATGGCGCCCATTTGGCCGATATCATCTTCTCGACTTTACCAATAATTCTAAAGGTTCAAATAAACATAATCAAAAAAAAGAATCGAAGTTATTCATTTAGAAAAAAAAATGAGAGCCAAACAACAGCAGCTACACTTTTGTAGCTACACTCTCGGATATTTGTCAGGCGACACAGAGGAAAAAAAAACCCTGAGATGTCATTAGTTTTTTTTAAGCGATCAAACGTGAGAGCTGCTGAGACCCGTCGAATAGCAGTCCAAAATTCTATAACCAATGAGCCACTGCGCCCACAAGAAAATTATAACTATGCACGAGTTCTTATCAAAGCAGATATCTTCACCTGGAACTCACAACGGCAAGGCTGTGCTAATGCCTGGCATTGACATCGCATTTGTTTGCAAAAGACGGCATTTCCATTTCATTATCATTACCAACCATTAACAAGCCTCAATCTTAAACTTCTAAAAGAAAAAAATGTACCTACATGCATTAAAAAAAAATTAGGTGTCGTTTTTCGCACGCGTCGTTTGCAGCGTGTTTGATCCCTTTTTGGATGAGTTTTATGACGCATTTTTTCCATTCGCTTAAAAATAATTCACCTTCCTTCGTGGCATCCCAGTAGATAAGTCCATTCCATTAAATTGGTAGCCCTTAGGCCTAGGATGCTCGCTTTTACCAACGGCTTAAATGAGAACGCCATTCCATATCATGCATTTCATCTCGTGCATTGTTTATTTTCTCTTCAAAAGAGATACCTAGCACTTTTTACTAATAAGACAAAAAAACATGACTGATTCCTCTAAAGCAGTGATTCCCAAAGTGGTCCAGGTGGAACCCCAGGGGTCCACGGGAGACTCGACGGGGGTCTACGTTGGCATGAACAAAATGTTTACTAGTTATAAGTGACGAAAATTTATCTGGTTTCGATAGTAAAGAACAAATTTTTACCACTCCGAATTTAGGGTTGGAACTCATTCGCCACTCAAGTTTCCATCGTTCTTCACATTTTATGACGAGTTTTCCGAATATGGTAAAGATGTAGCAGCAGGGGGTCCACCGAAACCTGGCTCATTCTGAAGGTGGTCTACGAGAAGAAAAAGTTTGGGAACCTCTGCTCTAAAGTAATCCATGCTTACTATGCAACCGATTCCATGACATTTAGCAAGTACAAACATCCAATTGAGTACGGGTGATAAAAAACATAATTTTGGAGTCAGATTGCAGCTCTTAACAGCTTGACGCGCGACTTTGCTGCCCAACTTCATTCAGAAAGCGTCAGTGCTTCCCAAGAGACTTTAACCGACCTGTGCTACTTTACACGGACTGGTACGTGTTACTGAAAACAAGTTTGTCTGACGACACACATTTAGATTAGGTACACCGTTGCCCATGTTAATCTCAAACCACAGCTGCCCGTATTTGCTCCGTACCTGCTTTTCATATCACACAAACATCTCATTTAGGCTTTTGATGCTTTCCACATAAACATTTCAAAGATACTCATGGTAATTTTAGCGAACAAAGAGGACCAACACAAAAAGCAGCCACGATATCATATCTTAACCCCTTCCCCGCACAAAACACCTATACACCCACCCCACAATGTGGGCTTGCATTGCGAACAAAAATAAAAGAGCACACACTTCAAATAACGAACGCGCCTTATCAGAGGACGATTCTCGACAGTGCCACGCCATAAAAGGGATCTTATCCATTCAGCTCTATTCGGGCTCCCCTGATGCCTGTCGTGACGAGCGTATTCATTTTCGCTCTCTCTCTCTCTATCTTCTAGCGCATCGACTTTCATTTGGGTGGGGGTCTTAGGTAATTTTCGGCTTCGGTTGGATTTAGAGAGCACTTTTGTGCTGAGCTAAATTGGTTCCAGTGGTGCCGCAGCCTAGTTACATGTGGACGCCATGTCATCTCTTCATCTTTTCATGTGTGCCATAGTGGCTTTTGCGGAATTGATGCTTGCGCTTGTTGGATCATTTCGCATGAAGCGAACATCACTTACACTTATTACCTATGGGAGTGTCAAGTGGGACGAGTTTTCATTCGTGCACGAGATACACTCTGATGCCGATTCCATACAATGAAGGACACAATTCAATGGGTTCGGATTTATTCCGTTTTTTTCGTGGCTTCCATTTGACGGCGATGTGACATCGGAACCCATTAGTATCTAAATGGGGTTGTTGGGGGCTTTTTTCTGTTTTGTTTCGGAGGATATTCAACCTATTTCACAACCAACCAGAAGGACTAATTGCTTCCAAAATAGGGCACACGTGAAGTTCTGACTGAGGAGTCATTTAAGCGTCGGATTTTGTAGAATTGGTTTGGGTTTTGCATTTGACTTGGAAAGAGGCCCAGTTTTGTGTTCGCTCACATACACTCAGAGAAAAAAATAGTCATTAATCACTATTTTTTGACTATTTTCATAGTCCGAATCGTGACCACTATTTCCATTAGTTAAAAGTAGTTACTTGTGACTATTATGGTAGTGAATTAATTTATTTCACAAAATCAACTTTTCTATAGTCAATTTCGACTATGGTAATAGTTATATATCTTTTACTTTAATAGTTGTTTTTAACTATGCACGTAATAGTTACACAAATATTGCAATAGCTGTTTCTGACTATGCACATAGTAGTTACATAACTATTTCAATAGCTCTTTGTAACTGTGCACATAGTAGGAAATAACTATTACAATAGCTGTCTGTAACTATGCATGTAGTAAAATTTTACTATACCAAGCGTTTGTTGAATAACTATAAAAATAGATACCTGTTACTATTTGACAAACCTATAAATAGTTAGGTGGTTTTAGCTATACAGAAATAAAAGTGTCCTAAAAGAATAGTTCACAAATCAAAAAAAGTAATATCCAACTATACTTTAGTAAAATTGTATGTAAATATACTTACCTCAAAGTATTTCACCGCCAACGATTATGATACTAAAACAGTGAAAACGATTTGTTTCCTAAAAATTGTCCAGAGCTTTACAAAGAAAATAATGCAATATATTTTTTTTCAAATAATTTTATTTTATACTAGCTGACTCGGCGAACTTCGTTCCGCCCAAATTCGTTAATGAAATGAATATAATCATGCTTATTTTCAGATTCGAACGAATAGTCAATTCTAACGAATGTCTCTATTCGTTCGAATGAACTTTGTGTATTTTGAGATTCGAACGAATAATATTCACTATCGAGAATGTCAGAAAATGAATTTAAATGAATTCAACTTTCGAAATCAGCGGTTGCACATTTTTATTTTATATGGAATGAACATACTTTTGTTTTTTTTTTATAGAGGCTCTTTTTTCATTGGTTTATTAAAACTATATAAGTATGTATTTAAAATATTAACTACCTACTTATTGAGAAATAGCTGGTACCCGCGACTTCGTCTGCGTACAATTAGTACTTCGAGTAACTGAATTAAAATATTTATATCAACAACAGCGCCGCTTATCGGGTCCAAAACTATTCTATCTTTTAAGCCAACCTATCAGCCCTACAGCCTACACATTTAAATTCATTGGTAGATATTATACCAAAAGTATAGAATTTTATTATCCCTAACTTGAGAAATAGGTAATTGGTTCGTCATTTAAACTTGCATCCAATTCTTCATCCCCTTCACGTTTTGTTTTCACGACAAAAAGTAGCGAATGTCATTCTCAGAGGTCCCATCTATCCCTATACCAAAATTGATAAAAATTGGTTTTGCGGTCGTTAAAAGGTAACATTTCAAAGGTAACAATCTTACTTTCGCAGTTAAGTGGATCCCAAATGTCTTATTTATAAAATAAGTAAATATTAAAAGCCCGTCAGCTTTAGCGTTCCTATCCAATTCCTCCGCTAATTTTGAAAATAAAATTCTCTCTTAGTTTTTCTATCTCTGCTGTGAATTCCAATTCAGCGTGATCATTATGCGACTAAAGTTGCGATTTCAAACTTTTTTCGAGACCCTGGCACAACTTTTTGCTATTTAAGCCCTTTTTTAGTTGGAGAAGGCGCTTTAAAAATATTTCAAAAGCTCTTATATCCAAATAAAAACATTTCAAATGTAACGCAGTTGCCCATCACTACTTAATTATAATGTTTAACGAACCAATACTTGTTAAATATCGTTCACGAATTTGAACTAAGCTATTCTGCTTCAGAAATTACTCCTTTATTTTCTCATTGGCCCTTTTTCATACGACTTTTTAGAATGCTGCAACGGTCATACAGTCTGTGTCGGAGTCGCTTGTACGGGCATGATGAATGAAAGAAAAGTACCTACCTATAGTTTTTACACAACTGCGTAGTTGAAATTTAGTGTACTAAATGTTCAACTTTTTCAATTGTTAATATTTGAAAAAAACTAAAAATGCAAAAATAAGAAGCAAGAAAATCTCTTTTTTTTGACACTTCATTTTTTAAATTTGGTTGAGCATGTGAATCGCAAGAGGTAAATATACTACTATAGAAACTACAGAAATAATATAGAGTGCATTGTATTTACACCAACAATAATTCAAACAAATTTATTCACCTATATCGTCTTCAGTTCTTGAATTCTTCAATTCTTTACTGTAGATATCAATGTATAGGTAGTAACACAAGTCCCAAAAACAAAAACCTTAAACTCAATATACATACACCACCATACGCCCATCATCGCACGTCATTGGCCATCTGCGCATTTCCTCAGAAAAACATTGTCGCTGTTGATTACATCCACACTCACCTCGCCTACTTCTCTTTCGTTTCACTTAATCGGCGAAAACTTCACGCAGTTTTTCTTGACATGTATGTGCTTGTGCGATGTGCGCCACCCACCCACCCCAAAGCAGAACAGCGATCAAGAACAATGGTTGCTGATAATTTTCGATTTGAGAAAATAAATTTAGTTTTTTCGTGTTAGATTTTGGGTTGTAACTTAGCTTATAAATAGATAACACAGAAAGCTGATTTATGCCTTAAAATAATTACGGAAGTTTTGGCTCTTGTTGGTATTTTGTTTTGTTTATCATTGGTTAAGAATTGTTTGAGTAAAAGCGATAAAAAGGCAATAAAGTCAGAAAAAAAACACATTTTGGTCAAAAACGCTCCAAAAAAAATAGGCATAGCAATGAAATGAATAGCCTATGTCCTTCTCCAGATCTTAAGGGACATTTAAAAAAAAATTCATCGAAATCTGTGCAGTAGTTTTCACACCAACCGCGTACACATGAAAACAGCTACAGTTTTATTATATGTAGGTATAGATAGATTCCACAGGTATATAATTAATGATACAGTTTAATATTTCTTAAAGTGTCTATTTTATATCTTATGTTAGGTTTATCTTTTTACATTAGGCATTACAAATTATGTAGGTACTCACTTTGCTTTCTGTAAATGTCGATGAACAACTGCTTGTGTTATTTGCCTTGAGGAAGATGACTGCTCTGTTTCGTCGTTTTCCAAAAATGAACCAACACTGCCATCCATTGTAGAAGCACTAGATATTGAATGCGTTACAAATCCCGTTAATAAGATAGTGAAGGAGGTATACGTGAATTAAATTAAATCGTTGCAGTTACCTGAAATTTTTTCCACTATAACAAACTTTCCCTTAATTGCACATACTGTCCGTATGACTTTCTGTCGCTTCCCACAATTTCCTTCATGTCATTGTTGCTAAAAAGTCTTAGCTTTTTAAAATCAAGACCTAATTCTTAAAATCACATATCAGTCGGGCTCAAAACTACAACTAGTCAAATATTAACTTACCAATAAAGTTATTGTACAATGTTGCGAGGTCCCACGACAATAAATAACAGCACGAGTCAAACATTCACTGCACAATGATCGAATTTCAAATGAGCGCAAAAAATACTTGTTGCACTTCCTTACGCAGGGGTTTCTTATTAAATGACTACGCAGTAATAATTTTTGACGATTTTGTTGTGCTGTTTGACAACCAAAATAGTTATATATATATTATACAATAGCCAAAAAATACTGTTTAATTGCTATTTTTCAAAAATTTTATAGTAACCATCCATGCTTTGTATAGCGTTACTATCAAAATATTCGCAGTTAAAAATATGTATAGTAATTGAATAATTAATTGCTTCCTAACAATTTGAATGTTTCTAAAACGTTATTTTTGAATAGTCAGAATTGACTGTTCAATTGTTACTTTGCAAAAATTGTTTAGTTACCATGTTCTGCATATCGTTACTATTAACAAAGTCACTGATGATTATTTGTATAGTCATAAAATGAAGTGATTCCTTTTTAACTATTTTATTACTATTTCCAACTATTTTTTAACTATTCTCAAAGTATTTTAGTTCACAAATAGTTATTTGATAAATTTCATGGAATTTTATGAAATGTCTACGACAATAGTTGCAAAAATAACTATTTTTTTCTCTGAGTGTAGCACACTTGAATGTGAGTTTGGTAAAATGAAGCCAGCCGGAATTGCTTTGAATATATGACTGGAGCTTTAAAACCGTCAATAGAGAGTGCAACGATTTTGTGACTAATTGGTGCAATTTTGAAGGGCACTTGCTAGAACGCTTCAAATTAACTGCATATAGCCAAAGTCGAAGTCAAACACAAATTATCATTCATTATTGATGAAGCTCCACTGACTTGACAAGTTTCAGTGGCTTTAATAGCCTATCTAAAATTTAAGCCGCTCCAAATTGCCGCCTATAGCAAAGAGCCGACCGGGGCCTGTTTCCCCTCGCTTCGCTATGCCACTGCTCGGTGGACCAGTTGTTTGTTGGATCCTCTTATACTTGTGTCGTCATCTAATTCGTTTACCACCACAAAAATATGCTTTAATGTCATTACCCTTATCAGGTTACACCATGTACTATTCCTCGCACAGAACTACAATACCTTCTCTAAAATTAAGGTTTGGAGTCCTCCTCTTGCACTTAGATAATAAGTGAATTAATTACATGCGTCGCAATCGTCGCATTATCTCTTTAAGCAATCAAAGTAATTAAAATTAACTCGATAAGGATGTCGATTTATAAGCTTCACTGCCTCCCAAAGGACAGATACAGATATACAGTTAAAATGCTAGTCCTTCAAACGGAAATCTTTGTCGTTCTCTATGAAGGATCTTTATCCACAACAAGGTTGGACGATTCATCATATTCCATATACAACCCTTGGGGAAACATTCAGCCCATGGAAAGCATGACTCAAAGAGTTGTGTGTGTATGCGAAACAAATCAGATTAGTTGATTGGATTTGCGTATCCTTGCGGAATAGAAGAAATCGCAAAGAAAAAAAAATATGTATTTCTAAACTTCTCTCGTTAAAACCAATCAAAAAAAAAAACAGACATGCACACTACAAACAAATGCAATAGAGGGTATTCTCAAATAGAATTCCCGTATACGAAGGAGATAAAGTTTGAAAGAAGTCCTTCAGCTTCTTTGAAGCTCCACTTCTTCGTCTAACAACTCAACTAACTGACTGGGTAACATCGTTTTACCTTTATCGTTTCTGGTTTCCTTCTCTTCCGTTTTTTTCTCATCCCCCAACTGCGCGTCATATTCTATTTGAAGTTATCCTTTGGCTGGATTCATACGAAAACTTATCATGGTGCTTCTTTGAATACTGAATAGTATCCTTTATTCATTTCAACTTCTTTGCAAACCGATTTGTTACGAGACAGAGCAAGTTCAAATGGATTAAGTTGCAGGTCAAGACTGATTCAAAATGTTGTACTTTCCAGTAGGAGATTTCTTGAATATACTTGCCTGGATAGCGGTGTTGGAAAAATATCACTTTACTGACTTTATGTCAGAGCTCACAGTGCTGTCAAGATTGATACACGCAGAAAATTCACTTATTTAAAATCAATCAACTTTCGGTTAAAAACTACCAAGTAATACTGTTAATATAGCTCCTACAGAGTTACTGGATTAAAAATAACCGAGTCAACTTGTTTAAGGAAACTCGGTTAAAAATTGCCGATTTATCAATTTCCTCTCCAAATTTTGCTCAGTCGTAAACAACAAACTAACTTGGTAGTATTTAAACAAATTACTCTGTTGTAAAGGGTGATTTTTTAAGAGGTTTAGAACTTTTTAAAAAAAAAAACACAAAAAAATCGAAAAAATGAATGAAATATTTATTTGAATCGATAGTTTGAACCTTGCAATTTAATGTTTAAAGATAATTTCATGCAAATGTTGACCGCGGCTGCGTCTCAGGTAGCCCATCCGCTGAGTCCAATTTTGGCATACTCTTTCACACATATCGGCCGGTATCTCACGAATGAATGCATGGATGTTGGCTTCCAGTGCGTCAATCGAAGCGGGCTTGTCCCTATACACATTAGCCTTGGCATACCCCCACAAAAAATAATCTAATGGTGTCAAATCGCACGATCTAAGCGGCCAATTGACCGGCCCGAAACGTGAAATTAACTGTTCACCAAACTCGCCTCGCAATTGCGCCATTGTTTCGCGTGCTGTGTGGCATGTGGCACCGTCTTGTTGAAACCACATATGATGCAAGTCAAGAACTTCCATTTCGGGCAAAAAAAAGTTTGTTATCATCGCTCGGTAGCGTTCACCATTGACAGTAACGCTGCGATTCGCATCATCTTTGAAGAAATATGGCCCAATAATGCCACCGGCCCATAAACCGCACCAAACAGTGGCTTTTTCGGGATGCATTGGTAGCTGTTGCAATGCTTCTGGCTGATCTTCACTCCAAATGCGGCAATTTTGCTTATTTACGTACCCATTCAACCAAAAATGAGCCTCATCGCTGAACACAATTTTTCGATAAAAAAGCGCGCGATGAACATTTCGAACCGAGCACGAATTTTGATAGTAAAATTCAATAATTTGCAAGCGTTGTTCATTTGTAAGACGATCCATGGTTAAATTGCAAACCAAACTGAAGCTGTTTGACAGTGACACAAGGTACTAAACACACGTCAGCTGTCAAAACCAGTGTTGCCAAAACCAAACCAGCTAAAAAATCACCCTTTAATTAGTCAAGCCACATAAAAAAAAAAAAAAATCGCAACAGCTTCTGACAACCATTCGTTTTGTGTGAGTTTTTCATTTTTGGGACGAATGTCAGGGGTCTACAATTTCCAATTTCCTTCATGGCAGCTATATTACTCTCGGATGTTTGTCAGATGTTCGCGAGAGGTGGCGCAGTGAAAAAAACCTTAAGTTGGAATTAAGGTCTTTGCGGGATTCGAACCTGGTACCCCTCGCTTAGTAGTCCAACAAACTTTACTTTACTTTTAAATTCATTTTTATTCATTCATTATTTAAACTTATGTACTAGACAAAAACGATTATATCTAATTTAAAACTAACATTTATCTTATTCTAGCTTACTGGCTCTTAGTGAGCGCTCTAAACTTAACAATATGCTTAAAACTGTTGCCTTTCGGCCTTAAATCTATCTATATATTTTGTTTTGTTTTTTTAATTTTCAAGAAACTTTATGAAACTTGAATTCTTTATTATATTTTTTTTAAATTAAAACTACTTAAAATTACATAAGCCACTTAATCTAACTTACCTATAATCAGGGAGGTGAGAACTAATCACCCAGTGCTTATTTGTTATTTTTGATCTGTGAAAGATGAGTATTATTTTGTATTTGTGAATTGGTGTGAAATGGATATCGGTTATTCAACACTGTAAGGTTGGAATGCAATCGAAAACTGAATTGAAAACCAAACACAGCATGCTGTGCTATTGAATGTGGGAACGCGTATTTTCTAGGTCACCAACTCACCACGCTGTCGTAATTTTTTTTTTTCGTTCGGCGCGCGCGAGTTGCACTTTCGGTTTCAACTGCTATGTGCTCAATTGGCATACTAAGTAGCTGCTGCGGACAAATGATATAAAAACGGAACTCACTCACGAATCGGTATCACAGTTCACTCTTCGGTCATCAAAGTAAACCAAATACAAATCCAACCACCTCAATATGTTCAAATTCGTGAGTACAAGCAAAAGGATTATCCGCAAGGACTGACCCCATTTTTCTCCTATTTTTAGGTTGCTGTCTGCTTTATGGCCGTCGTTGCTCTCGCTGCCGCTAAGCCAGGAGTTGTTGCCCCATTGGCCTACTCATCGCCTTTGGTTGCTGCCCCAGTTGCTGCATACGCCAACTATGTTGCACCATACGCCTCAAGCTATAACGCTCACTCCGTTGCCCACTCTGCTGCATTCCCAGCTGCCTACGCTGCTGCTCCAGTTGCTGCTCCATTGGTTGCCGCTTCAGCTTCCTATGCCACTCCAGCTGCTTATGCTGCTCCCGCTTTCGCCCCTGCAGCCTATGCCGCATCAGCTGCTTATGCTGCTCCTGCTTTCGCCCCAGCCGCATATGCTGCACCAGCTCCTCTTCTCTTCAAGTAAGAAGTTAAATTAAAATGTTGAATAATAAAGACTTGAATTATGACAAATACAAACATTTTTTCTAAATTTGCCTTAATTTCCCATTTAATTATCTTAAATGGCGGCGCAATCCTATATGCAAAGCATATGTATATACTGCTGACTCTTAAACCTGTAGACAGCTGTTCTCAAATTTTTGTTCTATGCTAGTGTAAAGCCAGCTATCCAAATAGCCAACTAGCTATTATTATCATTATCACTGGCGTTATTACTTTTTGCTCGACTTAGAAATATTAGGCCTTGATAGCAGGCCAACACAAAACCCTATATTGTCAGCTGCAAAGACGCTAAAGGATGTCAATCAATTTGACGGTCGAAGGGTTCTATTGTGAATGAGCTTGTCGACACTCACAATGTTAGTGGACACCTTTAGCCTTGGTAACCAATTTGCCTTAACAATCAATTGATTGTACTTGACTTTGGCAAACAAGTGCAATTCGGCGACCCCTATGTGAGCCAGAAAATGCACAACCCAACTTGGCTTCAAATCCAAAGGAACCGCTAGTGCGGATCGTTTTTAGGACTTCTGTAGCTTAGATAGATTCTTTAAATTCTACTGAGTCTGGCGATATTTTTAACTTTACTCAACCTGGAACTAACATATATTTACAACACAGCCCCACACTCGGTATTGAAATGAGAATCCACCCCAGGCTATACATCACATTCGGATTAAACCGGAAGTGTACGCTGGTTTTTTTCAAGTATGCGTGAGCCTCCTTTGATTAACATGGTACAAATATACATGAATTCAAACTGGGTGACATCCAAGGTCAAATTAAACTTGTAGGCAATTTCTATTTTTTGGCTGAAGCTGTCAGTCTATTTAGTACTTATGTGGTTTTCCATTGGGACAAAACATCAATCTTTTTTTCGATTCGGATCACTTTTTGCAGATCTCGATTTTTCAGATTTACACATACTACCACAAATACCCGCAGCTGTTTCACGTCATTTTAAGAAGTTTGCTTTCAAACCAAATGCGCAAAATTTCGTGAAAAGCAAAATAAAGAAATACATCAATAGCAATGGATATAATGTTGGAGGAATTATTATCTTCATTGTCTTCCTCATCATCTGGAAACTACGAATCATCGAAACTACTTCATTTGTATCCACAACAGGGGAAACATTTTTCAAGTCAATATCCATAGCTGATTTTTCCAACAGCGAATGCAATTTGAACAGCTGATATTGCTATCAAATAACGCACTAATCCATTTACAAAAGCAGATCAATTTCGTTGCATGTTCCATGCAAATCTGAGATCTGAAAAAGATTTTTGGTGGTCCCACTGGAAAACGACATTAGTTTATGGTCGAAACTCTCACAATATATAAATTTTCACATATTTTGCGAAAATTTCGGAGAGTTCTAGTTCCGCAAATCACTGGGAAATCTGTTAAGTTCCTTATTGTCGCGCATCGTCTGTGAGTCAAATGTGGCGTTGTAGTTTCGATTACCTATTGCTTATACCACGAAACTGCTCGCGTTCTTTATCCATTCATTCGATTTTCTAGACAATAAAATAAATACCGATATATTTAAATCTAATCACTTTGTTTCAGATCCTGTATTAAGACCAAATACAAATACATTGAAGTTGATGGCTTTTAAGTTCGTATTAAAATGTAATCACAGTACATGTTATATTAAATTTCAGGTCAACTATAACTCAATTGTAATAAGCTCTTGATTGAAATATTATTTGAATACAGATCAGGTTAGATTGTAGAACAAAAATACTGGATTTTAATCTTTAGATATTAAATTTCAGAAAATTCGTATTAAAATGGGCATTTTAATGCAACAATTATTAAATTTCAATATAAATATACCTATTATACAGAAAAAGTTTAATAAATTGGAAATATTGAAAACCAATTATAGACCTGTAATACTGCAGATGTATTAAAAAACACCCCCATATTTTTAACCGTGTAACCCTTTCGTAATACCCTTTTACTGACTGACTTTTCAAAATTTAATGAAGATCCAAAAAGCGCATTCTTTGGAATTCTTTAGGCAGACTTATTGTAATTATATTGTCTTCAAAGACGATAATATTAATTTAAAACAAAATAAAAAACAATGGCCGCATGTCTGCATACTTGGACAGAGTTTCATATTCATGCATAACTACTTGGGAGTTGATTTAACTTCTGAGCTATGAGAGTCTGTTCAAAAACTGTAGGTCATACCTACATCGGTTTGGCTTATTCGAAAACTACATCGATTTGGCAATCAGATCCATTTTTTGAGAAAAAAAACATTTTTTTTTAATCGAGATTGCTTTTCATATCATATTACCAAAAAAAAAGAAATTTTATCCGGGTCAATTTTGAGAAATTCTAATTTTTCTCAGATTTGCACATATCTACATACTGAAATTGAAAGCATTGCTATTTTAGCTGAATTATTCATTTTTCGCCTATTGAAATAAGTTTTTAAATTAAATTATTTCGAAATGCGTGTAAAAATCAATTGCAATGGATTTACAGTGCATGGAATAGCACACCTAAGTAGCTGAACTTAGATTGATACAAAAACCAAAAAAAAAAACTGTCCCATAACTGCGCTTCCCCCAATTTTATAAAACCCAACCCATCCTGGCCCAAAAGCACTTATTGTCATTACAATCACTGCCGCTCCAAACATTAAATCTTTTTCTGATTTCCTCCAACCAAATGGAGAAGCTCTGCAGATACGGTTTTCGAAAAAAAACCCGTGCAGCACTTACGATAAATTTTGCATAATAAATCCCTTCAGCGGGTCATTCGCATCGAGTCAACGCTTTGCTTTGCAATTTCCTTAATTGCTTTCTGCGCGCGGTGGACATACACCACCCGCTGTTCAGTGGCCCATCGTCTGTTGCCTAAATATTCAAATGCCTAATATTTTTTTAGTTTATTTCCCCGTCTCTATCTGCATGCGACGAACGAGGGGTAGAGAAGGAGAACCCTTTCAGTGGTACTGCCTCACAGTAATCCATCATCATCAATGGCGATACCCGAATTAATAGTCGATGAAAGTGTTTTCACTTTGCCCAAGGATTGATTGCAGCCCATTAAAATGATTGGAAGGTGTTTTCCGAATTATCACCTTTCGCTAAAGCTCAATACCTGTGACCCATATCAATTATGTTGGCCTCGTCACCATTGAAGTGTATTATTTTTCAAAGCGTATACATTTGTCCCATCGGCGTCGTTCAGAAATGGGCCAATTTGCGTTTCATGGCTCAAATGCAAAATAATAGAATTATGTAAAGACATCGGAAAAAAAACCCGAAGGAGAATGCGACGAAGAAGAAAGACGAGCGTACGCAAATCTATAGCGCAACAGCATGCTCATTGGTAGCGAACGTGCTACACCCGAGTTACACTTTCGATTTCACTGGCACACGCTGCCGGAATACTAAGTGACTACGATGGCAATTGGTATAAAAACGAAAATCAACGGCGAGTTGGTATCACAGTTCACATTTCGGTCAATCGAAGTAAACCAAATCAATCCAACACACTCAAGATGTTCAAATTCGTAAGTGCAAGCAAAAGGATTATGCCAATGCAAAAGGACTAACCAAAACCACATTTGTATTATATTTTTAGGTTGCTGTCTGCTTCATGGCCGTCGTTGCTCTCGCTGCGGCTAAGCCAGGAGTTGTAGCCCCATTGGCCTACTCATCACCTTTGGTTGCTGCCCCAGTTGCTGCGTATGCCAACTATGTTGCACCGTATGCCTCAAGCTATAACGCTCACTCCGTTGCTCACTCTGCTGCCTTCCCAGCCGCATATGCTGCAGCACCAGTTGCTGCTCCATTGATTGCCGCACCAGCTGCCTATGCCGCTCCAGCTGCTTATGCTGCTCCTGCTTTCGCCCCAGCTGCGTATACCGCCCCAGCTGCGTATACCGCCCCAGCTTTCGCTTCAGCTGCCTATGCCGCACCAGCATTCGCTCCATTCGCTCCATCCGCCTATGCTGCCCCAGCTCCTCTGCTCTTGAAGTGAAAAGGAACAGTCGGTGAACTGAGGACAACTCATAAAAGATAATAAAAAACTAAAAAGATAAATTCGTAATTTATTTTGTACTCGAACCTTTTCCGCCAAATATTTGAATCTGAAGTTTTTTGTTTACTTGTTGTCGGAGTGAAAGAAAATGGAAACATTCAAAAATCAGGTTTCGTAAGTCTGATTTGATGTATTTCAGTATTTTTGTAATGCACAGGTCACTTGAAGAGTATTTTCAATTTTGATCGCCACCCTTCAGGCAGGGGGGGGCAATTTAAAATTTATATGTTGTTTTTAAACATATCGGCCTGGCCGATGCTTTGATACCCTCCACTGCATACAAGTCATGCAGAATTATTTTTGTATGGGAGGTACCAGAACTACTTGACCGACATAGCCCGTTTTCAATACCAACCTGACGCCGATAAAAAGAAGTCCCTTCACCAAATTTCATTTACCTACGTCAATTACCTTGGGCGCTATCGTGCTGTCAACAGACAGACGGACGGACAGACGGACATGGCTAAATCGATTCAGAATGTGATCCTAATTCAGAATATATATACTTTATGAGGTCTCCGGTCTCCTTCTTGGCGTTACTAATGTAAAGACAAAGAGAATATACCTTCTTGTGGAGGGTATAATAAAGTGCACGACTGGGCGGCTCTAAAATTTTTCGTGCATATTTAGTGGCGAAATTTTCCATATAAAATTACCCATTGTGACCTAAAAATTATTTAGTGTGAAGATTAAAAATGATGACTGAGTAGTAAAGCTGAATTTTGGTAAATGGTAAGAAATCGCGTTGGCAATTGTTTTAAGATTTTATGCTGTTAATGGAAATTTATATAGGTCATGTTTAGTAATGAGAGTAAGTTTAATTTGCATTGGTTGGATGGAAGGACGTGGATACGTCGTACGTGTGGTGAAAACCCAACTCTTAATTGAAAGAGAAAAAATACGCATGCTACTGTAAAGCTTGGAGGAGGATCAGTAATGGTTTGGGACTGCATATCAAATCCTGGGGTATGCAATCTGCATTTTATCGAAGTTAAATTTTAACATTATTAAAGAAAATGTGAAAATTGCTGTAGAATTAGCAATTTTGCAGAACTTTGCTTTCCTTTTATTAAGACAACGATCCGATGCACACGTTGGAAGTCGTCATGCTTTGGTTGGTACATACCTGCCCCAAACTTTTGCGTGCACCGCCGCAAGCTCCAGACTTGAATGTTGATAAATATTTGTGTGAGGAACTTTCCAGAGGTTGCTGGTTATCTTACGGTGTATGCTTAAAAAAGAGCAGAATATGGTGTTACTAAAAAGAATTTTAGCTGTTATTGGGCATTGAGATAAACAAAAAATCATTTAAGAAATATTTATAATACGTCCAAGCAGCACCTCAAATTTAATTAAAGTACACAACAGCATGGAATGCATTTGTTTTACGAAAACTAAGTACGGGATCTTATTTTGATCTCTTATGCAATTCGATCAAAGTCGTTACAGCGGCTTTTGCAAAACTATGCAAACGAAACTAAAACAATTGTAATGTTTGGTTTCAAAAATACCTTTGCCTCTGGTTAAATACCAAAAACCGAATACGATGCATTATTAAGGATGCTTTAACAGTTTTATCCAAATAGAAAATGGGATTTTTATGAGCAGCTGTTCAAAGTACCGTTTTCTGTGATACGGAATAAAAATAAAATAAAAATTTTCCATTTTGATCGAAATTGTTATGCGAGTTTTCAAGTATTGAATTTCGTTTTTTAAATGCCTTATTTGAAAAGTATATTGTGTGATTCTTTCGGAAACAAAAAAACTGAGTTTACTATCAAGTTATAAATGACCATATTAAGTTAGGAATGAACTTTTGATTGCATACAATTTTCAAGAGTACCTATCGTTCTTCGATTTTTTTACCGAATCCGAAGACAAATCTCCCGCCGTTTAGGCTATAGACCTCAGGATCTGACGGACAGGTGGAAAGAATTGCAAGATGCTGTTTTTTGAAATCCTCCATATCATCGTAATGTCGGAATTGATTAAAATATCGAGTTCGAAGTTTTGACTTCTGAACGAATACAATATATTTCAGGTTAAGATATCATCGACCTTTAGTTTTTAGTAGTAAAAAAGTCGTCAAAATATTATATTATATCAGTTTTTCGGTGTCAATTTGTATGCGTCGATATATTTGATGTGCATCCACTGCTGAGTGACCTGAGCTGTTACTCAAAGCAAAGTTACTATGGGGATCTGCTATCTTCTCCAATGAAGGTCAATCGGGTGTGGGTACGATTCTGAAAGTCTGTTCACAGCACCGACCTAACTCAAAACACACATTGACTTGGTACAAGCTACCCCGTATCCGACCTCAGCACGGAAATATTTTCAATCAATTTCTCACGTTAACCACCATCATTGGCCGGAAATTTCACTTAACCACCCATCTCATCAAAAGGAAATAATCAATGCAACCGCAAGACAAAGTTTTCCGCCTTCCTCATCGGAAAATCATTTACCTCCTCTTGCATGCATATGCATGCACGTCTCTGTGGGAGTGCAGGAGTTCCCCTTAACCCATCCTGTTCGTTGAGAAGTTTTTTTCCTTATTTCACAGAAAGGCAGCGACAAACTTTATCATGCAGCCAACTTTGGCAAACATCTAAAAAAAGACCTTTTTAAAGGTAAAGCTTCTTGTTGACAAGAAAATGTTTTTAACTGTACAACTCCGCGGCAAGCATGGATGTAGAGGTGAGCGAAGAAATAAGAATTGCTCCGGCAAAAACTTTTTCCCACCATCAACGTCCATTTAGGAAAGGAGGAATATAATAATTTCTGCCAGGGAGTAAATTAACTAGAGCATAAGTTTTCATTTTCCTATGCGAAAATATACTTCAAACTCAAGGGCCACCTGCTACTGAAATCGATTTTTTCGTTAAGTTAAAATTTCCTCAAAATTTATATCATCCCTGGAGTTGGAGAATCTGCATTGATGCAGCTTGAAAAAAAAAAAACGCGAAGTTTATGCCAAAGTTAATACCAATATCTCGGCGGGATCACATTATCGCTGAATATGGCGATGAGGATATTTCCTGTGGTAAAAGTTTTGAGGAGGGTTTAGAAATGGAAGCGGTGCATGTGTATGCCAACAGAGCACACAGAAACATCACTCAATGTCAACGCGTGTAGTGAAGGTCTGGTGTGAAGTATGTCGCATAAAATATGCAGACATCAGTCCAATCAATAATTTAAGACAAGTTAAGCAGTTAAATGGAGCCATTAACAGCGCTGGGAATACGTGGCGTAAAGTGATGTGTGTCGTGGAGAATTCAAGACGACATTCATCATTTAATGGATAACTTATCTACTTATCTACAGCAACAAGCAGGTATTATTAAATTTTTCTACATAAATTACTAAATATTTAAATATTTAAGAAAAATAGGAAAGAACGTTTTTTTTTGTTTTATGTCCCACCTAAGAGTTATGCCTCTTTCATTAGTAAACAATTTTAACCACCTACTCGATGAAGGATCTGCGTCCGTTGGATGGGCTTCAATCTCTTCTCATACAAATTCGGGATATCAAAGTTATTCGGCCTTTCTCCATAGAATATAGGTTATGGCGATCCAACGATTCTGTCCGTACAAATTTCAGCCCAAAGATTATGTGTGATTTTTTGGGCGATGATTCATTAAACATTTGTTTGTTGGAGCAAATTGTGCAATTGCTTTCTTTTAACAAATAATTTCAGATTTGTACTAAATAATAAAGGATTTTCCAATAAGAGGTGTTATTTTGGTATTCAAAGAAAAATGTCATTTTTGAGAAAAAATGATTGGATGTTTATTTCATAATAAAGAAGAAGATATGCCGTTAATAATAATAATAATAAGCCGGTTGAAGGGTAGTGATGCGATGTCATGAGAACACAAGCGTTCTCACCTAGCCTCTCACTATCAACTCCTACTCACACCTCCACGTGGTGACTGGTGGGTGCCTAGTACCTCGACTGGAGATTGGGTAACCAACCCCTTTGGAAGGTCGTTGGTGGCAGCAGACGAGAGAGAGGGGAGGAGAGTTGTTTTCTCACTAAGGCACCTCCTTTGGTACCAGACGGCAGCGGAGAAGTTGCCTAGATGGAACCAACGGTGGCGTCTACAGTTCCAGTCAGGCCGAACTATTTAGCGTAATCCCTGTAGAGCTGCTCTGACATATTCGGATACCAGGTCTATAGGGATTTCCAATACCGGGCCAGGGTGTTTGGAGAAGAGTGGGTGGCGGATGAACCCTTAATGGGCCAACGGCAGCGCTCACATCCCAAAGTGGATTACTGGCACCGGAATAACCGGCCTGCTGTCCTAAGGTCAAGGGCCTGGCCCTCCATGTTGGTTGTGCCGTCGGGGTAGCTGCCCGACCATGTAAAAAAACACTAGTTATGAGAGAGACGCGAGAAGCCTCGGATAACGATTTCAAACCGGCAACCAGACCCGGAACTTCAACGGTCAACGATTTAAGAGTATGTACCTGGAACGTGCAGCCATCGTCTACAAAGAGCGCCTGAGTGAGAAACTCTCCGCAGTGCATTCACCTACCACAGATGCCAACACCCAGTGGTCCCGTGTTGGCATCTGTGAGCCCGTGGTATGATAATGAATGCGTGCGCAGGAAAAAGGTGACAGAAGTTGCGCATATGAAGGCGCTGCAGCGCAAAACAAGGGCAGCGAGGGAAGAGTATCGATCCAGGAGGAGGGAGGAGAAGAAAATCCTGCGTAGAAAGAAGAGGGCCTACGCAGTCTCCTAGCTCAAGGAGATCGAAGAGTCCCGCGATCGAAGCAACATCCGGAAGTTCTACAAGAAAGCCAAGGAACTGGCTGCTGGCTTCAAGACCGGAACGCAGGCTCTTTGAAACAGTGATGGAAACCTATTCACCGAAGCGCAGGGAATAGTAGATGTGTTTAAGCAGCACTTCCAGCAGCTGCTAAATAGGCATCATGTAGAGAGAGTGATATGGCAAGAAGAGAACCCACGTAGAAGAAGTTGGCTTAGCAATAAAAAAGCTAAAGAACAACAAGGCCGCCGGCTCTGATGGTTTACCAGCGGAGCTCTTCAAATACGGTGGTGATGTTTTGGTAGGGCGCATGCACCAAATCATCAAGTATGGGTGGAAGAAAGTATGCCCGTTGACTGGACTATCAGCTCCATATGCCCCATCTACAAAAAAGGCGATCCTATGTCTTGCAAGAACTATCGAGGCATATCCCTGCTTAATGTCGCATACAAGATCCTATCCAACGTACTGTGTGAACGTCTCAAACCGTTCTGCAACACACTAATCGGCACGTACCAGTGTGGCTTCCGGCCCGGCAGATCGACTATAGACCAAATTTTGACACTGAGGCAAATCCTGGAAAAGACCAATGAATTTCAAGTCGAGACTCACCACCTATTCATCGACTTCACAGCCGCATATGATAGCATTCATCGTCAGGAGCTTTATGTGGCGATGGCCGAATTCGGGATCCCGGCAAAACTGATTCAGCTATGTAGCGTGACGCTGGAGAACACACGCTGCAATGTGCAATTTGGAAGTAGTTCCTCCGAGCTATTCCAAACATGCACCGGATTTCGGCAAGGAGACGCATTATAATGTGACTTCTTCAATCTCGTGCTAGAGCAGATAGTGCGCAGGGCAGGTGTCAACACGGAAGGCACTATCTTCAACAGATCCGTCCAGCTGCTGGGGTATGCAGACGATATTGACATCATCGGTCGCTCCCAGCGTGCCGTGATAGAGGCTTTTACAGCGATTGAAGAACAGGCGAAATTCGTTGGTCTTGTAGTAAATGAGGACAAGACTAAGTACATGCTATCAACAAACAAACAAGCATCTGTCCACCGCGATGCTTTGGTCCTGTGTGCGAGGAGGGCGAATGGAGGAGGAGATACAACCGCGAACTCTATGAGCTGTACTGTAACAGTAATGAGAATATCCAAGAAACAAAAATGTAAAGGTGTTACCGGTGCAAGAGGCAGGGCATATACATGAATTGAGTTGCACTCAATTCACATAGAAGAAAGGCAATCGATATAAGCCAGTTGAGGAGCGCGGACGCACAATTTTTACGTTGAACAATAAAGATGAGATCGACTAAGTGATTGAAGTGTTTGTTTTATTTACGTGTAATAATAGGCACGTTTATAGTACCAAGATGTGGATGTAGTCCAAAAGGCCAAAATACGTCGACTACATTGGCTCGGCCACATCGAGCGAATGGACAATAATGCTCCAGCTAAGAGGATCTTCGAATCCCAGTCGCCAGGTTCGAGACGACAAGGAAGACCGAACCTCCGTTTCAAAGACCAAGCCATCGCGGATGCCAGAGCGCTTTTTCTGGATAACTGGAAGCAGCGTGCCCGGGACCGCAGAGGATGGAAGGCTGCAGTGTCTCAAGCAGAGACTCTCCACGGGTCGGGAGCCCGTTAAGTAAGTTAGTATGCCTTTAATAATGAAAAACAACATCAGCCAAATGGCCACCACGAGCACGCATCCATGACCATATCCTTTTCAAGACATTTTCCATAACCAAATCGCAAAGTGGTTGCCCTATGTCCTCGAAATCCTCACGAATTTTACCTTTGAGTTCTTGAATCGACGCTGGGCTGTTGGCGTAGACCTTATCTTTCACGTGGCCCCAAAGGAAGAAATCGCAAGGTGTTAAATCACAAGATCTCGGTGGCCAATTGTGATCACCTCTTCGAGAGATAACACGGTCCGGAAACTTTTTCCCAATCAGCAAAGACACGACGTTGTTGATGATCGGCCGGCTTGAGTTCTTATGTTAACTGAACTTTATAAGCCTTAAGACCCAAGTCTTTATGCAAAATACGGTATAATGACGTTTGTGGAATGCCCTATTCCAAAGAACGACGATTAATGGACAAACCTGGGTTTTCTTTAACTCTTTGGGCTACAGCAGCAATATTCTCAGTTGTACTTGACCGACGTGCACGGGTTTTATTCTTCACATCACTAACTTGTCCCAACAGCTCGAATTTTTCCACCAATTTCTGTATTGCGGTCCGACAAGGTGCTTCACGACGACCAAAAAATGCTTTAGTTTTGCGAACTGAGACTACAAGATTTTCACCATTTTTGTAGTGAATTTTAATAATCTCAATGCGTTGTTGAAGAGTGTATCGTTCCAATTTTAGTAATGGCGTAGTTTCTACTTGTCAAATGTCAAAGAATAAAAGCTTCAGAAGTGACAGCAACCGAAATAGCGGGTCATTCACAATAACACCTCTCATTGGAAATTCCTCTATTATATTAAGGCTATGGGCTTGGGTTAAGTTAGTTGCGCTCTTAACCTTTTGGATGAATTTGTACTACGAAATATTAGGTATAAAGCTAAAAATTAAAATCTGCCACAGCAAATGACATACCTATCACCCAAATATTTTATTGGATTCGCCATCGAACAAATTCAGATCTATATAAGTAAGTAGGTAGTATAAACTCTGCAAGGCAATATTTTCTTTCTATGCAGTAACTTATGCAACATTCTTCTGAATTTTGAAGTCTAAAAATGTTTTCTTATTGTAAACACGCCAAGATATTGTTTAAGGCAATTCAAACTTGATAATTCCGATTTATATTCGCGCAAATATTTCCACTCAATCACTCAAATGTCCTATTTAAGTCACGAAAATATTACAAAAGTTATCCTGGCGCCAGTAGAATCGCACTTCCCTTCATCTTCAATTGCTAAACTTTATAAGAGTGTATATAAACCACAAATTACTGCTATGATATCTGCAGTGAATAACTCCGTAAACTGTCATTGTACTGCTGTATCAGAGTCCTTGAATTTTAAGTAAATGACCATCGAGCAAGACAAAACAAGAAAAAAAGAACAACAACAAAAACCACAAAACTTTTTTCATTAAAACTTATTTTTCGGCGGAAGTGACAATTTGTTAAACTTGTTCAACGAAACGGGCCGTTTGTGTACCTAATAATTTTGTTTTTGTTTCAAGCAACTTAAGTGTAATAAAGGATACCTATCTCAGAAAAAATATCATGTGTGTTTTGATTGTGTGTGTGTTGTATACGTACAGTGCTTGGAAGAACGGTTTTCTGCAATGAAACTATTAAGCTATTTAAATGAGGTGCGAACGAAGCAAAGTAGTAATGGATTATTTTTGAGTGTCGTTTCAAGTCATGCATATTATTTTTAATCTACTGAAAATGTAATATTGTGGCTCCCAAGCTTTCGAATCAAAAATTTGCATCTTTGATTTGATTGTATTTTCGTTGTCGCGGAACACTAATCCGAAACAAAGTAGGTATCTACACCAAATCTATCTTGATAACTTTTTCAAGAACTTTATCATTTCCCATCTGAACGAGACATTATTAAGTTGCATCCTAAATCCTCATCCATATATGTTTATATGCGGATGCAACACTACCACCTCAAGTGAAACGCTTCTCCATTAAGGACATAACTCTGAGCCAGAAATGTGTGCAGAATGATGAAAATTACAAACGCGAAGCCATGATTCCATGTCAAGAGTGTAATAAAAAAAATGGTGGCACGAGATAGTTGAGCTAAAGTTTGCCATCCCTCATCCTGGCTCGACGAAGGATATAAGTTTACAATTGAATTGAATAGTTAGTATGGCAAGTTGACGTATTTTCGTCGTCTCATCTCCCAAAAGACAATGTGGAGATGGTGTATAGTTATGATAAGATAGTTTAAGGACACAAGTGGAGACGATATGCTATTGCAATAGTGTTGCAAGTATTTCCTGCGGAAAAGATGAGACAGCCATGTGGGGATAGCATGAGCATTGAGCATTGTATAACTTGTGACAAGTTGTCGTATACGGTTAAGATTTTTTTTCCATTTCCCATCGAGAGAGGAAAGGCTATAAAAAGTTTTATCTGAGATATATAATATATTTCAACACAGTATGAACGGAAAGCCCACAGGACATATACAATTTAGAATGTGATATTTTATAATTAAATTGAAAGGAAGCGAAATTGAATATGAGAATATGGACAGATTCTTGATACTCCGCTGCGGACCTTAAGCCATTCGCTATGTTAAAGGAGAATGTTGGACTTGATCTAACCATATCACCTTTGATGTATCTGTAGAACGCCTTTAGAATGAAAAAGAAAAAGACAGGAAAGTTTTAAGCTCGATTTAAGAAATCTTGAATTTGAAGTGGCGAAAGTGTGCAATGAACTGAGGATTCAGAAAAAACATTGATCGCACCATTGTAATTCTTGCATTCAAGTGTAGAAATTAATTCTGTCCCGAAATCGCAGAGCCAAATTATTTACTTGAATATGTTAATTTTATAAGAGATCTACAGCCTTATGCACTGAGAAATAGAAATAACCTGAGACTTCACAATTTTTCAAGTGCTAGTACTCAGAAATCTCTCGTATATAAAGCTTTTAAATTATATAATAGCTCAGTCAATGAAATTAAAAACAAAATTAAAACAAATTTAATGGAATTTGTCAAAGCGAAATGTTAACTTAAAAAAAATCAATTATTTAAAAATAACTTTTGTAAATGTAAATACATAGTTAAATTAAACTAAATAAAATTAAGAAATAAAAAATGGGCCGTTGGCGTAGACCTTATCTTTCAAGTGGCCCCAAAGGAAGATACCTATGGTGATAGATAAGGTCTACGCCAACAGCCCAGCGCCGATTCAAGACCACAAAGATAAAATTCGTAAGGCTATCGAGGACATAGGGCAGCCACTTTGCAATTTGGTTATGAAAAATGATATGGTCCTGTATGCGTGCTCGTGGTGGCCATTTGGCTGAAGTTGTTTTTCATTATTAACGGCATACCTCTTTATTATCTTTATTATGAAATAAACATTCGATCATTTATCTCAAAAAATTACATTTTTCTTTGAATACCAAAATAACACCTCTTATTGGAAATCCCTTTACAAGACAATAAAACAATTTGGTGAATTATAAGTTTCGCCTTCTGGAAGAGGTATATTGTATATGCGTAACATTATCTGTTGTGCAGAGCAGCGCATACATTACTGAGTACTTACTTAAGGTGGCGCTACAGTCCGGGGTAGACCTGGGCCTCAACCAACAAGCGTCTCCAGCCAGCACGATCTTTAGCCAGCTGTCTCCAGTTTCGCACGCTAAGTTGGTTAAGGTCACCTTCCACTTGCGTGCTCCTCCTGAGTCGCGGTCTTCCTCTACTGCGCCGTCCCTCGGGTGTGGATTCGAAGATTTGTTGGGCCGGAGCATTCGTGTAAATTCCTTCAACATGACCCAGCCAACTCAGTCGTTGGAACTTTATTCTTCTGACTAGGTCGATGTCGCTGTACAGCCCGTACAATTCATCGTTGTATCTCCTCCTCCGCATTCACCGTCTATGCAGACGGGACCAAAAATCACTCGAAGAATTTTCCTCTCGAAACAACCAAGAGTAACCTCATCCGCTTTTGAAAGGGTCCATGCCTCTGCGCCCTAGAGCAGGACTGGGATTATAAGGGTCTTATAAAGGGTCACTTTAGTTGTTCGAGATAGGGCTTTGCTACTCAATTGCCTTCTTAGCCCAAAGAAACAGCGATTGGCAAAAGTTATTCTTCGTTTAATCTCAGCACTGGTGTCATTGTCTGAGCTCATAGCGGAGCCTAGGTAGACAAAGTCCCTAACAACCTCAAAGTTATATCTGTCTATGGTGACGTCCTGTCCGAGACTTCGGTGTTGGGTGTCCTTTTTAGTCGACAGCATATACTTTGTCTTGCCCTTATTTACCGCCAAACCCATTATCGCCGACTCAGTCTCAATACTCACAAACCAACCATTTACATCACACTGCGGCCTACCAAATATGTCAATGTCGTCTGCGTATGCGAGTAATTGGACGGACTTTTGAAAGATTGTGCCTCTGGTGTTGGCATTTGAGTTTTGCACTATTCTTTCAAGAACGATGTTGAAGAAATCGCATGACAGCGTGTCGCCTTGTCTAAATCTTTTTTTGACATCGAAGGTCTCGGTGAGTTCTTTACCGACCTTGATGGAGCAGCGTGTATTCTCCATCGTCATCCTGGACAAAACTAGATATTGGTCTGTATAGTTCGTCCCTATAAATGCTGTCATAGGCGGCCTAAAAATCGATGAAAAGGTGGTGGGTATCGATTTGAAGTTCCTGGGTTTTCTCCAAGATCTGTCGCAATGTGAATATTTGGTCTATAGTGGACTTTCCTGGCCTGAAGCCGCACTGAAATGGACCAATCAGGTTGTTTACGAAATGCTTTAGACGTTCACACAACACGGCAGATAAGACCTTGTAGGCGATGTTAAGAAGACTTATACCTCTGTAGTTGGCGCAGTTCAGAGGGTCTCCTTTCTTGAGGATCGGGCAAACAATGCTGAGGTTCCATTCATCGGGCATACTTTCCTCCGACCATATTTTACATATGAGTTGGTGCATGCTCCTAAACAAGTCATCGCCTGCTGCTTTGAACAGTTTGGCGGTTAGGCCATATATGCAATGACGAGGTACTATATTATGAATAAAACCATTTACAATAATTTTTTTTCATTACTGCCAAAAGAAACTGTCGTGAGAGCTTCCACCATACCCATAAATCGCATTTATAGCCATCATTTTTGTATTTTTATCACAGATCTTAAAATGTTACCTTTGTTTCAAATACAAGGTACAGCCATATTTGACACAAATGCATTAAAAACCTGCAACCATATGCCCATGTTCATTTTCGTTCGGGCAAAGTTTATGAATTCATCAATGCAGCCTGTAAATACAATATGCAAAAATAAAACGGCCGAAACTTTCTTGTTTGGTGCGAGTCTGGCTGGTTCATCAAAAACTAAAAACAAACACAATTTTACAGTCTTACACAATTTTACAATATGAATATGAATAAGTATCTATGTAACAACCATAATTATATACAACAAATATCTTAACGTAAACTATACAAATAAAAGCTTTACTATCTCAAATTTAAATACAAAAGCTTTTATTTACTTTCAGTCACTTGCATGTACTTTTCACAAAATAAATTATAATTTATATTAATTCCTAAAATTCACACTCTCTTATGTATAAAATAATCAATAATAGTGATGAAGATTTCCTATGAAAATTCGTACTTTATGTTTAATCTTTAATGTTATTAACTCTTCTTCAATGTCAGTTAAATAAACAATCTTAAACTGACAAATAAAAGTTTTTCTGTTTTCTTAAAAGTTTTTCTGTTTTCTAAAAAAAACTTACCAAATTAACATAGCTTGACTCAATACGACAGTCTATCGTGTCCTGGTCCTGGTTCCTAGGAAGAAAGCGAAACGTAGTCGGCAACGTAAACAATTGCTCGGCAACAACTGCAAGAGGGACACCGTTAAGTGTTCCGCTAGACGTTCCTTCTTGGCAGGTAGTTCCCATACAATTTCGCCCCGTCGGTTGCTATTGCTTCGTAAATCGTAAGTAAGGGAAAGTCAGGGCAGGGCCCTACCACTGGGCAGCAGCAAGAGCCGCTCATCGACAAATGCCCCCTTGCATCTATAACTAGATTTGAGGTAATTAGATAAGCATTAACTGAAGACAGCAGTTTTTGCATTCCCAAATATTTTTGCAATAATCAGGCTTCATAATCATAAGCATTGGCAAGTAGCCTATGAACTTAAAAGTTATATTGTAATCTTTTTAGTAATTCAAATGCGTTTTTGTTTAGTCATTTACACGTTACCCATGAGCATGGCCACAACGAAGAATCCGTTAGAAATGTTAGTTTTTGCATCGCAAAAATTTGTAAGAATTCGCTAAAATATTTACAAACTTAAGGTATAAGTTCAAAAAATACATAGTTAAAGTAAATTAATATTGAATAAAATAACTAAACAATCAACAAACTAAAGATAACAAAAAACAAATTCAATTAAAGTAAAAAAAGAAACCTAAAAATTACAAATTAATTTACAACTTACCTACATAATACCTATACATGAAACGGTACAAACAAAAATCTGTCATGAAAAACTCCGTCGCGGTGTCGCCTACTAAACAATCAGTTATTGGCATGTACAACCAACAGCGTTGCCACTTGTACTACATATGTAGTACTATGCTACATATTTGGCGGACTTTTTTAACGCTATACTACATACTACATCGTTACCCTAAAGTACTACATTTCTTAAAATCCGTCTAACCATATGTGGAAGCAATTTGATTTCCAACTTTTTTTATTGTTTTTATGACGGTCCTTAATCTACTTATATTTTACTTTAACAACTTATCTTGGATTTATGCCACCACACTCGACGACCTTCCTTACGCGCGACTCGTTCCAAAAAGAAAGAAAAATGGTTTCGCGAACCATGTGGCGGCGAGAAATTGGCACGCCATTTTCGTGTTATGTAGAGTTGTTAGTTAGTCAATCGAGAGCTCGTTTTATGGATGGGTAAAGCGCTCTTTTACCGACGCGCGGGTGTGTTCGTCGAGGTGTCGCCACAGTACCCCCCCCCTTAGTGGGCGCGTAGTAGTAGCTCACGATACCTAATCGGTGGTTTTACTTGTCTACCTGATCGCGTAGTAGTTGTTATTATTTTTTCTTTATTGCCAACCGGAGTCGTCCCGTCGGCGGGCAAAGCTTCGTCGTTGCGGTTTTCTGCTCCTTTGAACAACACTCGTTTTTGGAGTGATACAGGTCTGTCGACCTGTGGTCTCTCTATAAATGCCGGTTTGAGTCTGTCGACGCTGATTTCTGTCGACCTTCCCTTGACAAGAACTGTGTAGTGTTTGGTACTGTCTCTTCGCAGTACCTTAAAGGGTCCTTCAAAAGGCTGCTGCAGGGATGCTCTTACGGTATCGTCGCGTACAAAAACGTATTCGCATGAAGACAGATCTTTGAACATGAACGGTTTTATGGTGGCGTGATTTGACGACGGAGTCGGACGTACCTCATCAAAGTATTGCTTTAGTCGAACCGCGAATTCAGTCTGAGGAATTACTTTACCTTTATGTAAGAGTTCGTATGGTAACCTTAGTTTCCTGCCAAAAACTAGCTCAGCTGACGAGGTTTGCAGGTCCTCACGAAAAGCCGTTCGTAATCCAAGTAAGATCCATGGTAGGGTCTTTGACCACTGTGGATTCTCCTGGCACATGATAGCGGATTTCAGGGTTCTGTGCCATCTTTCCACCATGCCATTAGCCTGCGGGTGGTAAGCGGCCGCCCGATTTCTTTTAAATCCCATTACTTTACCTAACTCTTCAAATAGTCGGGACTCAAATTGCCTCCCTTGGTCCGTTATGATTGTGGTAGGTACACCAAAGCGTGGTATCCATTCCCGGCAAATGGCTTCAGCTACTGATTCGGCTGTAATGTCTATCAACGGAATAGCTTCTGGCCATCGTGTGTAACGATCTATGAGCGTTAAACAATAACGAAAGGTGTCTGAGGTAGGCATGGGTCCAATGATATCGATGTGTATAGTATCAAATCTATCACCGCATTCGGCTACTTGCCCAACCGGGCTGACCACGTGTCGATGCACTTTAGATCGTTGACACGGAATACAGCATTTGGCCCAATCCCTAACGTCTTTATTCATTGATGGCCAAAAGTATTTCTGCCTAACTTCCTTGACGGTGGCTCGAATGCCCGGATGGCACAGTTTATGTACGCTGTTGAAAATTGTTTTGCGGAAGCGCTGTGGAATATATGGGCGTACGGTACCGGTAGATATCTCGCAGTAAATGTGCTTTTGTGATCGGACTACGGGGAACTTACGCAACTTTACGGATTTATTAACATCCAGTAAAAGCTTCAGCTCTTCGTCCTGTTCCTGTTCTACTGCGATCTCTTCATAGTTCATACTTTCTGGAATTACTAACTCGTACATTCTAGACAACGCATCTGCTACGACATTTTGCTCGCCCGGCACGTGCCGGATATCTGAGGTATACTGCGAAATTAAGTCGAGATGTCGCAGTTGTCTTGGCGAGGCTTTCTCTGGTCTTTGTCGAAGGGCGTAGACCAACGGCTTGTGGTCCGTGTATAATGTGAATGCTCTGCCTTGAAGAAACTCAAAGGCTGCCAAGATCCCTTGACTTTCTGCTGGACTACGGCTCCGACGGCCGAGTCCGAAGCATCGACGACTAATGCCATTTCGGCGTTTGGGGAAGGAAACGCTAGGACTGTTGCCTCTCGCAGTTGAAGTTTGCATACCTCGAATGCATTCAGGGCGTCGCGTGTCCACCTTATCTCGCGTCTATCATTCTTTTTTTTACTCCCTTCTAAAAACTGATTTAGGAGTATTTGTGCTTTTGCTGCATTTGGGATAAATCTCCGATAGAAATTTATCATCCCGAGGAATCGGCGCATGTCGTTAATTGTTTTCGGCGGTTCATATTTTGTGATCGCTTCGACTTTAGCTTGCTGCGGTCGGATTCCTTCGGAGTCGATCGTGTGACCAAGAAAGTTTACAGACGATTGAGCGAATACGCTCTTTGCAACATTGACTACCAGTCCTGTTTCGTGCAACCTACGCAGAATTGTCTCCAGGTGCTTGAGATGAGCCTTTTCGTTTTCTTATGCTATTAATAAGTCATAAATATATACGAAGCAGAAATCGAATTCCCTAGTTATGTCGTGCATAAAGCGTTGGAAGGACTGGGCTGCATTTCGAAGGCCAAAGGTCATTCGGAGAAACTCGAATAACCCGAATGGGGTACTAATGGCCGTTTTTGGAATATCGGAAGGCTCTACTGGAATCTGGTGGTATGCTCGCACCAGATCTAGTGTGGAGAACACTTTACAACCTTTAAGTTGTTGGGTGAAATCTTGCACGTGAGGAATAGGGTAGCGATCGGGCTCGGTAACGGCGTTTAAACCGCGGTAATCTCCACAAGGCCTCCACTCCCCGTTTTTCTTAGGTACCATGTGTAGTGGGGAAGCCCAACTGCTCTTTGACGGCCTGCATATACCTGAATCGAGTAGGAACTGAAACTCTTTTTTTGCAATAGCCATTTTTTCCGGAGATAGCTTTCTTGCAGAGATAGGGGGCCCTTTCGCAACAATGTGGTGTGTGACATTGTGTGTAATCTTTTGCTTTAAAGCATTTTCTGGTTGAACGCTGCAGTATAATTTCAATAAGTTTCTAATTTCTGGACATCCGACTGCATCCGAAACTACGGACAGACCTGACTGACCGGACACGATTCGACCCGATGTGTACAGAGATGTTAATGGGTCGATGAGGCGCCGCGCTCTGAGGTCTACTACAATGCCATTTGCCTTAAGAAAATCTGCGCCTATGATAGGCCTGTCTACTTCGGCCAAAACAAACACCCAGTTAAAAGATCGACGAAGGCCGAGGTCTAGTTTCACCACTCTTTTTCCGTATGTGCGGACCCGTGTTGCATTAGCAGCAAAAAGAGAGAAGTTGGGGTCTGGTGATAAACGTGTTGAGTTATGAGGGACCGGAAGTACCGATATGTCGGCACCTGTATCGACTAAATAATGAGTACCGCTAGTGCGATCGAATACGAATAGGCGACTATTACTTGTTTGGCTGGAGTCGGCGGTCGCCGCGCACGACCCGCCTTCTAGTTTTCCGCTTCTGGAATGGATCTGTACGAGCAAGGTCTCGTACAGTGGATGGCGTTGTCACCGTGTTTCCTATGGTACCAACACACCTTACCCGTGGAACGACTCCTGTTCCTACCCGCACCTCTTCGTGCATTGTTTGCCAGTCGAGGTTGTCGAGCCCTGTTTGTCGCTCGCAACTCTTGTAACTGAGCAGTTAAAACCTCTATGCGATGCTCTAAGCTGCTAATAGCACTATTATCCGTCGGAGGAGGAGAGGAGCTAGAAGATGTGCTGGGGTGCGAGGGTGAGTTAGAAGGTACAGAGATTCTTGTCTGAAAACGTCGACTGAGTGATGTATTATCCCCTAAACTGTTAATATTGAAATGTCTAGTAGCTTCAATGATTTTATCGGCCGTTGAGGCCATGTGCTCTAACTCTTCCGTGCTTCCAGCTAAAATGGCCTTGACCATGTCTGGCAATCGCTGAAGCCATAATTTTTTGATCATGGCTACTGAAAACCCAGAGCCTGCTAGATCCTTCATATCCCTCAATAGCTGACTAGGTTTCTTGTCCCCTAAGTCTAGCCCGCCCAACAGCTGTTGAAGGCGCGCGTCCTCAGAATCCATGAGGCGTGCTAGGACTGCTGTTTTTAGGGCTTCAAATTTGTGTTGCGGCGGTGGAGTCGCAATGACGTCACGCAGTCGTTGTACGGTGTTTATATCCATCAACGAAATCGCGGTATAAAATTTGCGTTCGTCCGACATATTCCTAGCGAGGGCGAATTGTCCCTCCATGGCAGTAAACCACAGATCGGGGCACGAAGGCCAGAAATTAATGGGTTTATACGAGACGGAATCTACTTGCATTAGACCCGCTCGAATAATTTCTTCCGTTTTGGAATCGTTTGCCCCTTCTACTTGTCCCGCCACTGCGGGGGGGGTCCTTGACGGCCCTGGTTCCTCGCGCTCCATAGTGAGGTCGCGGCAAAACGGGACTTAAGACACGATTTAATTAATACTTCCCTTCCGTAAAACGAGCTACCGAGAGTCCACTTTTTAGATAACGCGCGTGGATAAGAATTAAAAGGAAATACGAGAGTCCACTTTTTAGATAACGCGCGTGGATAAGAATTAAAAAGAAATACGAGAAATAGAAGGCCACTCCGAGTGCGTAGGTTCACAAAAAAAAAATTAATAATATTAAAGGTATATATAGCTTAGGTATAATATATACTACGTACTGCTATCGTTTAAACAGATTCATGTTATAAAAAGGAAATGTTAAAAACCAAACCAATGTATCCAACGGCGGTTGCACGACCGGAGTATGCTTTCCTTGACCGGCGAGGTCCAACGGAGCGGTCTGCAAGGGGCACGACCTTAGTAGAGAGTGCTCGATGTCCAACGGCGCGGTCTGCTGAGGGAGTATATTTTTTATTTTTCTTCCAACGATGTCCAGCAGAGCGGTCTGCAAAGGGCACGACCGTAGTAGAGAGTGCTACTATCCCTCGATGTCCAACGGCGCGGTCTGCTAAGGGCACGACCGGAGTATATTTTTTTATTTTTCTTCCAACGATGTCCAGCGGAGCGGTCTGCAAAGGGCACGACCGTAGTAGAGAGTGCTACTATCCCTCGTTGTCCAACGGCGCGGTCTGCTAAGGGCACGACCGGGTGCGAGAATACGCAAATGCAGTGCCTTTCCCCTTGAGCGACCAGAAACACGATGACGGTTGACTGTCGTCGACCCGTGTAACTGCGAATGGCGAAGTGAAAACTTACGAAAAGAGAAAACAAAAAACCAGATGCGCCTTTATGGAGTGACACCTAAACACGTGACGATGACGAGACGACTGTCGTCGACCAGTGTGTGCTGTGGATTGCGAAGACGAACGGGGCTTTTTTTATTTTCCTTGTCGATGTACTGCGACCTGCGAGTGCGGGGGTTGTTTGCTGTTTTGTGCCAACGATGTGCAAGGCGAAGCCAGGTGTGCACTGCTGTTGGCGACGGCACACTGCACACGGTGGCGAGACGATCGTCGCGGTCCAGCGTGGGCAGAGTGTACTGTGGTTGTCGGATTGAAGCCGAGATGTGCGCTGCGAGGGTTACTTCGGGTAGACGATGTGCGAGGCGAATCCAGGGCGCTGTTGTTGGCGGCGGTGCCGATGACGGGAGACGACCTGCGCAGACAAGTGTGCACTGCGGAGGACGAATTGATTTCGTGTCGCCGTGCTTGGTTGCTACCTCGCCCGGGAACACGTGCCTGGGGCGGATATGCGCACAGAATTACACTCGCGGGAGTGTGGTTGGCCAAAAATAATTAAAACAATTAAGATCAAGGATCACGTCGGGGTCACCAGTGTGGAAGCAATTTGATTTCCAACTTTTTTTATTGTTTTTATGACGGTCCTTAATCTACTTATATTTTACTTTAACAACTTATCTTGGATTTATGCCACCACACTCGACGACCTTCCTTACGCGCGACTCGTTCCAAAAAGAAAGAAAAATGGTTTCGCGAACCGTGTGGCGGCGAGAAATTGGCACGCCATTTTCGTGTTATGTAGAGTTGTTAGTTAGTCAATCGAGAGCTCGTTTTATGGATGGGTAAAGCGCTCTTTTACCGACGCGCGGGTGTGTTCGTCGAGGTGTCGCCACACATATAACTTGTTTACGAACAACATTTCAAATATCCCGCTTGTGCTTTTATAACTAAATAAATCGATTTAAAAACTTTACATCACTCTAAAGTAAGTGCAAATCTTCATTGTGCCTGTCTCTGTCTATTAGCTGAATTAACAGCTGACAGCCAATTTAAATTTATATAAGGAGTTTCCCTGTAAGAAAATGAATTTGGAAATTTTAAATGAGCAGTGGCGCTTGTTGATTTCGACTTTCGATCTTATTTTGAAATGTGGAGCTCAAAATAGCGACATTGTGGCAATATGGGTGTAATAATTAAAGAAAAAAAAAATAATTTAGGAAACTTTACTTACTTACTTACTTACTTACTTAGGCGGCGCTACAGTCCGGGGTGGACCTGGGCCTCAACCAATACGCCTCTCCAGTTAGCGCGATCTTTGGCTAACTGCCTCCAGTTGCGCACTCCAAGTTGGTTGAGGTCCCCTTCCACTTGTGCGCGCCACCTAAGGCGACGTCTTCCTCTACTGCGTTGTCCCTCCGGGTTGGTATCGAAGACTCTTCGGGCCGGAGCATTGGTGTTCATTCGCTCTACATGCACCAGCCATCTTAGACGACTGATGCGTATTTTTTTGACCAGGGCGATGTCGCTGTACAGCTCGTAGAGTTCGCTGTTAAATCTCCTCCTCCAAAACCCGTCAACGCAAACGGGACCGAAAATCACTCGAAGAATTTTTCGTTCGAAACGACCAAGGAGATCTTCATCCGCCTTTGAAAGCGTCCATGCTTCTGCACCATATAGCAGGACTGGGATGATGAGGGTCTTATATAGAGTCTCCTTAGTGTTTCTCGACAAGGCCTTATTAATCAATTGCCTTCTTAGGCCGAAGTAACAGCGGTTGGCAAGTGTGATTCTTCGTTTGATTTCTGAGGTGATATCGTTTTCAGAATTTATAGCGGAGCCGAGGTAGACAAAGTCCCTAACTACCTCAAAATTATAGTTGTCTACTGTGACGTTCTGTCCGATTCGTCGATGTTGTGTGTCCCTTCTTGTTGACAGCATATATTTTGTTTTGCCCTCGTTTACCACTAAAACCATTATTGCCGCTTCCGTACTGATACTTGCAAACGCGCCAGTGACAGCTCGCTGTGTTCTGCCAATAATGTCAATATCGTCCGCGTATGCAAGCAGTTGCACAGACTTTTGGAAAATTGTGCCTCCGGTATTGGCTTGTGAGTTGCGCACAATTTTCTCAAGAATGATGTTAAAGAAGTCACATGACAGCGCATCACCTTGTCTAAATCCTTTTTTGACATCAAAGGTCTCGGTGAGATTGTTTCCGACCTTAATGGAGCAGCGAGAATTCTCCATTGTCATTCTGCACAATCTGACGAGTTTGGCAGGGATGCCAAAACTAGACATGGCTCTGTATAGCTCGTCTCTATAAATGCTGTCATATGCGGCCTTAAAATCGATGAACAGATGGTGGGTATCGATTTGGACTTCTTGGGGTTTCTCCAGGATCTGCCGTAGTGTGAATATTTGGTCGGCTGTGGACTTACCGGGCCTAAAACCGCACTGATAGGGTCCAATCAGTTCGTTGACAAATGGCTTTAGGCGTTCACATAGTACAGCAGAGAGGATCTTATAGGCGATATTAAGGAGACTGATACCTCTATAGTTGGCGCAGTTTAGAGGGTCTCCATTCCATTCATCAGGCATACTTTCTTCCGACCAAATCTTGGAGACGAGTTGGTGTATGCACTCTACCAAGTCATCTCCCGCTGCTTTAAAGAGCTCGGCAGGTAAGCCATCTGGTCCAGCAGCCTTGTTGGACTTCAGCTTGGATATTGCTATCCTCACTTCATTTTGGTCAGGTGGACGGAAATCTTGGCTTTCATCGTCCAGATTGAATGGATCGTTCTGCCTGACAGCGGGATCTTGGTCGTCTTCGCCGTTTAGCAGTCTGCAGAAATGGTTTTTCCATGTCCTCAGCACCGACTGTGATTCCACTACAAGGTTCCCTTGTTCATCTCTACAGGCTTCTGTTCGGGTTTTGTTGCCATGACACGTTCTTTTTACCTTTTGGTAAAACTTCCGAACATTGTTCCTGGAGTAACATCTCTCTATTTCCTCGATCGCGCGCTTCTCATGCTCTTTCTTTTTCTTTCGGAGAAGCCGGTGTTCTTCCCTCCTCTTTTGCTCGTAGAGCTCACGAGCTGCTCTCGTCCTTCTGTGCAGCGCCGCTTCATAGGCACGTTGTTTTGCTGCATGCGCTTGCCAGCATTCTTCATCAAACCAGAGGTTTCGAGGGGGTGGTTTGGTGAAACCAAGCACATCAGTTGCGGCGTTTCTAATGGCTTCTTGGCATCTATGCCACTGGTCTTCAGCACTTGATGCTGGCTGCGTAGGACTTCTCGAGAGGTTGAGGGACACGCGATCGGCAAAGGTTCTGGCGGTCTGTTGCGTTTGTAGCCGTTCAACGTTGAATCTCCTCACAGTATTTCCTTGTTGTTGTGGTGTCTGGGATATCCGCATTCGTACCTTGGCTACAACAAGGTAGTGGTCCGAGTCTATGTTGGCCGCTCGGAAGGTGCGGACATCTAGAATACTGGAGGAGTGCCTTGCGTCGATCGCAACATGGTCAATTTGATTGACAGTATGATGATCCGGTGACCGCCATGTTCCTTTGTGAATATTGAGGTGAGGAAACCGTGTGCTAGCTATAGTAACATTACGTCCCGCCACAAAGTCAATTAGCCTTAGTCCGTTTCCAGACGTGTTGTCGTGTAGGCTGTGCTTTCCGATTGTGCTACCAAAGATATCCTCCTTGCCTATTTTGGCGTTAAAATCACCAAGGACGATTTTAACGTCATATTTAGGACATTGCTCATATGTTTGGTCGAGGAGCTCGTAGAAACATTCCTTGGTAGCATCGTCTTTTTCTTCTGTGGGGGCGTGAGCGCATATTAGGCTGATGTTGGCAAATTTAGCCTTGATGCGGATAGTTGCAAGGCGTTCACTAACGTGTCGAAAGCTCAAGACTTTTTGCCTAAGTCTGCCGCTTACAACGAATCCACATCCAAATAGTCGCTGCTTCTGTTCCTTATAGCAATCACCGTAGTAGATGTCACAGTTTTTCATCCTTTTTTTGCCCGGCCCATCCCACCGCACTTCCTGGATGGCGGTGATATCTGCATTGTAGCAGCGTAGGGCCTCCGCTAATTGTTCGGCTGCACGCGGTCTATTCAGGGTCCGAACATTCCACGTGCAGATCCGAAAGTCATTGTCCTTTTTTCGTTTTGCAGGGTCGTCAACAGTAAATCCGTCCGTCTCCGAGGCTAATGGTTGCTTCGCAACTGGAAAGGAAAAGGTAAAGGAAACTTTACGTTTGAAAAATTATCTGCTTACATGCTGGACTTATGCTCTCTTCCACACAGTAGTGTTTCTGCTGAGAGAAAGTTTTCGCAGCTATTTTTAATAAAGGATGAAATGCGAAACAGATTAAAATCAGAAACAATCGAAAATGTACTATTAGCTAAAGAGCTAATAAAAAAAGATTCTATATTTGAACCAACTGACTAATTGGTAAAATTTTGTTTGACAAAACCCGCTTCTCAAAAAAATGATTAAAAAAACCTTTTTTAAAATAATGTAGGTACAGCAAATTTATTTACTACATACTATCTGACCCGTGCTCGCCTTGCTTCGCCAGAGTTCCACTTCTAAAATTTAAATTTTGCAGCACACACAAAATTTCCTCCACTGAACGCTGGGAAAATATCGATATAGCCTTAGTCAAACATTTTACTTTTTTGAATTGTATACATTTTTTTAGTTTAATATCTATATATTAAAATCTTTGTACATTATTAAACTTTAAATTAAAAAATCCAATTTCATTTAGATGAGTCATTCCAAACCTAGGAGCTCGAAGGATTTCGAGAATTACAACTTTTCTTATATATCATATCCGATTACCAAAAACGTTGGAGTGATTTTTGTAAAATAATGCGAATAAGACGTAAATTGCAATGTTTCGATGGAAAAAAGACATTTAGTTTAAACTGAGTAGTCGGCGCAGTGACTTAATGGTTAGTGTGTTGGATTACTAAGCCAGGGGTCCCAGGTCGAATCCCGAAAAAAACCCAAATGTGAGAAGCTAGGCCAAGGGTCCTTACGGACCTTTTTTTTGTCAGTCTACTTAGTACTTAGTTTATGTTTGATGTTCCGTCGACGTACGCCTACTTAAACTCTGAAGGCGAAAGTGAAAAATCGTAGGGGACAATTGAAAAGTAAAGCGTAGACAACTGTGTGATTTCTTATTGACACGATGCTTGTGCAAGTCTTTGCTGTCCACTGCCCCTTGAAAACCACCTTGAACATAAAATAATAATACGACTGATCTCCCTCACATCCGGATGCATACATGCGATTAAACCTTTGAAAATTGTTAGCAAAATTCCCTTTTAAATCAACTGAATGTACTTGTGAGCCAGCAAGAAGCAGTAAAACTTAAGTTTTTCTCATTAAACTTTTCCGTCGCAAAAGAAAAACATTTAAACTGCCGGAAAATGAATACGGATTTTCTCAAGCCCTCTAAACTTTTCGACTCCATTATTCCAGATACTCCACAGAATAAAAAGCACGTCCAGATTTTGCTATTCCTTTCTTGCGTATAGCTCTGGGCTATATATGTGCATAAAAACTACTCACAGGTTTCAGCGCTCTGCCAACTCTCCTAGAAAGTCAATTTAATTTGTGCTTTCAACGAAAAAAAGGATATATACGCCATGGAACGGGTCTTGCCTTGGTAGTTTACACTAATTAAGTCGCATGCAGCACACCAAGCGGAATACTCGCTTCTTAAGCCCTCCCTGATGTTCTTCTTAAAATGAGTGGGAAATAAGAAGTAATCCTAGTTTGCAAGCTCCTACTACCACTACCACTATCTCGCATCCATTTGGTAATGCTTAAGAAATTACTTTTTTTCTGCTTGTTCGCCCTTAATTTGTGAGAAAAATATTGTTTTGTTTCTTCAGTTTCATTTAATGCGTCGTAGAGAAGGTTTGGAGTGAGAGACAACGTGGAGAAGTGTACCTAGAAAGTTAACTTTGCAAATGAACACAGAGCTCGAATCAGATTCGAAATCAGAATCGCAGAATGCCAGTGGCAGCAGATGGGGGCCAACAATTTGTAGAGGGTGTGGAAAATTAATTGAAAATTTAAATTGACGATGAAGGGTTTTTTTTGTGGAAGCTTTCAGTCGCCCTTTCTTTTGCCCGATCCTGCTGCTGGTGGTGTTCGATTTTTCTTCTACTACAACTTCCAGTGTTTGCAATTTGCAGCAATTTATTTCGCGAGAAGTGAATTAATGAAGAGCTGAATACACAGAGTGGTGGAGTGGAAAAATGCGAAACGAGCGAGGGTGATCCAGGGCAAGGGGTTGTCTCCTATGCGAAGGAAGGATGTAAATTAATTGGGCAACTGAATACAGTGAAATTGAGTAGAAAGATTTTAATTTGGAATGAGCTTATTAGGGAGGGGACTAGAGAACACAAACGAAGACCTGTTTGAAAAACAGTGTCGTTGTTCGGCGGTAAATTTATAATTAAAATATAGGGTCCGTGTAAGTGGTTCAAAGCTGTTAACTATACAAAATGACACAAAAATGCAGCAATCACCTGGGATAAAGAGTTACGAGTATGATTTTAAATTTCTTAAAACTTACTCCAGTCGCGAAAGGAAGCAATTCCAAATCGAACTGTCCTCAAACTTTCAGGGTTGACTGAGAAGGAAAAGTAAAATAGCCATAGCCACACCCTTATTAATAATGCCAGTAAGCCAATGTCGCTTAATCTACCTTTTTCGTAGCCCAACTTTACGTCATTAAATAATTATGCATCAACCTGGAGCAGCAGCATTACAACATCAGCACGAAGTGACAACAAATTTCATAGTCACACCTGTGGCAGTACCCATATAAAACGCCATGTTCATTGTGTTCTGGGCAGACAAGGATGAGAAAGTGGACGAGTCCGTCACTCACCTCATCTGCAGCTGCCCTGCTCTATTCTACCTGATGGCGCACTTAGGAAACTATTTCCTCAATGATCTCAGCGATCTATGCTACATCACCGGTGCCAACATTCTTGGCTTTATCAACGAAAGTAAATGGTTCACAATGAGTAACCAGTAAAGGAAACCCTAAACACCAGTGGTACGCAGGGTTGCCAGAAGTTTGTTGGCTTTAGGCGCCCAAACCTTCGAAAAATGTAGCCCAATATCGTTGCCCTGAAAGTAGCCCAATATCGTTGAAAATAAAAGTCGTTTCTTGTGTTTAATTTTTTTGGTACTTTTCCCACTTTCCTATTTTATGCGCCGCGACCATAAACAAGCTATGCATATCTATATTTATCTTTTGCTTGGTTGTGTAAAATCCAAATATCATGCAAAAGAAATTGGTGTAGGTACTAGCAATTTGACAGACTATACGATGTCACATGAAGGCAAAAGTGCTGCTGAAAATTCAACGATATGTAGCCCCAAATTGCGTTGGGCGCTCATGGAAGAAATTTGTATCGTTTTTTAAGAAAAAAGATAGCCCAAAATACGATAAGCCGCCCAATCTGGTGGTACGCACAATGGGCCGATTAACAGCCTATGTGTTTCTCTCAACGAGAGCCACTTCAACACACACACACGCCATATGTACCTGCAGGTGAAACTTGAGAGCAATAGCAATGGAGCAATTAAGGTTTTCTTCATTTTTCTGAGGGAGAAAAGCAACCAACGCAAAACTTAGCATAAGAACTTTTTACCGAAAAGGGTGTCGGATCGCTTTTGACGCTGTGACGCCTTCGAAGCTTAGCCTGTTGTCGGGCATTGAATAAATAAATGGTTGTCTATGGTAGGTTCATATATAGGACAGCAGCATAGTTTTTAATTTTATTTTTAACGAATGGACGCGACCTATCACTATAACTTATGGCAGGAACAGGCCTCGATCAAACATTATGACTCACAGTAGAGGCCCCAGAAACCTGAAACCTTGTGAGGCTCCGCGGCTGCTACATGGATATCACCGCATATCACTAAATCCATGGCAGTCGCCTGATAAAACACTTTTATCGTAAAGGCCATAGCGAACAAGAGCAGTCTGCTTTATATGATATTGGATTCCATGGTTCACGCCTTCTGCTAGCTGATGAGCGAGAGATCTCAAGTTTAATAACTAGAAAAACAAAAAAAGAACATCTCAAGTTCTATCCCACTGAGCCTAAGAACATCAGCGAGTATAACTGTCCTAGATAATGTTCCCAATTGAGCCATCTATCCGTTCTAAAAAATTAAAACTCACTTAAATGAAGGCAATATAAACGGACTTGGCCCCTGCCCTTCTCTAAGCTTTTCAGCTGGCGAGGAGTAATTTGTGCCAATCTCAGGTCCATTGACCATCCATTGTGATCGCCGTTCGCAAACTCCCGTGGTTGGTTCGGATTGTTATTTAATTTAATGGTTTTCTAAAACTCAAAAATGTTAAAACTCATACTCCAATCCTTTTAATTTTACAAAAATTTAATCCGTTGTCCACTATCCTCAGTAGCTTCATGATGATCTATTTCGACTCGTTGACGTCGTCTGAGAGGTTCCATGACATTCAGTTTATAACTATACAAGGTGCGTTACCCACATTTCCAATTCTTATCAATTTTAATGTGCACGACTTTATTACTAATATTCTTAGGGATGTACTCACATCAGTTCATGTAATTCTTTTTAAACAGAATAATTGATTGATACGTCTAATCCATAAGCAGCTTTTCCCGTAGACCTCATCCGGATAAAAATTGCCGTTCGGTCTTGTCGAGGTAATCTGACATTCTGAAAACCAATTCGGACTTTTAAGAACCGCTAAAGTACTGCTCAGCTTTCAGTGTTTATGCTTATGTTATAAATTCCCTATCTACTCCACTCATGCACTGCATCCTCTAATTGCGAAACTCGAAGTCATTAAGCTTCTATGGTTGGTGTGGTCAAAACACAACCACATACCGAGTAACCTACTATTAATTTCTCATTAAGGATCCACTGGATGCCGCCATAGCAATTAATTACGTCGAGTGGAATGCCACACACATTCCTCACCAGTACACTTCGGAATTTCTTACAAATATCACAGAAATTCGAACTTTTTCACATCCTAGACGCATGCACACTAAGAAAAGTTAATGTCACACTGCCGGCTGCTCAGTCAACCTGTCCTTCTTCGTTCACCCGTATCAGCAGATTGATGTATTCAATGTGCTGTGCTCGTGTGCTTCCGCTAGGTATCGCTTCGATTCGAAGGGAATTCTCATTTGTAGCTCCGACATTCCTTAACGGCATTCCATTCGTTTGGTTCTGATATCGATTCAGGAGCTCATGCAAGAGCTTTCTGGGTTTTGACCTCATATTCTTCCTTTTAACAGCAACTCCTGACTTAGCTATTTCATATAAATTTCTGTTCACTTACTTTACCGTTAAATTTCATAACGCATACCTCAATATTCGATTGGAATTTATTATCCTTCTTGGTGATTGAAACGGAACTCCAGTGGTAACAAGGACAACAACGACACACGGACGACACGATGACGGCACACAAAAGCATGCCAGTCACAATATATGTTGGCCTTTGCTCGCCCTCTGCCTGTCTCAATCAGAAGGACATACCATGGGATCCACAGCATCATTGCTTTCGTCGTCGTTGTCGTCGTATATTTCGTTCGGATCGATATATTGATGTCGTCCTTTATTGGTAAGATATCACGAGACGACTGAAGTTAACCGAAGTCGAAACCACTTTTAGTCCAGCGAACATATTTATGGGAATTCTTATGTCAGTTGGATAAGTGTTCTAGAGGCCAAACCAAGTAGAGAATTCTAGTACGACCTGTCGGTTACATAGAATGAAATGACAGACGTATGAAAGCGAATGGAAATAGTTTTCTATTTATGGTAATTTCGTCCAGTCCCAGTCATGCGAAATACGACTGGACTTGTGGTTTTCGTCGGATGTTTTTTTTATTGTCATAAAACAACTTTATGAAGCTCTCAAGTGGACGCACCTTAACCTAAGTGAAGGGGCTATTGTGTTCACTGTTGAGTACATGGATGTAGAAGTGCAATTTGTTGTTAACTTTGTTATTATTGTATGAGAGTTGTTAACTTTCTTGATTACGGAGTACGAGCAAGAAGAAGATATTGTATTCGTACAAAATTTCGAACTCGAGAAGTTAATCATTTCTGACATTAGGATAATAGAGGAACATAAAAAAGCGGTTCGTGAAATTCTGTCCGTCTGGCTGTGTACTCCCGAGGCCTATAGCCCAAACGGCTGCCCTTATTTGGTTCAAACTGTGGATTTGGAGTTTGTTGAAATACAGTTCGGGTCGGTTTTTTTTTCAGATAACCTCAATATAAATTATACTTCCCATATAAAATGTTCATACCACTTTGACTTGTTCGAAAACGGCTATACCGATTGCAACCGAAATTGATATTTGAGCTTACATACAAGTAATTGAGGTTAACATGACTACATACTCAGTTTTTCGCTACAAAAATCGAATACCAGCAATTTCGAAATTTTGGACATATCTGGTAAACGGTCCATACGATGGGAGCAAAAACTCTTTCCTACGGTAATATGATTCAATGAATTTTTTGAAAAAAGTAATTTTTTCAGTTTACCTGAAAACAGTAATAACGTTTTTGACCAAAATGCTTATTAAGAGTAAAATTTATGTGTCCAAAATTCAATTCGAATCACCAATAACGCTTTAAAAACTGCTCATATATCGAAAACCCCATTTGGATAAAACTCTTAAAACCAAGATATCATTTAATAGGGGAGGATAGTGTACCTTGGAACAAGTTTTATATAAGTATTTTTTTCTTTTTGTTTGATTGCTTGATCGGTTTAAAAAGGCTACGCACCAAAACTTGGAAATATTTTCATAGCAAAAATACATTTCAGATTTTATATAGAATGTTCATGTCATGTTTAAATGCAGTTTAAGAAAAATCCATCTCGCTGTTCCAAGGTACACATAGTAAGTGTACCACGAACCAAGCCAGTGTGTACCTTGTACCGCTCACAGTAAATATGCAATCTTAAACAAAACTTTAATCAAACCAAACTTGAAAATAGTTTAACAGGCTAAAATAAAGAATGGTCTTAATGTTTGGCTTTGGCCAGCCTAAAAATTTCGCCAATGGTCATGTCATCTTCTCCGCACTGCTGATACTTTCCTTTTTATTAATTACATCTGCTATAACACCCTCCAAAGATATTACATTAACTTTTGGTCGCGTTTGGCCAAATTTGCTTTGAGGCATTTCTTTAAATAAGAATTAAAATAAACATAGTAGGTGCTCAAAAAGGAAAATGTAAAATAAAATCAAACCAGAAAAAAGTGCATTCGTGTACCTTGGACCGGTCCATGGTACACACAAAATAATGAACCAAGTACACCACACACGCTTTTTTTATACAAATGGGTCTAATTTATTTAGATACAATAAATGTAACTCACCGACTTCACAGATATACAAAAAATATCAATTGCAAGTGAAAAAAACAACAGTCGCGCATTCCAGCTGCTCATACACGAGTAGCACACTTCCTGAAATTCCTGAAAAAAATACTTTTCATACACGAAAACTGTTTTTGAGAATTTCTGTCTTACTACTGCGAAGAGAAAGCGGCGACTCACTGAGCTGACATGAAGCAACATGTCAAATATAGCTTTGGTGGGACCAGGAGTCCTCATTTTAAAAGGGTAAATGCGCACGTTATAGCTATTGGTCCGAGGTACTTTTTTTTAACTTTTAAATTCATTTTTATTCATTCATTATTTAAACTAATGTACTAGACAAAAACGATTAAATCTAATTTAAAACTAACATTTATCTTATTCTAGCTTACTGGCTCTTAGTGAGCGCTCTAAACGTACACTTGGTCCAAGGTACACTATCGTCCCCTACTATTCGTTTCTTTTATCTATCATCGGTTCCAAGATTTTTACCTACCTACCAAATAAAATAAATTTCGTTCGATCCAGTCGTGCATTTTTCTTTTCTTGTAATCGGTTTGAAGGGTTTATCAACGGATTTTTTTGCATATGAACAATTTTTTGTGACTTTGGACGTGGGCGCAGTGTATCAGTGGACTGCTAAATAAAAAGCATCAGACTTAACCCACGGGATAGCAAGTGTCTAGGTACTTTTTTCTACTCTGCCGGAAGACAAGATACCAGAGACAAGAGTCAAGACACGAGATATAAGATCAAAAGAAAGATAGGCAAGAGAAAATAAACAAAATGCAAAAATAGAGGCAAATTTTGGTACTACATACAACACCTAAAACCTTACATCCTATTCTAGTTCTTGCACTCGATTCGGATTCGAAAACATGTTTCGACTTCCTTTCGTTCCTGACCTGATGAGGCGAAAGTATCCCCCGCACCTAGAAAATACACCATAACGATAGAATATATGTGCAAATTTCTCAATATGCTGAAATGAATCTATGTACAGAGTTTTCACTTCAAACAAAAACATACTCCTTACACAGTAATGGATACGGTCCTCACTTAATCGTAAGATCAACTCTCGAAAGTCGTTTAACTTCTCTTAATCCTTTGATGAGAAAACACTTTCCTTGTTAAAAACAAATACTAAAAAAAGAACATCACCCTCAAGTCAAAGGAAGTGCTGCCGCTAGCCCTCCATATTCGTTGAAGATGCAGAATTTTAAAATTCAAAACCACCACCGCTCACGCAGAAAATGCACATTAAAAAGGTAAAATTACGAAATACACTTACAAGGACCGTCCCCTGCTGCTAGAGTATTCTGCTTCTATTCGATACACACTTCAAATCCATTTGCATTGACAGTTCTCAAAAGTGCCGTGGTATAATGGGGGTTTTGGGGCAAAGCAAGTACCGTAGCTGCCTTCTAATGTAACACCATAAACTTTTATGTTTGCAACTCACTTTGACTTTGAAGAAAAAGCCGTGACTGCTATTTTCTGATACTGCATCCTCGATGATTTTTGGTGCCGCCCACTCCTTACAAAAAGAAAATAAAAGAATGGAATGTTGCGAAAAGGTGTCAAAGGAACTTTGCGAACTTTTTTTTTTGTTTGCGAATAAACTCTTAACTCTTACACACAGCGAAAGTGGTGGGCTGGCTGTTGGTCCTTTATTTGCTTTGGTCCTTCACGCAACATGAAAACTTTGTGCATGCTTTGATGTTGCATTTATGAAATTTGTACCAAACCGATGCGCGCCGGTAGATGAGGTTGGTGTTGCTTCTGCAACGTTGCAACACACACCGCATTAAAGGGTATACCCTTGAGACGAAAATTGTCAACCCAAGTGCTTACATTGGGCTGGGGTTTGATGCACAAAATGGAAGGGTATTCCACGGTGGATAAAGATAGGAGGGCGACAAGCGGATGCCTTTTGGTTGTGTTGATATATCGTAAATTTTTGCAGACATAATTCCCGAGGGCAAACGACAGAGTGTAAAGTTCAAAACTTCAAAGTGTTGACATCTTTGGATATGTTTGATATCGCTAGTGATTTATGGCAATGTCTGTAAGGTCTATATATGACAATTTGCTATTTGCCACAGAAACAATTGAAACTTTGTCATTGTCAGTGTGGCGCTTTCCTGAACTGACGATAGGGTGGAAGAGCTTAACCTTGGGCTATTGACTTGCATTTAAAGGTTTTTTTGAATGCAGGATTTTGGTCAACTGCCCTGCGAAATTGTATATGTATGCTTTGCGTTTCTCAATCGATGCAGCGTGAGGAAGAAATATTCAACCGGAATAATTAATTATTAATTATTATAACTATACAGATGACGGAATAATGTGCGCTTGCTGTGTTCAATCATTTAAACTCAATTCATGATTTATTCTCTGAAAATACACCTTTTATTATCTATCCGAACTTTAAACTCCTGGCCTTTTGTAACTTTTATCACTTTTTACAGCGAGAAATAAAAAACGCGTGGTCATTAAAGTTAATTTTCATGAACTTTTTCGAATATGTATCTACGTTGGATTATCAAGTGCGCTTTTTACCATTTCAATTATTCCTTAAAGACACATCAAATCGAAACAAGTTCAAAAGAAATACAGCTGCATTCGTTTCGATTATATTTTTAGATTAAAGCAAAACTTCTAAAATATTCTCCATTCTATCTGGCTGAAAATAAGTAAGTATCTAAATTCGGTGTAGGTACTCGATAAGAACATAGCGCCATCTACAGCACCTTGGCTATCCGGAAGTATTCACATTCACATACTTACACAAACCAGCGAAATTCTCTAATTCATAGCACGATCTAGTGTACCACAACCCAACCGGATCTTAGCACATAAAGCTTTGGGGGCTACTAGCGACATTCAGTGGCGGCTCGCATGAGCTGGGTCTTGTCTAGAAGCGTCAAATGCGGACCTTTACGAATACCTCGAATGTGATTGGAGTATGCGTGCTGCGGAGAATTTTCCGTTCCGAAGTACTTCTCGCTAGGGCCGTTTATCCCAACCTTTAGACCATAGACAAACCATACTGAGACCCCCAACTCACAATCCTCTTGCCGCTGGCCCCCTCAGTTTTTTTTCAAATTCGCCATTTTGTATTCCTATCGGTGTTATGTCAAATATGAATCCGTGTGACATGCAAAAACATACAAAAACTACAAAAATAAATGCTGCCAACCTCGGCAACCGTGGGGAAATGTGAAAGAGTTCGGGAATACCACATTTTAGCATAACTGAATGCCATTGGTTAGTAATTATAAATTTTTTGAAGGTGAATAATTTGATTTGTGTGGTTAATAAAACTATCTAAAGGAGATGTTTTATATACTAGAAATATATTAGGACAAAAATGGTTGTGTATTTTCCGCTTTTGGATATAATTAACTTCGATTTCGTGTGTAAATTTTTCTTAAATAATAAAGAAAATTTGCTCAAAATGTTTTTATTTTCCCTCAACCAACCTACATTCTTAATTTTTCGTAGATATTTTAAGTAAATGTACACTTATTCCTAAAACAAATTATTATTCACACGTAACGAACAATTTCAAATTCAACGGATAAAATTCTATGAACGCTGCAAGGCATTTTGCCCAAAGCGGAAGTGGCATATGCAAGGTGCGAATGTATTTGGTTCTGAAGTTTCGTGACATTTGTCAATACGAATTTCTATGTATCAATACAAGCGCACTTAGCATGTGCCACCCCATAGAAATATAGCTTGTAGGCTAAGTAACGGGAAATCGGCCGAAGTTGGTGGTCTCAGTATTGTCTCTGCTTTAGACTAGAGACAATACTGAGACCACCAATTTCCCGTTACTTAGCCTACAAGCTATATTTTTACGGAGTGGTGACGATTTACTGCGTAAATTCGTATTGACAAATGTCACGTAACTTCAAAAATTCGGAGTCACCAATACACTCCCAAAAATATGAGCCACTTCCGCTTTGGGCAATATGGCTTGCAGCATTCATAGAAATTTATCCGTTAAATTTGAAATTGTTCGTTATGTGTGAATAATATTTTTTTTTAGGAATAAGTGTACATTTGCTTATATTTATGAAAAATTAAGAATGTACATTGGTGAGGGAAAATAAAAACAGTTTAAACAAATTTTCTTTATTATTTAAGAAAAAATTACGCACGAAATCGAAGTTAATTTTATCCAAAAGAAGGAAATATACAACCATATTTGTCCTAATATATTTCTAGTATATAAAACATCTCATTTAGATAGTTTTATTAACCACACAAATCAAATTATTTACCTTCAAAAAATTTATAATTACTAACCAATGGCATTCAGTTATGGTAAAATGTGGTATTCCCGAACTCTTTCACATTTCCCCACGGCTGCCGAGGTTGGCAGCATTTATTATACCCTCCAGAGGAAGGTATATTCACTTTGCCAATACATTTGTAACGCAAAGAAGGAGTCACCGGAGACCTCATAAAGTATATATATTCTGAATCAGGATCACATTCTGAATTGGTTTAGCCATGTCCGTCTGTCTGTCTGTCTGTCTGTCTGTCTGTCTGTCTGTCTGTCTGCCTGTTGAAAGCACGATAGCGCCCAAAGTAATTGACGTAGGTGAACGAAATTTGGTGAAAGGTCTTCTTTTTATCGGCGTCAGGTTGGTATTGAAAATGGGCTATGTCGGTCAAGTAGTTCTGGTACCTCCCATACAAAACCAATATTGGACCCATTTGTCTTTCTGTCTGTTGAAAGCACGATGGCGCCAAAACTAATTGACGCAGGTGAACGAAATTTGGTGAAAGGACTTCTTTTTATCGGCGTCAGGTTGGTATTGAAAATGAGCTATGTCGGTCAAGTAGTTCTGGTACCTCCCATGCAAAACCAATATTGGGCCCACATGTCTCTCTGTCTGTTGAAAGCACGATAGCGCCCAAAGTGATTGACGTAGGTGAATGAAATTTGGTGAGAGCACTTCTTTTTATCGTCGTTTGGTTGGTATTGAAAATGGGCTATGTCGGTCAAGTAGTTCTGGTACCTCCCATACAAAACCAATATTGGACCCATGCCTCTCTGTCTGTTGAAAGCACGATAGCGCCCAAAGTAATTGACGTAGGTGAATGAAATTTGGTGAAAGGACTTCTTTTTATCGGCGTCAGGTTGGTGTTAAAAATCGGCTATGTCGGTCAAGTAGTTCTGGTACCTCCCATACAAAACCAATATTGGACCCAAGTGTCTCTCTGGCTGTTGAAAGCATGATAGCGCCCAAAGTAATTGACATAGCTGAATGAAATTTGGTGAAAGGACTTCTTTTTTTCGGGTCAGGTTGGTATTGAAAATGGGCTATGTCGGTCAAGTAGTTCTGGTACCTCCCATACAAAACCAATATTAGACCCATGTGTCCCTCTTTCCGTTGAAAACACGATAGCGTCCAAAAGAATCAACCTAGGTGAATGAAGTTTTGTGAAAGGACTTCTTCTATCGTCGGTAGGTTGGTATTAAAAATGGGCTATGTCGGTCAAGTAGTTCTGGTATTTTGCATGACTTGTATGCAGTGGAGGGTATCAAAACATCGGCCAGGCCGATGATAACACTTTTACTTGTTTTTGTATTTTTTTGTATGTTTTCGCAAGTCACACGGATTTCCAATTATTGACATAACACCGATAGGAATACAAAAAGGTGAATTTGAGAAAAAACTGAGGGGGCCAGCGGCAACAGGATTGAGAGTTGGGGGTCTCAGTATAATTTGTCTCTGCTTTAGATATTTGTAACAGACAAGTGTAGTGAGTCTCGCGATTACGCGCATTAGGGAGTTAATGAATCAGAAATGCTTGATTTAGTGCACAATTATAGGAACGTTCCATTTGATATTGCCTTCGTAATTTAAGACCTCATTGAAGTCAGGGGTCGAATCGCGTCGTCCGTGAACGAGCTATACGTTCACGGAATTATGTCGATTTTGCATGTGAAACAAAAACAAATTCCGTCACGTAATGCCCGTTCACGGACGACGCGATTCGACCTCAGGCTTCCCTGGAACTCGTATCTTCCTAATCGTACATTCCTAAGGGATCAAAAATAGAACGAATATCTTTTTATCACACTTTGCATGGCAAGAAAAAAATTATACTTTTTGCCGATGTCCTAAGTCTAGCCAATCTGTAACACTACACCTAGAATCAATCTACGAATACATAATGCAATGCTATTTCAATTGAATCCAAGCATTCGTTTGAAGTAAAAAGAAATATACCTATATGTATAGGTAAAATCAAATCCTATACCATACGAGTAACATTCTGCGAAACCATAGCACCTGCAGGAGAATCGAGGAGTTGATATAAGTACGCATTTGCAATTTCTTTTGAGCTCATATGATGCAAGTCGCTTCCTTTGGAATAAAAATTCTGCCACTGCCACAGTTCTAATAATCTGGCACAGAGAACGATGTAACATGTATAAGTGAAGCCAGGCTAAAGGAGAAAGAAATGTTTCTCGGTATGTGAACGACTCTATTGCAAATATATTCCATTTCTAAACCTGGACCTGGATTCGCAACTCGTAGTTGCCTCAGAAATTATGGATATCAATCGAAAATATTCATTTGTTGTGCACTGGGACAAGTGATGTTGCCAAGTTGAAATTGTTTCAAATATAGTCTGGATTTGTGTTGTTTGCATGCAGGAAAAACTGCTAATTGGATCACAATCTTATATGCGCTGCAATCTCAGCGTTCTGATGCGGTTTCTTGAAAATAGTTTCGAGTGGTTTATGGCGAGATTCAACTTCGATCTTTTTACCATAAACGTACTCTGCACGAGTCAACTAGTTTTTTAGCGGCTCACTGAAACCAGATAAATTTGGTATAAATTTACCGAGACAGAATGCATTGCAATTTTTTTTTAACATTATTTTGTTGATTCTCGCAATTTCTGTATTGCCTCAATTTTTTCAATGTCCTCTCTAATACCTCTGTATTTAACCAAGAAACTTAGCTTTTTGCTTTTCATACTCACATTTCCTTCTGTTGAGTATGAGGCCGACTGCTTTAAATCGGTCCACGACTCTTTTGTTGTATCATGAAGCTTCTCCACTGTTTCTGTTTACATAAATATATATCGTCAAACTACGCTGAAAACCCATTTTTCCCAAAACTGATATAATTGATATAACCAGTCAATGTTAGTTTAATAGACTACTAGCTGACCCGGCGTACTTTGTACCGCCCAAAATTGATTAAATTATTAAAATCCTTTTTGAACGTTGAACCTCTCTATTGAACGAATGAAAGTCCTTTGGAATTAAATTGAGTTCAATCTCAATGCATAGTTACGACTTCGTAGACTTCCGGGTTGGCTTCTTGGTCATTTTTTCCCGCTAATGATTAAATCGAGTTGGTTCGGTCAGATCAATCAACCAAAGCAGAATGTGGGTACTCGGCAATCCTCTTCTGCTATTCGACCGAGTACAACCAGAAACGCGATTTTCTAAAAATATTGTGCTTAACGATGAAGCCCATGATAGTTTTCAGCATTTGTTTGAAAAATGGCTGCAGAAGTTGGAGCTTGTACCGCCGTTAATGTTCTTTGGAGCGCCATCAGGTTTGAAAACAAATCTGCGATCGTCTGAGTTCATTTCTTCCATCAAACGTCGTAATTAAAGCGGTATTTGCATTAAATAATTGTTGCAACTGTCAAATGACGTTTTTTGTCACTCCTGTTTGCCCTTTGTACAGCTTATTGACTTTATCATCCTCTGACGAAATGAAGTACACCTACAGATATTATGGCGCGCGTCTTCATTTACTGGCAAGAACGCACCCATCCGAGGGTAAATTTGGCCTTGAATCTATTAATCCGCAATGTGCCATTGTTAAAAGTTCGTTAGCCAATATTTGCGCGCATTGGTTTTGGCATTTTAAGAAAATCACTGATACCTATATGGCAAATTTCCAATTTGAAAAGTTGTCACGACCCAATAACTTCTCAATTAAAGCAATATTGCTTGCTGTCGCCATTTTCATATTTATTTTGTTCCTCTTCTTTTATTTAATTTCTTGTTAACGTATAGCTACTAAAAAAATTTAAAGTATATCGAAGTTATATAATAATTATATATTATTCCGTATCCTGGGCCCATAACCTGTTTGTAAAGACCGATAAATACTTGAGATTAAATTCAAAAACTATATTTTCCAGAAATCCTTTTATTTTTATATTATAAGCTATTGCTTCTGTGATCAAAACTAAATAATGAACTGTATTTAGAACAGAACAATATTTCAAAGCATTCTACTTTTTATTTTAATCAGCAGGTCTCCACTCTGTTAATTTTATAGAAGTTTGATGAAATATTTAAAACGAATGAATATATATAAGTTTAATAGATATTAATAACAACGATTTATAATTACAGTGCTACTAGTTATTTTAAGCACAGTGGATTTCCAATTTGTTGTTAACCCCTCAACAATAATGTTCAATAACTATATTGTTCGCATTTAACATTTTATAATTCGTTGTTACCCTAAATCAACTGTATAAAGGCGATGAAACTGTTGAAGCGATGCACAAAACAAACCAGCACTGTTGACAAACGTATAATACAATAATCTGAAATTCTTGATTTTCTCAACTTACTTTTTGAAAACAAAATAAAACCGCCACATAGGTATACGTACTTACGTAGGTTGTTAATTGAATTTTGACATAGAAAGGAAGAATCATTGGATGCCAAATCAAGACCGCTCGGCGAATCGGTTCAAGTATTTTTTTTTTGCAAACCTAGTCCCCTCTGTCAACCCTGTAGCCTGTACCCCATTATAAAAAAAATTATCCTAGAAAAAATTAAAAGAAAAACTTCAAAAATTACACCCATAGATTGCAAATCAGTTATGAGATTCCATCTTTCTTCTGTTTATGTTGGTACTTCGCATCCGTTTTGAAATCCACGTACTGGTACCAACCAGCAGGATCGCAGTAAATAAATTAAAATCCAAACACAAATTTCTCGAGAACACCCCGTGTCGCCATCATCGATAAATATTCATGCGAAAACAATTTCAATCGAAATACCGTTATTTTATTATTTTTAAATTACGAAATCTAATGACACACCAAAGACGACAGAGGTGGAGTAGAGTAGCGGCTAACCTAAGCAGCCAAACCCCAAGGTGCGGTGCCATGGTGCACATGCAATAAGGGACTTACCCGTGTGGGATTCATTTGTGTGCGGTTGCTCAGCAGCCGGGATTGCTGTTTGAACACAAAGTCTTATTAATTATTTTTTTCGTATTTCAGCACAAATAGTAACCGACGAGCTGTGATTTGTTGTTGGTGTTCTTGTTGCCTTTCTTTGGCACGTCTCGTCGCAGTAGCATTTGTACCTGTTGAGCGAACCAGAAGAAGGTTCAAGTCTGAGAAAACATTTCCCTCGCCCAATGCAGATGGAAAAGTGGATGATGCTTGTTGTTACCCACTGTGAAGAGCCAAAGCTTTAGACATTAATCGAATAGCAGATGTTGGTTCAAACAGACGAAAGATTAAAAAAAAAAAATATCTAGGCGAAGGAAATACTGAGCACAATGCAACTGGATGGTTGGACGCTGGAGAAACGTTTTTCGAACGTGTTTGAAATTTTCAATTGCCATTGCACCGGATGGGATGCCATTTGCCGGCACAGCCATTTAATCATGGACGAGTGGGACTTCTGCTTCTACTTGGAGTGAACTATGTGTATCGATTTGACTGAAATACAGTACTCCTGCGTACATATATCTTATATAGACTGTCAGGGCTTACAGCGAGATGAAATAGTTAAGTGGAGCTATTGAACAAGTGAGACTATTCACTTGACAGATGGGGAAATTGATGTGAATAACTAAGTGAATTTCAGAGCGTGACTCTGCAAACTCAATTACGAACGAGGACATTGAAAGGTCACCCATCAGGAAGGAAATTACAGGGCACATATAGTTACAACTGTTTGACAAGCTGAATTGTTTGTCCTATCCTAGCCTAGGGTACAACATATAAATCGAAAACTGATGTTCTTTAATTTCTGTGACTTGGATGCCAACTCGAGATCACATTTTTTTTCGGTTGAGAGTCGGCGCTGTAGAGTGAGCTACATATTTGCTGTCGTTTGAGCGTTGTACGTATCGTGGCTGAGACCGCATCTCTATCTGTACTGTTTTATAAGGACGTTCCTCCTTGTATGATGTACTTTGAAGTAAGCTCGGAAAGTGCTGGCCGGATTTCGATGAAATCGATAAAAACGGCATTCTGCAACAATTATTTTTTTAGTGTGAGCATCAGTCCCGCTTGCACACCCATCGCACAGTGTACAGTATTAATGTGTTTGCCGCTCAGTCCGATTATGAATTTAACTTTTTATTCACCTACTTCTCGCCGTAGTTTATTTATGCGATTGCATGCTTTCAGTCTGCTTCATTGTAGGTTTGTTATACTCAAATAATTAATATCAACCTTCCTTGGAATCGTTCTCAGTTCAGTTTTTACATTTACCCATTTTACATTAGAAAAATCTCCCTTTTAACAAAATTTGAACGTTAATTTATTATATTTATTCCAAAAAATACCTATACGCTATATAGAGGTTGGTGCAGTATATGTTTAATCCAATATTGGCGATAAATCAACAACCACTTAAGCTGTTCATTATCTAACCGATTCCTAGGCAATTGCAATTTGGATATGTCAAAGGACATTTACTTATACACTTAACACCGGGGCAAATCAGCATCGGCATATAATCCAATGAATTGAGGTACCTTCCGCCTCTACCAACAAATCTATTGACCGAATCAGGGCAGGAAATGATAGCGAGCTATATAAAACGTACTCAATTCAATTAAATAACTACCAAAGGATAAAGGAATTGCATAAATAACATTTAGCTGTAGGAACTTAAATTATCACATCGGTGATAACTGTATGGTGATGACGAGACCATTTACTTTGAACAGCTGTGTGGATTCCGCAGTGGCTCATAAGTGGATCATAATTGTTATTAAAGGTCAAGAGCAAGTAACTCGGAATTCCAATGAATATCAAAAAAATAATGCAACCAGCAAAAGGCGAGTAATGTGGCCATAACGGCTAGCGGGTGCCGTTTTGAATAATTAATTTCTCGTCGAAGTGTTGCTTGAGTGAGCTACGAGTGTGGTATAAAACAACTAGAGCACAAGGCCACAAGGCAGCATTTCCACATCTTGTACTTCGGGCTTTCATAATATAAATAAATTTAAAAAAAAAACATGTTTAAATATGTTAGTGTAGTTTGGGAAATATTTCGAAGGGTTGACTTAACTTATTCCTTTAGACCGTTGTGATCTTCGCTGGCATTGCCTGCGCTGCTGCCAAGCCAGGAGTAATCGCTACGCTCGCATATTCCTTAGCTGCAGCTCCTTTGAATACTCGGCATCATATGGATACATTTCTCCACTAAACTATGCTTTAGCACCTCTCCTGTTTTAAGGAGTTAACAAACAATAATCATAATAAATGCAAATGATTGACTTTAATGTTTGTGTTGGTTTCTATTTAAATTAGTTCTAACCAGTTGAAAAGCCTAACAAATATGTACTTAAGTTTGCTAAGAACCCCGTCGACCAACCTTAACTTCGAACTAATAACAACCCTTGCAATTAAAGGTGCAGTCATTATAATTTAGTCGAACCATTTTCCGTCAGACGAAGCACTCTCCTTTCGTTTGACACTCTTTAGTAGCATGCCCATCAAGAGACTCTTACTGGCAAAAAATCCTTTATAACAATTACAGCCCTCTCGTTCGCTTTTAAGACAATTATATTTGAAAGCGGAAGTAGTGGACGAAAAAATCAATAAAACTTGAGCCTTGCTTCGCATTTGACGCAACATATTCCACTTTATAAACTGTAAAGTAAATTTGCTTCATATTTAAGATATATAGCTTCTTAAGAAATGAGTTCGACTCCATGCGCAGGAAAAAGAGAAGGAAAATGCGCAAGGCATTTAAGTTACTGTCTGCAGTTAGGCACTGTGCTGTACTTCAATGGATGAACCTAAAATCAGCTACGTCACTACCAAAAACAGGATGTGCCAGCTTGCTAGCAGAAATAACTTAATGGGAATAAGACCAAACCAAAATGCACAAACAGTGGAATATACACTCAAAGAAAAAAATTGTTATTTGTGACTATTTTCATTGTCATTTAATATTATTCGTAAAATCAAACTAGATAAAATAGTTATATTTAACAATTAAAAAAATATTTTTAACTATTTTATTGTCATTGGATGTCTTTTTCAAAACTAACTATTCGATAGTCAAAATCAGCTATTCAATAGTAAAATCAATTATTCAATAGCACAATCAACTATTCAGTACTCAATGTTATTAATAATAATTGTTGTGCCGCAGTTGTTTGGGGAAAAAAAAAGGAGAATAAAGATCCAATGATGGTTGTAAAGGGTGATTTTTTAGCTGGTTGGGTTTTGGCAACACTGGTTTTGACAGCTGACGTGTGTTTAGTACCCTGTGTCACTGTCAAACAGCTTCAGTTTGGTTTGCAATTTAACCATGGATCGTCTTACAAATGAACAACGCTTGCAAATTATTGAATTTTACTATCAAAATTCGTGCTCGGTTCGAAATGTTCATCGCGCGCTGCTTCCATTTTATGATCGGCATTCTCGACCTTCTGAGCAGTCTATTCGGAAGAATATTCGGGCCGGTCAATTGGCCGCCTAGATCGTGCGATTTGACACCATTAGATTATTTTTTGTGGGGGTATGCCAAGGCTAATGTGTATAGGGACAAGCCCGCTTCGATTGACGCACTGGAAGCCAACATCCATGCATTCATTCGTGAGATACCGGCCGATATGTGTGAAAGAGTAAATTGGACTCAGCGGATGGGCTACCTGAGACGCAGCCGCGGTCAACATTTGCATGAAATTATCTTTAAACATTAAATTGCAAGGTTCAAACTATCGATTCAAATAAATATTTCATTAATTTTTTCGAATTTTTTGTGTTTTTTTTTTTAAAAAAGTTCTAAACCTCTTAAAAAATCACCCTTGCGTTATTACTTTGTGAAATCCAAAATGTTAAAAAATAGGTAGTTCATCGGCTCGATGACATCCCGTTTCCCGTCTAAAACTAGGATTTAGACAAATCCAGAACAGCGAGCCGACCAACAGATCTTTTCATCTTGATGGAACCATTTGCTACTTGGACGTCTGTCGTTCTAACCACTCCATCAGGTTCAGGGTAAACTTTAGTTACTCGTCCTAATTGCCATGACGAGCGAACTTCGTTTGGATCTATGATTAAGACCAGGTTGCCTTCTTCGACTGGAATGGTGTTCTGATGCCACTTGCTCCTTCTGGTGATTTCTGGTAGGTATTCCAAATACCAACGTTTGACGAATTGAGCCATTAAATGTTGTGCTCTTCGGCTGTAGAGCTTGTTGCACTCGTCCCTCTCACAAAATACACCTGGTGCGGTGACGTCTCGATAATCTTCCCCAAACAGCATCGAATTGGGAGTGAGTCTTCAGGATCCACCGGGGTATGTGTCAGTGGGCGCATATTTATCTGTCCTTGGGCTTCCAGTAATGCATTGCGTAAAACGTCTTCTCGAGGAGTAATGCCTCTCAGTATGAATTCAATACTGCGTATCGAATGCCTTCGTAACTTGATGCGTAGTCCCCAAGGCTGCTTCCATCTCCTTTACGTCCTTATCCAGTTGGTTCTTTGATCCAACGAAATTAAGACCGTTATCGATGTAGGTAGCGAGTGACAACACGATTAATGACGAAACGCCGAACGGCTATTGTGCACTGGTCCAAGCTCAAATCATTTAAAAGCTCTATTTGCACTGCTCTAAACGTTAGTCAGGTAAAGATCATCCCGTAGCGTTTAACAGTCCCTCCTCCAAATTTTACCAACAAAGGGCCGAAGCAGTCCACTCCAACATGAGTGAAAGGCCTTTCATGGAAATCTAAGCGAGCCTCAGGGAGCTGGCCCTGGTGTTACCGGCCAAGAACTGATTGGGGCACAGAGAAACTCAGGTCCTTTGAATCATCTTGAATCGACACCACAGACTGAAGAATCCTTCCATCTCGTAGCATCGTCAACAACGTTGTCTTTAGTTTTCATGTGGTACCATTGGCGTCCAGGATTTCCCCTACTCTCACAGCGACGAAGGATGGAAATTTAAACTTTGAAGAGTTTATCCAAGATAACACCGTGGCCGAGTCGGAGAGGTAAAAACAGTTGTGGAGATTGATGGAATGAGACTGTTTGACTGTTTGCTAAACATACGCCAAGAACTGCAGCCTGCAACTCTAACCTCTCGTCACCGACAATTTCTTCACTGGAGCGACTTTAGCCTTGGCCATGACAAGAACCACTTCTACCTTGTTACCATTTTCGAATCGCAAATAAGCAACTGCAGCGAAAGCCAGTTCTGACGCGTCAGCAAAAACTACTAAGCTCACCTTTGAGTCATCTGGGTTCCAAGAGAGGTATCGGCGATTAATCGTAAGCTTCTCGATATTGCGCAGTTCTCTGATAAAATCTATCCACGGGATCCTAATTTCACCAGAAACTGGTTCGTCCCAATCGAAACATTCGCGCCATACTTCTTGAAGCGTGATACGTCCTCGAATGATGTAAAAGGAAATCAGTCCAAGATTGTCAAAAATTTGCATAACCATCTTCAAAATTTTCCTCTTAGCGATTTTAGTCAGGTAGAATCATCCTTTCTAGGGTTTCGGTGCGCAATATTTTGTACGTGCACTGGTCCGAACGTGGTAGCCAGTACATACCCAAAATTTTGCTGATAATGGTACTATCACAATTATTGCTTGGATCCACGCTAACAAGCTTAGCGTTGATGTGATTGTCCGGCATGTTCTTTAGAAAATCCTGGCTGTTTGACTGAATGCCCACAAGATCGAAGTTCATTGTCTTGCATATATACGAATAGCGTCTTGGGTGACGGTAATAGCCTTATCTACCGTATCATGACTATTAAAGTAGTCATCGACGTACGTGCGCTGTGTCAAACCGTCAACTGCTTCGGGACATTCCAACCGAAACTTTTCAGCATGATGATTTTTGATTAATTTGGCGCAGGTTGGAGAACACCTCGGGCCAAACATCATTACTTCCATGATTAAAACAGATGGCTCCTGACTGCTATTACCGTCCCTCCATAATATTCGTTGGCATTATTGGTCGTCTTCCTTAATGCTTATACTGTAAAACATTTCTTTTACATCGGCGTTGACTGCAATCGCTCGCTCTCGAAATTTTAAAAGGCCTGCATGGAGAGCGACAAGATTATCTGGCCCCTTTAAGAGAAAAGTGTTAAGTGAGACTCCGTTCACCTTGACAGCAACATCCCTCGGTTTCGATGATAACTTGTTGGGATTCTCAATTTTAAATGTAGGCGCGTACCACACTCTAGCTCATGGCTTCTCCAACTCTTCAGCAGACGCTATTCTTGCATAGCCCTTTGAAATAAGCTCTCGCATGTGATTATTTTTCCAATCGAGTAAATGACGCTTTTTCTTTAAAGATTTTTCAAGCCCTTTTAACCTGCTAAGTGCCATGGGATAGCTATCCGGAAGCGTTACACCATCACTGTTCCAGAGTAATCCAATCTCGTAATGGTTTTTGGCGCCTTAATGTGCTCTGCATGACGTCGACTGCTCTTGTAACTTCTTGGCTTACCAAATCACCTCGAGGGGTTTTAACTCCGAAATCCTCCGTTGAAAAGTGATGTTTCAGAAGCTCATGAAGCTCATCTTCGGTTTTTAAAGCATAGTGAAAAAGAAGATGCATCGTTGACTTGGCTGCTCGGTTGAGGCATGAGACATTGAAAGCAGGAGCGGACTTACAATACACCACCCAGCCCAAGAGCGTCTTGATGGCACATGGCTCTTCGTCCTTGCCATTCCGTTGACCATGACCCCACAAGAACTTGGCTTGGTCTAGACCGACAAGTATCTTTGGCTTGGCATTAACAAGATCCAAAAGAGGAAGTCCTCGCAGATGCGGGCACGAAATTTTCATATTAGCCACGTCGATTGATTGACTAGGAAGTTCCAAATTCTTGACTGTGTAGACATTTTTTAACTGGTGACGCTTGCGATTGTGAACTCCCGAGACTACCAAAGAGGTTCGAAAGGAGTCTTCGTGTTTGGAAATTCCTTTGGTCCATTAAAGAATCAAACTCTCGGAAACGCCAGTGAGTCCGAGCTCATCAAAAAGATCCTTCTTCACCATAGATAGCGATGAACCGTCGTCCAAAAACGCATAGGTATCAACAAATTTATCGTTACTCCCCTGAATACGAATACGAATCACAAGATGACACTGGCTTATGAGTTAGAACTCGATTTGATGCCCTCGGCGCCTTTGCAGATTTTTTCTATTCAGACCCTTCAGCATGGCTAAGCAGATCAGGAGGAAGGTCAACTACCTTCTCCGTCAAGAACTTTGCGAAATCTTCTAAGTTAGGACGTGAGTGCACTGATTTCCGTTTAATCCAGTCTTGATAGAGGCTAGCAGCCTAGGCACGTGATGAGATAACCATTGTCGAGATCTTCATCCATTTTCAACGATTTAATGTCCGCCACAAACCCATTGAGTTTCACTGCCAATAAACGCAGCTTAGGGTCACATTTCGAAGAGAGTCGCGGTAGATTAAGTAATCCGGCAGTAAGATCATGTACCAAAACATCGTAACGGCCAAACACCGCTCGCAACGCTTCCATAATGGCATCCGTGTCCGAGGAGTATTTGAGACGATCGCTCACAAGCTGATATGCTTCGCCTACTAACGCCTTGCGAAGCCGAGAGACATTTTCTTTTCCGTTGTATCCACCTTCAACTGTAGTCGACTTGTAAACTTCTTCAAAATACGGCCATTCCCGTTTGTCGGCACCAGAAAACAATGGTAACTATTGCACGTTGTTGCGGTTTAAAATGTTCAATAAATTTACCATATCGGCGTCTGGAAACGAAGATTCAATTTGTGGTGGTGATGAGAAATCCACGTTGCGAAGTGGAGTTGACTGCTTCTGTTGAACGTTTCCCACCAAAGAATTATGATTTTCCTGTATCTTCTTTATCAATTTTAACCTGTCTCTAGCTATGTCTGATTTTGAATCCTTCGAAACAACTAACGCTGGTTGTTTATCAGCCGATGTGACCTTGGCCAACTGCAACCTCATCTCATACATCTCTTTTCGAAGCGCTTGCAGCTCGTTATCTCTTTGCGCTACCGCTGCTTACGCTAGAGAGGCCGCCTCAGTGAGAAGGTCCACTGAAACTTCTCCTTCGTTTTCACCTGAAGACATGGGCTGAACATTGTGCTCACTGAGAGAAACGTTCCCTTCGACATCTGGGGGGGTTCGCAGTTGTAATCAGCACAAAACCAGGGCGTGGCGGTATCGAATTTGTCCGGATCGAATTTGGCACAATCATAGTGCCACCATTTCCCACAACGTTCACAGGCCACCATATCGTCATCATCAGCTTTGTTACACTTTTTGGACCCGCAACCATGTGGTTTCATCATAATGATCTTTTACAAGAAATTCACGAATTGAACACGAAACACCAGATGATCAATAATAGTTGTTTGTAATTTATATATATGGGGAGTGGGTCATGCAGTCCTCCTGCAACCCCCCTCCTTGGGGTCATTGTTTGGAGGTTGGGTGTATGCAAAAGACAGAATGCTATCATTAATTTGAATTGACGGACCCCGATTTAATAACATAACTACTCTACTACTCTATGCTACAGAAAAACAAATATCAGTCCAATATTTTTATAGTCTGAATGGCCTCGTTGCAAAGCATGCCGGATGTGGGTAAGCTCCTACACTGCATGAAGTAGAAAACGCCTATTGTATCTTAACATCTAATACTATTTTTTTTTGTTGTTGTCAATGCGGTTAACGAATTGTAAGAGGTTAGTAATTTAGTAATTACCAGACAAAACCAAGAACAAAATTACTGACATCTTGGTTTTACCGCATTGCCCTGCTGGGGCTTGTTCACCGAAATTCCAAAGTGAATACGTTTGACTTATAAAATTCGAATAGCAGATTCTACCAACAACTCCATCATGAAGTATTTGGGGCTTCCACTAAAAACACTAAAAAAAGAAACTAAAGACAAGGCCAAGGGCACTACCTCACAAAACACACGGCGGCGTGCAAGCAATCTCGTTCGTGAAGGCGCTAAAGGTGAACCGAAATTCGGAACCCGGACCAAACCTAACTATCGCAAGCCACACGTACTCCATTGAGAATATTAATGAGGCCCCGCCAGCGACGATCACGTATGTCGTATCTATAAAAGTCGCGCAGTTGTGATGACCAAAACAGACTTCAAAGCGACACCTCTTGGAATACATCACTCTTCGAACCACAAAACCAAATCAACATGTTCAAATACGTGAGTTAAGGATAACTTTATATTAAAAGGACATTTTTCTTAATAGGATTCTGTATTTTTTTTTCTCCTTTTAGACCGTCGTTGTCTTCGCCGTTATAGCCTGCGCTGCAGCCAAGCCAGGAGTACTCGCCCCACTCGCATACTCTTCCCCAGTGGTTGCCGCTCCAGGAGTTGTCACTGCTACCAGCAGTCAGGTGATCGCAAGGAACTACAACGGAATTGCTGCCGCTCCAGTATTAGCTGCTGCTCCAATTGCCAAGTATATTGCTGCCCCATTGGCGGCTGCTCCTTTGGCCGCCAATTACATAACCTCACCATTGGCAGCTCCTCTGGCTTACTCCGCTCCATTGAGTGCCGCTGCTTCACTGACATACTCTGCCCCCTTAGGATATGCTTCTCCAGTGAACTATGCTTCAGCTCCACTCTTGTGGTAAGATGATTGACATGCGATGATGGCAATAAAAGCACATGATAGAAATTTAGCTAGTTTTTCGATTTCTATGACTTTATTTTTGAAGCACCCTGAGATGTAGAGAGGAATGCTTTGCGGGCTTTGAATATGTCCATAGGGAAGGTATTGCTAACAAATCACTCGGGTTGGAAATAGGTACACCACCTAAATTTTAGTGGCCAGGCTCAGGCTCCTTCTATTAAGAAGAAAGGCCGAGTTCTAAAATGTAAAAAAAGGTTAGAAGCGGTATCAATACACCCGCCACACGCATCTGCAATGCATTAGTTGTGTTTAGAACACATTTTACTTTTTTTGACTTTCGAACTTTCATTCAAAAGAAGCCCTTTTTCTCCATGATCTTTTTTAACGGAAAAACAAAACAGCAACACAAAATCAAACGATATTTTAAGAAGAGAAAAAAAAACCGACTTCCCTGGAGACGCCATCTTTTCCGTTCAGTTAGTTATTTAATCAGGCTCTCAATCTCGAGCCATAGGCAAACCTAGACTGCAGCTACTCTACTATACTGTATACTGTACTCACTGCGTGACGTAGTCAGTATACACTGCAGATCCAATTAAATTACAATGATTGCGACATTACTCGTACTGTACATTTAACTCTAACGAATCCCTTGAAAGGACTGAAGAAAATGAACCCGTAATTACGTGTAAACCCTAACGAGTCACGCAAGCTCAAATGGTTTCGGGAAAACACCACATACATAGGTACCTACCTACTAAAAGAATTTTTGGAACAAAGCACAAAGAATTTCAGCGCCACCGTCTTCGTTGAGGTATAGGTACACAATAGATGGACTCACCTACAAAACAACACTATCCCCATCATCTCTTACTCCTATTTCCAACGGCAAGCAACAGCAGGCACCTCGCACACAAAAGGATATTTATTACACATTCGCTTAATGTCTACATTACCTCGGATCAGCAGCATTCCGCGCCCTCTTCAAGACCGACCCCTTCGAGCCGAGCATAAATGGCGAAACAATAGCACACTCATCATACCGGTGGCGGTGGTGGCGTCGGTCGTCATCTCCAAAAGGATGCTTTATTCATAAATTAAGAAAATATGGCGTTCGTGTCAAAACAGCCCACACACTTACTCACCTGGAGCTGGCAGCAGTGGTGGGCGTTTATATAAAGACGTAGGATTGAAGGATCTCTTACTTTTTTCATTCTTCGAAGAATAAAGCTGGATTAAGATGCTAGTTGTTGTTGATGATAACAACGATGTTGTTGGCGCCAGATGGTCCTCCAATAAACACAGGAGTACACACCTCCAGCGTTATTCTGACGAACAATTTTCTGTCCTGTTCTGAACACAAAAGCGTCCGCCTGCTGATGTCTTATACGTCTTTCTTTACACAGCAACAGATTTCGATGGAAAATCTAATGAGGACGAATCTAAAAAATCTCATTGAGCGAACGTGTTTGCGTTCGTGAATCCAATTAATTCCAGTGCTAAGCGATTGCTAAGGCTGTCTTATTTTCGAAGAATTGTCACCAAGGCACACTACTACCGTATACTCGTATTCTAGTTACCTACGTGATAGATAGAGAAGGTGAACACGTAAGTATACTCGTATTTAGCCTGGTGTGCTTATTGTTTTTCTGCCGTTCAATTGGGAGCAATGATCACCGTTGTGTACTGTGCACGTTGCTAGGGGTGCGAGCCTGCCAGCTCCCAGCACACAACAATTAAATTCTTAAATGCACCCAGTGAGTGCAAATGGTAGGTATTGGGTATGGTAGGGTGTTATATGCATATATAGAGAAATCATATACATATATGCATGAATGATGAATGATTTGTCTATGCATACCATAGCCATAGATATTTAGAAATCGGAGTTGCCGGTCCAGTAGTGGGATAATAAGAAAAGAGGCTGAGACGTTTGGTCTACTTGGCCCGTTACAAAGTATCGTAGTCAAAAACACGCACAAGTTGCTAGTTCAAACTCTTTCGAATATATATTTTTTCTTCGTCGTTTTACACTGTTTACCAAACAAGTGGAGCTGAGGCATAGCTCAGTGGAGATGCATATCCCAAAGGAGCAGCCGCAGCCAATGGAGCGGAGTAAGCCAGCGGAGCTGCCAATGGTGAGGCTATGTAATTGGCGGCCAAAGGAGCAGCAACTGGGGCAGCAACATATTTGGCAATTGGGGCAGCAGCTAATACTGGAGCGGCAGCGATTCCGTTGTAGTTCCTTGCGATCACCTGACTGCTGGTAGCGGTGACAACGCCTGGAGCGGCAACCACTGGGGAAGAGTATGCGAGTGGGGCGAGTACTCCTGGCTTGGCGACGGCGCAGGCAATGACGGCGAAGATAACGACGGTCTAAAAGGAGAAAAAAAAAATACAGAATCCTCTTTAGAAAAATGTCCTTTTAATACAAAGATGCTTAACTCACGTATTTGAACATGTTGTTTGGTTTTGTGGTTCGGAGATTGATGTGTTCCAAGAGGTGTGGCTTTGAAGTCTGCTTTGGTCACCAAAACTTCGAGACTTTTATACGAGTAGTATACGTAGTAGTACGTGATTGCTCAAACCAACTGCGAAGGCTCATTAAAATGCACTGCGTAGAAATCTTACTTTGGGTAAGGTATGGAATTTCGGTTGACCTTTAAGTGGTTTAAAATGTTATTTGCTTAAGTCTTATGGGTTCAGTGGCCTTGTCTTGTATTTTTTGTAAACATGTACTCTTTCTGGGGAAAAACGACTAGGATCCATTTAATATATTTTACCTATTAAGACGTCAACGATAATTGTAAGTATACCTTCGAAAGTGGTAATGCAATCTCAACAGCAATCCTATTACCACATTATGCGAGAGTTGAACAATGTCAGCAGCCAAAGGCAGTCAACATCGTGTTGGTTCAAATAGATATAGGTTGTTTATTTTACAACCTTCCGCCTCTAAAGTTCGAAGCATAAACTAATATTAAATAGAACCGCAGCTTCCGCGCACATACTCAACTAGTTGTCAAACTCAAACGCACCTGTGTTGGTATATCTGAAGGAACTCTGAGAATAAATCCAAATTCCAAAAAAGTGCTCTGTAGTTTCGATAGTATTTAGTATTTTTACCTATTGCGGTTCACACGCTCAATCAATCTTAACATATTAAGTGTCAGAAAAAAGATATTTTCTCGGTGCTTATTTTTGCATTTTTACTTTTTTAAAATATTAATAATTGGAAAAGTTGAATTTTGCTACATTTTGCAGTTGTGTACAAACTTTTCTTTCATTCATCATGTCAAGAAATGACGCCGCGAAAGAGAGTCGACGGCCGAAGAGAGTACAGTCATAAGAATAACAGTGTAACAGACAGGAAATTAAGAGAGAATTTCATTTGCAAAATTTGCGGAGGCAGCGTGACCGTTGTGCGACTAAAGTTGCAATTTGCCGCTTTTTTTGAGAGCATGCCACAAGAGGGCGCAATGTTCAAATGTTGTTATTTCCCAATAAATTCTTTTAAATGAACGCAGTTGCCGATCACAATACTATTATAGTTTTAAAGTAACCAATACTTGTATATATATAAAAACTAGCTGACACTGCGAACTTCGTACCGCCTAAAATCGATTCACTTATTAATATCCCTTTTGATAGTTGAACCTTTCTATTGAATGAATGGAACTTCCTTGGAATTAAATTAAGTTCAATGCATAGAAACGACTTTATAGATTTCCGGGTCGGCTTCTTGATCGTTTTTTTCCGCTCTAATGATTGAATTGAGTTGGTCCGGTCAGATTTTCTGAATCAACCAAAGCAGAATGTGGGCAATCGGCAATTTTCGCTTCTGCCATTACACAGACTACATCCAGAAACGCGATTGTCCAAAAACATTGTGCTTAACGATAAGGCCCATGATCGTTATGAGCTTTTGTTTGAAAAATCGTGCGGGGATATCATGTCGGTCGCTCGAAGTTTGCCCAGGAAGTAAGAATCACAGTTCGAATAATTTTTTTCCACTTCACATTCGATAATGGTAATCGTGTCTAAGACTAAGACATCTTCCTAGCTGGAACCAAATATATCCCATTGTCCATCCCTAAAAATTCCATTTAAATCAGTGGAGTGGTTTCGGAGATTGATAACAGCGCCACCTTTTGGGTGGCCACCAAAACTATCCTGAAATTTTCAGAAACAAAATCGACTCTGTGTAAAAGATGTGTAAAAGTTTGGTTAAAATCGGTTAAGGCGTTAAGGCGTGAATCGGTGACAAACGAACACAATTTTAAGGATCAATTTTTATATATATAGATAGATGGTATGAAAAGTTTGGACAAATTTTTTTCAGTTATTCGAAATTGGCAAGAGAAAGTTTTTACGAAAGAAAATTTTGGAACAACCCTCCGGAAAAGTCGAGAAATTGGAAAAATCAAAAATTGATTTTTTCTATGGAATTTTTTGCGCAATTTCAATAATAAATATAGTTCAACTTAGATTAGTTTTAGTTATCACTTCTGTCGCGCGTCCCGAGACGCATACATTTTTTTTTTTTTGTACCAAAAGAACATAAAAAGTTATCGAAACAATCGAATATAGCACATTAGTTTATGCTGATTTCAATACAGCATACTAAATACACTGTCATGCACTTCTCGGGTGTATGTTTAAATTGTGTGTTATTGAGAAGTAGGTATTAAACAGCATTAGAAATTGGCATTACAAATTTCCCACAACAAACACCCACAGCTTGATCTTCGAGCGACGACAATATGTCCACAATGCATAAAGAGTGGAAAACATTATGCAACACCCCTGCTTGGTGACACTGACAATGTTTTTAGATTGTTTGTTTGCAAAGTTTCTTATATTCGTGCTTCGCAAGTATTACATAGTCCACGGTTTGTTATAAAAATGCGGTTCCAAATATTCCCAAGCACTTGCTGTCGAAGTTGGATTTCATTTTCCATTTTGGATTTGTCAAAACAAAATACACAAAGATATTAGATAATGATAATACCTACTTACATATCTTAAATGAAATCAAATATCTGGAAGAACAAGGCCTGGAAATATGCGTAGACAATATAAAGTTTCAAGTTCATTTTGTATTAGGACTTGTAGTTGGTGACAATCTTTGTCTGAATAATATATTAGGATTTACGCGGTCCTTTAATAGTAAATATTTTTGCAGAGTAGATGTTGAATGCAATGATCCCATGAATACAGGGATTCGTGAGAATTGCATATTTAATAAAATCAAGTCTTTTCACGTTACAGATAATTTTGCTTGTGATGTAATGCACGATTTGTTCGAAGGAGTTTGTGTGTGTATGATATTTGCAATGTATTGCTTTTGTTAATTAAAGACAATGTTCTAACTCTCGAACAACTTAACAGAAGAAAAAGCTGGGGAAACCGATTGACGAAAATAGGCTTAAATCTATCAATTTAAAAATGACAGCTCGCGAATGTTGTACGTTCTTACATTTCTTGCCTTTAATTGTAGGTGATATAGTTCCCAAAGAAAACATGGCATGGAAATTATTATGCTTACTTATTGAAATGGTTGATTTTATTTTAAGACCAATCTTTCGGCCCGATACTGATATTAATACTTTACAAAATCTTATAAAACAACATCTTTTATTATACGTATCATTGTTTGGAGAGAGCTTAAAACCTAAACACCATTTCTTAACTCATTATCCTTCTGCGATTAAGAAATGTGGTCCTTTAAAACAGCTTCAGATTTGAGGCAAAGCATAGGCCATCCAAAATATATTCTAAAAGTATAACATCTAGAATAAATCCTTCACTAACACATAGTACAAAAGCATGTCTTAAATTTTCAGAATTTATCGTAAAATATAAAAAGGGAATTGATGTGACAGGAATTAAATACAACGATTTCACATATACAGACTTAAAAACACTTACTGATTCTAAATAAGTTGATGAATCCGATATAAAAGAAAAAAAAATTATTATTTATCCTCAAATATGAATTCTAACGTACATTTATTCAAAATAATTTTGTTTTTGACTAATGATATTGATCTTTATGTTTACTGTTATCCTATTGAGGTTACCAAATTTGACAAACATTTTCAGTCCTTTGAAATTGTCAAAAAGCTGTTTAAGTCCCAGAAAATAAAGAATATTTCCTATTTTACGAGTCCTCCCTTACATATTTATACAATAAATAACGGAAAATGTTATTTTAGAAATAAGCTTTTATAAAAAAATGTGTCAATAAAAGTACAATTATTCAATAAATGGAATTCGGTTGTTTTATTACGTTGCTTTATATGTATGTTTTTCCAGGTTCCACTTCAATCTTGATGGATGCAGTTAAATTAAAATGGGTTATAAGGTATAATAGAAAAAGTAAACAAATAAGCGAAATGAAAAAATATATACCTATAGGTATACAAGAATATATTTATTTAAATCATAAATAATTTGAACTCAAAGAGATTTCTATTTAATTTTTCCAACTACAATCACCTAGAGGAAATAGAATTGTATTTGATTTAAAAAGATGCTCACTCAAAAGTCTTAAATATTTTGAACTTAATTCAAACAGATTTCTGTTCAAAAATTTGGAACTAGATTCTGTTAGACGAACGTGTTAATAAGTAGTTTAATTCAAATAGGTATCTGATTATAAAATTTACATAGAATATATTTATTTCAAACAGAAAACGAGTTGATTCAATTGAAAACCTACTACAATGATGATTCAAAGTAGTAAAGTAATTCGAGTTTAAATTAAACAAAAATCCGTTTGGCACCAAATCATATTTGTTTGAATTTGATTTAAACACGAATGTGTTTAGTTTTTTTCTCGGTGTACCTACATACTTTTTTAATACCCTGCAGAGGAAGGTATATTCACTTTGCCAATACATTTGTAACGCCAAGAAGGAGTCACCGTAGACCTCATAAAGTATATAAATATATTCTGAATCAGGATCACATTCTGAATCGATTTAGCCATGTCCGTCTGTCTGTCTGTCTGTTGAAAGCACGATAGCGCCCAAAGTAACTGACGTAGGTGAATGAAATTCGGTGAAAGGGCTTCTTTTTATCGGCGTCAGGTTGGTATTGAAAGTGTGCTATGTCGGTCAAGTAGTTCTGGTACCTCCCATACAAAACCAATATTGGACCCATGTGCCTCTCTGTCTGTTGAAAGCACGATGGCGCCCAAAGTAATTGACGTAGGTGAACGAAATTTTGTGAAAGGACTTCTTTTTGTCGGCGTCAGGTTGGTATTCAAAATTGGCTATGTCGGTCAAGTAGTTCTGGTACCTCCCATACAAAACCAATATAAGACCCATGTGTCCCTTTTTCCGTTGAAAACACGATAGCGTCCAAAGGAATCAACCTAGGTGAATGAAGTTTTGTGAAAGGACTTCTTTTATCGTCGTTAGGTTGGTATTAAAAATGGGCTATGTCGGTCAAGTAGTTCTGGTATTTTGCATGACTTGTACGCAGTGGAGGGTATCAAAGCATCGGCCAGGCCGATGATAACACTTTTACTTGTTCAATCTGTGTTTCGATTTGCTCTATTTCTTTCAAATCATGAGATATTGGGCATCGACTTTGAGCCATATCCACAAAAAATCAACATTTTGTAAAATTGTTTTGTGCTATAAATATTTTTTTGCCGTTTGGGACAAAAATTTTCATACAATTTTTTGCAATTTTTTTGCGAGAAAGCTATGTACTCGTATGTCGGAAGTGGGACACTAATCGCAAGCAAAATTTTAATATTGGTTTGTTCCACCTCCATTGCATATTCGATATGATGTTATTAATGTTTTTTAAAGAGCGGCAGAGCGGCAAAAATCTGTGCGGCAGTCTTAAGCGGCAAGTATCCATTTATTAAGCAACAATTCTTGAGCGATTTGTGAAAATGTCGTTGTCGAGTACTGCTCGCCACAGTCTTTTACAAGAAAGTCGTTTCAACATTTACAGAATTATTTTAAGTTTAAAAAAAAGAAGATTTGGTGTTCATCCAATAAACCGAAAAAGATCAGGGGTTAGATTCTGTAAGGCGAAACGATCAAACGCCTCCGTGCGAGCGAATGATTTGCCCTATGTTACACAAGCAAATTTCTTCGTGCACACGAAAACGTTTGAACGTTTCGCCTTACAATCCATACAATCTTTTGATTTGCTGCTAGAAAAAGTTCGAATTAAAATAACAAAACGAAAGAAAGCAATTTCTGCAGAACAAAGGCTTGTTTTAATATTAAGGTAATTTAAAAAAAAAAAACACTTGCACCATAAGCCGTAACGCCCTCACATCAGCAAAACTGCCTACCACTTTTTGATTTCTTTGAATATAGGTACCTTAAAACAAAGCCGGAATTGCTCTAAAAGACAACAATCACCGAAGGAGATAAAGAAATGGAAAACGAATACGATTCAGATGGTGGAAATGAACTGCTCGGTGGTTAATTTGCTATGTTTGTCAATTTTCATTGTATGACGATTAAATTTGTTGGTAAAAAGTCCTGTTTTTTGCCCTAAAAAAGATACGAGCGTTATATCAAGATTAAGAACAATGTAGTGAAATACTCAAATATAGCCAAATATCTAGGTATGACTGTAGTAGGTACTGTAGATAGTAAACTGCGTTAAAAAGCAAAACAAAAGATGGGTTGCACATGATATACAGTAAAATATAGGTATTGGCTTGCCCAAGTGCCAAATAAGCACAAATATTGAAATGGTTGAAGATGAAATTTAAAAAGTTGCTCCAATGCAGAAAAGTAGGCTTCTCAACCACTTTAGCTTAGAAATAGCAGAACTATTAAATACAGATAATGTTATTAGGATATAAAGGCGCAACAAGGTTTTTGATTTATTAAAATTAGCTAAGGCATAGAAATAAGATATGTTCAGAAATCCGACAACCGGCGGATTTTAAACCTTATTGCAGAAGCATCCAAATTTTGAAACGAATTTATTTTCAAATAATCTTGAAATGTCAAAAAAAAAAAAAAGCTGCCAGCAGCTGAAAAATGTGATTTGAATACATTATTAATCCATTTTCTTATGTTTCTACATTAATAAAGCTGTTGTGTTGTGTCAGCACTCACTCTTATCGTGAATTTTCGTTCAAGTTTTTGGTACTGCTCTAGTTTCATTTTTTAAGCAGAAAAAATGCAAAAAATCATACGGGCCTTACAAAAATATTCTCTGGGGTTAGTCAAGTACACTGATCAGATCACTGCTATAGCATATAGGAGCTCAGAGAAAGCTAATTTTATAATTTTCTTATATTGACCCAAGTCTTTCTGGATTTGAGGACTAGATAATATCTGCATAAAACGCATTTTGAAACAACCTGTGCACATAGTTTAACGCAGGAATGATTCTTCGACTGTTAGCTGAGAGCTGAGTAGCAAAGCTGTAAAAATATAGCACACAAGTTTTCACATTTTCAACAATAAGTATCAATTTATATTTTCCATAAACATGCATCTTTTTACAACAGGAGCGGTGTTGAAGCGTAGCTCAGTGGAGAAGCATATCCCAAAGGAGCAGCAGCCAATGGAGCGGAGTATGCCAAAGGAGAGGCCAATGGTGCGGAATAAGCCAATGGAACAGCTAATGGCGCAGAGTGGGCCAATGGTGAGGCTACATACCTAGCCGCCAATGGAGCAGCAGCTAGAACTGGAGCTGCAGCAATTCCGTTGTAGTTCCTGGCAATCACCTGGCTGCTGCTGGCAGTAACGACTCCTGGAGCGGCCACCACTGGGGCAGAGTATGCGAGTGGGGCGAGTAATCCTGGCTTGGCAGCGGCGCAGGCAATGACAGCAAAGATGACAATTGTCTGTTAAAGAAGAAATTTATACTTGATACAATGTCCTTTACAGATATGCGTTAGTTTTTCTTACGTATTTGAACATGTTGAAGTTTTGTTTGTTTTTTTAATGCGATGTATTCGAAGAAGGCTTGAGGTGCTTTATATTTGCGGTACCATTTGCCGCCGCCTTATATAGTTGGCCTACAATACGTGATATGGATGCGCAACAAATATTCAACTACTGTTTTCGCTGCGCTGAAAGTGAATAAGTGGTGGAATGACCTCCAAAGACTAAATTTTATCAATTACTATGTACGTTGTGGTCGTCGGCTAGATTGTCATTAGTCGACCGCAGCGGCTTCTTATATTTTGAAAGTTGGGTGGGGTATGTATGTGGGGACGTTAGACTTATTGTGATGCAGTTTAATAAATATGCATGGACTTACTTGTTAGATTTTCCGCTCTTTCCCTTTTGAACCACAGCCTGCATAATCCGTTAAAAAATGTGCATGCAGATTTAAATCACTCGCTTATGCCATGGATTAGTCTTCATTAATATTTTGTTGTAATAAAACCGACGACGCCACCTAAGGTCAAGGGTATATATCACCTAATAGACTAACAATGTTTGGTTTGTCCAATGACAAATTTTCATGTGCTCGCTCTGCAAGAAACTCATTTAAAGCATGTTGATGAGCTTTCATGATTGATATAAAAGTATTGCTGTGGCGATAGCCCAAACAGATTTCAAACTAACAGCTCTTGGAATACATACCTTTCCAAGCCGTAAAACCTTTTCAACATGTTCAAATACGTGAGTTAAATTAAAGGATCTTTTAAATGGATACATTTTCTTACAGGATAACTTACTTTTTTCTTTTTAGATTATCGTCATCTCCGCCGTCATTGGCTGTACTGTTGCTAAGCCGGGAGTACTCGCCCCACTCGCATATTCTGCCCCAGTGGTAGCCGCTCCAGGAGTTGTTACTGCCACCAGTAGTCAGGTGATCGCCCGAAACTACAACGGAATTGCTGCAGCTCCAGTTCTAGCTGCTGCTCCATTGGCGGCTAGGTATGTAGCCTCACCATTGGCCTACTCTGCGCCATTAGCTGCTCCATTGGCTTACTCCGCACCATTGGCCTCTCCTTTGGCTTACTCCGCTCCCTTGGCTGCTGCTCCTTTAGGTTATGCTTCTCCACTGAGATACGCTTCGAATCCACTCCTGTTGTAAAAAGTTGCATGTTTATGGAGAAAATAAATGGATATTGTTGAAATTGTGTTGAGCTTTGTTTTGGTATTAGGGAAAAGTTATCCTTCACATCTTTGCAATCAGAAAGTCAACGAGGCTTTAGATCTGCTCACAGATATTGGTTGCACAATTATTCAACTGTTTTTGTTTAGGTTGTTCCAACAATTGCTTTATGCAAAAAAAAAATCGAAATGCTTAAACATCAGCACAGTAATGTAAAATTACAAAATTCCTCTTGAGCGAGTTTATGACATATGGGTAACTAGGGAGTCTTTATCATTCATAATAATCCAGCCTTATTGTGAGTTTCGCCCGAACAATATTCCACCCGAAAAAATTACATTTCTGAACAGAAATCTGTTTTTTTTCGGGTGGAATATTGTTCGGGCGAAACTCACAATAAGGCTGATCATTTCTTTTCAAAAATGGTGGGTTCTTGCACAGAAGTACCGAAGGAAAAATTACCACTACATAAAAATTTTGCATGCATGGCTCTTAGAGATAACGACTATTAACAACTACAAAATTAGGAATACCACATACCAACTGAGGAGTAAATGTTGTCCTCAGTGTGGGTCAATAACCTCCCTACCATGTGTCGGTTTCCGCCGGATTACTTACCCGACACCTAAAAGAATGTCCCGTGCTGTTTATGCTCCGGACTAACTAACCAACACCATCCAAATGAGACATATTCAAACTTTAGTTCATTGTACTAAATTCCATTTTATTTGATCGAAACAACTATTATTATAAATATTCACTTGTTCGTTTTATTCTTCTTTGTTTACCTACATTACGGTTTAAATTATAGTATAGGTAAATTCAATATGGTGCTAATTTAAGGCTCAAGGTGTAGTGTTGGCGAGTATGCGTCGTTCAAGAACCAAATTTAGGTATAGAAACAAAAAAAAACAATTATGTTGGGGAAAAAAAAAATAAGGCAACTACGTTGGTTAGTCGCAAGTTTAAATTTTGTTTGGTACCCGCGTGTTAATATCAAAACTACAAAAAATTGTAAATATCATGAAATATCATAAATATCGTCAGGCCTGCCGAAGTGAAATCCAGATGATGGCGCTAAATGTAACCACCCAAAAAAAGAAAATGTTTTTTTTTTCTCTATCCACACGCAATCCCATGAAAAATTTAAAATTACGGCATTTAACCAACCGGGTATTTACTTTTGAGGGAAAACCAAAAACAAAAACACAGACGCACCAAAAATCTACACTAACATTAGCTATAATGAATTATCATTGATATTATTATTAATTTTTATGCCCTCCACAGGAAGGTATATTCACTTTGTCATTACATTTGTAACGCCAAGAAGGAGTCACCGAGACCTCTGTCTGTTGAAAATACGATAGCGTCCAAAGGAATCAACCTAGGCAAATGAAGTTTGGTGAAAGGACTTCTTTTTATCGGCGTCAGGTTGGTATTGAAAATGGGCTATCTCGGTCAAGTAGTTCTGGTACCCCCCATACAAAACCAATTTTAAATGACTTGTATGCAGTGGAGGGTATTAAAGCATCGGCCAGGCCAATGATAATACTTTTACTTGTGTTCTTTTTATATGATCAAAAATAAAGACATTCACAAACACATGGCGGCGCTGGATCGAGGGTCGTGAGGGAGACTTCCTTTAGCTGGGATGAACGCCTTGATCCCACAGGTGCGCTCTCGTATTGCTGGGAAAGCTCGGTTGGTGTTTAGCTCTTCTTTGAATTGATTAATTGCACGATATGGAGCGGGGTTACCACTGGTGGAGATTAGCTGGTTGAAGTTCACTTTTAGTTGCCCCGGCTGCAAGGGGGTAGTTTCACTCAACTAACTTGCGATCACTAGTTCAATATTGTACTGGGCGATATGGTGATTTAAATGCACGCCCGAAATTTTAAGGTTTTGCTGTGTGTTTTTTTTTTTATTTTCCCATTGAGTAAATTCGGCGAACAGTTTGTGCGGGGGAGTTTTTTTTCGTTTTGCTGGGAGACACCACGGAAATATTGGTATAAATTTTATCTTTCGGACTATGTGAGAGAGTTACTTTAACTCCATTTAAAAATCAAATTTATGATCCGCATTCCAAAAAAAGTAGAACAGGTACTAGGTACCAACAGCAATGCCAGCTCACAAGTGTGATTTAGAACTAGTAATATCGTATATCTATCTATATATATAAAAGAGAGTGACGTTAGTTACTACGTTTATAACTCAAGAACGCCTGGGCCGATTTCGATGATTCGCATCAATTCGGACTGGTCTCCGACCAAACAAGAAGAATACCCAAGAAAATTCCAGAAAAATCCCGGGGAAAAAAATTATGAAAAAAATACATTTTCCCATACATTTTGTATGGAGCGATTTTACGACGCCATTTTCACGATAGATGACGTTTATGTTTACGTTACGTTGTGACAATTTTTGGCGACAAATATTTTTGCACCAAATTTGTGTGACAATTGTGCGCTTGAGCTTGCTTTATGAACAAAATTTGTGTAAGGTAAGGTGATAGGTAATAGTAATTTTTTTAATAGTCAAATACGTAAGGTGATCACAAAATATCTGTACAAATTTGGCATCACTTTGTTATTCCAAAGCATAGTTTTGTTGTCAGTTGTCATTTGCACCAAAAATTCAAGGTAGGCTTCATATAATCTTATGGGGTATTCGATTGGGCGCTCTCAGAGCACTTTTTTGCTCTTAGAGCAATTTTTATGTTCGTTTGGTACAAAAAAAAAGCAATCTTTTTCAGATTTCAGAGCGCTTTTGCGAATCTGGATTTTTTCTCAGATGTGCTTCAGATTTACCAACACATTTACGTTTGAGTTTGTGCACGCTTTCGTGAAATTTTTCAACTGCAAAGAAAGGCATTGCATCGGGTGGATCTATTTTTGTGAATTATTTATGTACAAATGTTTAGAAATCAATCTGGGCGAGCATATTGAATGTTTTCATATAAAATTTAACAAGTGAATGGAAAGCGCTTAGAAAAGTGTCGAAGGCTAGACATATTCCAATCAAACAAATATCAACACAAAGAGCAAGTGACGTTTTTATGTTCGATTAGACACACGGGAAATCTGAAATCTGAGAGAGAATCTCAAGAAGCCCAATCGAATACCACATTAATATTATAAATGCGAAAGTCAGAATGTTTCCTTTTCACAGCCGCAAACCAATTTTTATAAATTTTGGTAGCTATAGGGATAGATGGGACCTCTGGGAATGACATAGGCTACCTTCAAAACGTGAAGGGGATGAAGTTTCTCAAGTTAGGGATAGTAAAATTCATCATGGGTATCTATAGTTTTGGTAAGAAATAAATACATTTGCTGCGTATTTTACCAATTTAATTTGTATTTGTAGGGCTGATTGGTTGGATTGAAAGATAGGATAGTTTTGGACCAGATAAGTGGCGGTGTTGTTGATATGAATATTTTAATTGAGTTACTCGAAGTACCAATTCTACGCAGACGAAGTTGCGGGTACCAGCTAGTAAATATATAAAACAAAGTGATGTTAGTTACTACGCTTATAACTCGAGAACGCCTGGACCGATTTTGATGATTCGCACCAATTCGGACTGGTCTCCGGCCAAACAAGAAGAATACTCAAAAAATTCCCGAAAAATCCCCAAAAACTCCCATACGTTTTGTATTGAGCGATTTCACGACACCATTTTTATGATAGATGACCTTTATGTTTACGTTACCTACATATTTTTTTCCCATAATTTGTTGCAACAATTGTTTTTGCACCAAATTTGTGTGACAAATTTTGTTTTTGTAGCAATGTTTTTTGTAACACATTAAAAACGAACATGATTTCAAATGCTGCTTCCGGTATTGCCAGAATATGGCGTTGTGTGCATCAACGTTTGGCAGCTGATTCATTTGCACAGTCTTTCAATTGCATACTATTGTGCTAAAAAGACGTGCGTTGCGATTTATCAGTATTTTTTCCAAGTTTTATAAAATTTTTATCAGTTTTTGACAGTTTTTGTAATTCAATTTGATTAAATATATTGTTTTGAACCGATTTTTTGTGAAAATTACCAGCGAAAAGTGATTTCATGGAGGTGAGTTCAGTTTGATGAAGTTCACACTGCGAATGGTTATGTTCGTGTGCATCGACAATCAGTCCGAACGTTAATTTCGGATTGTGCAATTAATTTTTAGGTGGTTTACTTTTAAAATCCAGTCTATATTATTTCTGTAGTTTTGTAAGCTCAACCGAGCTTAACAAATGGCGTGTAAAAAAAAGAGATTTTCTAAGTTCTTATTTTTACTTTTTGAAAATATTAAGAATTGAAAAAGTTGAGTTTTACTACATTAAATTTTATCTACGCAAACTCTGTAAACTACAAACTATGATTCAGGAGAATACTTTTATTTCATTCATCCTGCCCGTACAAACGACGCAATGAAAGAGAGTCGACGGCAAAATGGATTACATATACAAGAGTATTATAGTGAAAACATGATACTCTTATGACTTTTCACACGTGTTCACAAATCACAATTTGCTTTAACATTTCACTGTTCACAGCAAAATTTGCTTGGGAATTGGGTAGGAGCGCAGAAGCTTAGTTTATGAACAACATTTTGTGTAAGGTAAGGTGATAGATGATGGTTTTGTAATATTCAAATACTTTCGGTGATCACAAAATAACTGTACGAATTTGGCATCACTTTGTTATTTCAAAGACAGTTTTGTTGTAAGTTGTCATTTGCACCGAAAACTGAAGGTAGTCTTGATATAATCTTAATATTATAAATTCGAAAGTCAGATTGTTTCCTTTTCACGGCCGCAAAACCAACTTTTATTAGTTTTGGTACCTATAGGGATAGATGGGACCTCTGAGAATAATGACATAGGATAAGAATATTTTAATTGAGTTACTTGAAGTACTAATTCTACGCAGACGAAGTCGCGGGTACCAGCTAGTCTATTTATAAAAAAAATGTTGCACCTTCTCAACGAAAAAGGCGATCTTTTTAACAAATCCTAAGTAGTGCGGAGTTTTCATAAGCGATCAGACCGACAGAGTTATTAACAGCAGCCTAGGGGACTGTACGATTATGAAAAGCCTATCTCCTCCTTGTGGTGGAAAAGACCGAACTCATTCTGTTTACTAGGAAAATTAAGGTGCCAAAATGGGACCCACCGAAGCTTTAAGGCGTCCGACTTAATCTTTCGACCGAGGCCAAGTGTGGTTCACCTCCAATTTGAACTGGAAACGGAATACTGAAGAAAGAATGAAGAAACGAATTAATGCCTTTTATGCATGTAGAAAAACCTTTTGGAAAAACTGGGACTTAGAACCGCACATTGTGCACTGGCTGTACACCGCGATTGTGAGACCCATTCTTACCTACGGTTCAGTAATCCTATCTTAAGAATCTCTGAACAAGGTGCCGGGAATTGCTTGATTGGGTATAACAGGCGCATTACTGTATATTATCTCCAAATGCAAACCAATCTTTTTTATTGTTGTTCATCAAATTTGCTGAAATCCCCCTTTTTTTTAATTATGTATAAATATTTTTTTTCTTTTCTCGATGACGAAAAGTTCGGAAAATAAATAAAATAAAAACGGTGCTTAATCTTAGATTTTGTCCTTATGACTCAGCCAGTAATTGGCCTTATGCTGCCTTACCAAAGCGTCATAAGGCCAACTTGTTTTGAGACATAAGACCAAATATAGCTTTTCATATTTTTTAAATAAAATACGTACCTATGTGGGTATGACCAAAGCGTTATTTTTTTTTTTTTGAATTTGAGAATATATGCGATTAGTCGGAGGGGATTGTTCCCAATGCAACCCCAATTCTTGGATTTGCTGTTTCGTGGTTGGGGTAGTTACAAGGTTGGGTGTATGCAATGTTGATTATGTTCACGTTTCGCATGCTTTTAAATAATCACCGCATAATATTAAAAAAAAAATAATAATTTATAAAAGTTAGTTTATGTAATAAAATTATTGCCAACAATTTATTAAAAATGAAAGGTTATTCGTTTTTAAAGGTAATATTTTTTTAAGTAATACACTTATTTATTTTTTTAAATTTATTTGTTTATTTTTATAATTTTTAGAAAATAGTTTTTTATGCGATAAGTTATATATAAAGCACACATAACGCCACATCACGTATTATTTAATGCTTGATTTGCACGCACCATCTCAAAGCAAAAAAACCCGCATAGGGATGAATCGATACAAGTAAATACAAGTACATACTCGATACTTTTGATTCGATACCAAGTATTTTGGGAATCGATAACTTTGGTTACGATACCAAGTAAGTATCGCTTAAAAGTACTTACTTACTTACTTAAGGTGGCGCTACAGTCCGGGGTGGACCTGGGCCTCAACCAACAAGCGTCTCCAGCTAGCGCGATCTTTAGCTAGCTGTCTCCAGTTTCGCACGCTAAGTTGGTTAAGGTCCCCTTCCACTTGCGTGCACCACCTGAGTCGCGGTCTTCCTCTACTGCGCCTTCCCTCGGGTATGGATTCGAAGATCTTAAAAGTACTTGCCTCGAATTAAAGTCTCACACTTTGACTTAAAACCCAACCTAGTTTCACACAAATACTCAATGTTCATGCAATTTTGTATTCCTCTTCAAACAAAAAAAAAATCACACACTTTCCGCATAAACATTTTTGCATTACTTAAACACATACAACACGCATTTTACACCTCTTTACGCACACTCTTACAGTCTTTATGAATTATTTTACAAAATTAATTTAACTCTCTAGGAATATGCGTTTAGTCATTTCCTTCGAACGTAAAGTCGTTAGTTCTTAAGTCCTAAATCTTTTGTCGGTTATCAGTGGTGAGTTTGGTCGCTTCTGATCAATCGTTTCAAAATTGGTATTAATAAATTAATAATAAAGTTGCCACGACTAGCAAAAGATGTTTTAAAGAAGTAAAATACTCCGGAAATACTTCCAATTTGCATCGTTTCATCCCTAAACACGGAACTATCGGGTCAACCATACCTACCCACAAAATTTCATTGAAATTGGTTGAGTGGTTTTGGAGATCGACAAAAGCGTCACCTATCGTGTCCAAAACTATTCTATCTTCCCAGCTGGAACCTAACATACTTATCCATGACCTATCTACCAGTTCTAAAACTATCCTATCCTTTAACCTGCAACCAACCATACACCAACATCCACAAAATTTTATTGAAATCAGTTGAGGGGTTTCGAGTAAGTTGACAACACTATAAAAATGCTCTATATGCGCACAAATGCAGGCATGTTCACTAAAATGCCTATAACTCATGGAACAATACATATACAAAGACGAATTTCCAATACAAATAAATTTCAAAGTTTATTCAGAATGAAATGTTTACCTTAAAATATTAAAGAAAATAGCCCATCGAACTAACTTACTATTTAACTGATTCTTGCATAATATGTTATAGCTTGTTAATAAAGACAATTATAAACCGACTTAAATTTTTTAATTTTTTTCATGTAAAAGTAAAGGCAAGTTTAGGGAAAAAAAGGAGAACTTTATTCGAATTTAGGGAATACTAGCTGTACCCGCCCGGCTTCGCCCGTGCAAAATGTGGTTTCAGAATAGTTGATGGAAAAAAAATTTAAGAAATGTACTGTCTTCCAGGGGACACAATTTTTTATTTCTTTTGATAATCGCTGGAAGGAAAAATCAAAAAATCATCGAAAGACATTGTGGAGGTATATAGATCTAAAAAAAAACTCCCGAAGGCTGAGTCTGAGTGGACAATGAAAATGAAAGAAAATAATTTTTAGTTGATTAACTAACTTTTTTTTATTAATGTGACGATTCTTTGTATACTATGTTAGCGGTTTTGTTTCTATCGGCTAAGATAGGTAGAGATATTTCCTGCATTAATTACCCTGGAGCACGCTTCATATAACTGCCCGTGCGTGAAGCAATTCTATATTAAATCAACTCCCGCTTTTCTTAAAGTTTGTCCCTGTGCCTTATTGATTGTCGTGGAAGACAAACATTAATAGGAAATTGAATCCGTTTAAACTGAAATGAATAACTGCTGGTAATTATTTGTAGCCATTCTTGTTATAAACACCGTTTCTCCTTTACCACACCCAGTTAAAATGAACGCCTCCATAAAGTTTTTCTGTAACGATATCACTCTTAATCTGGTTCCATTACAAAGCTCTGGGGGCATTCAAATTGCGATAATGGGACCTCGAACTTTTAATTCAATTTTATGCGCTCGAATGCTATTTAAAAACTCGAGCGGCTAATTTACTGCCTCATCTTAATCGCTCTTTTAGCTTTTTTTGAAAGGCAAAATTCCCGCGAAATGGGTACCTAATTTACCCACGATCTGGTATCAGTGCACTGATACCTATAAATATTTGACATTTCTTTCAAAAATACTTTTTTCTTTGTAAGCAAAACAGAGATAAACAAACCTTTCCTATATATTTGACATTTCATTTATGGGTTTCTTTTTTTTCTTAACAAACCAAACAGCACACTGCCTCTGTCTGTCTCCCTCTCCCTTACAGGAGTAATAATAAGGTTAAAAGAGATATCAATATACTGCGCGGTTAGTATGTTTGATTTGAGAGTGAAGTGCAGCAACGGCTAACCCCCCAAAACCCAATTGTTTACAATGTTGTTTTTGTAATTGCAACCCCCATCTGTACTGTGTACTACAAAAAAAAGCATGTTGGTAATGGCCGACCGCTAATCGTCTTGCTTTAATGGGCATCGCGGTGTTTAATTGTTTTGTGTTTCGTATTGAACTTGTTTAATATTTGTGGACGTTTTGATTAAATAAAACAAATTGTCAAATACACATAGAAAATACCGAATTCTCGCATTGAAGTCCACTGCTTAATGGCACCAAATTCGTTTCATAATTTTTTTTGTTTTAGTTATCTTTTCTTCTTCGCAATTTGCGTGTGTGTATGCTTATAATTGACATGCAAGCATGAGGTGTATAGGTCGCTTCTCGCTTTAGGCTTGGATAAACATTTAATGAGATGCCATCTCTCTCCTTCCTACTAAACAGGCTATACACATACACACCTCCGTTTTTGCAGAGCGGAGAGTAGAAAATAGTTCTTATTCTTACCACTGCACATGCACACTCCACAGAATAAATCGTTTCCCTTCTTATTACCGTTACGATTTGATATTTCTTTTGCGGGATTTCATTTTTTTCTTAGCAAACCAAACTGCATCTGTCTGTCTCTCTCTCCGTCACAGGAGTAGATAATAGATACTTTTTTTTTGTAAACAAAACAGAGTTAAACAAACCTCCCCTTACAGTGTTATTAGCAATCTCTCTTCATTTATCCCACGAAGCGTGGTAATTTTTCCCCTTTCACTGTAATTAAAATCCAGTTTTTGAAAGCAAAATTTGTATTACACGGAAAGAAAATCAAGTTAAATTAACCTTTAGAATAAAAATCGCAGTTTGTAACACTGCTATGATTTTTTTTTGTACCAGAAAACTTTTATAGAAGACGATTTACATGAGCTGTTTTTTATAGACAGTCAGTGCATTGATAATCATGGTGAAATACAGGTGTTGTGGTAGAATTTCACCAAAAATTTATAGTTTGAATGTTTTTTTGTTAGATTTCCGAAATTCCCACGATTTGGTGCATTATCCCTTTATCCACGGAAGTCTTTTCGGACATCGAAATTCCCATGAAAAGGAATAAATCCCACGATATAGGAACACTGCTACCCTACATATTTGACATTTCTTTTGTTGGCTTTCTTTTTTTCTTAGCAAAACAAACAGCAACTGCCTCTGTCTGTCTTCCTCTCCGTCACAGGGGTAATAAAGGTTAAAAGAGATGTCAATATTTTGCGCGGTTAGTATGTTTGATTTGAGTATGAAGTGCGTATCCACTAACCCAGGTGAAAATCGTAGAAATATTTCAAATTTTGCTTATTTATTTAAAAACCTTTTAAGTTATCGAGATAATGGATATCCTAAATTGTACTTGCAGATGTCCTTTATAAGCTGGTACTTAGTATATTTAAATGCTCCCAGTATTTTCGAACGCAAAGCGTTGCAAAGAAAAAATCGAAGCGAAACGAAAAAAAAAATTACTCTTGTCCAATTTTTTCCGGAATTTATAGAGATATAGAGTTAAGAAAAAGTGGAGATTGTAGGCCTAAGTATCCTCTATAAGCCTGTGAAAAATTCACCAGAATATATTCAGCAATTTCTAAGATTTTTGCATTTAAAGACATGCAGTCAATTTCAATTTTAGTCGAACAGAACTACACCAATTTTATTTATATGTAGAGATATTGCCTTTGCTGTTAAAAAAAGGGGAACACAGTCTTCACAGTCTGGGACCACTGGGCCTGCGTAAACTATTTTCCATGCATTATTAGTTATTATTAGGTATTATAACTTTACTAGTAAAGTTTGTGGTCGAAAATCGACCATACCTTATAAGTACGTGATACTAAAAAACATACCACAATTTTCTTTGTTATTGTTTTTTTTTTTTAAACGAAAGCAGCGACATCTAGATATCGAAAAAATACGTAGATGAGCTGCTCCATCGGAAACAGGTTCTGATCTAAGATGATTTATATTTGAATACGTTGCTATGGTGATAAATTGATTGTCATCAAAATCCTATCAATTAGCTGTTTTGTATGGGAAATTCATAACTTAATTTTACCATCCTTAATGGCGGTATATTATATCCACGATTTTTGTTGCACATCTATGGCACAGTACCCTTCAAATAACATAGTTTAATTCTACTCATTTCATAATAAGTATGTACTTAAAAAGTGTACCGAAACTTTTGATTTTCACGTATTAATATAATGATTGTTTCATAAATAAATTATACAAACAAAAAAAGCTACCAGGGGCCTAACTCTGTAATTCAATTCGAAAGTAAAAACTGTTCGAAAGTTGTTTCCGATTCTAATTTCAAATGTTACTCTGTATAACTTTCGAATCGAAAGGAAATGTTGCAAAGAAACTTTTGCAACTTTCGAACAAATGTTCCGAGACTGGAGCTGTTTTTGGTCAAAAATTACATTTTAAATTCACAAAAAGTGAAAAAAATTCGTTTTTGATTATTTAAATTTATTAGTTGATATTTGAATGTCACTATGGATATACCTAGATACAGTTGCATTGTGGTTTAATGAAGAAATTTGTGCTGAAGAAAGGATTCAAAGGAAGATGGTTAATATCTTCCACAGATTATTTAAAGTTCTCCGTGCGTCCGCATTTTTAAATAGCCCTTTGATAAATCCGGACGGGAACACTACACATAAAATCAATTAAAATTTTAAATTTATTTTGTTTTGTACGGGTGGGACAAAAGAAGTCATGTTGTTTGGCTCTCATTTTTTTCTAAATGAAAAACTTCGATTCTGTTGTCTGATTATGTTTCTTTAGGGCTTTAGGCTAATATTCTCTATACAAAATTTGATAGTTTATGTACGAAGTGTTAAATTATTTACATGACACAATAGTCGGTGTTTTTTTTAAAGAATTGCCCTGAACTCACTAAGACACACTAGCAAAATGCCAGATTGAAATGTTGGTTGTATTGTTCGAAATAAAATTAGCGCTAGGTATGTGTAAAATTTAATTGAAATACATATTGATTTGGCTTATTAAAACATTCATTTTTATTAAAAAAAAGAAAAAAAAACAACAAAAAAATAGCAACAGAAAACCAAATCCCACATGTCGTGGTATCGACCACTATTGGTGCAACGTATTTCATTGAATAGAGCAATTCTCAATTGGGGGGCAATAATTCTCTCGGTTTTTCTATGAAAAACCAGGGTTCGGACTATACTCCTATCATGGTAGATCTACATACTTCACTTTTCGCAACATCTCTTAAATCTAATTCGTCACTCCGCTTGGCTAACAAACTACTTACATTTTTTTCCCAGATATAGATCAGTCAGAGAATAATAATTATGTGGCAGCACTGATTATCGAATATTTGTTTTTGAAATAAACTTTTGGCGTTTTCGATTGAAGAAAAGAAGTGCCCTTTCTATGAAAAGAGCAAATCTAGAAGTGCTCTTTCTATGTATTCTATGTTTCATTAAAAAAAAAGTGCACTTCCAGATCCAGGTCAATTCTTAACACGAAAGAAGCGTCCGGAATATTTTGATAGAATTGCCCTGAACTCACCAACACACACTAGCAAAATGTCAAATTGATATGTTGTTGTGTTATTAGAAACAAATTTTTCGCTTGTGATCCGAAAATATACAATTACGAGTGCAAAATGTAAACTTAATATTATAATATATTGATTTGGTCCAACGAATTTTATTGAAAAGAGCAATTCTGAACTTCGGGGCACTTCTCTCGGATCTAGCCATTTATGTGGTATTCGATTGGGCTTCTTCAGATTTGCTCTCAGATTTCAGATTTCGTGTGGCTAATCGAACACAAAAACGTCACTTGCTCTTTTTTTTGTTGATATTTGTGCGATTGGAATATGTGTAGCCTTCGACACTCTTGTAAGCGTTTTCCATTCACTGGTTAAATTTTATATGAAAACATTCAAAATGCTCGCCCGGATTGATTTCTAAACAATTGTACATAAATAATTAACAAAAATAGATCCACCCGATGCAATGCGTTTCTTTGCAGTTGAAATATTTCACTAAAATGTAAACAAACCCACTAGTTGTCAAACTCAAACGCACGTGTATTGGTAAATCTGAAGCAAATCTGAGAAAATATCCGGATTCGCAAAAGTGCTCTGAAATCTGAAAAAGATTGCTTTTTTTGTACCAAACGAACATAAAAATTGCTCTGAGAGCAAATAAAGTGCTCTGAGAGCGTCTAATCGAATACCACATTAAACTCGCAGGTTATGTATTTCACGCTACCCAACAAAAGTTCGTCTAAGACGAGTTAAAACATTTCGATTCAATAAAACCACAGTTGAAGTGTTAAATAATGAGTGGAGATCTTTTTTTATCTATGATTTAAACAAAATGGATCAAAAAGACTTATTAAAGTTTTGGCTTTCCTTAAAGGAGCATAAAAATACTCTCGAAGAATTCATGTTTCAGAATTAAATAGAGAACGAGTTGTAACCTTAGCTATTTTATCGCACAGTATAGTGGAGCGGACGTAAGAGAATTCCAAAATGAATTTTGGTAAAAAAAAATCCGAAACAGATTAAACGAAAAAAAGGAACACTTAAAAATCGAATGTTCTCGAGATTTTTATTGGAAAATTGAAAAGATGCTTATGTTTCACCGCTTAATTTAATAAAATTTGTAAAGCAATATAAATTTGTTGATGGCAAATTTGTTTTAAATACATACCGGCGTATTAATAAGCAAATGTGCACAAGTTAATTAGCTAGTAGACATCAGATAGCATATAAAATTTTGACGTAACCTCTGAATAACGAGTTGATAACTTTTACACAGCGTTTATTATAAGGCGAATAATTTTTAACGTTTATTGAAATCATTATGTAAAATTAAATCGTTATATAAAAAAAAATATGTAAGAAATGCAATGGAGTCTTTTTAATAAATCTAAAAATCTACTTAACAAAATTTGGTTCTACTTCGCTTTTTCTTTTCATGTACTTCGAAATAGGTACGTTTTCAAAAGTCCGAACCCTGTGAAAAACTCCATAATTTCTCAATATTTCCACCATTGAAAGTGTGTTCTCTCACGATCAGTCACCTTATGCATAAACCAAGTACCTATTAAATTTAATTTAATACTTCTTAGTTTGCGGCGGGAGCTAGCGGTCTATTTAATCTTTAGTTTATGAAGAAGTAGGTACGCAGCGTATAAATTCTGACAAAGGGGAGCAATGAAGAACGATCGCGGGTGCCGGGTGGAGTAATTGGAGAGATGATTTATAATCACCCCTATCGAGGTATCCGTTCGGAACGGAATTTTGTCCAATTTGTACGAAATCGGAGAAATTCCATTCGAGGTATCCGTTCCGATTCAACTTTCGGAAAAAATCTCCGATGATGTGTAGCACCTTGTCGCATTGCGTGGAACTGCGTTATACGACTAACTTTTGACAGCTACACAGTACATTTTTTCCGAAGCTCTCCGACAACTAATTGTTGCGGAATATTTTAATGTGAAATGAACGCGTTTACGCGCTCCATTTATTTTGTTCCGAAACGGAGACTTCGAACGCAATTTCAGTTCCGATCAGATTTAACTTTCCGATCGGAATTTTTCCGAACGGATACCTCGATAGGGCTGAATATGCGAATAAAATGCATGACATGCGAGTTTTGAGTTTGTCTGAATGGAGTGAGTCTGTGTATGTCCTATCTTCTATTCTATGTCATATCGTAGGTAGGTACCTAGGATCACGTATGTGGCGTCTGCGAAACCTACTTTCTACACCTGTATCGCTGGCCATGACGTTAACGAAAGCGACTTTTCTGCACCCAGGAACTCTGACTCATTACCTCTTTTCATTTCCAGTATCGTTCATGCGGCACTGCAAACTGCACCAAGGCACAGAGCATATTCCACATAAAAACCAACACAACTTACGAAACAAACACTTTAATTAAAACAAATTCACTCGTCATACGGGAATACTACATTTCTACTCTAAAATAATTATCTTTCACAATTGCTGTGGAAAACATTTGTCACTTTCATATTCTTGTACGAAAAAAACACTGCGCTCCGTCAATACTTGCCCGAACATCGATCCCAAACAATCCTTGCAGATGGTCCAAAAGAGTATATGTCGCCAATAATGGTCCTTCTAGCACGTACGGCATCCTCGTTGGATCCAAACACGATTTGGTAGTCATATCCGCTATCTAAACAAATTACGTTCAATTGGCGAAAGCCACCGTAATTTAGCAACGCATGCTCCACCTGGTACGGCGTCATAGTCGACACATTCCTCAAGACAAGCTTCGATGAGTTTTTAGATTCCCTTACACGAATTTGTCCCAAACCGTTAAGTGCAAATAGTTCGGGAAGACTGCAAGTATAAAAAAATCAGTATATTATATATCCATCAGTGTTTCTGTTAATCTCACTTTCGAATGGCTGTGCTCATCAAGGCGGGATTGGTGTACTGCATATAGGCGAATCCTCTAGACTGCCCGGCAAAATTCACCTTAAAACGTAATAAATATAACTCACCCAACTCGCAAGCAACGTTCACGATTTGTTCTGCTGTGCAGTTTTCGCTGATTCCGCTTAGAAAAATCTGAAAAATTATTACATATTATTTAAAATCCTGTTCTGCTCGTATGGACATAAAAAAACTGACCTCTCCAGCGCACGTGAATAAATCCTGGAGAATATTCTGTGGCAGAGAACGGTTATTTCTTAGGAACTTCGTACCGTTCTGCTGGTACGTTTCGAAAAAGCTGCCATGTATAAGTTCGACGAAGCTCATCTTGATTGTCCTTCTAAAGTTTTATATCTATGTCTGTTATTGAAATTAAAACTGTAAACTGCAGCGCAACCTTCTCATCACAGAAGTGCAAAACGAAATGACTGATTAAATGAGAAAGGAGATCGGGAAAAAATAAATTCAAAAATTATGACGTGTCGTTCAGTTTCCCCAGAACCAAAATTCGGGGGTTGACTTGTCGACGTCGACAAGGTCAACACATTTGGGTTTCTCGTTCGGCGCTGTGTGGAGGGATTTATCTTATTTGCTTTGGTTTTCATTTTCGTGTATTTTAAGGTACCTACCTACCTGCAGCTACATGGTGCTGTATACTGTACTGATACCTGAACCTGAAATTAAAGCTTAAACACTGACAAAATGACAATAACAACGACAAAGAAAAATTCTTTGCAATTATTGCAAGCGCTGGTGATTTTAGAGATTTTTTTATTCATCAGGAATTGAACAAATAGTTTGGCGTGTGGCCTGTGGCCGATGGCCGCTGGCGCTGGGTGCGCCTGCGTATTACCTATACACACAGCCACAAGCACAAACTATTGTGTTGAGGCTTGAAGAGTGTGGTGGCTGGTGGCTGGTTGGCTGGTGGCTGACACCAGTGTTGCCATTCTGACCGGATTCCGGTTATATCTGACCGAAATCTCTGCACTCTGACCGGAGAAAATTTTTAAATCCGGTCTAACCGATTTCTAACCGGAACGAAAAAATTCTTTAACCGGAAAAACCTTTTTTGACCGGAAAAATAATATTGTTCTATGACTAGATAAAGGATAGATTTCTAAACTTTGAATAATACTTGGGCATACTTAATGAACGCACTCACAAGTTCATACAGAAACCAGTCTCATTTGAATACTCCCACCAACTGTGACTGGGTGTGTGCATTCAAACAAGACCGAAGTAAAGACGTTTTAGCATATTTTGCAATTTCTTTGTTGGTTTTACGAGTTTCAAACGCCGAAGTGGAGTGAAAAGTTCCTTTTTCTGCAAAACATTGTGATGCAAAGCTTTTCAATGAATTGTTTGGTTTTTGTTTTACTAAATCCAAGATAAGTTTAATACATATTATAATATAATATATTTTTTGTTAAAAAATATTATTTTATTCCATTTTTGACCGGAATTCTGGTCAAAAAATCTTATTTTATCTTTTGACCGGATTTTCTGACCGAATTTAAAAAAAATAAAAATCGGTCATTCATCATTTTTTTTTTTGTTTGATTATAGTTTTGTAAAATATATAGTTTACCAACTATACTTGTACTAGTCCTTAAAAAAATATTTACTCTGAATAAAGAATTAAGTGTTTTTTGTTTATTTTCGAAAAAAAATTTATATTTTGGACTTTTGAGTTTTGCTACGCAAATTAAGTTTTGCTACGCAAATTTGCTACGCAAATTTTTTCCCTTGTGGCAGCACTGATGGAGAGTCGTGAGCAGCGTTGCCACTAAAGTCTTTAGCAAATGTAGTATGTTAGCTAATAAAATGAAGCATTTTCAAACAAAATGTAGTACCTGTTATTTTTTTTTTTTAATTGACATTTACATTAAGTAACAAACAAATAAATAGTAATAGTAAATAATTTTAATTCACAAAAAAATAACAGTCCGAATCTGAAACTAATTTTAAAAACCGATCCATATTTGTTATTTGCAGTTGTTGTGGGTGCAGCACAATAAACAAACAAATTTAAATTGGCTGTAATTCCTAAGTAAATGACAGCATTCAGCTGAAGATTTGCACATACTTTGGAATGATGCCAAGTTTTTAAATCGATTTATTTAGTTATAAAAGCACATGGGGGAAATTTGAAATGTTGTTCGTAAAGTAATATGGTTAGACGGATTTTAAGAAATGTAGTACTTTGGGGTAACGATGTAGTACAGCGTTAAAAAATCCCCCAAATATGTAGCATAGTACTACATATGTAGTACAAGTGGCAACGCTGGTCGTGAGCGTGACCTGTGGTCCAAGACTGTAAAGACTGTTTTCCCCTTTTTTTATCAGCAAAGGCAATAATTTTCCCCTAAATTTGAAAAAAGTTCCCCTTTTTTTCCCCTAAGTGAAATATGGCTTTATTTTTATATGAAATTTGAGTTTGAAATGATTTTCTTTCCTATTAGACAAAACGTAAAGTCGAGTGAATGCATTCAGATACATATTTAGTGCGAACTTTTAATTTCTTTGAAATTTATTTGTAATTGAAATGCGTTTAAATTTTACTTTTAAGCAATTTTAGTCTCAAGGAGAGTTTAGATTTTTTCCCATTTTTTTTAAGTTTTCCCAATTGAAAAAACATTTAATTTACATTTTACTTGTTGAAGGAACCAAGAATTTATTCATTTTCACTTTCTATAGCTCCGGATATTATTTAAAAATTAACAGCCTTATTTATTAGAATTTGCTTAACACGCTTATACACCTGTATATTTATGCAATTTATAAGGATTTATACAGCCCTTATACACCCTTCCAAAAATTCTTTTTTATAAAACATTTTTCCATGCAATGTCATTTTGACTTAACAAATTTGTTACATTTTATTTAAAATAAAATCGAAAATAAATTGGATAGTTTGTATCGACATTTTTATTTTCAATTTTAAAGTATCCTCGATACGAAATATGTTCAGACATCAGAAAATTTAAAACAAATTTGTTTTAATTTGCATAAGACTACCGTTTCTTGGAGTCCCAAATCTCCCATATTTTTCTTTTTTGTATTAAATTTGTATTTGAATTTGCATTTCTCACAAGCTGCTTAGGTTTTTTTTATCAGATATATGTAATAGATTTCTCCTTTTCAGTACTTTTTTTTAACACAAGCTCTGTATAACTAATAAACGTATTATAAAGAGTGTATAAAGTTATGCACTCTAAACGCAAAAACCTTATTTATACAAACTTTTTAACGTTGTACAGAGCTTGTAAAAGCTAAACGCACTTGGACGTTGTTTAGAGCCTGTATAGAGGTGGAATAGTCGAAATGTCATATTGACTTAAAAAATTTGTCACATTTTATTTTAAATGATATCAAAAATAAATTGGACAGTTTGAATCGACATTTTTATTTGCAATTTTAAAGATTCTGCCAGCATCCGATATAAGAAATATGTATTTATGTGCAGATATGAGTTATTTTAAACTGTTTTAAAAATTTGTTTTGATTTGCATAAGATGACCGTTTCATGGAGTCTCTAATCTCCAGCTTTTTGTTTTTGCCTTTCCATTTTTTTATTCCTAAATATTTGTAGGTATTTGAATTTGCATTTCTCACAAGTTTTTTTTATCTTTTCGGATAGATAAATGTAATAGTTTTCTCGTTTTCAGTACCTTTTTCGACACAAGCCCTGTATAACTGTATGCATGCAAAAGTGTTTTATAAGAATAAAAGGCATAACGCATAAAGGCTGTATAAATACTTATACACTGCATAAGTATAAAGGTGTTTACGCGTGTTTTGCAAATTCTAATAAATAAGGCTTATGTAGTTTCTTTATTTTTCTAAACTGCAATCATAAATATAGCAAAACAAAAAAAAACAAGCAATTCTTTGAAAGCTTTGCATCACAACGTTTTGCAGAAAAACGATTTTTCCATTTTACTTCGGCGTTTAAAATTGGTAAAACCAACACCGAAATTGCAAAATGCTAAATCCATTTGCCGCATTCAAGAATCTATTTATCTTCTGTCGTCTAGATTGGTCTGGATGAGATGTAACCTTAATGCTAAGACTAGATTGGTCGGGAACGTCACTTTTTCTGCGTCAGGTACATATGAGAAGAACTGTCAACTTAGTACCCAGTCACGAATTTCTTGACTAGATTCGTCGCCTACCCCTCCATAGACGTCAACTGAAACAGTATTCTAGGATTATTCACAATAAATTGGTTTCTGTATGAAATGTTGAGTGAATTCCATCCTTTAACTAGTGATAGAACAATATTTTCAGGTCAGAAAAGAATTATAGTTTTTAAATTAAATTTTTTAATATACTTAATCCAGTTCCAACACAATTCAATTTAATATACATTATATACATTGGAATGTGGTTTGATATAGGTGGTCTAAGAGCGTTGTAAAATGAGTCAAAAACGCGTCTAACGTCGATGGCTTGTTGGTGTAGACCAATGATTTAAGCAGCCCCAAAATAGTAGTAGTAGTACTAAATTTTAATTATTTGTAGACTCCGTTCCTTACTGTACTTGACATTGACAGTTCGGTAAACTGTTTAAGGGGGCGTTCACACTGAAAGTTTTAAGTTGTCAAGAAAAATATTGTGTAGCTTTTCAAACTTACTCGGCCTTACTTATAATTAAAATCAAACACTTAGGTATCACTAATGTCGACTATTAGCATTATTGAACCCATAGACAAACCATGACGATTTGTCTATGATTGAACCGGTTCCAATTACCTCAAATTTTTTAGAACCTATTACATTACTTTGTTGTCATGGAAGAAATCAACTTTCATAATTTGTTTTCGTGGAAAACATGGTCAATGATTTATTTTCTAACGAGGACTTTATTCTAATTAAAGGAATACATAAAATACAATTAAATTTGCCCAACAGATAATGTTATCTTTCATTCGCTTTTGAACGACGAACAATTATCGAATGAATGAAGGAAAAAATCTCAACGAAAGCTTTTTTAAAAGGAATAAAATTATCAAAGGCTCAAAGCTCTCAGTAATTTAATTCTCGATTTGGTATGAGTAGCGACACCTACTAGGATACTGGTATACTACTGGATTGGGGCTACTATAGGAATATATACAAAGATAATACGTTTATAAAAAAGGCTGTTACATTATTTATATTTATGTAAATACTTCCTATCAGATGAATAGAATAACCCAAAAGTACATTCTATTGAACAATGCATATTCCTTTTCCTATATTCTACGGGCCGTTTCTTTTATCTAGCATCTTCTCTCAGATTTTTACCAACCTACTTAATTAAATACTCGTAAGAAAACAACCAACCAAACTTTTGATGAACGAAAAAGTTTCGTTCGACCCAGTCGTGCACTAAGTAGGTAAAGTCTTTATTTATATGAACATATAGAGAAAAGGAAACGGTGTTTCCATATGCGTTTCATATAAGCAATTTGTTCTTATGTGAGTATTTCTTAAATCCGTGGTGGACAGTTTGCGTGAGGCTGTAGGTAAGCTTGCGACACAAAGGTGTGATATATTCACGTATTTATTGACCAAAAGGTCAGATTATATACATTTAAGACTGCATGTCCCTGCATAAGCTTATACTGTTACGAGTATATATCTAATAACCAAACTAATTTTCTGTATTATTATTATCCGAGATTTTAGAAGAATATACCTTCTTTCGCAAGCATCCTCCTCAAAACCAGCTTAAATTCCAAAAGAAGCACGTTCCAATCCACTCTAAACTAGATTCATTTCTATTCGTTCTCGAAATCCAATCTTCTTTTCTCTTTGAATCTGAACATTACCCCAGACGGAGACTGAGCACATCCATCAGATGATGTGACTTCTTAAGAAAATTCACATTTAATAGGTTTCCATCCTTACCCCCCACCCACCCCTACATAAGTGTGCATATCTCTCAACTACTTCACTTAAAATTTAATTTAACCAAAAAAAGAAAAGAAGAATCCATTCCACGCTGACGTACCTATATAGATATCCATGAAAGCGAAATGAGGACACGTATCTCCTCCAATTGCAGTTCACAAACGTGTCCAACAAAACCATATCGCAAGCACTCGCGCGCCAGCACACAGATACCGATTTCCAAATGCATTTTAAATTGCAGCCATCAGCGACACGGTGCAATACTGAAGCTAGATATGCGTATGTGCCAAATTCACATTCAGCGAGCGTTATTATTTCTTTTCCTACGCTGCGCCACCAAAATAAATGGGTCACATGGCTTTAGCTGTAGGCATAGGTTTGTGTGTGCACGACATTTATAAGTGAATTGATTTTTATTTACCCTGCTGTTGACAGCAATAAACACCAACCATGGAGTACACTTTAACCAGATATGCCCTTGGCAGCACCTGAGGCAATCCGTAATGTGTACTCGTATATTAGGTTAGGCGGGAATTCCCTGCATTTTATTCGAAATCGAAAAACGCTTCCATACGGCGCGCGTACAGCATGAAATGGCCAATTGGTCAACGAGTAGTATTATACGAGTTGAGTTATGGGCTTAATGCGCGTACTTGTTGGAGGCGTTTTCAATGTCAATTTTCTTAATGCATCGTTTACATTGTGCGCGCCGCATACTAATTAGTTTGAACTGGAAGTTGGATTCACACTTCACACCACAAAGCCGCTAGTGGAGGTTTTTATGGCGCAAGATATGCAAGAAATGCAAGGAATGCGAATGTAAGACAAGGACCTCTGCAATCGTTTGGTGGCTGGGTGCTCGGTGCATGGGTGTATTGATGGTCTTAATTGATTGAATCTAAATCGTGTTAGTAATAAAAAAGTTTATTTAAGAAAGCCAAAAATTCCGACTTTGAAAAAGAAGTAAAATAATATAATATAAATATAAAAGAAAAAAAATATAAACATGATCTAATTGGTCAATGTTTGTTATGAACTGACAAAATATAACTTACTGACAATCGGAGGCTACCTACGCAGATTTTTTTTTCTCTTTATTTCATTAATAAGTTATACAAAAGTTTAAAACAAATTCAAAGATAGAAGAGCATTGAAGTTATAAACTGAAATAGTTATGTACTACATTCTGTTGTCAAAATTAGACAAGAAGCGAATGTACAGTACATACTAATAAGCGATAAAAAATAAGTTTAAATTGAGCTATAAAAAATAAAAATACAACAAAAAGGAATTAAACCAAAGAATTCAGTACATTGCAGTTACATCGAGGTTTAACGAGAAAAGCCAGCATTTTACATTTTGAAGATACAGTCGAACTTCGATAAGTCGAGCTTCGATAACTCGAATATTTAATAACTCGAATAAAATTGGTTGGCAATAGCGCCAACACTAAAATTTGCATGTAATTTGTAAAGGGTGATTTTTTAAGAGATTTAGAACTTTTTTTAAAATCGATAGTTTGAACCTTGCAATTTAATGTTTAAAGATAATTTCATGCAAATGTTGACCGCGGCTGCGAGCGTTGTTCATTTGTAAGACGATCCATGGTTAAATTGCAAACCAAACTGAAGCTGTTTGACAGTGACACAAGGTACTAAACACACGTCAGCTGTCAAAACCAGTGTTGCCAAAACCAAACCAGCTAAAAAATCACCCTTTATTTGATAACTCGAACTTCTATAACTCGAATGTCTTGATAACTCGAAGAGATTATTTGGCGTCACCTTCGATAAGTCGAATTCTAAAGGGGGAAATCCCAAATTCTGAAGGGGAATTCCCTAATTCTGCGTGTTTTAACAAGTTCGTTTTATAATGCATCGCTTTGGGGGGCACTGAGTTTGAATGTTCCTTATATTTACATACCGTGTAGAAAATCGTAATTTTTGTATGTGTCAGTAAACATTTTCAAATTTCTTCCAGGTTGCTATATTTTTTTGACTTATTGAAAAAAATAAGAGGAAGACAAAACAAAACACAGAGTTGAAGATTCGCATAAACAGTGGAGTGTGTAGATATTGTTAGTTGTTTAGAGAAAGTTAATTACATTTGTTAACGTTGATATGTCGGTAAAGCGTACGTTAAAAACATTATCTCTTTCCTGTACTTTTTTTGTCTTATATATTCGCAAATTAATACATATATGTACATATTTATATCAATTTTGTATTTTACTTGATAACTCGAAGTCTTGATAACTCGAGTTTTTTTTGTGGCAAGTGGTGGTTCGAGTTATCGAAGTTCGACTGTATATAGATTTAACTCGCTCACATCTCAGACTTAAAAGTAAGCGGAGCTGTAACATTATAGAAGGTGTAAAAATGTGATTTATTGGTTGTAGGTACATTGACAGGAATACCATAGTAGAGTTGTACCCGGACTTTTCAAAAAATATTTTTAAAACTTTATAGAAGTATAACACCCTTATTTATTAGAATTTGCTAACACGCTTATACACCTGTATAGTTATACAGTGAAAAAGAATTTATACAGCCCTTAAGGCACCAAGTGACAAAGAACAGAAACAAGAACAGAAACAGAATCCCATACATTTGCAACAGAAACAGAATTAGGAACAGAAAAAAAAAATTTCAGCAACAGAATTTATCGACAGAAAAATGGCTGTTTGGCGACAGAACGTAAACAAGTCTATATTGATTGTTTCTGCAACAGAAATGCTAATTTATCATGGGGGGGATGTTTTTTTTGTGTGGATTTTTCTGCATTTGTCATCTGAAATCGAAATCGGCAGCAAACTGACGTAAATGTAAATGTAAATGTATGTAAATCGTATTCACTAAACATTTTCAAAATCTGTTCCATTTTTTCGTTGAAGTCAATGCTAAAATGTAATCATGTTTTTATGGATCTGTTTCTGTTTCAGTTTTGTCTAGCTGAGCTAGCAACGTAAACAGAATCAGAATTTACTACAGAACGAAAAAACTTTCTGTTCTGTTTCAGTTTCTGTTCTTTGTCACTTGGTGGCTTTATACACCCTTCCAAAAATTCTTATCATTTCTGTTGCAGAAACAATCAATAAAGACTTGTTTACGTTCTGTCGTCAAACAGTAATTTTTCTGTTGCTAAATTCTGTTGCTGAAAAAAATGTTTTCTGTTCCTAATTCTGTTTCTGTTGCAAATGTATAGGATTCTGTTTCTGTTCTTTGTCACTTGTCAGCTTGTGGGAAATGCAAATTCAAATACAAATAGGAATACAAAAAATGGAAAAGTAAAAAGAAAAAGTTGGGGGATTTGTGACTCATGAAACTGTAGTCTTATGCATATTAAAACAAATATATATAGCGATTAAAAATATCTCATGTCTGCCCATATTTCTAAGGCAACTTATCAAGGATACTTGCAGAATCTTTTAAATTGAAAATAAAAAACCTCGATAGATCCAATTTACTTTTGATTTCATTTAAAATAAAATGTGACAAATTTTTTAAGTCAAAATGACATTTCGACTATTCCACCTCTATACAAGCTCAAAACAACGTCCAAGTGCGCTTAGCTTATACAAGCTCTATACAACGATGAATTTTTTTTATAAATAAGGTTTATGCGTTTAGAGACATTTTAGAGAGTGCATAACTTTATACACTCCTTATAATACGTTTATAAATTACGCTGTAAATGTCTCAATGAAAGAAATCCAAGACTTTTGAACAGTCCAAAACTAGGAGTACGACGGTTAACTTTACACATACTCGTAATACGAACAGCGTGTTTTTGTTTTATTAGCAAAGGCTCTCATTTATTATAATGTGTACCACCCCAACAAGCTATACCATACTGAAGTTTAGATTTGAGAAGACCATTATAGCCTAAGTTTAAAATTGGCAAATCACAGTATTGGGATTGTTTTATAAATCTGTCTAACAACATTGTTTAGATATTTTTTTAAGTACATAGGTAGTATGATTCAACCAACTGAGCTTATAATCCAAGGTAATAGCTAAGTACTTAAAGCTGTCGCTCGTAAGTATTACTGCGAGGGCTGTGATTATATTTTATTATTGTACTACATACATAAACTCGATGGTTCTAGAATTAGCTCACTTAACTCCCCACTTATTTGACGGATTTGAGTCTTCAATTAGATGTGGAACTTGTTTGATTAATGGGTTGTTTATACTTCACTTTTTTAGGTTCAACGTTACATATTATTAAAAAATGCATCTTTATTTTAATTTAGGCATTTTTTCGTCAAAAAGGGGTTGGCAACGCGAAGACTGGTGTCGGAACATTGGTGTCGCGAGCTCTATGATTTTATCCCATATCAGAAATGCCTAGCGCGCCTAAAGAAGTTGTCACTTCAAAAAGACTTTTGAAGGTGCCTATCCATAAATATTTGCGGAATGTTTTTATGGCAGTTGAAAAAATTCAGTCTTCGGTTTTAATATTGTTATATTTATTTATATAATATAGTTCATCGTCATTAATTTTTTACCAAAGTGCAGGTGAAGCGTAGCTTAGTGGTGAAGCATAGCCCAAAGGAGCTGCAGCTAATGGAGCCGAATATGCCAAAGGAGCAGCCAATTGTGACGAGTATGCTAAGGGAGCAGCCAGTGGAGCAGCCAACGGAGCAGAGTAAGCGAATGGTGAGGCCACGTATCTAGCCGCCAAAGGAGCAGCAACTGGAGCAGCAGCTAGGATTGGTGCAGAAGCAATTCCATTATAATTCCTTGAGATGACCTGATTGCTGGTGGCAGTGACGACTCCTGGGGTAGCAAGGACTGGAGCTGAGTATGCGAGTGGGGCAAGGACTCCAGGCTTGGCAGCGGCACAGGCAATTAATGCGAAGATGGCAACGGTCTGTAAAACGAAAAAGGTTTAATTTATATTAATATCCTCCAACTATGCATCCTTATTGTTACTTACGTATTTGAACATGTTGATTTTGGTTTGCGATTTGTTTCGGATTAATGAAGTCCAAAAGAGTTGGTTGAAGTCTGATTTAGATCGTGGAATTTCGTGACTTTTATATCGCCGTAGTGCATGCTCACCGCTGCGAGTTTTGGCTCATTCAAATTCAGAAAATGATTTTCTTACGCCAGCAATAATAAGCTGCCGAAATTCGGTTGACCTGGTGTGTTTCGATTTGTGAAGACGAAATGCCCTTTACTTTGCATATCCTACAGTTTGTTTGAATGGATGATGGTAAATAAAATCCAATATGCACTTCAAGAGCTCGCCTAAATAAATAAAGTGTTCGACAAGGTTCATTTCATTTACTTAAGAAAACTCAGAAGCGATACGATGTAGGTAAAATAAGCATTACAAAAACATAAGAAAATGCTTAAATAAAGTTCACTTTTGGTTTAAACATATACATTTTATATGGCAATACCTACATGTCACAACACAGAATGCAGTGTTGCAAGTAAAACAGATGTGCAGAAAACTGTTTGACATGCATTGCATCGGCTAATATGGGTACTGTCATTCGCCGACTAAAGCAGCTTATGTATTTACAACCAAAAGCAAAACAAACACGATCAGCAAATCCAAATGTCAAAAGCCGTTGATGCCAAATAATGCATGTTGCAGTGCTGCGGTGAGTGCAGAATTTACGTGTGCCTATATCCATATAAACATGTGTATTCTAATCTCGCTGTGCAGTGAATTCGGCACATGTGTTTTGGGCACTAAAAAACATTTTTCGCAAGTATCAAATCCTTTATAACCTTCACCCTAATTATTTTATAGGTCAAAATATGCAATTTTGCATGGAGTTTGAAAAATCTAGCCTTGACACTATAATTTTTTAGAGGCTCCTGCAAAATTTTCGAGTTGGTATACAAGGACAAACGTAAAAGGAGTTTCTGAACTATTATGGTTAGGACAAAAGTAAAAATAAAACAAGGGAATAGAAAAACAATTGAAGTCAAATGCGAGTCAAAGCGTTCGTATACGGACGTCCCCAATACCTCTCTCTTACTACGTATACGCGAAAGTTAAAAATTAATTGGAAATCATTTTAATATGTAAGATTAAAGAGATGCAGCGCACTGTAGCCAGTGCCAAGATTTTAATTTTGCGACCCAGCTTGACTGGGATGCGACTTAAAGAGTAAAAAAAAGCACCGGATTAAAAAGGATTCCCATTCCGATCTTTATATTTTTTTTTCTTTTTTAATTAAAATTCAGGTAAAAAAATTCTTTCGCATTCAACTAAATAGGCTAAACAATAGCAAAAACTTTTAACATTTTTAAAAGGAGGCACTTTTATGAATTTTTCGGAATGCCAAACGTGAGGTGGTCAATATATCGGTACAGTCGTTGTTTGTATACATATTTACAACGAAAATTAATACAAACCACAGTCGTTTTTACTTTTTTTACGCTGAGCTTTCATATTTCAGACTTTACTCAAATAAATATGCGTGTGTTTTCAATGATTTCAATGGTTACAGCGAGATTACGAAAATGTTCTTGGCCAATATAGGTACGATCGCAAATACTTTTTTTTCTAATTTTAATTTGCCGAAAGAACTTTCACAGCTGACAGAAGTCGCCGGTAGGGTCCATATTGGGATAACTGCGATCACTGAGCCATTTTCTTCATGGCAATTAAGAGCTGCATCAGACATCAATAATTTTATTTGGTACTAGCTGTACCCGCCCGGCTTCGCCCGTGTAAAATTAGGTTTCAGAACAGTTGATGGAAAAAAAAAATAAAGAAATTTACTGTCTTATAGGGAACATAAAAACGTATTTCTTTTGAAAATCGCTGGAAGGAAAAATCAAAAAATTCTCGAAAGACATTGTAGAGGTGTAAAGTGAGGAAGCCTTCTTCAATAGTGAGGGACTTGAACCCGATCTAAAAAAAACTCCCGAAGACTGAGTCTGAGTGGACAATGAAAATGAGCGAAGATAATGTTATAATGTTTAACTCACTTTTTTTTATTAATATAACACTTCTTTGTATACCACTATGTTAGCGGTTTTGTTTCTATCGGCTAAGATAGTGATATTTCCTGCTTACCTGATTACCCTGGAGCACGGTACATATAACTGCCCGTGTGTGAAGCAATTCTTTCTTAAATCAACTCCCGATTTTCTTAAAGTTTGACCCTGTGACTTATTGATGACAATCAGAGAAAGGCAGAACAAACATTAATAGGAAATTAAATCCGTTTAAACTGAAATGAATAACTGCTGGGAATTATTTGTAGGTATTCTTGTTATAAACACCGTTTTTCCTTTACCACATCCAGTTAAAATGAAAGCATCAATAAAGTTTTCCTGTAACGATATCACTCTCAATCTGGTTCCATTACAAAGATGGGGGGGATTCAAATTGCGAAGCAACATAATGGGGTCTCCAACTTTTAATTCAATTTTATGAGCAGGAAGGCCATGGGCTGTAATGCTATTTAAAAACTCTAGCGGCTAATTTACTGCCCTTGATCGCTCTTTTAGCTTTTTTTGTAAAGGCAAAATACCCGCGAATTGGGTAATTACCCACGATCTAGTATCACTGATACCTATACCTATTTGACATTTCTTTTAACGTTTTTTCTTTTCCTTTTTTAACAAACAAACAGCATACAGCACACTGCCTCTGTCTGTCTCCCTCTTCCGTACAGGAGTAAAATAAGGTTAAAAGAGATGTAAATATATCGCGCGGTTAGTATGTTTGATTTGAGAGTGAAGTGCATATCAACTCTCGCAGGTGAAAATCGTAGAAATGTTTCAAATTTTGCCTATTTATTTAAAAACCTATTTAGTTTTCGAGTTAATGGATATCCTAAGTTGTACCCGCAGATGTCCTCTATAAGCTGGTGTTTACTATTTTTAAATGCTCCCAGTATTTTCGAACGGAAAGCGTTGCAAAGAAAAAAGCGAAACGAAACGAAAAAATAAATTACTCTTTTCCAATTTTTTCCGAAATTTATAGAAATATAGATTTGAAACAAAGTGGAGAATGTAGGCCTAGGTATCCTCAATATGCCTGTGAAAAATTGACCAGAATATATTCAGTAGTTTCTAAGATTTTTGCATTTAAAGACATGCAGTCAAATTCAAACTCAGTCTAACAGAACTGCACCAATTTTATTTATATGATGATGATGATGATGATTTCTAGGCAGCGTTGCCATTTTGACTGTTTTCCAGTCAGATCTGACTGGATTGAAATGAATTTAGCTGGAAGGTTTTTTGAAATCCAGCCGGCTGGTTTTTTTAGCTGGATTCAATTTTTTTTTGACTGCTTTTAACTTCTTTTCAAAATAGCATTTTTTTCAACCACCAGAACAATTTCAAATTCTCAATGTAACCATATAAAAATAATAGTAGAAAAACAATTTTTACTGTTAGTTGACTATGCTCTGAACATGACACGTTTCCATATCCGACCAACACACTGAGCCAATTCATACACATTTGTTTGTTTTGCTTACTTTGGGATTGGGATGGCTGACTCACAAACACCAGTTTGAAAATGAAAATATATAAGAAATATTCTTGAAGAAATTTGAATGGTTTAAAATCATTAACTTATTTTATTCTTAATATCAGTTTTTTATTTCTTTTTTAAGCATGAAGTCTGTTATTTTTGTTTCGAATAAAGTTTATTTATGATTTTGTTTTGCAATGTACTACTTATTAGAATGAATTTTAAGACTTGTGTGTATATTTACAATTCTTTGTTTTTTTATAAAAACAATTTTTATTTTCTTATACTTAATTACCTACCCTTTAATGTACAAATATGAAAGAAAATGGATTCTGTGTTATTTTTATTGAATAAAACAATTTTTTTTATCTTAGCTGGATTTTTAGCTGGATTTGTGTTTAAAATTCTTTGACTGTTTTATTTGACTGAATTCCAGTTTTTTGACTGCTTTTTTCCAGTCAAATCTGACTGGAAGAACGGATTTGAAATGGCAACCGTGTTTCTAGCTTTAAATCTAGGGATGCCAGATCTGAAAAATTAGACGGCGGGACATTTTTGCATTTGAAGTGAAATTTTTTTTTTATTTTAGATTAAATTTTTTTTGTTGTAATAAGTGATATTTGGTTTAAGTTAAAGTCTTGTAACTCATATTTGTACATTTTATGTAACTTTTTTTAAATCAAATAGCGGGACGTCTGGCATCCCTATTTAAATCTCTAAATCTCTTGTTTGTATATAAATGCGAGATCAGTTGCGAACATTGGACACATTTAAAAATCTAGTTATCTTAAGTCGACTAGATTGGTGCGGAAGAGATGTAACCTGAACGCAGAAACTAGATTGGTCGGGAACGTCACTTGTTCTACGTCAGCCACATATGCTAACTGTCAACTTATTAGTCAGTCGCGAATTTCTTAAATAGATTCGTCGGCTACCCCTTCATAAAAGTCAACTGAAACAGCCGCGCATATGACAGATTTTAGCCAATCAAAACCGAGATACATCTAGTCAGACAGCTGTCAGACTTACTAAACTAGATACTTGAACGTCCCCATTATGATCGCATCGTCTTTGGCCCCTTCGACAAACATTGTTTCACATCTCTATTTAATTTTTTCTAAAATTCATAAGGCTCTGCAAATAATTTGTTGCAATATCCATGGAAAAGTTTTTTTTGTTAAAATGCTTAATAGGGACAGATTGCCTGCGAAAACTCTCCATAATAAAACTAACATTAACGCGTTAAACAGATGTCATACAAAATAACACCGATTGCGTCATCTCTATAACGGAGCATTTGATTGAACACATTGTTCCCTCCTATAGCTCAAGAAGAGGTTCAAATTTCCGGCTGAACATACTGTGCTGGAATAGGAACGTCGTTTTGTGTCAGGCCTGATGTAATGCAATAAAGAACTGGAAGGACTTTGCTCGGATTTTCGTTTGATCTAAGCTTGACATATCTTTATAAGTTGGCAACAATATCAACACAAATTATTTAAACCCGGTCGGTCTTAATTATCTTACTTTTATTTTAGGTCAGCACTGGCAAATTTTGTTGATCCTTGTCATTTGCCTCCTACCTTGTAAAAATTGAACGAAATGTTGACTATCATTTAGCAAAAAGTTTAAATTGATTTATTATGCAACATGCACCGTAAAGATCAATTTTTTAACAGTCTCTACAAAGGGACCCGCTGTTTCAGTCTCAGCAAAACAAATTATAAACTTCCTTCGAACTTTTGGAGGTATCTCTGGCTCTGCTTGAATTTGATTAATTGCTTACTGTCTCAGAACTGACCTACATTTGTAATCAGCATATATGCCTAGGCACTCTCAGTGGCACAGTCACACAGGCACAGCGTACATCAGCAAATACACACCTGCAATGAAGAAAACTTCCATAACGCTATGGCAACTGCGAATCGAATTGCAAAGGCATTGCGAAGAGCTCGTTCGTGCGCTTTAATAGTTCGACAACGGAAACTAGGTTGCAGAAGTTTCTTTTACTTTCGCTTTTCTATTTTTATTTGTTCTTACAAGGAAGCGACGACGACGACGACCTTCGTGTAAGCAAACATATGCAATAGGTGGGTATATTTATAGCAGAAGCTACCTGAGCTTTATTAGCTATACCCTGACGAGCGTTGTACTCCAGGACAGAACGAAAATCGAATTAGTTCTTACGTGACATCTGTTCCGCGAAGAGTTAGGCAGTGGAGTGGAAGGTTTCGGGCAGCAAAATGCTTCAAAAATCAAACGGCGATGAGAGTTCGGCAACCACTAATACGGTAATAAGCAATACCCAGCCAAGTGCTGACCACAAGGACACTGCGTATTGCAGTCGCAAAACTTGGATATCTGTGGATCGCATGAACAGCCTGCGAAAGCTGACTCAAGAAGCAGTGCACGCAAACAAGACGTTCACCATTCGTGGGTGCTTCAACTCGGTACGCAATGCACTGACCTCGCGAGGATGGGTCGAAAAGCTGGATGTCCATAGGAAGCACATTCCGTCGGGCACGTGTCAAGTGACATACGAGGATCTGGCACAAAGTCTGCCCAAGCGAAAGTTCAGTGAATCCCGACGACAATACCTCCTTAAGTGCGAACGTAGCATCATGTCAAGGTTCCTGGAGCACGTGCCCATAGACTTCCTGTGGACAGCAAGGAAGGAGAAATGCGACTACATAGACCTAGCCAAAAACACCGTAATGACCATCAACAAGATAGGGGGAGTCCCCTTCACATCCAAGGAGGGACTGTGCAACCATCTGAAGGACTTCCACTGGTTCTACGAGGAGGGTATCTCTGAGCTGTTCTTTCCCCGCTGCTACAACGCCTGGAGCCCGGAGGAACTCTCCGAGTTCGTTGACAACTTCAAAATGACCGCATGCATTTCGTTCATAAAATGGCTGGTGGATAAGTTCGCCGCCGATGGATTTGATGCGGTTTTCTCACCCACCGGAAAGATTCCCTTTAACGCGATTGACTTTGCATTTAAGAGATGCAATGAGTTCGTGGAATCGTGTAACCACAACGACATTGACTGCGATGAGCAGCCACACGTGTGGGAGCACGACTGGGACGCCTTCCTGACGCAACAGCACATGCTGGCCAATCAAAACGGACGCATCTTGTCGGATCCCCAGAGGCTGGTCGAAAACCTTATGAAGACTGGCGGCCTAATCCTGGAGAATGTGAAAACCAATTGGCCTCAGTACTGCCTCGATGGGTACCAGAACATTTGGATTATAAAACCAGCAAACAAGTGCCGTGGTAGGGGCATTCAGTTGATGGATAACCTGAAGAAGATTCTCGGCGTAATAAATCCGTCGGTGGCGTCCAAGAGCAGATTTGTCATACAGAAATATATCGGTGAGTTAATTGTTAAGTGCGTATTCACGGCAGTAATGCCCTCTTAAGGAAGGACATGTTTATGGCAATCGTGTGTATAAATGTTGTACGGGCGGGGATATCTAAAATTTGATATATATAGTCGAACGGTAGCAGTGGCGTAGCGTGGGTTGGTGCCGCCCGGGGCAGACCCGATTTATGCCGCCCCCTAGTAACTTTTTTACACACTAAAAAAAAAAATTCCTTACTTTCCTATTTCTCAATCACTTACCGGATCAAAATTACTTACCTCTAGATATCAAATAAACAACGGCAATTCCCATTAAACTTAAATTGTCTTAATTAAAATTCTTTAGAAGAATAGGATTTTGTTTATTAATTAATTAAATTCATCAATAAATAAACAAATAATTTCATAATTCAAATTTGATTAAAAAAAATATTTTTAAACGAAAGGATAAAAGTAAAAGTAATTTAGTTTTAAGTAAAAGGGAAATATACATTATTCTGGTAGATATATATGTAACTCATTTTTTTATATTACAAAAGAAACACAAAACAACAGAGCTGGTCCAGTACACTATTCAAATTACACACATATGTATCTATTTGTTCTTACTTCAATTCGTATAAACAAAACACAATTATACAAAATTATTCGAGTTTATGTTCGCAAATATCCGCAGTTAACCAGCGCAAAAAAATGCTAACTGTTTGTATCTACACAAAAAAACACTACATATTTTTTTCTTGTTAGGTACCTGGGTCAGTGTTGCCAGATGAAAAATCTAAAAATCTTATTTTCCGAAATAAAAAATCTTTTTTTCAAGATATTTTCAAAATAGAAAAACAACGAAATATAAAATACAATTTTGAAGTACTTAAAACAAACTGTTATACATATCTTTTTCGACAAAATTGCAGTAATGTAATTTTTTTTTTTAATTTTGGAAAATATTTGAATTAAAATGACTCAGAACTTCATTGCTTATATTAGAATTATAGCAACTTACTCCATTAAAGAGCAACAAATCCTTTGTAAAGATTGAATTTTAAACTGTTTCAGTACCTACTCAAACGATTACGAATTTTGCTTTTATTTAAATTTACAGCAGAAAAAATATTTTGCAGAGCGAAGGAATGTGGAAGCGACAATATATTGAAAATAAAATCTTTAAAAAATGGATATGCGAAGTTTCCATTGGCTGTTTCTACTATTATTTTTTTCCAAAAACATATTACATCGGTTATTATATCAAATTCGTTGAAATTTATGTTTCTTTAGAGTTGATGGAAACGTTAGTAAAACAGAAATTGTACATGGGCTCTGTTCGACTCATATTACTCATAATTATGGAGTTTATAGAAAACGGTTTTCTCCAATAGAAAAGGTTGTTTCAATGTAAAAAAATTCGAAAATACTTGATATCAAATATCTTGAAATTTGATGAATTTGAGGTAAAAAGTCTTGCACCTATTTTGGAGCTCAAAAATCTTGAAAAAAAGATATATCTTGTAATCTGGCATCACTGACCTGGGTAATTAATTTTCCATAATAAATTGTACGGCAAACGAGACAAGACTGCAAATTCTATTTCCAATTGGAATGATTATGTTTGAAAACTTCACTTCGTTTTTTGTGTATTTTATATATTTCAAAATTTTAAAATTTTAACCGCTCCAAATTGCCGCCCCTAGCAAAGTGCCGCCCGGGGCCTGTGCCCCCCTGGCCCCCCCCTCGCTACGCCACTGAACGGTAGATATAGAGGTGATAAATGTTACCCTTTTTGTGACACTGTTATCCTTGAATTGGTTGTGTTTTTATAACCAAACTTGCACGCATTTTATTGTCCTTGAAGCAAGTGGTGTATGATGAACGAATTTGTTGATATAGGCGCAGTTAGCGCATGTTCTCTTTGGGGACGACTAGTTGAATATTGACTTTGGTCTGAGGAATATAGGTCAGTGTGTGTTATAGTAGTGGTGGATACTTTTTAAATTGGAAGCCATCAAGGTTAGTTCTTTTTTAGCTCCGGGAAACCTCTAGTGGGCGCACTTTTTCAAATTCCAGTTTTGGTTTTAGTGAATGTCTTAACATAAGCCGTTGGGATTGAAGAATCAGCAGGACGCGCTTTAGTGTTGTCTATATTATTTCTTCGTTAAGGACGTGCAAACTAAGAACAAAGCCGCACTGACATTATTTACAACAAACAATTGTCTTTCCATTTCTGCCAATTGATTTTGAATCTTATGGAGAAGGATTGCTTTTGTTCCGCTTGTGGCAGAATATTCACAGAGGGATAATCTAGGACATTTTTTGAGCCCCGTTTTGGCAGTTCGTCCGATTTTTCATTGCAGCAGAGCAATACCCTTGTGTTATGTTCCATGAGCCTTAAACTTTTCGTGACAGTGAGAGCACTTTAAAAGCTTTCAGTTTTATTTCTGGGGCAGCTATTCAGGGACTCATTCCGTAACTTTTCAGACGATTATCGTCGAAACGATAGACCTCCAAAACTAGCAACTAGTTTGATAAAATTACAAGTTGAGAGCTTAATCCAGTTCGTTTTCCAAAAATATATAATGAAAGCTAATAAGGGCGTTCAAGTATCTAGTTTAGTAAGTCTGACAGCTCTCTCACTAAGTGAATCTCGGTTTTGATTGGTCGAAATCGGTCGAGAGAGCAGCTGTTTCAGTTGACGTTGATGGAGGGGTAGCCGACGAATCTAGTCGAGAAATTCGTGACTGAGTACTAAGTTGACAGTTCTCATATGTGGCTGACGTAGAAAACGTGACGTTCCCGACCATTCTAGTTTTTGCGTTCAGGTTACATCTCATCCAGACCAATCTAGTCGACTTTAGATGACTAGATTCTTGAATGCGGCCAATGTTTGTCAAAAAAATCGAGTAGAATATTACTTATTTTGGTGATGAAAGTCTCCAAAACGATATCGTTTAGACGATCGTTGATAATACGGAATCTGTCCCCAGGCTAATATAAACTGAAACACATCAACGCAGCCAGCCAGCTGTCAGATTTATTAGACTGGAGTTTTGAACATTGCATAAATAAAAATGTTGAGTTTTGGATAAAAATTAAAGTACGGGTGCTCTAATTTGTAGTCAGTTTTTAGTTTAAAACCTTTTCACAACAGAGCTTCATATTTTAAAATAAAAATTTTCCATTTCAGAGAGACCACTTATCATCCACAATACCAAATTCGACATACGCCAATGGTTTCTAATCACAAATATCCAACCCCTAGTCCTATGGATGTACAAAGAGAGCTACGTGCGCTTTAGTTCCCAGGAGTACAGCCTCAGTAATCACCACGAATCGGTTCACCTGACAAACCATGCGATTCAAAAGAAATACACTAATGGCAAGCGAGACAAACGTCTACCATCGGAAAACATGTGGGACTGCTACTCCTTCCAGGCGTACCTTCGCCAAATTGGCAAACACGAAATGTGGGCCGACAGAATATACCCTGGCATGCGAAAGGCCATAATTGGTACAGTACTAGCTTCGCAGGATACAATGGAGAGACGCCAGAACACATTCGAAGTCTTCGGAGCTGATTTTATGATCTGTGAGAATTTCTATCCCTGGCTAATAGAAATCAATTCAAGTCCAGACTTTGGAGCAACGACCAGTGTCACAGCCAGGATGTGTCCCCAATGCCTTGAGGATGTAGTCAGAGGTAAGCATTTGCAAATAGTTCTTTTGGCATACTATATCGCATCTCCTTCCAGTTGTTGTGGATCGTAAGCATACCCCAAAAGCTGATACGGGAAATTTCGAACTCATTTACCGCCAATCTATTCCGCCTTCGCCTGCGTATATGGGACTAAACCTCTTTATAAAGGGAAAGCAACTACTACCCAAAACTGCCTATCAACAGCAACGAATTCGAAGAGAACGTGTGGCCAGTACGGCTCAGTTTCGACGCATTCTACAGTCCACTCCAAATGTGAATTCGTTGAACGTTGCGGTAACTAACCTCAAGGAAATGCCAACATTCAACGCCACAGAGAACCTCGAAAAGGTCCTGCAGACTCGCTCGGCGAAAAAAATCGATGGAATCCTTGCCATCAGTCCGAGGGACAAAACTTCTGTGCTGAAGGATCATCTGCTCTTGAACCCAAAGAGCGCCAGTCCGCAGAAGTACCAAGGACAACTGAACATCGATTCGTATAGGAATTCTCTTAAGTCGGGTCCACCAAGCTCAGGTCCATGCCCTCTAACACCGCAAAAGCGTGCGGTTATTATGAAACTCACCAGGCGGAGGCAAACCGATCTTCTAAAAAGTTCTGTGCCTGAGGCTGAGCCATTTAACCCAACAAGTTGTTACAACTTTATAACCTCACCTACAATAGGTGCCGCCGCAAAGAGGGATGATATCGCCGGGATGTTTTGTAAATCTGTTACACAAAGTAAGCCGCGTAAGAACTCGGCCAAGTCTTCGAAAAAGTACAGATATCTCAGCACACAGAGCTTGGTGACTAAGCGACAGCAAATGGAGTACATAGCCGCTATGAAAGTGGCGGATCGTAATGCGAAGAAGCGCAAGGGATCCCTGGAAGTAGCTTCGACTGAAGTGAGCTCCTTTCATGCCGTCGGTAAAGGTCTTTTAGCTTGGAAGGGGAAAAATCGTAGCGCGCCGCAACTAAAGAGTTTTCGCACCGAAAAAAATTGTAAACGATTTTCAGTTCACGTCTGTCCGCCGAACGCGTGATTATGGCGGTCGTTTATATGGTTGTTTGCTACTCTGTAGGGTTTTGTTACGTTTGTGAATATTTCACCTGATTGCCAACAATAAAGTGGTGTTCTTGTTTGTTTGAAGCAAATATTGGTTGCGAGTGTTGGTTGAGACCCAGATCCTCCTCGAATTATGGCACCACCTAAGTAAGTTCCCATAAAGCCCCTCTAGGAAAAATGAGAAATGGAAAGTTAGCTATTGCTAACATAAAAGACCGTTAGTAAATATCCTAAATAGTAGGGCAAAGCATTGAGCTCTAATGGAACTCAAAAAGAAAAAGTCGTAAAAGTTGCTCACACGATTTGTTACGGTGGGTATCTGAAAGGTTTGAACTTATTACAACTACTATGTGAATGAATGTAGAGGAAGACTTGCGGTTGTAAAGGACAATAATGTGTATGGCTCAAAATCTATTTGAAGAACGATCCAATAAAGACAACCACTGACTTCACTCCAAAGGCTCGAAAATCGTTAAGCGACCCCCCGGTAATAGTGCGATTTAAAATATTAAATTTAAGTGTTCATAAAAGTGGCGATTTTTATTTATAATATTACATTCATAAACACATACATAAACTGCATTAAGAACATATTTATATAAAAATTTAACTCTAAAAAAGTTAGATTTGTACTAATATCCGGACAGCAGAACTTATATTTCAGTATCCGGAAACGAACATTTGTACGATTTTTTATTTTTTTTTTTCTCTCACTCAATGTTTTTGTTTTTCCAATCAGAGTTTAAGGACATAAATACATCAAACGTTTTTAAATATTGTTACGAAACACACTGAGTTCCAGTTAATTAGCACGAATTGCGTATCTTTCCCAGTTCCAGCAGAAACGTGGTACAGTACGCCCTCGGTAAAAGCAACCCTCGATAATCGCAATACCTCGGTTAAAGCAACACCTACAATTTTACCATTAGTGACTCAGTAATTGAAACTTTTCAAAAAACTTTGACTCGGTAAACGCAACTTTCCATCCATGCTTTTATTTCATTTTATTTTTGTTTCGTTTTTTTATGATTGGTTTAACTGTAACTGGGCAGTTATTTTACAGCTACTTCTCTCAGAATTTTAAACACACATAGATCGTAGGTGCATTAATATATCCTCTAAGAAAACGCAAGCGAACATTTCCCATTATTTTAAAGCAATTTAACCAAAAACTGTTTAACTGGTTTAACTGTAACTGGGCATTTATTTTACAGCTACTTCTCTCAGAATTTTAAACACACATAGATCGTAGGTGCATTAATATATTCTCTAAGAAAACGCAAGCGAACATTTCCCATTATTTTAAAGCAATTTAACCAAAAACTGTATTAACTGTAGGTATTACATAATGTATAAATATTTTTTTTAAATGAATTAAATTATACTAGCTGGTACCCGCGACTTCGTCTGCGTAGAATTAGTACTTCGAGTAACTCAATTAAAATTTATGTATCAACAACAGCGCCTCTTATCGGGACCAAAACTATCATATCTTTCAAACCAACCAATTAGCCCTATACATTTAAGTTCATTGGTGAAATACACAGCAAATGTATTTATTTAATCCCTAACTTGAAAAATAATTGGTTCGTAATTTAAACTTGCATCCCCTTCACGTTTTGTTTTCACGAAAAAAAGTAGAGTATGCCATTCTCAGAGGTCCCATCTATCCTTATACCAAGATTGATAAAAATTGGTTTTGCGGTCGTTAAAAGGTTAACATTTAAAAGGTAACAATATTACTTTCTCAGTTAAGTGGATCCCAAATGTTTTGTTTATAAACAAAGCCCGTCAGCTCCAGCGTTCCTATCCAATTCCCCCGCAAATTTTGAAAATAAAATTCTCTCTTAGTTTTTCTATCTCTGCTGTGAATTGCGATCCAGCGTGACCATTATGCGACTAAAGTTGCGATTTGGAACTTTTTTTGAGAGCCTGCCACAACTTTTTCCTATTTAGGCCCTTTTTTTAGTTGGAGAAGGCGCTTTAAAAATATTTCAAAAGCTCTTATATCCAAATAAAAACATTTCAAATGTAACGCAGTTGCCTATCACAACTTTATTATAGTGTTTAACGAACCAATACTTGTTAAATATCGTTCACGAATTATAAATAAGCTATTCTGCTTCAGAAATTACACCTTTTTTTTCTCATTGGACCTTTTTTTATACGACTTTTCAGAATGCTGCAACGGTCACACAGTCTGTGTCGGAGTCGCTTGTACGGGCATGATGAATGAAAGAAAAGTACCTATAGTTTTTACACTACTGCGTAGTTGAAATTTAATATACTATGTTCAACTTTTTCAATTGTTAATATTTAAAAAAAGTAAAAATGCAAAAATAAGCACCTAGAAAATATCTTTTATCTGACACTTAATTTGTTAAGATTGGTTGAGCGTGTGAACCGCAAGAGGTAGGTAAATATACTACTACAAAAACTACAGAAATAATATAGAGTGGATTCTTTTCTTTTCTTTTACGACGAATAATATTCTTTTATTTTTTATACTATGGTTTTTACCTTAAATTCTAATTCAAGGCACTTTTTTTGTGACTCAGTTAAAGCAACAACCTCAATTAACGCAACTGCTCAAATTTTCAACGGTTGCTTTTACCGAGGGCGTACTGTATATGTTTTTATACCCTTTGGCTTTGGCGGCTCTAAATTTGTCAGTGTTTGGGCAGAGGCAACAATTTTTTTTTGTCACTCAGGTCAAACATACTGTGCTACTACAAATACTGTGTAAGTAGCCAACAAGTTCATAAAGTAATGATAATAAAGTATGAGCTTTATAAAAGCTTGGATTCATATTTTTTTGGGGCGATCGTGTTAAAGTGTTGTTTTTTGTTGTGAATCTTTTATAACCACTGAACAATCTGGTCTCTTTTCACCGTTTAATTTATTGCCCTTTTAAACGGAGAAACCATACATATTAAAAAAAAACTAACTAAAAACTGAAAATATCATTTAAAAAAAGGTGTAAAGCTACTACACCTTTTTCATATAATATTCTCACCTCGAAAACCCTGTCCGAAAACTGAAAACCTGCGAGAAAAACATATTCAATTTTTTTAAAACAATAACCCCCGTATTAATAAACAAATGTGCACAAGTTAGTTAGCTAGTAGACATCAGAATAACGAGTTGATAACTTTTAAGCAGCGTTTATTAATAAGGGAGTAAAAGAATATATATATATATGGCGTTAGCAGCTTTTAAAAGTTAATTTGATTTGTCGCAATTCTCAAATTTTTGGAATCAGGACAATGTGACCCGATATTGCAAATGCCCCTTCAATTTTAGTTTAAGTATCCGGACACTAAATATAAGATAAAAAAAATATATTTCACTAAAATTTGTTTTTGAACAATGTGAGCTGATTGTTTTTAAAAGAAAACAATGTTAAAAAGTACTCTTTAAATCACTTCCTTTTCTCAAATGCTCCTCTTTATTTTTACCTCGTACCTTAGCCACCATACTGCCCTGTGGCATTATACAGTTGTGTACCCTACTTATGCATGCACAATACAAATTTGAAAATCGTTGAGCTTCATCTATTCACGGATAGTTGGGCAGATATAAATGGAATAATGTATTATTTCTTTAACAGACAATACCAATGAGTTCCCCTTTTCGGTCTACTCAGCTAAAGACTAACAGGCTGCCTCAAGTCAAAGTTATCAGAGAGCTAACTACCCCAAAATCGCTGTGTTAACGGTCTACGTATAGTGTTCAGTATATGCTTCGGTATTTCCATAGCAGAAGGCACAGAGGCAGCCCTTATTTATGCAAAAGCAAACACATACTTTTGCCCGCAACAATAATCTGTACATTTTGAAGATACGATTCTGAGCACGCCACGGCGATTATCTCTTGCATCGTCATCTTCATTCAATATCTTATTACTCGATAATATTATCATCCATCGTTGCGTAAAGAAATTCCAACCAATTGGTAAAGTATCTTATTAATCGCTCATAAAATCTAAGTTATACGCACCGTGCATGCCAATGCCCACAAATGATTCAGTCGCAGTAGCACACATGGCAGTGGAAATTCGATACAAAATTTCATGTCACGTATAGCGTGGAGTATAAAAACCAATGGATAACAACACTGACACTCATATCCCAGAGAAGCTACTTCGGGCAATCTACAACCAAACCAAACTACCATTCCAAATGTTAAAATACGTAGGCTTATCGAAACGTAACGCGGATGTCCTTTATAATTAATTTAACAACTTTGTTTCAGGCCGTTGTCATTTTCTCTGCTGGTGCTTGCGTTGCTGCCAACCCAGGAGTTTCGCTCCACTCGCATTCTCTGCGCCTGTGGTTGCTGCTCTAGGAGTTGTCACCGCCACAAGTGGCCTAATTATTGCAAGGAGCTGTACAACGGAATTGCTGCCGCACCTATTGTAGCTGGTAGCCCTTATGCTGCGCCTTATATGCTGCGCCCTATGCTGCTCCTTTGCAATACTCTGCTGCGATGGCTGCTGTTCACCTGGAATATGCTGCCCCAGCTCCAGTTCTGCTGTAAGACATGCGGACTACAGTGTGACAATTAAGAAAAGTGATTTGACAATTTGAAACCACCCCAAATTTTTTTTTAACCATTTAGGAAGCAAAAAACCGTCGAAATGGTGTAATAATAGTGTCAAAATGCTTCTTCAGTACACACGCATATTACACCTTCTCGACGCAACCGGATATCCTCATTTCTCACCCACAAAATAATTAAATATGTGTTTTCCATACAAGCACAGCAATTATAATCTCAGACCTCGGCGATAAATTAATATTTGCGCTCAAATGAGAAGTCATTAACCTCGTTAGACAAGTTCTAATTACACATGCTAAACCGCAGAACGGAAATAATTCCGTGAACACCAACCCACCATATACCTACAATGGCAAAAGTCAACAAGGATACTGGCAGACATAGAAAAATATTTACTTTACAGATTATGTAGTGGAAAGTATACACACAAGTTTGCAGAAACCCTAGCTTCGGGGTGAGCCTCGAGCTTACACAGCGAGTTTTCTCGAAAATTACAAATCTCGCTCGGTCGTTCCTTCATTCGCTGTCCGCCACATAAACAATGCGCTCCTGTGGGTGTGGCTGTATTGTCACAGTTAATCCGCAAACTTGTCGCAGCGTTATTTTGTTAATACTTGAAAACGCCGATAGCTAAAAGTCCCTTTTAAGAACTGATGGCTACATACCTTCTACCGTGCCGTTCTAGCTCATTATGCCAGCTCTGCGATGTGCTCGTACCTTTGTAAAATTGTGCAAACAGCATGAGTATTTCTAGGAGAAGACCCCCCCCCCCCCCCAAAAAAAAAAAGGTCCGCGGACTATCGCAAAAATCGCGCTGTATGCAGGACGTTTTTAATATTTTTTCTTTGCGGTCGGTTAGTCCTTTATTTTCATGTTTTAGGAATTTTGTAATTTTTTCATTGTCGAGAGTGTAATTTGCCAACCGTAGCCGATGGCGTAAAAATGGTTTTCTATGCTTTTTTGCTCATTAATTAAAGGACGCGCGAAAAAGAATAGTGGAAAGGGATTTCTTATTTGTGGGTTATTTCTTTTTTACAATTGCAGATGTAAAAGGAGAGCTTGAGGCAATAGCTGAGGTTTGGGCCATGTGCGAGTTCTTTTGACTTTTGGGAAAGTCAAGACTAGAGATTTAAAAGTAGGGATTGAAAGAGTGGTTTCTGTTTAAAAAAAGGCTACAATTCACCATTCGGATGATGAAGTGTGAGAAGTCATGAAAGTCAAAAGAAGTCAGACAGTCGTCCTGGGGAACATCCAAAATTTCGTCTGCAATTTACTCTTCAATTAAGACGAATTATTAGTATAGGTATATTTACGTCTCTAGAATTCTTATTCGATCTAATATTCACAAATATTTGAAGATCTTACAAGGTAACGTACGCTCTGCTATTCAAAATGCATTGCCATGTAATACCTGCAGCTTCTTTGTGACATTGAAGCTGCCATATAGGGCCAGAATCCAGTGGTTATAAGTGGCAAGGAATGGGGCAGCAGTCCCTCGGATACTCTTGTCAAATAATCGCTATAGTCATATCGTACATTTTGCAGGTCAAAATGTCTAAGAGAAACAGTTCGTAACAATGTATAGAAATGTTGCCTTACTTGTAGTCATTATTATTATTATAATTTTAAGTCAGACGGAACTGGCAGTCCTCTAGTAGATATACAATATTGCGGAGGGAATACTTAATATCTAAAAATGTCTGAAATTGATCTTCCGACGACACGACAATTACAGATCATAAGGATTTGGAATATACAAAGGAGATATTTATGGATCACAGTAATAGTTTTTTTCTCATGCAAAAAAATAACTTGTCAAATATTTATGCTCCAGTCGTTCGAAAGCATAGTGGCGGGCCTGTAATGTTTTGGGGTTGTATTTCTTTCAACGTTGTGTATATATTTGGCTCCAATCGATGAAGTAATGAACCAGCAAACATTTTGAACAATCATTCATTTCTACCTGGTATCTGGCGATACGAGTATGTTAATCGGACAGTCGTTTATTCTCATTTAGAAATGCTTTAAACGGCTGCCTACAGTTCGAGGCCGTTTTTTTTTTGCAGAGGTAAGGTATGACTGCGTACTACTCAGTTTTCCGCTGAAAAATCTACTTTTGAAATTTGAACATTATTTCGAAAACGGTCCATAGAAATATATGAAATGTAACCACAATTCATTTCTAATAATGTTCATTTAGAACTTAAGGGCAAACTACGTTTTTCTCTGTATTATCGTAAAATGGATTTTCGGAAAAAGTCATTTTCAGTTTTTTTTAGTTTACCTGAAAACGGTAATAACGATTTTTACCAAAATGCGAACTAAGAGCAAAATTAATGTTTTCAAAATTCTTGGGTCCTTAATTTTCAATTCGAATCACCGGAATCACTAATTTAAGAAAGAGCTCATATCTCGAAAACCTCATTTTCGATTTGGATAAAACTTAAAAAATCAAATAAAGCAATAAGCTCAATGCTCTGCTTCCAATAAAAACGCAATACCTACTACGCAAAATCTTTTTTTTTAAATAATTCCAACCACTTGGAGCCTTACACAATCCCCACTTCATTCGAGCCCATACAATAGCTATCGGCATAGCCATTCGTTTTATAACTTCTAGTTCAAGTTCAAAAACAAATCTCTGAAATCTTACATCCATATAACTATGTGAAGATATCGGTAGGTACAGCACGAACCCTACTTTCAAAAGTCAGAAAACAGAAACTCCTGCTACACTTTGCCTTGTATACTCAAAAATCGTGTACAATGCGCTTACAACTCTTTAAACAGAACTTGCAACAGTAACAGTCAACTAATAAAAACCCATATTGGTATTTCATATATACTGCCATATCAGAACCCAAAAGTGGATTTTATTTAACACTATCGTATATTTTATGAAAAGTTTCTCTTATCTAGCATCGGTTCCCACTGGTTTGGATGGGCTTAGGAGAAAAGTTAGATTTTTTGGAGACATTTGATTAGTGTTGCAGCTTGCAAGGTCAATAGACCGATCTTTCGGAATATTTGTTTGCGGCCAGAAATATGGGTTTCGGCTTATCTGTCGTCGATAGCTTTTTAGTAACAAATTAATAATAACTTGAGGCAATCGGTATACAGGGAAATAACTTCACATAAGAAACAAGTTCACTTCGAACGGGAAACATTTAAAATTTTTGGGGAAAAATAAATTTGCTTAACACGCGATGGCATATTTAACTCCACAAAGCATAAGCAGTGGAATTTGTATGTAAATAAACTCGTGCGACATGTCGAATATGTAGGTATGCTGCCCCCTGCTTGTGGTCACTTTTTAAAGGTGGCGAGGTTGGGTGTATGTACATTTTTTTTGTATTTATTTTACGCTGGTATATACAGAAAAATATTCGACATATCGTGCGAATTTACTTTTTTTAATTCATGCATTCTCAATTTTAAGGTGAGAAATAACTCCAGAAAATGTTCCAAAAAAAAATAAAATTATTTCCCACTCGAAGAAAAGTTATTTTCTATGTGAAATAAGATATTGCACATGAAATTATTTTCCTGAATTGACTGAAAGGAGTTGATTTATCATGAGGAAGAAACTGTGTAAAACACGTCAAAATGAATAGTACAATCGCCTTGTTCCGCAAAAAAATGCAAGTGATACCATTTTATTACAATTTGACCGAAGATATCAATACAATCACTATGGTTAAATTAGGGAATTGTGCCAATTCTTAGAGCTTGGAGACTGCTCGTTTTTCTAACCAAAATTATGTGGTTCTTCCGTCTTCATGTTCGATAGTCTTGCGTCGCCTGCCTTAACATCTTCTTTCACGTTCATTATCATATAGGTACTCCGGGAACTTTCCGCGAGGTGCCTCGTAGCCTAGGTAGATTTCGGCGACAACTTCGATGATGTCTATATACTGCGGTTGCAGTTGCAGTCGCTCTAAATTAATTTCGTCCCCCAAAGGTTTGCCTACCTTATACAGCAACACAAGATTAGCTACCCAAATGCCGAATTTCCAGAAGCGTACCTACTTAAATATTTAGAGAAAGCACTCAGCAGATTATGAATTTCACAAGATTCCTTTTGACATTATTACACTAATCGGTCAAATCGTGGGGTGGAGCTCCCACCAAAAACGCTAAATCTTTCACATTTCAGCGGTAATGAATCGAAAGCACCTTTCTGCAGGCGTTTTACATCCCTTTCGATCAACACAGACAATAGACAATGCAAATATTGATAAAAATTCCTCACTGAAGCTGCTACACAGCTGTGTGCGGCTTTGACAATCTGATACGAAATGTAAGCAAAACAACCCCATTCCGGCCGACTTAAAATTCAATCAAGGATTATCCCGTAGAAAAACAACGCTCCATCAGCGATTCTCAATCACCGCTTGGTTGTGGCCCCTTTCCACAAATTGCACCATCATACGATCATATACCTAGTTCACAGACAACACCTGCAACCCAATATCAAAGCTGCCAATTTAATCAATTGGCGGACAAATCGAATTCTCGTCTACTAATTTTATAATTTTGTATTTACGCGCCAGCATCCAGAGTAGCAATGATTCCCGTCCCCACAATAAATCCTGCCTAATATGGGTACCATGCAAGTAGCAAGTCCCAATCCAAATCATTTGCCTGTAGGTGTGGGAATATCGTCGCTCATCGGCACACCGGATGCGCAACATGTGAAATAGTCCTCCGCAGAGTGCAATGCCCGAACAGAACACTGAAATCTGGACGCTTGTGGCTATATAAATGGATTAGTGTTTATGCGTTGTCGCATATGAAATGTATGTGTACATCAACGTCAGTCCCCAAGTTCCAAAAATAAAAGCAACCCTCTCCCCAACCGCAATCGAGTATACTACGCCGCGACAGTTGTGTTCTAGATTGTAGTACTACGAACACGAAGGCGATGACGACTGAAGAGGACGACGAATTCCAATCATCGTTGTGTGGTCAGCATTCCTGCGTGCAGCACACATGCAAGTCAAATCCAACTCAGCGAGTGTCCATTGATCATTTTTGGTCGCCTAGTAGAATGACAAGTTTTGGTACACCCGCTGCCCGGACTGTGCACCCTCGTGGTTTCATTTCCGGTAGGTCGGTGTATGGTAGAGCAGCAGGTGCAGTACTACAGCTCGTGGAGTTTCATTGGGGTTTTTGCGCATATAATTGCACAGTCGGTGTTATATCGATCGAACGCACTTACAAGGATTTCATATTCAGAGGAAGCAGATTTCAGGCGAGAGGCGACCATTGACAAAGGACATAGTGATGGAATTTTTCGACTCGGAACTGAAACCACGTGAGCCGGCTGCATATATTTACAACTCTTCCAGCGGATGGAAGTGTTTGCGGATGTGTATGTCCGAATGAATTCTTCATTCCATGGGCGAATGTGAGAGCGAATGCGCAGGACTCGGCTCTTTTGGTATGGGTAAAATGGAGCAGTAACATAAAGAGGTCGCGTTGTGTTGGGCATCTGTGAGTGATGTTTTCATTCAGCGAGTAAAGTGCTTGAATGCTGTTTTTTGTAAAGAGCTTCTTCGATAGCGTCTTCATATTTGGTTTTCGCAAAAGATAAAGTTTGCCGTTGTCACATAGGGTATCCGTGTCAGTTGCAGGATAGGTTTCCTTGCTAGCGCACTTTTAGCGATTTTAATGGAAAATCCATTGGCATTAGGAAGTACGAGTATAGTAAATACAAACATAGTATGGTCCACTCATGAAAACCTTATGAAACTTCAGGATATCGTATACGTTCATTTCTCTGTCATCCGAAATTCGTCCGGTATAGTGTTTGCAGGTCTTGTGGAGATTTTAAAGGCGAATGCTTACACATCCCCTTGTGCTGGACTGTATAGTTGCTCCGGGCTAGAGTTATGGCAATGGAAACATTCGGTATTATGATTCGGAGTCTCGGACATGGCAAACACTGTTACTGGGTCAGCAGCTGCTTCTAGGAGAATCATTTGTTTTTTTTTTTTGGTTGGCGCAAGAATCGTGGTAATTTTCTTTTCTGAAAGTTTCTTTTGTGAAAATTAATCATGATGTAGGTATCGTAGGTGGTCTTCGGTTCCTGCATGTTGAGACTTTCCTATCAAGAAATACTTTTACTTTAACTGACTTTTTAGTACTATGACTACCTATTAGGGTTAGGTAATGCAGTAACTTCCCTGAGGTAAGTATACCTACCTATAATCAGCGTGAATATTGTGAGACTAAAGTTGCAATTTTTCGGGAGCCTGTCACAATTTTTTGACCTTTTTTAAGTTGAAGAAGGCGCTTCAAAAATTTCTCAAATGCTGATATTTTCAAATAAAAACCTAAATGTAACGCACACAACACTATTATACTATTTAGCGAACAATACTTGTTAAATATCGTTCAAAACCTTTAAAAAACACTATTCTACTTCTGAAATGAAACTTTTTTCTCATTGGCCCTTTTTCTCGCCAACTGCAACTGCATAAAATACCAATAAACCAACCGAATTATTAACATTTTAACGAAGTTTACGCATCTTGCTCCACATCATGATTGATTCATCATCCAATAGCCGATGTCCAAGGTTGCCTCCCGCCCGACCACTACTGATTTCAACAGTCAGACACGCCAGACACAATCCTCCTCCTACACCATGTCATTGTCTTGTAAAATCGTAGCCATAATTCACTTGGCTAAGGTCGTCTTGCTAACAGTGCATGTTATGGACAATCAATAAGCTCACTCAATAGCGTGTGTATCGAATATTAATTTTCAACATCTACACTGCGGATGAAGCAAAGGCGCGTGCCAATTGTCGGCACGGTAACACCAAATCTGTCGCGCAATTAAATTCGTATAAAAGAGTCTTTCAGACAGCGAACGGCTATCAGTTGGAGTAATCTCTTTATTCAATCAAGAAGCATCCAGAAATTATAGTCGACATGTTCAAATATGTAAGCATGAAAAAGGACCTTATTAATGCGTATATTTGGGATTAACGTGACTGTATTTCTTTTCTTAACAGACCACCGCAATTTTCGCTTTGATTGCATGCGCTGCTGCCAAGCCGGGAGTAGTCGGCCCTTTAGCATACTCATCACCATTGATAGCTGGACCAGGAGTTGTGACTGCGGCCAGTAGCCAAGTTGTGGCTAGGACTTACAATGGAATCGCATCAGCGCCAATAGTTGCCGCTGCCCCATTGCCATTTGCTGCTCCATTAGTTGCTGCTCCCATTGCAGCACCCATCGCGGCTAGATACATCGCCGCGCCATATGCCGCCGCTCCTTTGTCTACTGCTCCATTTGCTGCCTCATTGGCTGCGTCTCCACTGGCCGCTAGATACATAGCTTCACCTTATGCTGCTCCATTGGCTGCACCATTCCCTGCCAGATACGCTGCTGCTCCACTGGTCGCAGGTGCTTCTCCATACGCGTATGCTCCATTTGCAGCTGCAGCTCCCTTTGCAGCACCTTTAAACTATGCTGCGGCACCAGCGCCTTTGGCTTATTCGGCTGGCCTAAGATACGCCCCTGCTGCCGCTCCAATTGTATTCTAAAAAGTTGATACTGTGATATGTGTACTCTAGAGTTGTAAATAAAAACTTATGGTTTCGAAGTAGGACATATGCATTTTTGTGTTTTCCCATCAGGGCTCACCTTAAGTGATGGACGCACAAAATTTATTTATTTATTTATAATCAATGGTGAGTCTACATCCATATATGCTATATGTATAATGTATGTTCTATATGCAAAAAAAAAAGCTATTATGTTCTATATGCCAAAAAGTCATCAGAAGAAGAGCTACTAATTCTCTGAGTTAGACCCGGTCAGGAGGAGAGTTGCCTGTAAGCTCTTTGGTCAAAAGAAAATGGAAGACAATTTATGCTTCTGGAGAGTTTAGGGAAAAATCGAAAGAAGACTGACAGCTTCAGCCAAAAAAGAGAAATTGCCTACAAGCTGAGTTTGACCTTGATGTAGCCCAGTTTGAGTTCATGTATTAGTGCCAATGTTAATCAAAGGGACTCACTCATACTTGAAAAAAACCAGCCTACACTCTTCCGGTTTAGACCGGATGTCGATAACCTGAGGTGGGTTGTCATTTCATTATCGTGTGTTGCGGCTGTGTTGGGCAAATTAAAGTTGTTCTTAGTTCCTGTTCGAAATCGTTAGTTATATTTTGAACGTCATTAAAGCATAATATATAAAAATATTCGACTTGCTTATTTGTTTGTTGGTATCAAGTTATTATATTATATCAGAACACCATGATATAAACAATTGTTGTAAACAACGAAACTACATTAGTTAAAAGATAAAATTTAAATTTTTGTTTGTTCTTGAGACCTTTTCCGGCGTATGTAATAACAAAATACTTATTGGAATTAATTTATCACCGTCCGATTTCTTTTTAATGTTCTCATTATTGATATTTGAATTTCGCCAGCACTTTTTCTATGAATTTTTCCCTCCCATTTTTTCTTGAATATTCGCTAGTGATTCCTCTGCCGATTTAAATGTTTTGAAAAGTCTGCGCTGTGTAAAAGAGACTAAAGGTATATTAAAAGGGATACAATTGTTTGTAAAGCAACCACAAATTTTTAATCCTTTATTTTCATATAATCTTGAAATGTCAAAAATAAGCTGCCAGCAGCTGGAAAATATAATTTGAATGCATTTTTAATGCATTTTTTTTTATGTGTCTACATTAATAAAATTGGTGTGTACGCACTCACTCCTATTGGGAATTTTCGTTTTAATTTTTCGTACTGCTCTAGTTTCATTTAAAAAGCAAAAAAAAATGCAAAAAAAAAGAGTGTCATATGGGCTTTACTAATATGAAACATCTAGTAATCAGACATTTTGAATGTGATGTAGGTAGTTCGTATGAATTTTTTTTTTGTTTTCCGTAATAAAAAGGGAATCTTCACGAAAAGATCATTACTAAAAAATCATATTTCAAATCTTAATATTCGTAATAAACTCTTCTTTTTAAATTCTTCGGACATTACTGCGGAGTAATTTTTCGCCAAAAACAACAAACGAAAACGAACTCAATAATAATAATTATAGGAACAAAAATATTTTATTTGAGCGAATGAATTTTTTCCTTTATTATTATTTATATTGATTACATTCGTTATTATGCAATATGTGGAATATGAACATGTATTCGTTGTGAAATAAAACAACGAATTTAAACTCTCAGAACGCATCCATCAGCAGACAGAAATCACCAAACACACAAACTATCAGTCAGTGTTCTTAGACGTCTCTCTTTATTTTTCCCACGAAGTGTGTTCATTTTCCTTTTTCACTAAATTTAAATTAAATAAAAGTAAAATTTGTATTGTTCGGACAGAAATCACACTTAATTAATCTTCAGTATAAAAATCGCAGTTTGCTAACACTTTAATGATTATTTTTTGGTACTAGAAATTGTTGCTATAGGCAAATCTTCTTTTTATGTGCATTTCATGGTCAACAAAAAGTTTTTCGAAAATATTAAATTCCCTCAAAAAGATAGAGATACAACGATGTAGGAACACTGCTGAATTCACACGTATTCACCACAGACAGTAAAATTGCGAGCGGGAGGGAGGGGCTTATATTGAAAAAAATTTTGGGGGGAATCGGTGAGACGTAATAAAGCTGTCAGTCTATTTCATACTTAGTTTATGGTGCTCGTGAGAAAACAAATCCTACAGTGAACGATTGGACACGTTTTAATGTAATAAAAAGTCGCCACTAAACCCAGAGCACGGAAGGCTATTAGAAGAATAGAACTATATTTGGGTATGGTGGAACTCCGAAAGGTTTATCAGCCACAACGGGCTGTAAGATCTGTAAAATTAGTTCCATCTTGAAAATATTGTCGATTATGACTTAGAGATTACAATCTTCACTGATGGTGTGAAGTGAGATGGGTACGGACGCAGATAGGCGTAGTGTAGTGTATTCTAAGCAGAAATCCTGGCAATGAAATAGAAGTTACCCTCCTCCGTCAGGTATAACCATCTTTGTTGACAGCCAATCAGCTCATAAATGGATTAAATCCAACACAATCAAATCCAAGTGAGGAAACATTGCGTCGTACTGATATTCATTGGGAACCATTCAGACAAACTCTTCTGAACTTAGCAAAAAAGTACTTTACAGAAAGGTTGGTGCCTCGGCAAGAATGTGAAATGTAATTGTGAGGATTAGCTGCGAAGTCAATCGATCTTCACAGAGTGAAGGTTTTCTGACATCGGATCCTTAACACTTTATTTGGATAGGAAGTGGTTCCAAATCCAGCCAGTAACTTGATGGGTTTTTGTTTTGTTAAATTGCTTTCAATCTATGTTAATCAGTAGATTTGCAATCATCCTTATAGGAATCCCAAAGATGTGATTTTTTTCATCACACACCACTAGAAACCTACCTTAACCTCAATGATGTCAATGTCTTCGGCATTAACAAGTTGGCGTTGATTTGAAAGTTTCGCTCAACTTTCACAAAAAATCATGTTAGGTACATACATGCATGTCAGCGCATCAGCTTTATTTTAATCCTTTTTGGCATTAACAGTATGAGTTCTCATTTGACAAAGTTTTCGACTTCATCGTCATTCTGCACGATCTGATGAGTTTGGCAGGGCTATACTAAAACTCGGCATGATTGTATTTATGATCGATCAGACCGTAGGTTTTGTCCAAACAATTTGGTTGCCTCCAAATTAGCCAGTAGACAAATACTAACTCCCAGTGCTAAGCCCTCATTCTCTTGAATTACCAACCAACCACCCTTATGATTTCCGTTCGACTGTATATGTTTGACGCAAATTCATCCCTTGCATTGCTTCCTATCCACACTTCAGGCACAATAAAAGTTCAAGTACAATTCAAAATGTGCATTCAAAGAAGGCATGTACTGTCATCAACAAAACAAAGCCTCACAGGTGACAGGTTCATTCAAACATGAAACGTTTGAAAACAATAAAAAATTTTTCATTTACTATAATCTTAAATGGGAAAATCTTTGAAAATCATCCATAATTACAAAAAAATAACCACCCCCGAAAAGACCATCACTACCAGTGTGCCAAGCTGATGACATTTCTTATTACAAGTAATCACAATGCGCACCACCGGCTATAGAAATTAAAATCAGGTTCTGCGAATTGCTGTCATCTTCTTTAGATGCACTATACGGAGAAATCAAATGAGAACAAACCGAATGTCAACCCCATTTGGCTTTGTCACTTTCTAAAACAGCAAGAACGATACCAGAACAAAATGAACGAGCTGCTATTTGAAATGACATTCTTAAAAGTAATTCTGCGCACATAAAGATACCTTCGCAATCATAATCATCATCACCGTCGTCGTTGTCGTCTGCGGCAGCGGCGGAGAAGTTTGCTTATCGTGCCACTGAGGTATGAAACCGAAACCATTCACTGAATTTTCCTATGGACTGAAAAAGGGCTCACGAGTCACGACTTGTGGAAATGAGTTCCCCGGGGAAATTGAAAAGGAGCAAGAAGTGACACTCAACAAAAATACTGTACAACACAAGATGCACTGTGTGCTGCAAAGATTAAGAATTTTAAATTCACACGAAAAAGAAAAACAGTAAAGAAGTAAGAAGTATCTTATTACTGCAGTTATTGTCATTGGGGGTATAGCGAGTCCCTTGAACACCTGCATTCCGATGGAAATTCATTATTCATTAAAACAGCGAGATACACTTTGTTCATAATCTCTAAAATGTATTATAATGTTGACAGTAATTTCGACAAGTTTGCAGCAGGGATTAAGCGGACTTTGCAGTGAAGTTGACCAATAAAAGGTAGGTGGGTATAAGTGGATGTCTGATTAGAATAAGACACTATTTGCGCTTATGAGACGTTTTGATACCACAACTTGTGTGACTTGGGCTATTGTTGAGTGTCTCAGATTTCCAACCTGTGGGTAATAATGTTCCCGAAATTGATTTAACGAAAATGTTGGGTGGAACCGTGTTATCAGTGAACAGAACAAGCAATACGTGACTTTCGTTTTTGTTTCATATGTAAAATAAACTTGATGTCTTGAAGGTATAGCTCATTAACGGATGTTGAGATTTGGCGCCTGACAGGCATCCATGAGACAACGAGCCGGATTTGCAACAGTAGTGATTTTTCTTCACCTGCGTCAGTGGATGCTTGCCAGAATACTTATGACCTAGGCCTGCGTCTTGATCTTATAGCTAAAACTCTTGCAGTCTTTGAACAAGTTACGCGTATTAAATAATGTATCCCATTAGTGTTATAAGAGGTTACATCTCCCCTGAATAAGATAAAAGCTTCAAATCAACCAAGTGTGAAGTCTACAGGGTGCTCTTGTATCGCTGCCTTGGGTAAGGTTAGGTTTACGGGTTGGTAGAGGAGTGTAAACCCTACTATACCACACTTAGGTCATCGTTGACCTGCCTGCCTTAAAATAGTGCATCGCTGTGAAAGGAAGTTATAGCATATAGCAGATCTTAAAAGTTGAATAGTTCACCCCTTGAAAAGGAGGCAGATATTTTAAAAACACCCTCGCTTCCATATACCTAATCATATACATTTACACCCTCAATTTTCGATAACTATATGCTTAGCGGTTGAAACTGTGCCTTGGCTATGAGTTACGGATCTATTTTTTATATAAAGTTCCGGATGAGAGCGAAACAATTTCTTCAAGTTTGGAAGATGTGGTTTTTTAATGGAGTTTTTTGTTAGTTGCCTAAGTGATAGATGTACTATCAGTGGAGATAAGATTGAAACTGAGTATTTCAAGCCTTTCTAGTTTTTCCACCTCGAAGAATTTGGAAGGCGGACCGCAAAAATTGAGACTTCCACGTGAATTCTTAAAAGGCGACTAGTGGAGTGCAGTTTTAAATAACTGAAATACTAAATAGAAATTCCACTCAGAGTGGATATCTGTACACTGCGAGTCTCATATTTTCCAAGAGTATTAAAAGCTACAATACGCCTCGCCTCCCTGATTATTTTCCCCCGAGTACCTGTCGCCTGAAACAGGTTTGAGGGCTTTAAAAAATAAAGTACACGACTCGGTCGCACGAAACTTTACTTTTTAAATCTTCAGTTTGCTCAGTTGCTTTTTATTTTATTAGATGAAAACCCTTAGAATAATAAGTAAAATAAACCGCACAGAATACAGAATACATATGAATATAAAAATATTTCAAATAGGGGTAGGTACATCAAATGCACATGTCCGGCTTAAGCTCTCAGCAAAAAACATTTTACAATTATTAATAATAATATAAATAATGATTGATGATAATTCTTTTATAATTTTTTTGATTTTCACAATTTTTAATATTTTGACATCCATGAATGAAAAGAAAAAAAAAACAAAGTTCACGCTGTAGGCTTGTTCAATTTGATAACCTCTCACGGATGGATGAACTCAAAGGGGTTTTTAAAAAGGTTTCGATGAAATCCCGATGTTCCGTTACCTCAAAAATGTATGGGGAAACCTCGGAGGTTTGGAAGAATTTTACGAAACTTCGCAGTTTCGTTTGGTGGGAACATGGCATTAGTTCAAATGAAATTAACGACATAAAAGAAAACTGTCATTATTACACATGTAATTATTTATTTATGTCATTGATAAAGAATGAATCCCAGAGATAAATTGCAATGCAGTACAATCTTCACCTATCTGGCCTTTGTGCCCTTGGATGAAAGTGCATGTACAAATGACGTGTTTTCAATCGTATAAGATCGCAGAGGTTGTTGGTTATTTTATGGTCTATGTTTAGAAAAAGAGCAAAAGCGGATGATAATTGCTAAACTGTTGCGTAGCTAGTATTGCATTCTTATTGGAAGTGAACACAAATTAGGATTTTAGGTAGCAAGCTAGGTAGTAATTTTAAAAGAAATATTTATAATACGGATTTGCCCATTTAGTTAGCAAAAAACTTGAGTATTGTTGAGCATTATGTACAATACTGGGTTTTTCCAAGTTTTATCCAATCGTAAATTGGTCTTTCGAGATATGAGAAGTTTTTAAGAGTACTTATAACGTCTTCGGTGAATCGAATTGAAAATGAAGGCGCAATAAAAAATTAAAAAGTGACCCCGAGCTCTGAGCCGAATAAAATCCAAATCCGGAGGTTAAAATAAATCTTTCCAGCTTCTACCTTTCGTCAGGAGCGACGAACAGACAGCGAGACCCACTTTTTTCAGATGTCAGAATTGAATAAAATATCGAGTTAAACAATTTTGCACAAATACAATCTATCTTTCTCTTACTACGTATACGAGAAAGCTAAAAAAAAAACACTTTAATCCTCTTTGGATTGGCAAAGTAAGAACAAAAATAAATCCACAGACAGCTAACATAAACCACAATATGCTCCAGATTGTACGCAGCAAAAACATTTACCACATACCTTTCAGCATGACTTCCTCAAGGAGACAGATTAAAGTAAAATCCTTTTTTTCCTTCCCCATCCTTCGTCCGATTGTATATATTTGCCTTTTCCAAACTAGGCAGTAGGCACTTGCCTAACCAACAAAATAAACCGAAATTCAAGTAACTGGGTTAATGGAATACTTATCCATCTCTAAGCGAATAAAAACCCCTACTTTTGGATATTTTCCTCTCCTGTGGAAGTCAAACACAGAAACAACGAAAAGAAACAAAAGAAAAAAAAAAACGAAGAAAAGAGGAAAGTCTGGAATCCGAAAAGATGCCTTCTTGGTGCTTAGAGATCTTTATCCTGGCACTAGCATCACGACCACAGTCATCCCAGCTTAGAATTAAGGATAAAATTCAATACAAAATATTCCGTATCGATGAGCGGATTGTATGGATTGAATTGCGATGTCAACAGGATGTGCGTCGAACATCGGCAAGAGTAGCATTGAAAGATATATTTAAATTTATTTATTTGTTCGAACGCTTTCGGCGTCGAGGTGATGACGATGGCGTTCGGGATGTATTCTTAGTTTTCGCCTCACAACTCCTCCGATATATTGACACCCGGCATGGTTTTATGTCCTATCCTGCGGTTACAATGATGAATATATAGCATCCTGCCGGTGGTTTAACGCGCCCTAGATACGGATCCAGACTTTCAATTGAAATTTGTTCGCGCGAAGATGAAATGCCTTGCCGATAGCGCTTGTGAGGTTGTTCATGTTTTTTTTTTTATATAGAAGAGCGAAAAGGATATTTTTTATTTCTCGCCTTGGTACGTAGAACGTAGGACTCCGCGTCCGCAGTGATGTGCTGGTGGGGTAGTATTTATTTGTTTCTCGCGTTTATTGCTTCACTGTGACATCTGGTTGAGAAGAAACGCGTTAAAGTGTGCGTAGACTTGAGAAATTTTATGACGGCCGTAAAACACGAGAGATTTTCATAAGCTCTAAAATTGTTTCAATTTGTGTGTCATCTTTTACGAATGAAGGCTTTTATTTAATTTCATACGATTTCTGATGGCCAGAGGGACTAAATCCCACAACAATTTTTGTTATGGGTAGGAATATGGACATCAGGATGTGTTAGGCGATGAAAGGGATGATTGACTTTTTGGATAATCAGCATTTTTACAACTGCGATTCGTAAACTCATAACGTGAAATTTGGTGTTTGGTACGGAAACTTGTCTCTCTTCGTGTCTATGCCTTAGTAATTTCAGTTAAGTGGCGAAAGTGAAAGTGTTAGAGCTTTGCACAATTTGACGAAGTTTGTTTATACAGTACAGATTAATGCAATCCTTAACACCCCCGATCCGGTTTAAAAAAAGTTGTGTCAATTCAAAGATATTACAAACAGGTTCTTATTATACACTTTGCATATAAGGAACAAATGTACCTTATCATTCATTTCAGTATACTAGAGGTAGAGATTCTATATATATGAAAACAAATTACACAAAGCATTGCATCTCATAAGAAAAAAGCTTTTTTGATTAAATACAACTCCAGCTGTTGAATCGATTTTAAGAAAGGTTTGCAAAGGTTTTGCCAAATATACAACCTGCTAGTTATTTTGTCGGGCTATAGGAAAGGAATCACTTGAACTGTCAAGACGCATTGTTCCTTCTTGAAAAATGTCTTGAGAAACTTTAAAAAAAAAAAACGTGAATACATAAAATAATAAAAAAATTCAATAAAAACGCAGCAACAATAACGTGCCTAACCGATCCAAAAAACATGTCAAAAGTATATTGCAAGAAGAACCCATTAACAAACGCTCCAAAGAAGGCTGACAAATAAGCGTTTTTAAGACACTTCATACGACGAAGCAAAAAACCCATAAAAGGCTTCGAAAAACAAACTAAAAACTTTTAATAATGGTTTTAAAAAAGCTTCAAACGTTAAAACAAATAAAAAAAATAAATGGAACAAAGCCTTAAATTAGGTTCAAAAAAAACAACAGTGCTCTCCGGGAGTGCCGACAGAAGTGAAAACTTGAATTTCGCCAGCACTTTTTCTATGAAGTTTTCCCTCCCATTTTTTCTTGAATATTCGCTAGTTATTCCTCTGCCGATTTAACTGTTTTGAAAAGTCAGCGCTGTGTAAAAGAGACTAAAGGTATATTAAAAGGGATAGCAATTGTTTGTAAAGCAACCGCAAATTTTTAATCCTTTATTTTCATATAATCTTGAAATGTTAAAAATAAGCTGCCAGCAGCTGGAAAATATAATTTGAATGCATTTTTAATGCATTTTTTTATGTATCTACATTAATAAAGTTGGTGTGTACGCATTCACTCATTGGGAATTTTCGCTTTAATTTTTCGTACTGCTCTAGTTTCATTTTAAAAGCAAAAAAAAATGAGTGTCATATGGGCTTTACTAATATGAAACATCTAGTAATCAGACATTTTGAATGTGATGTAGGTAATTCGTATGATTTTTTTTTTGTTTTCCGTAATAAAAAGAGAGTCTTCACGAAAAGATCATTACTTAAAAATCATATTTCAAATCTTAATATTCGTAATAAATTCTTCTTTTTAAATTCTTCGGGCATTACTGCGGAGTAATTTTTCGCCAAAAACAACAAACGAAAACAGACTCAATAATAATTATAGGAACAAAAATATTTTATTTGAACGCATGAATTTTTTCCTTTATTATTATTTATATTGATTACATTCGTTATTATGCAATTTGTAGAATATGAACATGTATTCGTTGTGAAATAAAACAACGAATTTAAACTCTCAGAACGCATCCATCAGCAGACAGAAATCACCAAACACACAAACTATCAGTCAGTGTTCTTAGACGTCTCTCTTTATTTTTCCCACGAAGTGTGTTCATTTTCCTTTTTCACTAAACTTATATTAAATAAAAGTAAAATTTGTATTGTTCGGACAAAAATCACACTTAATTAATCTTCAGTATAAAAATCGCAGTTTGCTAACACTTTAATGCCGCATTTACACAGTCACACATTCCTATCACGGAAGATTAAAGGGATGCTAAATACTAAATAGCCGTGTGATTGAAAGGGACGGCATTAGCTAACACGCAAAAAAAACGTGACACGTTTTTTCGTCGCCCATCTAGTTTACGTGGGAAAGCTATACATGTTGATATTTTTATAGCGACGGCTCACGAAATTTCGCTTTCCTATAAAACAAAATGGCTTCCGGAAGTAATGAACCGACAACTATTTATTAATTTCGTATAACTGATTGATGTATTTTTGGTTTAATTTACTGAAACTTAAAATCGCTCTCCTTTCACATGTTTTAAATTAGAAATAGAAATATTTTCAAGTTATTACAGAAATGATATTCCCCGGAACTTGGGTTTATTTCCGTTTTACGTATCTATAATTATGGGCAGCACGTCCATGACACTTTAGGCGTCTGATTTGTGATCTCATTCTTACTCCTTTACTAGCTTTGAATGGGGAAAAACGGATTTCTCTGTCACGTCTCGTGCAAAAATGCGCGTGCGTGATGGTGTAAATGCAGTTTAATGATTATTTTTTGGTACTAGAAATTGTTGCTATAGGCAAATCTTCTTTTTATGTGCATTTAGTGCGTTTATATATTCATGGTCAACAAAAAGTTTTTCGAAAATATTAAATTCCCTCAAAAAGGTAGAGATACAACGATGTAGGGAACACGCTGAATTCACACGTATTCACCACAGCCAGTGAAATTGAGAGCGGGAGGGAGGGGCTTATATTGAAAAAAATTGCGGTGGGAATCGGTGAGACGTAGTAAAGCTGTCACCTGTCAGTCTAGTCTATTTCATACTTAGTTTATGCTCTCTTCGGCCGTTGACTCTCTTTCGTCGCGGCTTTTATGCTACGGCTACGGCGCTATGGGCATTATGAATGAAAGATTATTTTTCCCTGAATCATAGTTTGTACACAACTGCGTAGTTGAAATTGTATTTATTAAGATTGGTTGAGTGTGTGAACAGCAAGAGGTAAATATACTACTACAGAAACAGAAATAATAATAGAGTGGATGGATGGATGGATGGACTATTTTAAACACAAAAATTGCAATCTATTGCTTAAAACGTAAATTTACAAATGCATGAAATTAATTGGTATTCTTTAAAATAAATACCAGTGAAACTTATGAAACGCACACCCGATTGCCCCGCAAATTTTAGAAATAAAATTCTGTCTGAAATTACTTTAGCATGGCAAAGGCAAACACACTTCCCCATATTAACATACATACTGAGTCGTCAAAAGTGGTTGGCAAATGGCAACGCGAACACTGGTATCACACACACACTTGTAGGTAAACTCTCTTAAGGCGCGTTTTGCCATTGAATATAAACATTAGTTGGCAGTTGGGCAAAACAAATCTCTTAAGTTGTCTGACATGGCGTCATCGTTGCCAACTTGAAAAAAAGATGCCTTTTTCAAAAAGAATTCCTAAAATTCTTTTTTTTGGGTAAAGTGGAACAGTAAATCAAAAATTAAACAAAAATATAGAAAAAATAAACAAAAGCAATTTTTTTTTATGCAACAAATAGCTTTCAAATTTGTTTCCAATTTCATTCAACTTACTTGAAGTGGAAGCTGGATTGATGAATGAAATTGGAAACAAATTTTAAAACCGTTTGTTGTTTAAATAAAATTAGTTTTTGTTTATTTTTTCTCTGAGTGTGTTTAAATTTTTGATTTAGGTTCTATTTCACTTTACAGAAAAAAAAGATATTTTAGGCATTCTTTTATTGAAAAAGGCATCTTTTCCATGTTTAGCAGTTTTTCGTTAAAAAAGGCTGGCAACTATGCCGCTGATCTGACAACTTAAGAGAATTGTTTTTCCCAACAAATGTTTATATACAATGGCCCAACGCGCCTCAAGAGTCTTCACGAACACTGGTGTCGGCAACATTGGTTACACAACATTGGTGTCGCGAGTTCAATGGTTTTATCCCATATCAAAAGTGCCCCAACGCGCCTAAAGAAGTTATCACTTCAAAAATAAATAAAAATAAAGCTTCAATAAAAACGCTAATTCTTTGTGAGTTCGTTATGTTCAAGATAAAATTTCTTATTTCAAACACACTGATCATCACCTCAAAGCAGACTTCCAATTCAAATCCATTTTAATTAAACCAACTTGTTCGTTCATTCTTAAACAACGATTCGCTATATGAAAGTCCCCTGGGAAGGCTGTGTAATAATTCACACCAAACTCCTAGCAAAGATGACAAAAATCAACTCTAATATCCTCAAAATGTCTCAGCCGTCTTCGTCACACCCCCAGCGAAACACTTTCGTATTCCTCCCACAGTCCGCACATAATCCGATATGATTGACCAATTGTGTCCTACACTGCAGGGATAGCAAGTTCTATCACCCTTACCGATTCTCGACAAAATTCGGCAATTTTCCACATCTTAATTTGATTGTCCTTCCCCATCCCCTTGTGCTTTACTCTGATGGCCGGTCCTCCTTTGACATCCATGCAGAGCATCGAAACAGCTTCTTGTACACTTGTACACGAAGAGCCAAGCAGGATACCTAATTGAATTTGCCAGCTCCGATTCCTTACAAGTTTCTATTATTAAAATCGGACAAGTTATATTATCCTTTTCCCCAAATGGGGACATCACCCATAAAAAGGGCTCCACACACCAACCCAAAGAGTACTTTTCACACGACGAGAAGTATTTAATTTTAATGATTGTGTTTATATGCATTGAGTCAGGTCATACATGTACCAGGGCAAACGCAGATGAACATATGCTCTTCGAGGATTTAGGTTGTGTTATCTCTTATGACCCACGTAAAGGAGGCGAATTGCAAAATGTCCTTGTCGAAAAGAGAGTAATAATCCCTTAAAATATCCTAAGCAAAATAAAATTTAGTACAGTCCGGGGAGAACGAGCTGCACGGGAAGGCGCTCGTCGCTGTATATGTAACGAAAACATTTTCTGAATGACTTATCTGGATTATTTATGTTTTGCGGTGGCTCTGCCAGGAAATGAAAGTCATGAAAAATATGAAATTTATGCTGGCAATTTATTATGTTGGCCTTAGACTGGTTATAAAAAAAGAGGAGTTCCCTGTAGTGGTGGATTACCATGTGTGCCTTAGTTGTGGAGACTTCTTACTTTTTTTTCGGATAAGGCATCCTGTTCTGCATAATGGGTAGAGATACGTATATAAGTGTTTTGGTCTTTAATACGGGTTTTAGTGACAGCTGAGTAAGAATGCGTAAGACTCATTCTCCCAACATTCGTTGATGAAGCTTGCGACTTTCTTAGCTTTAAACCAGTGACGTACCGTGATGCTTCAGTATTGTGTTCAATATATTTCCTACCGTAGTAAGCCGTGTATAGTTTTTGTTCTATTCCAGGACACTACAAGGATAGACAATGATACCATTTCTTATTTTGTTTTTAAGGTATATTTATTAATTTTTTTTTTTTTTTTACTTTTCTCTATTGGGAAACAATGTGCTTATTAACAGAAACTCTAAAATGATCAAACATTTTGAAAAAGCAGGCAAGGCCAACAGAAGACTGTGCTTATACAAGGTGGGCCAGAAGAAATCATCGGATGTTGTTTGGCTCTCATTTTTTTTCTAAATGAAAAACTTCGGTTCTGTTTTCTGATTAAGTTTATTTGAACCTTTAGAATTTTATTGGCCAAGTCGAAAAGATGATATCGGTCAAATGGGCACCGTCACAATTGATTGCCATACGGGCGCATTTTAGCAATGGGATGTATGACAACAGTGGACGGTGCGAATTAAATACACTCGCGTATATTTCGTAATTAAAACAAATTATATTTTTTTAGGATTTTATAGTCCTGTTTATTTATATTTATTTTAATTACTAGTTCAAGTTTATTATCACCGAACTGTGGTCTAAGTCGATGTTATTTCTAGACTGCCCCTTGCGTGTTCGTTTCTTATATTTATATCCTACTTAGTAATCTATGTATTTGGTTCAAAATAAAACCTTTTCTTTATTCTTAATCTATCTTTTCTTATCTACTGTGTGTTCGAATACAATCTCTTTTCCTTTCTTATCTCATAGTTCTTATTACATATTTTAGGTTACAATACAATCTCCTTTCATTTCTTATCTCATAGTTATTATTATTATTTTCTACCCTTATCTAGGTAGGTACACGTTATCTAACGTTTATTTTAGATAAATCTTAATAGATGGTCCTTAGACTATATGGTTAAGGGTCCTTAACTCCCCCCCTTCTTTAATAAAATCGTCCCGATTTTCTAATTGTTTCATTTTAATTTTTGCCATTTCTTTTTCATATGACTCAATGAATTTTTGCTCAGTTTTTAGTTTTCTGTATTCGATTATAAAATTAACGATTTTCGTTATTACATAAGCTATAACAATAATTATCACAATGATTATGATTGTGTTTATAATTGATAATATAGGATGTTCCTCAAATGGAATCATTATTTTGTTTAGGCTATCAATATTATTGAATGCATATAGCCCTTCTGTTTTTATAACAGTATTTATAAAAAAATCATTATTATGTTTTCTTGCTATTATTTCTTTAATGGCTCCATCCATATTTTTATAATTTTTTCCATCTATATTTACAGTATCTTCGTATGTGATTAATTTCACATTGTATATGGTCTCGTTATTTATTTTATGATTTCCATGAGTTAATATTACTCCTGGTACTATTTCTAATATATCAAAATTATATTCTTGTTTAATATTACATACATTTAGATTTTTTATTTTTTAATAATGGAATTATACATTCTTCTTTTTCAATATTTTCTTCGCAAATATTTTTTCCTAAATAGTTTTGACATTTTTTTATTCTAATGTAATCTTCACAAAATGCTATTAATTCGTCTGTTTGTATTTTCCCATATTTGAAACTTATCGGGGTTACCTTATAGCATTTACATTGTATTTTTAATATTGGGTATTTATATATTATTATAAAAAGTTCTTCCGTTCTAGCAATTGATATGGTTGCATATTCTAAAATATTTATTATTGGAACTTCCTCTAACTCATGTTTTATTATTTCTTTTATGTCCGTTATATCTAATGCTTCTGAAAGATATTCATTATTCTTTGCTGCGTTTATCGTTCTAGTTAGTAAGAGTAACTCTTCATATACCTGTTCTAAGATTATATGTTCTTTTAAATTGTATCCCTCGAAATTCTTTAAGATTTGTTCGAATCTAGAGTTTACCTTCCTCTGTTTGTTATTATTTTCTATTAAATTATTTATTTTGGTTTGTATTTCAATAAGATCATCATGATCTGGGTTACCAAATATAAATTTAATAGCAGATCCTAAGAAATTTATAGATCTCTTACTTCTAGTATGTTCTTCTATTTTTGTTGTTCCTTGAGTATGCTTTAGTGCATTCACGAGTAATATGAGGAATGCTAATTTCGTCATCTACAGGGAAAGAATAATTTTTAATATTGTCTTTGTGTACAACTATCCCCTTCGTTGTTAAGATCGTGTCCTCACGGTCTTCCTTTACTATTCTTTTAATATATCTAGTATTACTTTTCTTTCTAATCCCTGAAATTCTTACCATTATTTGTTCTCCTTGTTGGTAGGTTCTATGTTTTGTTCCTTTATTAAGTCTTTCGAGGACTTTTTCCGATGCTTTAATAAGTTTTGTGTGTATATTTGAATCTTTGAATTTTTCTTGATTAAAAAACACTTCTTGAGGTTTGTAGCCTGTGACGGAATGAATTGTGTAATTTAATTCACGCACTGTTCTAAATACTTCTTCGATTAGATTGGTATTGTTTTGTACCATAAATATCCTTGAGAGTTCTGATATTGTTTTATGTGCACTTTCGACTTGCCCGTTTGCTGTCGATCTATAGACTGGCGTCTGTACTTTCTTGATTCCATATTTTATACACATTTGCTTTACCATCTGGGTGTTAAAACAACTTTCGTTATCAGTCATGAGTCTCTCGCAATTTGGGAAATAATTTGATAAGACTTCCTCCATTTTATCATAAAGTCTCTCCTTTGTTTCTAGTTCTCGTATGACCAGATACTTTGAATATTTATCTTTTGATACTAGAAATGAATGTTTGTCGTTGAAGTATAGATCCATGTGGATGTGTGTTCCTACTTGTGTTGGAATTTCTGAGTCGTTCAATGGTTCTCTAACTGGATTTCTCTCGTATTTACCGAATAAGCATGCTACACATTTTTTATTAAAACATTTTGCCTGTTTCCTCATGCTTGGCCAGTAATATGTTTGATTTATCTCTTGAATGTTATTTTTGAATCCTCTATGAGCTCTCTCATGGGTCTCTTTCACTATCTTTATTTGTTCTTCTAGGTTGGTAATATCTTCCAATTTTATGGGTGTGTGTATAAACCTATTTCGTATAAAGACTTCTTTTATCTTTTTCTCGAATGTATACATGTCTTCTGGTTTAGCATGTATTGCTATTATCTTGTTAGGTTGAAGAATTTTTTTCAAATTTCCTAACAGTTCATCTTCCGTTGTGAAATAAATAGTGTGCCTTATCTTTTTTTCAAAAACGGTTTGTGTTTTTATTTCATTTATTTCGTTGTTCGGTATTAATTCTACCTGTAGGCTATATGTGTTAAATGGTTGGCTTACTACTTTGATTACATCTTCAGATGAGCTCTCTTCTGAGTGAACTGTACTTATTGTTGAAGTATTTATTTGTTGCCGCGAAAGAGCGTCTGCAACTACATTCAGGTGTCCCGGTTTGTATACTAACCTTGCACCGAAATCCTCTATTATACTTTTCCATCTCTTCAATTTAGTGTTCGGATTTTTTTCCGATATTGAATATACTAACGATTGATGGTCTGTGTATATAGTTAAATCCGCTACTCCGTATACATAATTTCTTAGCTTCTGCAGTGCCCATATGATGGCTAATAATTCCTTCTCGTTCGTTCCATAACTTTCTTCTGTCTTTGTCAGAGTTCTACTTAAAAAGAATATAGGTTTTTTGTTTTGACTAAGGACGGCTCCAATAGCTATGTTAGATGCGTCTGTCGTTAGTTCAAAGGGTTTACTATAATCTGGTTGGAATAGCTCTACTTGTTCTCTCAAATGTGCTTTCAAGCTACTAATGGCTTTAATTGCTGCATCGTCTAGATTTATACAAGTATTTTTACTCTTATTTTTTCCTACCTGACCATTTTCTCCTCTTAGGTGTATCGTTAGGGGCTTAGCTATGCTTGCATATCCTTTGATAAATTTCCTATAGTAACCGGTCATTCCTAAAAAACCTCTCAGATCTTTCAACGTTCGGGGAATTGCATAATTATTAATTGCTTCTACCTTTTCCGGATTTGTCCCTATCCTATTATATTTAATTATGTGTCCGAGGTATTCGACTTCTGATTGGAAAAATTTGGATTTATCATCCGAAACCTTCAATGTTGCTTTGTTAAGAGCGTTGAAAATTATATTGATGTGTTTCATATGTTCTTCGGCTGATGAGGAATATATTAACACATCATCTATATAAACATACGCGAATTTCCCGATATATTCTCTTAATATGTCGTCTACACATCTTTGGAATATAGAGGGCGCGTTTTTGAGTCCAAAAGGCATTCTTACGAACTCATATTTACCTCCATTTACGCAAAATGCTGTTTTTTCCCTATCTTCTTTTTTAATTTTAATTTGATGGAATCCTGATTCCAAGTCTAATGTTGTAAAATATCTGGCTTTTCCTAGATTTTGTATTGTCATGTTTACATCTGGGATCACATATCTATCAGTTATTGTTTTATTGTTTAATTTTTGGAAATCTATTACCATTCTTTTCTTTGGTTTTCCGTCTTCACTAAGACCCTTTTTTGGTACTGTCCAAATCGGACTATTGTATGGACTATTACTTCTTTGAATAATACCTTCTTTTAATAATTTAGCTATTTCTTTATTGACAAATTCATTGTCGGCTATCGGATATGGATATTGCTTGGTCCATATGGGTTCATTATTTATAGTTCTGATTGTAGCTTCTATTGTAGTAGTAAAGGGCAGTGGTCCTATGCCGATATTTTCCTTCATCAAACTATCTATTTCTTTTTTATATAACGTTTCTCCTATGATATAGTTTAGTTTACTTTCGGATTGATTGTCACTGCACATGGTGATTAAGGTCATATCCTTCAAGTTTATTTCGGCGTTTAATTCTTTTAAACCTTCTAATCCTAATATCATATCGAATGAATCTATATTATTTAATTCGAAAAATGTTATTTTAGTATTCATTAAATAAATTATTTTCTTTGTATTTACTATGGAATACCCGTTTATAGTTTTAATTTTGATTTCCTTAATTTTTATTCTTTCCGCTGAATTGCATTTTTTATCTATATAATTGTGGGTTGCTCCCGTATCTATTAATATTTTATAAGTTTTGTTAGAAATGCTAGATGTTAATTTTAAACAAGGCAACCCGTCAACTAGTTTTAAATGGTCAAATCTTAAGTTATTTACCCTTTGTTCTTCCGGTTCTGCATACATGCTGTCTCCGTCTTCTTCTTGTAGTTGTGATGACTGGTTCACCCTTTGTTGTTTGTTGACGTGTTGATTGTTGTTCTGATAGTGCTGCGGCTGCCTATACTGCCCGCTATCCTCTCTTCCTCTCTTCCAATGCTGGTTATTATTATATGGGTTATAGTTGTTTCGCTGAGGTTGATGTTCTGCTTTCCTCTGTGCTTGAACTATTTGTCTTGAATTTATTTCCATAGGCATTTGTATTTCTGTACCAATTGGTTGGTTATGCTTAGGTTGTTTTATTATGTTAGACAATTGTTCTGTCTGTCTATTTGCTTCTTGCAGTTTATTGTTTAACTGTGTGCAGTACATCTCCATTTGTGAGAATCTTGCTGCTAAGGTTGCTAGATCAACTGGTTCTGCCATCTTGATGACTACTTCTTTATTTTCACTTTCACTTTCACTTTCACTTATTATCTCGCGACGATTGTCGTGTAAATTTTTTCTTTTCTTAAATCTATTCATAAAACTTTTACGTTGGATACGTATGTATCTTTGTTCAGGTTGCTTCGTATGAAGGAACGTTTGATGGGTGCCACTATGTGGATCTGATTCCCGATTTTCCTTTGGTCCGCTCCGTGAAGATAAACAATTTATTTGTCTCCTGGCAGGATCGCCAATTAAATACACTCGCGTATATTTCGTAATTAAAACAAATTATATTTTTTTAGGATTTTATAGTCCTGTTTATTTATATTTATTTTAATTACTAGTTCAAGTTTATTATCACCGAACTGTGGTCTAAGTCGATGTTATTTCTAGACTGCCCCTTGCGTGTTCGTTTCTTATATTTATATCCTACTTAGTAATCTATGTATTTGGTTCAAAATAAAACCTTTTCTTTATTCTTAATCTATCTTTTCTTATCTACTGTGTGTTCGAATACAATCTCTTTTCCTTTCTTATCTCATAGTTCTTATTACATATTTTAGGTTACAATACAATCTCCTTTCATTTCTTATCTCATAGTTATTATTATTATTTTCTACCCTTATCTAGGTAGGTACACGTTATCTAACGTTTATTTTAGATAAATCTTAATAGATGGTCCTTAGACTATATGGTTAAGGGTCCTTAACTTGCGCGCTATAGGGCCATGTTAACCGAGTTTTTTCTGCCGCAATCGGACAAATTAGGATTGGAGGACATGTGGTTCCAACAGGACGGAGCTACGGCACACACTGCGCGAGCCACAACCGATATTCTGAAGACGGCTTTCCCGGGTTGCCTCATCTCTCGTTTTGGCGATTTGCACTGGCCCGCAAGATCGCCCGATTTTACTGTTCCAGACTTTTTTTATGGGGTTTTTTGAAGTTCCGTGTTTACGTGAACAAGACCGAGATCCTAGAAGCCCTCAAGGACAACATTCGACACGAGTGCGAGAATCTGTCGCCCGAAGTTCTCACCGAAGTGATGAAAAATGCCATAAAACGAGTCCATATGGCAATCAATTGTGACGGCGCCCATTTGGCCGATACTTGACCAATAAAATTCTAAAGGTTCAGATAAACATAATCAAAAAACGGAATCGAAGTTTTTCATTTAGAAAAATAATGAGAGTCAAAAAACATGGGATGACTTCTTTTGGTCCACCCAAAAGCGAGCCAAAGCTTGAATTCATAATTTTTTTCATTAAAGTGCCTCCCATAATAAATTATTTACAATTTATCAGATGTGAACATGTTTTCGCAAGTAGTTTTTTTTGTCAGTTGTTGTCACTGTTCAACCGGCCTCTAGTCTGTTTTATATTTATACACTTAGAGGACCAGAATGGGAATGAATAATTATACAAAACTAGTATCGCTTGTGGTCGAAAATCGACCATACCTTTAATAAGAACGTAATACTAAAAACCGTACCACAATTAATTTCGTTATTATTGTTCCTATGTATCTTTTTTTTACAAACGAAAAGAGCGCCATCTAGATATCGAAAAAATACGTAAAAAAACTGCTCCATCGGAAACAGGTTCTAATCTAAGATGATTTATATTTGAATACGTTGCTATGGTAATATGGCGGCAAAAAATTGATTGTCACCAAAATCCTTTCAACTACCTTTTTTGTATGGGGAATTCATAACTTAATTTTGCCATCCTTAATGGCGACATATACCCACAATTTTTTGTTTGTGCACATCTATGGCACAGTACCTTTCAAATAACATAAGTTTCATTCTCCTCATTTCATAATAAATACTTAAAAAGTGTACCGAAACTTTTGATGTTCACGTATTAATATAATCGGCCTTACTTACAACCAAATTTAGACTCGACTTTAGGGCAAAAGTCGAAATTAATATAAACTGTGTACCAATACTCAAGTTATCTTTGACTTTAAGCTAATCGAGACTGTAACTTTCGATCCGGAGAAAGTCGAGTCTAACCCATTATTAAAGTTTAAAAGTCAGTCTAAAGAAACATCAATTGGCCGTTTCGAATTAAATTAGGTAAGTTGAATTGGTAAGTTATTTGCAAAGCTTATATGTATCTCAAAATATAAGCTTTTTTTGTGTGGTGCAGCAAATCGGATATTTCATTAATAGTTTTCTTCAATAAAGTATGAGAATCATTTTATTGTTATGAATATTTGTAGGTCCGCTTGTGCAAGGCACTGTTAAATAATATACCTACAGCAAATAAAGAAAGGCAGCAGCTTAAATTGGACGCAGGCAACGTTCATTTATTACAAAAAATAAAATACTTAACGGGTCTCTTTTTTTGTATACAGTCTTTTACGAGAAAACGCAGCCTCATTAACCATGTAAATATTTATTAGAATTAGAAGATACGTACCTATTCAAAATACAACCAACTGCCATTTTCAACAAATTATTTGAAAGCTCAGAAAAAATGATAACACATTTGAATTATACTGTTATAATTTTGCTATAAAGTCAGATGTAGTTAAAGTTCCGATTACTTTGATTGTTGGTACCTACAAATTAAAAGTCGAAACTATAGTTAGTTTCGAAATTAGTTAAACTCGAATTTACTGTTTGGTTGTTGGTAAGGCCCAATGATTCCAGCTTGTGCTTGCTTTAATGGTTCTAAAGAACTACACACCAAAGGAAAAGGAGAACAAAGTAGGAACTAGGATAGGACTGCGGCGGTGGCGCTGGCTATGGCTGTTGTATTTGTATGATCTTGTATTGTGCTTGTTCTTCTTACTTTGATTGTGAATTGGAATTACTGATACAGGGAGTTTTGGATTTTGGTTCTATATAATTTTTTCGACATCTTATACTGATTTCAATTATTCATTTGCAAATACTGATTAGGTAATATATAAATTATTGCAAAGAAACAGAAATTTGTTTCATTACGAACTAAAGTTAAGTGGATAGGGTGTGTAGAGGGCACTTGAGCACCTTTGAATAAACGTCACTGCTTTCAACGGCATAATTTTGCACTGAGGAAAAAATGATTTTTAGACTAAAAAGACCTTTAGGTCGTGATCTCATCAAAACTATGGCTTATCCCCAATGAGGGATAAGCTCTGCTTTACCAACAGATTGTGATTTACACAAAAAATGGATAAATACCTTTCTTGTAGATCATGCTCGTAGCAATATTTGTGCCGAAGACTGTTTTGTGGAAAAGCAAATATTTCAAAAGATATTTACAAAAAAACTGTCAGTCACTATATACACCAGAGTACTGAGACCCCCAACTTCGCCGATTTCCCGTTACTTAGCCAACAAGCTATATTTTTTTCGGAGTTGTCACGATTTACTGCGCTAGTATTGTTACATAGAAATTCGTATTGACAAATGTCACGTAACTTCAAAAATTCTGAGTCACCAATACACTCCCAAAAAATGTAAGCCACTTCCGCTTTGGGCAAAGTGGCTTGCAGCGTTCATAGATTTTTTTCCGTTAAATTTGAAATTGTTCGTAATGTGTGAAAAATATTTTTTTTTAAAGAATAAGTGTACATTTGCTTAAAATATTTACGAAAAATTAAGAATGTAGATTGGTTGAGGGAAAATAAAAACATTTTGAACAAATTTTCTTTATTATTTAAGAAAAATTTACACACGAAATCGACAACCATATTTGTCCCAATATATTTCTAGGATATTAAACATTTTCTAGGATATTAAACATCTACTTTAGATAGTTTTATTAACCACACAAATAAAATTATTCACCATTAAAAAATTTACAATAACTAACCAATGGCATTCAGCTAAGCTTAAAAGTGGTATTCCCGAACTCTTTCACATTTCCCCATGGTTGCCGAGGTTGGCAGCATTTATTTTTGTATTTTTTGTATATGTTTTTGCATGTCATTCGGATTCCGAATTAACATAACACCGATAGGAAAACAATATGGCGAGTGGAAAAAAAACTGAGGGAGCCAGCGGCAAGAGGATTGTGAGTTGGGGGTCTCAGTATGGTTTGTCTATGATATACACTACGCTCCTTTTAACCATTTCTCTATACATTAAATCGTATTCAACGAATACTCTTCCTCATGCACACACGAGAGTCCAGCGTTGCCATTTTGACTGCTTTCCAGGCAGATCTGAATGGATTGATAAACATTTCGCTAGGAGATTTGTACAATCCAGCCGGCTGGTTTTTTACTGGAAACGATTTTTGTATGACTGTTTTTAAATGTCCTAAATTAATTTCTGTTTGCTCTAAACTTGGAAACAATTCACAATTGACATCATCTAAATCTATATACATAAAAGAGTAGCGTGATTGAGTTGACAGACATCGTACAGACCAAACCGCTAATTGTAGGTTCATGAAACTTTCAGGATATGTTCCACTAGCTGTGTTGACGCTCACTAAGAAGGGATTTTTCGATACGACCCTCCCTGCCCTTTTTAGAGAGGATTTTCTGTTACTCACGATACGTTAATCGTATACTTGAAAATTTGTAAGTTTATAGAAAATAAAAAATCATCGAATACCTATTTCGCCTTTTTTTCAAAATTCGAGTTATAAAGAGGATGCAAACTTTTTTATTTAACCTTACTTCACTCAACCTGCTATTACATTCATAAGGCTTGGCCAATCCAAAAATGCTTAAAATGCTTAAAATTTGATCAGCAAGAAATTTAAATTGATTTTCTCGATTGTCAGCTCTGCTTGGGGGGAGTGGGTTGAGTATATCGTACCCATGGAAAGCATAACAGATGGATACACATATATTTACATACCCACAGCGACAGCCACAGTGCGTTCGGTTATTCTTTACAATCGTTCTTAATATTGTTATGACTTGCCGTTCCATATTCCATTCCGCATCGGTTTTTGACTTTGGGTTGTGTTTGTGTGCGACGGGCATACGAGTGAGTATGACTGAAATTAATAATAATCGCAATGCAGTCCCCTCTACGTCCATAGCAACCCATGTGTGCGTACATGGCTATTTGCTGTGAGCGAGCTGTGCGTTTGGTGTTGGCTGTATTGGTGAAGTCTGAGTGAGAATGGGTTGATAAAGCCGTGAACTATCCGGTAGAGTTTTAAATTCCCTGAAACCATCGGGTATTTCATACCATAGTCATAGGCTAACTCTTCGGAAGGGCACACCCGTAATGCTCCTTCGGAACTTAAAACCACCAAAACTATGTAATGGCACTAGACTGCAAATCAAAGCTTTGCATACAAATTTAATCGAAGCTATTATATTGACCGGGGTTGCTCAAGGGGAAAAAGTATTCGTGCCGGGCATTCCTCTGATATAGCCTTGCCATCCGTCCGGGTTTTCCCGGACATGTACTCTTTTTTGCCTCTGCGGGGAACGTCCGGTATAGTTTTAATAAAGTGTCCGGTATTGTCTTTTCACACTAAAATCAAGTAAGGAACAGAACTAATAATTCAGAAGGGAAAATTCGAAACGAACAGAACTTTTGAGTCGTCAAACGTCAAAACAATCATTGTGTTGAATTTGCAAATGATTTTAATGTGAAAGTAAATGAATTTGGATTGAAAATGTTTTGTTTTTTTTTCTCCTAGTTTTGTACTCTTTTTCTGATCGTCATTTGTCGGAGAAAGTCCGGTATTTGGAACAGTTTGTACTACTTTCACCAAAAACCATCTGGCAACACTACTCTGATACCTAATGACCTCCCCTTTAACTTTAAGAGATTACAATTTCCCCTTAAAGTGTACCTAACCATGACGATCAATAAGTCTCAGGGCCAATCTTTGAAATACGCTGGTATAGATTTAAGGGAAGATTGCTTTACGCACTGTTAGTTCTACGTAGCTTGCTCTCGTGTAAGTTCACCTTCAAGTTAGGTAATGTTACTGCCGCCCAATAAAAAAAAACAAGAAACATTGTCTATAAAGAAATCCTTTAAAAAAAACACTATTAAAGTCAAATTTGTTCTAAAAATGTACATTTTAATAGAGTCCCACGCGGACGAAGCGCGGGTAACTGCTAGTGTTGACATAAATTGTTGTGCAAAACCAATCCCTCGGTCATTTATTTTATTAAAGAGTGTTCTCTACTCTTACGCTTACATCAATGTTGTACTATGTATGGCAATGTATGGCTTTGAATATTATTTTCACTAGGGGGGTGCTACCTTGCCATGAGAAATGTGGAAAAGATACTGACCTTCTGTCTTCCGAATTATATATGTTTGTGGCACGCGCACTTGGCCGGCTTTTTGTGCAGTTAGTCGGGGTTTAAAATCAGTCAAGCCGTTTAGGTTACAGCATAAACTATCTATTAAATAGACTGACAGCTTCAACCAAAAAAGAGAAATTGCCTACAAGCTGAATTTGACCTTGATGTAGCCCAGTTTTAATTCATGTATTAGTGCCAATGTTAATCAAAGGGACTCACTTATACTTGAAAAAAACCAGCCTACACTCTTCCGGTTTAGGCCGGATGTCGATTACCTGAGGTGGGTTGTCATTTCATTATCGTGTGTTGCGGCTGTGTTGGGAAAATTAAAGTTGTTCTTAGTTCCTGTTCGAAATCGTTAGTTAAATTTTGAATTTTTGTCATTAAAGCATAATTTATAAAAATATTCGACTTGCTTATTTGTTCTTTGGTATCAAGTTATTATATTATATCAGAACACCATGATATAAACAATTGTTGTACACAACGAAACTACATAAGTCAAAAGATAAAATTTCAATTCAATGTCAATTTTTGTTTGTTCTTGAGACCTTTTCCGGCTTATGTAATAACAAAATAGCGCTGTGTAAAAGAGACTAAAGGTGTATTAAGAAAGGAGTAGCAATTGTTTGCAAAGCAACTGCAAATTTTCAATACTTTATTTTCATATAATCCTGAAATGTCAAAAATAAGCTGCCAGCAGCTGGAAAATATAATTTGAATGCATTTTTAATGCATTTTTTTGATGTGTCTACATTACTAAAGTTGGTGTGTACGTACTCACTCCTATTGGGAATTTTCGTTTTAATTTGTTGTACTGCTGTAGTTTCATTTTAAAAACAGAAAAAATGCAAAAAAAAAATTAGTGTCATACGGGCTTTACTAATATAAAACATCTAGTAATCAGACATTTTGAATGCGATGTAGGTAATTCGTATAATTTTTTTTTTTGTTTTCCGTTATTGAACAGAATCTTCACGAAAAGATCATTACAAAAAAATCATATTTCAAATCTTAGTATTCGTAATCAATTCTCCTTTTTAAATTCTTTGCCGTTTTTCTGCGGACATTATTGCGGAGTAATTTTTCGCCAAAAACAACAAACGAAAACAGACTCAATAATAATTATAGGAACAGAAATATTTTATTTCACCGAATGAATTTTTTCCTTTATTATTTATGTTGATTACATTCGTTATTATACAATTTGTAGAACATGAACATGTATTCGTTGTGAAATAAAACAGCGAATTTAAACTCTCAGAGCGCATCCATCAGCTGACAGAAATCACCAAATACACAAACTATCAGTCAGTGTTCTTAGAAGTCTCTCTTTATTTTCCCACGAAGTATGTTCATTTTCCTTTTTCACTAAACTTAAATTAAATAAAAGTAAAATTTGTATTGTTCGGACAAAAATCACACTTAATTAATCTTCAGTATAAAAATCGCAGTTTGCTAACACTTGAATGATTATTTTTTGGAACTTGAGCGTTATTCAGTGCATCGGATTTGAGTTTTGCTAAATTTGTTTAAGCATGATATTAGGTCTGTCTTTTTGGACACGAAAGCAAATCGATGTAAAGTAAAGAAACAATTTACAGTCATTTTTGTAAAAAATTGGTACAAGTAAATTGGTGTATTTTATTGTGTGGCACGACTTTTATTTAGATATTAGACTTAACGTACTCCCAATGCCCTCTCACTTGCTCCATGAAAGCTATAGTGTCATGAACACATCAACATGAACCGTTGCCATCAAGTCACTTCCACATCGGGTAAATTTCTATTGGGAATCTCGGTATAGTATAAAGTGTATAATTGTTGTAATTTCATGCTGAAGATGCTTTTGTTTCCGACTTTAAAAAATAGCCATTGTGGCCATCGCCATTCTACACATTCTACACGCTTTTGTCGGCGAGTAAGTCCAAGAATCTCAGGAGATACATATTTTGCATAAAATGATTGTCATCTCGGTTAATGTCAAAGCGAAATTTGACGGCGAATCGCTGAAACCCATGCAAAGAGACTCAAAGTAAACATCACGAGCAAGTATAGCTTAATGTATAAAACAATAATTATTTTAACTTACAAGTAAGGGGTGTGCAAAATTAGGGAAATGTAGGAATTTTTTATATTAAAACGTATTCATTCCAAACATCAAGGACGGCGGGAGAATATCTACTAGTCCAACAAAATGCAAATGTGGGTACATACCTATCTAGAGCATAAAATAGTGGGGAAAACCTATTTCAAAACCTGTAGATAATATATGAACCATTTTAAATAGCTTTCCCAATAGCATTACCAGCGTTGGAAAAATGACTGCAAGAGGTCATTTCACATTGACAATCAACCTGGCCGTTTGCATTTCAAACTCAAATTTGTATCAGCTGCCATAAAGTTGTTCGTGCCTTGATTTCATAATTTCGAGGCACCTTTCCGTCGCGACGGCCGGCCGCCAGTCACTTTGTGTGACTCTTGCTGTTTCTTTTATTTTCTGAATAAAAGAAGCCACTCGATATGGAATTAAATCATATCACTCTTCAAGCCTCGTCAAGCTACAACCAACACAGCCAATAAAAAAATGTTCAAATACGTAAGTTAACCGAAGGAATTACCACTCCGAAGGAATTACCATTGAATAGGTATATTTTCTTTCCTTCTAGACCATTGTACTCTTCGCCGTCATTGCTTGCGCTGCTGCCAGGCCAGGACTTATTGCGCCACTTGCTTACTCCGCACCTTTAGTGGCTGCTCCAGGAGTTGTCACTGCAACAAGTAGTCAGGTTATTGCCAGGAATTACAATGGAATCGCTTCTGCTCCCGTCTTAGCTGCCCCATTGGCCGCAAGTTACGTTGCATCGCCCTTGGCATATTCCTCTCCTCTGGCTTACTCCGCAGCCGCACCATTGGCAGTAGCTCCATTGGGATACTCCGCACCACTAAGATACGCCTCTGCATATGGATATGCATCTCCATTGAACTATGTAACTGGCGCTCAGCTGCTGTAAATAAATAATAATCTCAGATAGTAATGACTAATGACGAATAAAATAGTTTTAACGAAGTAAATGTGGTTTTCTTTCATCTTATATACAGGGCCGTCGAGAGATAACTCGGGTCCGGGACGGAGAAATGCCGGGCCCATATACACCTAGTATAGGAATCAAACAGCATCATAATACGAGGGCAAATGAGTTCTAAATTAAAAATTACCCAAATCTTCGAGTTTATCAGACATTTTAACGACTTTTCGCTTCACTTTTCTGAATTTTTAAATTATATGTATATAGTGGTATGAAATATACTTTACGACCGATACATACCTACCAAATATACACAACAAATTTCATAAAAATCGGTCGAGCCGTTTCGTAGGAGAATAAACTCTAAAACTATGACACGAGATTTTTATATATTGAACGATTTTCAGGCATACAACATTTTCTTTCATAAAATAATTACAAAAATGTTATTGATGTTTTTATACCGTCCATAGGAAGGTATATTCACTTTGTCATTACATTTGTAACGCCGAGAAGGAGTCACCGGAGACCTCATAAAGTACATAATTCCAAATCAAGATCACATTCTGAATCGATTTAGCCATGTCCGTCTGTCTGTCTGTCTCTCTGTCTGTTGAAAACACGATAGCGTCCAAAGGAATCAATCTAGGCAAATTAAGTTTGGTGAAAGGACTTCTTTTTACCGTCGGTAAGTTGGTGCTTAAAATGGGCGATGTCGGTCAAGTAGTTCGGGTACCACCCATACAAAACCAATATTAGAAAACATTTATGTTAAAAACATGACAGCGTCAAAAAAAATTTACCTAGGCAAGTACAATTTTGTGAGAGGACTTACTTTTATCGTCGTCAGGTTGATATTAAAATTGGGCTATGTCGGTCAAGTAGTTATGGTACCTCACATACAAAACCAATTTTACCAATCGGCCATGCCGATGATAACATTTTTTTATTTGTTAAGTTTCCTCTTTTATTATAAAAACTTTTTAAAATATCTGGGCATCGAAACTAACTACAATTACATGGAAATCTAATTTCCTATTTCCTCGCTAAAGGTGCTTCGATACAATGAGTAACAAGTCCTGAAGTGGGATTTTGTGAAGAGCACGAGCGATAAAAATTTTGTATTCTTGCAAGGACGCAAAGGAACGTTCAGTCTTCAGTGACAGGTATGGTGTAAGATACACGCAGAGAAACACAAACATTTGGCAAAATCGTATCCCAGTCTTGGGAAAAAAAAACTGCATTCAGGAAATTCAATAATCCAACTGCAAACTGATCTTTACCAAATTAATTACTGATGTACTATGAATGGGTTTCATTTTATATTAGAATATGGTTGTATTATTTGCAGTCCTTACTACCGCAATAATGAAGTTCGGATCGGACAAATTTGAAAAAATGGCTCTCAAAACACGCCCTCAGAAAAATTATTTTCCTAATTATAAAGAAAGATGTGCGCTTATGAATTTGAAACCTCGTGCTACAAGATGGAAACATATTAACTTACTTTTTTTATACATCATGGAATTACCGCTCATATTAAATGTTCGCTTTTATTATTAATGTTTAGTATAAATATTCCTTTGCGATTTTCGGCATAGAGAACAGTATTTTTTTATGTCTCCCGGCATATAACAAACTATATGACCTCCGTCAACTGGGAAGAGCACATATTATGTCAAGGTTTCCGAGAAAATCGACCTTGAAAAAAACTCTGTCAAGTTGACGTTTAGCCAGCAGAGCACATAGTTAAATCGGCCGAATAATAAAAAAATAATATGCCATATGGATGCCTGATTTATGTGTTTTTTTTTTGTGCTAAGTTTCCAGCTTCGTAACTCAAGCCGTTTATCTAAAAATCGCACTAGAAACATCAATTCTAATCAGCTCATAGAAAACTGTTAACGCAAATCCTAAAAACGGGCAAAAACGAAAAAATAAAATGCACAACTAAATGTCTGATTTATATGCTTTTGATTTGCTAAGTCATTGATTTTTGTGTTATCCTAATTTAGACTCTAATCCAAGTTTTGAACAGCCAAAGCCGTTAGTTAAATAATATATTTTGTAAAAAATTGCCAATTTTGCTTTGATTTGCAGTAACAAATGCAAAGCAGCGCAAGAGCATTCATAACCTTGCATCAGAAAAGCAGTGTGCATTCACAATGCACTTTCTTTTGACGTTTTGGACGACCAAGACAATCAATCCATTTTATTTGGCTGTTCAAACTGAAATGCCAATTGTCATTTGCGTCATAGTCATTACTGATGCTCTATTTGCCTTTGTTTGCGAAGTTAATGCGTTTTTGTTTTTATTTTATTTATTTATACAAAAATAACAATGCGTTTTAGAAAAGTATGCATTGCATTTTAGTAATCCGTTTGCGCTTTGGAACGATTGATTGAAGTAATGCAGAAATACTGGACTGCGTTTTGGAATTCAGGCTATATAATAATTATATTTCATGCTCTGGCTATGAGAGGAAGAGAGAAAGAAAGTGTGCATGCGCACTGCTCTCTCTTGCTCTTACAGAGTGATACAGACTGCACTCACGGTTGCCACTTTGGTATTTTTTTGTTACCAAAATTGATTACGCTAACTTTTTTAGCAGGAGCACCAAAAATACGAACTCGATATCAATTCATTTAAATACTACCTTACTGTTTCAGAGTGAACGCATTGCATTTGCATATGCGTCAGCACCACCCATGTAAACCAGTTTGTTCAAAAAATTACTGAATGCACTCATTTTCTTCTTTTGACCGATGGTGAACTTCGAAATATTCTCTGTTTCTGTTTATAACTACATTGAGATATGGATAGGTTAGTTAATCATGTTATTTATTTGCAGACATAAAACTCTAATTTGTTAAGGGTTTGTTATAAGAAAAAACGTGAAAGCTGATCTCACTGACCAGCTGACCACAAGATGAAAAAAATCATACGAGGGACGGGGGCAGGACAGCTATGAAGAGTTCTACAGCAAGCACATAGCATCGGAAAGATACGCAACCCAGCAATTCAAAATGGTCAGGAGTTACACAGCTTTTACTTCCCGGGAAAACTCATATTATGCTTTGGCTGATTTCGACCGGACCAAGTAGATTCAATCAATAGCACCGAAATAGGCGAAGAGTTAGCCGACCCGGAAATCCATGAAGTCATAACTATGAATTGAAGGCTCTACTTTCGAAAGGGATATTGATATTTTAATCAAGGCAAATAGTTAAGAACAACTTTCACTGCCTTAAACACAAAATTCTTGGTTAATTTTTTTTTGGGAAGGTTTTGCAGAGATGCAATGCTGTGTGTAATTTGATTTCCAATATGTTGTGTATAAGCCAGGTCACTGCGTAGTGGTATAATTTCTACCGCTGCGCTGGTTATATTAAACGTCTCTTCCTAGAAAATCCTCGCTGTACCTTTTGATGAGTTCTCCAACACGAGAAACTGCAAGACTACACGTATCATCCGGACTAAAGATGAAGCTCCAAGTTTCGGAGAACTTCATTCAGCGTTAATTAAATTGCACATCCATCTTGTGAATTGTGTCGGAGTACGAGTGAACTAATCGAAAAGTTTTCACTTCAGGCTGGTATACTGGAAGGCAGCTGGCGCGGCGGTGAAAAGTTTCTTGTGTTTCCTTCAGATTGATAAATGCTTCGCTGCAGTAGGTAGCTTATTATGCTATCTTTTACTTTGCACTCAGGTGTCAAGTAATCAAAGTAAAAGTTTTCTCGTTTATGTTGCGTCGTCATCGTGTCCTTAGTAACAATTATTGTACGGACTTCTTGGTGAAAATAAAATCTTACCATCGACCACCGCAGGGATGTCATCATCAGTCATCCTTGTCGTCTGCAAAATAGATGAACGAAACTTATTAAGTGAATAACTACTGCAGGGGGAAATTAAATTACCTCAATTCCAATACAATCCACTTTGCGCACAAATTGATGCGATAGTTACTGAACGTACAGCATTCTTGAGAAAGCTTTAGAAAAATATCCTGTGTGCGAGATATTTTGAATATTTTCCACTGCAACTTTTGCAGGCATTATCTATCTAGTTGTTCATTGTTATGACATCGATGGAAAGTATGTTGGGTAAACTAATCTAATCGGTCGAGGGGAAGTCAGTAAATGAACATGATGGCGGCGAGTGCCTTAAAAACTGATTTAAACAGATTTTATGAAGTCTTTTGGACCGTTAAACTATTGTTATAATGTCAAAATATGGGTTTGTAGAATTTTTGTAGACTTGGAATTTCCTGGCACCTCTATAGAAAGTTTCCTCAATACTGGGGATACAACGAGACACGCAGTAAAAAGTATATTTACTTGTGTACATTACACTCGGTGATGGAGGAAATATTAAAAAATAAGGTGCTCTTCGTACTAAATGCTTCCGCCCAGTTCGGAAATGCATCGAGCGTTGTTTAGCTAAAAACTCTATACATTTGCTGACTACTCTCCCAACATTGGAGAACAATGTCGACGAGGCCCGACATATCTTAAAAGCTTTCTCTAAAATATATTCTTTTAGAATCCCAATTCCCAAAGATCGCATTTATTCATACCGAGGTATTTTTAAATACCTTTCCCATTCTACTGCATATCTTTCAAAATTCACTCTCTCTCATTTGCCTTCTGACGATTATAGGCTCCACAATCATTTGACCGATGCAATAGTCTTAAGTCGCTTGGACTTAACTCCATAAGCTCACGTTCTAACACATCACCATTATCACTACAAGTTAGAGGAATCATGAGTCTTTCGCGCATTGATGATTTACAGTCTTAAGGTTCGTAAATAACATACAGGGCTGGCCTCAACTATTCTTTCATTTGGCGGCCTTTATTATGTTGTATTATTATAAAAAAAAAAATATTTTGTGTATCTTTTCGCTTTTCTTCTATTGCGACTTATGTCCTTTGAACTTAGTCGTATCTACCCAACTTTTGGATAACAAAAGAACGATCGACTGTCCTCCGTTCTTATAAAGTGTCAGTCAGTGCTTCACTGTACTGAACCTTTCAGCGTGGACTTCACTTTTCCGGCGATTAGAAGCGCGTACCCTCATTATCTACAGCCGGTCATCCACTAATAAGCTTTATTTCAGTGACTGTTAGATCAATATTATGTTGACTGTCAATAGCTGTTTTTTGAATTCAGCCAGGGTTTACTGCTGTTGACTGCTTTGTTGTAGACGCAGGCTAGATACCCCTTTCTTTACAAGTTTGACTGGTTCCGATCAGAAGCTGAGCGGTATGCCTCACAGAAATATTTGGTATTCGGTCAGGCTCGATCTTATCGTTCTCATTGTACTTATTCCAACGGTTTACAGAGTTTAATTTGCTGCAGGTTGTATTGAAAGGTAGCCACCAGTGTCTCAGTTGCAAGTCAGAACTTAGATAGACAATTATTGATCTTAAATGATCTAACGATTACTTGTTGTAGTAAAGGCAACCTATCGTTATATTTAGTTACAAAAATAGCTACGGTGACGGCAGACGGCACCCCAATTCATTATTGTACACCGTATGTGTAATTCCACAATAATGACTTCTGCATATATAGTGCTCCTTGATTCAAAGCTTCAGTTCTCGGTAAGTCCATCGCCTTGAAAAAATCTCAGCATCGTCATAAAGCCAAAATTGCTATCAATTCTCAGAAATCAAATTGAATGGCCACTCCTCTCAGTCGAAAATATGTGAAATCCAAGAATCCACCTGTAACCACACACAATCTGCTAACCTTATACACGAATTTACTCTTAAGGAGGTTTCCTCTGATTATTATTAGGCGCCCTAAAGTACTGTCTCGGACTCGACCGATATCCGTACACGATTGCCATTATACTCACGACGAGATGATGATGATGATGACGGGGGAGTCTACATCAAGACGACGACGACAGGCGAAGTAACAAAACGTGACCGGAATGCTAATCGCAACATTGAGTCCTTCGGGGTAGACTTGCAGTTTCGGAGCACCTAATTCAATTCAAAGGACTTTAAGGAATTTTTTTACGAAACCATTTTTGCCTTCTCCCCCTTTAAGAGCCCATTCAAATTCATTTTGCCAGTTCCTCCGATGGCATGTGGAAAGGATTCCTTAAGCATGTGGCCCGAACAGAGGTATTCCGCATTCACCCAACTCTGCAGTAATGCTATTTCACTTAAATTACGCTCTCTCGCCTTAGGCCAGGATGGAGAATTCACTACTGCAGTCTACGATGCGCTTGTGGTGTAAGCTGAATCTCCATTCGGGTAAGCATACCGCACCGGATGAAGAAGAAAAATTCCATGCAAATGCAAGTTGATGACAAATCATTCCCTCGCCGTTGTCCTAGTTAAATTTTGGTTTGTACTGCAGAAGATGGTGTTGGTCGCAAATTAAGAGTATAGCCAGAGGGAGATGAAAACTCCGCCGAAAAGTTTTTCCTCTTGTAAGTCGATTAGGCGGTTGTTTTTGTGTTGTTTATGTTTTTGCCTTGTCTGATTTTTTAGTCGACCACCGGCAACGGACATTAAAACTTTGTGCAATGGAATTTGCGTAGCCTTTTATTACACCCCCGGGGTGTATATACAGGACACAGAAATAGCAATAGAAAGTTTTTCTCATCCAAGCAGAGCCATCGTCGAAGCCATTAAAGTTGCGTCAACTTTATGAAGGCAATTTCACAAGTTTTCCAATTTTTTAGCCATCAGCTGCTGGGAAAACTTGCAACCGAATAACACAATTTGATGTAGAGGCGCGCGAGGAAGCGAGTATTTGCTCGAGTGTCTCCCGAAGAAATTTAAGTAATTGGTCGGGACTACAGATTAGGTTTCTTAGGCGTTAAGCGTATGCAAAATAAAGGGTAGTGGTGGAGCAATTTTAGATCTCTGTTGGATTGGGATCGAGTTTTAATTAAAATCTCAAATACTAGTTGTAAAACTATGAACTTGGAAGTATTATCGGAATATTTATATCAATTGGGAAAACAGATTTTGAAGTTCTCATAAGATGCCTTACAAGTTTTGTTAAGCCGTGGAAACTAATACTGCGTGGGCTCATCAGGAAAGCAATTTTTTCGACTGATAAAAGTGCGCTATGAACTGTAGGTACAAAGATCTTGAATAGATCTAGAATGGATCTAGACTCCTATCTTCCAGGTTCGAGTCGTAAACTAAGACCAAACTGCGATCTTAAAACAAGTGAAGTGATAAATATATTAGCATTTTAGTTCCCGAGCACTCGGATATATTCCAGGATATAAAAGAGGGGTTATCTTCTGGAATATACCCGAGGAAGGCGTGTCCATAGAAAAACCATACTGAGACCCCTAACTCACTATCGTCTTGCCGTCGAAGTTGATGGCCTCGGCATGGTCTGTCCATGGGCATGCCTGTGGTAAGAGGCGACTAAAAATTCACAAAAAGTGGAGACGAAAACTTTGCAAAAAAAAACGAAACTGAAAAAAAGTAAAATAAATGACCCAGTCCTCATTACAGGGGGTTAGTGTGTAGAACTTGCTGAACTAACTAAGAAAACTGATTCAGTTGTAACAAATAAGTATGGCAATGAACAAAACAATAATTATAAACACCCCAGTTGGCAGGGGTTCCAGGCAAACTGGAAAAACCACCCTCCTCGGAGGTCAGCTCTATGGATTCTAGGGGGAACATTTATTGCTTCTTAAACAAATCTCCAGAAGGAGTTCTCTCACGCCAAGAACTCCACCTAAATTGGTCGCACAGAAAAAAAAATTACGAGCAAAGAAAGCGCTTTAATAATCGTAAGCATTCAAAATATAGAAAAAGCTAAATTTCGAATTGAAGCCAATATATTTAAAAATTAACATAAAACAGTTTTACGAGCGTAATTACAAACAAACAGCTACTACAATAAATTTTTTTTTTTTCCCGAGGGTAGGTGAAAATCTTCCAAAGACACTATGAGAATAGCAAGCGCGTGCTCATAGTAGTGTCAGATTTCTACTGACTAAAAACACCACCCTTCGATAAATTGTTAGATACTGCAACTTAAATAAAACTTATCAAGCAATTTTTCTATAACGAAATAAAAACACTTTTGACAGGTTACTTTCCACTGAAAGATCCTGCATGTTCCGCAATTAAGACGCGGTTAATCCTTATCTTGCCAAGCCGAAAGGTTTCGTTCTTTGTAATCGGCGCAATAAATTACTCTCATCCAAAATTTGTCGGACTGTATTGTTGATATGCCCGATTAGTCGGTTTCTATGCTTTCGCGCGAAGCTTCTAGTTTCAGCTTCGATTGTAGGAATTCCGAGATCCCTGTGGATATCGTCGTTTCTAGTATACCACGGTGCTTGGACAATTTCTCTTAGTACTTTATTTTGAAAAGTTTGTAAAATATTGGCATTTGTTTTCTTGGTACAACCCCAAAGTTGTATACCGTAGGCCCACACCGGTTTTAGCACTTGCTTGTATAAAAGCAGTTTGTTCTCGGTACTGAGCTGGGAATGTTTTCCGAGTAACCAGTACATTTCTCTATATTTGATATCGAGTTCTTTACGTTTCATTTTCACGTGCGAACTCCATTTCAGCTTTGCGTCGAGTGTCATTCCCAGGTATTTGGCCTCGTTAGCAAAGGGTATTCGAGCCAAGTTTAGGAAAATTGGCAAGCCATTAGTTTTCCTATATGTGAAATTTACGTGAACAGATTTAGTTTCGTTGAGGGCGATCCGCCAGTCCCTCGTCCATTCATTTACTTTATTCAGTATGGTTTGCAGGTTTGCAGTCGTTTCTTCGATCGTATTACCTACTGCAAGGATAGTGCCGTCTTCTCTTGGTATATCGCGAGTATATAACAGATACAGAAGCGGCCCAAGGACTACAATAAATGACAAAACTTAAAGCAAGGACAGAAATTTAACAGAAATTGTTATAAGGTTGCAAAAGCAGATAAAAGAACTTGAAATTAAAGAAATAAGAAACTACTGTCCGAAATTATTGAAAAGGTATAGGATAAATGCACGGACAGTTTTGGTGTCCGGATACTTTGTTGTGAAAAATGGCCAAGTCAAAGATAAAAAGCAGAGATAATACTGAGACCACCAACTTCGGCCGATTTTCTGATACTTGTCTATTTTATGTGGCAAATGCTAAATGCGGTTGTATTGTTAGATAGAAATTCGTATTGAAAAATGTCACGTAACTTACAAAATTCCGGCTCACCAATACACTCATCTGTTTAAATTGAAACATTTTTAGCAAATCTTATTCATTATTTAAGAAAAAAATTACAAACGAACTTGAAGTTAATGATATCCAATAGCGCCAAATACACAACCATGTTTTTCCTAATATAAATATTTCGAGCATATAAAATATCTCCTTTATGTAGTTTTATTAACCACACAAATCGAATTATTCACATTCAAAAAATATATAGTAACTAGCTGACCCGGCGAACTTCGTTCCGCCCAAATTCGTTAATGAAATGAATATAATCATGCTTATTTTCAATAGTCAATTCTAACGAATGTCTCTATTCCTTCGAATGAACTTTGTGTATATTGAGATTCGAACGAATAATATTCACTATCGAGAATGTCATAAAATGAATTTAAATGAATTCAACTTTCGAAACCAGCGGTTTCACATTTGTATTTTATATGGAGTGAACATACTTTGTTTTTTTTATAGAGGTGTTTTTTCATTGTTTTATTAAAACTATATAAATATTTAAAATATAAACTACTTATTGAGAAATAAATGCTAAGATCTACAAAAATGTGAAGTAGAAGTCTTATCTCAAATAGGACCAGGTTTAAGAATATTAAAATGTATTATTAGTAATATTTTGACATGCTAAAGTCTGAAATTTAAATATGAGCTTATCTAAAATATGTTTTCAAGTTTTGTTATAAAATTGCGAACCCATATTGTTGAAGTATGAATGCAAAAAGAAGGCATTATGTTATATAGAACCTCAAGTTTTTGACTTAATTATTCAACTCAATTGTGGTCACACTACCTTTCAAACATGGTTACTGTAAAACAAAACAAATTTTTTTTTGATACAGTTTTTCTGTAAACAATCGGTGACAAATACCAGCAGACATGGCTATTGTTTTGTTTATGGATGAAAGAAGAACAAATTTCATACATAAGGATGCCTCAAATCCATTTCCGAAAAAAAATTCCTCAAGAAAATATGGAAAAACAACAATTATTACTGTTTAGCGTTGAGAAAATACAGACGAATAAAAAAGTACATTTGTTGCGAACGATTAGAAAGTGAAAATACACTCAACATTGGAATGAAAAATTAACTTTCGATTGATAGAATGAACTTTTTATCTATTCCAAAGTCAAAATACAGATTCTTCAAATTCGACACACTTTCGAAAGAATCGAATCTCAAAATATGTAATTCCATAATTCCGAGTATGCACTTGCACATACTATAAATAAATAGTTGGCACAACAGATCCGTAGGGACCTAAGGCCTAGTTTCTCACAACCATTAGTCTTGCGCATGTTTTTCATTTTTGAGATGGATGGAATGGAAGTACAATTTTATGCCGAGTCCAAACGGCCAATTGAGAAGCTCTTTCAAGACAATTATACTCTCGGATGTTTGTCAGATATTTGCGAGATGTGGAGTAGTAGAAAAAAAATTTTAATTTGGAATTTTGTTTTTTTTTCGGAATTTGAACCTGGGACCCTTCACTTAGTAGTCCAACATACTAACCACTAAGCCACTGCGCCGACATACTGCTTCATGTAATTCGGCCAATTCAATGTTTCATTTAAATACCTGATGCCGAAATAAGTTACCTTAAATGTCGACATAATTATCTCGTATTATATGTATTCGTTGCTCCAAAATATGCCATTTGGAAGTATGAATTGTACATTTGAATGTTATCCAAAAAATGTTTTGATTCTGGTGTTGTGCCAGAAAGTAATGATCGTAATGGTTCAGGTGGATATTGCAATTCTGGTAATCGAACTTTCCCAGAAGCACAACACATTCCAGAAGTTTTATTTCCAAATTTGAATGCATTACAATATTGATATAATTTTTTCATTGGGCCAATAACCACAAATTTGTGCAAATTATAATCAAATGGCACTATTATTTTGAAATCCAGCACCATTTAAAACAACATTAACATTGATTTGTTCAGCTCGTTGTTGTCTTTGTTGATTGATTTTGCATTTCATTTGATCTATTTTGCGTTCTACATGACCGACTACCAATATCACTTCTCCGCTGAGGAGACATTTTTGATACAAACTAAAAGAAAAAAACAAGTAAAAGTGTTATCATCGGCCTGGCCGATGCTTTGATACCCTCCACTGCATACAAGTCATGCAAAATACCAGAACTACTTGACCGACATAGCCCATTTTTAATACCAACCTACCGACGATAAAAGAAGTCCTTTCACAAAACTTCATTCACCTAGGTTGATTCCTTTGGACGCTATCGTGTTTTCAACAGACAGAGAGACACATGGGTCCAATATTGGTTTTGTATGGGAGGTACCAGAACTACTTGACCGACATAGCCCATTTTGAATACCAACCTGACGCCGATAAAAAGAAGTCCTTTCACCAAATTTCATTCAGCTACGTCAATTACTTTGGGCGCCATCGTGTTTTCAACAGACAGAGAGACACATGGGTCCAATATTGGTTTTGTATGGAAGGTACCAGAACTACTTGACCAACATACCCCGTTTTCAACATTAACCTGACGCTGATAAAAATAAGTGCTCTCACCAAATTTCGTTCACCTACGTCAATTACTTTGAGCGCTATCGTGCTTTCAACAGACAGAAACATGGGTCCAATATTTGTTTTGTATGGGAGGTACCAGAACTACTTGACCGACATAGCCCATTTTCAATACCAACCTGACGCCGATAAAAAGAAGTCCTTTCACCGAATTTCATTCGCCTACGTCAATTACTTTGGGCGCTATCGTGCTTTCAACAGACAGACAGACAGACAGACGGACATGGCTAAATCGATTCAGAATGTGATCCTGATTCAGAATATATATACTTTATGAGGTCTCCGGTGACTCCTTCTTGGCGTCACAAATGTATTGGCAAAGTGAATATACCTTCCTCTGGAGGGTATACAAATTTGTGGGGAGCATTTAAAAAACGAAATGAGATAGAGAGTGGTTTTTAACTTAAACGTTGTGTTCTTATTAAAATAAATTTAAATAAAATAAGAAGAGAAGATTTTTCAGTGGTATCTGGTGTGCCGACATTTGCAAGTGCGTTTTTTTTTAATGGACGATCTGTTAATACTTTTAAAAAAATCATAAAAGTTTCAAAACAAAAAACACTATTCTTAAACGATTGCCCTGAAAAAAAAATGAATTCAAGATTTTATGAAATGAAAAACTTCTTTGTAAGTAGCTAGTTTAATAAACTTGTTGACTAAGTAAATAGCATTTTTTAGTAGCACATTATACATATTTTGCCTTTACCCAAAAACTGACAAGGTTTTCCAGTAGTCGGAGAACTTTTTGATTTAACTCTGGAACTCAGTGAGTTTTATAACAGTAATTAAAAATGTTTGACGTATATTAGCTCTTTAAATCTGATTAAAATATAACATATAAAATATGGTGCGAAACAAAAAATTAAGTGCACGACTGGGTCGAACGTAACTTTCCCGTTCATCAGAAATTTTGGTGCAATTATTGAACATGGTTGAAAAAAGGAGAAGTTGCTAAAAAGAAGTCTTACGTAGCTGTTATTAAATTTTCATTGGTTATTGTTATTATTTCAAAAATATACCGAAGAAATGTGGACATAGATCAAGACTAGTTAGAGTAGTCATTAGTTAAGATATATTTAAGAATTTTTTTACAAAAACTTATTACAGGATCTTATTTATAATACGTATGCATTTTGATCAAAATCATTAGAGCGGTTTTTGTAAAATTTGACAGACAAAACAGTATCACTATTGCAAAGTTTAGTTTGAAAAATACTATTGCTTAACTATTTAGCTGAAAACCGAGTACAAGTTATTGTTTGGGATGTAAGCATTACTTTTTAAAGTTTTATCGAAATCGAAAATGGGGTTTTCGAGACATGGCCAGCTTTTAAAATTAGCGTTTTCGGTGATTCGAATTAAAAATTAAGGACGCAATAATTTTGAAAAAATCAATTTTACTCTAAGTTTGCATTTTGGTCAAAATCGGTATTGCCGGTTCCAGGTAAACTAAAGCAAAACTACATTTTCAAAAATGACTTTTTTTTTCAAAAATCCAGTTTAACGTGATACAGAGAGAAACTGAGTTTGCCATTAGGTTAAAAATTACTATATTACCTTAAAAATGAATTTCACGTTATTCGATTTTTTAGCGGAAAACTGAGTATGCAGTTATGTTAACCTCACCTATTTCAATTTAAATACAGCCGTTTTCGCACAAATTAAACTGGTATGAACATTTTACATGCGGGAAGGACCTACCATTAATTTTGAGCGGCCCGAACTGTAAGTCCGAAGTTTGAACGAAATCCACTCAGCCGTTTAGCAGGCCATGCCTCGGGACATACAGACAGACAGACAGACGGACAGAATTTTGCGACCCACTTTCCTCTATCAACGTAATGTCAGAATTAACTAACACTTTTCAGTTCGAAATTTTGTACGAATACAATATCCTTCTCTAACTACGTAATGGAGAAAGCTAAAAAGAATACGTAAGGAAAAAATTAAACCAAAAACTAGTTGCTCTGATTAGTCAGGAAAAACCCTTAATTCGATACTCAATCCATGTGTATCATTCTGCTCTCTTAAATTTCGCGGAAGTGAAATATAAAGGTGGATCGTGGATGGCAGCAATGAAAAACTGTCTCAGATATTAAGCAAGAGAAACGTGGAAGAATTAAGCAAGCAGATTTGTTGGATTTTGAAAACTGGATTTTATTGTATAGTTGCGATTGATGGCTTGTTTTGATTATGGTGAAATGGATACGAAACTTGATATAGTCCTGAAAAGACATATCCTACAAGATTTTAGCCAATTGTGAGACGTGATCATATATTCATAAGCCACAGACTTTGCAGATAGTGCTATTAAATATTACTTATAGCTTTCTTTTATGAATGCACAATTTTAGGAGTAATATAACTAATGTACCGAAAAAAATAAGAAAACTCCCAAAATCGAGCCTTGGGGAACGACTCGCGATTAGGAAAGAAACTGTGATAGAACACCGTCAAGACTTACAGCCTGATGTCTTTTACTCAAATACAACACAATTAGCTTTAAGGCGAAGGGAGGTATGTTGAAGTGGTGGCGCAACTTTTTAGTAAGAGTAGAGTGATCAACTATATCAAACGCCTTGGAAACATCTAAAAAGATCAGAAAGGTAGTATAGTCTTTATACCTTTCCCTTATGTCTTCTACCACCCTTATCAAAGCAGTTTAACAGCTGTGTTTGACATGAAATCCACATTGAACTGACACAGCAGCTTTCTTTTTCTTTTCTATTGTGGGTCTTATTTACTTTCTCTAATGCTTTTCACAGTTCTTCACAAATGAAAAGGCTGTGATAAAAAAAACTTACCATATGAAAAAATTCATCACTTCACAGTATCACAGAGCGAGAAACCGACCCCCGAGCTTCTTGGGATCACCAAGGACAATGACTGAACAGATTTAATATCTTAAATAGACCGTCTAATGTACGGTAGTAATCGGAAACTAAATCGATCGCTATTTAAAGCTGCGAAGACGGATGTTGTGAATATTTCATTAGAGCCAGTGCCAAACATTATGAAAAACAATATCTCCTGAACTAAGCTGGCATCTACCTTAAGATCACCTTGCCTATGGGAATGTTTTAAAAGACTTCGCATCGAAGACACCACTGGTGAGCAGAAAATAAACTTCGCAGCTTCCTTTTCGTTTACCAAACTTTCTCGAATGACCGACTACGCTAAAATACAGAAATGTACGAGTCAATCATACACCATAGTTCAAAAAATGCCCAGGAGCTCAACTTAAAATCGATATATAGGACACTGAGAATTGGCGCCAACAAAAGAGCTGGTCCTCATCTATTGAGCTACTAATTCAACGAAGCGAGAAAACATATTGGGGACGTTCGAGTATGTAGTTTAGTAAGTCTGACAGTTGTCTGACTAGATGTATCTCGGTTTTGACTATCTGAAATCGTTCATATAAGAAACTGTTTCAGTTGACATTTATGGAGGGGTACCCGACGAATCTCGTCAAGAAATTCGTTACTGAGTAGGAAGTTGACAGTTCGCATATGCGGCTGACGTTCCCGACCATTCTAGTTTTTGCGTTCAGGTTACATTTCATCCAGACCAATCTAGTCGACTTAAGATAACTAGATTCGTGAATGTGCCCATTGGTTGGATATCAATGCTAGTTGCGGCAGTATTCACGCCGAAAAGTCTAGCACTTCGAACCTCGAAACAGATTGCTCAATGGAATCCAGCGAAAAGCCTGAAAATTAATCGGCCTGTTTACAACCGAATTAATTTGTTTGGGTTATAAACCAGAAAAACTTTCCTTACCTCTTGCGCTAACTCAACTATACTGCTCTCCAAAATCGAAAGAAAATGAGCCATTGATTCGCATTGCAAAGGAGAAGAAGCCATAAATCTATGCCACAAGTCGTGTGCCAAATTCGTTTTTATTCTCACCCAAAGAGGACCCCATCGCCAAGGGATTCATTTCCGCTTTCCTTCAATAAATGCTGGCATGTAAAAAGCATCCCCAGAACTTTTGGCAATACCCAGAACTAGCTTTTTAAAAACACATGCAAAAGATCCGCGCCACATCTTGTCTCAATAAAATGTGTTCCACATTTATTCGATTTAGCTGGAGCGAAAAACGGAATCGCATTTTGAATTATGTGCACTTGCCGACTTCCCATAATTTCATTTGGAGGCTACAAACACGTAGCAGCCAGCTTCCCATGAATAGATAGAAACAATGGAGTGAGTTAATATTTTCTATGGCTTTCGCGCTTCGCAAAATATGAGTTTTCGTCCTGAGAATAGGCGCTGAACAGAGTGGAAATTTCTTCCGGCCGAAGCCTTGGTAATTTTTCACTGCGCACTTAGACAGGTTTTCGCATAGAGTAAGGTCGGCGTCCGACGGCGGCGTCTAAGATAAATGTGAAACGAACTCGAAAGGAGTTTTCTCATTTTCCTTCGGTGGAAATTCGCTCAATTACCAACAATGAAAAGTAATGTTTAATAAAACAAATTGAAAATAATGAATATGCAGTCACTTTCAAGGATTCATTTGCAATCAGCACATCCTTCAGCTGATCAATATTCAAATTTAGATGAAGCAGTAGCAATGAGGTGCCATGTTGCCCTCTTTTCTATAGGTATATATTTTTTTCTTTAGTGTGCCATGGCGATGGATTTGTTTCAGAATGTCTTGCTTTTTGGATTTTCTTTGTCTTAACTATATTTCGATATAGCGTAGTACTGCTGGATTGGATTTTTTATTGTTAAATCGAAATTGAATCGAATATGAAACATTTCTGGCAATGCATAGATATCCGAGAAAGCCCCTTTTTAACAGTGCGATAGGGACGGTAGAGGGTGCGACATCAAATGCATTATGTATGAGAGAAACTGCAACACAGGGACAAGCATTTGATTTAATATCGAATGCGAGAGGACTGTATGAGGATGATCACGGATGGGAGATGGAAAAGTAATCCAAATCAAAAATAAAAATGAAATTCCGACTCGAAGGTTCTCAAGAAATGTGAGAACAGCGCACTCAGATGCTGGTTCTAATGGAAACCGGATGAGATTTTTTCCTATTATGTCGTCAGGCATATCAGCAAGATATGAAGGATGACTTCTGTGGTTAATTTTCCTGGGGGAAAAATGGGCTGCTGTTGAGGAGAGAACACTTTTTCCTAAGAAGAATATGCTAATTCACTATTATGCAATTTAAAATGTATTTGAAAGTATTTCTGTTAAGTGCGTTTTAGGGGTCCTTTTGATGTTGGTTGCATGCACACTAATAAGGTAAGTCAGACTCAGAGCTAACCAAAAAAAGTGGCACGAGACATCAAATAAATCATTTTCCGATAAATTAACTAGGTGCGTGTTTTGAAACGATGGCAAGGTTTAACAATTCAGGAAACGGAGATCCTTCGTTTAAAGAAGAGGTAAGTGCATTCTCCTCAGTTAATGCTAGGTACATACCTATAAGTCCTGCATCGCCTAGTATATAAAGATTTAACAATTCAGAAAACGGAGATCCTTTGTTTAAAGAAGATGTATGTGCACTCTCCTCAGTTAATGCTACATATGTATAAGTCCTGCATCGCCTAGTATCCAAAGGTTTTGCAGGAAATCTAAGCTACCTACTTCGACATAAGTACTAATAATCATTTTTAGTTTCCAGGCTAAACTTTTCAAACTCACATAGCGAAAGTGCTTCTAAAAAAATGTACAATAAATTTGAAAAAAATTTAGACAAATTAAAGGGACAAAAGACTGGCAAATCTGGGAAGCTCTTTCCTGGGAGTTATACTCCGGAATGTTTTTTAGAAGTTCGCGAGATGTGACGCAGTAAAAAAAATGTCAATCACTCTAGCTTCTCTGCCACTGCGCTCACAAGAGCTGTAGTAGATAAATGTAAGTTCTATGCTTCAAACTTCCAAAGCAGTTTGATTTTATTGTAATTAAATGAGTTTTAAAAAGGTAATGTCTGAGTTTGGGTTTCCAAATCATTCAAAAAAAGTATACCTAATAAACATTATATAAAATAGATATTTAATCCATCTAATTAGTAAATTTAATCAAATATAAAGAACATATTCAAATGTTTATCATTTATTACTAATCTGATTAACCGTAAGTGTGAATGGTGTAATTTATATAATTTTTTTTAGCTAATAGGGCGCTCATTTCGATTAATTAACTGAAGTATCTGCCAGAGTTCATAGGATATTAAAAAGGTAGCAACTAAAAGGTTTGACATTAGTCTAGGATCTTCCATTAGCCGAACTTCTCGTTGTCGTCTTCGGACGTCGAATTCTTTGCGATGTTACTCCCCTATTGACAATAACTCCAAGATGGTGATTGGATTCTTTAAAAAAACAGAATTTTTTGTCCATTTGGATTTGTTTTGGGCACTACAGTTCTGCAGTTACCCACACCGGGGCTTTGCCTTCCCCAATGGATTGCCATAAACGTGCAACGTAAAACACTTCAACATCTGTATACCCGTTTGAGATTAAACAAAGTAGGATGAGTGCAAAGCTCCATCAAAATATAATATGGTCTTAAATCATTTTATTTTCTATCACAGATTGTTTAAAAAATAAATAAATATACCCAGCGCAACAGGTCCATAGAGAACATCGGCCTAGCTTCTTACAACCATTCGTTTTGTGTTTAATTTCTTAGAAGAATGGAAGGGATATACAATTTTACAGACCGATTCTGCCCTTGTGAGGCCTCACAAGCCACAAGCCCTTGCGTGGTTGATTCCTTGTGAGGTTTGTTGTGATTCGATCGTATTCTCCGATAATGCTCACAACAAATTTACCTCACAATGGTTAGATTACTACACTTCAATTTTGTGGGATCTGAACACGAAATATTATATTTACACCATTAATTGAATAAAGAAAAACATATGCGAAATATTGACACTGAACTGTTTTAGAAAGGAAGCCACATTTCTCGGTTTTTTTTTACAAATATTAATTTTACCCGAAAAGTTAATAAATATAGCGTAAAAGGTCAGGTTTGGGTTTTTAAATGATTAGAAAAAGGAAAACAATTATATACAAATATTGTCATTTGTGAGCGCTTTTGACTGGTTTTCTATTTTGTGACTTGTTCCATAGGAGATCACAATTTCGATTGTTTTTGTGAGCCTCACAAGCAGCACACTCACCTGCCACAATACGAAAACCTCACAAAATCAATTTCACTAGTGAGGCATCAGTGAGGTTTGCCAGAATCGCGCTGTTATGTCGAGTTCAAACGGCCAATTGAGAAGCACTTTATGACAGTAGTAAGGTATACTCTCGTATTTGCGATTTTGTTATTTGCGATTTTGTTTTTTCCGGGATTCGAACCTGGAACCCCTCCCTTAGTAGTCCAACACACTAACCACTGCGCCACTTAGATTGTTTCCTACAATAAAATCTCAGCTTGAGCAGCATAACTGTATGAAGAGCTGTATCCATAAGCAGACGCATATCCGAATGAAGCGAAGTAGGCAAATGGAGCTGAATTATACGCAACTGGTGATGCAACATAATTCGCGGTCAATGACGTAGGATATGAAATGTATCTGGCTGTGAGCGGTGGCAATCCCATTGTAATTCCTGGCATTAATCTGACTGCTTGTGGCAGTGACAACTCCTGGAACTGCCAATGGAGTAACCGAAGGGTGTAACTAGTTGAGGCTTGTCAGCAGCGCCAGCAATGAGAGCAAAATAAAAACTCCTTTATAAGTTGTTGTATCCTTTGAAAACTTCAGTTTGATCCACTTACGTATTTGAACATGTTGACTTGGTTTAAGATCAGTGGTTGTTGCTCGATCAGTGCGTTGCTACCGTTTCGGCTATATTTTAAATTCAATGATCGTCTTATAAACAAAAAATAAAAAATAAATGAATTCAATAATATCGTTCAACGAAGAACAAGTAGAAATTGCATAGTTGACAACCCAGTCACGTTTCGAAATTTACGCTATATGGTAATTTGCATTGAGTTGACCTTAGCTTGCATGCGTCGGCGTCTGCATGGTACTATTGTTGTTATTTATGTTCACTTCGCCTTCGGTTTCATGTGATTCCGTAATTGGTTGAGTTAAGGAATATATCTATATCCCCATTAACGGCCTCCCACTCGAAACCGCTCTTTGCAATACATCAAAACGCAGCTGTAAGTCTGTATGGGAACACGGAAAGAATTTTAAGATCAAATCAAGAAAAATGAGCGCAGAATCACGAAAAGTATGTCTAGCTTTAGAGCTTAGCTCAGGATTTACTAATTCACGACTTTTTATTCGCAATTCTAGAAATTTTACGAAGTGAAGATATTGACTCTCAAAAGTCGCAAATCAACGCTTCTTATTATCAATAATGCGATCAAACGAAAAATACATATTACCATAACCCAAAGAACCAACGATTCGCAATAGTTTTCCTACATTTAATCTTCAGCACTAGTGTCATTGTCTGAGTTCATGGCGGAGCCAAGGTAGACAAACCCCCTAACCACCTCAAAGTTATATATGTCTATGAAAACATTCTGTTTGAAAGATCATGCCCCTGGTGTTGGCGTTTGAGGTTTGCACTTTTCTTTCAGCGCATCGCCTTTTCTAATAGTCCTCTTTACCGACCTTTGGATTTACCGACCTTGAAGGAGCTGCATGCATTATCCATCGCAATCCTGCACAAACGGACGAGTTCGGCACATCTACATCTATGTAGTAAATAGATATAGAAATATGTGCGACTCGGTCGCTCGTTCCATGCTCCTTTTTCCTATATTATCGGTATATTGAAAGTTCTTCTAGTCGTGATACAAACCAGCTAAACAATTTAGTACCCCTTCTGTCATTTGACGTTTTCTGTAAAAGGAAACTGTGGCTTCGATTTGAAAAAGAAATTCAAATAGTCAATAGAAGGAAAACCTTATTGAGCTTATAAAAAACATATTTTTTTTTTAATATATTTTCAGCACTTAGAAAAATAAAAATAGATGGTAAACTTTGATGGGCAGATTCTATAAGGGAATTAAATTAAGTAGCGCAACGGGTCGGTTGCAGCTCATCCCCAGACAACTCATCCCCTGCCATATTTCACACCTTGCGCCATCTATACATCTCAACTCCACAACTAAAATGCATTAATCGCATTACTCTTCACTCACCTTTATTGGACAGTGCTACCATCAGACGAGTATTATGTTGAGTGTTAGGTTAAAGTTTTCCTAAAGTCTAAATAGATACATTGTGGAATTCGCAATAATGTAAGAGGGAAGGAAGGAGAAAGGTACCAAATTTATGTACATAATGTAAGAATGGGAAATGCTTTATGTTTGTTGTACCTGAATGGATTTATATGATTCCAAGCCTGTAAATATTTAATTAATTCTTGTCTGAAGCTAAAAGAATACGTTTTTTAAGAAAATAAATTGACTTTTAGCTTCACAGAATTTGAGAAAATAAAACTAAAAAAATCGCGCGAATTATGTCATGACTTGCCTTGTGTTTTCAATTTCGCCACACGTGATGTGCGCTGATACGTCACAATATATAACATAGACAAACCATACTGAGACCCCCAACTCACAATCCTCTTGCCGCTAGCCCCCTCAGTTTTTTTTTCATATTCACCATTTTGTATTCGTATCGGTGTTATGTCAATTCGGAATCCGAATGATATGCAAAAACATACAAAAAATACAAAAAAAAATGCTGCCAACCTCAGCAGCCGTGGGGAAATGTGAAAGAGTTCGGGAATACCACATTTTAGCATAACTGAATGCCATTGGTTAGTTATTATAAATTTTTGGAAGGTGAATAACTTGATTTGTGTGGTTAATAAAACTATCTAAAGGAAATGTTTTACATACTAGAAATATATTGGGACAAATATGGTTGTGTATTTCCCGCTTTTGGATATAATTAACTTCGATTTCGTGTGTAATTTTTTCTTAAATAATAAAGAAAATTTGCTCAAAACGTTTTTATTTTCCCTCAACCAACCTACATTCTTAATTTTTCGTAAATATTTTAAGCAAATGTACACTTTTTCCTAAAAAAAATTATTATTCACACGTAACGAACAATTTCAAATTTAACGGACAAAATTCTTTGAACACTGCCAGCAACTATGCCGACAGCGGAAGTGACTCTTATTTTTTGGGAGTGTATTGGTGACTCAGAATTTTTGAAGTTTCGTGACATTTGTCAATACGAATTTCTATGTATCAATACTAGCGCAGTAAATCGTGACCACTCCGAAAAAATATAGCTTGTAGGCTAAGTAACGGGAAATCGGCCGAAGTTGGTGGTCTCAGTATTGTCTCTGATATAAAGGGTGATTTTTTAAGAGGTTTAGAACTTTAAAAAAAAAAAAACACAAAAAATTGTTCTTGTTCTCTAAGAAGTTCCAAACCTTTTTTTTTTAATTTAAATCGCACACTCTAGAATACGCAGAAAGTTGAATTTTGGACTGAAATAGCCGCGAGGTCTGCCTAAAATTCGTTTAATTGTTTTCAAATTTATTTAAGGTTTCTATTGTTGGGGGCAAACAACATTTGACGTGCAATGGTGCTACTAAAACATCGGTCACTTTCATTTATCATACAGCATTTTATATCACATAACAGTTACCTACTTAAAGTCCTTGATATGTTTCCAAGAAATACCGAAACTGTTCCAAGTATTCTTTGTCGGACTATGTACCTGAACCAAGCAGCTGCATTTCATGCAATATGCACACAAAAATATATGCCCATGCTGCATTAATTAACAGCTTATGCATTGGGTACGTGCGTAGACGCATATAAAAGCGCGCCGATGTGTACCACAAATCGTATTACAATCGCAAGTCTCTTCAACGCAGCACCACAAAGAAAAAAAAAACATTGAGTTATAAATCGAAATGGCTAAAATCGTAAGTACGAAACTCTTAAAATAAGTCTTGATCTCTAAGGGATATTTCTCTCTTTCAGATCATTGCTCTCTACGCTGTTATTGCCTGCGCTGCTGCAAAGCCAGGCGTGATTGCTCCGGCTGCTTACTCCGCACCTCTGACAGCAGCTCCATTCGCATACTCAGCGCCAGCGGCTCTGTCGTACCCAACGCCCCTAGCGTACCCCGCACCTGTGGCTTACAGCGGTGCACTCATCGCACCTGGTGGCAGCAGCCGCGTCGACATCCAGAACAACTATAATGGCGCGCTCGTATCGGCGCCATTTGCTGCTTATGCTCCACAAGCTTTTGTCGCTCCAGGTGCCTTGGCCGCGTACACCGCTTCTCTTGCCTACGCCGAACCTGCTGCAAGGATTGCCTCGGCTCCATACGCTGCTGCATATGCCTATCCTGCTCAACCTGCTGTAGCAGCATACACCGCCCCTGCTGCAAGGATTGCCGCATCACCATATGCCGCTGCATACGCCTATCCTGCTCAACCTGTTGTGGCAGCATACACCGCTCCACCCGCCAGATTTTCCGCCGCTCCTTTCGCATATTCTGGTCCAATTGCCGCAGCTGCCCCTCTGAAGTATACCGCCGCTCCAGTTTTATTATAAAATACCAGTAATAATCCTTAAGAATCTGAAATAAATCCCCTTCCCGCAATCAAAGAATTTTACTTAAATTTACACTTTAAAAGTGTTGCGGTCTTTTACTACGAGTATTACCTTTCGAAGCGATGGTGGTTACGATCGTCCGCATCCTGTGTGGGCAGACACAGGTGAATGCTTGCTCGGAGCTCAGTGCTGTCGCTGTTTTTCGCTACACCTTGCCACCGTTCACATATCAGAATAATTTGCTCAGCGAGCCATTCAATCGGATTAGGGATACCCGAGGCGGTATAATGTGGTGAAAACTAAACGCCTAATGCCAACTATGCTGATGTGGCTAGAATCAGTTGTAGGGAAACGCGCAAAAACTTGTCTGTTTCAGTTCAGACAGTTTTCCGTCTCTGTGTGCACTGCACATGGAATCATCCACTCCTTGGTGGGCGGCTAAGTGATTCCTGCAAATTTTCCATTATTCTTAAATTATATATATTAAAAGTCCTTATCGTTGCGGACATTTTGGTGTGTGGTGATGGTCCCTCATCCGTCCTCTCAAAGGGTATGACGCGAGACAACAGCGGACCCAGTGATGGTAATATACGACTATGGCGTGTGACTTTCCTCCAAAGGGTCTTCAAGGCATAGCTTTGTGTGGGTTGCTATGAGTGTAATAAAAAACGGCGAATGAGGGGAAAATAAATGCAAATTTATGCAAAATTTTGTAATAGCTACATGTGCGTCCGTAGCAGGTGACGATGTTTGACAGAATTCATTAAATTTAGTATTGCTGTGTTACGCAGTATTTCGGACGGTTTTACCTTTTTTTAAAGGCAATCGCTTTTGCAAAGGGTGTGCTTAGGTTTTAAGTAAATAAAGTTTGACCCCACGAATTGTACTTTAAGGCGATGAATCGGAAATGTTGAAAAATATGTTGTAGATGCCTGTTGTGTTTTGTGAAACTACATTGGAGGACAGCTCAGGTCTATTTGTGGACGATATGTTGATCTGATTTTCTAAAGGATCTAAAGGAGCCTAGCTGAACTCGATTTGAATACATATTCTGTAAGAACAGTACCATATACATTATATAACTACGAAAACAAAATAAAGAGGCTACAATTCGCACAGGAGTTTAAAAGTAAACCAATAAAGTGTGAAGCTGGGTTTTATGAATGGTAGAGAGTTTATTTAAGCCTCATGGATCGCCCTAAGGAAGATTTGTTCGGATGCCGAAATTTTGCCGTGAAAAATATTCACCAGTCGTTTAGACCATGCTCCTCGGAAAAAAATGTTGCGCTTGATGGAATAAAAATCAAGGGTTAATTTTTTTTATTTAGGATAAACGAACAAACAATTAAATTTAATAGTATTCCTTGACGGCAAAATATTATTGGAAAATTTTTAGTTGTGTAGAATTTTTTATTTTGTTGGAAGGATTATAAGGGGATTTTTCAATTACGAACAGCTGGATTGAAAAGTTTTCCGAAACAGGCTCTTCTCGACTCATGCAACATGTGACGCAGTTGGTAAAATCTTAAGATGTAATTTGTGTTTTTCCACGGATCAAACATGAGACCACTCACTACACCATCACTGAACCACTGTGACCAAGAGCTAATCAAATCTGTATTGTTTTTTTCGCATGTTAATTTGCAATAATTCAAGGAAGTTCAGGAAATCAACTTCTTTTTTTCAACAAGTAATTATTCACGCCTTTGAGTTTTGACAATAAGCAATATCTATTTAACCCTATATTTAGTGTGCTCTATATTTATCCTTATTATCAGCAGAGACAATACTGAGACCACCAACTTCGGCCGATTTCCCGTTACTTAGCCTACAAGCTATATTTTTTCGGAGTGGTCACGATTTACTGCGCTAGTATTGATACATAGAAATTCGTATTGACAAATGTCACGAAACTTCAAAAATTCTGAGTCACCAATACACTCCCAAAAAATAAGAGCCTCTTCCGCTGTCGGCATAGTTGCTGGCAGTGTTCAAAGAATTTTGTCCGTTAAATTTGAAATTGTTCGTTACGTGTGAATAATATTTTTTTTTAGGAAAAAGTGTACATTTGCTTAAAATATTTACGAAAAATTAAGAATGTAGGTTGGTTGAGGGAAAATAAAAACGTTTTGAGCAAATTTTCTTTATTATTTAAGAAAAAATTACACACGAAATCGAAGTTAATTATATCCAAAAGCGGGAAATACACAACCATATTTGTCCCAATATATTTCTAGTATGTAAAACATCTCCTTTAGATAGTTTTATTAACCACACAAATCAAGTTATTCACCTTCCAAAAATTTATAATAACTAACCAATGGCATTCAGTTATGCTAAAATGTGGTATTCCCGAACTCTTTCATATTTCCCCACGGCTGCTGAGGTTGGCAGCATTTATTTTTTGTATGTTTTTGCATGTCATTCGGATTCCGAATTGACATAACACCGATAGAAAAACAAAATGGCGAATTTGAAAAAAACCTGAGGGGGCCAGCGGCAAGAGGATTGTGGAGTTGGGGGTCTCAGTATGGTTTGTTTATGATTATCAGTATTGACTCCTTAACTATTAACACATAAAACTTGGTATCAGAAAAAATTGATTGTCTCTTTTTTTCTTAGCAGAGTCTAAAGTGAGATAATACGACAATCGTCGATTTTTATTTTATCCTACTGCTATTTTTAACTTTTTCGATTACATAGTAAGAGAAAGATATTGTATTCTTACAAAATTTCGAACTCGAGATGTTAATCAATTCTGACATAACCATGATAAAGGAAATCAAAAAAGTGTGTCGCAAAATTCTGTCCGTCCCGTATCCCGAGGCCTACAGCCAAAACCGCTGCCCGGATTTCGTTCAAACTTCGGATTTGGAGTTTGGGGACTTACAGTTCAGGGCCATTTTTTTTTTGTGGGGAACCTCAATGTTAATGACACTCCCTATATAAAAATGTTCATACTTGTTTGATTTGTTCAAAAACGGCTCTTAACATTTTAACCAAAATTGATATTTAAGCTTAAGTAGCTTTGTTAACTTGACTGAATACTCAGTTTTCCGCTGAATATCGAATAACAGTACTTTTGAAATTTGGACATATCTCGAAAACGGTCCATAAGATTGTAACAACAATTTATTTCTGGGGTTATATGGTCCTTTCTAACTTATACATCGATTTCGAGAGATATTCGAATCAGACCACCATTGTCGGGTCTCTTTTTGTCTCTTTACCACTGTAAATCTTAGTCGGAGAGACTATCTGGATTTCTCCACAGTTCTTCTCTGGGCTCGATTCCTAGTGTTAACGCTAGCATCTGTTTATGGGAGATCTGTTTTATCGACTGGGTCTCGACCCAATGATGTCCCAAGATCCTCATTCTTCTGCTAGCCAATGCCGGACATTGACACAATATATTTGCCGCTGTCGCAGATTCCTCCAGGCATAGTTTACAAGTACCATCCTCTCTAAGGCCCATTTTCCTTAAGTGCTACCCGAAATTACCATGTCCTGTAGACAAAGCCACCACCCATTTCATGTTCCTCGACTCATGCTTAGAACCCTTCTTTGAGTGGAGCAGGTCGGCCACTTTGTGAATCAGCTGTTCTACCATTCCTCTGCCAATTGAAGAGAATGGTTTTGGTACCAGCAACTTTTCAGTTGACCCCTGATTTGCGATCGATCCATGTGTCCTCGTACCCAAGTCAGTGTTACTTCATTTTTAGATGAACACTTATTGAGCTTAAGTGCACATTCCAGTGCCAATGATGTTGTGATGTTTGTTCGTTCCATGCATCTGATCACCGCCTGATTGTCCAGTGCTATAAGGATATTTCTTCCTTCCACGTGACTCTCAAGCAAGAAGTCCAACGCATGAAGCAAAGCAATCATCTCAGCCTGGTAGTGTATTTCCCGAGGCTAATGTGACGGGCAAGTTCCAGCTCTTCTGAATAGATACCGGCACCCGCTCCGCCATCCATCATGGATCCATCCGTGAAAATCACTATTTCACCATTTCTTTTTTCTGGAAGTAATCTGTTCTCAATACGAGTTTTGTGATTTCTTTCCATAACACGCACCCTTGTTATTCGATCCATAGGCATGTTTAGCTCCCTAATCTCGTCGTACGTGATAATGGGTCTAGTTATCATCGTATACATCCAGTATGCTGACCTAGGTGAGAGTCCCCACCTCTGTCCACATACACGTTTGCATTGATGTAGTACCCTTTTTGCCTTCCGGACCTTCTCCTCAACATGATAACTCCAAGTAAGTCCAGTATCTAGATAGACTCCCAGATACTTACCCTTCTTAGTCATTGTTAGTTCCGATCCGAAAAGTGTTAAGGGCCGAAATTCCAGATTTTTCCTTTTCCTAGTGAAAACTATAAGATCTGTTTTCCCCGCATTAATGGAGTGCCCTTGTTCCAGACACCACCGCTCAACCACTCTGAGTGCGCTCCTCATGATATCTGCGGTGACGTCCATGAATTTGCCTCTGGCCATTTTTGCTATGTCATCGGCATATCCCACTTTGTGAATGCAAGTTGCCTCAAGTCTGTCGAGAAGAGAGTCCACAGTGATATTCCACAGTGTGGTGAGAGAACATCTGTTTGTGGGCAACCACTGCTAACCCTTATCGCTCTTGTATTTAACATATTGTCCACCCATCTTACTAAATACAAGTGGGTTAACCCTACGTTTTTCTAAGGCTTGTATCTTATCGAAGGCACCTTCAATGTCCATTATAGTGGTCATCGCAATGCCTCCGGTATTTAGCTCTTCCTCCGCAACGCGTACTACTTGATGTAGAGCTGTTTCTGTAGACATGTCTACCCTGTATGCATGCTGTCTACTATTCAAAGGATACGTCCTAAGCGCGGTGCTTTCCATATAGTCCACTATCACCCTTTCCATTGTTTTTAAAAGGAAGGATGTTAGGCTGACTGGTCTGAATGACTTTGCTTCGGTGTAGTCCTTTTTTCCCGGTTTTGGAAGGAAAACCACATTTGCTTCCCTCCATGTAATCGGGATATAGCCTATTGCTAGGCATGCAACGTATATATTCCTGAGCCTTGGTGCAATTACGTTACACCCCATTGCATTAGACCTGGAAATATACGATCCGGCCCCGCAGTTTTGAAGGGTGAGAATGTTGCTATCGCACCCTTGACCGCTTTTGGTGTCACGATCCGTTCTGCTTCCGTTCTATCCATCCTGTTCGCTCCTTGTTTCCTTGGAGCCCAGGGCTGATCTGACTTATAGCTTCCTGGAAAGTGTACCTCCATTAGGACCTCATTTGTGTGATTCAGTGTTTCCACCATCTCAGCCACTCTATTACAAATGAGTCCGATCTTGGAAACTGGATCTCTCGAGACAATCTTTTGTAGTCTACTGACTTCAAATGTACTCCTCATACTCGAGCAGAAGTCCCTCCATGACTCCCTTTTACGTCGTCGCAGAGTAACATTCAGCTTTTTCTTTTTCGCCTTATATTAATCCCATGCTTTCGGGTCTCCCCTCCCCATGTAATGATTGAAGGCCATCCTCACAACCTTTTTTAACTTTTTAAGTTCCCGGCACCACCAAGGCGCAGGATCTTGTTTTTCAACTAAAGTAGGTGTGCAAGCCACTCGGTACGCATTCTAACAGCTGATTGCAGATGCTTCAGCTGTGATTCCACATGCCAAGTATTTTTCGGTATTCCGAATGTCATTACATTAAGTTTTTCCTCCAACACTTCGAGGTATTTTGTACTATCAGTGTTCTTCGGAGTTCTGATGTTTTCTATTTTTTTTTCCTTTTAGATCCATAGCGAACATCAAATGAAATGGCTCTGTGAACCGACAATGTAGCCTGATCCATTACCCTCCAATTTGATACTCTTTCAATTATCTGGCTACTGCACAGGGTAACATCGATCACTTCCATTCGCCTCACATCCACGAAGGTTGGCTCTGTTCCCCTGTTTAAGATAGCTAGATCCTTGCATGATACAAATTCGAATAAGGCTTCTCCTCTGTAATTATCGGTAGTGCTGCCCCACACTGTATTATGTGCATTAGCATCACAACCAATTATTAGATCCTCGTTCCTGTTCCTGCATGCATTCACCAAAGACTCTAACTCTCTTGTCGGAGGAGGTTCTGGAGAATCATACGGCAGGTATACAGATGCTATGACAAAACTTCCCGCACCTGATCCTACTCGTACTGTTGCAAGGTCTGCGGCACAAAGATCCAGCAATTTATATGCTTAAACTCCGTGCCTCACCAGGATTCAGGACCTAATTCTTTCGCTGGTTTGCGCATAGTGCAGCTCAGCCATGCTATTTGGGAGTCCTCTAATATTTCCTCTAAAGATCCAAGGATATATCAAACGAATCCTCATCAAAACATTTAGTTATCATTGCTGATGCTGCTTTGCTGTGATGAAGGTTCAATTGAATCACCCTCAGCTTTTCGGGTTGACTTATAGTCCGTTGTATACGTTGTCCCTCCACATAACCACTGGAGTGTGGTACTTGTAGACTGACCACATATTGAACAGACTGTCCGTCTTCCCTTCCGCCTACCGTCCCCTTCTTCTCAGTTTCGAGTCGAGTGGATTCATGGTCCCGGAACATTCAAACCGTTTCCTAGATCCACCGTCTTCTGGAGAAGTTTCGGTCGACGTCAAGTTGGCAACCACTTCAGTCAATGGTCTGCTAACTCTTTTGGTTTCCCATCAGAAGCCACTTACCCATCGAGCCTATTCGGGTTCATGTCATCGCCTTCCAACGCCTTCTCGACCCCTTCTAAGCCTTCCACCTCATTTTCCGAAGGAACATTATTATTATTTATTTTATTTGGGTCCATATGTGTACCCACGAGTAGGGGAGAATTAAACAGACCGAATAGGCGGAGATCCCCAATACCCATCCTACTCAACTAAATTACAACAGAGGATTGAGCTGCCCCTGAGGAGTCTCCATTAGCGGTTCAATTACCCCTGAACCCTGTGAACCAGTAGTTTTACCTACCTTATCACAGCTCCCTCGACATTGCAGACCAGTCATCTTGGAGTTATAGGTTGATCGATTGATCGGATTGGATCTTGGTTTTTCAATACACATTCAGCTCTACCAGAGGAGTTGGGCCACTACCCTGATCTAGCATCCAGTTCCTCTTCTTAAGCCGCCCCACCACGACAAGGTGCCCAATCTTCGGATAAAGGTTGATGAACTTACCGACGGCATTTCTAACTTAATGGCAAACTCAATTTTTCTCTGTGTTATCATCATCATCATCATCATCATCATCATCATCATCATCATCATCATCATCATCATCATCATCATCATATAAATAAAATTGGTGTAGTTCTGTTCGACTAAGATTGAATTTGACTGCATGTCTTTAAATGCAAAAATCTTAGAAACTACTGAATATATTCTGGTTCATTTTTCTTAGTCCTATAGAGGATACCTAGGCCTACAATCTCCACTTTGTTTCAACTCTCTATCTCTATAAATTCCGGAAAAAATTGGACAAGAGTAACTTATTTTTTCGATTTGTTTCGCTTTTTTCTTTGTAACGCTTTCCGTTCGAAAATACTGGGAGCATTTAAATATAGTAACCAACATCTTATAGAGGACATCTGCGGGTACAACTTAGGATATCCATTAACTCGAAAACTAAAAGGTTTTTAAAGAAATAGGCAAAATTTTAAACATTTCTACGATTTTCACCTGCGTGAGTTGATATGCACTTGACTCTCAAATCAAACATACTAACCGCGCGATGTATTTACATCTCTTTTAACCTTATTTTACTCCTGTAAGGGAGAGGGAGACAGATAGAGGCAGTGTGCTGTATGCTGTTTGTTTGTTAAAAAAGGAAAAGAAGAAACATTAAAAGAAATGTCAAATAGGTATAGGTATCAGTGATACTAGATCGTGGGTAATTACCCAATTCGCGGGTATTTTGCGTTTACAAAAAAAACTAAAAGAGCGATTTGCAATTTGAATTCCCCCATTCTTTGTAATGGAACCAGATTGCGAGTGATATCGTTACAGGAAAACTTTATTGATGCTTTCATTTTAACTGGGTGTGGTAAAGGAAAAACGTTGTTTATAACAAGAATACCTACAAATAATTCCCAGCAGTTATTCATTTCAGTTTAAACGGATTTAATTTCCTATTAATGTTTGTTCTGCCATGACAATCAATAAGTCACAGGGTCAAACTTTAAGAAAATCGGGAGTTGATTTAAGAAAGAATTGCTTCACACACGGGCAGTTATTTGTAGCGTGCTTCAGGGTAATTAATGCAGGAAAAATCACTATCTTAGCCGATAGATCTCAGCGATTTTCAAAAGAAATACGTTTTTATGTCCCCTAGAAGACAGTAAATTTCTTTATTTTTTTTTCAATCAACTGTTCTGAAACCACATTTTACACGGGCGAAGCCGGGCGGGTACAGCTAGTCGTAAAATAAATTTTTGAAAAAAAGTAATTTTTTTACGATTTTGACCAACATGCAAACATAGAGTAAAATCGATATTTTAAAAATTATTGCGTCCTTGATTTTGAATTTAAAGCACCGAAAACGCTAATTTTAAAAACTGTTCATATCTCGAAAACCCAATTTTCGATTTCGATAAAACTTATGAAACAAAGTAATGCTTGCATCCCGAACAATAACTTGTAGCTACTCAGTTTTTACCTAAATAGTTAAGCCATAGTATTTTTCAATCTAAACATATGGAACTGCTTTGTCTGCCTAATTTTACAAAAAACCACTGCAACGCTTTTGATCAAAATACATATTGAAGATAAAATCAGTATTCGAAATAGGATCCCGTACTTAGTTTTTCTCAATAAATTCAAAAAAACATTTTTTTTTATTAATTTCCAGATCTATTTTAACATATCTATGCTATATTTTTTTTATAATCTCCCCACTTCCGATAAAAATGCAATAACAGCTACGCAAAACCTCATTTTAGCAAAAATTACCCCTTTTTAACTTTGTTGAATATGCACCTTAAAATAATTACAACCTTTTCCTTACACAATCAGAAACTCCCACTTATTTTGCACCTCCACACACATCCATGGGCATAGGGTAAAGGCCCCTAATTTGAGCCCCCACCCAGTAATGAGCCCCCTGGATGTTTTTCGTTCAAAAGCTAAGCTCCTGTTATTTAAAACATAAAAAAATATATATTTTCAATTTCCGTTACTTCTTTACTTGTATTGTTTCAATTGTTCTCCTGAATGGGGTTTTCCCAGTTGGTAACAGAAAATCGGTAAGTGCGGACGTTTCACTTGTGTGTTGTGCAAAAGTGTTTTTAGTCAGTTTTGCTAAGAAAGCATTTATTTAAAGCAAGTGGGAATGTATTTTGTTTATATTTAATATTAACTCATACATGTTTATATTAACAATAAACATTCATAGCAATTATTTTTATATTAAATATTATTTATTTATTAAAATATAGTAGGGGCGCACAACTGGGATTCAAAAACGATTAAATCCAATAATGAGCCGGGGGGCTCACTATTGGGCAAGCACAAAAAAACGTTGTATTTATAAAATTACTCTTTCATCGCATTTCCTTGTGTTAGTTTTAAGGCCTTGAATGATTAAATTTGGGGAAAAAGTAATTTAGTATAGATATTAAAAATGTCCTTTTATGATGATTTTTGATTTTTATAAATAGCAAAATTTGTCGAAACTATAATTAATTATTCGTATTAAACCCTTAATAATACTACGTACACTCTTTTATAGATTTATTTTGTCTAATATATAAAATATTTTAAAATGCAATTTGCATTTGAACATTTTTGAAAGCAACGGTTATTTTGATAAAAAAAATAGTGGATTTATATGGGCCCGGTTTTCGGTTCGGTGTGAATGGGGTATTATCTCAATCAGATAAATATCGCAAGCTAAATTCTAGTCCGATCGGGCTTATTTTCATCAATATTACATGCTCAATCTTAAAATAAATCGAATGATTCTTAAAATAATAACAAAAAACTAAAATCAAGCTTTTTATTATGATGATATCACCCGAACAATTTTTTTTTCCACACAAATACAAGATCGAATAAGAATTATGCTCTCCAATCAAGCCAAATAATCTTAAACTTGCATCATAGATTAATGTGCATACAGCATACCAATTAATAGCTAAACGAACATACATTTTTCGTTTTTCCATAGTTAAGTGTTCTTTAAAAAATCAAAGAAGTGGAAAATTGTATTAAAGTGCAAGTTATTACTAAAATGGGGGAATTAATAATATTAATGTTATGGTAATAAAAGATATGTCTGATTTTAATAGTCCACCGTTACATTAGTATAGGAAGATATAATATTTTAGATTTAAGTTCATTTAAGCATTTTCTTTGTTTTTAAATAAGTTGTTTTTATTTTTTTGAACAGGAAAATGACATAGTTTATAATAAATTCGATAAACAAATTGTGAAATCTTTAATTGGGATTTGAGATTATTAAAGCAATACGAAAAAATGTAATGTAAGGATAACTTGTTCTAATTTAATTTTTGTAAGTTTATTTCAAGAGTAATAATTATTCTGGGTTTTAGGGAGCATTATTCTTACTGCTAATAAATAGGTGAAAAATAAGGTGATTTTGAGTTAAATTTAAGCTCATACACTCTTCATGCGTTATGTTTAAGAATACATAAGCCTAATTTAAGTTCGCAATGATCTAAAATCGAATTGTTGAATTTTTCGAATGAAATGATTTTGAGCTTATTTTAATCTTACACGTTCTTAATACTGTAATAGAGCAATCTTAAAACAAGAATTAAAGGTAAATCAAAAAAACATGCTCAAAGTAAGATTTTTGAATCTGGATTAAGAATTTCCGAGCTTAACAAACTTTTGTCAATGGATAGACTTGATTTGAAACTTTCATCTCGTCCGTTGGAAATGTAGGTCTTATTTAGCTCTTAACCAACCTAATACCATTATGGCCATTAACGTTTGAAAATATTAAAAATTATGATGACAAAATAGTGAAACCCTGCGCATTACCTAATTAACTTTACCAACATTTAACAACCAGAAGAAATACGGTTCCTAACAATATCAATCAGATTCGCATGTTCTACATTCGTAAACTTCCTGAGTAGACATACGTATACGAGCACCTAAGCCTTTGCAGGAGGCCGTTATCACCTTCCAAATGTAAAGCCCACACTTCTCTAGTTTCCCGTCCGAAACAAACAAGCGCGCATTTGTTATCACCAGTGACGTTTATTCAAAGGTGCGCAGGTGTTCTCTGCACACCCTATCGAAATCTATTACTATAATGCACTGAACTTAAGTTCATTATGAAACACATTTCTGTTTTTGTCTTTGCAATAATTTGTATTTTAACAAATCAGTATCTGTAAATGAGTAGTTGATCTCAACATAAGATGTTGAAAAAATTGTATCGAACCAAAATCCAAAACTCCCTGTATCGATACTTCCAATTCACATTCAACGCAACTTGGTGGTAATGAAACTCACACATCGGGGTGTTCATCTCGCTTTAGAGCACCGTCGACAGGTAAAATTGCATACAAAAAAAAGACAAAATAAAAAAAATCAAAAACCCTTTTCCCACAGAAATCTACCTGGCTTGGTGTTCTCCTACATCGAGCGCACCTCGTTGCAGTTCGCACTTGTAATTTCATTTTCGTTTTCATTCCACCCTGACAACATAGTGTTGGAACAACTTGGAACTTGGAAGTTCTTTTGTGCTTTTGTGCCTACTGTACTGGTATTGGTATTGTGTGCAGGAACAAAACAAGCACAATGCAAGATCATACAAGATGCAACATACAACAGCAAACAGCTAGAGCCAAAGTCCCATTTCGACCCTAGTGCTTTATTCTCCTGTTGTGTGGTCTGTGTTTTGTGGTGCGGTGCGCTATAATTTGCAGAACCTGAAAGCGCATCTGGAATTTTGTATAATTTTTCATTCCCACTCGGTACTCGGGTGGGTAAATATGGAATAGAGGTCGGTTGCTCGAATATTTGAAATCGCAACTATAACTGAAAAGCTACTTGCGAAACCATTTTCACAGCTGTGTTCAGCTGAAAAATTGGAAATATGTTATTTATTATGTTAGGCCAACACTACCTTCTCCAAATTTTAATAAATATTTTATTAGGAACTTCAATGAAAAAAAAATATGAATTCAAGCTTTGATTGTGTGGTTGCCATTCTATAAGCAAAGTATTCATCGTCCTCGTAGGGTCCTGGAATAGAACAACAAATTCACTATTTTACTACGGTAAAAAATATGGTGAACACCCTACTAAAAGCACCACGCCACGTCACTGGTTATCACATACAGCATCCCCAAGGAGATTTCGTTCTCCATCTGCCTATCTCGCTCGTAGTCCTTATCCAACCTAATCCCATATAAGGTAGACAGCTTAATAAACAAATTTTGCAGACCGTTTGAACTTTTAAATATTCATTCATTTTGCCTCTTCTTTCCTTCTCCATCCGATCCTGAATACCAAAGTCGACCTATCTCCTTTTTGGGGTAAGATTAAACTGAACAAAGGCGAACTTATTGAAGTCCATGGCAGCGCACTAACGACCGACATAGGATTTCCTTAACATTTTCTACATGAAAAATTCCCAAAATAACATTAATCGTCCAATTAAATGTTTTTTCCTGTCAGTTCCCATTTATAAAGTCTCGTAGCGAATTCTTTGCCATTTTGGGGGATATTTCTTCTAATTTGGGAACATTCCCTTTTCGCTCCAAGTTAAAAAAACAGGACATCAACAGCAAAGGCGTACAAAAAAACAGTGGATTCTCTTGAGATATACCATCCAGGAGAATATCCCTGAAGTACGTTCACAGGCCGGTGGTTTCATTTATTAGTTTTTGTATATAGGTATAAGTGCCTATAGTTGGTTCCGTTCTATTTTGGGTGCACCCACTATCGTCAGTGTTGCTGGATGTACAGTTTTATTCACTTGAGAGATTAGTTGAAAGTTGATCCTACTTCCGGTCGGGATGCACATTGCTTTTGATAACAATTTTATTGAAACTGTGCAGCTACTGTAAATGCAGCACCAGATGGGGGGGAGAGAAACTATGCGAGTACAGCGGGTGTACAATGTTCATATATATATGCAAGTATCAACTTTTTGCAATGACGAACTTTTTGTTGGCAGTTATTTAAAACATTTTAAATGGGTATATAATTCACAGAAACAAAAATAAAAACTATGAAAATATGTGACATCATCAGGAGCAGACATGTTTTTGTTTGCAAATGTGAATACATTTGGGTTTAGTGTTTACCCACTGAAAGTATGGTTCATATCCAATTAAGGGACTTTATATAATTTGCGTTTGTGCTCGTCATATTTAGTTAAAACGCTTTTAGGACTGACGCGAAAATTTAAAAAAAAAATGTTTTCACACACTCTGTGTGAGTATTTTCTTTTGGCACAGGTCTAGGAAAAATATTTCAACATTACAGTCAGAGTAAGTTTTTGATTGCAAAATCTCAAGTCTCGGTAATCAACGAGCAAACAGTGCGTCTGGAGCAAGTTGTTGGTGCCGTCACCTGCCTCTACCTTTACAACAGTGGCGAAATGAAAGCGCTTTAGATTTGGAGTATGGGGATTTTTACCAAAATGCTTAGAGTTAAATTTACGTTTTCAAAAATACTGCGTCCTTTATTTTCCATTTCAATCACCGAAAACAGTAGAAACTTTGAAAAACTTTTCATATCTCGAAAATCCCTTTCGATTTAACTAAAAAAAAGTAAACGGTTGGTTGCATTATGAACAATATACATTTTAAGCACTCAGTTTCTAGCTTAGTAGATTGGTGAAGGCTTACTTTTTGAGCCAAACATTGCAGTATTTGTTCCAATTTTATTTGCATGATTTTACAAAAACTGCTCTAACGATTTTGACCCAATTTTTTTAATTAGTATTAAAAAAAGGCCTCAGTTCTTACATAGGTAGGTATATAACCATAGACAAACCATACTGAGACCCCCAACTCACAATCCTCTTGCCGCTGGCCCCCTCAGTTTTTTTTCAAATTCGCCATTTTGTATTCCTATCGGTGTTATATCAATTCGGAATCCGAATGAATCCGAATGACATGCAAAAACATTCAAAAAATACAAAAATAAATGCTGCCAACCTCGGCAGCCGTGGGGAAATGTGAAAGAGTTCGGGAATACCACATTTTACCATAACAGAATGCCATTGGTTAGAAATTATAAATTTTTTGAAGGTGAATAATTTGATTTGTGTGGTTAATAAAACTATCTAAAGGAGATGTTTTATATACTAGAAATATATTAGGACAAAAATGGTTGTGTATTTTCCGCTTTTGGATATAATTAACTTCGATTTCGTGTGTAAATTTTTCTTAAATAATGAAGAAAATTTGCTCAATATGTTTTTATTTTCCTTCAACCAACCTACATTCTTAATTTTTCGTAGATATTTTAAGTAAATGTACACTTATTCCTAAAACAAATTATTATTCACACGTAACGAACAATTTCAAATTCAACGGATAAAATTCTATGAACGCTGCAAGGCATTTTGCCCAAAGCGGAAGTGGCTCATATTTTTTGGGAGTGTATTGGTGACTCAGAACTTTTGAAGTTACGTGACATTTGTCAATACGAATTTCTTTGTATCAATACTAGCGCAGTAAATCGTGACCACTCCGAAAAATATAGCTTGTAGGCTAAGTAACGGGAAATCGGCCGAAGTTGGTGGTCTCAGTATTGTCTCTGTATATAACTGCATAAATATGAAATGAACCCTGCTTAAAACCACAGGGACCTGAATCAAACATCAACAATCTATTCCAGTCAGAAACAAGAACATGCCCCAACAGATAAGAAGCTCCTACTGTGCTTGCCCTTCTACTCAAAAATTGAGTAAGGTGTAGATACGAGGTTTACATAATACATTAAGCTCCCAAAACTTTTTGACCACAAAAATCAAAATTTTTATTTCATATGTACTGTTATTTCTAATAGATATATGTAAGCCAAAAGTGGACTTTACTTAACAGTATTCTTATATTATCGGTACCATTGATTTTATCTAGTTTATCTAGTATCGCTCTCTGCACTTTTTTACCCACAAATTGAGAGAAAGAAAATGTCTAAATGTAGAAATGAACTATACTTATAAAATATACACAAAATTATTGTTTCTCATAGGCAATCGTTTTGTGTGGGTTTTCTTGTTACACAAAAACTGTAGAATAAAATATAAACGATCTAAAAAGTGCTCAGAATAAAAAAAAAACCGAAGCAAACACATTTTTGACTAAAAAGATATTTTTTTTGATAAATTGTTACACAAGTCGAACAAATCCTTTTCCCATTGCATGTACATACAAATTATAATAATTCCCTAATGACGACGATCTGGACGAGATTTCGGCCTCGGCACCTCAGGTTGTCCATAGGCGATGGCATGACTTGTGGCAGAGCCACCTTCGCCAGTGCTAAAACTGTTGGCGATAGCAATGGATGAGGCAGAGTGACCATTGACTGTGATTGGAAAGAAAGTTCCGGCGGGCAAAGGCGCTAGGGGTGTTGCTTTTGGAGCTCTTTTAGACGATGGCTTTGGTACTGCAACAGAGACATCAATAGTGTCACTCTCGGCATCTTCGTCATTGGTAACCTCTTGGGGTTGTTCGACAGCTGAAATTTCTGGAACAGCAACAGGTTCTGGCTCTGCTTCTTCTGGAAATTGCTGCACTTCACTATCTTCTGGTATTTCGGGGACTACTTCTTGAGTGCTGTCCTGTGTTACTTCGACGACTTCGGGTTCCAATTCACTATAGTACTGAGGTTCTTCATACTCAGCAGATGTTGCTGACTCCGCAGCGATCTGCTGTTCGTCACCGACATCGTTTGTCAAACGAGAGTGCGTTCTAGAAGAGGATGGCTGTTGGACATATGGCAACAACATCAAACGTTGTGGGGAAGCAAGCGAAGAGTAGAAGAACGATGGCTGCTGGTAGTAGACAGGTCCTGGTTAAAAGCAAATAGGTGTAAGTAAAAAGTCATAAATCGGTTTTCCAAACGTACTTGCTGGCAGAGCCCTCGATGTCCCTAAAAGGCTGACGATCAGCACTGCGGCAATAGTACAGAGCTTCATCTTTACGATTGTTATCCTTTGTGACTTGATGTAGATAATTAACTTCCGAGTTAAACTCAACTTGTTTGCTAAGTTTCCACTGAACTAGTGATGTTCATCAGTTGGTGTACGCCGATTTTATAAGAGACTAATCAAGCCGCAGCCAAAAAAATACTACTCCGCCGATATTCAGCATTCAAAGAACGTTCTTATCGTCGTCGTCGCGTCAAAATGACCAATCGCTAACAGGAATAAATCTAAGCAACGTTTTATGATAACACGTGTTATTGCCGATTTGTCGATATTACTACCGCGGAATTAAAATTTTATTGGGCTTTTGCACACCGGCCATGCATTGCTGCGAATTTTGCTAAATAAGCAGTGGTTGTTATGACTTTGTCCTTCCAATAGTTGGATAACATTTTCAATGTCGGTATTTTGAATTGAGGCACGTTTTAGAGATACAAATACATAGGTAATAAGATTTTGCACTTACTACAAAATGACATGCAAATCACAGGAATCTATGGCGCCAAATCGAAAAATATTGGAGACAAAAATAGCCAAAAACAAATATGAAGGTCAAAAATGTGAAATTTTTTTTATTCCCTGACACACTTATTCTGATTAAATTGTTTTTAAAGACGACAATATTGAATTAAAAAAAAAAGCAACACACACTCGTAATTGAGAGACTTTCAATTTTCCAATGTTAATAAAAGTAAAGTGCACGACTGGGTCGAATGAAACTTTCTCGTTCATCAAATGTTTGGTTGGTTGTTTTCTTATTTTAAAGGGTGATTTTTTAAGAGGTTTAGAACCTTTTTAAAAAAAAAAAAAAAAAACAGTGCACTCCGGGAGTGCCGACAGAAGTGAAAACTTGAACAACTATACGTGTATTTTTTGAATCTTCAGGCAATATTTTGTTGTGCAGGAAATACTTTTAAATTAAGTGTTTTCTAGTTCATTATTATAAACTACTACTACAAAAACTATACTACCTACAATTTTCATTTTCGTTTAATGCGCTATTGTATACATGAAAAATAAAGCATACTAGCTAATACCCGCGACTTCATCTGCGTAGAATTAGTACTTCGAGTAACTCATAAAAATATTTATATCAATCGGGTCTAAAATTTTCAATATTAGGACAACTGTCAACAAAACTGTTTTGAAGTAACATAACATATCCGATTTCCCTACAAAATTTTGAAAATTCCTTCTTACATAGATTCCTATGACTGTAACTCTCTTCCATAAACTAAATTCTTCTTTTTAAATTCTTCGGACATTACTGCGGAGTAGTTTTTCGCCAAAAACAACAAACGAAAACAGACTCAATAATAATTATAGGAACAAAAATATTTTATTTGAGCGAATGAATTTTTTCCTTTATTATTATTTATATTGATTACATTCGTTATTATGCAATTTGTAGAATATGAACATGTATTCGTTGTGAAATAAAACAACGAATTTGAACTCTCAGAACGCATCCATCAGCAGACAGCAATCACCAAACACACAAACTATCAGTCAGTGTTCTTAGACGTCTCTCTTTATTTTTCCCACGAAGTGTGTTCATTTTCCTTTTTCACTAAATTTAAATTAAATAAAAGTAAAATTTGTATTGTTCGGACTAAAATCACACTTATTTAATCTTCAGTATAAAAATCGCAGTTTGCTAACACTTTAATGATTATTTTTTGGTACTAGAAATTGTTGCTATAGGCAAATCTTCTTTTTATGTGCATTTAGTGCGTTTATATTCATGGTCAACAAAAAGTTTTTCGAAAATATTAAATTCCCTTAAAAAGGTAGAGATACAACGATGTAGGAACACTGCTGAATTCACACGTATTCACAGACAGTAAAATTGCGAGCGGGAGGGAGGAGCTTATATTGAAAAAAATTGCGAGGGGAATCGGTGAGACGTAGTAAAGCTGTCAGTCCCAGCGTTGCCAAGTCATTCTAGCGCTGGAGCACCGTTTCTAAAATTTTCAGCGTTAATTTTGACCTCTTGGGCACCAAAACTGTATTTTTTTTAACAGTTCCAAAGTAAATAAAAAAAACTTAAAACGTAAAAAACAACAACAATATTTTATTGATATTAAGCCGTATGGCGGCGATTGCACCATAAAATAAAAATAAATACTTCATTTGTTTTTTTTTTTTAATTTGCCCCGGTATATGTTTCCAAAGTACCAATTTGAAAATTAACTGCACGAAAAGCACACCTCAATCCGACGCGCAGAATACAATTATAAACACGAATCAACAAGTAAATTGTGTAAATGAGACAAAAATATAGCTTTTTTGCTTTTTCTGTTCATATGCATACAGAGTGAGTGAATACAATACTTAAATTAGCGAAAAAGCAAACAAAAGAACGCATGAGGAGGGCTGCATTCAAGGGAGGAGAAAAAAAGGCGGTGTGCAGCGGCAGCGTTAAAAAAGCACTAAAATATTTTGTTAAGCATTAAGAAAACCCCCAAACGTTAAATCAACTTTTTCGGCACTAAAATGAAATTTTGGGCACTAGAATTAACGCTGAAAGCACTGACTTGGTAACGCTGGTCAGTCCTATTTCATATTCATATCGTACTTAGTTTATGCTCTCTTCGGCCGTTGACTCTCTTTCGTGGCGGCTTTTGTGCTACGTACGGCTACGGCGCTACGGGCATTTCCGTAGTTGAAATTTTATGTAGTAAGATTGGTTGAGTGTGTGAACAGCAAGAGGTAAATTTACTACTACAGAAACAGAAATAATAATAGAGGGGATGGATGGATGGATGGACTATTTTAAACACAAAAATTGCAATCTATTGCTTAAAACGTAAATTTACAAAGCATGCAATTAATTGGTATTCTTTAAAATGAATACCAGTGAAACTTATGAAACGCACACCCGATTGCCCTGCAAATTTTAGAAATAAAATTCTGTCTGAAATTACTTTAGCATGGCAAAGGCAAACACACTTCCCCACATTAACATACATACTGAGTCGTCAAAAGTGGTTGGCAAATGGCAACGCGAACACTGGTATCACACACACACTTGTAGGTAAATTCTCTCTAATGTTTATATACAATGGCCCAACGCGCCTCAAGAGTCTTCACGAACACTGGTGTCGGCAACATTGGTTACACAACATTGGTGTCGCGAGTTCAATGGTTTTATCCCATATCAAAAGTGCCCCAACGCGCCTAAAGAAGTTATCACTTCAAAAGTTATCACTTCAAAAACACAAAAAATTCGAAAAAATGAATGAAATATTTATTTGAATCGATAGTTTGAACCTTGCAATTTAATGTTTAAAGATAATTTCATGCAAATGTTGACCGCGGCTGCGTCTCAGGTAGCCCATCCGCTGAGTCCAATTTTGGCATACTCTTTCACACATATCGGCCGGTATCTCACGAATGAATGCATGGATGTTGGCTTCCAGTGCGTCAATCGAAGCGGGCTTGTCCCTATACACATTAGCCTTGGCATGCCCCCACAAAAAATAATCTAATGGTGTCAAATCGCACGATGTAGGCGGCCAATTGACCGGCCCGAAACGTGAAATTAACTGTTCACCAAACTCGCCTCGCAATTGCGCCATTGTTTCGCGTGCTGTGTGGCATGTGGCACCGTCTTGTTGAAACCACATATCATGCAAGTCAAGAACTTCCATTTCGGGCAAAAAAAAGTTTGTTATCATCGCTCGGTAGCGTTCACCATTGACAGTAACGCTGCGATTCGCATCATCTTTGAAGAAATATGGCCCAATAATGCCGCCGGCCCATAAACCGCACCAAACAGTGGCTTTTTCGGGATGCATTGGTAGCTGTTGCAATGCTTCTGGCTGATCTTCACTCCAAATGCGGCAATTTTGCTTATTTACGTACCCATTCAACCAAAAATGAGCCTCATCGCTGAACACAATTTTTCGATAAAAAAGCGCGCGATGAACATTTCGAACCGAGCACGAATTTTGATAGTAAAATTCAATAATTTGCAAGCGTTGTTCATTTGTAAGATCCATGGTTAAATTGCAAACCAAACTGAAGCTGTTTGACAGTGACACAAGGTACTAAACACACGTCAGCTGTCAAAACCAGTGTTGCCAAAACCAAACCAGCTAAAAAATCACCCTTTATTAAGTAGATAGGTAAAAATCTGAGAACCGATGCTATTTAAAAGAAACGGTACATAGAATATAGGAAAAGGGATAAAGTTCACTTTGGGTTATTCATCTGATAGGTAGTAGGTACATAAACCAATTGTCTCAAGTTATAGGTAAATAATTAGAAGCGTCTACAGTACTATTTTATAAGATCTTAAACTTTACAATGCAAAGTGTGGCAGCGGTTTCAGTTTTCTGATCTACTTTTGCATATTTTTATTTTTGACTGGAATATATTAGTAACGATTGTTTAAGATGTCTAAAATTGGGAGTACTGTTCGTGTTAGACCGATATCTGTACATAGATATGTATGCAAGTTTTCATAGATTTGTTTTAAACCGAATATGCCGATGGACGTTTTTGGGGGTGCAATTGAAGTGGGAGCTTCTGAATGTGTAAGGAAGTGGTTTTGCGCATTTTTATCTTTAATACGTGTTTTTATAAAAATCGTTAGATCGGTTTTTGTAAAACTTGGCAGACAAAACAGTACCAAATATTGCAATATTTAGTCTGAAAAATACTATTGCTTAACTATTTAGCTGAAAACCGAGTACAGGTTATTGTTCGGGATGTAAGCATAACTTGGTTTTTAAAGTTTTATCGAAACCGAAAATGGAGGTTTCGAGACATGAGCAGTTTTTAAAATTTAAATTTTCGGTAATTCGAATTGAAAATTAAGAACGCAGTAATTTTTAAAACATCAATCTAAAGAAAACAAAATTTTTAAAAAAATGCTTTTTCAGGAATTCCTTTTTACTATAATATTGAGGAAAAACTCCAAATCCGAGTTTCGCCACCCACGCCAAATTTTTTGAGTTCGTCCATCATCGTAATGACAAAATGTCAGATTAACATCTCGAGTTCGAAATTTTTTACGAATACAATATCTTTCTCTCACTACATAATGGAGAAAGATAAAAAAATATGTTTGCTGGAAGGGGACATACCTGCCTCCTTGGACAGTGTGCTGCATACCTTGTGTGACGATTTTACTACTGAGATGTGAGAGTCTGCTGTATGCCAATGAAGTTGGCTCACTTCCAAATTGGAAGTTCCAATTAACTGCACAGAAAGTTTAAGTTATACAAAAAGAGTACCTATGTTCGCAATAGAAGTATGGAATTTTTTGAAATATAACTTCTTTAGGCACGATTGACTTGGGTTACCCCCCAAGTCAAGCTGGTGAATGCGTCACGAAAAAGCGTTACGGAAACTGCGAGGGAGCAATAAGTTGGTAAAGAAAGAAAGAGAGAGAGAGAGTCACTTTACGTTTCGTATATTACTGTAGAGGCAAGAGAGAGAGAGAGAGATGCGAGCACACATTTTCGTTTTCTCTTTTTCTCATAGCCAGTTACGTTTCGTATATCTAAGACACAGAACCAGTGCTGCCACAAGGGAAAAAATTTGCGTAGCAAATTTGCGTAGCAAAACTTAATTTGTGTAGCAAAACTCAAAAGTCCAAAATATAAATTTTTTTTCGAAAATAAACAAAAAACACTTAATTCTTTATTCAAAGTAAATATTTTTTTAAGGACTAGTACAAGTATAGTTGGTAAACTATATATTTTACAAAACTATAATCAAACCAAAAAAAAAAAAAAAACATTAAAAACTTCACTTAAAAGGCGCTTTGCATGAGTAAGCATTGCCTTAAAAAAAAGTAGCAAAATAGGCGTTTTTAGGGAGAGTGCGTAGCAGCGTAGCAAACGGGCAATTGCGTAGCAGTTTTGCTACGATCGTAGCAAAGTGGCAGCGCTGCACAGAACAGCATACAGTGCAGCAGTTGCACCAGATCGGATAATTTATCCTTTTTTGCGGGATTTTCTCACTTTTAATAAGCTAAAAAGGACAACGACTTTTTCAAACCTCATAGTACAAAAAGAAAGAGATTTTACTTTTTGGTCAAATTTTGTTCCTAATTGCTTATTTCATTATAAATAAAAAAAAATTGTCAACCTAAGACCAAATTAAAAATGTTCATGTTTAGAAAATTGTCATTCAAAATATCTGAATGCTTTCATTTTTATACCCTCCACAGGAAGGTATATTCACTTTGCCAATACATTTGTAACGCCAAGAAGGAGTCACCGGAGACCCCATAAAGTATATATATTCTGAATCGGGATCACATTCTAAATCGATTTAGCCATGTCCGTCTGTCTGTCTGGCTGTTGAAAGCACGATAGCGCCCAAAGTAATTGACGTAGGTGAATGAAATTTGGTGAAAGGACTTATTTTTATAGTCGTTTGGTTGGTATTAAAAATGGGCTGTGTCGGTCAAGTAGTTCTGGTACCTCCCATTCAAAATCAATATTGGACCCATATGCCTCTCCGTCTATTAAAAATACGATAGCGTCCAAAGGAAACAACCTAGGCGAATGAATTTTTGTGACAGGACTTGTTTTATCATCGTTAGGTTGGTATTGAAAATGGGATATCTCGGCCAAGTAGTTCTGGTACCTCCCATACAAAACCAATTTTAAATAACTTGTATGCAGTGGAGGGTATCAAAGCATCAGCCAGGCCGATGATAACACTTTTACTTGTTTTATTTTTTTATTTCCCTAAACTGTTTCATAAAATGATATGTTTGCGAATGAATTCACGAGTGTTTTTTTAAATAATAAACTATGAAATGTATGCAAAACAGCTTTACCTCATTCTCAAATCAAATTTCTGTGTAATTTTTATATGAAAAATCAAGAATAATGAGACTTGAAACCGAGATAAAGTTTCAAATAATTCATTAGCCCCCTTATTAATAAACGCTGCGTAAAAGTTATCAACTCGTTATTCAGAAGTTACGTCTAATTTTTGTATGCTATCTGATGTCTGCTAGCTAACTAACTTGTGCACATTTGTTTATTAATACGGGGGTAGATATTTATATTATGTTGAATTTTTTTTTCATTGCTTTCCGTTTTGTTCCTTATGTTCCTTTTTGTACCGTTTTAAAAATGTGTAAAATATACTTACATTTCTATTTTTGTATTACATATATACAAACGTATCTTAATATGAATTTGTTAGCTTGCATCGTTACCCCCTTATTAATAAACGCTGCGTAAAAGTTATCAACTCGTTATTCAGAAGTTACGTCAAATTTGTGTATGCTATCTGATGTCTACTAGCTAACTAACTTGTGCACATTTGTTTATTAATACGGGGGTTAATGTATAATGTAATTTGTATTTGTTAATAGTAAAAAAGACAGAATTTGATAAAAGAAATGTTTTTTTAACTTAATATTACGTGGGATAAATGTGGGATTTTTTAAATTTTGGCGAGGGATAAAAATTATAACCTGCCTCTAAAGTCTGGTATCACTGCAGTACACGCCTATTGTCTGTATCACCCTGTAGGGGCAAGAGAGAGAGAGGTGCGAACACACATTTTCTATTCTTTCTCTCATAGCCAGTTACATTTACATTTCGTATATCTAAGCCACAGACACAGTGTACTATTGCAAGGTTGCCACTTTGTTAATTTTTTAACAAATTTGCTATTTTTTTGTTTGCTTTTTGAGTTTTGTTAATTTGATAAGTGCGACTCTTACGGCCATATTATTCACTACCTTTAATCCGGGTTAAACGTTACACCCGGGTTTAAGTGAGTTTAACCCAAAACTTAAACCCAAGTCCATAATATTCAGTCGTTTAACCCGAACATAAACCCATTTTTTTAAACTTGACAGCGTTTAATCCGATTGGATTTAAACGCGCTCCGGAAACCAGTTTAAGTTCTTTAACTCGGGTTAAAGCTCAATTTCATAATTTATGACATTTTATTTCTCGCAGGACGTGAGAAATAAAAAAAGAAGAAAAGTGAAATAGATAACAAAAAGGAGCAAAGAGATAAAAAAAATGTATTTCATTCATGAAATGGAGAGTTGATAGTAAATCAACGTCGTCCTCGATTACGATGTGGTGGATTTTCGGTAATATATCCGACTGAAGAATGCCCATTTCTGAAGGCTACATACATTCAATGATTCGACTAATGCACTAAAAACTAAAATCGGCACACTACAAATCAAATCAATTTCCAAGTGACAAACAACAAAACAAACATGCCATTATTTGTGAATTTTTGACATTACGTGGGTTTAAAACGGATTAAAAACGGGTTAAAGTGTTTTAAATCCGCATTTAAATCCAGCGGGTTTAATGCGTGTTTTTCAGTGAATAATATGGACGCAGGTTTAAATTATCGGGTTTAAAAAATGCGGATTTATGATCGGGTGTAAAATAAACTTAAACCTGAGTTACACCCGGAGTGAATAATATGGCCGTTAAAGAAAAACACAATCAGTTGTGTAAATGACAAATGCTTTTAATAATTTGCTCATCTGCAGTAGGCACATTATTAGTTATTGCATGTTTTAAATAAGGTCAATTACGATCTCGGCCTTACGTTACAATGCCAATTTTAATTAAGTTCTTTAAGATACTTGACTACCTATTTTTGTAAAATTCTTGGTGCAGCGATAAATAGGCAAGTGGTCCACAGCCCATCACAGTAAAGAAGACAACGGTCTGTAAACAAAATCACTAATTGTATTTAGATAGAACCAATTTTTCATTGGACTTCCACATTTGAAAGAGTTTTGCATTGGCTGGTTGTGCGATCAACAAAGTTTGCATTGTTTTCAGTTCCACCGATATTCACAAGCTGTCTTAAATGCTTAAAACCAATCAAGTGGATGACAGAAAAGTAACCACCTGCAATATACAGTCAATATGAATTAGTACTCGACACACGTAAATAGATTAAGATAGACCGAATTTAAAATTCACACGATCACTACGATTAGCAATGCGGCGGCCTCTCGTCGGAGGTATTTGTCCATCACTCCGACTGCGAGTATATTCGGATATTGGGAAATGAATGCAGATCGGGTTTCTGCATTTTAAACGAAGAAATTCGAACTTAAGGCTGCAGGAGACATGAGGGGAATGGTGGAAATTTCGAAAGACATTTCCATCCCTCAGCTAAGCACTGGGTTGGCACGCTTGCGGTGGCTCGCGGCATAAACCTAGTCGGTGGAGTGGTGTTCTTTTCTGCTTGTCATAAATGTCTGCAATATGAACACTAACAAAGACTTGATGAAGTTTATGTTTCAAAAATTTTAATTCATAAGATATTGATTAAAAAAATATAACTAACGAATACCGAGGGATACATGAAAATAAATATACAAGGTGGCGCAAAATTAATCACGCTTACGGAAGATAATTTTATAATTTTTGCAAATGACGTCAATCACATATTTGGGGCTACTTGAAGTCGCGGGTTTATGCCAACAAGCCTTAGATAAAAGCAGCCCTTAAGGATAATATTCGACATGAATTAATGTGAATCAACACTGGGAGCAGCCGCTTGTGGATATCATCTTTTGCACTTAACTGAAAAGATTGTAAAGGTACAAATAAAGAATTTAAAAAAAAATTTGGATGATTGATTTTGCGCCACCCTGTATGTCAATGTCAGATGTTTTGACTGGATGCAGATAGATAAGAAAATTGGTGATTGGTGATATAAGTTTTTTGTGTATTGATTGCAGTTATTTTTACCGAACTCAACAAAACAAATAAACGGAACCACGTAGTCAAATTGATGTAAAATTAAATATTTATATTATTTAAGTTTTCAAGGGACACGTTTACTTAACTTTTTTGTCGTCAAGTTCATATTAAAAGTGGGCTAAGTCGGTGAAGTAGTTCTGGTACCTCACATACAAAACCAACTTGGCATGACTTGTATACAGTTGAGGGTATCAAGCATCGGTCAAGCCGATGATAACACTTTTACTTGTTTTTATTTTATTTTTTTTTTTTTTCAATTAATTCAAATGACATATTCTCGCTAAAGTACTTAATACAACAATATACATAAAAATGACCACCAAAGCCTAACAACAGAATTAATTTCCTAAAAGAATTCCTACTAAGATGAAAATCGAATATACAACAATACTTATTGGATTCTTAAGGCATCTAGAAATTGGTTCATTGTATTTATAATTAACTCTATAATAAGGTACATAAAATAAAAGACGATTTATAAGAACTCTCGCAGGAAAATTAAATCCAATTAATGATAATAGGAAAGGACAATCGATATGACTATTTATTATATTACGAATAAACGTAATTGAAAAATATTGCCTCCGTCTAAAAAGAGGTGAGATACAAAACAATTTGTACCTCATCTTGTAAGATGGCATTTCAATATTTCAAGCTTTTGGGTCTTCTCCATTTTGATAGAATGTATTTCATAAAATGGATTCCATACTGTACTGCAGTACTCGAGGTGAGGTCTTACAAATGCAAAAAATAAACATTTAAGAGTATGTGGATCCTGAAAGTCTTTCGAATTCCGCAATATGAAACCTAAATATCTGATTACCGTTGGCAATGTGATTGCAAAAGCATTTTTTTACGTTAAAAATAACTCCCAGATCTTTTTTGGATGAAATAATGGACAGAAGGGTATTATCGCTTACGTACGTAAAGGGAATTGGAGAGAAGTTACGATAAAAAGAAAGGCTTTGACTTTAAGAAACATTGAGATGAAGGTCATTATTGTGACACCTAATGGAAAGTCGATCAAGATAAAATTGTAAAGGAATACAATTGTGCTCTGACCGTATATAGGTCGTTACACCTTTAAATCGTCTGCAAACGACACTGGCAACTGAAAAACAAATCAGGAATGTCTTTAATAAATAAAAGGAAGAGCAGAGGGCCCAAATGACTACCTTGAGGTTCTCCAGAGGTAATATGAGCTTGTGACGAAAACGTGTCATTTATGCGAACATACTGGATGTGATCTGTTAAGTAAGTATGAATCCACTTTAGAAAATTGGAGTGAAATCCTAAGCCAGTTAGTTGGGAAATTAATATATTGTGGTTACCGCGAACATCATATTTCAAGCCATTCTCAAGGTAATTCAAGGCAGAATAACCAAAATATATATTATTTAAAATCGTGATTCTAACATTACACCAAATGGGTTTATCACCCTGTCTTGACAGACTTCGCTTAAGGTGCAAAGCAACCGATTGTCATTTTGGCAGTTTTCATAAATAAATTAAAAGAATTGTACAATAATTATTAAAAATATCTAACCAATTCATGCTAACTATGTAAATATGTAGTTTGAAATGTTGCTATAATTAGCTTTAGCATAATTTTATTTAAAATAAGTGTCACCGAAACCTGGTTTACAAAATTCATAAAATTCAAACTTCAATGATAGAGTAAGTTCGGATATTGTGGTAAATGCGGGTAATGTGGTACAGACAGTTTTCTTGAAAACTGAGCATGCTTGGGAATTTTTTTTAAAGTACCTAACTATAAGCGATTGCAAAGAGAACTGCCATTCGTGTTTGGTCACATTTAGAATTTTTGCGTAGTTGTTCCAAATGTGTTAATGTGTGAGCTGGAGTTTTTTTTTCAGGGAAAGCTTTAAGAGTATGTGTGATTAACTCTAAGTTTTGTTAAAAAAATTGATTTCATATTTTTGCAAAATATAAAGTTTTGGCTAATGTGGTATAGTAACCATGGGTTAAAGGGGTTTAGTTTTTCCGAACTGAAAAGTTTTAAGTTAAAATGTAATTTTTGATTTTATATCATACAGGTTTGCAAACTTTGCCATTAGGGCAATTTGGTTTTTTTATTTATTCTTTCTTAATAAAATTAATAAAAAGTGAATACCTGTTAATGTGGTATAGTGTACCACATCCAACCACACGAAAGTGGGATCATGAAGTTGTTGATACTAAAAAACACATTGAATTGCTTGTGATATTTGTACCAACTTTATCTGAAATTTTACCCGTTGAGTTTCTTGAGTTATTTTATTTTTATTTTAGGTCTCCATCCCAAAGTTATATATTTCACATTACTCTAAAGTATTTTCAATTCACACTCTGTTTCCACTTAAAATCGAAATCGAAAGACTAGTTACTTACTTAGGTAGTACATCTCTATTTTCCCTAGTTTTTTTTTTTGTATTACAAAAAGATCGATGGCCTTCTTTCATCTTTTGCTCGAAGATTTCACTAGACCCTCTTGAATTTCAGTGGACTACCGCTTTGTATTTCTAGTCTTGTTGTTCTTCTTGACACTACACATAAAAATAATAATTGAGTGGAACTTTCGTCGGGTAAAATTGTCACTTCCTGGGCGCCCACAAAATATTTGGTCACTGGCTTCTAAGAAGTGAGGACACATTTTCTTTATTTTTTTCGACATCGATACCAAGGACTGACTTCAAGCTAAACTTAAAGTGTTCTCATAGTCCTCAACAAGCCTTACAACAAATCTTGTCCAAAACTAAAAGGCAATATCACATAAACAAAAAGTCTTCTAACAAGACATTTCATTTCCCTTTGTCTGCAACTATATGCATTTTCTTTGATGAATTCCTTAGCCACCCAAGTAGATTTCTATTCGCATTGCCTTCAAAAGAGTTTTTTATAACTTCTACGAATTGAAAACAAAAGGAAATCCCCATCGAAAATAATAATTCTCCGCAATGGAAAATGTTTAGAAACCGTCTCCTTAAGAAAATTATTTGGTCGCTGGCTTCCAAGAAGTAAGGACTCATTTTCCTTCTTTAAAGCCAAGAATCCTTGACAAAATACGCAATAAACACTATACAGCTGCCTTGCACAATCATTTGCCTGGCGTGTAGATGAATCCCTAGAGCGAATAATTTTCACGTTTTTCTCCCGCTCGAAGGAGTCGAGCTGTTTGTACTAATACATATGTATATGCAATATATACATAAATATATGTTCAACTAAAATTGTATAAAAGGCTGAAAACAAAAACAAGCGAAAATACCAGTGAAAAACAATGAGAGCCGCCATTGTTTGTGTGTGTTTTTGCATCAAAGGTATTTCAGTTAAATTACCATTTTCCCTGAGTTCGGGCTCTCGCCGCACAATTTCGAGACGAGTTCTGGTGGCGTTTCTGGTGCTCCCTAAATTCTGTGTCAATGACACGCCGTCTTATGGAGTATATAATGGCCCCTGAAAAAGTCCTTTAAGCGGTTATATGACAAGCTTACATTTTATTCAACTGCAGAGAGATGGTGTAGTCTATGTCCTTGCTGTATGCGAAGGAATTTGGATAGAACATTTAATTAGAAGGAAGTACCTGCGAAATGTATGCGATAGGAAAATGTTCTTGTCGAGTTGGAATTTCAAATGAAAATAAAGACAACGATAGCCTGCCTTCTCTGGTTGGAAATTTATGTCATTGGAGAATGAAAGAATCAGTCTTCATCTCCGTATTGACGGGTAGGTAGTCCATCAGGGCTTGACGGACAGTCATTCAACTCAATGGACTTTCAGATAGTCGAAGTGCATTTAGCACCTTAGAACAAGAGCAAGCTACATTTAGTTAAACAACTATATGAACACCTAGGCATTGCAGTTGACGAATTTGCGGATGGAATAGCTAGAACTGGCTTATTATATTGTTCTTTTGGCCAGAATTTGACAACCAGAAAATATAGCTATTAATAACAGTGCACAAAGGAAATATTCATATATACTTAAAAATATTAAAGCATGACACGGAGGACTTGCCAAAAGTTTGTGAGTGCGGCAATACCACCAACAAACATAAACTTCCTTTTAAGGTAGCCATAAAAACAACAACTGCACCAGATATAAAACGAAACTTTGAAGTGCTGTTGTTAGGAGCCCAATATCCTTGGAGCACCGCACAAAGGTATATGGCTTCATTTGTTCCCTGCGTTGGCAATGAAGAAACAGATGAATTAGTGTGACAAGTTTCGACAGCTTTTTCAGAACACACTGATCCTCCTTTCAGTATCGCGCTTTGAACGCAGGAAAAAAAAGCCACAAGAAAGGTGAACAACAGGTGAACCTTCGTGTAAAAACTTGTATTACCACAAGCACAAGGTGACTGTGATCATCGTTGAAAAAATAAATTACCCAGAAGCTTTACAGACAGAAGATTACTTTCAAAGAAATCAAATAGCTATTCCGCGGCACTAAATAAAAAAGTATCGACTGAGCACCCCCCAGCCTCGCAGGCCTCGACGCGTCGTATCTTTCCTTTGGATCTCTTCTACGAAATTGCTTCCAATTCGACTAAGTCAGCAGCTAAAATTAAGAAATAAGCCGGAATAAACGCAAGCCCTTCAACTGTTGAGCGTATTATCAGAAATACAAAACATCTTAAGCGTCTGAAAATCAAGAAAAAACCAGCTCTGAATGCTATACGCAAAGAAAAACATGACGTGGGCTGTTCAATCTGACACTTGACTTAATGATTGGCGCTCGGTTGTCGTTACTAATGAAAAACGTTTTAATTTAGGTGGCCCTGATACTATTTTCATGATTTGAGCTGCCATCACAGCCGAGAAGATGGAGTCATGGTGTGGATTGCCATCGCTTTCTATGGAACAATTGATTTAATTTTTATTGATCAGAGGATGATCGGCGAGTGCTTCAAAACATTGCTGGAGTCCGTATTTCCAAAACTCAATGATCTCTTCGGACCAATCCCATGGATTTTTCAACAGGATAATGCTCCTATTCATATAATGCTCGAATCGTAAAGTCGTTTATTTCGAGTCAAAACGTAAATATCATGACTTGGCCACCATATTCTTCAGACTTTAATGTAATTGAAAATTGTTGGGACTGGCTTACACGGAAAGTGTATGAAGGGGGAAAGCAATACGAAGATAAGGAAACATTAACTGCAGCAATTAAACTCGCTTGGAGCGAGATTTATCGGAACTATATAGACTCCCTGTATCATTCTATGAAGGACCGGATATATGATGTTATTACGAACAAGTGTTAGGTTGGGTTTTCGGGTAATAAAGTATATGCGACCGATAGTTCCGAGAGTTAAAATTGGAACTTCGCTTTGGTCACTTCGGGAAAATGCATTTGTCAGAATGACCCGGAAGTGTTTGCATTTAATTAGTAGGCCGCGGCCCATTGAATCGTTGCGTCACGTAAGTGAATTGTGGTTGTGCCGGCCGTAGTCGAGAAGACTACGGGTGGATTTTGGCTATTGCCATTACCACCTGGAATAGACAACTCCGTTTGTTTCTTTATTCATAGCATAGTTGAGTGTTAACCACTGGCTCCTGTGGGTTAGAATACACTAACAGTTCTATTTTTACTGAGGATAAGCTAAAAAGCTGTTACCTCAAACCATCCTCCTTTACCCGGGCTTTGGACCGGCATGCTACTTTCGTAACAAGGCGGAGTTGGATTTTAGTGGACTCTTACGACAGGCATGCCTACCTCGGGTATATTCTTTCCCCTACCCGAAGGGCACCTAATGTGAGGTCTTTCTCTAGTGCGTTGTGTCGAAGGCTCTACATGCGTTCATTTGTTTTACCATGGCTAGCACAAATGACGCGTAATTTTTTGCCCAGGTCTATGTCACTGTACAGCTCGTATAGTTGATATAATTATCTGCCTTTGCGTCTCATATCAGCTCTAAACGTATCTCGCACTTGCAACGGAGCAGTGCTGACCACAACAATTTTGTTCGTCCCTAACTCAATACCTGGGCCACAGACATCCCCCCATCATAGCATTCCTCTAACCTTTTACTACCAGAACGTAAGGGGCCTACCGGCCCAACCTATCGAATCCTACCCTCTTGTTGTCAATGCGATCTATAGAGCAATAGAATCTGACTCTTCTGACGACATTATCATTTTCGCCGACTTCAATCTGGCTCAACTGCATTGGATAAATGAACACCTTAGCAAAGTTTCATTTGAGTTTGCCAATCTCCCTGTAAATGATGCCCTCTCCTTGTTTTATAGAGAATTATTTATTTCCATCTCCCTTTTTGTTCCTATTTCTCTACCAAACCCTTTTCTACACACCCCCAAGGTATAATCAAAGCCTCCGGTCGTTACGCCACAAGAGAAACAAATTATGGTCAGTTTTTCTTCAAAATAAGTTTTTTTCCAACTATCTCGGCTTCTACCCTCCATTCACTCAGGCCTATAACTCCCTCAACGATATATCAACGACGCGCAAGCGAATCTTATAGGCGACCCTAAATCTGTTTTTTTTTTATGATTTAAGTAGTACATAGGGCTATGGAGATCCTAACTCACGAAATGACATCATCCTGCGTCATCAGAGGTCAAAGAACTCCAAGGTGTGTGTGTGTGTGTATTTGAAGGTTGATGGGGGGTTCTGGACCAGGAAATAAGATCATCATGCGTCGTCAGAGGCCAAAGAACTCCAAGGTTTTTTTTTTTGGTTGCGCCAATGGATGTGGTAATCTTCTAAAGATGCGGTAGCCCGTGCTACCAACATGCACGATTCGCAAACCCGAATAATCGATGCCAGGAGTGCGCCTACGTACTAATCCACACCCTCCCACCACTCTCCCCGCGGGACTGCCGTTAGGTATTACTTCGCGGGGCTGGTTAACAATTTATGCTCTGCTCACTGAATTCGTTGCTTCTTCTCGTCTTCGTAGTTCTATTCTCCGCAGCTCATTTTGCACATTAATTACTAGTGTGCAAATTTCCATCCATTTATCCTCAGAGTTCACCATCTCATTTATAATTATTGACGGACTGGGCAGATTATTTCTCCATTGTTGAAAGCGTTCGCAATAGAACACAGCGTGCTCGGTATCTTCTTCATCGTCTGAGCATTCTGGACAAAGAGGTGAGCTGTCGTGTCCAAATCGGTATAAATATTTCCGATAGCCGCCGTGCCCGGACAGGAACTGCGTCAGGTGATAGTTGCAGCTGCCGTGAGCTCGGTTTGTCCACACTTCTATGATTGGAATCAACTTATAGGTCCATCTGCCTTTTGCAGTATTGTCCCATCTAGCTTGCCACATAGCTATTGAGGCTGACCTCTCTTCGTTTCTTATTGTTTTTATGTCACTAGCAACTTGTTGACTTAAAACTCTTCTAGTGTAGATTCGTTGCATCTCGTCCGCAAGGATGTCGATAGGGATCATTCCGGCTATAACAAAAGCTGCCTCATCCGAGATAGTTCGGAAACCGCTAATCGTCCTTAATGCGCAAAGCCTATATGACGATGTTAGTTTCCTCCTGGTCTCTTTTACTGCTAGTGCTCCTGCCCAAACTGGTGCAGCATACAGTAGTGCCGAACTGACCACTCTGGAAAGGATAATTCTTCTTGCATATCCTGGACCTCCTGTGTTCGGCAACATCCGGGAAAGCGCTGCCTGGAGTAGTGACACCTTTCTGCTTACGTAGTCCACGTGTGTTTTAAACTTTAGCCTATTGTCAAGCATAACTCCAAGATATTTAATTGATTCTTTTGATCTTATAGACTGGCCTCCAACACGAATGGTTATGTTCTCTACCGCCTTCCGGCTAGAAATAAGAACTGCTTCGGTTTTATGGTCGGCTAGTTCTAGGCCTGCTGATTCTAGCCACTTTTTAATACGTACGATGGCTTCGTTGATAGCTGCCTCTATTTCCCGTAATTGTTTTGCTACGGTAACAACGGCGATGTCATCCGCGAATCCGATGAGCTGTACTCCTTGGGGTAGTGATAGTCGAAGAACACCATCGTACATTATGTTCCATAAGAGGGGCCCTAGAACTGATCCTTGTGGAACCCCCGCGGAGATATTATAGAATTTTACTCCCTCCTCTGTTTCGTACCTCAGCCTCCTGTTGGTGAAATAGTTTGTCACTATTTTTTGCAAGTAGTATGGTGTATCCATCCATCCATCCTGGCTAGTGATTGAATGAATATCCAATTAGCTGAATTAAAAGCGTTTTTTATATCCAGCGTTACTACCGCACAGTACTCTTTGGTCCCAAAACGCCATCGCTCTCCTTCTATCGCCTTAGCAGCTATATCTACTACCGATTTTATGGCGTTCACAGTAGATCGCGACTTCCTGAATCCGAACTGATATTCCGACAATGCTCCTTTTTCCTCTGCCACAGTGAGTAGTCTATTGTATATTATCCGCTCAAGGATCTTCCCCATTGTGTCTAGTAGACACATTGGACGGTATGAAGATGGTTCTCCTGCCGGCTTGTTCCCTTTTGGTAGCAATACTAAATGTTGCAGTTTCCATGGATCAGGGAAAACACCTTCTTCTAGGCGCTTTTGCATTGTTTTTACAAAAAGCTCCGGCCGTTTTTGAACAGCGACTTTCAGTGCTTTATTTGGTATGCCATCGGGTCCAGGGGCTTTCTTATCACCTATCTTCCTGCACGCCTGGAAGAGCTCCTCTTGTGTAACAATTGGTATATTCTCCGTTGTATTTGCTCTGATTATGTTACAAACAGTCGACGGTCTTTGCGGGAACAAGTGCTCAACAATTGCTTTCAACATTATTGGACATGTTATCTGAAGGGGTCTATTGCCCTTCAGCCTTTTCATAACCATCCTGTATGCTGTTCCCCAGGGGTTGATATCAGCTTCGTCACACATGCGTTTAAAACATTTTGTCTTACTTTCTTCTATGGCCCTTTTAAGTGCATACCTCGCGATTCTGAAGCCCTCCAAGAGTTGTTGGAAGTTGGGTCTCCCCCTAGATCGCTGGACTTTGCGTCGAGCTTTTAAACACGTTGTTCTGAGTGTTTTTATCTCCTCGTTCCACCAGTAATTCGGCGGGCCCCTTTTGCTCCCTACTCTTCTGGGCATTGACGCGTCGCACGCTGTGGTAATGGTGCGGATTAGTTGAAGCGATAGGGTCTCAGAAGTTCCGTTGTAACACTGGTTGCCGGTGCTCACTACTTCCTCAAACATATCCTCGTCAAAGAGGGTGTCCTTCCATTTTGGCCCCACTAACCTACGGTGTACCTTTGTCCTTTCAGCGGTTTCGAATACTATTGCCTGGTGGTCGCTATGCGTATATTCTTCGCTGACACGCCATTTCATGTTCCGCAGAAGGGAAGTACTAACAAAGGTTATATCTATTATCGAGCCTTTCCCTGCTTTCCGATATGTTAATGCCCGGCCATTATTTGCTATGCCTATATTAAGAGGTGCAAATGTTTCCAAGAGCATACGTCCTCTGGCGTTGGTAAGTCTGCTCCCCCACTCTGTTGCCCACGCGTTAAAGTCACCGGCAATAATGACTGGAGTCCTCCCGGAAGCATCATTGACCAGAATGTCTAGCATCGACTGGTATTCGTTCAACGTCCAGCTGGGTCGAGCGTAGCAACTGTAAAAATTTATTCCATTAATTTTAGCTCGTACGAAGCCCTCAGCTTGGTCGTATGTGTCTTGGAAAGCGTGTCTTCCACATATCCATATCGCAGCGTGGTTTGTCTTGTCGCTGATCCATACGTTGCTATCGAGGGTTTTGTACGGTTCGCTGATCAAGACGATGTCGGCTCCCTCGTCTTTTACTGACTGTGCCAGAACTCCAAGGTGTGTGCGTGTGTGTGTGTATTTTAAGGTTGATGTGGGTTATATTGGGTGCGCGCATGTGTATATGAGTTAAAAATATATAAGAAATCATGTTCCTAAGAAAAAAAAAAAAAAACAACATCATGGTTATACAAAACATCATGGTCAACAAGGTTAAACAAGTTTTGTAGATAAGAGAATTGAAAAAACATCAAGGCCATGTAGAAATAAATCCCCTCAAGGCGAAACAAGTTTTGTAGATAAGAATGGTGAAATCAAGTTTGACGTGAATGACTGCTCCAAGGTTGATTTATCTTTAGAAAGTTGCATAGTGATTCATGTTTTATGAGAGTAGAATTAAAGAGATTGGTTTATGAATATAAGCGGAAAAAAGGAGCACATTTATGTGTGCGCATATGAACATATCTATATCAAGCGTTTAATAGTGAAAGTGCTGTGAACGAAAATGGAGACCTACATTGAAGAGATGCTTGAAAGGCATCAATCAATTTTATTTGATATGCTCATGCATAAAAAAAGTGTGGGAAACTGTGAAAAAAACATTGAAAATTGTACAAATGATCTAGACTTGTTGCAGAAATGTTTGAGTGATACTAGAACTACCGGTAAAAAGTACCATCTTACCACAGCAATCGGTAAATTAAAATCTTTTAAGCAAATGATGTTAAAAAAATGTATCTGAAGAACAACAGCATATTGATGATTCTTTGATATGGGAAGATCTGCCACATAGTGCGTTTTCGCAAAGAATCAGATCAGGTGTGATAACAAATTTACATCATACAGATCCTAAATCATTTTTGGAGGCTTGCAGAACAGTGGTTATTGAAAAGTTAAAAGAAGTTTTGAGCGAATACATCAACATCAAAACAAATGCAGTATTTTGTGCTGAGTTCCGGAAATATGAAGGTGAAGAGCAACAACAAGACATCAAATACCTCAACACCAAGAATATTATTGTAAATGCTGGTAGTGACTTAGAAGAAGTTATTATAGAAAATTTAGAAAAACCATTGCTGAGAAGGTTAGAAGAATTTCAAGAGAAAAATAGCGGATGGGCACTATCATCTATAATAAATGTTATTTTATATATAAATAAATATTCGCCAATTGTAGGAAGTTCATACATAAAAACACCACTAACTATATCTACCAAGAAAGCATGTGTTAATATAAAAAATACTGACAATGCATGCTTTGCATGGGCTGTAGTATCGGCTTTGTTTCCTGCAAACAAAAACGTGGCTATACCAACAAGTTATCCACATTATAAAAATGTATTAAATTTAGGTAGTATAACTTTTCCAATGCCTTTAAATTTAGTACCATTATTTGAAAAGAATAACAATATTTCCATAAATATTTTTATATTACATAGAGAAAAACATGATAAAAAAGCAGAAATATATCCACTTAAATTATCACAATTAACATGTAAAGAAAAAAAGTATATCAATTTATTGTTGTTAGAAGAAGAAGAAGTAACCAATGACTATACAGATTTAAAACAACATTTTATTTGGATTAAAAACCTTTCTGCACTAGTTCGAAGTACATTAACTAAAAATAAAAATAAGGTACACATCTGTAATAGATGCCTTCACTTTTTTTACTCTCAAGAAAAATTAGATATTCATATAAATGATTGCACCAATCAAAATAATTGTAAAATTAAGTTACCTACGCCAGAAAATAAAATATTTTTATTTAAGAACTTTAGAAATAAAATTATGATTCCATTTGTAATATATGCAGACTTGGAATGTATCTTAAAAGAAATTGATGATGGGAATAGGTATCAAGAACACATACCCTGCTCTATAGGGTTTTATGTTAAAAGTTCCTTCAAATCTAGTTATACAACCTACGCGGCATTTCGAGGAGAAATTTGTATAGATTGGTTTATGAATGAACTAAAAACGTTAGTTCTGCTTCTGGATTCTGATGTTTCAAACATAGTACCAATTGAGAATCTTTCCATTGAACAACAGGAGAGTTTCAATGCTGCAACCACATGTTATATATGTAATCAACAGTTTTCACCAAATGACATCAAGGTTCGTGATCATTGCCATTTTACAGGAGCTTATCGTGGTCCTGCTCACAGTATCTGTAATTTAAATTATAAAGATAATCTAACTATATCAATTATTTTTCATAACCTAAGCGGTTATGATGCTCATTTTATAATTAAAGAAATGCATAAAATTGGAGCTGGTGAAGTGAATGTGCTGCCATTAAATAAAGAAAAATATATTTCATTCACTAAATTGCTTTCTAATACAAAAATTAATTTCAGATTCATTGACTCTTTTAAGTTTTTGAGTAGTAGTTTAGATTTATTATCATCTTTATTAAATGAATTCCCAATACTTGAATCTGAATTTAGCTATTTAACGCAAGATCAGCGGAATCTATTGAAGCGTAAAGGTGTTTATCCCTATAATTATTTAAATAGTTTTGAAAAATTTTCTGAAGAGTATTTACCCGAAAAACATTTGTTTTACAATAAATTAAATAAGGAAGACATAAATAGTGAAGATTATTTACATGCTCAAAATGTATGGCATCATTTAAGCCTAAGAAATTTGGGGGAATATTCTGATTTATATTTAAAGACGGCTGTTCTTTTATTAGCTGATGTTTTTGAACAATTTCGTTCTAATTCTGTTAAAACACATAAATTAGATCCAACTCATTATTATTCTCTCCCAGGTTATACTTGGGATGCAATGCTTTTCTATACAGGGGTAAAACTATAACTTCTTGATGATATGGACATGATAATGTTTATTGAAAGAGGTATCCGTGGAGGACTAAGCCAATGTTCAAAAAAGTATGCTGAAGCCAATAATGAGTACTTAGATAGTTTTGATGTTAGTAAACCAAACACATTTTTAATGTATTGGGATATCAATAACCAATATGGGTATGCAATGAGCCAGTTATTACCAACAGGGAATTTCAAGTGGGTTGATAATATTCATGAATTCACAGTAGATACAATTTGTTCTCTCTTGGATAGTTCGCCCAAGGGCTACATTTTTGAGGTTGACTTAAGTTATCCGATAGAATTGCATGATATGCATAGCGATATACCATTTTGCCCAGAACTTATACATCCTCCTAAGTCTAAACAAAAAAAATTATTAGCGACTTTAACAGATAAAAACAGATATGTGATTCATTATAAAGGGTGATTTTTTAGCTGGTTGGGTTTTGGCAACACTGGTTTTGACAGCTGACGTGTGTTTAGTACCTTGTGTCACTGTCAAACAGCTTCAGTTTGGTTTGCAATTTAACCATGGATCGTCTTACAAATGAACAACGCTTGCAAATTATTGAATTTTACTATCAAAATTCGTGCTCGGTTCGAAATGTTCATCCGAGCCGAGGATCCGCTTTTTTATCGAAAAATTGTGTTCAGCGATGAGGCTCATTTTTGGTTGAATGGGTACGTAAATAAGCTAAATTGCCGCATTTGGAGTGAAGATCAGCCAGAAGCATTGCAACAGCTACCAATGCATCCCGAAAAAGCCACTGTTTGGTGCGGTTTATGGGCCGGCGGCATTATTGGGCCATACTTCTTCAAAGATGATGCGAATCGCAGCGTTACTGTCAATGGTGAACGCTACCGAGCGATGATAACAAACTTTTTTTTGCCCGAAATGGAAGTTCTTGACTTGCATGATATGTGGTTTCAACAAGACGGTGCCACATGCCACACAGCACGCGAAACAATGGCGCAATTGCGAGGCGAGTTTGGTGAACAGTTAATTTCACGTTTCGGGCCGGTCAATTGGCCGCCTAGATCGTGCGATTTGACACCATTAGATTATTTTTTGTGGGGGTATGCCAAGGCTAATGTGTATAGGGACAAGCCCGCTTCGATTGACGCACTGGAAGCCAACATCCATGCATTCATTCGTGAGATACCGGCCGATATGTGTGAAAGAGTATGCCAAAATTGGACTCAGCGGATGGGCTACCTGAGACGCAGCCGCGGTCAACATTTGCATGAAATTATCTTTAAACATTAAATTGCAAGGTTCAAACTATCGATTCAAATAAATATTTCATTAATTTTTTCGAATTTTTTGTGTTTTTTTTTTAAAAAAAGTTCTAAACCTCTTAAAAAATCACCCTTTAGAAATTTGCGTCAAGCTTTATTACACGGTCTCAAATTAAATAAAGTACATATAGTTCTCGAATTTGATCAATCTGCATGGCTTAAGCCATACATTGATTTAAATACGCAATTAAGAACTCTAGCTACAAACAAACTTGACATTGAACGTTATCATATCATACTATTATATAAAGAGGTAATATTTGTTTGTAAGAGGTAATTTCCGGAACTACTGAACCGATTTGAAAAATTCTTTCACTAATAGAAAGTTACGGGGTAGAGTATTGCGATAGACTTCTTTATTTTTTTGAATTGCCATTTCCCAATTTTTTTATTTTTTGCACTCTACGTGAATGAAACACTGCGAATCAGAAATTATTTTAAAATTTTACTTTGCTTCATTCAGCTTGCCATTGTATATTCATATAAAGAGCTTTAAAGTTAATGCCCGTAGCCCACAGCCCGTACAAACGACGCCACGAAAGAGAGTCGACGGCCGAAGAGAGTTATGTCGTTTTCCATTGGGACCACCAAAAATCCTTTTCAGATCTTAGATTTAACGCCGTTCATGGACCGTGCAACGAAATCAATCTGCTTTTGTAAATGGATTAGTGCGTTATTTGACAGCAATATCAGCTGTTCAAATTGCATTCGGTTTTGGAAAAATCTGCTGTGGATATCGACTTGAAAAATCCCCTGCTGTAGATACAAAAGGAGTTGTCTCTGTGATTCGCAGTTTCCAGATGATGAGGAAGACAATGAAGATAATAATTCCTCCAACATTATATCCATTGCTTTTTATGTATTTCTTTATTTTGCTTTTCACGAAACTTTGCGCATTTGTTTCGAAAGCAAACTTCCTAAAATGACGTAAAACTGCTGTGGGTATTTGTGGCAGCATGTGTAAATCTGAAAAAATTATCAAGATCTGCAAAAAGTGATCCGAATCGAAAAAAAGATACATTTTTTCTCCCAATGGAAAACCACATTACAGTCATTCTCATTTCTCATTGGAGTATTATACTCTTACGACTCTTCATACGTATTCACAGATCACATTTCACACCTTGGAGTTCAGACTCGACTTCACAGCGCAGATAGGAAATCTAAGAGAAAATTTTATTTTCAAAATTAGTGGGGAATTGGGTGGGAGCGCTAGAGCTGACGGTATATTAATACATAATGTAGCCTTGATATGATCCTAATATTGTAAATGCGAAAGTCAGATTTTAGCGACCGCAAAACCAATTTTTTATGAATTTTGGTAAAGGAATTATTTGTCAAGTAATAGGATAATAAAATTCATCATAGATCTATACTTTTGTTGAAATAAAAACATTTTCTGTTTATTTTACCAATGCTGATAAATAACGCTGTTGTTGGTAAAATTGTTTTAATTGAGTTACTCGAATTACTTATTCTACGCAGACGAAGTCGCGGGTACCTGCTAGTAAATTATATAATAATGCAGTTTTCGGAAAATGTATGGAAAATGTTAGAAAATATAGCAATGTTAAATTAGTCTCAAAATGGGAGGGAAGGAATGGGGCCAAAGCATTGATAGCATCACCTTTTTTTTAAAAACAGAACCATCTTTAATGAAAATTTGGTTGCAATTGAACTTCAAAAAGCTGAAGTTTACTTCAACAAGCCGATATATGCAGGATTATGTATTCTAGATATTGCGAAAACTTTAATATATGAGTATCACTATGATTACATGAAAATAAAATTTGGTAATAATTGCACAGCTTTGTACACTGACACAGATAGCTTAATTTATGAAATTTCTTGAAACAATATATATGATATGATTAAAAGTGATTGCAATATACGTTTTGATACCAGTGATTATCCACAAAGTAATATTTGGGGAATACCTCAAGTAAATAAAAAAGTAATAGGTTTGATGAAAGATGAGATGAATGGGCATATTATATCGCATTTTGTAGGTTTAAGATCAAAAATGTATTCAATTAAGGTAGAAAATAAGGAAAAAGTAAAAAAAATCAAAGGTGTAAAGAAAAATGTTGTCAAAAAAGAAATTTTTTTTAATGACTTTCTAGATTGTTTAGTTAATAACAATAATAAATCTGTTGAGCAAAATTTAATAAAATCCCAAAAACATATAGTAAGTAGTATTGTTCAAAAAAAATAGCGTTAAGTGCGACAGATGATAAGCGATATGCTATAGAAAATAGTTATTGTACATTACCATGGGGCATTACAAAATAAGCTGTGAAAAATAAAAACTTAAAAAAGTACTTGAAAGATTTATTTAATGAACCAGTTTTCAGGTTAGTACAACAACAACAGCAACAAAGTAAAAAGTACATTCCACCCAACAATATGTCTTTAAAGGTAAGGTATACAGTGTACATTCTGAAGCACAACGTGTTCTTTTAAGATAAGACGCACACTCAAAAGTTTGGCGGTATATATATCACAAAAAAAAAAAAATAGCGTTAAGTGTGACAGATGATAAACGATATGCTATAGAAAATAGTTATTGTACATTACCATGGGGGGACATTACAAAATAAGCTGTGAAAAATAAAAACTTAAAAAGTACTTGAAAGATTTATTTAACGAACAAAGTTTTCAGGTTAGTACAACAACAACAGCAACAAAGTAAAAATTACATTCCACCCAACAATATGTCTTTAAAGGTAAGGTATAAAGTGTACATTCTGAAGCACAACGTGTTCTTTTAAGATAAGACGCACACTAAAAAGTTTGGCGGTATATATATTTATCACAAAAAAAATAGCGTTAAGTGTGACAGATGATAAACGATATGCTATAGAAAATAGTTATTGTACATTACCATGGGGGGGCATTACAAAATAAGCTGTGAAAAATAAAAACCTAAAAAAGTACTTGAAAGATTTATTTAATGAACCAGTTTTCAGGTTAGTACAACAACAACAGCAACAAAGTAAAAAGTACATTCCACCCAACAATATGTCTTTAAAGGTAAGGTATACAGTGTACATTCTGAAGCAAAACGTGTTCTTTTAAGATAAGACGCACACTCAAAAGTTTGGCGGTATATATATCACAAAAAAAAAAAAAAAAAAATAGCGTTAAGTGTGACAGATGATAAACGATATGCTATAGAAAATAGTTATTGTACATTACCATGGGGGGGGGGGGGGCATTACAAAATAAGCTGTGAAAAATAAAAACTTAAAAAAGTACTTGAAAGATTTATTTAATGAACCAGTTTTCAGGTTAGTACAACAACAACAGCAACAAAGTAAAAAGTACATTCCACCCAACAATATGTCTTTAAAGGTAAGGTATACAGTGTACATTCTGAAGCACAACGTGTTCTTTTAAGATAAGACGCACACTAAAAAGTTTGGCGGTATATATATCACAAAAAAAAAAAAAAAAAAATAGCGTTAAGTGTGACAGATGATAAACGATATGCTATAGAAAATAGTTATTGTACATTACCATGGGGGGACATTACAAAATAAGCTGTGAAAAATAAAAACTTAAAAAGTACTTGAAAGATTTATTTAATGAACCAGTTTTCAGATTAGTACAGCGACAACATTCCACCCAACAATATGCCTTTAAAAATAAGGTATACAGTGTACATTCTGGAGTACAACGTGTTCTTTTAAGATAAGACGCACACTCAAAGTTTGGCGGTATTTTTTTTTTGCGCAATTCCCATGATTTTTTTTGAGATAAAGCGCAAATACAGTAGGTATTTGATAGGAAGAGAGAAAAAATTTTGAATAAAAGGCAAGCTTTTTTAATAGACGACAACAGTAAACCAAGAGGCAGCAGTAAGCACCAAACCATCGAAGAATAATTCACCGCAGTAAGTGCCATGACTAAAATTATTTCTTTTATTTTTATTTAAAATGATTTATTTTATTTTTATTTTAAACTATTTATTTTATTTTAATTTAGAGCAAAATGTCTGAAATTCGTATATTGGGGGATCTGCTGCTATGCGAGCAACAGCAACAACAACCAATGCTGCAGCAACAGCAACAACAACCAATGCAACAACAACAGCATCCGATACAACAGCAACAATCAAAAAAACGTGAGGTGAATGAGGATAATGTAAATGAGATTTTGAAACGTTTCAACTCTCAAAATATATTACCCAATAGTCCAAAATATGTATTTAAGAAAACCTTGCTTGTAAATGAAATATTATTGAATCAATTTTATAAAGTTGAACAAATAAAGTGCATTCAAACGAGGTTTGGAAATCGACTTGTTGTCGAGTTTCCAAATACACAATTTTTCCTCCCTGCTCATATGGCAGATCTGTTTCAGGAAACAGAAATTGAAATTATAAATAAAAGTAACACATGTATTTACCTCATTGCAACGAAAGACAATGAAGCAAGATTCAATAATTATTTTTTTGTAAAAATTGCCGAAAATCAATAAAAATAATAATAAAACAATACAACAAAAGCTTTACTTTGAATTTCTTTTATTTTATATGTTTGGGTATAAAAATTTCTTTATTAAAAAGACATTCTGAAGGGCGCAGCATTTACTATGTAACATACACCTTGTTTCATTTGGATACATCCGTTTCAAACCATCTAGATTAGGGCAAGCCATGTCCTCCACATTAACGATCTCAACATTTTCATCAAGAAGTTCTCTTAACCACTGTGCTTTCTCTATTCCTTTAACATAAACAACGGAGTGGGTGACTTCCCTTTGAAGAAACTGCTTCAGTTTGTAGAATTCAGTATAACCGCCATTCCAGGATAATCCATGGTGGTTGAGATAGAGCCAATTTGCTTGTTTTCTTAACGATGTTGATAATTGCTTGGCGACAAATTTGTTATTTGGCCCACGAAATCCTTGAATATCAATAATGAAAGACATATTTCCTTTTCTATGAATAGTTGTTGCTTCCTCAGTAAATGCTAATTTTCAACTGAATTATATGTCGCGAGAAACCATCTGATTTAAAGGATTATAACTGACAATTCGATCATGTAACATCAAACAGTATGCAGTTGTATTGGCTGGAATCGGTTTGGATGATTTAATTTCCAATCTAATATCGACGGGTCCGGTTTTCATCATTTCATTTTGGTGTCTACAATCTATTACGAAAATAGGAGCTTGAATTTTGAATTCTTCTCGCGTTAACAGCGGTTCAGCAACCGAACGATTATAATAAGTTTTTTGAAATTCTACAAACATGTTGTACAGTATACTAATGTTATTTTTATCAAAAGCCAAATAAATATGCCTTCAAGATCTTCTTTGAGAGTATTTCGTTTGTTAGTTTGTAATGCGAAAATGATGTATCTTGGTTTCTCCATTTGCGATGTGGTCTTTACATTCCAAACATGATGAGTAGTGTTTGTGGGTAGTGCTGGATATTCATACATGTCCCAATTTCGGAATGCAATCTTCATGGTCTGACTATTATTTATAGAATTGTAATGATTTAATTTTACAGAATCGGCTAAGTTGATATGAGGTATTTTCCATTGTACTTTAAGTAGATTTATCTTTACTTTCTCATCTTCATCGGATATTAACGAGTTGTCATCTGTGCGAGAACGAATCAGAATTAAATCATGGCGGGCATTAGGGATTATTTTCTTTAAATCTTCGGCAAATCCTAATAGCTTATTTAATGGTATACAGAAACTAAAATGGAATCCATTTACGTTAATCGGCGAATGGGGTGACCAACCTCCATTGCACAGCATTTCACTTTCGTTTGGGTTTAAAGAAATGTAGTTTTTAATTGATGATGTGATGCCCACATTTCTATTGCTATCGATTTCTATACCATTCAGTTCATAACGAATTTCATCAAACAAGAATGAAATGCCGTTATTACTTATATTTGTCTTGTTGACCGGAGATCCATCAGTTTTTGATACAGTACCCTCAATATAAATAAAACTTTCTGAAGGTAGAATATTAAGATTCTGATGTTGGACACAAATTTGAATAATGTCAGTTTTATCGAAATTGTTTAAAAACGGTGAGTAGGTGTGATATTCATACTTTGAGATACTCTCTTCAAGTCGAGGTTCTTCAAAAATATTTAACATTTTCTTGCTTTTTGTTTCAGTCTGTAGCCCTGTGCTTGCAGAAGTTGTTGATTTTGTATGGAAAGAAGTGATGTTCTCTGTTCAGGTATAGTTGCCTTATTGAGTGGATTATTAATAATTTCGATTCTTTTATAGGAATCATATATTATCATTATTCAGGCTTGAGATGCAGCCGAGCTGTTATTGTTTCGCCTCGAAAGTTTATAAGATTACCGTCTTGATCAGAGAGATTTAACGTTATAGAACTTATCCTCTTGACATTCACGGGTAAATAGATAACATTTTGAGGAACTTCAATTATCTTATAGCCTGGACTAACATTCACCGAGAATTCATGTAGTATATGGGCTGGTTGATCATTAATGTATGCTCCATCCACTAAATTACATTCTAGCCGTATAATGTTCACTTTATTGATGTCTACGTAAAGATCCGATTCGTGTAGTATACCAGCCTCTAGTTTCTTTCGGGTAAAGCCCAAAAGTACTCCAATAGAGTACGGGTGAGAGAAATCAATCTCTACATTACTAAGAATCTCACATTTCAAAGTGTTATTATTTGGTTTTATTTTAATTGGTATGCCATCATCGTTGGGGTGGTCTTGATTGTACATTTTAACAACTTCCTGTACGCAGTTATTTATATCTTCAATCTCATAGGAACCGGTAGGCAAAATGGAATAAATTATTAAATTCATCTACATTAGGTATAGAATTATAGGCCTGGAAGTCGACCAATCCGCATACGTAATCAGAGTTTAGAATGATTGGGCGGGAAATACTCTGCATGCAGAGTTGACCGGTTTCCACTTAGCGTTAGTGTTAACGACATTACTGCTGAAAAGGAATGAAACACAATTTGATTTTGTTCATTTATTTATTTGATCTAATAAAAATTCTAAGCATAAATGACCACATATATAATATATGTATTAACATTTTGACAGTTGTTGTAATTATAACTTATGCTTTTACCCAGATATTTAACAACTTCTAAAGGTGGTCTCAGATTACCAAAACTATCAAAATATATGACGTTTTCTGGATTTTTGATGTATGCTACCCAATGTGTACCTGTACCCCTCCCATCATCCAAATTAACTACCCCGCATTCTTTATTAAATGCTTTTACTGGTAATGCATCTCTCATATAAACACCTCTGAAATGCGGTATATTAGCCTTTCCAAAGTTTGTAATGTCAATGTTGGTGAGAGGGCGTTTGGGTAGCGACTTTATTAGTTTTTTGAATCTTGAGGCTTCAAGAATAGCCCAAAACCTTTTTTATAAGGTTGCAGATAAAGACCTTTGGCTGAGTTAATCTCTACTCCCTCCATGGCTTGATTATGTCTCTTATTTTCCTCCAGTTGTGACCTTGCTGTTTTTGTATCGTTTATTGATTTTGCTATGGCTGCTGCTCCTCCGGATAGAGAACCAAGCGCAGATAAACCAGCAAAGATTGGTAATAGAGGTAGGAAGCCCCCAAGTTTTGGTATGGGTATTATTCGAGGTTTTGTTAAATTCTTTCGTGATTTATTTCTAAAGATGTTCTTAGCTGCTTTTAAGGCAACTAGTGCAATTTCGTTTGGATCTTCAGATCTTGGTTGCCTTATGGCATTTCTTGCCTCTCTAACAGCCTTCTTGAATAAATCAAGTTTTTCTGTTTTCTTACACTTTGAATGATTTCGCTAAACCTTTTTCGAACGCACGCCCATGCCAAGTTTAGTTTTAACCTTCATCATATTTGTGACCAATAGACTATTTAATCTTTCAGTTATAGATGAATCCTTAGCTCTTACTCTACTCCACGCTTTTTCAGTTAGAATTCTATCGGCAGTATGTCTATCTGGCAGATTTTTATTATTTGAATATGCAATATCGTGCTCACGACAGGCCTCATCCAACTGATTAATTCCTCGATCTCCTTTTGCAAGACGTTCTTTTAATTTCGTCCCAGGGCCGCAAAAATTATATGAAGGCAAGTGCAGCTCAAATGGTAAATTATCGATTAAGGAATTTATAAGTCCGTACCCTCGAAATGAATGTTTTCTACTGAAAGGATTCACCTGGAAATCGAGCATTTTATATTAACACGTACCGAGTAGTTATGAATGATTACATATAAAACATGATGTTTTATACTGACTATCTTCATTTAGTAAAATGAGGTTTATAAAGCAAGCAGGCAATATAAAAGTTCAGAATTTCGATCGTAAGACCAAACAGAAAAGGAAACATGGAGCATTATTTCCAGATAGTATTCGAGGCATAATTGTAGGTCCCTCAAACTGTGAAAAAACTAATGTCATGTTGAGCATTCTCCTCGACCCTAAGGGTTTGAAATTTGAAAATCTTTATGTATATTCAAAGTCTCTTCATCAACCAAAATATTCATTTTTGAGAAGACTAATAAAATCCATCAAAGGTATGGAATATAACGAGTTTTCAAATAACTGTGAGATTATACCGCCCTCTGAAGCAAAACCAAATTCCATATTTATATTTGATGACGTAGCATGTGATAAATAAAATAATATACGGGAATATTTTTGTATGGGGCGACATAACAATATAGACAGTTTCTACCTATGCCAATCATATACCCATATTCCGAAGCATCTGATTCGAGATAATGCAAACTATTTAATTCTTTTCAAGCAAGATGAGCTTAATCTAAAACATGTATATAAGGATCATATAAATTCTGATATGACATTGAATCAATTTCGGGCTCTATGCTCAGAATGTTGGAAAGATACATATGGATTCCTAGTTATCGATAAGGACTCAGATATTGCTAATAAGTCATATCAGGAAGTTGCACTACCCAGTCGTTAAATATCCACCTAAGCGAACAGATCTGTTCGTAACTACCCTGTTTGAATTAGCCCCCTTTTACGGATTAAAAGTCTTCTACTCAATTATGAGTATGGATGAAAAATTATTGATAAATCTTATAAAAACAAAAAAGGATTTAAAGAGAAAGTATTTGCTCCTCAAGGAGGGGAAAATAACGAAAGAATCAGAATTGGAAGATGCTTTTAAACCCATAACTGAACCACTAAAATCGCTCACTAAAAACATAAAAATTGTGGCGGACATCACCAAAAATAATGATACAGTAGAAGATGTAAAAGGAACTCCAAAACATCGCTTACAATTTAAAGACCCCTCTGTCAGCCTTGGTAGCTTAAGGAGGAATTTGGAATTTTCATCTCCAGAATCATCTCTACTCGAACAAGAAGAAGAAGAAGAAGATATTACATTTAGAACACCTACTAATAGTTCTAATCAAAGTACTCCATTCAACCCAACATCACTCTCAGATTCTAACCGTGACAGACTCTTTGGGCCCTATTTCGATATGATGTCAAACTCTGTGAAATTAGGTGGCTCTAGTTTCTCAATTAGTAATCAAAAAGATTTCGTTATTGATGGTGAAACGTTCTCTGGAACAGAGGGCCTTAAGGAATTAATTTTTCGAAAAAAACCAAAGATCGATATGTATTTAGAATCAGATTTGAATGAGTATCTAAGAATATTACAAAAAACAAGAGCACATTTGAGAAACCATGATAGTACGATGCAAGTTAAAGGCAATAAAGGCTACAAGTACAAGCAGGTTATTCAACCGCTGCTCCATCATCTATCGGGAAAAAAAATAAAGAAAACTGGAAAATCATACTCTATGTACTCTAATAACCCTATCGATTATGTCTATTGGGATAACGCTAATGAACTTATTGACAGACTTAGACTTTTAATGGCCGCCCAAGCAGCAGGCAATAATAATCTTCAGAATGAAATTAATTCTATAGTGGAAGAGCTGCGCGAATCAAATATTATACATTAATATACTAGTTCGAAGCGCCATAATCAAGATGACTGTTGACAAGTTCGGAAGGAGTTCCAGTCGAATCACTAGAGCAAGGGCCTCCTGGTGGGGGCTTTAAACTAAATATTACCCAATGGGGATTTCGATATTGAAGGAAAATGTCTAAATAAATATTGGTGAACCTTCTACACCGTATCAGGCAACTAATAAGGAATACGTAGATAACAACATAGCCGTTCAAGATAACAACATGATGAGTCATAGGAAATACGTAACCAACAATTTTGAGGCCCTCATGGGGACTATTAGTGATGAGTCTCTGAAAATACGTAACGTAGAAGAGAAACTGGAAAAAGTGGCTTTGGACTCACGTCTATACACTGATGAACAAAATTTGAAAACTCTGGAATTAGTAAATAAGATAAGAAAGTATATGTTGGATATTTTCGAGAAGTTTAAAACTAGCAGCGAGAATAATAGCGAGATAATATCATCAGTTAGATTTCCACCTATTTAATACGTATCCAGAGCTCGACTTAAAATTATGTCTGCAGTGAATAATTCAACTATCCTTGAGGAGATTTTAAAGTTTCTAAAAACAAATCGAGACAACATCCTTGATGAGCATTACAACGAGATGATGGATAGCATTATTTTTTTAAGGAACTTTGAAAACATATCCTCCACAACTTCTATTCATGGATGTCATTTTATTAACTGTCCTTGGGCTACAAATCTATGTCGTCCTGATACCTGTGCATGTTATATGGCTGAAAGGAGATTACTTGGAATTAAGAAATTAATGTTGCTATATAAAAGACTTTAAAATAAAAAACTACTATTTTACTGTAAATTTGTTTTGTTTTTATTCATTCTATCACACTATGAGCAAGAGAAATGTTGTTGAGGAACTACATAAATCTGCACGGAGAAATTTCAATCGTAGGCATGTTATTATTAAAGGTTTTGATGATTTATGGCAGGCAGACTTGGTTGAGATGATACCTTATAGCAAGCAAAACAACAGATATAACTATATCATGACTGTAATTGATACATTTTCAAAATACGCCTGGGCAATCCCTCTAAAAAGTAAGACTGCTTCATCTATTACGCAAGCTATGAAATCAATCTTTGATAGTTCGCACCGAAAACCACGAAACCTTAAAACGGATGATGGTAAAGAGTTTTTCAATCAAATCTTTCAGAGTCTAATGGTACAACACAAAATTAACCATTACTCAACCTATAGTGTGTTGAAAGCATCAATTGTTGAGCGTCTTAATCGCACACTTAAGGAGAAGATGTGGAAAGAATTCAGCTTTAATGGCAATTACAAATGGATACCAATTTTAAATGCTATAGTAAAAACATACAATCATACCATACATAGAACTATAAAAAGGAGACCTGTTGATGTGAATAAGACAAGTGAAAAACAATTATTATCAGCTGTATTTAGTCATATGAAAATTGTTCCTAAAGGAAAATTTAAAGTTGGTAATGATGTTCGTATTAGCAAGTTTAAACATGTTTTCGAAAAAGGCTACACCCCCAACTGGACGACGGAAATATTCAAAATACGAACAGTAAACCCTACAAGCCCAACCACCTATCTCCTAGAAGACTACCAAGGCCAACCTGTTAGCGGAAGTTTTTACGAAGAAGAATTACAAAAATCGAAATTTCCCAATACATTCCTGGTGGAAAGAGTGCTACAGACAAAAGGTAAAAAGGTATTGGTTAAATGGCTCGGTTTTTCCGATACCCATAATTCATGGATAAATAAAACTCAGTTGGTATAGAAAGAAAAAACTTTTTTATTTCATCACTTTATGTTCATTTTATAGGTTTGCCTCATAGACTTGAGATTTACTAATTCAACATTAGGCTCATAGTTTAACTCTCCCTTAGTAATGAATTCTATTTCTCCATTACTCAGAATTCTCTCCTCGGAAAATTCGTGATACTCGAAACATGATATATCCAGGCTGCGCTCTTTATAGTTACTGTCATAAGTACATCGGATGGTTAGATCTTTGTTGTCGTCAAACTCTAGCTTAAAGTGTCTATAGAAAAGACCTTTGCTCTCAATTATTCCTGATATTTCAGCTTCTTTTTTTATTAAATCTTGCCTAAATCCTTCTATGGTTTCTTGTACAGAAACAAACTTCTTCCTATTGATTCTTTCCGTTGTTGGTGTAATGATATCATTAACTAATAGTGGATTGTCCGTGGCTGCATTGTTATTGTTGCTTCTGTTAATATTTGATGAAACAGTCAATAGGCGAAAAGATAATCCAATTTGTACGCTGTCATTGTTGGGCAGATTCAGAGCAAACGTTATATTTATTATCGATATTGTTTGTGTTTTTTAGATCAACCTCAAGTGGTAGACCATTAAGAAATATTGGAAAAAATGCTAAAATTGATAAAATTAACTGAAACATTTTGCTTAACTTTATAGAGCGTCATTTTCCTTCGAAATAGAAACCTGTAATAAATCCAACAAAACATACAATCATCTTTAATTGATGAGAATTACCCTAGAGAGTGCGAATTATAAAACGTACTTAACCAATATTTCCATCCTTATCAGTAGTTTCACCTGATGATGTAATCCGTTTTTCTTCTGATTTTATTTCAGGGTTAATCTCCCTTGCCGAACGAGCTCTTGTTTTTATTCATGCTCTCATTTTTAATGTTTCAATATCGGCAAAGGGACAATCATCCGGGAAACTATTTGTTTTTCCTCTAGCTTTAGAATTTGGTATAACCTCACCATAAATTGATATATCTCCACCATACACTTGAAGCTTGACATGTTGAAAAGCTTGAAAACTTATTTCAAGGTTACTAATAAAACTTGTGCATTCTCCATTTTTCAAACGGAAAATCAAGCAGGTATTTCCATCTTCAGGTGTAGCAAAGAGTTCGCAATTCTGCCTATTCACCATCACATCCGAGATATAACCCACATCAACCTTCAAATACACACACACACGCACACACCTTGGAGTTCTTTGGCCTCTGACGACGCATGATGATCTCATTTCCTGGTCCAGAACCCCCCATCAACCTTCAAATACACACACACACACACCTTGGAGTTCTTTGACTTCTGATGACGCAGGATGATGTCATTTCGTGAGTTAGGATCCCCATTACCTACTACTGATTTATTAACTAAATACAAGACAGTTACCCTGCATCCCTTGCTTACGAAAATATAGTAATCCACACACCATTGCTAATTTTTTTGCCACCTTTTTTAAACAATCTTCTGCCGACAACTCATTTGTACCAGATCCTTTTTATTTTAACTACCTACTCAACTACTCCATTGGCCCCTTCCTCCCTCAAACTTTTGAACCTACTGTAATTGAAAATAAATTACAAACTTAACGATGAATTTCAAGTTGCCCAGATGGTATTGCCGCGATAGTTCTCAAGAAGTTCTCGTTCTCTCCTATCCCCTTTCGCACCTCTTCCAGCTCTCACTTTCACAAGGCGACTTTCTTCAGATATGGAAGTCCTCTTTCATTTATAAAAAAGGGATCAGAGAGTGAAGTTACTAATTATCGCCCGATAGCCAAACTTTCGCATTTATCCAAACTCCTCGAAACCATGACATATTGCTTTGCAAAATTGAAAATTGTTATTATTAATATTGGAGTTCCTCACGGTTCTGTTCTGGGACCATTAATGTTCTTAATTTATATTAATTTCTTGTTTAACTTGCCGTTAAAGAGAAGACTGACAGCATTTGCGGATTATATGGGCTTTGCTTATGGATCAGAAAGTGATTTGAATCTTATCTCAGATATCAATATTGATCTTCATCTCTTAAGATTCTGGTTTACGGAGCTCAAAAACCAAAATTATGTTTTTTAGTTTGGTAGCGCAACAAAATTTGGACGCTGATGTCTACTTTCATGCAGCTGATTGCCTAAGACTTACGCCTTCTTATTGCACTTGTAATCCAAGTCCTTCTTCTTGTTCTTTTAACAGTAGTCTTAGTTGCAGTATTAAATGTTTCATGATTGAAAGTGTTTCTAAATTTTAATACTTAGGACTAACAATTGACTTAAGGATAAGCTTTAATATCCACACGCAAAATTTGAGAAACTACTTTCGTTGCATTTTTACTTTCTGCAAAGGTTTTGCGGTAGGTACTCAACTTTCGAAAAAATCTATTGCGGAATCTTTCATTATAGATTGTAGTGTGGTATTACGTGTTCGGGATTAGCTTATTTAAATAAAATACAAACTCTTTTGATATTAACGTCCTACCAATACTTCATTTATACTGCTATAAAGTGCTTAAATTCATACCTTCTTAATGGCAAACCATATATCCATCCATTGAACTATCATCAACTCAATTTCCATTCGCATATTGATGAGATAATTCATAAAGCCAATTCATCCATTGGATTCATTAAACGGTGGTCAAAGGAATTTTCCGACCCCTACCAGGTCTCACTACACTACTTTTGTCCACCCCTCCTCGAATACGCCAGCCAAACGCGATTACCCTTTCAGCAAGTTCATGTAAGCAGAATCGAAAACATACAAAGATGTTTCCTTCGATTTGCCCTCCGCGGAACGATCCCCTAATTGCTCCTTTCTATCAAGACCGCCTCAAATATATTAACTTGAATAGTCTTGAGGATCACAGGGATGCTGCAGAAATTCTCTTTATTCATCGGCTAATATCAGGCTCTCGATTGCCTGTCTCTTTACAACTCCATTTTCTTCAATACAATCTCTCTTATTTCCCACCGAGGGTCCTACGGCTCCAACGAACCAATTTCCTGTATGCTACGGAAGGTAAACTCATACATTTAATTCTTTGATTTCAACCGCAGAACTCCCTCCATTAAACTTAGCCTTCCTCACTCTAAACTCTAGTTTTAACCTAGTTATAACTCCTCGTTTTTAGTTCTAGGATTGTAAGTTTGTTTTTCTAACTTGTACTATAAGCCTAATAAACGCCCCCACCAAATGGGACCTACAGTTTTTGAAGGAATTTTGCTCTAAAAGCTACCGAAGATATCTTTATTTTTACAAAATCCAAGCTGCAGTGCCATTTAGCAAGATTTTATGGCTCCTACCTCCTATATAGAATCTGTTGTTCAAAAAAGGGTTCTACTTTACTCAATTGCCTTCCGAGCGCAAAGAAACAGCGATTGACAAGAGTTATGCTCGGTTTACTTTATTTCCAAGTACAATGTTAATCGACTCACATTATGGTGCGTCGCTTTTCCTTATTCGATTTTTGTCATCAAAGGTTTCGATTAGGTCCACCTTGATGCAGCAGCCAGCTTTATCCATCGTCATCCTACATATAGACGGGCGAGTTTTGTAACGATACCAAAACTCATTACAGCTCGCCTCTGCATGTATGGCATGGATTTCTTCAATATGGTTCTCCTTTTATTCCTCCCTTTCTCCTAGTACAAAAATACAACCTGCTCAATTAATGACCCAATGTTCACTCTAAAGCTGTCTCTTTCGTATTATTCCGCTTCAACGCCTCCCTGTCAAATTATTGTTAACCTTCGACATCAATTCAATACTTCACAGCGCCAAGCATTAACTCACACATTGGACTATGCCTGTGCTCTGTTTTAAATGTTCCTTACTAATTGGAAAAGTTCTTCTCAAACGGAAGCCATGTCGGCGCCCGACATATTTCATTTCCCGTATCCTCGTTGTGAGACACAAAAAAAAAATAAAAAAACAAATTTCTCTCCAACAAAATAGTTTCACACTCGAATTCCGTTCGACAAAAAAAGGTAGGTACCTGTAGCACACGCATCAGAGGAAGCCTGACTGACATACAATTTTGCGTCAAAAAGTTTTCTTGCAATTCAGTCAAAAACAAGAAAGCCGGTTCGTCGCTACTGAATTTCCGTAGAAAAAAAAAACTTTTCCGACGGATTTTCCTCAGAGAAAACGGAGAAAACCAAAACTTTAGCGAATACCCATCTACATGCATGCGAATTCGCCAAGGATCCTTTTCGTTATCATCACGAGAAACTATGTATAGACAAAAGTTGTCTCGCTTGGTATTTGCATGCAAGAATGGAATGAAGCACGGAATTATGTATCCAGGTATGTATACTGTAGATCCTCAACCTGACTCGGAAGGATTATTAATTTCAAACTTAATTAAGCATGCTTGCTATATCCATTGTCTTTCATCAGAAAACTTGCATCCTTATACCCGGCGAAAAGTTTTGGCATTATTTTAATATTCCTGGTGCTCTTCCATGGGGTTGTGGCTGGTACTGTTGGCCCCGTTGATGGTCCGAAACCACATAGATGTCCCTGTGTGTTGCTGACTTCTTTTATTTTGGCAGCTCATTTGTGTTTGAAATTGGAACAGTGTTGGGAGAGGGGAGTGAGAGAGAGAGATTGTTACAGCAGGATATTGGGGTTGCTGTCCGTAAGTCCGCATTCAGTTTCAAACCCTTCATAAATACATGATGCTATTACACATGAAACCTTAAAGTATGAAAAGTCATTGTTGCAGTTTTTATATCATTGTCGCTGGAGAGATTTTTCACTTTTCATTGTTTCGAAGGATGCGTTGGCAAGAGGATTTGGTGATTGTTCCGCCCGCAATCCATCTGGTTTTAGAAATGGGTGATAAAAAGTTGCAGATAAGCTGTTTATAGTTGTGTGATGACACTTTACGGTAAAATGTACATCGGTACAATGTACATGAATATTTAAAGCATTTTGCATCCAAGATTTGACGACATACCTGTACCACGAAAATATGAAATGGTTGACATGAGGGCCCTAAAGTGTTTTTCTATTATGTAAGTTCATAAATACATAAATACAAGGTGGGCCAAAAGAAGTCATCCGATGTTATTTGGCTCTCATTTCTTTTCTTAATAAAAAACTTCAATTCTATTTTTTGATTATGTTTATTTAAACCTTTAGAATTTTAATGGTCAAGTCGAGAAGATGATATCGGTCAAATGGGCACCGTCACAATTGATTGCCATATGGGTACGTTTTAGCAATGGGATGTATGACAACAGTGGACGGTGCGCGCTATAGGGCCATGTTAACCGAGTTTTTTCTGCCGCAATTGGACGAATTAGGACTGGAGGACATGTGGTTCCAACAGGACGGAGCTACTGCAGGAAAAACAGACACTTGATGAAATTTTAAATCTGCTTTATACAGGTACACAGGTTACTCGTCATACGTTACTCGTCATACCATCATATTGAAAACGATTTGCCAATGGGTGTTGTCAATTATAGCTACATAGTAATTCACACTATCATTGATCAGCTTGTGTCATATCATCTGATATTTTGTATGCATTAGTTGTCTGGCTTTTACGGTGATACTATGTCGCACATGGACTATGCGCCAGAGGCTGTAGACTTGATTTCAGAGTATAGGATCTCCTTATTAGTCGACAATTTCACCTCTATATTCTGGCAAGTGGGTCTCACTCCAAAATAAGAAGATGCGGTCTAACAGGAGCTTTATAGAGGATTCACTCAGAAAAATATCGCAAGCTAAATTTTAGTCCGACCAGGCTTATTCTTAATTTGCTTCATTCTTACATGCTCAATCTGAAAATAAATCGAATCTGTCTTAAAAAATTACAAAAATCTAAAATCAAGCTTTTTATTATTAAATCAAACATAGGTATGCAATATTAAAATCTGAAATCATATCACCCGAATATTTTTTTTTTGCAGACAAGTACAGGATCGAACAAGAATTATATTCTCCAATCAAGCCCAAAAAATCTTAAACCATCATGATGGATTAATCTGCATACCAATTAAGATCTCTAAACGATCATTATACACGAATTTATGTTCTCCAACCAAAGCGCATAATGTAAAACTTGCAAGATGTATAGAAAAAGTTCATTCATGCCGATTGACATCTCGTACAGTTTACGAGTTTCCGTAGTTTAGTGTTCTTTCAAAAAATAAAACAGTGGAAAATTATAAAAAAGTGCATGTGATAAAAAATGGTGGAATTAATAATATAAATAAATACAACTGTAATAAAAAATATGTTTGATTTTAATCGTCCACCCTTATTTTTGTGTCCATTAAGTAATGTTTTTGTTTCAATAAAAATATATAATTTTTTGAAAAATATATTGTTTTATTTTCTTAAACAGCAAAGTGACGGAGTTGGTAATAAATTCGACAAATAAAACTGTGCAATCTAAGATTGGGATATGACTTTCTTGAAGCATTCCGAAAAAAATTCAATATAAAGATATCTTGTTCTTATTTAAATTTTTGTAAGTTTATTTCAAGGGTTATTATTATTATGCTGTGTTTTAGGGTGCGTTATTCTTACCTACTGCTGATAAATAGGTAAGAAAAAAGGTGATTTTAAGCTTAATTTCAGCTCACACACACACTTCATTGCGTTATGTTTAAGAATACAGAAGCGTAATTTAAGTTTGCTATCTGTATTTATTTGCTATGATCTAAAATCAAGTTGTTGCATTCTTCGAATGAAATGATTTTGGGCTTAATTTAAGCTTACGCGTTCTTAGGCCCCAGTTATAACTTTCATTGAGTGATTGAAATCGATTTCAATGAACAGCTGATTTTCAGTGAAATAATAAAAGTGGATTTTAAGAAAAATTTTAATCAGAACTAAGTTTAGCATTATTTTGATACCAACAAAGCCAATATTGTTTGATAAATGGTCTTAAAATCTTAAATCAAAATTTTCAATGATGCATTTCATTGAAAGCTATAACTGGGGCCTTAATAAAACAAGAATTAAAGGTTAAAGCAGCATATACTCAAAGTAAGATTTTGGTATTTGAATTAAGAATTTCCGAGCTTAACAGACTTTCGTCAACGGATAGGCTTTATCTGACTGATTATCTTGATTTTATCTCGTTTTTTTATTTGAGTGATAGAAGCTGCTTCTGGCTGAAGTAACTCTTTGCTATAAATAGGTACCTCCATTTTGGAAACTCTAACACTCCGATGTTGGATAAAAGAGGTTGCCATAATATTTCCGAATTGATTAATATTTCAAGGCGGTTTTATTCACCTTCCTTCAAATGAACAGATGAATTTAATTTGTGAGCTGCATCTTTTGCTTTCTTTTCATACTCCAAGATAATGTCCAGATATTCATTGGAAGAATAGAATAGTTTGCATCGTTGACTGCGGCGTTGTTTCATTTTTTGAAGAAATATATAAAAGTTCTGTCTTCAACAAAGTTATAAATGCTTCTGTTCGTCGACAGAAACATGTCATTGGTATGAAGAAGAAAAAGAGTTGCGCAAAGCAAGTTGGGACACTCCCGCGTTTATAACAAAAGAATCCGATGGTATAATTGATCTTCCCAAAAATTTTTGATTTGCAACGACATACTTGTACATTGCGATGACTAGAACAAAACATTCAGTATGTCAGTTCACGAGAGGGAAAAATGTATGGCAATTTGAGTTTTGTTGCAAAATTCCAATTGTCATCTAAATGTGTACGTTTACGTACGCAACTGTGAATGAGGTAAGAATACCGACGGCATAGATACACATCAACACTTTGCAATTGGAAAACCATGTTGGCCCAATCGCACCCTCCTTCAAGTGTGTTAAATACTTCTTTGACTTTGACCGCTCTGTTCTGTTTAAAAATTCAACATAAATACGAAATTCGATTCGTGCCGCATCTATAGGTGGACAGCGCATGATAAGTGTTTCCATTCATGCAGATCACGCACGCTTGCCTCTAAGACAATTTGCTATAAAAACCTGTCATCGAATATCGGTTTAACATAATCAATTCAAGTCTGTTACCAAAAACAGTAAAGAAGTCCCCAAAAACGAATAATGGCCAAGTTCGTAAGTTAACTGTGCTTTTTGTTACAATTACACGAATTTTATCGGACAACTTTCCTTTCACTTGTTGCAGATCATTGTCCTGTGTACCCTCGTCGCATGTTGTGTTGCTGGACACCCTGGTGTTAATGCTCCACTGGGGTACTCCGCCCCTTTGGCCTACTCATCACCATTGGGACACTCAGCTCCACTGACTTATTCCACACCATACGGGTATAGCTTTGCTGCTGGCGGTAGCAGCCGCATTGATATTCAGAACAACTTTGTCCGTCAGTTTGCTGCAGTCGCTGTACCTGCGCCATTTGCGGGTGCTCCATTAAGTTACAGTGCTACAGTTGGAATTGCAGGGAATGTTGCTTTGCCCACTCCGTTCGTCTCTGCAACTGTCGCTGAGCCAGCTCCATTAAGATACAGCGCCCCAGTTCTTGCTCCGATCGGTGGAATTGCCGCTTCAGTTGCTGCGGCACCCGTCGCTGTGCCAGCTCCACTAGCCGCTGCTCCATTCAGATACATCGCCCCAGCTCTTGCTCCGATCAGTGGAATTGCAGCTCCAGTTGGTGCGGCACCCGTCGCTGTGCCAGCTCCACTAGGCGCTGCTCCATTAAAATACAGCGCCCCAGCTTTTTCTCCGATCGGTGGAATTGCAGCTCCAGTTGCTGCGGCACCCGTCACTGTGCCAGCTCCACTAGCCGCTGCTCCATTCAGATACATCGCCCCAGCTCTTGCTCCGATCAGTGGAATTGCAGCTCCAGTTGGTGCGGCACCCGTCGCTGTGCCAGCTCCACTAGGCGCTGCTCCATTAAAATACAGCGCCCCAGCTTTTTCTCCGATCGGTGGAATTGCAGCTCCAGTTGGTGCGGCACCCGTCGCTGTACCAGCTCCACTAGCCGCTGCTCCATTAAGATACAGTGCCCCAGCTCTTGCTCCGATCGGTAGAATTGCTGCTCCAGTTGCTGCTGCAACAGCTGTGCCAGCTCCATTGAGTTACAATTCCCCACTTCTTACCTCTAATGTTTTCAACAGCTACAGGCCCGCATTTTATGGCGCCTCACTGTCATATGCTGTTCCCACTGGACTACCAATTGCTGCCCGCTTCTCCGCCGCTCCGTTGCCACAATTTGCTGCTCCATTAGCTGCTGCCCCTGAAGCTTCAAGCCGTGCAACTGCTGCTCCAGATGCTGCTGATGATGTTCCCACTTCGGTTCCATCTGAATCAGAAAAGGTTTCGGATAAATTGGCTGAATTACCAACAGCCGCGGACGAACAAGTGTCAGCGACTCCAGCCCCCGTTGATGCTGACACACCAGTCATCATTAGAAGTGCGCCAAGCGTCACCCAATCGCTTGTAGCCCCCGTACGCAACAACTGAATACCGCAAGACTGATTCAATGATTGATTGTCAAATAAAAAAGCTTTTATACCTACCCCTTGACCATTGGTTTATTTCCGGCCCAAATTTCCAGTCAAAGCATAAATATCTTTTCGAGCAATACTATGCAGTGGTCCTCTCCAAAGCATACCACAAACGGCCCGACTTCTATCTCTTGGCTTCTTTGATGCCATTGATGATGGCCCTGGTTTTCATTGCTTTTCCTTGAGTTAGCCCTTCGTTCTGGGATGAATACATTCGGAATTATATGCAGCAACATCGCCTTCTGCATTTTCCTACCCTTCCGTCATCTGCAACTAACTACGTATATCTGCCGCAAATGGATTCACCTGAATGGAATCCCCTTTAATACCAGGCACCTTATTGCACACACAGAACAAGAAGGATGTATACAATATAGGGAGATCGGGGATGCCAATATAACCACCGCACTCGTCCTTAATATCGATTTATTGCTTCACTTTGTTGGGTTATTTCGTTCAATATTATGATTGCATTTCAAGGTAAAAGGATGTTCTCGAAACCAATGCCTTGGTGTATAGGTAAATTACCATAAAGAGAGCACCGACGTAGCACAAGGAGCCAGCCATGCCTTGAAAAAAAATAAAAATAAAAATTAATGCCTGCGATGCTTGTTAGTGCGGTTTTGTTGGGAAAGTGCGGCAAAGTGCTTGAGCTTGATAATGGGAAAATAAACCAATATTTCTTGAAACACAGGAGGTGTGTGCACTTGATAGAAATTTTACCGGAAATTATTGAAAACTTTTCAAAAGTTCGTCAGCAGCTACGGAAAGTTTTGCTTTATACATGGTGAAGCATTTCAAAGGTAAGCGGGGATGCTATCAAAGGTGGCCGGTAGAAGTTGTTATGTGAGAAAATGCAAAATTTCGTACTAATTGATATTTAAACAGCTTAAACACTACCTACTCAGACAGCCAGGTATTGTCCATTTGTAGAAATTATGTAGAAATTTATACGAACATTGCTGTAACTAAAATCAAGCGCGTATAGTTATCTACTAGTTTATTCTGCTTTAGTTCGATTTTAGTAAAAAAGTCTTTTATTTTATTTATTATTATTGTGTGTGCGAGCTGATATAACATTTTTAACGTTTTGTGTCAGAAAAACTGTAATTAAAAAAAAAATTAGGTTACAGATAGAAGAAGGAAAAACCTAAAGGCTAAAGATATTAAAAGCTGTCAATATGCCTAAATCGAAAAGCAAAGTACCGTTACCAATGTTTATGCTTACTTTTGAGCACGTCGAAAATATCAAAAAGATATATGAAATAAAAGACATCCTTGGAATGAAGATAGAGATCCATGCCATAAGGAAATCATAACCCGCGACTTCGTCTACATAGAACTAGTACTTCGAGTAAGTCAATTAAAATATTTATATCAACAACACTGCGGCGCAGGGACATAAGTCCCCGAGATATAAGTCCCGTATTGATTTTTCAGATCTTATGTCCCACTTTGGTGGGAAATAAGTCCCGAATTGAGTTCGGGACTTATGTTTCACTAAAGTGGGACATTAGTCCTAAATTTTTATGGTTTAAAATGGGACACAAGTGCCGAAAGAAAATAAACAATAAGAAATATTTTATTAATCTTCATAAGTTGATAAGATAAACTTGATTAAAAAAAAAAAAATCAATATAAATCAAAGAAACCGTTAAAATCTGGTCATTTTACAAATAAATAAAACAAGTAGTGTTTTTTATAATTTGTCGCGAAAGAAAGAACACAAAAACATAGATTTCAGAAGTAGACATATGAATTAAAAAAGGTATTAAATCGATATTTTTGAGAATTTAATCAAATACAAAATTAAAAAACTCAACTAACAAAGAAAACACAATTGCGCGACGAAGTGCATTTTTCCTTTCCGCTCGTACCTAGCTAACTGCATAATTTTTAAAGTAATACCCAAAAACAAAATCGAGATAACGAAACCGGTTTGACTATTTGTTGTAGCAGTTGGGCAGGTCTTCACTTCTCGGGTCCAAAACCTATCCTATCTTTCAAGCCAACCAAATAGCCCTACACATTTAAATTCATTGGTAAAGTAAGCAGCAAATGTATTTATTTATTACCAAATATAGATACCTATGATGAATTTTATACAATAGCTAACTTGAGAAATAATTGGTTCGTCATTTAAATTTGAATCCCCTACTTTATCCCCATCACGTTTTGTTTTCGCGACAAAAAGTAGCCTATGTCATTCTCAGAGGTCCCATCTATCCCTATAGGTACACAAGTTTATAAAAATTGGTTTGCGGCCCTGAAAAGGATCTGACTTTCGCATTTATAATATTAGGATTATATCAAGCATACCTTGAATTTTCGGTGCAAATGCCAACTGACAACAAAACTATGCTTTGAAATAACAAAGCGATGCCAAATTTGTACAGTTATTTTGAGATCACCTTATGTATCACCTATCACCTTACCTTACACAAATTTTGTTTATAAACGAAGCTCGAGCGCTCCTGTCCAATTTTGCAGCAAATTTTGAAAATTAAATTCTCTTTTAGATTTTCTATCTGTGAACACTGAAACGTGAACACGTGTGAAGAGTCATAAAAATCGTTTCAAAACAATGTATTAAATCAAATTGAATTACAATAACTGTTGACAGCTGATAAAAATTTGATAAAACTTAAAAAAATTTTGATAAATCGCAACGCACGTCTGCACAGCACAATAGTAGGTATGCGATGGAAAGACTGTGCAAATCAACCAGCTGTCAAAATTTGATGCACAAAACGCCATATACTGGCAATACCGGAACCGGCATTTTAAATCACGTTCGTTTTTAATGTGTGACAAAACAAAATTGCTACGAAAACAATTGTCACACAAATTTGGTGCAAAAATAATTGTAGGAAACAATTGCCAAAAAAAAAATTGTCACAACGTAACGTAAACATAAACGTCATCTGTTATTAAAATGGCGTCGCAAAATCGCTCCATACAAAACATATGGGAAAATGAATTTTCTTCATAATTTTTTTTTTCCGGGGATTTTTCGGGAATTTTCTTGGGTATTCTTCTTGTTTGGCCGGAAACCAGTCAGAATTGGTTCGAATCATCGAAATCGGTCCAGGCGTTCTCGAGTTATAAGCGTATCAACTAACATCACTCTCTTTTATTAAGATAAATGCGAAAGTCAGATTGTTTCCAATTTTTATAAATTTTGATACCTATAAGAGCGGCATAGGCTACTTTTTGCCGCGAAAACAAAACTTGAAGGGGATGAAGTAAGGGATGTAAGTTTAAGTGATGATTTGACAGGCGCCGTCCGTTGTTAATAATTACTCATAGATATTATTATTTCCGATATTCTAAACTAAAGAAACAATTTAAATTAAAACAGAAATCGCACAAACATGGACGGGTTAACCATTTTGGGTCTCATTGGCAATGTAATTCCTGGGTCCCCTTTCTTTACGCTTTTTCAACATCCTAAAATATATTTTTTCTACAACCATACAATTATGTTCACTAATACGCTACTTTTTTACTACGTTACGAATGTATGATATCACCACCAGCGTATTTTTTCATTAAATACAATTTCGGGTGGTTGGTGTTTTTAAAACGAAAATAAATTCACGGCAGTGATGAGACATAAAAGAAAATATCTACCACGGGTCTGCAATCTGCTTTCCTACATAATATTTGGAAAAATTTAAAGAAAAGTGTTCAAATGTTGTATTTATTTTATTTAAATTTTATTTTTAATTATTTGAAAAAGTTCGTTGCGTACCTCTATATATGTAATACTAGCTGACCGGGCGAACTTCGTACCGCCTAAAATTAATTAAAATATTAACATCCCTTGAACCTCTCTATTGAACGAATGGAACTTCCTTGGAATTAAATTAAGTTCAAAGCATAGAAACGACTTCATAGATTTCCGAGTCAGCTTTTTGATCCTATTTTTCCGCGCTAATGATTGAATCGAGTTAGGATTTTCTCAATCAACCAAATCAACTTAAGCAGAATGTGGGCAATCGGCAATCCTCGCTTCTGCCATTCGACAGAGTACATCCAGAAAAGCGATCGTCCAAAAACACTGTGCTTAACCATAAAGTCCGTGATTGTTTTGAGGTTTTGTTTTAAAAATCGTGCGTGATGTCATTACCGTGTGTATGACATCAGCACACAGTAAACATATAGCACACAAAATCAGATGTTGCCATAACTCACCAACGCGTTGACCAATTTCGTTCAAACTTTAAACCAACTACACGAATATGCAAACAAACCCTCAATTTGATCGAATTCGGTTTTTACCGTTCGTGAGTTATAAAGTCACAACGCTTTTGCAACTCTTATAGAGATTATTATTAGTTTCATTCAGGCAATGCAAAAATAATCAAAAGAAGAAATATTTTAGAAAAACAGTCCACCAGTTATCGAGACACATAACAACATTCGTCAACTACAGCTGTGTGTGATTCGCCACAATTCCCTAAAGCTCCATTTACCCCGGGTATGAAACGACAAAAGTTTAATTCTTTAACGACTTCAGATGTCTTTTCGGGGCTGATAAAATCTGTGCCAATATTTTGATGTCGACACGATTGAGGAAATTGATTGGGCACACACAAATAATGATCTTCGAAGTTAAATCAAAAAACATTTCAAGCTCGAACATGAGTAAGGAGTAGCTACATAACCCAATTATATTTAAACCTGAAATAATCTATTTACATCTCAGCGTCGTGCAAAAAAAATATATTTAAGTTACAGACCCAAGTAATAATTTGACTTCGGTAAGGTTCAAATTTAAAATTTCTGTAGGCAACAGCTTGGAAAGAGCTTCTATAGTATTGGTTAACCGAAGTTGATCCATTTCGAATTAATTGTTTCAATAATAACTTCAGTAAGACCTGTACAAAGCATATCTATACACAGGTTTTATAGAGGGATATGAAATAAATTTTCGGCAAGATCTCTATGAGACTGAGTGTCAGGAGATGTGTGGAAAGTGAATTGCTTCCATAAAGCTTGTGGTTCGAAGCGCTTTCCAGATGCTTCTTTAAAACTCCTGAGCGAAGGCATTATAGAAGCAAGGAACTGTCATTCAGTATTGCAGTCAACCGCTTGCGATTGGAAGCTGTATAGAAGCACTTACTCGTACTTCCTCCTATAGAGGCATTTCCATTGTCCATCAATTGATCTTGTACCGATGTATTTAACCGATGGTTGTGCTGTAATTGTGAATGGATGGTCCGTCGAGCAATATTTCCTCCTCGTCCACGAAGACGTGGCATTGTTTCAGTTACGTAACTTATATGTGAATGTAATACACTTAATATTCACTGAAAATGCGACACCAAAAATATCCAAAGATACAAAAAAATTTAAATATGAAAATAACGAAACGCACTTAATGCAATACACTTAAATTAGAATACCTACGTGTGGCCGTAGTTGTTGCTTGATTCAAGTTTGTGTTGTTTTCAATGACACCACACTCGTTGTCTTGCAATTCGAAATAAAACAAACCACTTTTGCGTAAATTAAAATTTACATTTGTTTGAACGATTGAGAACGAATTTGTGAGATGTCAAAAAATAAAAGCAAACAAATAAGCTCGATGACCAAAAAAAAATTATTCAGTGACATAGACACGTACAGTAGATTTGTATGGGAGGCACCACTCCCCTTTGTACAATCCCGCCCATATTTGCAGCAGCACATAAAAAATGCACACCAAACCGACTTACCAAATTTTGTGCAAATACCGTTATCAGGAGCAGAAATAATAGATTTTTAATTTGTGGTTTGTATGGGAGGTACCACGCCCCATTGTCCAATTAAACCGAATTGTAAATCTAAACCACCCGGGGCGCAACCCAAACGCATACAAAAAAATGTATGCAAATCGGTCCAGCCGTTTAGGAGGAGTACAGTCACAACACACGTACAATAGAATTATATATATAAAGATTAGTACGAAACTATAAGTTAGTGTTAATATTAAGAAAAAAGGATGTTATATTTACAAACAGGAATTCAAAAAAATAAATTAGTATGCTATTTATAGAAAAAAAAATTGAAATAATCCAAATTGCTCGACCATATTGTCTTTAAAAGTTAATGAGAGTAAATACATAAATACAAAATATAGGTATTGAAAAACATATTACGTGTTAATGTGATGATCGTATAGAGCTTTCGAACGCATTTTGTCAGGTAATATATTTGTCTTAAAAGAAACGCAATTTAGAAGGGACAAAAAATCGCAAACAATGACATTTAAAGCAGAGCATACAGTATAGGTACTCGGGCGAAAAACGTTAAGGTGGAAATAGAATTGTGAATGCAGGATCAGAGGTATGTAGCAGGATCTCAAATCTGGTTTCTCTAAAGAAATGCGAAAACATTGGGAAATTAAAAAAGAACGTGTATGGTTCTCGTATAGCAAACACTTTTTTTTAATAAATAACAGCGGTATTTATTAGATTCTCTTACTACGCCTCTACGATGTTGTTTAGATAAACATCGCGTAAGAATTTACGCAGCCTCTACGTGGCTTTCCTGAATTTGTGATTTATAAACATAATTCCGCGGTAACTTTACTAAACGAGGTTTGTGTCTAAATAGGTAAGAATTTCGATACACTTACTTACTTTACTTACTTAACGGGCTCCCGACCCGTGGAGAGTCTCTGCCTGAGACACTGCAGCCTTCCCTCCTCTGCGATCACGGGCATGCTGCTTCCAGTTATCCAGACCAAGCGCTCTGGCATCCGCGATGGCTTGGTCTTTGAAACGGAGGTTCGGTCTTCCTTGTCGTCTCGAACCTGGCGGCTGGGATTCAAAGATCCTCTTAGCTGTAGCATTATTGTCCATTCGCTCGATGTGGCCGAGCCAATGTAGTCGACGTATTTTGGCCTTTTGTACTACATCCACATCTTGGTACAGCTCATAGAGTTCGCTGTTGTGTCTTCTCCTCCATTCGCCCTCCTCGCACACAGGACCAAAAATCCGCCGAAGAATTTTTCTTTCGAAGGAGCCCAGTATCAGCTCTCCCTTCCTGCTTATGGTCCAGCACACGGCGCCATAAAGCAGAACTGGCAGGATAAGGGTTCTGTAAAACATACATTTTGTTCTTCGAGTTAGGAGTTTTGAACCCAATTGTTTTGCCAAACCGAAGTAGCAGCGGTAGGTTAATTCTTCGCCGGATCTCCACTAGGATGTCATTTGTGGAGTTCATGTTTACTCCGAGGTAGATAAACTCCTTAACTACCTCGAAATTGTTGCTATCAATAGTGACGTTCTGTCCTAGGCGGTGGACAGATGCTTGTTTGTTTGTTGATAGCATGTACTTAGTCTTGTCCTCATTTACTACAAGACCAACGAATTTCGCCTGTTCTTCAATCGCTGTAAAAGCCTCTATCACGGCACGCTGGGAGCGACCGATGATGTCAATATCGTCTGCATACCCCAGTAGCTGGACGGATCTGTTGAAGATTGTGCCTTCCGTGTTGACACCTGCCCTGCGCACTATCTGCTCTAGCACGAGATTGAAGAAGTCACATGATAATGCGTCTCCTTGCATGTTTGGAATAGCTCGGAGGAACTACTTCCAAATTGCACATTCCAATTGTATACAATCACTGATTCACGGTCGCAAAATCATGCATTCAATAGTAATTTGTAACATTACAAAATGGCAATGTAATATAAAAACTAAGGAATAATATTGTCATTGAGGATAGAAATCTTCAATGTACCATTTTAATTTTTTTTCCCAGCTCGCGGCCCATAGGCAGTCGGCTACACTGCCTTATGGATGTTGCGGCCCTGGGCACATGAACTGAACATAGGTGACTTTATTTATCATTTAATACATTTTGGTACACATTTGACAGCAGCTTATCATGATGAGTTTCGGAATCGCATAGTGCGTGCTTGTGAAGTGATAAAATGAAAACTTGTTAAAAAAACTGAAATGATAAATTATTTTCTCACTTTACTGATCGGGTTATGAACGCGTTGGTGTATCGCGTAGCGCTTATACAGCAAAGCATTTCCAGACCGCATTCAGTTTTCAAAATATGTATGTATCTCATGCTTCACTTTTATTCGTTTATCTCCAACGCCCCCTCAATTCCACACTTAAGAGAAAGTGTATGATGGAGCCTTGAATCCAGACCTACATAATTGGAATTTGACCTACAGTCAAAGCCAGAGCTTTGGCCAGTTGTATTATAAGTAAGAAGAAATTTAATTATGCCATGCATTCTGACAGAACACACCCATACTCACCAACTGGAGCACTGGAGGTAAGTTGCGCACTACAAGTTGGTTGGAAGAACTGTGTTGTTGCATGCCCAACCAAAGGCCATGTCTTGATCTACTACGTTGTCTTTCTGGTTTGTTTCGAAAACTTTGCCGAAAGTGGATGTCTGTTTACTCAACAAGTCCTAGCGTTCTGATAACATTTTTCAGTAATTTTCGGTTAATTTTTTTTTCGTGTTATTTCTTTAGACTTACATCTACAGTTCCTGGATTAGGTACACTTTGATTTTATAAGACCCAAGTCTCTACCCACTTTCGGGTTATTTTTACACCCTTTTCCTAAAGTGGGTAGACACTTGGGTCTGCTTCAAACTGTATCACCATCAACAAAAGATTCCCTAAATTGAATACCAGTTTACAATGCAGACAAGAAGACGGCATCTCTTCCATGGTACCATCCTTTCCCAGGCTACTCTCAGTTTGAATATGAAAATGGAAGTTAATCCGATTAATTGCTACAAAAATCCAAACTCGATTTACTACCCACATTCAAGCGAGACATTAATAACTGCGGGAGTAAGCGCGCTCGCCGAGAATACTCCACCAGCATGATAAAGTCATTAAATGAAATTTATTGCCCCAGATTATCCTCGTAAGTCAGTTTCTTCCTCTGCGAATATAAAAATGTTCGTGAAGTATACATAAATTGAGAGTGTATGCATTTAAATTATACCAAAAACACGCAGCGCAGCGTCTGGCTCATTAAGGACTCTGTACATTAGAGGGACTAAACTTTTTCCTTTTCTGTTAGCACATCTACGAGAGTGCTTTTAAATTCAAAGAGAAAATATGCACACCATAAAATTTACAAAATTGCACAGAGCCTAGTTGTTTATGCGAGTGCGTTTGGGAATTGGGATATAAGTTATGGGTACCTCTGTAAATCGCCACAGGAAAGTGCACGCTTGTTAGAAGGTTTGAGAAATTTGCTATGAGCTATGGATTATTAAATCATGAACGTTATTATTGGTAGTAAGTAAATATTTATTAAAATACATAAATTTGCTCTGGCAAATTATACCCATTTCTAGGCAGATTTTTCAATCTCTGACCAATGCTATGTCGATGCTTAATTGATAACGATTCGCCCTTCTCAAGCTGACCTAAATTCCAAAAAATACTCTTCACAAAAAGTTTGCCATCGAAGAAATAGTTCGACCTTCTCTTACTGTTGTCTTCAGAAAATCACCACACTTATTCGAGTCACGCACTAAACCCATCAGGCTACGAATAGGTATATAAGATAGACACCAAAAGTAGCTCAGGCATATTAAGTTCACAACTGCAAGCAATCACAACACAACCAACAAAAAATGGCCAAATTCGTAAGTTCGACCGACAAATTTATTGAAGCTTTCAGTAGCGAATTGTAGTACTCAAAATTATTATTAGTACCGCTTTATATGTGATCAGGTCAATATTAACTCGCTACATGCTCTCTTTTCATTGCAGATCATTGTAATCTTTGCCGTTGTCGCCTGTGCTGCTGCAAAGCCCGGTTTATTGGCTCCACTCGCTGCTGGTCCACTTGCTGCTGCTCCATTATCGTACTCTGCTCCACTAGCGTACTCAGCTCCACTGGGGTACTCAGCTCCTTTGGCATATGCCGCACCTCTGTCCTATAACGCACCTCTTCTCGCATCCCAAGGCAGCAGCCGCATCGATATCCAAAACAACTATGGCTATGCTGCTCCATTAAGCTATGCTGCTCCACTGAGTTACGCTGCTCCATTGGCTGCCAGGATTTCTGTCCCATTGACGTACTCTGCTCCAATTGCCAGAGTAGCTGCTCCAGTGGCTTGGTAAATCTCGGGACCAATTATTAAACAACTGGGTGATGATCTAATAAATTATGTGATACAAAAGAATATGCCTCAATTTTGCTTTCAATACATACTAATCAATACCAATAACTGAACTAGACAGAACACTTTCTCTAGTGTTTGCCTAAAATATATTTCTTAGAGTCCCAGCCCAAGCATATTTTATGTGAAATATCAGTCTTCACTGACGCATCAGCAAAACCATTGCGAAAGAACTAAATGCGTAAAATTTAGAGAAGGTATTCCCGAATTCCTATAGAAATAATATGCAAAACTTCGAGAGATACACGGGAAATTCAAAGTTGATGCAGCATCTCTGTTTTCGAACAAAATATTTTTAATAGCTAAAGGGTGATTTTTTAGCTGGTTTGGTTTTGGCAACACTGGTTTTGACAGCTGACGTGTGTTTAGTACCTTGTGTCACTGTCAAACAGCTTCAGTTTGGTTTGCAATTTAACCATGGATCGTCTTACAAATGAACAACGCTTGCGAATTATTGAATTTTACTATCAAAATTCGTGCTCGGTTCGAAATGTTCATCGCGCGCTTTTTTATCGAAAAATTGTGTTCAGCGATGAGGCTCATTTATGGTTGAATGGGTACGTAAATAAGCAAAATTGCCGCATTTGGAGTGAAGATCTGCCAGAAGCATTGCAACAGCTACCAATGCATCCCGAAAAAGCCACTGTTTGGTGCGGTTTATGGGCCGGCGGCATTATTGGGCCATATTTCTTCAAAGATGATGCGAATCGCAGCGTTACTGTCAATGGTGAACGCTACCGAGCGATGATAACAAACTTTTTTTTGCCCGAAATGGAAGTTCTTGACTTGCATGATATGTGGTTTCAACAAGACGGTGCCACATGCCACACAGCACGCGAAACAATGGCGCAATTGCGAGGCGAGTTTGGTGAACAGTTAATTTCACGTTTCGGGCCGGTCAATTGGCCGCCTAGATCGTGCGATTTGACACCATTAGATTATTTTTTGTGGGGGTATGCCAAGGCTAATGTGTATAGGGACAAGCCCGCTTCGATTGACGCACTGGAAGCCAACATCCATGCATTCATTCGTGAGATACCGGCCGATATGTGTGAAAGAGTATGCCAAAATTGGACTCAGCGGATGGGCTACCTGAGACGCAGCCGCGGTCAACATTTGCATGAAATTATCTTTAAACATTAAATTGCAAGGTTTATAATATTTCATTCATTTTTTCGAATTTTTTGTGTTTTTTTTTTTTAAAAAGTTCTAAACCTCTTAAAAAATCACCCTTTAGTAACATCAAAAGTGGTTGTCAACAATTCGCAGATATAATGTCCCTGAATTAAAATTATACGTATACGTACTGTTGCTTACTTTTAGGGGAAGGCAAATTGCATTTCTTAAAATATAGGTTATAAACTAAGGTGATATCTCTACATCTCTACATCTCTACATCTCTACATCTCTACATATAAATAAAATTGGTGTAGTTCTGTTCGACTAAAATTGAAATTGACTGCATGTCTTTAAATGCAAAAATCTTAGAAATTGCTGAATATATTCTGGTGAATTTTTCACAGGCTTATAGAGGATACTTAGGCCTACAATCTCCACTTTTTCTTAACTCTATATCTCTATAAATTCCGGAAAAAATTGGACAAGAGTAATTTTTTTTTTCGTTTCGCTTCGATTTTTTCTTTGCAACGCTTTGCGTTCGAAAATACTGGGAGCATTTAAATATACTAAGTACCAGCTTATAAAGGACATCTGCAAGTACAATTTAGGATATCCATTATCTCGATAACTTAAAAGGTTTTTAAATAAATAAGCAAAATTTGAAATATTTCTACGATTTTCACCTGGGTTAGTGGATACGCACTTCATACTCAAATCAAACATACTAACCGCGCAAAATATTGACATCTCTTTTAACCTTTATTACCCCTGTGACGGAGAGGAAGACAGACAGAGGCAGTTGCTGTTTGTTTTGCTAAGAAAAAAAGAAAGCCAACAAAAGAAATGTCAAATATGTAGGGTAGCAGTGTTCCTATATCGTGGGATTTATTCCTTTTCGTGGGAATTTCGATGTCCGAAAAGACTTCCGTGGATAAAGGGATAATGCACCAAATCGTGGGAATTTCGGAAATCTAACAAAAAAACATTCAAACTATAAATTTTTGGTGAAATTCTACCACAACACCTGTATTTCACCATGATTATCAATGCACTGACTGTCTATAAAAAACAGCTCATGTAAATCGTCTTCTATAAAAATTTTCTGGTACAAAAAAAAATCATAGCAGTGTTACAAACTGCGATTTTTATTCTAAAGGTTAATTTAACTTGATTTTCTTTCCGTGTAATACAAATTTTGCTTTCAAAAACTGGATTTTAACGCAAAAAGTATCGTGGGTTTTGAAAAGGGAATTTGAGTACAGTGAAAAGGGAAAAATTACCACGCTTCGTGGGATAAATGAAGAGAGATTGCTAATAACACTGTAAGGGGAGATTTGTTTAACTCTGTTTTGTTTACAAAAAAAAAGTATCTATTATCTACTCCTGTGACGGAGAGAGAGACAGACAGATGCAGTTTGGTTTGCTAAGAAAAAAATGAAATCCCGCAAAAGAAATATCAAATCGTAACGGTAATAAGAAGGGAAACGATTTATTCTGTGGAGTGTGCATGTGCAGTGGTAAGAATAAGAACTATTTTCTACTCTCCGCTCTGCAAAAAAGGAGGTGTGTATGTGTATAGCCTGTTAAGTAGGAAGGAGAGAGATGGCATCTCATTAAATGTTTATCCAAGCCTAAAGCGAGAAGCGACCTATACACCTCATGCTTGCATGTCAATTATAAGCATACACACACGCAAATTGCGAAGAAGAAAAGATAACTAAAACAAAAAAAAATATGAAACGAATTTAGTGCCATTAAGCAGTGGACTTCAATGCGAGAATTCGGTATTTTCTATGTGTATTTGACAATTTGTTTTATTTAATCAAAACGTCCACAAATATTAAACAAGTTCAATACGAAACACAAAACAATTAAACACCGCGATGCCCATTAAAGCAAGACGATTAGCGGTCGGCCATTACCAACATGTTTTTTTTTGTAGTACACAGTACAGATGGGGGTTGCAATTACAAAAACAACATTGTAAACAATTGGGTTTTGGGGGGTTAGCCGTTGCTGCACTTCACTCTCAAATCAAACATACTAACCGCGCAGTATATTGATATCTCTTTTAACCTTATTATTACTCCTGTAAGGGAGAGGGAGACAGACAGAGGCAGTGTGCTGTTTGGTTTGTTAAGAAAAAAAAGAAACCCATAAATGAAATGTCAAATATATAGGAAAGGTTTGTTTATCTCTGTTTTGCTTACAAAGAAAAAAGTATTTTTGAAAGAAATGTCAAATATTTATAGGTATCAGTGCACTGATACCAGATCGTGGGTAAATTAGGTACCCATTTCGCGGGAATTTTGCCTTTCAAAAAAAGCTAAAAGAGCGATTAAGATGAGGCAGTAAATTAGCCGCTCGAGTTTTTAAATAGCATTAGAGCGCATAAAATTGAATTAAAAGTTCGAGGTCCCATTATCGCAATTTGAATGCCCCCAGAGCTTTGTAATGGAACCAGATTAAGAGTGATATCGTTACAGAAAAACTTTATGGAGGCGTTCATTTTAACTGGGTGTGGTAAAGGAGAAACGGTGTTTATAACAAGAATGGCTACAAATAATTACCAGCAGTTATTCATTTCAGTTTAAACGGATTCAATTTCCTATTAATGTTTGTCTTCCACGACAATCAATAAGGCACAGGGACAAACTTTAAGAAAAGCGGGAGTTGATTTAATATAGAATTGCTTCACGCACGGGCAGTTATATGAAGCGTGCTCCAGGGTAATTAATGCAGGAAATATCTCTACCTATCTTAGCCGATAGAAACAAAACCGCTAACATAGTATACAAAGAATCGTCACATTAATAAAAAAAAGTTAGTTAATCAACTAAAAATTATTTTCTTTCATTTTCATTGTCCACTCAGACTCAGCCTTCGGGAGTTTTTTTTTAGATCTATATACCTCCACAATGTCTTTCGATGATTTTTTGATTTTTCCTTCCAGCGATTATCAAAAGAAATAAAAAATTGTGTCCCCTGGAAGACAGTACATTTCTTAAATTTTTTTTTCCATCAACTATTCTGAAACCACATTTTGCACGGGCGAAGCCGGGCGGGTACAGCTAGTATTTAAATAAGTCTTACTTACTTACTTAGATGGCGCTACAGTCCGGGGTGGACCTGGGCCTCAACCAATACGCCTCTCCAGTTAGCGCGATCTTTGGCTAACTGCCTCCAGTTGCGCACTCCAAGTTGGTTGAGGTCCCCTTCCACTTGCGCGCGCCACCTAAGGCGAGGTCTTCCTCTACTGCGTTGTCCCTCCGGGTTGGAATCGAAGACTCTTCGGGCCGGAGCGTTGGTGTCCATTCGCTCTACATGTCCCAGCCATCTTAGACGACTGATACGTACTTTTCTGACTAGGTCGATGTCGCTGTACAGCTCGTAGAGTTCGCTGTTAAATCTCCTCCTCCAGAGCCCGTCAACGCAAACGGGACCAAAAATCACACGAAGAATTTTGCGTTCGAAACGACCAAGGAGCTCTTCATCCGACTTTGATAGGGTCCATGCTTCTGCGCCATAAAGCAGGACTGGGATGATGAGGGTCTTATATACACTCTCCTTAGTATTTCTCGACAGGGCCTTACTAATCAATTGCCTTCTTAGACCAAAGTAACAGCGGTTGGCAAGTGTGATTCTTCGCTTGATTTCTGAGGTGATGTCATTTTCAGAGTTAATAGCGGAGCCGAGGTAGACAAAGTCCCGAACTACCTCAAAGTTAAAGCTGTCTATCGTGACGTTCTGTCCGATTCGTCGATGTTGTGTGTCCCTTCTTGTTGACAGCATATATTTTGTTTTGCCCTCATTCACCACTAAACCCATTTTTGCCGCTTCTGTGCTAATACTTGCAAACGCACCAGTGACAGCTCGCTGTGTTCTGCCAATGATGTCGATGTCGTCGGCGTAAGCAAGTAGTTGCACAGACTTCTGGAAAATTGTGCCTCTGGTGTTGGCTTGTGAGTTTCGCACAATCTTCTCAAGAATTATATTGAAAAAGTCACATGACAGCGCATCACCTTGTCTAAATCCTTTTTTGACACCAAAGGTCTCTGTGATATTGTTTCCGACCTTTATGGAGCAGCGAGCGTTCTCCATCGTCATTCTGCACAATCTGACAAGTTTGGCGGGGATGTCAAAACTAGACATGGCTCTGTATAGCTCGTCTATATAAATGCTGTCATATGCGGTCTTAAAATCGATAAACAGGTGGTGGGTATCGACTTGGACCTCTTGGGTTTTCTCCAGGATCTGCCGTAGTGTGAATATTTGGTCGGTTGTGGACTTACCAGGTCTAAAACCGCACTGATAGGGTCCAATCAGTTCGTTTACATATGGTTTTAGGCGATCACACAGTACGGCAGAAAGGATCTTATAGGCGATGTTAAGTAGACTGATGCCTCTATAGTTGGCGCAGTTTAGAGGGTCTCCTTTCTTGTGGATCGGGCAAACAATGCTGAGGTTATTTAAATAAGTCACCATGGCAATATGGCGGCGACACATTGAATGTCACCCAAATGCTTTCATTTAACTTATAAGCATTTTGTATATGGGGACAAATTGTTGACTTTAATTTTACCAGCCTTATGCCCAATTCACAATGTCGCGACAGATTATGTAGAAACAAAGCGTTCATATGCTGCCACACAAAATACAAATTCATGCGTTGGATCGACTTTAGATCTTAAATCTAAAAATTCTCACTTAAAATAAGCTAAAAGGGTCAAAGGGATTTTTCAAACCTCATAGTACAAAAAAAGGGGTTTTACTTTTTGGTAAATTTTTGTTCCTAATTGCTAATTTCATTAGGTAAGAATAAAAAAATTAGTCAACCTATGATCAAATTATATATGTATTTTCATGTTTACAGAAAAGCCATTTAAAATATATGAATGCGTTCATTATCTTGTCTGAGTGTTCCATCGGATAGTAACAACCTTCGACAAAAGAAGAAGAATCTTGTAGTTTATGAAACTGACGAATACCTTTCTTTTTGCGGAGCTAATACCTATTTCCTTAGATTTTCTTGGATAAACAGAAATTTAAATCATTGGTCTTGTATCTCTGTTAAGTGTTTTCTTTGCATTACTGTTACGAATGATTTTTTTTTAATTCTTGCCCAAAAATAACAGCTGCAAGAAAAAAGAGAGTAGACTTGATTTTTATATTCTGCTCCCTATTTGTGTTGTGTACATTAGCTTAAACCAAACCGAACTTTTAATCTGTTATGCTCTACTCTCTCAACGCGCATTCGCTTCAAGAAGGATTTTGTTTTACAAAATTGTTCCTCGCGCGCTTTAACATTTAAAATCGTTAAGTTTCGAAAACGTGTGTCAAAGCGCACCGACCGACACACGCACGCGTTCAACGCGACATTGTGAACCGCCATTAAGGCTGGTACAATATTTTGTTTGTGCAAATCTATTTCACTCACAGTACCTTTCGAAGATTACGCAGCAAAGCTTGCCGTTTTAAGCTATTTAGCTGAGCTCGCTTGCTTAATTTTTAGCAATAGATCCAAGCTTTTGTCGATTGATTTAAAATTATGTTTTCACGTATCTATATCATTATAAAGGGTGATTTTTAAGAGGTTTAGAACTTTTTTAAAAAAAAAAACGCAAAAAATTCGAAAAAATGAATGAAATATTTATTTGAATCGATAGTTTGAACCTTGCAATTTAATGTTTAAAGATAATTTCATGCAAATGTTGACCGCGGCTGCGTCTCAGGTAGCCCATCCGCTGAGTCCAATTTTGGCATACTCTTTCACACATTTCGGCCGGTATCTCACGAATGAATGCATGGATGTTGGCTTCCAGTGCGTCAATCGAAGCGGGCTTGTCCCTTTACACATAAGCTTTGGCATACCCCCACAAAAAATAATCTAATGGTGTCAAATCGCACGATCTAGGCGGCCAATTGACCGGCCCGAAACGTGAAATTAACTGTTCACCAAACTCGCCTCGCAATTGCGCCATTGTTTCGCGTGCTGTGTGGCATGTGGCACCGTCTTGTTGAAACCACATATCATGCAAGTCAAGAACTTCCATTTCGGGCAAAAAAAAGTTCGTTATCATCGCTCGGTAGCGTTCACCATTGACAGTAACGCTGCGATTCGCATCATCTTTGAAGAAATATGGCCCAATAATGCCGCCGGCCCATAAACCGCACCAAACAGTGGCTTTTTCGGGATGCATTGGTAGCTGTTGCAATGCTTCTGGCTGATCTTCATTCCAAATGCTGCAATTTTGCTTATTTACGTACCCATTCAACCAAAAATGAGCCTCATCGCTGAACACAATTTTTCGATAAAAAAGCGGATCCTCGGCTCGGATGAACATTTCGAACCGAGCACGAATTTTGATAGTAAAATTCAATAATTTGCAAGCGTTGTTCATTTGTAAGACGATCCATGGTTAAATTGCAAACCAAACTGAAGCTGTTTGACAGTGACACAAGGTACTAAACACACGTCAGCTGTCAAAACCAGTGTTGCCAAAACCAAACCAGCTAAAAAATCACCCTTTATTAATACGTGAATATCAAAAGTTTCGGTACACTTTTTAAGTATTTATTATGAAATGAGGGGAATGAAACTTATGTTATTTGAAAGGTATTGTGCCATAGATGTGTACAAAAAATCGTGGGTATATGTCGCCATTAAGACTGGTAAAATTAAGTTTTGAATTCCCCATACAAAACAGGTAATTGAAAGGATTTTGGTGACAATCATTTTTTCGACGCCATATTACCATAGCAACGTTTTCAAATATAAAAAATCTTAGATCAGAACCTGTTTCCGATGGAGCGGCTCATCTACGTATTTTTTCTAGATGTCGCTGCTTTCGATTGTAAAAAAAGTACATACAATAATAATGATAATAATTGTGGTACGTTTTTTAGCATTACGTTCTTATAAAAGGTATGGTCGATTTTCGACCACAAGCGATACTAGTCTATAAAATTATATAAAAATTAAGCCTTAAAATTTTGTTCGTTTGTCGCCTATTCACGCCTTAACGCATTTACATTTAAACTCAAGAACGGTTCGACGGATTTGAATATTTTTTATTTTATTTTGTTTGTCTTGAATAAGGGATTGTCTAGGAAAAATGAAAATTCGAAAAATTCTCACACGTGACGCTGCAGGCACCTATCGTTTTTCATCTATCTCTTTCTATATCAAAATAAGTCGCATTGTGTTTGAATTGATGTTCTCTTAGTACGTGTGCCTGAGCCCCCTCAACGATCAAAAAGCCCGAAAATCGAAGATTCTGTGCATTGAAATCAATTCAATTCCAAGGGAGTTTCATTCGTTCAATAGAGAGGTTCAACTATCATCGGTACTAAGTTCGTCGGGTCAGCTAGTGTACCTATATAAATCTTCGCAGAGGAGACGAAATCCACCATACATACTACTGCTTCCCGATATGTTAGTCTCGGATTGTAATTTTCTTAACAATGAATTTGTAGCTAAAAAATAAATTACTTATTAAAAAGACCTCTTCCTCCGATGAATTTATGCCCATGGAATAAAATTGTTGTTCTTTGTAATGCATCTCAATGTTCAAGCGGTCTTACGCTCTGCTTATAGCTGGGAATCTATTCCTAGCATTAGATTTTGCTTAGCTATTCGCGCGCACTCTGTACGCAGCCTAAGGTAATATTTTCCCAAAAATTCAAAAAGTGTTTTTTTTTGTGCGATTTGAAAGTTGCTGGCGACGTTTTTAATCCGCTTAATGGTTTGTTTTTATTTACCTACTTGACTGCTTATTTATTTCGCTCTAATAATTAAATTTAACATATGGGTTCTGGACACACTAGCTTCCTTGTAGTAATTTTTCTGATTGAAAATGCGGCTTTACTTTCCAACGACACAAAAAACTGGTCGCATTATCTAAGGGGTGCTAGGGCTAAACATTAGGCGTATTTTATTGAAAAATTATCTCAACAAAGTAAAGTAGAGAAATAGAAAAACAACATTCAACTTGACAGGTTACCCAAATAAAACGACTTGACAGCAGCAGTTCGCATTGGAACCATCCTAGTGTTGTGTTAATTAAATTGGTAGTAAACTGTTTTTCAACTAGTAGAGACACGCAACAAAATATACCAAGCTTATACAACTTTATCACAAATGTGACTGCTATGAAACTGTTTTACTGCGGATTTTTCTACTTTGCTGTTCAAAATTATTCCACTTCAAAAATATATTACCAAATTTGCACGCATGTGGGTGCCGATAGTTCAAAATTAACATTGACACAGTGTACATAGGTTTCATATAGCTTTATTCATTAGATCATCAGTCATTGATTATTTTCCGAAATTACCAAGCTACTGGAGCAGCTACTCTGGCAATTGGAGCAGAGTACGTCAATGGGGCAGAAATCCTGGCAGCCAATGGAGCAGCGTAACTCAGTGGAGCAGCATAGCTTAATGGAGCAGCATAGCCATAGTTGTTTTGGATATCGATGCGGCTGCTGCCTTGGGATGCGAGAAGAGGTGCGTTATAGGACAGAGGTGCGGCATATGCCAAAGGAGCTGAGTACGCCAATGGAGCTGAGTAGGGTAATGGAGCAACAGCAAGTGGAGCAGCAGCGAGTGGAGACAATAAGCCGGGCTTGGCAGCAGCACAAGCAATAACGGCGAACAGTACAATGATCTGCAATGAAAAGAGAGCGTATAGTAGGCTATAATATTGTTCCGAGTAAAGCGTTATTAATACAAATTTTGACTTCTTGTCAAATAAATTTATCGATTTGACTTACCAATTTAGCCATATTTGATTGGTTGTGTTGTGATTGCTTGCAGTTGTGAACTGATTATGTCCAAATTACTCTCGGTGTCTTTCTTTTATAGCCACTCATACAGTGAATTATGTCTTCAGTGTCAGATTGCGTGATCTGAATTTATTTTCATTTTTCAAATATTTCGAAGACTGACAGGGAAGGCCGGACTATCACTTCGGAGGCATTTGAATGAAATCGAAATTTGGGTCAGTTTGAGCAATTGGTGTGAAATAATTGTAAAGAAACATATCTATGCGAGGGAATTTTTAAGGTATACCTACTTACTTTTGTACAGTTGCAGAAATATAGGTCAGTTAGTCAGCAAACATTTTATAGAGTGAGTAGATATATTAAAACTAAATTTTTCTGGTGCGCAACGTAAAGCCAAAGACCTCTTTTCAATTGAAACCTTTTTACCAAAGGAGGAATGAAATTTTCGCAACTTAACTTAAGCAGTTCAATTTCGCCAATTTAATGCGAAATTTTGGTCTATTGTACCCCCTGCTTTCGCCTCAGTAAAGAGTTCCCCTCACATTACAATTCCTTTCCGTATCATACCTATTAGAGGTTCTTGTACTCTCGTTTCTTCTTGGCGGAAGAAATCCGTCCTATAGCACTCTCTCTAGTCCAGTTTCTTTTAAGAATCGTAGGATGAAAGCTGGCTCCAGTGGCAGTATTTCCTCATCAAGTAATTGGTACTTACCCAAGTATTTCAATCTTTTGTGGGTCAGTGCCCCACATGATCCCAGCACGTGTTCTGGAATTTCACTGCACTCATCGCAGAATCTGCAGAGACCTTCTTCAGATATACCCAGTTTCCTGAGGTATTCCTTGAGTCGGAGGTTATTTTTACTCATACCGATGTATGCTTGGAATCTTTTTCAGTTGTATTGCCTCAGAAGTTTCTTGGCTCGCCTTATGCGCTGAGTGTTATCTCAGGTTCTGCCCTGTTTTCTTTCTCTAGTTTATTAAATTCTTCTTTGAGGGTGGGATCCCCTATTTCGCAGGGTTCAGGACCTATGAAAGCTTTTGATGCTCTTGCTAGGGGGTCGGCCATTTCATTACCCTCTATTACAATGTCGCCAGGCATTTTGTTTCTCGTAAACAATTCATTTAGTTTTTGTAGGCATTCCCATACAAGTTTGGATTTAATGAGGTAGGAATTAAGTGTCATATTTGCAGCCTCTCTGTCGAGGTTGATTTGGACACATCTGTCTATGGCATAGATTTCAGCCTGAAAGATGCTGGAACTTTTGCCCATTGGTTCAGGATATTTGGTTTTAGGCCCAAATACTCCCACTCTAGTTCCCTCATCAGTTCTTGACCCATCCGTGTACCACTACTCTTAGAATCGTTTTACTTGTATACATTCCTCAAACACGAGGTACAAAGGAGTCAGTTCCAATATCACTTCTATAGCTATTGTTGGACAAGTTCTCATGGTCCCTGTAATACATGGTAACCAATCCAGATGCGGTGTCACCCGCAACCTGTTTAGTTCGGTTTTTTGTTTTTGTTTATTTTTGTTTCTAGGTTTCATATCCCACGTGTAACGCGGGAAAGGGTCGTCCGCCACGCCAGAGCCCCGTATAATGTGGCAAGGCCAAAGTTACTCCCTGAGGTGGACCGAAATCAGAGAGGCTCCGTACAATAATACAGTCGATTATCCCTGACTGCAAACCGTATCCGATAAGCACGGGTTGCACGACTCTCTCGGATCAGGGGTGGCTATATATAAACTAACCAATACATGTTTTTGCGGCTATTTAAATGGCCGCACAGCATCGGGTCACAACAAGGGCTTATATTGTACAAGGCCAAATCAAGGCTAAAAATAACGGTTATCTCTTACTCCGTACTACCTTTCCGTAAACCTAACTTCTTCTGGATTAAATTTATAGTTGACTAGCTCGCAAACTCAACGATATCTCGTTATATCCAAATGAACCAAACATTCCCTTGCGGTTTTACGAGACCATCAATTTATTATTACAAGGTCCATTGGACTTGGACCAAACACCAAAAGAGTCTGCACAATCCCGCTGAGACACTGAGAGTGGTATTTTTCTGCACCAATTTACAGGTTGACCTCCAATTAATTTCGCGCCATTACACCAAACTACCACTCGCCTTCCTTCAGCAAAAATTTCAAAATTTCATTGAATCCTCAAGCCACCGACGCGACACCACATTGTTAGCTTACACTTCATCTTTAGGCATTAGGACCGGTTGATTTAAATAAATTAACATCTCAGCTTCGTCGTCGGGCTGTTAAAAAATTCAAATTCATCAATCACTGTGCCGGCGAAATTTAACCAAATTAATCAAATCTCAGGACATCCACTCCCCTTTTGTATGGTATGCTCTCATTTCTTTCCTATTCGAAAGGTACACCTTCATCATCTACCACCAGCACCACACACTCTTGCACTCAATCTTATGAAGACATCAAAGCATCCAGTTTTGGGTTCAATGAGTTCACCCGAGGAGTCGTGCCAAATGCTTGGCGCTTTCCGCGACATGAGAAGCACAGCATATAGCATTGCAGCGCTTTAATTTTCAAGGCAAGTGCAAATTTATGTTGTCTCATGATTCCACGTCTTTGATTTCAGAAGGCAGGGTGGGTTGTCTGGCTTGAGATGGAAATTACCCTGGATTAGCGGCTGTTGGTATAGGAAATGTCACAAACATTTTGCGGTTTGGGTAGTTTTAATGTTGAAAAATGAGAAAAATCCACAAAATGTTGGTAACACGATGCGGTGATTTATTTTTTTAGGAACGAGTGCTGGCGGAAAATCGTGGTAACAGGAGTCTCGCCCAGTAGCCAATGGGGGGCCTACATATTTATTTTCAGCCAGTATATCCATCCATATCGTTTTCTTAAGTGGTGAATGGTGATGCGACTGCTATGCAATCGATGGCGAGGAGACGTACTTTGAAGCAGTTCAGTCGTGCGAAAAGAGCCAACGGAAGAACAATGTCAAAGGCAGTGTTACCGCTTAGAGAAAAAAAATCCGCTATACCACAACGTAAAATCCGCTAGAAATATTAGTTTTTGCATCGCAAAATCCGCTAGAATTCGCTGAAAGTAAATATAAGTTCAAAATAATATTTAAAAGTCAATTATTATTGAAACAATCAACAAAAATTTAAAATTACAAATTGATTTTAAACTCAAAGACGTCTTATGATGTACAAATTCTTGCTGGTGGATAAGTTGAATACCTACATGTACCGGTACAAAAACAAATTCGTCGCGGCGTCGCCTACTAAAAATAAGTTATTTTTATATGCAACCAACTATAGGCAGTGGTAAATATTTTCAAACAGGTATGGACCTGCGACCTTTTTGAACATGGTTTGTAGTACTGGTAGTAAGAAATCGATAGAATTCACTAGATCGTATTTTAGCGACAACATTTTATTAAAAATCGTCGGGAGTCTTAAAAATCCGCTAGATTTAGGGACAAAATCGATAGTACGGCAACACTGGTCAAAGCAAAGGGCCCAAAAGCCGAGTTTGACTTCGAAAAAAAATGTCGCAATTAATTAATTTGTTTTATCAATTTGTTGTGCGATCCAAAGCAATTTTCTAAATTCGCTAAATATTTACCCCCGTATTAATAAACAAATGTGCACAAGTTAGTTAGCTAGTAGACATCAGATAGCATACAAAAATTTGACGTAACTTCTGAATAACAAGTTGATAACTTTTACGTAGCGTTTATTAATAAGGGGGTTAGTCTTTCTCATTCAAAGATTTTCACAAAATACTGGCTATTTATGAAGGTGCTTACATTTAACGAGTAGCGGTAATGTAAAAATTAAAATATTCTAGATTTTATTTGTTAAGGGCAGAGGCCTCTTTATTAATTGAAATTGAGTTTACAACTGACTCTTAAAACTAACATCAAACAACTTATCACCTATGTTCTACTGCCTACGTGCGCGAAAGTGGGATAAGGAATGCTGGATGTCTGATATGATGTAGACGTTTCGTCAGCATCATGCTGCTAAAGAATGTTCGGGTGCATGTGGAAATGAAGAGTTCTGTGTAAACGCATCGGGTGTCCGATGGTATGTCGGATGAGAATTTTTAATGTCAACCGTGTTAACTTACATACGTGAATCGCATTAAAGAAAAAAAGACAGTTCTCGGAGCTAGTATACGATAGATTATATACAATTACTAGTTGCAATGGGAGGGGATCTATCTCACACACGTAATGGCGGGAAGGATAATGTAAAAAAAAGAGATTTGGTTTTAAGTGTTCAATTAATAAATAAATAAAATACTAGAAACAAATTTCATATATTTTTTTTTTAAATTTCAAGCTCGAAAGCAGTTTTTTCTAATTCTATTTACAGAAACGAGTCGATTCAAGAACACTATATAAAAGGACAGATTTGTTGCTCTCAACTAATACACGTACTTGATTATAAGTGTTACCGTCGTTTTTTAATATGTATATATCATAATTTTTTCATTTTAAGTATTTTTTTGCCCATACTGGCTCAACGGAGATAGACCAACACCCTACCCCACCTCCCTTACCTCAATAATAATCCATTACTCATTTCGGCGCCTTAGTTATCGTACTTTCCTCCGGTTCTCTCATAGGTGATAACTTTTATTTAGCCCGGCCTTTGGAATTCAAAAACCCGACACCTACAGGGATTGTATACTGAATGTTCAAATTTGAGTAAATTTTAAAGCTGCTTCGATTAAATTCTTTACCAACTGTGCTCCTACTTTAAAGATAAGGACCTTGTAATCGCGATAATCTAAAATTCACTAACAAAAAATCCTAAAGGGCCACCTACTACCTACTACGCCAGGTTTGGTATTCTCTGCCTCCATGCCCGCATGCAGCCACTTAAGGAACATTTAGTCAATGATAAGCAGTGTACCACTACCAATGCTATAGTATAGTGGGTGGGTAGGTGTGTACTTCAATCAACAACAGTGCTTTCCAAGTGAAGTGTTTTTTTTTTCTAAACATTGAATATCCCTCCATGAATAAAATTTCATATCTACTCGAAGGACATCAAGGACAGGCTTCCTTTCGTTCATCTGTATTCCAGCAACACGAACACATTTGTTCACAGCACTTGCTGTCCCAAACTTTGATCTGTATCTTTAATAAATTCAAGTTGGGTTGAGTATGCCACACGTCTACATATCTTTGGTCCTTTGTCAGCGCTTATTTGACATTACATACATAGGAGATAGGACCCAAATAAAACAAACAATTATTGGAACAAAAACTGTGCCTTTATACGAGGACGTCAAAAGCGACACTGGCCAGTAAGTTATGATCAATTTGAACCCTTGACTTTGTGTGGCATTTTTTTTCCTTTTTCTCAAAGGTCTCTGGTAAGTAGTTAGGTAAGCCATTTTCATTTAGGCTTCCTTTATCGTGCTCGTGCCATCAACGATTCGAGTGTTTCGTGCGCTTGACTTAATTTTAAATTAGTGCGCGCCAATTTTGCCCGATCACGTATTTGCTGTGCGCTCTTTCACTAATTAAATTTTCCTTGCTAATTTATTGCCGCCATATCCTTGTCCGCGTAAACCTGACAAACGATAGGATGATATCTCTTCAAAAAGATACTGAGAAATGGAATGAAATTGGTTGCTTTTAAACTATACTTATCTCTTAATTGTCGTCAGGAGTTGGCATGCCTGTGCGTGAATTAATTTAATGAAGATGTATCTACAAGGCGCTCGCACAACATTAGCATTTTTTTGAGAATTCACAGATATTCTGGCGGAGTATTGATAGTTTTGGGGATAATTTCTGTGGCATCATAAGAAATTATGCTTTATACAAGAAATTTGATTGCTTTTATGAATTAATTTGGCAGAAAGCCAAGTGCGCTTGGATCTGATTATATCAGCGAAAACGGGTTCTGGAGCTAGAAGTTATGGATTTACATTTCATGGTAATGCGAATAATCAAGAACTATAGGAACGAGTTCGTTGGCTCAATTGATATATACGCTGTAACTATTACCATCAAATATTTAGACTTTTTAGTGTCTACCATTTGGTTTTACGAACCTGTCATCACATGAAATTTATTGTGAACTACACACAATTTAGAGGCGGAAATAAGAAATAAGTATTGTAAGGGATGAACGCTAACTTTTAGGTAATTTCTTGTAAATATTTTTTAGTTTTTTACTTTATCTTTAAAGTCTGCCACAATAGCTGACATTTATGGCAAATGTCGCCATCGTGAATATATATGTAAAACCAAAGCTGAACATTTAAAATAATTACCACGAATGTACGATATACGATTACACTTACACAACATATTTTTTTTTAGTTAAATATTTAGACAGCCTTAGTAGGTATGAACTTTTTTTAAGTTTTCGATTATATTTTAAATTATACAAGAATTCGAAATATGCTTTAATTTCTTCAAATGAGGGCAAATGTCAATTCTACCTCGACAGATAAACACATCAACAAGGCATATTTTTTTACCGTGGAAAGTCGGCGCGTGCGCTCATAGCAGTGTGAGATTTTTTACTTACTTAAACCACCTCCCACAAAATTGTTTCGTACTGCACCTAAGTTATGACTTATCGAGCTATTTTTTTTATCACGCTATACATGTTCGGCAGGCAACAATCCGGCGATAGTTCCTGTTTGGTTCGCAATTTAAAAGCGGTTGACAATTATCGGACCAAGTCGAAAAGTTTAGTTCGTTGTATACGCCACAGTAAATTTGTTTCATCGGGATTTTCACGCACCGAGTTATTTAAGTGTTTTAATAGTCGATTTACATGCTTTCGATCGCAATTTCTCTTTTTATCTTCAACAGTGGAAATTCCGAGGCCTCTATGGGGATCTTCATTTCTAATATACCAAGGTGCACAAACGAATGATCTTAACAATTTATTTTAAAAAGTTTGTATAATATTTATTTTTGTACCATACTTATATGCTAAATATACTAAAAGCTTGTTGTCGAGGTTAAAGTTGGAATATTTTCCGAGTAACTAATAAAGATTTCTATATTTATTTTTAAGTTCTTCGCATTTCTTTTTTACATGCGGTTGTCATTTCAACTTTGTGTCGAGAGACATTCCATTATTATAAATTCCGTATTTATAAATACGGGCAGGTTATTTGTTTGCTTTTATGTAAAATACACGTCGAACGATTTCGTTCCGGGAAGAGCGATCCTTCATGATATTTTTCATTTATTGACTCGGATAAGCGCGGCTTGTAATATTTTGTTTGTTTCTTTGCTTGTTGTACCAAATGCAAGTATACGTAGCAGTATCATCAGCAAAATTGGCTACCTTCTGTTTGCAGTATATCACATATAAATAAGAAGTACTGGAGTGACCCAAGGACCCAAGGAAAATTTGAGAGCAATAGTATGTGCCGCCACATTATTGTGCAAGTATGCATTTCAGATATACCAATTACAAATAATAAATTATGCTTAAGCTAAAATATCTTTTTTCCCACGACATAAAAAAACCTTTTTCCTAAACTGTGTTACAATATTTCGATTCAATAACTTCGAAATTAAAAGCATTAAAATCAACAAAAAAAAGTGTATTTTAATAAACAAAAGCAAGCTTGAAGTTACAAAATCTCTCTGAACAAAAGTGCAAAAAAAAACATTTAGTTCCTTTTTCTCTGATTATTATTATGACAATGATTATTATAAAAGGTATTTGGCACTGTGACTAAATTAAATTAGGAGTTCAATTTAATTTTTACAATTTTATACATTTTAAAAACTCTTAGACTGAACTTTGGTGTGAACACCGTGTAACTAATGGACACGAAATCTGCCGAACGCAGCCGCCCCCACTTAAAATTCAACCAAAAAATCTGCTCCCCATGGACATCAAATCCCAGCACAGGATTTTCTAAGTATGGTTGCAGCAGCAATGGCTCTCCTTTCATTTATACAGGCACGAACAACAGACACAACGACAGAATTTTGCTTTATAATATATTTTTTATTTTTTTAGATTAGAGAGTTGAGATATTCTGTATTTGAAAGTGCTTAACAGTATAAGATACAATTCTGTGGGTGGGGAGACCTTAGAAAAAACAATTTTTAAATACAGGATTAAAAGCGAGGTAAATATATGGAAATTATATTAACAAAGGTGTAAAAACGACGATTAAAGACAGAAACAAAAATTAAAATTGAAAATTAAACCAGAATATCAGTAACTAAACCAAAAAATCGGCAATAAATGATTCTAAATTACCGTAGTTAAAGTTAAAGAGCCAGCGTTTTACAGTTTCAATAAACAATCCAGATATTGATATGATATGATCGAACTGAATACAAAGTAAGGAATGGTCAGTTAACCTCAAGTCATGTATTGCTGTTTTACTATTCTTAGAGTAGGCTACTTAATTCAATATTCGCGATATATTAGGAAAAGAAGTTCAAAAAGAGTTTAAAAATTGAAATTTCGAGTTCCAAAGTCACAGTCACAGTCACAGTCACAGTCAATTTATTAACAATGCACACCATTAGAACTCAGGACACAAATCAGCTTAGGTATAGGTAAAAAGAATCGTTCTTAAACTAAAAGTGGAAATGCGAATACAACTTGTTTGTACAAATCAATTAAGCTCCGTGTAAATGAACTATCAGAACTTGGGAATATTCGTCGGTTTGCATGTAGTAAAATTAATAGGCTTTAATGCATAATTCTGACTACTGAGTGGTACGCTGATTGTGACAGGAGGTGGATCTATGATGCATGGTAAAAATTTAAGAGTAAAGTAGGAACTTTGCAATTTTTATAAACAAAAAAGAAAATAAACTTTAAACTAAGTCAGAGTAATATATATACCAAATTTAGTTAACAAAATTTTCAATATTTCGAATTAAAGATACATAACTAAATACATAGTTGGACACATACCAGTGATCCATGCATCTATCTGACTCAGTTTTTAGCCGGTAGGAATATTGATGCCTCATGCAAGATCTCTGTTGCGCTAAATTTTTATTTAGGTATTTAAGGACTATTTACATAAAAGCTAATTGCAAACAAATCAAATAAATTGTATTTATGAATTTCTATTTGTTCTACTACAAAAGCATTACATTTTACTAACCGCACATTTAATCTAAACGAAGCAGAGCCTCAATAGATTTAAATAGCTGTACCTATTTACAAATAAATTTCTCTACACCAAAGACAAATGCTCGCTAAATTATTAAACATCATATAGATGGGACAAAAACCATTTGTTTATGGAAGTAATTAGTAAACGTAATTTTTACAATTTTCGAATTTAAAACTCACATCCCAGTATTTGAATCGTTTCAAAACAATGGATATTAGAAAAATTGAAGAATATTATCATTTGCAGCTTAAAGTTTACAATAATATAAAGGGTTTTTTAATAGGGACGCTACAAAAGTAGAGCAACAGGGACAGCAAACGACGCCGAATTTCTTGCCGCTCTTTTGACATTTCTCTTCAGTAAGGTTTACCATTTTATGATGGAAAGATATACGAGCCAACCACGAGTCGAAATTATTAAAATTTTTTACCGAAATTCGGAGTCAGTGGCCTCAACGTTAAGAGCGCTACGTCCAATTTATGGTCGTCATAATCGTCCTAGCAGATCAACAATTGAGCGTCTAGTGGAAAAATTTGAATCCACAGGCACAGTAAAAAATGTTCTCGTGCCAGTGAGACAAAGAAGTGCCCGTAGTGTTGAGAATATTGCTGCCGCTGAGGCTTCAGTTGAAGAAAGCCCAAATGTGTCTCCCACACGTCGTTCTCAAGCGTTGGGCATCTCTGTGACGTCGTTGTGGCGAATTTTGCGAAAATATCTTGCCCTACATCCTGACAAGATTAAATTGACGCAAGAACTGAAGCCGCTTGACCACCAGAAGCGTCGTATGTTCGTGAATTGGGCTGAGCAACAACTTGAAAATGATTCGGATTTTCATCGAAAAATCATCTTCAGCGATGAGGCTCATTTCTGTCTGAATGACTTTGTCAATAAACAAAATATGCGGTATTGATCAGGCAGCAATCCACACGTACTCCATGAGTCATCATTGCATCCTGAAAAAATTTCGGTTTGGTGTGGTTTATGGGCCGGCGGCGTCATTGGGCCGTACTTCTTCCGAGATGACCGTTCAAAGATAACCGAATATTTTTGGCCGCAATTGGATGACATGGACTTGGAGGACATTTGGTTCCAACAGGACGGCGCCACAAGCCACACCGCGAATGTCACAATCAATTTATTGGAAACCAAGTTTGGAGAACGTGTTATCTTACGAAATGGTTCAGTCGCTTGGCCGCCTCGGTCGTGCGATTTGACGCCGTTAGACTATTTCCTGTGGGGCTACGTCAAGTCTATGGTCTATGCCAACAAGTCGGCGACGATTGATGAACTTCGTACGAATATAGATTGTGAAATTGCAGCAGTATCGGCCGATTTATGCTTGAATTTATGCATGCCCGTGGTGGCCACGCAAAAAAATCGAGTTCCATACATAATGGCATCGAACGTACTTTCAGAGGAATAAAGAATTTCATTGATATCCAAAACCGTTTTTGTTGCTTGCTCCATCTTTCATTGGCCGCCTTTTGTATTTTGTTCACAATCGTCTTTCTGAGATTACAAGGGAAGATCACTTGTATATCCGTATTATAAATACCTACCTTGTCATTAGCCTATCTATATGAAGTTAAGATTTTAGCGTGCGAACAAAATACTGCTTTGCTAACCTGCCCCCGCTAAATTTTATCTATGTAGGAATTTTTTTGTACGGGAGATAAAATTTAGCTAAGGATTCTGGGCATTCTGGCTTTAAAATTCCCATGCTTCTGTGACCAAAATAAGTTTTCGTGTCAATGTAATGTCGGAATATACAAATATTCGCTTGTTCGTATATTCACAATTTGCTATTATATGAATATTCCTTTACACCGTGTCTCCATGAGCAATATTTCATAGCTTTATATGTGTCAATTTTTATAGAAAGAAAGAACGATAGAACTCTATCTCATTCGTTCAAATGTCGCCGAGAAAAGCAAGTCGTTGTATTCTCGCATTAGATGCCTTCATACTTCGTCTATTCGTCACTCAGCCATTGCGGAATAATAATCCAAGTGTCAAAGTTCACAGAAATGACAGCCCATAACATATTATCCAATAGCATGCTATTACCTGAGCAGTGAGCAATACATTTATAGCATGAATTTTTTTTATAGCATGCTATTTGTGGCCTCCATAGACAGTTTTTATACCATGATATATTGCATGCTATAAAATATTGCTCGTGGAGACACCGAGTTAGATCCAGTGGGTATTTCAGTATTTCGTTCTCCAAGAGCGTCGTATAATAGTGGGCCTTTCTAAGAACCGTTTTTAACCTGCACACTATATATTTTGTAGATCACAAGATGAAATTTTGTATATTGAAAATTTCGCCGTTGTGAGTTAGAAAAATTTAGACTGGACACTTAAAAAGATTTTAAGTATCGCGGAGTGTCTTTTCTAGACTCTGAGGTAAACAAAAGTATCAATGTGGCTGTTGGTAGTCTGAGGACCGAACGGGCCACCAAAAAAAGATATGGACATATACGTTTTTAATTTTGGGATAACTCTCTATCTTTTTCAAAAAAAAAAAATAATAACTAAGAGCGATCGAACTTACGCTTCACACATTGGTATGACTCTAATGCAATCCACTGTAAATAAAACTGCAATTGGCTTGCAAAATAAATCACGCACTCTACGAAATGACCATAAGTGCAGTCTTTACATTCAACTGAAGGTTAAGTGAATTGCTCCAACCCGTCGCCGTCAGAGAAAGAAATGCCTTGCATGCTAATTGAGAAAAGTTTCGGACAGTCGGTTCACTCTGAATGCCAATTCGTATAAATACACGCACCTGAAAACCGGTACAGCATATTCCATTCTACCGCCTTCCTAGGAGTAAGCAACAGCAAACCCTCTCAAAATGTTCAAATTCGTAAGTATACCTCAGAGACATACGAGTCCTCAAAAAAGCTAATCACAATTTTTATACTTTTAGACAATTGTCCTTATGGCTGCCTTCGCTTGTGCCGCTGCCAAGCCCGGAGTGCTAGCTCCACTCGCCTACTCGTCCCCTTTGGTTGCTGCTGCTCCTGGGTTAGTTACTGCCACTAGCAGCCAAGTGATTGCAAGGAATTATAATGGAATTGCCGCCGCTCCAGTATTTGCTGCTGCTCCAGTCGCCAAATACGTAGCCGCACCAGTCGCTGCCCCACTAGCCCTTGCTCCATCAGCTACATATGCCACCCAATTTGCTGCAGCTCCATATGCTGTAGCTCCAGCTGCCTACGCTGCTCCATTGCGGTATGCTGCCTCTTACACCTATGCCCCCGCACCACTGGCCGCTAGATACGTGTCGTCACCACTAGGATATACATCTCCTCTAAGCTATGCTGCCCCAGCACAATACCTCATCTGAACCAAAGACTGAGAATAAAGTGTTTTTGAACAACAAAAACTCTGTGTGTATAACTACTCATTAAAATTCCAGAGGCTGACAGTTTCAATGTCAACCCAACATGACACATACAACGGTGTACTCATGATTTAAGGTTTGTTTACATTGATGAGCAAAGGGGGAATTGCACAACTCGTATCGATATGTTGCGCCGATTTCGGAGACCAATTGACATTCAGGCGGCGAACGGTAACCGATAGGTAATAAATTTGTCGGGCGTAAAGTAAGGCCAACGCAGCCAATTGGAGCGCAATGTCCACAGCTACAGCCCTATAGCTACTGTGTGCGGTAGCGCTACGTATGCGGTGCGTAGGTTGTGCGAACTAAAATGCGAGTTGAATACGCAAGTAGTTGGTCTGTGATGATGGGTCATTGGGATTTGGTCAAATAATTCGCTGCAGTGATGGGTGGATGACACTGTATGTGCTCTGTGCTTTGCACTTTTTTTCGGAACCGAGTTTTGCGATGAAAATTTGATTTATTTTCGTGTGTTTTGATTCCTGCCATGTAAACGTAGGGGTGCTACGTGCGGGAGGGTTAACTTGTGAGATTAGCTAATGAATTTAATTGGTGCGACGTGGCACGTGGAATTAAGTGAGGGGACTGTGAAATTAATTTATTTCTTTGGTGCTCCCTGCTTAGTATCCGATTCTTGGGATTTGAACTTAGTCAGGAAATTGTGTTTTTGTTTCGACATCGCCATCACTGTTTGGTGATGTGGTTCTCAAAATTGCATGCAATTTTTGTTCAACCGCAAGTCTTTTCAAGTCATTCATCATATTTACTACCTTCTCTTTCTCCTGGAAATGCAACGACTACGGATTTTAACTTGGTGCAATAACGATTTTTTTTTTAACATATAAATTTCAAATTGTTAAATGAAACTCTGCTTTGCAACAGCAAACGGCAACAAACATAATCGGGCTGTCTAAACTGCTCTTCCGTAAGTAACCGCTTCCACACCTCTGGCTAAAGTCGAAAGCCGACAGATTTACTTAACTTATTAACTAAACTTCTATTCTGTGGCTAGTCTGTGGTTAAGCGGAGCTGACAATAGCCCCAACATAAACGATAGAATGTCTTTTTCATACAAATCTGCGAGAAAATATGTTCCAAAACAGCACAAGCGATACTGTTTTCCAGCGGATTATAAAGGAAACACATCCTGCCTTCAAGTTCAATTTCCATACCTAGTAACTTAAACAAATAAGCGACATTTTCTTAAAAAAAAATCGTTTCAATTGAAACAAAACCGACATCTTATCCGAATAGATTTATTTCCATAGTAACGTGTAAACCAAAGAGCGTCATCTTTTCAAAAGATGCAAAGCTACAAAGAGTGATTTTAAATTAATTCTGTAATGTGTATTATTGAAAAAGAACACGAAAACAATAATAGGTTTCTTAAATTTATTAGCCCATAAACAAAAAAATAAAGACTACGCATACTCGTATCTTCCATGTATCGTTGAATTGAATTGAAATTCGCGCCGTAGTCAATTGTACGGACCTATTTTTTTTTTAACTTCATCCCACCATGCGAGTTGTTTAATTTTTTTTAATGTGCTTTAAAGATTCAATACTAAGACTTTATAGTGAACAACTAGCTATGCAAAGATAATAATTAAATAAATAAATTTATTACATTCGAGACAATATGCAAAGTTTATATGTACATACATATTTCAAAGCTTACACACCTACACGGAAAGAATTGAAAATAACCAATTGCAAAATTTGAGTTGCAAATTACGAATTATATGTTTTTCGCAAAACACAACGGTTTTTATTGCATTGATACAAAAATTCGTAGTTTGGCGCAATTTACCACTTCAATGGGTTAATTTCTCAAACACCACTTCACAATCTCAAATTGCAAAAAATATTTGGTGATCTTATAATAATTTAACACAATATGAAAATAACACTCCTCATGAATCGTAAATTGCAAAATATGAACTGCAAATTGATAAAAATAAGTTTAATTTGTATATTGCAACTAATGAAGTAGTAAATCAACACTATTGAGTTGCAATTCAAGAGAAAATGGTTGTAATTTTCCAAGGGAGAAAATCGTAATTTACAACAACAGGGAAGTGGTAATTTACGAATTGTTTTTGCAACTCACAATCCATAGTCATATCAAATTGATTACTAATAATAAAACTGATTACTAATAATAAAAAGCATATACAGTAGAATCCGTTTAGTACGACTTCGTTTATAACGACGAACCGTTTTAAGCGACGTAAACACAACAACTTGTTAGGTTTGCATACTAATTCCTATGAATGAACATCCGTTTAGAGCGACTCCGGTTTGGGCGACCAACCGCTTTAAACGACCTAATTTTCCAATAAATCGTTCGGTTACAGCGACGAGTGGTTGTTGTTTAAAAAATATAAAGCAATCGTAGTATGCCACTCTTTGAATTTTCTCTATGCAATAGCAGCAGGTAGCACAATTAGCGCGACAGGCGACAGTTTTTACGCAACAGAGTTACGCGACGGTGCAGTTTTTATGTACATACATATGTATGTATTTAATTACATATATTAAAATATTGCTTTTGTTGTAATTGGCATGTACTAATAGCTATTCTTCTGGTGGTGAGGTTTTCCGGTAAAGAAACCAGGGGTAGTTCGAAAGGGACTGCCCAAGATCGTTATACGTGGTGAAGAACCACACCCTGCACGAGGTGCCACTGCTTTAAACGAAATATAACGGATCTAGAGGGGAATAACTCGATAAAACCCATAATCCCGGGTGAACAACCGCGCCTATGGGATGTATGGCACAATGTTATGTGTCTTTTAGCGGTGAACTCTAGATACCTGGGGACCTCTAGTTTCAATCCAATTCCCCTTTTCTGTATACAGGGGGTGAGTACAGAATGACCTCCTCTTCCCCCTTACTCGTGGGAACAAAATAGACAAAATAACTAAAACAAACAAAGGGACTGGTGTAAATGAATCGGGCACCAAGAACTTCGGAAACACCGATTCTCAGACAAACATGACGGAGGAGGAAGAAAACCTCTTACTTCAAGAACCGTCAACGAACAAGGCCATTTCGGTTGAGGGAAGCGAGGGAACGGTTGACCTCAGACTTGAGAAACTGTTTCTCGAGGACGAGGACAATCAGTCAATCGCCAGCTCATCCAAACTCTCTATATCGTCTTCAATGTCAATTAGGAAAAGGGTTATCAACTGCAAAATGACTTCTTGGAGAGTCAATCTTTGGAGTGCGATGAGCCCTGTGCTAGCACCACTCTAAAGGCTGAGTCTCCTGGAGCCTTGAGCGAGGGAGCTCTTATGCGACCACCCGTGCCTGTGATATGCCTTAGCCTATCGGGGCGCGGGCCCGTTGCATCTGACCCCGCAAAATTAGAAGCCGACAAAGAGGACATAAATGTTTCACCGGGAGAGGCTGACTCGACCCTGGACAGTGCAGTTACTGTTGTCGGTAAGCCGGAGGAGCCAATAGGCACCGGATGTTTGGACCAAACCGAAGTCCCTGCTGTCATTGTGGCGAACCCGGCGGAAAGCAACAAGCTGTCCAACATAACAGAATACAACCCCAAAATGCGTAAGAATGCACGCCGACTGCTCAATAGGTTTAGGAGCCGTGACCCCAATTCCCTTACGGATAGGGAAACAGCTCAGCTAGCTAGGGCTCGGGAGACCATGAAGTCGACCGAAGGTGCATGGCGCAGCAGCCAGCAAGTTAGGGGAAAGAACCCACTGGGAAAAGGGAAGTTGACTGGACCAAGGGAGGAATGCCGACTGCCTTCCGCCTTGAGTAGGTCAAATCCCGGAAAACCAGTTGTCAATTCGGCTAAGGATTCGTCCAAGGCTGAGCAGACACCTGGCTGTTCCAAGTGGGTTCTGCCTGCTGATAGGTTAGGGCTTAGGAAACCTAGGGCGCTTGCCTCTGGAGGAGCTGGTATGAGATTGGTCGCAGCGAGGACGAAATGCCGATTGCCTTTCACCTCGACTGCGGCCGAGCTCGGGCCGCCTAGAGCTGTCACAGATAAGGATTCGTCTAAATCTGAGAACGCTCCTGGAGTCTCCAAGAGAGGTAGGCATGACGACACAATCTCCCCGGTTGTAGGTAGGCAGGCGAAAAAACCGAAGTTCTCAGATAAGGTGAAAGAAAGTCTCCGTGTCGCTATTATCGACCTTGGAAATCCAAATCGGAAACTGACCGGTAGCCAATGGGAACTGTTGGAACAACGCATTCTCGATGGTGTCAATGACGCAATTGTGAAGGCGGATGGCAAGCTTCCACTGTTTGGACAGATAACCACCTTTAAAGGGTTTAAGGTTATGGAATGCGACGATGATGAAACGTTGGCTTGGTTAAGGAACTTCGTCCTTAACACCGTTGCTCCTTGGCCTAATGCCGACTTGCGTGTGGTGAATAGGAAGGAGATCCTTGACATCACAAGACCAAAAGGCCGAATACTATTTCGAGGACCGTATATACCCGCGGAAAGGATTGAACGCTACTTGCAGTTCCTTAATCCGGAACTTCAAAGCAGGGAGTGGAAAGTCCTAGAAACGGGTGAATATAAAGACAATGGCATGGACGTCACCATACTCCTTAGCCACAAATCGCTGCCACTACTGCGTAAGCGCGATTTTAAAGTCCGCATTGGCATAACGCGATGTAAGCTTAGGCTTATAGCAGCAAACCCTAAGGAGGAGAGAGAGGTGGAAGCTGCTCGTGATGAAGATAGTACAGCTAAATCTTCATCACAGTAAGGCGGCCAGCGCCAATCTTGTTCTCCTTATGGAGTCCAAGAAAATAGACATCGCCCTAATACAGGAACCCTGGACCTTCCGGGGAAGTATAAGAGGGCTGAACCATAAAGACCTGCTTATCTACAGCAGTACACCAGACAATGGTAAGTCTAGAACATGCATTGTTGCTAGAAAACAGATTAAACTTTTTCTCCTACCTAGCCTCAGCGATACCGACCAAACAGTGGTGAAATGGGAAAGGGAAGGGAAGACATCGCTGATACTGGCGGCTATATACATGCCATACGAGGCCAGTAGCCCACCTTCCGTAATAACAGAATCCCTGATTAGTGCGGCAGAACGGGGGAAATGGGACGTAGTTATGGGCTGTGATGCCAACTCCCATCATACACTTTGGGGTAGTTCTGACATCAATGACCGAGGTGAGTCCGTCTTAGAATTTATTATCAAAAACAACTTACTTATAGCCAATGTAGGAAATGAACCAACATTTATAGTAAGGAACAGACGTGAGGTTTTAGATATTACTCTCCTTAGTAATTCACAAACCCTTACTGTGAGGGATTGGAAAGTTTCCACAGAACCATCCTTCTCAGACCATAGATTAATAGAATTCCACATTGATGAGAAAACTCCCACATTAGGTAAATTTAGGAATCCTAGATTGACCAGCTGGGAAACCTTCTTATCAGAAGTAGGGAAATATGACCACAAATTAAAACTGCAAAAAATAGACACGCCAGAAGAAATCGAGGCAACATCGAAAATGTTGAATGATATTCTGAGCAAGGCGTATGAAAAAGCCTGTCCCTTACGGACAATAAAGAATAGGAAATCCCCACCATGGTGGTCGAAGGATCTCGCTGATATAAGAAAAAGAACTAGAGCTCTTTTTGATTTGGCCAGGGCCACAAATTCCCAGACTGACTGGGACGCATACAAAGTCGGCCAGAGGAAATTTAAGAAGGCTATAACCAGTGCTAAACGCGCAACATGGCGTTCGTTCTGTAGTGATATTGAATCAACCACAGAATCAGCCAGACTTAGGAAAATCCTATGCAGAGAATCTGCGGTCCCAGGTTATCTCAAAGACAACAATGGGACTTGGACACAATCCAGCGAAGAGACTCTCAGGCTATTACTACAAACTCATTTTCCGGGTTCTACCACGAACCTAACGAACCAGTCAAGAGATAATAGCGTAACGACGGCAATTCCTGGAGTACTCATAACTGAAGAAAAACTAATCTGGGCTATCGATTCATTCTCACCGTTCAAATCCCTTGGATGCGACGGGATTTTTCCAATCATGCTCCAGAAGGCTAAGACGACCATTATACCGATCCTTAAAAGAATTTTTATTCGCAGTTTAGAATGTTGCTATATTCCCAGAGCCTGGCGAGAAGTCAAGGTTGTCTTCATTCCGAAGGCAGGGAAATCCAGCCATACCACTGCCAAAGACTTCAGGCCTATAAGTCTGACATCGTTTATTCTTAAAACCTTTGAAAAACTAATAAACGTCTTCATACGTGATCGGCTAGATGACAATGTGTTATCCACGGCTCAACATGCTTACTCGAAGGGCAAAGGGGTGGAAACTGCATTGCATGACGTCGTAAGTACCATTGAGAAGTCACTATATGACAAAGAATATGCATTAGCTGCGTTCCTAGACATTGAAGGAGCCTTCAATAATGTCAAAATCTGCGCAGTAAAAAGAGCACTTCAGAACTCGAATGTGGATCAATCTCTCACTAATGTGATCTTGAGCTTGCTCAGTGAAAGGAACATCAACGCGAAATTAGGTGACACTGACCTCCGAGTAACTGCTTCGAGAGGCACCCCACAAGGAGGAGTCATCTCCCCCTTACTCTGGGTTCTTGTCATTAACGAGATACTTATGAAATTCAACAACATGGGAGTCAAAGTAACTGCATATGCAGATGATGTAGTTATACTCACAAGGGGTAAGTTTCTACCTACCATTAGCGACCTGTTAGGAAACTCACTTAGGGTGTTAAGTACGTGGACAAAGCAATGCGGTCTTGGGGTCAATCCGCAGAAAACCGAGCTTGTCTTGTTCACGAATAAAAGAATAATTCCACAATTCGAGCCACCAACTCTGGAGGGGGTACCCCTTAGGATGGCAGATAGTGCGAGGTATCTGGGAATTATCCTTGACAGGAAACTTAATTGGAAGCTGAATGTCAACGAAAGAATCAAGAAAGCAGCGAACGCTTTCTACGCATGCAATCGCATCTTTGGTAGAAGTTGGGGACCAAACCCCAAAATCATCCTTTGGATGTACACTGCGATCGTGCGACCAATTCTGACGTATGGCAGTGTAGTCTGGTGGCAAGCCGCCAGCAAAGCGACCAATCTTAAGTCAATGACCAAAATTCAAAGAACAGCTTGTATAGGATCAACCAGCGCAATGAGAACCACACCTACAGCTGGACTAGAGGCAATTCTTAACCTGACACCTCTAGACCTATACATGGAAGAATCTGCTGCTAAAAGTGCCTTAAGGATCAGTCAAACTAACGTTTGGAAGCCTTGTAATTTTGGGCATGCACAGATATTGGGCAAATACGTAGGGAACGTTGTCACTTCTGACTATATGTCTCCCCATCTGGACTTTGACAGACCATTCACCTGCTCCTTCCCGAGTAGGGAAGAATGGAATACAAATGAACCCACAAAAAGTAAATCAATATCCATCTACACAGATGGCTCAAAGATGGACTGTGGAACCGGTGCCGGCATATTCTCTGAGGAATTAAATATACATTGCTCCATCAGACTACCTGATAGCAGTAGTGTCTTCCAGGCTGAGGTTTTGGCTATCGCTGAAGCGGCCCGTAAGGCGTCAATGTTGGCAATACCCCGTACCGATATTACCATCTTCATTGACAGCCAAGCGGCTATAAAAGCAGTTTCTGCTAATGAAATAAAATCCAAACTAGTTCACTGCTGCCGCGAAGAGCTCAAGGTTCTTTGCTCGCAGCATACCACAAATCTCTGCTGGGTCCCTGGACACAGAGACAAAACCGGCAATGAGATGGCGGATGAACTGGCGAGAAAGGGGTCCGTAATGGATCTCGACAGAGCACTTCAGTCAATCAAGCCCCCACTTTGCAATCTCAGAGAGCGAGTGGAGAACAAAATTCGAATGAAAACCAACAACAGGTGGAAAGAACTCACTACCTGTGAAATATCACGGAAGCTTTGGCCAGAATATAATAGAAGCCGGACCAACAGACTACTACAGTTTGACAGGTCATCGCTATCTAAGTTAGTAGGGGCTCTAACTGGTCATAACTTCCTAAGAAACCACGCAATGAAACTAAATCTCAAAGATGACTATATATGTAGAGGCTGTGGAGACGAGGAGGTCCACGAGGACACACCTCACTTCCTCTGTCACTGCCCGAGTCTGTGTCACTTGAGGAACAGAACACTTGGAAGCTACTTCTTCCATGACCTACAAGAACTCTCTGATATCTCACTGTCTGATCTTTGCAGGTTTTTGAGGACATCGGGATGGCTGGACGGTATCTATTAGTCGCGAGGAGGGGGGTTGAGAAACGCCGATCCAACACCAACGGTTGACCCCAACAAGGGCATCACAAAGGGTCCACGAGGACCTAAGTGGGGTAGCGCAGGGTTCTCCCTGCTCTGCCCACCCGTTTCACCTAACCTAACCTAACCTAACCTATAGCTATTCTGAGTGAAATTAAAAGACAAATGTTTCTGATTTAAAGGTTTAATTGGTTTTCATTGACGTTACTTCCTTACATACAGATATGTTAATATTTACATATACAATTTTCAGTTGGTTTTGTGCGTCGTCCGGTTAGAGCGACTTAATGTCGCCGGTCCCTTGACCGTCGCTATATCCGGATTCCACTGTACATATATATCATAGACAAACCATACTGAGACCCCCAACTCACAATCCTCTTGCCGCTGGCCCCCTCGGTTTTTTTTTCAAATTCGCCATTTTGTATTCCTATCGGTGTTCTGTCAATTGGGAATCCGTGTGACATGCAAAAACATACAAAAAATACAAAAATAAATGCTGCCAACCTCGGCAACCGTGGGGAAATGTGAAAGAGTTCGGGAATTCCACATTTGAGCATAACTGAATGGCATTGGTTAGTAATTTTTTGAAGGTGAATAATTTGATTTGTGTTGTTTATAAAACTATCTAAAGGAGATGTTTTGCATACTGGAAATATATTAGAACAAATATGGTTGTGTATTTCCCTCTTTTGGATATAATTAATTTAGATTTCGTGTGTAATTTTTTCTTAAATAATAAAGAAAATTTGCTCAAAATGTTTTTATTTTCCCTCAACCAACCTACATTCTTAATTTTTCGTAAATATTTTAAGCAAATGTACACTTTTTCCTAAAAAAAAATATTATTCACACGTAACGAACAATTTCAAATTTAACGGAAAAAATTCTATGAACGCTGCAAGTCACTTTGCCCAAAGCGGAAGTGGCAGATGCAAGGTGCGAGTGTATTTGTGAGCCGGAATTTCTGAAGTTACGTGACATTTGTCAATACGAATTTCTATGTAACAATACAAGCGCACTTAGCATTTGCCACCCCATAGAAATATAGCTTGTAGGCTAAGTAACAGGAAATCGGCCGAAGTTGGTGGTCTCAGTATTGTCTCTGATATATATTTATAAGACCACCAACTTCGGCCGATTTTCAGTTACTTCCTCACAAGCTAAATTTTTACTGGGTGGCAGGTGCGTTAGTATTGTTACATTGAATTTCGTATTCACAAATGTCACGTAATTCAAAAATTCCGGCTCACCAACACACTCGCAAGTTGCATATATGCCACTTCCGCTGTGGACAAAGTTGCTTGCTTGCTTCTAGAATTTCATACGTTAAATTTGAAATTATTTATATGCGTGTGAATAGTATTTTTTAAGTAATAAGTGTACATTTTCTTGAAATCTTTAAGAAAAATTTTCAATGCAGAATGGTTATAAAAACATTTTAACCAAACATTTATCAGTAATATAAGAAAAATGTACACATGAAATCGAGCTTAATGATATCGAAAAGAGGTAAATACATAATCATGTTTGTCCTAATATGTTTCTTATATGTAAAATCTCCTGTACCTACCTAAACCAAACATATCAAAATATTCACCTTTTAACAATATATAATAACTAACCAATGGCATTTAGTAACATAAAAAATAAAAAAGTGGTTTTCCCGAACTATATGACATTTCCGCAAGGTTGGTAGCATTTTTGTTTTTTGTATGTTTTTGCATGTCACACGGATTCTAATTGCCATTTCACTAATAGGAAAACAAAATGGCGGAATTTGAAAATAATTTGAGGGAGCCAGCAGCAAGAGGATTGCGAGTTGGGGATCTCAGTATGATTTGTCTATGATGAAAAGTATTGATTCTCGACTTTTGAGGGTCAATATCTTCACTTCGTACAATTTCTAAAATTGCGAGTAAAAAGTCGTGAACTAGTTAATCCTTAGCTAAGCTCTAAAACTTAACAAACTTTCGTGATTCAGAGCTTTTTTTTTTGATTGGATCCTAACTTTCCGTATACCTAAAAAGGTCAAGAAAGCCCTCATTTGTAAGTACGTGCATGGAACTTTGAGAAAAATCAATTCATGTAGTATTTTATTTTCTTTCGCCTTTTATATTGGATTTTCTTTTTCCGGATATACACATATGGAGCCGGTTGCGCCCATCGTCAGTATCAAATAAGAAGAACAAGAAACCAAGTAGGAAACATAAACGATTTTATATGGCTGTAAGGTAGTATAATTATGCTAAACAATAACTGAAAAGTTTATAATGAAGTGCGAAAAACGGGATAAAAGCCATGTGGAATTGAAAATAGATGTTTATCAAATGTATTTGGTAGAATCTGGGAAGTAAACGTAATGAGAATCGTTCGCTTTTTAACAATATTTGAACAAAACACTACCCTGTACATTATAAACCGGCTATATCCCATATATCCCATCTGTGAAAGGGTGAGCTTCGCGAAACAGTCTATGCAGCGACTTGCTATATTGAATTATCCCCGAAACTAGCTCATTCATGAACACAGTTATAACCGATGCAACAGCAATATCCATTTTTTTTTTCAAATAAACAGAACCTGTGGACAGTTAATTTTTATAGGTGATAAATGAAGTTCGAAATATTTTAAGTCTGATCGTGTTTGTTACCCCTTTGGAAAATGTTATGTTAACGATTTTTGAATTTTTAACTCTTTCTTCCTAAATTACAACTGCTTCTTCATCCCGTAGCCTCTAATTAAAAATGTAAAACAGGAAAGCTATAAAATCCCGCTCGCAGTTAATCAGTTAAATGGCAACCCTGCAATGTTGCCAGTTGCTTTTTCTGTGTGCAAACATATATAAAGTTACCTACTTGCTCTCATGCGTAATTGAGTAGTCAGTTCTGTCTAAAAACATTTCGAGAAAATAGTATGGCATATTGAAAGTTAAGCTAGCAAACAAAATTTATTTTCATAATAAGCGTGCAATTTTACAATTCATTCAAAAATCCGCCAAAAACAATCAATTGTCATCAAAGCCGTTGGAAATGCTTTCGGGAATATTAAATTTTATAAAGCCTGTGGGGTGGGTATAAAAAAGTACCGTTAGTTATGAATTTTGAATTAACAAATCGCATGGATGATTTCAGAATAACTCGTCGGCTTTGCTTGTTGGGGTGGCCGAAATCAGAAACGGTAGCGATGGACACACCATGCCTTTCACTTGATCTTTTGGCCTACCGCCTTGCCAATTCGTTTAATAAATGGTTGCATCAAAAATGCAAACTCCGCTTTCAAATTTAGCTTAATATCCATATCAGACTTGATGCATAAATATTTCACAAACTTAGTCATTAATGTGTTCACCCCAACACCCGTCACACCACTAAATACGACGCTAATGAGGCACGGCCTACGAAGCACGCACATCGCACTCTTTCACTTAATAGCAACTGGGTTCCTGTTCTACGTCAACACAAAATCCACCACACCCGCACCTACCTAATGGACGCAGCCCGCAGCATTAAAATTCCCGGTAAGAACCTTTAATCTTCTTAATTCTCAATCCCACCTACACAACACGCCAAAGCCGAAAAGCTTTCTATAGGAAAGTGTGCATGCTGATGGTGACTGGTTAAAGGCGTCACTCCTCCACCTCCCCACGTCTTGGTTCATTTCTCTGGCACGGTGTTTTATTTTCCACGCTACCAAAACTCGGATCAAAATGGATTAAATTTCACGTTTCATGAATCCTGGGAACATTTCCTTAAAAGCTTTTAAACGGCCTCCTGATGCTCACATCAAATGGTACCAAGGAGAGTCCCACGCGGTAGTGGCGGCCGGCGAGGCAATGACGCCGTTCACTGTTGACATAGTCGGGTCTTGGTGAATGGTGGCTAAGTACCTGATGCCGAAAACTGTCAACCGGAACCTTGCAATGCGACACCGCAATAATGCCAAAGCACTTTTGGCCATTGTTCCGCTAATTGCATTTTAATGTTTTACCGTCTAACAGGGCACCTGTGGTAGGCAAGGACGCCGCATGCTTTTGAGTGAAAAAACATAAATGGATTGCTTAGCGTCACTTTATTTTCATAATATCGCACAATAATGCATTTGAAGGTAGAAAACGACCTAACCTAACGACTTACGGTATACACACCTCTAGCTGTGAACTGCACTGCCTGATGATTTCTCCTTACCAATAGGTGGTGGCTGATGGGTATCGCAACACAGTCGGTCCGTACACACCCCAAGGATTCGTGTATCCATAACCGTAGCCATATCTGTAAAACGGCGAATACGGGTAGTATCCGCTTGAATATGTCGGTATATATGTGGGCGTAACAACTGGATAGAAGCGCGGCGCTGGTGTAGCTAGTGGTGGCAATAAGCCCACTGTTGGCGTTACGATTCCATTGTAGGTCCTTGCTATGAATTGATCGCTATGAGCAGTTACAATCCCCGGACCGAGGACAGGCACAATTCCAGACGGCTTGGCCGCGGCACAAGCTATGATTGTGAGAAATATTGCGAGAATCTGCGAAAAGTATTCCGATTAGCAGTTTTGTAGAGTCCTTTCAGTGAACGCCGACTTACGTGAGGGAACATGTTGCTGCAGCTGAACCGTACCGGCAGTGGCGTTAAAAACGAAAATATTAACTGTTCCATTGGTGGTGGCTGATTTTACTTTTATACAAAGTCGATGCGGTCATTTATGGGATCGGAATCCGCTGAGGCTGTAGTAGGAGGCGGCCGCCTTATGCAGTCGCATAGAAATAAAGTCACGCACCAATCTCTAATGCAATAGTGCAGCGGTGGCATCACCGTTTCTGCATAAATATCGGATAACTAAATATTCAGTGAGGGCGCATATACGCAGTGCTAGCAAATTGGGAAAGCTATTAGGTCTATATAATTATTAACAGTAGAGGAACCGATGTGTCATTGATCAGAAAATTGTTGCACAGGAGGGTGGTGGCGGCTAATGCATGAATGAATTTTTTGATGGACTAACTTTGTGATGGGAGAAGAGGTAGATATGAAATGGCGCACTGATAGAAAAATGCGGAGACGATATAAATTAATATAATTTTTTTACGAAAACATTGCATTTGCTCTTGAAAATTGGAACACCCATATTTAAATGAGTATCTAAGAACTGTAAATAATTTCACTAAATGAAGAAAATAAAAACTTAAACTATTGCCAGGAATGTTGTCTTGTTATTGTTCTTTTTACAGGGCAAGTGTCGCAAATGTGATAATGTACCTATAAGCTATAACTAAGTGTGCAGCCACGCAGTGAACGACAAGCGACAGAGCGACGGCGCTCTAAATATTTAAAACATATGAAATCGTATGGCGGTTTGGCGGTAGCCACGTAAGCTCTGAGCGATTAACGATTTTCTTATGGGCAGTCACATGCAGGGTTCGGACTTTTGAAATCGTATTTCGAAGTAGATGAAAAGAAAAAGCGAAGTAGAACCAAATTTTTTGAAGTAGATTTTTAGATTTATTAAAAAGACTCCATTGCATTTCTTACATAATATTTTTTATATAGCGAAAACATGTAGATTGCTTTATGACTTAAATAAACGCTAAAAATTATGTACCTATTTAAAACAAATTTACCATCAACAAATTTATATTGCTTTACAAATATTATTTATTAAGCGGTGGAACATAAGCATCTTTTCAATTTTCCAACAAACATCTCGAGAACATTGGATTTTTAACTGTTCCTTTTTACATTTAATCTGTTTCGAATTTTTTTTTACTTAATTCGTTTCGGAGAATTTTCTTACATCCCCTCCACTACTGTGCGGTAAAATAGCTAAGGTTACAACTCGTTCTCTAATAAATTCTGAAACATGAATTCTTCGAGAGTATTTTTATGCTCCTTTAAGGAAAGCCAAAACTTTAATAAGTCTTTTTGATCCATTTTGTTTAAATCATAGATTAAAAAAGATCTCCACTCATTATTTAACACTTCAACTGTGGTTTTATTGAATGGAAATGTTTGAACTAGTCTTACAATGGAGAGAAAGACGTACTTTTGTTGGGTAGCGTGAAAGACATAAAATGCGAGTTAAAAGTTTATTTTATTTTTATAACTAGCTGTACCCGCCCGGCTTCGCCCGTGTAAAATGTGGCTTCAGAACAGTTGATGGAAAAAAAATTAAAGAAATTTACTGTCTTCTAGGGGACACAAAAATGTATTTCTTTTGATAATCGCTGGAAGGAAAAATCAAAAAATCATCGAAAGGCATTGTAGAGGTATAAAGTGAGGAAGCCTTCTTCAATAGTGAGGGACTTGAACCCGATCTAAAAAAAAACTCCCGAAGGCTAAGTCTGAGTGGACAATGAAAATGAAAGAAAATAATTTTATAATGCTTAACTCACTCTTTTTTATATTAATGTAACGCTTCTTTGTATACCACTTTGTTTTGTTTCTATCGGCTAAGATAGTGATATTTCCTGCATTAATTACCCTGGAGCACGCTACATATAACTGACCGTGCGTGAAGCAATTCTTTCTTGTCGTGGAAGACAAACATTAATAGGAAATTGATTCCGTTTAAACTGAAATGAATAACTGCGGGGAATTATTTGTGGGTATTCTTGTTATAAACACCGTTTCTCCTTTACCACACCCAGTTAAAATGAACGCCTCAATAAAGTTTTTCTGTAGCGATATCACTCTCAATCTGGTTCCATTACAAAGCTTGGAGGAATTCAAATTGCGAAGCAACATAATGGGATCTCCAACTTTTAATTCAATTTTATGAGCAGGAAGGCCATGGGCTGTAATGCTATTTACAAACTCGAGCTTTTAATTTACTGCCTCATCTTGACTGCTCTTTAAGCTTTTTTTGAAAGGAAAAATACCCGCGAAATGGGTAATTACCCACGATCTGGTATCACTGATACCTATAACTAAATATTTGACATTTCTTTCATAAAAACTTTTTTTTTGTAAGCAAAACAGAGATAAACAAACCTTTCCTACATATTTTACATTTCATTTACCTATGGGTTTATTTTTTTTCCTGCCTCTGTCTGTTTCCCTCTCCCTTACAGGACTAAAATAAGGTTAAAATAGATGTCAATATATTGCGCGTTAGTACTATGTTTGATTTGAGAGTGAAGTGCATATCCACTCACGAAGGTGAAAATCGTAGAAATGTTTAAAATGTTGCCTATTTATTTAAAAACCTTTCAAGTTATCGAGTTAATGGATATCCTAAGTTGCACCCGCAGATGTCCTCTATAAGATGTTGGTTACTATATTTAAATGCTCCCAGTATTTTCGAACGGAAAGCGTTGCAAAGAAAAAATCGAAACGAAACGAAAAAATAAATTACTACGCCAATTTTTTCCGGAATTTATAGAGATATAGAGTTGAAACAAAGTGGACATTGTAGGCCTAGGTATCCTCTATAGGACTAAGAAAAATGCACCAGAATATATTCAGTAGTTTCTAAGATTTTTGCATTTAAAGACATGCAGTCAAATTCAATCTTAGTCGAACAGAACTACACCAATTTTATTTATATGATTATTCTCTGACTAATCTATATCTAGGAAAAAAATCGAAGTAGTTTGTTAGCCAAGCGGAGTGACGAAGTAGATTTAAGAGATGTTGCAAAAAGCGAAGTAGATCTACTCCGATAGGAGTAAAGTCCGAACCCTGGTCACATGTGGCAGCCAGAGACATATCATACTGAGACTCCCAACTCGCAAGTCGCAATCCTCTTGCTGCAGGACCAATCAGTTTTTTTTTTTCAAATTCTCCATTTTGTATTCCTATCGGTGTTATGTCAATTGAGAATCCGTGTGACATGCAAAAACATACAAAAAATACAAAAATAAATGCTGACAACTGCGGCAACTGTGGGAAATATGATAGAGTTCGGGAATACCACATTTTAGAATATTACTAAATGCCATTGGTTCAAGGGCGGATCCAGGGGGGGGGCACAGGGGCACGTGCCCCCCCCAGACACAGGCCAGTCGAAAAAAAAAGCACTAACAATTGTATACCAACTGCATTATTACTGCTTCCTCATTCCATAATGAAAACATAACAGACACTTCGCCTATAGGCAAAAATAAAAATAGTTTTTCCAACAAATGATGATAACCAAGACGAAAAATTACCCAAATCTATGTCTGCATATATGCTAGAATGTGAATCTTGGCGTGCGTGAAATTTATGTGCACGTATCTCCTCATGCAGAATCAAGCGCGTAAACGCATGCATGAAATATGCACATATACACATGATTTCTAGATTTAAGCCTAATACGGACCTGTTTCGGAACAAAATCTGCGAAAAATCTGTGAAAAGGCAGCGGAAAATAATTTGTGGAGAATCCCATCAGCTGATACACAAATAGCAGTGTTAGCAGCGCTGGCTATTTATCTTTGATTTGGCTACTCGAACTTTTCACTGGTTCCTTAAAATTGTCATTTGGGATTTATCCAAATTTATGCTATTCACTCCGAAGTTTAGCGATTTTTAGGAATTACCGGCTTAGGAACTTGTAAAAAAATTCATACTTCTATTGCGAACGTTTGGGCATTTCAGATTTTTGCTGCCAAACATTAAATCCGATTTGTACTGGTTCTTTTGTATATTGAGTTGGCCGCGAAAAACACTTGTTTTTCATGTACACTGGAAATCTATTGTAATTGATTTTCACACATTTATACCAACCAATTTCGAAAATATTTAATATGAAAACTTGTTTCCTTAGACGTTTTTATTTTGTTAAAATTGGAGCATAGAAACTAAAAAGGTCACTCAATTTTGAGTGTGTTTATTTTAATTTAATATTGTCGTCTTTAAAAAGAAATGTAATCAGAATAAGTAACCCTAAAAAACTGGAAAAAATTAGCAGTTTTGATCTTTCAGTTTGTTTATTTTTGGCTCCAAGATTTTTCAAATGTGGCTTCATACCTGTTATAAAAGCTGCTAACGCATTACAAATGTCTAATTTTCTCAAGCAAATAATGTCGCGGACAATAAATATGTGCGAAAAGCGAGAAGATAATTGTACCAAGCAATCTGCTACAATTACCCACTTTTCGTCATCATTTCGCAGCAGCAGCGTACTGCAAAACGAAAAGGACATTCGTTGTGTCACTTTTGTATGGGATTTAGATGCGAAGTTATATAGACTACACCAACACAGAAACTTATTTTGGATTTAGTTCTCTGAGGTAAACATAGAGGTGCTCAACAGATTTATTATTTATTTTTTGTTAGTGAAACAATAGTGTCGGAGACCCACAAAAAAACGCATTTTTTTTTGAATGTTGTACAAGTTATAGTCTTAGGGTAGACGAACACTCCATGAATTTTGCGAATAATTAAGTTCAAATGAAATTAACGACATAAAAGAAAACTGTCATTACCTATTAAACATGTAATTTTGTATTATTGAATCTTTATAAAAAGTATTTTTGATAGTTATTTTTGTATGTCATTGATAAAGAATGGATCCCAGAGATAAATTGCAATGCAATACAATCATCACCTATCTGGCCTTTGTGCCCCTCCCAGAAATAAATCCTGCATCCGCCCCTGCATTGGTTAGTTATTATACATTTCTTAAAGGCGAATAATTTGATTTGTGTACTTAATAAAACTATATAAAGGAAATTTTTTATATACTAGAAACATATTAGGACAAACATGGTTGTGTATTTTACACTTTTGGATATCATTAACTTCGATTTCGTTTGTAAATTTTTGTTAAATAATGAAGAAAATTTGCTCAAAAAGATTTTATTTTCCCTCAACCAATCTACATTGTGATTTTTTCTTAAATATTTTTAGCAAATGTACACTTATTCCTAAATTGAGCGGGAGCTATAGCAGTGAATTCCATTTGTTTTAAGCATTGGACTACTTTTTGCAAAGGTGTTTCCACTGGTCTTTGATTTGTCGTGGATTAAAAAAAAAATTGACTCTTCTTCGTATCGTATCAGCTATAGTTCATCGCTACAGCACTGTGGTTTAGGATCATTTTTATGACTATCTCTCATTAGTGGCTCTTGGGACCATGGGCCTAGCTTCTCACAACCATTCGTTTTGAGTGAGTTTTTCATTTTTGGGACGAATGGAAGGGTTCTACAATTTTATGCCGAGTCCAAACGGCTAATTGAGAAGCTCTTTCATGACACTTATACTCTCGGATGTTTGTCATACGTTCGCGAGAGTGGAAAAAAAACCTTATGTTGGATTATGGGTTTTATCGGCTTGATCTCGTTAGCTGAGATCTTTGAAAAAAAAATCACTCTTAGATATCCCTGTATATTTACGGAATAATACTATATCGAGCTCTTTTCTGAATCTTCATTTTGCTCTTCATATTCATCATCCATATGCATCTCTGTGAAGGGAGTGATATAGACATTCAGATACATTAGCTCATAACTTTCAATTTGTTATTATGATTTATGAAACTAGCTGTTAAGTGTTTGCTGCCAACTTTTTACCGTTACATTACGAGGAAACCATTTACCCAGATTTCCGCCTAAATGCCGCAAGCGTTTTGCAAGATACCTGTGAAAAAAACTCTGCTCACACCATCATCACAGCATTGCCGCATGGTTCGAATTACTTAAGAATTCAACAGATAATCGCCTACCACCTGCGTCTCCGAATAAAATGCCGATAAACCATCGTCCCATACACTGTGCTCGCAAAATTTATTGCGTTCCCTGCTCCAAGTTTACCCGACCAAGTGGTATAATTTTTAAAAGCCACGCATACCGAAGGTGTTCCACAAGTGTGCTTTCATTTACAAGGTCGCTCCGATGTAGATTAAAAAGAAAGACCTCCTTAGTTTCAAGTTAAAGCCATTAATCATCGTTTGGTGGGGGGTGTCAGGATAATAGGATCTTCCATGTGCAGACACTCATGAAAATTCCTACATTTCATGCGTCAATTTCTAAGGGTGACTTGTGGCGTCCTAAAAAATGGGTTATTGAAATCATCTGATAAATGTTACTACCGCAATGACAAACGAACGTGCTGTTACGGTTCGACCTTCGGAATAGAAATCAATTTACTGTGTCTGTGTCCCAATTGAAGTGACTGAAACCATCACCCCAAGGGTGTCGTTTTGGGGAAATTCAGAGCAGTCCGCTTCGGCTTATGTTCATCAATTTAATTACCCGCTTCAAGCGGCAAAAGATACGCGCACTGAGTGTCATTGTGAAACTGTGTCACCCCGAAGCGATAAATCGCAAATCATATTCGCATCCTTGAGTTTCGTCTTAACGCACAATTAAACATTGTCTTCGTGCGGGGAAAACCAGCTAAGAAAATTAACTGGCGGTGGTAAGGATTATATGGAAGTTGAGGCAAACACAAAAAAATCACAACATATCATTTGAAGCAGTTGGTTTGGAAATGGTGGTGAAAAAGTATAAGTACATACTGCCATCTCAACTCAAAGATATTGCTATGATTAATAAAAGGCGTTTTGCATTGAAGTGAAGTGGATTTGAATAAAATTTGGTAGAATATCCTACATCGCCTGGATTTCTTCAATGAGAGAGATGACAATCATTTTAATTCCTTTAATTCTTGTCAGTGCGGTTACATTGAACATAAACGGAAGTCCATTCAGTCTTCGAAAAGATTTGAAACGACATTTTGTATATTACTGTATGTGGTTTGTACACTGCATGTACAGTCGGAACTCGATTCTATATATTATAACTAGAATGGTGTGAGAATTTACTTCAAAATGGTTCCGATATTTGATATAATTTTGAGTCCTCCACAGAAGATGGCACTGTGTGCTCTACTATTGTAGCTTTGTTAGTGCGCTAAAACACATATGGGTGAAACGTCAGTGGAACAAACAATAAATGAAATACTATAAACACAAAACTATTTATTCAGAAATTAATGTTGAATAACTCAATTAAATTAACAATGTAGAAAGTAGACAAAAAGTGAACACGTCTCTTCAGGAAGAAGTTGTGAAGAAGAAGTTGCACCTGGTACAATTGCCGGCGCAATTATTCGAAACGGACAAAGTTCCTTTAGTGAGTGCCGCGCCCCATGGTGTCAGTAGTAGTAGACGATAAACTGCTCGCCACAGGTACTCTCCCCCCAGTGACTTTCGAATTCGATGGGAACGTGACAGTCTTGGAAGTCTTGGAATATGTTGTCTGTGGTCGTTGTGGTGTGTCAGAATCATCTTTAACAAAATAAGCTGGCTTTAGTCTGTTTACTGAGACGACTTTAACATCTCCGTCAATTTTAATTTTGAAAATGTTTTCGTTGATTCGCTGTATAACTTCGTGTGGTCCGGAGTACGGTGGCTCAAGAGGTTTTCTGACAGCATCGATTCTGAGAAAAACATGGGAACAAGAATAAATGTTTTTAAGAACAAACATACGTGATTTGATGTGATGTGCTGTTGCAATTGGTCTTAGTGTTCTGATGTGCTCGCGAAATTTTTCCAGAAAAATTTGAGGATCAGCTGGCATGTCCTCAGAGATGAAGAATTCGCCGGGTACGCGTAAACCTGTACCAAACACAAGTTCAGCAGGCGAGGCATTCAAATCCTCCTTGAAACAAGTGCGTAGTCCAAGTAATACCGTAGGCAGTGCTTGTGGCCAAGGAATTTGGGAATTACACATAAGAGCTGCTTTTAGTGTGCGGTGCCATCGTTCAATAATCCCATTAGCCTGTGGGTGGTATGCTGATCAGCGTTGCCATTTTGACTGTTTTCCAGTCAGATCTGACTGGATTGAAATGAATTTAGCTGGAAGATTTTTTGAAATCCAGCCGGCTGGATTTTTAGCTGGATTCAATTTTTTTTGACTGCTTTTAACTTCTTTTCAAAATGGCATTTTTTTCAACCACCAGAACAATTTCAAATCCAATGTAACCATATGAAAATAATAGTAGAAAAACAATTTTTACTGTTAGTTGACTATGCTCTGAACATGACACGTTTCCATATCCGACCAACACACTGAGCCAATTCATACACATTTGTTTGTTTTGCTTACTTTGGGATTGGGATGGCTGACTCACAAACACCAGTTTGAAAATGAAAATATATAAGAAATATTCTTGAAGAAATTTGAATGGTTTTAAATCATTAACTTATTTTATTCTTATTATCAGTTTTTTATTTCTTTTTTAAGCATGAAGTCTGTTATTTTTGTTTCGAATAAAGTTTATTTATGATTTTGTTTTGCAATGTACTACTTATTAAAATGAATTTTAAGACTTGTGTGTATATTTACAATTCTTTGTTTTTTTATAAAAACAATTTTTATTTTCTTCTACTTAATTACCTACCCTGTACAAATATGAAAGAAAATGGATTCTGTGTTATTTTTATTGAATAAAACAGTTTTTTTTATCTTAGCTGGATTTTTAGCTGGATTTGTGTTTAAAATTCTTTGACTGTTTTATTTGACTGAATTCCAGTTTTTTGACTGCTTTTTTCCAGTCAAATCTGACTGGAAGAACGGATTTGAAATGGCAACCCTGATGCTGATGTTCTGATGCGATTTGCGCCAATCATTCGTGCTAAAGCCTTGAAGAGTGCACTCTCAAATTGAGCTCCTTGGTCTGTAGTTATGGTGAGCGGTGTGCCAAACTGAGCTATCCAATTAGCGTAGAAGGCATCGCAAAGTGTATCAGCTGTCATGTCCGATAAGGGAACTGCTACTGGCCACCTGGAGAACCTGTCAATTATTGTTAGACAGTACCTTAGGTTCTTTACAGTGGGTAGTTCGATGAGGTCCATATGTATGTGATTAAACCGATTGTTGGGCACATCAATTTTATTTGGAGTGAGTTGGTTATGCCGTTGGATTTTGCAACGTTGACAGGCTATGCAATTGCGAGACCATTCGAGTGCGTCCCTTTTGATTCCAGGCCAAATATACTTCTGCCTTAGTTGACGGCATGTACTTCGACCACTTGGGTGGGATAGCCCATGGATTGTGTCGAATGCTTGTCGTCGAAGTGTGGCAGGGATGTATGGACGGACGAGTCCAGAAGAAATGTCGCAATGTATTATGTTGCGCCCATCTATGGATAAGCGCTGGAGCTTAAGAGAATTGTTGTTGTTGGTAAGTAGTTGTTTCAGGTCGTCATCTTGTTGTTGTTGCTCCTGGATGTTCTCAGCAGTCAGCAGTGTTGGCATGTTGATTGCGCAAATGCGGGATAATGCATCAGCAACGATGTTATCTGCTCCCCTGGTATATATGATTTCTGTTGAGAATTGCGAAATGAAATCAAGTTGTCTTAGCTGTCTTGGTGAAGCCTTTTCAGCTTTTTGTGCGAACGCATATGAAATGGGCTTGTGGTCTGTTTTAATGACGAACTGCCGACCATCGAGGATATGACGGAAAAACTTGACTGCGGCGAAGATTGCCAAAAGCTCTCTGTCATAAGTGCTGTAGTTGGTCTCAGTGGGGCTGAGTTTCCTTGAGAAAAATCCAACTGGCCTCCAGGTGTCACCATCCAGCTGTTCCAATGTCGCGCCAATTGCAGAAGCGGAAGCATCCGTCGAGAGTGTTAGTGGCAATGTTGGTGAAAGGAAAGCTGTCTGAGCTGCTGCAGCAACACTTTGCTTGCAGTCTGATAAGGCTTTTTCGCTTTCAGGTGTCCAATTGACTTTACGCTTGTCATTCTTTTTGGCGTCCTTAAGGTACATGTTGAGTGGAGCCTGCAACTGGGCAGCGTTCGGAATGCACTTGCGGTAATAGTTTATAATCCCCAAGAAACGTCGTAGATCTGTAATGGTCTCAGGCTTAGGGTAGGAGAGAATTGTCTCAATCCTTTCAGTTGGTGGTTGGTATCCGTCCTTATTGATGCTGTAGCCCAGATAGTTCAGTTGCTCCTTACCGAATTCACATTTACTCACATTGATGGCCAGTTTATGCTTGCGAAGAATGACGAAAACTTGTCGTAAATGCGAAATGTGTTCATCAAAAGTGTCAGACGAAATGATGAGGTCATCAATGAATATTCCAACGAAGTCTAGGCCTCTGAAGATGGTGTCCATGTGGCGCTGAAATGTTTGTGTAGCGTTGCGTAGACCTGGCGGCATGCCCAAGAACTCGAAGAGCCCAAATGGTGTTGTGATGGCAGTTTTTGATATATCCTCTTCTGCCATGGGAATCTGATGGTATGCACGCACCAAGTCTATGGTTGAGAAGACTTTTTTCCCATATAGCCGCTGGAATAAGTCTTCGATGAATGGTACTGGATATCGGTCTGGTACAGTTTGGGCATTTAAGCGTCTGTAATCGCCAGTTGTTCGCCAGCCACCAAGCTTTTTAGGTACCATATGGATCGGACTGGAATATTGGCTGCTGGATGGTCGGATGACATTGTGTTGCAGTAGGAAGTCGATGTCATCTTTGGCAATTTTGAGTTTTTCGCCTGCTATTCGGCGCACGCGGTCGACAACGGGTGGACCAGTGGTCACAATGTGATGGGAAACAGCGGTGCTAGTGTCAGCTGTTGGTGTTGACGGGGGCATGCTGATGTCAATAAAATCTTGTAGTAACTTTGCCATTTGTGGGTGTAAGTTGGCCAGTGATTGCTGATCAACAGTGGATATATTATATTCCACAGTTGCAGCAACGCTTCCGTTGGTGGAGAGAGAAGTGAGTGGGTCAACCAGGCGATGTTTCCTTAGGTCAATAAGTAGCCCGAAATGAACAATGAAGTCGGCTCCTATTATTGCGGATTTAACATCAGCAATGATGAATGACCATTTAAACGCACGTCGAAGGCCAAGGTTGACAGTAAGCACTTGCTGTCCGTATGTGAGGATTGTTGACGAGTTCGCCGCATACAGCTTGAAGGTAGTTGGTGTTTGCGCCCGCTTGACTGATGCTCGTGGTATCACAGAGACAATGGAGCCGGAGTCGATGAGAAACTTAAGATGAGTATCCTTATCGTATAGGTGCAGGCGGAATTCTTTATTTGAATTAATGCTGTTGAGATGAGTGCTGCCGCCAACCGCCTCTACAGGCGACAGCCCGAATAGTTTTCCGATTTCTTGGAGTCTGTCTTGTAGTTGCAAGGGTGCAAACAATGTTGAGCTTTGTCTCCAAAACGTTGATGGTAATGACAAACTGGATTGGAGTCTTGCGTTCGAGATCGTGAACGAGGTTGGCTTCGCTTGTTGTCACGTAGTTTGTTTGACAGCTCTCGAACTTGAATCGAAAGTTCAGCGATGGATTTTTCGACGCTTGTCAATCGTTGTTCGAGAGAATTAAGGTCGCTGCATTCGAGAGGCTTATGTCTATCATTGGAAGCTGTTGTTGTAGACATAACGTACGAACTGCTGGTATTGTTTTCCATGAGACTGTCTGCGACATCAGCGAGTTGGTCGAGCGTAGCTCCTCGGACAGCCTTGAGGATTTTGCACACCGTTTCAGGTAGAAGTCCAAACCATTTTGTGCGAAGAAGATCTTCGGTAGCCCTATTACCACCAAGTGTTTTCATCGTTCTTAGGAGTTGAGAAGGTTTTTTGTCTCCTAGTTCCAATTCGGTAAGTAGCTTGTGCAGCTGGCGTTCAACAGAATCAGAAAATCGTTTAATGAGATTTTCTTTCAATGTCGCGAATTTGTCCTTGTCGGGTGGTGCTCGAATGATGTCAGAAACTTCCTGAAGAACGTCTGCGTCAAGGGCTGCAACTACTGCGTAGTACTTACTGCCATCTGACCTGATGTTTCGAGTCCTGAATTGCGCGTCAATTTGAATGAACCAGAGTTCTGGATCTGTTTTCCAAAAGGGAGGCAGTTTGAAGTTGGTGAGTGCCACAATGTCGTCCTCGTTGTTAGCGTTTGCTAGTGGCATTGGAACTATTGCTGGTTGTTCACCAAAAATTCTTGGTGGAGGCGAATTTGGAAGAGACATGTTTCAGATATTTGCACTTACGTTGCTCCAGACGAATCACGTCGGGGTCACCAATTGTAGCTTTGTTAGTGCGCTAAAACACATATGGGTGAAACGTCAGTGGAACAAACAATAAATGAAATACTATAAACACAAAACTATTTATTCAGAAATTAATGTTGAATAACTCAATTAAATTAACAATGTAGAAAGTAGACAAAAAGTGAACACGTCTCTTCAGGAAGAAGTTGTGAAGAAGAAGTTGCACCTGGTACAATTGCCGGCGCAATTATTCGAAACGGACAAAGTTCCTTTAGTGAGTGCCGCGCCCCGGGGTCACCGCATCCCATCCCCTGACAAGTCATCCCAAGCCAAGACACAAACCTAAACGCCATCTGCATCTCAAACCTAACCTGGACGCTTCCGAGCTCACCACTCACCCTTATTGTTTGAGTTGTAGTGGATCGTATTTAATGTTGGGGTTGGGGCTGCTTCTATCTATAACACAATTATTGTTTCAAGGGGTGGTGGCTAAATTTTTTAGGAAACCATTTTGTGAAACGGAGTAACTGCAGAGGCAGAATATCGTTTATATTCATGCACACATCACACATGGTTGAATGAAAAAGTGGGTAGGGATTGGGATTGTAAGAGATAGGTAGTTGTCAATCACAGGATTGACTCAGAATTCTATTGCAATATTTGTGCACATAAGAGTAAGAGTTCATGAGTAGATAATTATGTTGTAAGCTTTAATGTAAATAAATTGTTTGCTTGTATTAGAGTATGTAAATGGAATAGAGAGCAGTTAATACAAATTATTTTAAGTTTTGGTTTGGTGGTTTGTGAATTTTGATTTCCATTTATTTTCTCGCCATTAAAGCTATACCACAAATAATTTATGTGTTTATAAAAGTGGCGATATTTCTTGATAATATTAGGTACCTAATTATACTCATATATTTTTTTTTCAAATATGTTTTACATAATGAAATACCTTACTACCTACATAATTCATAAAAAAATTGGAACAATTTCAAAATTATAGTTATTTTGAAATTAAATGCTTATTATTCACGGTATAATAATATATAATTCCATATAGGTAGGTATATGCTAGGTACTCTATTTTTAGCAACTCTTGTAAGGGAAAACAGCTCCTACCATAAGATTAAAGATAGTAAATAACTCCATAAGGCTCTCATCATAAGTTCCTTGAGCCTCTCACTCTTGGGGTGCTGGATTATAGTGAGTTCCCCGCGCCTCTCACTCTTGGGGTGCTGGATTATAGTGAGTTCCCCGCGCCTCTCACTCTTGGGGTGCTGGATTATAGTGAGTTCCCCGCGCCTCTCACTCTTGGGGTGCTGGATTATAGTGAGTTCCCCGCGCCTCTCACTCTTGGGGTGCTGGATTATAGTGAGTTCCCCGCGCCTCTCACTCTTGGGGTGCTGGATTATAGTGAGTTCCCCGCGCCTCTCACTCTTGGGGTGCTGGATTATAGTGAGTTCCCCGCGCCTCTCACTCTTGGGGTGCTGGATTATAGTGAGTTCCCCGCGCCTCTCACTCTTGGGGTGCTGGATTATAGTGAGTTCCCCGCGCCTCTCACTCTTGGGGTGCTGGATTATAGTGAGTTCCCCGCGCCTCTCACTCTTGGGGTGCTGGATTATAGTGAGTTCCCCGCGCCTCTCACTCTTGGGGTGCTGGATTATAGTGAGTTCCCCGCGCCTCTCACTCTTGGGGTGCTGGATTATAGTGAGTTCCCCGTGCCTCTCACTCTTGGGGTGCTGGATTATAGTGAGTTCCCCGCGCCTCTCACTCTTGGGGTGCTGGATTATAGTGAGTTCCCCGTGCCTCTCACTCTTGGGGTGCTTAATCCCCAACATAATGTGAACATGCCATCAGATATTCATCGGGGCTCTTTACGTCATACTGCCCAATCACATTTAAAAGCTGTTCATTCGCCCGTTGGTACTCAATTCGTGAATAAAGGGGTATTCTTTCGCCAGCATTAATTCTTTCGAACATTACAAAAACTCTTACCTGCTCTAAGCGTATCGCTTCGATAAGCTTAAATATACTTGGATGCTGGCAAGATATTGAACTCTGGAATGCTTTGTGCCATGATTCAACGCTGTTATTCGTCCGTGGAAGATTGTTTAACGTGATGTTTTTGCAGTTCCACATTATATGTCTAAATATTGGACAAAATCGAGAGCAGCCTACCCAAGTATTTTCGAAGTACTCCAAAAAGCGTTGGTGCACTTCAGAGTTCCCAAAATTGGCGATAAATCTATTCGCTAAATCTTCATAGCGTTCTGAAATATCTGCGGGGTCACAAAAGCACAAGGCCACAAACTTCTTAAGAGCAGAATTATAATTTAGTTCGATTCCATATCGAGTTTGCATGCCAAGCTCCTGTATTTTCCTGCGAACGGCTTGCGCGAAATGGAAGTAGCATCCATGAATATGGGTTTCAGGTAAGAGAGCTGTAATCGCATTTTCTTCGGCCTTTTCAAAATCGATGATAAACGTCGTGGGACAAAAACCATTGAGTGGACTTGTGTTCAAAATAAGTCTTAATGCTCTTTTATATGTTTCCTCTCTTTTATTTGGCAGAAAACAATACACCAGCGGTAATACCTTATTGCCGAAGAAACCGTGGATTACCCATAGCTGGTAAAACATTTCGGGGCACACTTTGAAAGTCCCATCTGCAAGCCATGTCCGACACAGCGATAGTTTGGTACAGTCAGAAAAACTCGACAAAATTATTATTCTGTTAGCGTCTTCAGCACCCGTGTCGGCCAACAAAAAATTCTCGGGCCTAGAAGTCTTGGTCATTAACAAATCGGCTGTTAAATGTATTTGCTGTCTGGTGTGCGGAATTGTTACTGACTGGTATTGGCGTTTTCGAGCCCTCAAGACTGACTTTATCACTATATTGAACGAACGAGTTTTTACATTTTCATAGAATTTTATATATTGATTAAGTCTAATAAAAAAAACAAAATGGCGTCTTAGGTTTTTGAAAATAATGTTCCCTAACGGTAATTTCGATAATCACATATATCCCACGAACGGCTATTGCAATTTGGGTCAAATTTATGTACCTACCTATTATGAATAATTTAATCTAGTATTAAAAAAAAATGCTTTCCAGATTTTTAGATTAAATGGCCTCAGATAATAAAAAAGCTTAATCGAAAAAGACAAGTCGAAATAACAGTTTATCGAATCTTTTCTTATGTCGTTTTCCATTAGGAAAGAAAATGCACTTCCTTTGAGTTTCCGAGCAGTTTTCTACAAAAAAGCCATCTTTTTCAGATTCACAGCACTTTTGCGAGTTTCGATTTTACCAACTTTCACTAACTCTAAAACATTTGATATTTGCAGCCTGTTAAAATGGTAGGAACATTGGTAGGTACCTACCTACTGACAAACAACGGAAATTAAAATAATAAATAAATGAATGTAGGTTAGGTAGGTACGTCGTAAAATACAGATCAAGTAGATACTTATGTCGTTTTCGATTTGGCAAAAAAAATCTGATATCTCATATCGAAATCTGAAAAGCCAAATCGAAAACGACATTAGTAAAAGCAAATGGTTCACATCGCGACATTTATAGGTAGGTACCTGCTGAAATAAAACATTGTCGGCATACAAAATCTGGAAAGGACTACCTATTCATTTTCGTGGCTTTTCAAATTACATAAATTTTACCAGTTTTATTAAACTGAACGCTGGCATTATTTAACAGAACATGCCCCCTAAAAGGAGAGAAATAAATAATCTTGAGTGGAAACTAGTTCACTCTCTTTCCCACACACAACTAACATCACTATTCTCCTAACCCATTACACACTGTACTTGTGGGCGGATTGAATTGCAGTAACTTAGCATCCAACGATCAGATTTGTCAACAGTATTACACCTTAATACAAAGGGTTGCATTCACGCATTTTTCGGGATCGTTCCACAAGAAGACCATACAAAATAGGTTCTACAATGGCTGTCATTTTTTATTTTGGGATGTGGTTGTAGTACAGGACTAATCCCCATCTTGGACAAAATTTGGGAAAGTTGAATGTATTGACACCTAGACGGCAATCTTTTTTTTCACAATTGGAAGCAAAAGCACCACCGCAGCCAATTGCCAACAGAAGTCGCCCAAATCACATAGAAGACATTTCAAATTAACGAAAAGCGTGTGCCGGATATTTCTTCGGTCTAAATATTTACGTCACAGGATAAGAGTATTTTATATGATTTGTGGCAAATTGTCAATATTTTATTTTCTTTGTTTCAAAGTATATTTCGCCTAATGGCGTCGCAAGCACAAGTAAGTTATTCAACGACAAAATCCAAAATCGGTATGTCTATATAGTCTTCATTTTAACGAAAGTAATTATTCAGTGATGCCAAACTGCTGGCAACAGAATCACAACAAACCTCACAAGGAATCAGCCTCACAAGAGCTTGTGATTTGCGAGGCCTCACAACGGCAGAATCTGGCTGTAAATTTACCAAGTTGCGTTTAAAAATAACTAAAGTGATTTTATTAGGTATAGAGTTATATAATTTCCTTAAATAAATCTTAGCTGTCTTAAATTGTTAAATCCTGTTGAAAATACTTTATTGTTTTGTAAGATATTCAAACGCTTTCCGAAATCCCTCACCCAATCATCATCACTAAATCAGAAATTCAGAAATAATTGTACATATTTCGAGGTAATGAAAACGAAAGCGAAGTAAAACGAAATGTTTAGTTATATTAAGAACAAATAAAGGAAATATACTATAAGTAGGTACTCAAAAGAAAAAAATTTGAATACTTATAAGTATTGGTAGAACTAATTTTTATCTATCCATAATAGGCTAGTGCAATTGTTTAAGAACCACTTTCACTGCCTTAAACACAACACATTCGCTTGATTTTTTTGCTGGGAAGATTGCCCAGAGATGCAAATCTTTGTGTAATTTGTTTTTCTAGGTTAGGTACTATATAATGGTAGCATTTCCATCACTAGCTGAGCTCTATAGTATATGTTGATCATGGAGGTAAAATAAAAATCACCTATTATAACTAAAAGATATATTTGGTTAGCGGAAAGCTTTTCGTCAAATTTTGCATTCAAACGTTGTTTTTTCGAATTTATATTTATTTTATATTTTAAAAAAGTAAGACTAGGAATGCATAAATATCTCAATTTTTTCTAATTCGTTATCAATCGCCCGACACAGATTCTGTCCATTTTGTGTTTAACAGATAAAAAAACAAAAAAAAAACAAAATTATTGACCATCGAAGTAGATTTTAATTTCTATTTCACAAACTTTATTTACCACGGGATGTAGAACATTGTCAACGGTGACGCGGCGAGACAGAAAAATATTGTTGTTCGAAAGAAGAAAGTGCTGCCAGTTCAACTTTTCAATATTTTTTAACGATAAAAACAAAAAAGATTTTAATGTGAAAAAGCGTAACAGAGCGAAAAAAAGTAACATTGCAACAAAATTATAAAATAATTTGAAAGTGTAACACTTTTGTTACACTTGTATCATTGTGGCAACGCTGTTTATAAATATGGAGCATTTCCACCAGAGATCAATGAATAAAAGAGATGGATATCTTTCGTACGTCTATCCCCCCAAAGCCCATTTGTTTACATAGTTGTTTTTGTAATTTCAACCCCCGTCTGTGAATACGTGTGACATAAAAAAGCATGTTGCTAATTGCTTTTCTGGGCATCGCGCTGTTCAACTGCTTTGTGTTTTGTATTGAACTTGTTTGGTTTTTGTTAAGGCTTCGATTAAAATAAAGAAAATAGTGAAATACACATTTCGGAATAGCGAATTCATGCATTAAAGTCCAATTCATGAACTCACAGACCCTAGAAAAGAAATGAGCAAATGTGCATGACTTCATGAATTTTTCTGGAAAACAGCTTGTAGGCAGCCGCCAGTGATGGGACTTCTACCACTTAAGTGGTATTTCTACCACTTTTTACACTTTCGGAAATTCTACCAACCTGAACTCGAAATCTACCACCTTTTACTCATCGCTAATAGCTAATAATATTTCTTTTCCATCATTGCATTAAAATGAAAATTGTTCCGATACCTACTAGCCTTAGTTTTACCCATACAGACTCAGCTTTATGCCATCAGTATTTCTCTCTGAGATTTGCATCAGCAAAAACTTCCAGTCCAGTACACCATTTACTGCGCTAAAATTTCTATATTTGACTGTATATGTGAGAGGGTGTTTTGCTATGTTTGGATATTTTGTGTTTAATGATGAGTTGAATCTATGACGTTTTTTTAGTAGTTTCAAAAACTTTTAATTTTCAAATAATATTTAGAACTATTGGAAGCGAAAATGCGTAAATTCTTGGTTCTTACAGCAAGTTAGTGTGCTTTCTCTAATGCTTGCATTATTTTAGTGCAAGTGTAACATTTTATTTTCTACCACTTTTCTACCTACCACCTTTTTTTAAGGCTATCTACCACCGTTTCGCTTTTCTCAAGTCCCATCACTGGTCCTATCACTGGCAGCCGCCTTTCCACTGGAAAGTTATTCATCTCTGTATTCCATTATCTTTGGTTTCCACCCTCAGCATTATCAAAATTTGGTACCTACCTCCTTCCACCATATATCATTCCATATTCCACAAATGTCCATTTCGAAAAACTTTAACCAGCCCCCTCGAACATTTATACCTTAAAAAACAAGTTACCCGCCAAAAACTAACATTATACTTGTTCGATGGCAACATAATCCACTAAGGGTGAGTGATACGATTATTGGCTTTCAGTTGTGAAGTTGAGATGTAGATGGCGCTAGGTGCGAAATTTGGCAGGGGATGGGTTGTCTTGGGATGAGGTACACCCGACCCGAACGTAACCTGCTCAACTGCATTGGGTCTCGACTTTGGTGATAGCTAATTCAGTGGGGGTGTTGTAATAGAGCGTACTTCTAATACATTTAAATTTAATATCCTCTATACTTACTGAACGTTCTGAACCAAACACTTATGTTGCTTATCTTTTCTTTCACTGAACGGAAATAAATCTTTACTCTTTGTTCAATTGCCAAACTTGTTGGACGAACTCGTGTTTTCTTAATTCTTTGATGCCTTTTTACAAATATTTAATATTTACCGGTTATATCTATGCGTACTAACAAACTCGAGTGTGAAATATAAAACGCCATCAATTATTGTTCTAAAAAAATTGTGTCATATCTACAAACATTTTATTCATTTCAACAAAATATTTGAAAAAATTCAAAATCTGTATATTGTTTTCGTTTTGTCAATTTATATTTACAGAACTGATTTGTTTCTGTTTTTATGGATATGACAACAACTTTGTTGAGCTAAGATTAGACTCTATTTATTATCAAATATTGTAGTGAGGTAACGCTGTAAAGGAAAACAAAGCAAAAAGTTGAAGTTGGAAATATGTATTTATTTATTTACAAAAATTTACAAATAGATAGCAAACAATTTCAACACAAACAAAATTTCACAACAGGAAAAAAGTATATATTAACACAATTACTGGAAAAAGACAAGACCACTTATTAAACCTAGGGCCGGGCACAAATCCTCATTCTTTAGTCCCTCACGTGGGCGCCCGCCTGAAAATGGCTAACCAGTAAAATGGTTAGTGTCAGCCAAGGATTTACGCTAACGTCTCAATCGTTTGTCGTGATCCATTAAGTTTGAGGTAGGAGTAAACCTTAAATCCAACATAATTCCAGTGGTGGAGTGAGCAGATAGCAAACCGTACCCAAGGATGAAAGGCTGGGGGTAAAACCAGTCGCGTACGAGCTCCCTCAGACGCCATGGCGAGGGTCTATTGTATTTAGCCCTGCCCAGGTATGGCGGCGCTGCCTGGGTCGACCTTGTTTTTTCCGGCCTTACTCGTGGGACCATAATGAACAAAAACTTTAAACATAAATTAACAAACACAAAAAAAGGAATTATTATTCCAGGAAGGGAGGGAACGGACTCCATTAAGCCGGCGATGGAACTGGGAGAGGATTCTTATGAATCTGAACCACAGTCCTCCATTTCCGGCCTGGAGAGGGAACTAGAGGAGGTATTGCTAGCTAGCGACGGTGAGGATGCAGATTGCACACTCACCGACACTAACGTAGCGAGAAGTGAGGTGGCTGGTACTCTCACTTCCGTAGATAGGTTAGGCGTTGGGACGGCTGGTACTCCCACCAAAATAGTACAAGGCAAGGGTGAGCTGGCTGGTACACTCACCTTAGGAAATAGAGATAGCAAAGAAGCTGGTACTCTCATTGAGATCCCTAAGGGAATAAAACCGACGAAAGGGACGGGAGGCGCAGTAGTAGAGTAGCACTCTGCTGCTTCCGGATCCCCTACAGTCGTACAACCAGGGACGAGCAAAAACCCACACCAGCTGAACAAGCTACTGATACAAGAGCCCTGGATCAACAAAAACCATCAAATCCAGGGGCTCTCCTTAAGGGATTACACGCTTTACTTCAAAGCTAACGAAGGTAAAATTAGGACTTGCATCCTACTAAAAAACGATATAAGGGCATTTCTTTTGAATAATTTCAGTGATGGAGACTTAACCGCAATTTCTTGCGAAACAGAGGGTAGCAAACCGGTGTGCCTGATATCGGCTTATCTCCCATATGAGTCGACGACGGTGCCTTCCGACTACCTAAGGCAGTTGTTAACCAGGGACAAGTGGCTCTTCGTTCTAGGATGCGATGCCAATGCGCATCATACTCAATGGGGAAGCAGCGACATAAATACTAGAGGTGAGTGTCTTTTTGATTTTATCTTATCGACCAAACTTACTATTTGCAACAAGGGTAACACCCCAACTTTCGTTTTGCGGAACAGGCAGGAGGTGCTAGATATTACTCTCGCATCCTATACTGATTCCCTCACAATCAAGAAATGGAGGGTACTAGAAGAGGCATCCCTATCGGATCATAAGTGGATTCGCTTTCAGATAGGCTTCCACAGCAAGGCTACGATTACGTATCGCAACCCCAGAAATGCAGACTGGAATAGATACGAATCCATAATTAGGAATGAGCTAGGAAATGAAGTGCCATGTCTTGTCAATCCATTGGACCCAGACATGGCAGTCAAAAACTTAGGCAAGATTATGAACATGGCTTACGAACAAGTTTGCCCGCTCAAAAAACCAACCAAGAGGTCCCAACCTCAGTGGTGGAACAAGGAGTTAAACTCTAAAAGAAGGCAGGTTAGGCATTTCTACAATAGGGCAAAAGTTGTGGGGGACGACATCACATGGGATCTGTACATAGAAAGCAAGAAAGAGTTTAAATACTTGATCAGGCAATCTAAGAGAAAATCTTGGAAGATTTTCTGCGAAACGATCGCAGACACTAGCGAGGCTTCCAGACTCCGGAAAATGCTAGCTTAAGACGCGGCTGTCCCTAGTTTCATCAAGAAATCGGACGGTTCATGGGCTGAAAGCAGCGAGGAGGTTCTGGAATCACTAGTTGAGGCCCATTTCCCAGGAAATAGCGCGCCAATTTCTCCGTTACATAATGGCAGCGCTCCGTTACATATCATCAGCGTAGGAATAGACGTAAGGGTTGATAACAATATCATTACTGGAAAGAAACTACGTTGGGCCATTAAGTCCTTCGCTCCGTTCAAAGCACCAGGCCCTGATGGCATTCTGCCGGCTATGCTTCAAAAGGCTCCAGCTACGGTCACAAACATGATCGGAAACATTTTTACACATTGCCTGCGACTAGGCTATGTACCAAGGGCATGGAGAGAAGTAAGAGTGGTTTTTATACCTAAAGCGGGTAAACCAAGTCATACTTCAGCGAAAGACTTTAGACCTATTAGCCTGTCGTCATTTCTCCTCAAGACACTTGAAAGGCTTATTGAGATTTATATAAGAAGCAAGTGTTGCAACGGAACTCTATGTAATGCTCAGCATGCATATTTAAAAGGTAAATCAGTAGAGACGACTCTACACGAAGTAGTAGGCAAAATAGAGAGCAGCCTTCACCAGAAAGAATATGCACTAGCTGCCTTTTTGGACATTGAGGGTGCTTTTAATAATGTTAGGAAAGATGCAATCAGGAATGCCTTGATAAAGATCAATGTCGAGCAACGCATTACCAATTGGATATGCGAAATGCTCCCGACAAGAAACATAAATTCTACTCTCGGAAACAGTTCAATAAGGTCATCTCCCCCCTTCTCTGGGTGCTGGTAATAGATGAAATACTCAAAGAACTAAATAATGCAGGATTCAGCGTCACTGCTTATGCGGATGACGTAGTTATCATTGTTCAAGGAAAATTCCTTAATACGATAAGCGAACTTATGGAAACAGCCCTCAACAGGCTCAGAATATGGGCTGAAGGGTGTGGACTACGAGTCAACCCAGAGAAAACCGAACTCGTACTATTTAGTACAAAATACAAGATACCGCCCTTCAAGCTGCCCAGACTTGCTGGAGTGGAGCTTTCCCTCTCGGAGAGCGCAAAATATCTTGGTACGGTACTAGACCGGAAACCAAATTGGAAACTAAACGTTCACGAAAGAGTCCAAAAGGCACATAACGCTCTCTTCATTTGTAAGAGGACAGCAGGAAAGAAATGGGGCATTAGGCCGTCAATGTTGTATTGGCTACATACAATGGTAGTAAGGCCCATAGTTACTTACGGGGCTCTTGTCTGGTGGAAAGCCACGAACAAGAAGTATGTACGGGATATGTTGACCAGGGTACAAAGAACAGCCTACATTGCCGTTACGGGTGCTTTACGCACCACTCCAACGGCTGCACTGGAAGCTTTTATGCATCTTTTACCACTGGACTTACAAATACAATCAAATGCAGGTAATAGTGCGCTACGGCTCACTAACGCAGGGCTTTTTAATAACAGAAGGATAGGACACAGCACTATCTTAAAGGAATTTTTCTCCGAAATCCCGGAAAAAGCGGATGAAAGTCTTGGTACACTTGACTTTGACACTCCATACAACGTGTCGTACCCGGACAGACTAGACTGGCATAGAAAGCTAGTCTCAAGGGATGATGAGACCTCAGTTTATACTGACGGGTCCAAAACCAGTGAGGGTACGGGGGCAGGCATATACTCCAGCGAGTTGGACCTGCAAATGGCCCTGAGACTCTCGGACACATGCAGTGTGTTCCAGGCAGAGATTCTGGCCGTACTAAAAGTTGCGGAAGAACTTGAAATGAGATCGATATCCAATAAGAATATCGCCATCTACATTGATAGCCAGGCTGCGCTCAAAGCGCTAGAATCACATAGGTACCACTAAATCGGAACTATTCAGGAATTGCCGCACAATGCTTAAGGCATTATGTTTGCAGAACCGTGTTAGATTGTGTTGGGTGCCAGGCCATTGTGATATTGAAGGTAATGAAAACGCCGACGTTCTGGCTAAGGAAGGAGCGGAGCTCCCACTAAATGCAATGATCAAGGGTATCAGACCACCGATGGCCGTCGCTAAAAGGGTTATAATTGTGAAAACCTCCAATATAGCAGCCACAAGATGGTCGCAGTTAGAAGGACACAGGGTCTCAAAGGCACTCTGGCCCGTCTTAAATAGGAAAAAGTCTGATGAACTACTAAGTCTCAGTAGAACAAAGTTAAGGTTAACGATAGGAATACTCTCTGGACACTGCCTTCTAAGGAAGCATGCCATGAGAAGGATTAGCCAGTACGGATATGTAGGTACTGTGAGGACCTACATGTCACGGAAGATATCTCCCACCTTCTGTGCGAGTGTCAAGCAATTGCTCGGAGTAGAAGGAAGCACTTAGGCAGGTACTTCTTTAACAACTTAGAGGATGTCGGTTCCTCAAGCAATATAGGGTCACTAATTAGATTCTGTAGGGAAATTGACTGCTTGGGCGATTTGGTTTGGGTTTTTTAACCGTAATGGTTCCCAGGGGATGGCGATGGGCCCCGTCTTGGTGCCTGGTCTTTTGTGACGATCCACAACCCCACTCAACCTAACCTAACCTAAGCTATTAAACCTAAATAAATTTCAAAGAAATACGCAATTAAATAATTTACACAAATGACAGATTGAATAATCCACAAAATAAAGAGAACGAAAATGAAAATAAATCACGATCCCACGAACTCAAACACCGATGACAACAAAAAAGTTCGTGTTCTATCAAAAATGCAAGCAATGCCATAACGAAATTTCAAAAAAGTGCATATGGGCTATAGGGCTTTATGCTGGCATTCGTGCTTATTGTCCGATTACACTATATGTTATTTGGACATTTTTATCTGTCAAAATCAGCCTGGTCATATGTGGCATTTAGGTCATTAGAGCATATGAGATATGCCCATTACATTAGGTCTATTCGCGTACTTGGTTGGAATCGAACGCAATCGATCGCGTTCTATACTAAATCTATACTACGTGTATAGACTTTGTGCGATTGCGATCGATTTCAACCGAGTACGCGAATAGACCTATTGTATGACCATATTTTGAAAAGAGAACTGTCAGAAATTGGCATTTTATGCCCACTTGGCATACAGTCTAATCTAACCTTTAGTTCAACAATAAAATTGAGACAATATCGACAAAGTAGTTTTGTAGTGACTGTTTTATCCGTTTGACAAAATATCGTTCAAATTGGTAAAATCTAATGTCGTTTTCAATTGGGAGCACCAAAAATCTTTTTCAGATCTCAGATTTATCGCGGCTCATGGAACGTGCAACGAAATTGATCTGCTTTTGTAAATGGATTAGTGTGTTATTTGACAGCAATATCAGCTGTTCAAATTGCATTCGCTTTTGGAAAAATCAGCTATGCATATCGACTAGAAAAATGTTTCCTCTGCTTTAGATACAAATGGAGTAGTTTCGGTGATTCGTAGTTTCCAGATGATGAGGAAAACAATGAAGATAATAATTCCTCCAACATTATATCCATTGCGTTTTATGTATTTCTTTGCGCATTTGTATTGAAAGCAAACTTCTTAAAATGACGTGAAACAGCTGTGGGTATTTGTGTCAGACTGACACTGTCAGTATGTGTAAATCTAAAAAAATTATCGGGATCTGCAAAAAGTGATCCGAATCGAAAAAAAAATTGATTTGTTTGCCCAATGGAACACGAAAAGTGATTTAGATCAAAAAAAGATTGATTTTTTGTCCCAATGGAAAACCACATTTATGTTGTATTGATAAAATTCATTTATCATGAACACTGCCAGAAACTTTGCCCACAGCGGAAGTGGCTCAAATTTTTTGCGAGTGTGTTGGTGACTCAGAATTTTTGAAGTTCCGTGACATTTGTCAATGCGAATTTCTATGTAACAATACAAGTGCGCCAAATCGTAAAAATATAGCTTGTGGGCAAGTAACAGGAAATCGGCCGAAGTTGGTGGTCTCAGTATTGTCTCTGTAATATATTTACTTCTTCCCAAGATGGAAGATAAAAGATGGGAGATAGAAAATGGAAGATGGAAGGCAGACAAGATGCAAGATTGAATATGGAAGATAAATAAAAAAAAATAAAATAATTGGCGCAGCAGGTCCGTAGGGACCCTGGGCCTAGCTTCTCACAACCATTCGTTTTGTGTGAGTTTTTCATTTTTGGGACGAATGGAAGGGATCTACAATTTTATGCCGAGTCTAAACGGCTAATTGAGAAGCTTCTTCATGACAGTTATACTCTCGGATGTTTGTCAGACGTTCGCGAGAGGTGGCGCAGTGGAAAAAAACCATGAGTTGGAATTTGGGTTTTCTCGGGATTCGAACCTGGGACCCCTCGCTTAGTAGTCCAACACACTAACCACTAAGCCACTGCGCCTACAGGAAGATGGAAGATAGAAGACAGAAAAAAGGAAGATTGAAGATGGTAGATGAAAGGTTGAAGATGGAATATGAAAGAAGCAGACAGAACGATTGAAGATGAAAGATTGAAGATGGAAGATGGGAGAAAGTCGACGTGGATCGTCTTCATCACTATTATACCTAGTGAAAATGTGAACGAGTTTAAGAGGGAGATATTGTAGTGAAAATATATATATAGCGTGAAAACTAAAACGGTAAACAACCCATTAGTCACCAAAAAAGTTCCACTTCTAATTGGAGAGAACCAATCAGTTTTTTTGGGACGAACCGGAATAATCTAAATAAAACTACGTTTTTTAATTTTTATTTCTTTCATTCGTTTTTTTTTCAAATTGTTTCTTTAATTCTTTTTATTTAGTTTTTGTTTTATTCTTCACTTTTAAATATCAATCGGTTAGGCTAATTTTCAAATGCTTTACAAATTTCTCTTCATACATAACCGTTTTCCTCGTTTTCTCCATTCTTTTGTTATTTTAAGGATTCCTTACATAGAAATCAACAAAGTGTAATCTATTTAATTTAGTTGTGGAATTTGTTTTCATTTAAATGTGCAAACCTTACTCTCTTATTTTTTTTTCACTTCACAGTTTTAGTTTAATTATTTTGAGTGTTTATTATTTCATTCGTTTTAATTTCTTTGTTTGAATATAAAACAAAAGAAGTTGTATTTTAGATATATACGAATTATTAAATATATATTTTATGTATATGTAAATAGAAGACATGTGTTTTTTTTATTCTTTTCAATTCAACTTCTACTAATGAATACTTTTAGTATAATATTAAATTTTATGTTTTTTTCTTGTAAGCAATTCTATAAATTATTTGTTTGTAGTTAATTGTATAGCGCGATTTACTGGTTGCGAACAAAAGATGTTCACGTTTATTTGTTTTTTATTTCAAGTGAGCTTTTTGCAATGAAGTCTAGACAGTTAATATTTTTAAGTTTTTCTTTATCAAATATACAATGCTAGAAAAAAGTATCTCATTCATAGACCACAGAATTTGAATTATGTGTGATGTTTGTATTTGTGTTTAGTGTTGCTGGTGTCCATTTGAGTCTTGTGTGTGGATGTCTTTTGCTTGTTTTGTTGAGGAAGATACGCTGATTTATTGCTCGTTGCAAACATTTGATTTCTATGTGTTAACTACTTCGGTTCGTGCGTCGGTTGATGGCTTGAGACCATTTTAATTTTGGTTCCAATACCAAAAGTTTTCTGCAACTTTTCGTTCTTTCTTTTTATAAAATCAATTAAGTTGACTGGTTTTTTACATGTATTATTTTCTTGAAATTGGTGAGGGCTATGCTTCTAAAGTTAGTTAAGATTAAGCAATTAGAAAATATAAATTTATTCTTTTCTTATAGGTTATATGCATTTAATATTTGTTAAATTGTTCTTTTTTTTGGAGTTATCGATATGTACAAATGTTTATAACCATTGATTAAGGTATTGTGCTAAAAAATGTTCTCACTTGAAGGTAAGGGTAATCTTTATACCGACTGTATTTGTACAAATGCATCAGAATAATATGACCTTTCACTACTTAAACCAGCTTTTCATTACCCAATTATTGAAAATGCTTGTGGGGAAGAAATATTGCTTTCGAGGAAAATACATAAAGGCGAACAACGCATTATTACAAAACAAATTGCATGTCATATTTATTTTACTTTTTTAGGTCGTTGTACCCTATTTTAACGAACTCAGGAAAAAAAGCTGGCGACTATAGCCCAAATACATGCCCTAAGAATTGCGGAGTACAGAACCTCCAAAATATGTAAATGTAGACTTGTGCACCTAAAAAATTAGGCCACATTTTAAGATCTCTTGCTTGCAAATAGGAACTGCTTTTATATACGGTACTTCTTTGTTAGGGATCGGATGTTGAAAAAATGGAATCCGTCATTGGGACAGTTTCTACTTTGACCCATATTAGAGCACGAAGTCCTTGCTTAATTTATATTCAAGTTCAACAAACAACAAAACGACTAAATCAAAATAAAAGAAATCAATAGCAAGTCGGAACCGTGCAAGAGCAAGTTCCAGTCAGCTGTGAAAAATGTTTCTACTATAAATATGAAACCCGAAAAGAGGCTACAACATTTTATATAACTTATTCATTGAGAGCTCGAACACGTACAAATTCATCTAAGACACAACTGCCTTTGAAGCCATTTCTTTGATCGTTATCAAAACCCGTAGCTAGTGCCCTGCAGAGTGTTCCTTGGGGTAGTAACCAGACACTGCATTGTTGGAAACATGGCTTAAATTCTAAGAACCTTTACAAATGAATTCTACGAGAGCTGCATGGACGAAAGGGCAATGGATTAAATGAAACATGGCTGTTAGTTTTTGTAACGACCTTTCAAAATTTAGTGAAAATCAGTGAAAATAACTTCTAAATCAAAATCAAAACAATCCCACCTAGGTATGTTTCTGCCGATTCGTCGAATACTTTAACAATAAACCAAAAATCAATAAACGATTCCTTGTGGTGTAGTCTTTAAAAGAATTTTGTAAGTGTCGCTCGCACGCCGATTAGTTGTACGCAACGGAGCTACTCATCGCCGGACTACTCCATCCACGATTACAGATCGTCCATCGCATCAGCATCATCCGTCAATAATTGTAAATCATATCACAAAACCCAATCAGAGTAACACCGAACATGCTATGGACCCACCCAACTAAAGTGGCCCAAAAAGAAACAATAAAAATATATTTACGTTAGTCACTGAATTACCCCACTACTAATTTTTTTTGTCGTTTCTACTCCAATCAGAATAAGCACTTAAATGGGTAGGGGTACATCATAAGCCCGTTATTTTCTCTGATTCCTAGGTAAATCCACAACTTCCTGTACCGAAACGAACGAAAAATTAACAAAATTTAAAAATTAAACAAAAAATTGTTTATTCTAGGCTAGAGTTTAGTTTAAAACAACCTTAGGTAGTTTGAACTCCTGAAATAATAAAAATTTCAACTCAACAAATATCGATGACAGCTCTCTCAACATTCGAGCATAATTTCAAAAATAAACTTCAGATTCCACGGAAATAAATTTATGAGGAGATTTACGAATAATTATCCGAGGGCGTTTGTTTAATCATCCAAGAATGTAATGTGCAAAATGTCTTCTCCAGCTTCGTAGTCTTACCCGATCGATTTTGTGTATTTTGCTATACTTTAAGTACGAATTTTCAAAATGGGCAATAAAATAAAGAAAACGAATTGAAAATTAAATTGTGTAGAATTTTTTTATTCTCTCATTGCTAGTTTTTATCAATGTGTTTTCTGCTTTACCTTCTGTATTAATATTAAAAATCATATACCTAAACATTACATATATTATTTCGTTTAAATGAGTCGAATAGAAAAAGAAAATAAATGATTAAGACGTATAAAAAAGAAGGCAACCTCGCTTTCAAGGAAAATATAAAATATACAAATAATCAATAAAAGTATTGCTAAAAGTCGAATTGAAGCAATTAACAAAAACAGAATTTTAAAAAAATGTACACTTTTGTGTGGTATCGCTTTTGCGGCGAACCTTTTTTAAAGTAAGATTTTTATGTTCACTCACTGTTCCACTGCGGAGTGGAACTGTACCAGAAACTGCAACTAATAATTATGTTTGTTTAGTTTTTTTTTACCTCTTTCTATTTATGTTCTATGTGAAATGTTTGAATGAAGTAGACGTTCCTTTTTACATTTAATTTCATAATAGTTGTTTTTTTTTTGATATTTACATAATAAACATACAATCAAAAGAAATACATATATAAACAAAGTTAAAGTAAAAAAAAGGAAACTATATGTAAATACTTTGTTTATCATTTTACGAAATTTAAAATTAATAATAAATTTTTATTTACTTTATTTTATTTAACAATGACGCACTAAAATTAAGAATTCTTATAAATTTAATGGAATTGTTTTTATTCTTTATTTAGTTTCTTCCCCATTGCAGCATGTTACAAGTTATCTATTTTGTTTTCCTTTTATGTCTGTTCAAAATAATGTTGTTTTTAATTAAGTTTTACTTAATTCTAGTTTAATGTATGTATACTTTTTTGTTTAAGTTTCGTTTAGATGCTTGTAATGTTTTTCGTTTGTTTACACTGTTTTCAGTGTCTTTATGTTGTAAGAGAACAGCAAGAAATGATGATTGAATTTGTAGAGGGACTCTGAGTGTATCTAACGTTACCGATATAATTAAAAACAAATAATTTCTTTGTTTTAATATCAAATTTTATTGCTTTTCGGTTCAAGACGATTTTGACAAGCAACGATCTTGGTGTAGGCAATTTAAAATTAAACTTATTAAGTTTGCTATGAAGAGTTTGGGATATCCATATCAAGAAGAGTTTATGCAGTCCACAATAGAGATGAGTCGAGTAGGTAGAGAGTGGAACGGAAATTCAAATGTGTTCTGTACGAATTTCAGAGTGTAACCTAAGTTAATGTTGTGATGTAGCACTTTGCAGGTTACTGTTTGGATACGATGCTTGCTTTAGGATTAAATAAATCCACAGCAATAGAACTTTTTTGGGAAACATTCTAAAATATTTTGCATGAAAGATGAGCTAGAATAATGCAAGGCGGTAGTACCATCTAACCAGATCAAATTTCCATAAAATCAGAAGGCAACTCAACTTTGCATGAGTTGCCTTGGGTGCACGGATATTTCCTTTCAACTTTTATAAGCGGATTGGTTTGCATCTAAAATCGGCTTGTTGCTTAGATGTTATTAAAACTTGGCAGTTGGATGAATATTTCCAAGAATTCAATAACGAGGGAAATATTTCTTATGTAATATTCGGTCACGTCTTACCCGAAATTCCCCAAAAACAAAACTTTGCAAAAATGAGAAGAACACGTACATCTGTTCACTATGGTGAATGGCTTTATGTTTTAATTAACACAATTTAACAATTTAGTAAAAAGAAAGACCTGCATAGCTTATCCATGTAGTTGGCAAACTTCAGTGTTTCTCTTATATTTAAATAGTCAATCAAATTGTGGACAAACCAAGCGTATAGATGAATATTTCGTAGGTTTTAATGAGAGGGATAGATATAAAACGGTCAAGGCTCTCAATGTTATGTTAACTCAAAACCATGGCGATATTAAATAAACGCAAAAAAAACAAGATTTTCTCTGACTATGTAAAATTATTTTTAGTGGTTGATATGGGTTATTTTGTTAAGATAAACCCTTGTGCAGTTGCTCCAAATTGTTTCGTCGCAATAATTTCGATTTTAAACACACGGTGAAAATGGTTAAAGTGACGAGAAGTTGGTTACCAGGTTCGCCTTTCGCAAGAAGTACTATAAACAAACAAAATTGGAAAGTTTCCTATAGAATGTGCACCGTTCAGGTACAAACTATCTTCAGAGCAAGAAGATTCACAGCGTTCTTTAACCAAAGTTTCAAAAATAAGCGACAGCTGCCCGCGTCCAACTGGTACAGTTTTAAAGCTACGCACAAAGAGAGCTACTCTTGCCCTTATTTCACACGCTTATCTCTCTCAATCCCGTATACATATCAGATCCAATATCATTAAAATACGAGTAAAATAGCCATCAGTGGCTGCTCACAAAGAGAAAACATAATGAAGCGGACTACAAAACTACAGATAATCACTTAACCTGTTTGAAGGAAACATTTCCACATATACATAGTCCAGCCCTTAATGTGTTCGAAAACGAATTGGAGCTTTAAAAAGGGACTGCTGAACTCCTAATATAGATTTCTCTTGATCGTTCGCAAGAGACATTATGAAACACATTTTCCGCAAAATGGAGACAGAGCCTGCTGCTATTAGGATAATATTGAATACAATAGTAGAGGAAGAACTAACTTCATAGGGATTAAGTCAGAGCTTGAGCTTGAAACGCATGCCGTGCGCTTAACTTCAAATATGACATGTTAATCGACACAACTTGAACTAAATACATTAACACACTACCTCTGCAAAGGTAATAAACTAGATTTTATTTTGGAGTGGAAATGCTTAATAAGCAAATGTCGTTATTTTTAAAGAGTGCAGACCGTTTCTTGATCATTTCCATACTATTTCTCTCCGATTAAAATTTTCTTTAATACACATCAAAATGGGTTTTCTATCACAGCATCATGCTTCATGAATACTAAGTGTTTTCTTTTTCCTATTTCAAAAAACCTTTTTCAGTATTTCAACGGTTTGGCGACTTTAGTTATTTTTTTCAAGAGTTAATGTAACATTTTCAAACAAATAATTCTCTCAAATGCTCCCTGCTGCCCTGCTCTTGCTGTATTCTTTGTAAAACTGTCGAACTTACTTTTACATAAAACAGAATTAAACTGTTTAGAAAAATACACCACAAACGTAAATCTAATTGAATTGCTGTCAGTAGTTTATTTTTGAAAAACAATTTTTGTATATTAGTTGTGTTTTGGTTTTGAAACGATTCACTTCCTTGATACTTAATTAAGACTTGATCTGATTTATACGATTTTAGGTATGATACAGCTCTAAGCATTTTGCATTGAATGTTTTGTTGATGATGACCGATAGTTGGTAATTGAAACCCATTTTGTTGCTGACCTTGTTTTCTTATTAATGGAATCGAAAGGGATGAGAATTTGCTGATGACGGTGGTTTTTACGATTGTTGATGCTACTACTGCTGTTACTGATGATGTTGTTTTTGTAGTAATAGTTTTTGTTAGACTGGGAGCGGCAGCGAAAATATTAAATTTATTATTATTGGCGATGACTTCTGTGCTGTTGCATTTGTAGGCTCTAATTACTATATGTGAGTTGTTAATTTGAACATTAACAAAATTGTAACTATCTTCTTCCCATTGCAACTGTCATGGCCTATGGAACCTGCGAAGTAGAAAACAAAATTGAAATAAAACTTAAAATAAATATATACAGAAAATAGTTAGATGGATGGGAAATATTTAGTGTCCAATTGATGATTTCCAAAAGACTATGAAGATGTAGGCAGACTACACTATGACAATGTACCTACCTCTGTCAGATTAAAGTCTATTTGGTGTACTTAAAAAGGACGTTATAGGCTACTTTTAAACACTACGGTATTTTCGTGCTGGGCTTGTTATAGCTGACCATAAGCTCCCTTTGTCAAGGACCGATCAAAAGATGTCCAAATATTAGCTAATACAGCAAATTGAGCACAAGCTACAGAGGCTTTTAGCTCAATGTCAATGAAGGCAGCATTTCAATCGAAGTAGTCAAATTAGTAGTGAAGAATCAGTCACACTTGCATATCGCCGTTTCTTCGAGCTGGGAAGACATCTTAGAATCTGCTACCATAAGTTGAATTTTAAGAGCAAAACAAGCAAAGCTGTGCAAAGAAGCAAAATGCACACTTACGGCATAATTGAAAAAATAAGCCGGTACTCGGTACCGTTCACCTTCTTTGGAATAGTAAATCAGATAACGAATCACAAAACATTCCTTCTGCCAGGCATACAAAACTATTTCCCAATATAAATTCCTTAACAATGACCATTTTAAAACTATGCGACCGCTTCAAGCCAAAATATTCCGAACGAGGACAACAAAACAACGTCCTCCTACAGCATGATGTCCTCAAGTCATTTGTTCCTTTCCAAGTAAAACTTTCACGGCTGCTCGTAGTTTTAGTAGTTTGCTCATCCTTTTCATTAGCCATTGTTCCTATTGTACAACGCTCATCGTCTGCGGGGTGTTTGCTTTCAAAATTGAATTACCCGACAACGTGAAGTCGAGAATCCCTCTGAGAGGATACATTCGGTTTCTTTTTTTTATAATATAATCGTATGATCCAACATCGAGATGATGCGGTGGCGTGCATTTTCGTTTCCATCGGAATTTCGATGGAAATCCCTCTCGAACTACAATCGAGGAGAATCTCCCCTTTCATGTTGACATAAATTTATTGCTACTTCTGTGTAGAGAGGTTTAACCTGACCAATTTTACCAACGGTGTTCTCGTATTCTTTGTTGTCTTACCTTGCAATTTTCATTTACTTTCAAAATTTAACTATTTGAGGAGCCGCATATATTTTTTAGAGAATTTTAGGAAAATTAGTCCTGCACTTAGCGAAATTAAGGGAATGCTAAGTTGTGTGGACATTTCATGGCCCGCAGCACTGAAAAGGATGAAAAAGGATACCAGATAAAAGTATCCGTTCCTCGGCTGTTAAAGAATATGTATGTTCCCCGCCAGAGCAAATAACAACGGGAACGGTTCAAAAGAAGTATTAAAAAGCACTAACTCATAGAAACATACAAAAAGTGGACATGCAAATATTTGCGTTGAATTTTAGAGGATAGCAATTAAAATCGAATCGACGACGAGAGTTCTTTCTCGTATCCTCTGTGTGCTGGGGTTTTTTTTCTTTTCTTTTTGTCAATCCAGCCATCCTTTCCACTGTTTTTGTATAATTTAAAATGCAACAATCGGGCGGGTAGAGTTTACGGGCTGCGGATGGTGAAAACGAATGACCGAAAAGAGTTTAAGGGCTAAATGAAAACAGATGACTTTGGCAATTGGAGCAGAAAAAAGAGTATACATATATACATATATAGTCGGTTAGGAGCAAACGTTTTTGGGCACTTCAAGTTAGATCGATGGGAATCGAATAATGCTTGTACCCCATAGGCGAACTTCTGGCGACGTTAAGTGCTTTTGGAATTAAGAAACTTTTTTGATCGTTTGCGGATTGTTTTCTTTGGCATGACTTTCAATTGCATTGTGATTGATGTTATTTAGGTGAAGAAACTCCCATTGTTATAAAGCTCTTGATGTAACACAAATGTGACGAGGAATGAGGGAGGTGGCATATCCCAAGCTGCTATCAACTGTACTTGGTATGAAAATGGCGAACAGCTTAATCGAAAACAGGACAACGGAAAAGGTGTTTAGAAATGGTAAAATATAGGCAAGCCAAAATGGAGTGAAATATGTCAACCTTCCAGCGGAAAATGCATCAAATTTGTATAAAAAAAATTGATATTAAGTCCGGCTAGCAACTGATAAACCGATCCATCTAAATTATCAGTTGCTAGCCTATAAGGTAAGAGTTTTTTTTACTATTCGGCTATATCAAAAGGTGGTATTAAATCATCAGTTTGCATACTTAATGTGCGAAGTGAAGTGTAAAGTTAGCTGCAATTCAATATCTTAGCCAAAAGCGACTGCATCAGGATCATTAGTAAATAGGCCGCCTTTATTCCAATAAAAAAATTAACTTCTTACCTCGTTAAATGTCGACTACCCTCATGCACTGCCATCTCTGATGATTTAAACTCATTCAATTCCTTCCGTATGGCAGCCTTATCTTTAGGCGTCAGTCTTGTCCATGGCTTATCGGCCCTTCGATCATAATCGTGCGCCTGTGTCACCTCAATGTAATCGTTAAACCGAATGATTTTCTTCTCCTTGAGCTCTTCGACTGTGGGTCGAAAACTTAATTTTCGCAGTAAATAGCTTTTCTTCTCTTCCTTTTGTTTCTTCTCTTCGGCGGGTGATTGTGCTAAATTTGTTTGTTTGGTAGAAAAAAAGGGAAGAAAAGAGAAGAAAGGGTGTGCCTTTCGGTTAGCAAGCAAATTCAACCGAGTAGTTGCAGTTACATTTACTCTTTAGAATATTCCTTTCCACCAGTTCCTCGGCAGTCGGACGCATCGATAGCCGACGTATAAGTCGGGCACCGATTGCTTCCTTTGATTCTTTTATCTCGTTGTCCGTCACCTGGTGCAGGATATTCCGATTAATCAAATCCTGTTTATCTGGCCGCAATTGAAGTTTCAGCGATAGGCTCTCTTTGCGTGCAATTTTCGCCTGCCGATCAATATCATCTTCACGGTAGAGGATTCGTCCATCACTCTCGTCGCTATCGCTATTCTCGCGTATCACAAATGGTCGAGTGTTCTCCTTGTTTTCAACGGTGCACGGCAGATTAATGTTGAACATTTGTTGCCTACTGTGGATAAAAGAGAGAGACAGAGAGATTGTACGTGAAATTAGTACGGCTGTAGAATGTATTCGAAAACAATAAATAAATTTAAGCATAAAATCATGCAAGGGGTAATGAAAGACTAGTTCAAGTCATGCCAAATGTTTGTGTAACTGCGTCATGGTATTGGGTGCAATTGAAGTGTCGCTTTGCGATCATGCTTGTTGTCTACTAAAGATCGCTGGATGGCAGAGCTAAGATTACATAACGGAAAAGCAATAGATATAGGAAAAAGTAAATAAGTAATTAAATCAAAAGGTCTTTGGGAACTTATGTATATTCAACGCATAAAAAATACGGTCTTCACCGACCAGTGAGTTCTCCACTTGAACACGTTTTCGAATTCTGTTCAACAAAGATACAATGTCTTTTCAAACGCAATGAAATCCAACTACAAAATCGCATTCCACATACCCATTAATAAGGAACATTTAAACATATCTCGTTGAACCCTTAAATCCGCCTACTTATGTCAAGCTACTGAAGACCTCATTTGAGCTCGTTGGCGACGTTCATTTCAATTCAATGTCTTCTCGCATTAGATCCACGACCAAAATTGTATTCCAAAGGAAATACATAATTTACATTTCTCACTCCCCACTGAAAGGTCTTCATCTTTCGTCACTAACTGCGCTTCAAGAATACTCACTCCTCTGCCTGCTCAAGTGCAACATCAAAATCCTTTTCATCTCTTGTCTACTCCTTGCATACAAATGTCCTTACACCTATATGGCTCTTTTATTTCTCTGAAGCGCGAGTGTCCTTTCAGACAGACAAGTTCCTTGCAATGCTAAATAATGCAGCGTATGATACGAGTACCTCTGTGGAGGCTGCGATTCCTTCTACTTTCCACGAACAATAGTAGATTAAGGCAACAAAAGGAATCCCCACGGCAATATGCAAAGTAAGAGCCAGCAGTGCGTTAAAAATGAAGACAAGTCGAATTCTTCACAGGAGCAGTAGGAATACAGTGGAAATCTAATAATCGACTTCGTGAACCCAAATAACCGGAAATGACACTGAACCTTAAAAAAATCATTCATCTCATTCTCTAAATATGATATCTGGAACGAAAAATAAAAAAAAGGTATACGTATCCTTTTGCAAGAGAATTTCATATTTTCCATTTCAAGTGTGTGTCTCCCTTTCGACGCGACAGGAGTTGCCGTGTTTAGGTATGACAATGTCCTTGCAGTCACGTTAAGCCGATAAAATAGGGGAAATTACGTTTTTAGGTCTTCGCTGGCGCTGCAGTACTAGTTTTGTAAATGAATAGCTCTACAAACCCGTTGGATGATGAGAAATCCGGGTAACATTTTTTTCCTCGTAGCAATCAATTTGCTGCTTAATTAGGGAATTTGTGACAGAAATAGCAGATTTTAAGCGAATTAGCAGTTTTTGTTATTGAAGTTTTATGGAAAGCAATCATTTGGATTGAAAATTTCAACACGACCAAAAAGGAAGTTTCCTAATTTGATGCTGACTCTGAAGGAAGGAAGTAGGATGTCGAAATTGCAAAAAACGACTTCTGAGATCCTAAGCTTATAAGCCAATGTGCTAAGGTACCTATGGTTTTGTGGTTTGAGGTGACAATAACTAGAGAAGTGGCCAACTCAACCGTTTTGCTGATCTTAATTGGAGACTTGCTTTAACCCCTGTAGGTATACTACTGTTGGTCCTTTAATAAACCAAGTGCTGCTCTAAATATCTAAATCATGAAATCTGTTGAAATTGGATTAATTTAACATTAACTATTTGAGGTTTATATTGCCACTGATTAGGATTAACTAAAAAAAAAAAAAATTGACCTTTCAGATATTCAGGAGATGTGGACCGAATGGACATCTGTGCAGACTGCAGAGTTTCCAATTCTAATACAGACAATGAAGGCAGTAGAAATCTGTCTAAGCCAACTTGGAATTGGTGTGTGCAACCGGAAGTTACGGACCAAGATAATAAGAAAGGCTTTTTGGTTCAGGTCCATCTTTAACGCCGAATTCTAGCAGTTTACCTATTTGGGCAGGTTCGTGATTTTCTTAAATATAAACTATCTATGCTGGACGAATGAGGGGACTTGCGCCACAAGTCGAGGACGACTGCTGAGAATTGCATAAAAACGATGATTATCCGGAGTCGCAAATTTATTAATAGAGTTGCTTCTGCAACAAGTTTTCAGTATATAAGCTTAATTCCAGCCTAAAGAAGTTGGAATAATTTCCTCAACAAGAACAAGAGATGCAAGTACAATTATTCAATATGTTTTCAGAGGACTTCAAGTTTAAACATCTATTTGCAAGCACCTGGGTGCGAATAACTTGTCAAGTTTTGTTTTTCTAATCAAGACACACAAAGGGTGTTTTTTTTTGTAGAGGTATAGAACTTTAAAATGGAATAAAACAAAGATGATTTTTTTTAAATTGACATGAAATTTACTTTATTTGGAAGATAATCTTCAGGCATAATAATTTAAATGTGATTTCTAATATATGATTTCCAAAATTTTAGAAAAATTGGATCTCCAGATTAGACTACGTCCGAGCCAGCCGTGGCGGTCATATGTCAGAAATCATATTTAAATTATAATGCCACATAATCAATCGTTTCGGGCTTATGGACGAAGACTAGCAACCTCTATCCCCACAGATAATAGTCAAGCGGCGTTAAAATGCACGATCTTGGAGGCCAATTCACGGGTCCGCAACGTGAAACTGTGCAGTTACCAATCGTTGCAATCTTGTTTTGGGCCCATTCACCGAATCTACGCCTTGCTAGGTGATCCTGTGGCTTCAATTCTTGCACGAATTGGATTTTGTAAGCACGCAAACAAAGATATTTCCGCAAAATCTTCCATAAAGTGGATGGAAACATATCCAATTCCTGTGCACGATGGCGGATAGACTGATTCGGGTCTTCCTCTGTGCTACGCTCTGCAGAAGCAATGCAATATCTCGAACAGAACCATGATTTTCAAAATAAATTTGCACAATTTGAAAGCGTGTTCAGGCGTCAGTCTATTCAGGTTGAAATAGGGTAGTTCGCGACAACGTCAGTGTCAAATGAGAAGAAGAAAAATCCAAGTGACAGCTAAAAAACTTGTAGGAAAACAAAACGGATTTTGTATGGATGTAGTCCAATTTTGTTAAAAAATTACTGAAAAGTGCATATAAAAGAGCAAAAAACAAGATAAAAGCATTGCTGAATTAAAAAATTATGTTTATCAAACGTATTTGGTAACAACTGAGAAGTTAAAGTAATGGCAATTGTGCGCTTTTCAACAATATTTGAACAAAACACTACTCTGGCCATTATAAACCAGCTTTGTTATCCTACAAGTTTTTTTGACGTTTGAGCGAAAAAGGTAGCCCATCTGTGAAAGGATGGGCTTCGCGAAACACTCTATACCAAACCAAACTTAAAATAAATCACTTGACAGCCGACAAAATGGCCGCCAGTTAAAATAGCGTTGCCAACTCAAATATACTATTCAAATATACTATTTCAGTTACTATCGCATATTCTACAAACTGTATCGATTGTGTCAAAACTTAAACTCCAAGCTCTGACGGTTATATAGAATCGTATTAAATATCTCAAAAAAAGTCTTCTTCTGTAAAAGTCTTCCTCTCGCTAGCTACTGCAATTTGTACTCCCATACTTTTACATTGAGTTCTGCATGTCTTCAGCAGATTGTGTCATTGTAAACAACCAATGGAAAGTGGTGATTATGATAACAACTGAATGCACGTATATTTTACCACAACCACTTTATTTAACTACTGTTTGCAGACAGAATGTAGACAATACTTTGTACACAGAATGTAAACAATACTTTCTTTACCTATGTAGTTTATTTGCGGCCTTGTTCAAATTTCAGCCAAAACTTTAAGTTAAACAAACGCAAAACCACATCGGATTGTTGTCGGCTTTCGGTTTCCTGTGGCGTACGCTAAAGGAAGCTAGAAATCAGAAGAAAACGAAGTTTTATGAAGGTTTTCTTAAATTACCAACGGAAAAAGAAATAAGCACATTGTTTCAAGAAGATGTTTCGAGAGAAAGTTTGCCTTCTGCAAGGGTTGTATGTTTTTTTTTATGCAGATATATGGATTGTTATATCGTCTTACCTAAAATCAATTTATTATCCCATCACATTATTTACCAAACTCTATCAAACCTTAGAGTCTCAATCTTTTAATTAGTTTTTTTTTTGGGCTGCGGCTGAAGCATATTGTTTTGTGTTCTCTGTGTTTAAGCTATTCCATTTTATTTAGCTAGATGTGTTCAATGTCCTCTTAATTGACTCACTGATGATCAAGTGACCTCTTATAACTGCGTGGCATATTTTGCCAGAATGCATTCGTGTGTCGTTTTGTCCATGGTTAGATTATGGTAAGACAATTTGTCATATCCAAATCTGACACAAAATTATAAGCAAATTGTAGCAAATAGCTGTAAATGGTGCTACAAACTTTGTCTTTACGTATAGTTATGTTGAATAAGAAAATCGACAAAAACTCTCATTACGAAAAAAGTCCTGTTGCTTAGAAAACTTTAGCACCGTTTCACGGGTCACGGAATGGATCTTAAATGCAATCAAAGCCCACTAGTAAGACGGCATATAGTGCTGTACGTTAGGATATTTTAGGCTAAAGCCGGTATGCCATTTCATACATTTAAATAAAAAATCTTTTTTGCAATGTTTCTCGAAATCCTCCACATCGTTCGCACTTCCATTTTATTTATTTCTCAAATTCTCTACCCGACTTAGGAGCACATTTGGCAATTGATTGATCCCATCAATACACCACCCAAATTGCCATCATTAATGGTATCCGCATGACTTATTCTGCACTAATTTTACGAAATTACCCAAACAATGTAACCAATCAATAAAAAATGTCTTAATTAATCAGTAATGGAATTAATTATTTTTTCTTATTACCCTGCCTTGTATAGAGGTTTTCGACAATCTACAGCAGTGTCTTTTCTTGAAGGACGATTCACGATTTCACGTTTTAGGTAGATTGCTTTTGCGATGTGTTTGCTTTGGTACAGCCTTTGCATGAATAATAATTACAACGGCTGTGTGCTTTTTCTTCTGCAACAAGGACTCGAAACTTGCTCTTGGTATGAAGGTATCTCTCGCTTAACAATAACCGTTTAAGGTAGAAAAGAAAATGTACCTATGTCTGTTAACTTAGCACGAAAGACAGGAGTTGCAGCGAAATACACATTTTATCTCTCGGGATGGGTTTGTTTTTCTAGGCGAAAAGGCTTTTTTTTTAATTTTCGTTTTCGTCTCTTGAAGGAATACAATGCTTGAATGTACACTAATGAAGTGAATAATATAAAACTTTCTTGTTTATTGCAAGTTTGTTATAAGACTATCATTCGGAGTAGGTACTCAGCAAGAAAAAGCGTAGGTAGTTTGCATAGGTGTTTGAAACTAAGCTAGCTATACAGATCAGAGACTGTTTCGCGCTGGTGGAATCAAAAAGCTTTTCCGGCTCAATCCGAAACATGATGCAGATGCAAGTGAAGCAATCGAACTCTTTATTCTAGGATCTTGGGCGACGAAAACCCATAGGATATAGCATTCCATGGAAAACATCCCGCAAACTCAAAATCAGAAAAAAGTTGAATACAATGGCAGGCCTAAGCCACTTCACTTCTTCCGATTCTAAGATTTCAAAGTGTACCCAACAATCACTATTATACCACTCCCACAAGAATCGCCCCAACCGATTTTTTTCTCAAATTTCTCATCGATAATGCATAGACAGATATAGACTCGCTCCGGCGATATAATCTCCTTTTAAAGTCAACGCACATACATATTTTTATTACTCGCACTTGTTCTAAGCATATCGAGGATTTGTAACAATATTCCTATTCCCCTTAAACTATATAGAGAAAACTTTTTAATTACAGCAAATTGCTTACTTAAAACTTACTTCGCACAAAGGCGGGAGTTAAAGGCGAACTTTCATTTTCTATTGTACTTTCGTTCGTTTGCTTTAAAAGGATACAATTACCCCTCAGGGATTTTGCCCATCTTCGAGTGAAAAATTCAAAATCCTTTCGGATTATATTCGAGTAATAGTTCTCCGCCGCAGAAAGTTTTCATCTTCAAACGATTTTGAAAATTTAAAATAATATTTCCTCAGAGCTGACTTTTCAAAACTTTTCAAGGGCTCTTCCCCAAATGCCAGGTGACTCTTAATGTGGATTTATGAATCTCCGCTCTCTGTTCGAAATCCTTAAGAGCGGTTGTCAGAAAAATGTCGCCCAAGTATGCCCGGGACAACTGATGCGTGCGACACAAAGTCACAAAATCAAAAGACATGGTGATTCCTGGAAACATCCATTCGCCTATACGCTCATTGAGCTAATTCCCTTCCCTGTTGTAACGGAATTCTGTTTCCCATTTTCTAAATTCTTAATGGAACTTGACAACAAATTCGCATCTCATGCTTGTACAAATGAAAATAAAAACCATCCAAAGCAGGAAAAATAAAATAAAAATGGATAGTAGATTGGCAGAAGCAAAAACTCAATATTACCATATCCTAATCCGAGGCCGAAGAATTGGTCTACGCAGTATTAAGGAAAACAAATGGAATAAAAATAATTTCAAGTTAGAAAGTATATATACAGCCACACCAGCGTATACTTACTTTAATGAATAATTATTAGCCTCCTGCCTCACAACCAATGGCCGCTGGTTCGCTGATGTTGAAGATGAGCCGCCACCGCCACCACTTCCACCAGATCCCGATGAACTGTGACCACTGTTATTGGATTGCTCTTGTGTGGGTGTACCAGGTGATGAATTTGACTGGCCGGGCTTCTTTTTCAATGCGGACTTGAGAGGAACTGCATTTGGTTTTGGCTCTTTGGCTGGAATTTCCTCAATACGACATGTGTCAATATTTTGATTTGGTTGTGACAGCTGGAACATGTATTCTTCATCCGAATCTAGTTCGTCCTGATCACCGTCTTGATCTGTTTATTTTTTTATTATGAGTAAAACATATTTTCTATATTAGAAGTTGGACAGAATATTTGTAAATGGATATTTAGAAAATTTCACAAAATAAAATTAAAGCAGGGAAATTATAAGTTGACGGGAATAGGAAGTATTACATTACCCTTAAGTATAAACTACAAATATACAAACAAATAAACAGATTAGTCAATTAAGTTGAAATTGGAAAATCAACTTGATTAGTATTTCTATGATTGTTTTCAAGTGTCAATATATCGGTTAGTTTTAGCCGACTTGATGAGTTGAGAATGTTCAATGTTAGGTGTAATCTTTTGCCAAGTCGACCAAACATGTTGAAATATTGTTTTCTTTTTTTATAAAACCAAATTTGTGTTTGATAAAAACAAGAGTCCTAATTTATTCTGCATGTCATATAATTCGATCTAATGTTACATCTTGTGATCTTTAAATTTCACAGAATGAAACATTTTTTCAGATTACAATCCCATTAAGCTAGAGCGATTTTCTCCTACATAATATCCCTTATACAACGACTTAAAACCTAACTCTAAATCAGGCGATTTTTTAACGAAGTACGAAAACGAAAAATATTTTTTTTCCCAAGAGAAAAAAAAAATAGTTTACCCGAAAAGAAAATATTGATAGAGAATAACAAATAGGAAAAATTTCAAATTTTATATTTAGGAATTGCATTGCTTAAATATGTTTACGTTCCATCTAAGGAAGGATGTGCCTAACTTTTCGTATTATAGTTGGCATTTATTCAAAGTACTGACTGTCTAATTATTCTTGCTTCATTTCTTTGATATATTTACTATTGGCTACTATATTAAAGAGTCCATTACTATATTAAAGAATCCATTACTATATTAAAGAGCCGGTGTTGAAGGGTAGTGATGCGATGTCATGAGAACACAAGCGTTCTCACCTAGCCTCTCACTATCAACTCCTACTCTCACCTCCACGTGGTGACTGGTGGGTGCCTAGTACCTCGACTGGAGATTGGGTAACCAACCCCTTTGGAAGGTCGTTGGTGGCAGCAGACGAGAGAGGGGGGAGGAGTGTTGTTTTCTCACTAAGACACCTCCTCTGGTACCAGACGGCAGCGGAGGAGTTCCCTAGATGGAGCCAACGGTGGCGTCTACAGTTCCAGTCAGGCCGAACTATGTAGTGTAATCCCTATAGAGCTGCTCTGACATATTCGGATACCAGGTCTATAGGGATTTCCAATACCGAGCCAGGGTGTTGGAGAAGAGTTGGTGGCGGATGAACCCTTAATGGGCCAACGGCAGCGCTCACATCCCAAAGTGGGTTACTGGCACCGGAGTAACCGGCCTGCTGTCCTAGGGTCAAGGGCCTGGCCCTCCAGGTTGGGGGTTGTGCCGTCGGGGTAACTTCCCGACCATGTAAAAAAAGAATAGTTTTGAGAGAGACACGAGGAGCCTCGGATAACAATTTCCCTCAAACGGCAACTAGACCCGGAACGTCAACGGACAACGATTTAAGAGTATGTACCTGGAACGTGCGAACGCTGTACACCCCAGGTGCTACTCAAAAACTTGAGTCTGTCCTCACGCGGTACAAGGCAGATATTACCGCGATCCAGGAGATACGATGGATAGGATCAGGTATGATGAAAAGGAAAAATTGCGATATTTATTACAGCTGCCATAAAAGATTGCATGTATTAGGATGCGGATTCGTCGTGGGAAATCGGCTTAGGACAAAAGTTATTGACTTTAAGCCGATAAGTGATCGCCTAGCTGTGATCCGCATCAAAGCTACTTTCCAAAACATAAGCCTAATATGTGCACACGCCCCTACCGACGAGGCTGAAGACCCTATCAAGGAGGAGTTTTATGACCTCCTGGATGGAGCCTACGGAGCCTGTCCGGAGTACGATGTCAAAGTTGTGCTCGGGGACTTCAATGCTAAAATCGGAAAGGAAAACATCTTTGGCGGGTTAGTTGGTAAACACAGAATCCACGATACGACCACAGACAACGGTTACCGACTAACTGACTTCGCGGCAGCTCGTAATACGGTGATAAGTAGCACTAGGTTTCCAAGGCTAAGGATCCACACAGCAACCTGGCGCTCTCCAGACGGTCGAACCGCCAACCAAATCGACCATGTGCTAATCGACGCGAGGCACGCATCCAACATCCTCAACGTGCACACATTCCGAGGGGCAAACGTCGACTCTGACCATTTTCTTGTTGCGGCTAAGTTCAGAGCTCGACTATCCAACGAGAAGAAGCTGCGTTCCGCCCAGAAGAAGAAATTCAACGTTGGACGCCTTAGCACACCTGGAGTAGCCAGAGTCTACAAAGAGCGCCTGAGTGAGAAACTCTCCGCAGTGCATTCACCTACCACAAATGCCAACACCCAGTGGTCCAAGTATCGCGACATCATCAAAGAGGTAGCCGAAACCACCTTAGGGTACCAGCCACCCCAGAGAAAGAGCCCGTGGTATGATGATGAATGCGTACGCAGGAAAAAGGTGACAGAAGATGCACATATAAAGGCGCTGCAGCGCAAAACAAGGGCAGCGAGGGAAGAGTATCGAGCCAGGAGGAGGGAGGAGAAGAAAATCCTGCGTAGAAAGAAGAGGGCCTACGCAGTCTCCCAGCTCAAGGAGATCGAAGAGTCCCGCGATCGAAGCAACATCCGGAAGTTCTACAAGAAAGCCAAGCAACTGGCTGCTGGCTTCAAGACCGGAACGCAGGCTCTTCGAAACAGTGATGGAAACCTAGTCACCGAAGTGCAGGGAGTAGTAGATGTGTTTAAGCAGCACTTCCAGCAGCTGCTAAATGGGCATCATGTAGAGAGAGTGATAGGGCAAGAAGAGAACCCACGTCCAGTCAATGAAGATCCAGTTCCACCGCCCAGTATAGAAGAAGTTGGCTTAGCAATAAAAAAGCTAAAGAACAACAAGGCCGCCGGCTCTGATGGTTTACCAGCGGAGCTCTTCAAATACGGTGGTGATGTTTTGGTAGGGCGCATGCACAAAATCATCAACCAAGTATGGGTGGAGGAAAGTATGCCCGATGACTGGACTATCAGCTCCATATGCCCCATCTACAAAAAAGGCGATCCTATGTCTTGCAAGAACTATCGAGGCATATCCCTGCTTAATGTCGCATACAAGATCCTATCCAACGTACTGTGTGAACGTCTCAAACCGTTCTGCAACACACTAATCGGCACGTACCAGTGTGGCTTCCGGCCCGGCAGATCGACTATAGACCAAATTTTCACACTGAGGCAAATCCTGGAAAAGACCAATGAATTTCAAGTCGAGACTCACCACCTATTCATCGACTTCAAAGCCGCATATGATAGCATTCATCGTCAGGAGCTTTATGTGGCGATGGCCGAATTCGGGATCCCGGCAAAACTGATCCAGCTATGTAGCGTGACGCTGGAGAACACACGCTGCAACGTGCAATTTGGAAGTAGTTCCTCCGAGCTATTCGAAACATGCACCGGATTTCGGCAAGGAGACGCATTATCATGTGACTTCTTCAATCTCGTGCTAGAGCAGATAGTGCGCAGGGCAGGTGTCAACACGGAAGGCACTATCTTCAACAAATCCGTCCAGCTACTGGGGTATGCAGACGATATTGACATCATCGGTCGCTCCCAGCGTGCCGTGATAGAGGCTTTTACGGCGATTGAAGAACAGGCGAAATTCGTTGGTCTTGTAGTAAATGAGGACAAGACTAAGTACATGCTATCAACAAACAAACAAGTATCTGTCCACCGCCTAGGACAGAACGTCACTATTGATAGCAACAATTTCGAGGTAGTTAAGGAGTTTATCTACCTCGGAGTAAACATGAACTCCACAAATGACATCCTAGTGGAGATCCGGCGAAGAATTACCCTAGGAAACCGCTGCTACTTCGGTTTGGCAAAACAATTGGGTTCAAAACTCCTAACTCGAAGGACAAAACGTATGCTTTACAGAACCCTTATCCTGCCAGTTCTGCTTTATGGCGCCGAGTGCTGGACGATAAGCAGGAAGGGAGAGCTGATACTGGGCTCCTTCGAAAGAAAAATTCTTCGGCGGATTTTTGGTCCTGTGTGCGAGGAGGGCGAATGGAGGAGAAGATACAACCGCGAACTCTATGAGCTGTACCAAGATGTGGATGTAGTCCAAAAAGCCAAAATACGTCGACTACATTGGCTCGGCCACATCGAGCGAATGGACAATAATGCTCCAGCTAAGAGGATCTTCGAATCCCAGCCGCCAGGTTCGAGACGACAAGGAAGACCGAACCTCCGTTTCAAAGACCAAGCCATCGCGGATGCCAGAGCGCTTGGTCTGGATAACTGGAAGCAGCGTGCCCGGGATCGCAGAGGATGGAAGGCTGCAGTGTCTCAGGCAGAGACTCTCCACGGGTCGGGAGCCCGTTAAGTAAAGTAAGTATTACTATATTAAAGAGTCCATATTGTTAAAAAGGACGAATTTGTTGTAAATATAAATTAAATGTGACCAACATGAAGTCCGCCCATCTTCAGAAAATTTCAAGCTCGAATATATTCTAAGCAAATTGGTGGATTGCGGTGAAATAAAAACTAAATGGTGTTCCATTTAAAGCTCTATCTCTCGTATCGAAGATTGCGTGAGTAGTTTAAACGTGGTCCGTCAACCAATCCGTCATATGTCGAGATTTAAAGTTCAGCTAAAAATTTAAGATTTCGTACGCAACAAATTGTGAGGAATGTCAATTTTTAAATTTGTAACCTTTTTCTGCCTTTCCTCTGACAAGGACGTATAACAAAAAATCTGTTCGACTTTTGCTTGTTTAGGCAGCCAAGTGAGTTAAATTCACGGAAAGTTGAGTGACATTTTATTGAACGAGTAATTCGCAACATTGCTTTACAAAGTTTACAACTATAAATATGTTTTTCTTTGTTTTTTAAATGAAATTATATAGAAACGTCGTTAATTTTTGGCTTGAACAAATAAATAAAAGTTAACGCAACGAAGAAAATCTAAAATTGGCGGCTATTTTCTCTAATCACTTGTTAAAAAAATATGCATAGAAACATACAATTTTTGTAAGATACATAATTTCAGACACTTCTGCTGATCGTGATCGTCAAAGTTTGATGTTCAACTGCCGACGATACAACATTTATGTAACACAAAATTACAAGTTCATAGGTGCCCGGTTAAATGTGGAGCAGAATCTTCAACACCTTTTACAGATTCATTATCTTACCTAACCTCACTGCAACTGCTCTCGTATAGCGGTTTAGGCACAATGCATTGTAAAGTTCAAAACAAATTTTTAATTATTTTCTTTAAATTTAGTACTTCCAGGGTAAGCCTTCTGTATAAAAAAAACTTTTCAGGTTCCTAATGCTAATTAATAACAAATACTGTCGCATGCATGTTTTTTATTACGTTTCCTCCGTCATATTCGTAGGCTCGGAATTAAATTGGATATGAAACTTATAGTCGTACATAAAAAATAAAAGGCAATTCGTAGAGCCTGTACATTCCACAAACAATTGAACAGGGAACTTCTTTGCCTGCATGTGTATTATTTGCCAGATTTTATTTATTTAAAATTTTTAAGATACTTATTTAAGAAAAAACAGAAACAATAAAACACAAACTACAAACAAAAGCGTTTAACAAAAAAACACAAATAATCAAATAGCCAACTCCTTGGAAGAGACCACAAAATGATGATGAATGAAAAGAATAAACATTTCAATCAAAGTAAAACAGAAGAAGAAAATTACAAAAAAAATGAACCCTTCACCAAAAAAAAAAACAAGATTAACAGATAAAACAGTCATAAGAGATAATAATTGAAGAAAGGGTTAAACGATGAAATCTAATTCCATAAGATAACAATCACTGACTATGCCCTACCATCATAGTCATAGTCCTGATAATCCTGATCGTTAACAGCTCCCGGTCCATGTGGTCGTCCAGCTATCAACGTTGGACTTGGCGTTGAAAACATCGGTGGCGGTGGGATGGGTCCAATCTCCGACAATGGTATTGGAGGCTCTGGAAGGTCAGACAATAAAATATGCCCTGGAAGTTTATGATGACCGTCACCTGTGTACGGAGGTGGTGTACTTCCTGGTGGGCCACCGCCTTCAGGATCTGTAAAATTTTTTATTATAGGGTTTGGTTGCGTTGCGTTTCATCGGGAAAGTGGTAAAAAATTGCGATTTAATGAGAATACCAGATGGATGGATATGTGATAATACAATAGAAGGGAAAAACGAAAACTCAAACAGGACAAAAAAAAAAAAAATAAAACGCACAAGTTGTTAGCAGGTTTTGACAAATATTTTGTTTTGTTTTTGTAATTAAAGGGATTCTTTTAAATTTAGGTTTTCCACAATTTAAGGATGCAAATAGTAGTATAGTAGGATCAATCGCAAGTTTCTAAAACAAAGTTCAAAGGGAGGCAATCACTTACAATGATCATTGTGGTAGCAAATGTTGACTCGTCGAGCCAATTTGTTTGACCCCAATGTGTTTGGACGTTCCATTTTGGAATTCTGATGTGAATCCATTTGACCGCCACAGCCGCTGTTCATATTTGAGTTCATACCACCCCCACCACCACTGCTGCCGCTACCGCCTCCTGGCGGAGGCAGCATCGATCCTTGACATGATGGCTGCTCAGTGCTGGGTGATACTATTCCATTACCACCGATTGGTGCATCAGTCTTGTCTTTTCTGGGTTCTGAAAGGGAGCAAAAAGAAAATTCTTTACAAAAACTGTTGGTGGGTGTTTTTTAACAAAATATATTATGTATGGCTCTAATTACTGGACATTTATTTGAGGCGTAAAAGCATTTAGCTCACTTTACCGGCGAGCACATGCCTGTTGGCGCACATCCGTGTCAAAGGGGAGGGATAAAAGAAAAAAACAAACAACATCCTAATGAGTGTGGCTCTTAATGGTCCTTATGGTTGACTTAAAATAATGCTCATGTGGGGACCCGGAAGGCTTTGGCATGGTGAAAGCCTGTGAAAGGGATTTTTTTTGCTTTGGTTAGGCTCCTTCTTTTCGTAGTTGTTTCATAGAAATGTGAGCGCGAGTGCATTAAAATTATGTGGGTAATTATTCTTGCGACGTTAATTTCTTCAGTCGCGGAGATTCGTTTTGATTTTTGTTAACGACTTAACGAAGAGTATGCAATAGAGGAGTTTTGTGAGCAACAATAGGCTAATTGGGGCGAATTTAAGGAATATGTTTGAAAAACAAGCTTCTTTGGTAACTTCAAAGGGAATCAGAGTGGCCCTCAAATAGAGTGTCGCTGCTTAAATGCGCAGAACGAAATGCTATCATGCAAAGTGATTTTTAAATTTTAAACCGCTTTCCCAGCAATTGTGCATTGTAATATAAGTTTCAATTACACATCTTTGCACGGAATTCAATATTTGCTATAGACCTATGATTGGGCGGATGTTTGCATACTGCTCACCGGAGCTATTTGAAGAGAATTATTTCAACCAGGGCAGAATAAAAAAAAAATATATAAAAATTTGGAAAAGTGGTCGAGCAATATTCTTCTCTTCGAATTCCAAATCATAATGATATGTATGTCACCCTCAACTTGGGGCAGCTGCAATAAATACTAACCTCCTACCCGTACTCACAAATTTCATGAAATCACTTATGCCATAGATAATTTATCATCATTAGGAAACTCACTTGGAAATTCTTGCGTCACTTGCCGTTGATGTCCTTTCCCTGCCAAAGTCATATTCTCTACATATGGTTCAAAGAATTAAGACTTCGCCACATCATCTTCCTGTTTAAGTGCTTCCGACACGGTATAACAAAGGAGACGATAAGGATATCTTCAGAATTTCAACCTTGCAATTGTCCCCAAACTAAGTAATTATTCAGAAGCTCTTACGACCTGTTTGCATATATTATAGCTCGAGTAATGGTGACCTTCCCAAAATAACTTTGTACGCAACAGGTTGTGATGGTTCAAAAATGCGGAGGATCATTCCAAACGTCTTATCCATAACATTTGACTGGGTGAACTGCAATCCCAAAAGTTCACAAGAACTTCTAACGAACTTGTGTGACACGAAGGAAAGAATGAGTTTCTTTTCTAAAATACATTCTTGCGGGCAACGCATTTTTTTAAGCATATAATTTGCTGTGAAAAAAAAGGAAATCACTTATTTTTGTCCTTAATGACGGCGAATCATCGTGACGAGAATGATGATGAGAAACTGAAAAAAAAATATTTACTTTATAAAAAAAACAAAAAGTCGTAGTATTGTTATGCCTTGTGACATTTTTCCGTCCAATATTTTTTTTCGCTGGCGTCTCTGTGATGTCTTTTATCGAAATTGCAATTTATACAAACGCCCACGACAAAGGAAAAACATATGATACGACAAGATGAATGCATAGTAAAAAATGCCCAGACGCTGGCGGATCAGTGAAGGGTGTGTATTTTTCTACGGGAGATATAAATTATTGTTTATGTGCGTTTCCTTTGGCTTCTCTGAGGTTGACATGGGATGACGCCAAGGAAAATATTTTTACCCCCGACATTTTATTCTAATTTGTCCAAAAGACGATGTACAGGTATAATACAAGCACAGGTAAATGTGAATTTACAAGGAAAAAAAACTAAACATTTTCTCTTAATGAAAGACAATTTGAGTTTTTTGGTTTTATCAATTAATTTATTTTGTAAGGTAGCAAAGTCTTGCAGCTGGGCTTCAAAAAAAGGACAAGTGATTTATCTAGGGAATTATAAGCATTTGGTGGAACTTCGTTTTAATGTTCGCCTTATTTAAGTGAAGGGAGGTCATTACTGAGGACTAATTTGAGCAGAGAATCAAGTCCATGGTTGCCAGCAATCGGATAGCGGGGCTAATGGGAATGACTAATAACGTTCTCATTTCGCTAAGAGGAGGGTACACGCAGACATTTCCTAATTAACAAAAAGTATTTGAAATTCATATCTACCAAAAGCCGAATGGCACGCAATAAATTGAATTTAAGGAGGCCAATTTGAATTTTCGTAATAGGACTTGTTACTTGACACAATATAAATAGTTCTACAGAAATCAGTTAATTGCTTATGAAATTTTCAAATTTTCAAAAGGCATCACTAACTCTATAGGATCTTCCGATTCTATATCTTCTGAAACTGTAATACTAGATTTGTATAATTTGTTAAAAAGGCCTGAAATTGTTTTCGTGCTTTCAGTGTTAAGCAGCTGAAGACATTTATTTTAAACTTTGTGGTGCTGAAATTTTTAAACAGATCTGACGGTTTGCCAAACATGTAGTATTCTGTTTTTATGTAGGGTTTTTATTAAAACATTTCAGAAAGTTCCTCAAAAACTCTTAACTTAAATTATTTTGAAGGCAATGAAAGGCTAAGGTTATATCCGTGTTTTCAAGAACAGCTTCTGTTCCATAATTGAAGGTAAATTAGCTGCCACAAGAAGGGGAGTCCGCAATTTCTGAAAAAAGACTGTGTCGCTCAGGAGATGGAACAGGCGAAGATCCTAATAGTGACCGAGAAAATAAGGAAGGTTTTCGAAGGCTAATAAAATACTTGGCGGAATATCAAAGAAATTGTGAACGAAAAAAGCGTCATTTTTACCGAACCGAGCATAAGTATATGTAATTATTTATTTTTGTTGAACCCCTACAATAACCGTAGAATCTCAACTCTGTCGAAGAAAAAACCGGACTTTTCTGTAGAAGAAAATATTGTCGAAGAAATACACAGTATATGAAGTCTAAAGGCATGAAAGAACTGCAACTGCAACTGTGTAGAGCTGAGTTGACTATTATAATTCAAAAGTAGACATGACAAGTCAGGATACCAAAATAATAAATTATATAGCTTCCTGTAGGTCAGATTTCCTCACAATATGTGCAACCGCAAGCTTCGCCACAGGGTAAACATACTACAAACCTTGCAGAGAAAGCGGTACAATTTAAGAACCACGGAAGAGAAGCAGGCTTAGCAAACTGTGGAGAAGCACAATCCCAAAAACTAGAAAATTAAATTTCTGTCGATACTTTTTGGGGTCGAAGGAACAAGTTTGTGATTTTTATTTCTAGTTCCACCATATGCGTTCGTTTTAATTTTTAACACTTCATACACTATCAGTTAGCAGAATTGATAGCAATATACTGGACACAAAACTAGAGACAAGCATAAAATTGGCCTTCTGTAAAACCATATACAGATCCTACCTAACGACTTCTGGCATTAGAATTTACTAGCTAATAGACTGCCTCAACAGTTAAAGTTAAGTTTTCTGCATCAGACCGAAATCTAGTCCCACGAAATTACACTATTTCCCTAGAGACATATTTCTATTTAATTGTTTGCCTCATTATCTATTCCTGTTTTTTTAAACAGCATGAGATTCTAAAATCTCTTCCGGAATTTCGTTTAACACTAACAAGTGGCATAGAGAATGCGAGGGTATCTGTCTTGTATCAATTCAATATAAATAATTTGGCCGACCTCCAAACGACGTTTGTTGTTATGCTGTTGCTAAATTATTTGTGCCAATTTGCCATCGGTGTTGCTATTTTCGCCAGACTTATTCCTACTCCATATAGATGCTTAGTCACTTGATATTTATTTATAGCAACTTCACACACATTTCTGTGCCCATTCCACAAACCCCCCCGGGTTATGGAATAAAAATGCTTCATAAAATATTCAATACCTCAGATTTGACGCACCCACGTTTAACGATGAACGGCATCTAATAAATCGTTTATCTAAAATTCGGATTGAAGTTGGTATACAACTGCAAACAAGGGCCTCCTTAAAAAAGATGATAAGTTCAACTGGAAAAAAACATTAGAAATCGGAGTGTGCAGTGTTTACACTGCCGTCGGCATTGGGAGCCATTTTCGTAATCTCGGGCGTATACGCAACCTTTTTTTTTGTTTTACACCCACACGACAGATGATGATGATCCCGGTGAAATTGTGACGCAGTAAATGAAAATGCGAACCTGGAAGAGCAGCCATTTGCACGTACTCCTCTTCATTGTCCATTAATGAGCAATGAGCGCGCCGAGCGGCGTAACAAACAATCCCCTGGATAATGGAGTTTTGTGACGTCATGAAGCTCTACACTCGTGCATGTGCGAGTACACAATGTATAACCGGGAACATCCGAAATGCTGAAGGTTACCATTAGGGGAATAAACAAATTGGTTTTAAAGTTTTACTTTGTTTTGCTCTCCTAGTTACCCTAAGAGTGTATCTGAATAGTCGCAACAATACGCAACGCATTTGGGCTGAGGGATGATTCGCTTTTGATCTTGGGCTCATTAAAGTTGCATGTTCATATTCTGGCCTGCTGTATTGTAAATGTTTTCTCGTGTGACGTCAGATGACACTTAAACTGTAGCAAAAAAAAAATTATTGGAATTCTGAATGAATTTGTTCTTGAGACTGCTGCGCACACACATATCCCTGTTACACAGAGATGCCATCCAGTCATTCATTCAAATTTTCTTTGCAGTCATACATGTGGAGAATCTATTTAGGTTTAGTAATGGCGGGTGTATAGGTAGCTGCTTGTTCATTTATCAATGGTCATTGCATATGCGCCAATTGATCTTTGGAATGTAAATAAATAGAGGATGTAGCGGTGACGTATGCGCGGCGAAAAAATGTACTAACTGACGTCGTCGCTCAATAGATACAAGATACGACATACGAGTGTGGGATTATTTATAAAGCGATTCCGCTTCTGCTCTCGACATTGAGATTTTGAACTTTAAAAAATATTGCAAATTATACAATTGATCTTGATATTATTCGATGGTAAGTTGTTGCCAGGAAAATTGTAGCAAAAACAATTCCTCCCACGAAAATGACGAGGCGGAGTGGTGACAAAGATTTAAACATCAGATTTAAGTTGACGCATTCACAAAAATGTTTTATGACTTAATAACGGCGAATATCATTTGAGAATGTGTCACAAAACGACATCTTCTACGCAGTGGAAGCCTTAGGGTTGACAATCTTGTCATCAACCTAGGACCGGTTGGATTGTTTTCTTACAAAAAAAAAAAGTAGGAAGTGTACAAAAGATATTTTTTGTGTATTTTTCAAAGGTTTAAAGATATAATTTAGAAAACTGTTTTAAATGTTTTTATACACTAAAAAAGGATCCAGACAAAATTTAAAAAGACATCATACCATTTCCCGTCAATAAATATTTTTGTTATATTCTTCCTTGGAGTAGTGTGTAACAAATGCCAATGTGGAACTGAAATGAATTTATCTTGAACAAATTCCGTACTAGATAGGACAATATGTAGCAAATTTGTGCTTCAAAGCGTTTCCGTACATTTTATCTACCGTCGAGTGACGTTTGGAAATTTTTATTTTAAAAAGTACGAAAAGACATGTTCTATCGGGCAAAGGTGGATGGTTTTTGTTTAGAAATGAATAATAATTTTTGCAATGATTATTTGCAAATTAGTGAAGTTATGCACAATCTTTTTATGAAATTATTTATTTCACTTTTTTCCACGGGACGGTTGGTGAGCGCTCATTTATATGTACATCTAAATAAAGATATTTCTATTGCCAAAAAAAAATGTAAGCTCAGTAGCGCTGTCGGTCAGTGGTCGGTGTGTTAAAGCTGAAATACTGAGGCAGGTTTCTTCGAAAAATTTTAATAATAACGTAAGTTTCTCTTCTGCCGTTCCACTTCCTGCAGACGTCGGACAGTCATGTGCATTGAAACAGCTTTGAGTATGCCGATCAATTTTATTTTGAATAGTAACATAGTTGGCGCAACAGGCCGATATATGATCTTATCCGGAGCTTTAAACAATCATTAAGAAACTGGGTTGAGAAGCTGCTTCTGAGCCGCTATACTGTTAACATTTTAGGTTTATACTATTCGTATCATTAGTAAACTTCAAAGACGCAAATGGTTTTGAGAAGCTACGTTTTCTGAATGAATCTTTAGCGAACAATATTTTGTTGACTGATTTATTTTAATTCTAATGCTAAGGGTATGCTAAGGTTTGACTAAAGGTCAGTTTCTGTTAAGTGAATAGTTATAAAAATAAGTTCTAGTAGCCCTTTCAAAAGTTTCTTAAAGCTATATTATACAGTCCTACATATATTCGATTTTTTTTTTTAAATAAATGTGTTTCCCGGAAGCAAATAAGCAGTGCAATTTTCGATGCTATATTATATCTAAAAGTTGTAAAATAATAAACTGTTTGAAAAATTTTCAAAGCAAATATTTTCGGGAATTCTTTGTTAAAAATGCATTTGATGTTGGAAAACCTTGAGTGTTTTTCTGGCGAATATAATTCAAAAGTTAAAATAAAAAAATTATATCAGCAATAAATTTTCTTTAAATTGTTGGAATAGATAAAATTAGACGAAGACAAACACCACCCACAATAGAATATAATACTTCTTTAAATACGTAGAAAACGATATTTAGATACACAGAGGTGAAAACGTTAAGTAAACAGACAAACATTAATTCAGCATTTTGTGATATTATGGGGGCTTAGATGCCATTTTTTGTTTCATTTAAATAATAACCGAACCGAACATATTTTATGAATGGGAATGTCTGGCTGGCAAGAGGCATAGGGGTATTAATGGGGAGCAAATGGAATTGTTGTTGTTAAAAATGTTTATGAAACTGGAAATGTCAGGAATACAACCTATAGTATAAACATGCAATAAGAACATGGTTGGTGACAGTGGTTGTCTGTGATAAACACTCACATTGGCGGATATCGGTAGATGTATTTAGCTCGTTTATGTGGTTCTTTATTTGTAGATAATGGAAGATTTATCGAATTGCAAATAACTGCAGAGTTCTGATGTTAGTTTTAGGGAGTTTGTTTAGAGGAAAAGAAGACAGGACATTATGGTCTCAGCTGCAGGCTTATGTGTTTCTATCTACATACTTTACTATTTTACAAAAAATGTGCAACTAGCTTTGGAACTGTCCTATTTAAGATTATACGAGCTGTCGTTTGAATTGGCTCCATATCCTTCAATATGATGAAGAAGAGAAACCAAACGACAATGAAAAAAATGCTGCATGCTAATTGTACTCGTATATGTGGCTTGTTTCAGATTTGCACAGAAAGCCTCCAGGGTCAGTTTGACACTTCACTCAATAGAATTTCTGTATTGTCAACAAATGAATGTTTTTGTCCGTCTCAAAAGCACCGCATACTCACGTTGAATTACAAGCCACAATTCATGAGAATGCTTTCTTAGGTAATGTTAAATCACTAGTGAAAATCTTTCAAAAAAAGCAAGCCTAAGCTCGCTTATAGAGCTTCCCATATTTCCAGAGATTCGAACCTCCTCTAAATCGAGCTGCGTTGAATGAAATGTTCGTATAGATGTGTAGCAACGGATCCAGTTTCAACATAAATAAGTTATGCGGTTGCAAGATGACAATGGATCGGTGCAATCAACTGCGAAAGAAGTGAGCGGTGATCCGATACAGCAATTTGTTTTTTGTTTAAACAGAGGTTTCAACTTCATAATTTTTAGGAATTCGATGGTGCAAATAGCGATGCCCTGTTCGTTTCTAGCATGCAACAATATTTAGGGAGACTGAGGGAGATATTCACATTAATCATCATTAAATACCTGCACGCCTAGCAACCCATCAGATTACCATAAAGCCTACCCTTCGAACGTACTAAAACAAGAATGCAGTCCTCACTCAACCAACGTACTTCTGCCTTTTAGCTCTCACTCTCTCTTTCGATAAATGCCTGTCCAAATCAGTATCCATTACAAGTTACTGGCACTTTTTAATTATCTACATATAGCTATCGCTTCACCTCATATAGCACACTAATCAAACACCGTCATTAGTCAAATGCCAAATAAATCAAGGTCTATGAGAGTTCCTGGACACATTTTGATTTATTTCTCTCACCAAATTTGTATACATAAATTCCATCCTTTCGGCTATGTGCGGTAAACATAATAAAAATTCTTCACATATTTCACGAGATACTTATTCCGTTTCGTCTTTATTTTTTCTTGTTTGTAAATATTCTCCAACGTGAGGTGTAAGCGGCAAAAAATAAATTCCGCCATATCACCTGATTTAGAGGTAAACAATATCGAACAAAACACAACCATTCGAATGGATTATTTTCGAGAACAGCAAAAATTCTAAAAATAGCCCGCCGCCACTTTTACGCAGAAAAAAAGCCACCTTGCTCCTCTCGCCCATAAACATGTAACAGCATCATCAGTACATCATGCTTTGCATTAACCCAATTAGCGAGATCGAAAAACATTAATCGCAATTTCATTCGACTATTTTTATAAAATCGTTGACAACTCGCCCACAACATAGGAAATATAGTCGACGACGAAGCTGAAATACTCAACTCAACTGGGTTAAAGCAGCATCGAGGTATTTCGATTTTTATATACCCCCAGGCGAGCGCACTTCCTTTTGCCAATTGAATAGGGGGATCTGTGAGACACTGATATAAACGAATTAACACAAAATTTCATTTCTGTGTTCAATTTGTCCGCGCTCAATAAACTTTTGGGTTTTCACTTTTTTTTTTGTTTAAATATCTCGCCCAATTAAGTCTTTATTACCCTCGAGTCAGTGTGGTGTGGCACTGCGTGTGAAATTAAAATACTACAGAGCCAAGTGGACCTATCTGGGGAATAGTAATTTCAGGAAAAGAATTTTTTTTTCAAATGATAAAACGCATGTATAGCGCCTCGCCGCCCCCTCAAAACGAAAGTCGTAGAGCAAGGCACAGTATTGGAGATGGATCCCATTCTGTGTACTTATAATTCAATTTGAATATTCTATAGGTAGGCGCAAATTAATTTGTGAATACCGAAGCATACCTGCAGGATATCGTCGTTTTCAATGAAGTCGCTTGGGTGGTGCCTGAGCTGAACCTGACATTACACGGAGACGCCAATACGTACTTCGGTCACACAATGGATGAATTGAGATGAAAAATTTTAATTTCGGTGCAGGCGTGGAAATTGAACACTCAAATTTTATTTCTTTTTCAATACAGTGCTATGGTCCATTATTCTTAAAGTGCAAAAAACAAACAAAGGACGAAAAACTGCTTCATTATTCTGACGTTTGCTTTGAGATATATTTATTTCCCAAATACAACTATCATATGAGACAACTGAACTGCAACTCATACATAGCCAACATTAATCATCGCTTGGGCATAAGTTTTTAAGTTGTGTTCTAAGACTAGGCTCGCTTCCTTTCGCTTCCACGACGAAAAATATGGTAAATCGCGTGCCCGAAGAGCTGTTGTTCGAATGATGGGTTTTATGAGTATAAGATGTCTGATCAATACCCGACCTAATGATTTGTTTATTCGCCTCCATTAAATTTAACACGTATACTGTTGTGTTGTTTATTTTATTTTTTTCTGATAAAACAACTGAAAAGTTAAAGTACCAAAATTCTGTCAGAAAGTTTCCTTTGTTCAGTTCTCGCTGGGGTCCATCACTTTGTCACTTTGACTTGGATCTTGAAATTCACACCTTGCAATTGCAGAAGTTTTTGAGAACAGAAAGTTGTCAAAAAAAAAATCAAAACAGCAAGAATTACTAATTACATAAAACTTGCGGCGCGCTAGTGGTGTTTTTCGAATATAAAATCCTAACCAATTTCTTTTTTCTATTTTCTAGTGCAGGCTCATTTTATTCGTTTGTCACAAAAGGGCCCACAAACTTTTTAAAGTCAATTTCTAAGAGTTTGTTGGGAGCATCTAAAAAACATATAATAATGCACGAATTTCAAGTCCTGCAAAGGTTGTTGTCAATTTAAAAAAAAAAATTGTTAAAAAGTTTGGTCGCACACAAACCTTATTACTCATCCTTAATTTGGACCAGCTATATAAGAACAAAAATATAACACGTGCCATAGAGTTTTCAAAGGTAACCACATAGAAACCGCTAGCCAAATTTTCAACACGAACAGTTCTGCTTGACAAATATATTAAATTTCGTCCAGCTTGTCATGGAAACGGTCAAAGTTAATTAACAATATCCTCACACAAGACTTCGAACGAAAAATCTGTTTTTCACAACCGACCACATAAAAAATTATATGAACAAATTAAAATCACAAGTTTTTCAAGAGCTTTTAAATTTATTCCTCCAACACTTCAATTATAGTGCCAACCCTACACGCAAACAAAAATGTGGTATATTTCGAAAACATTTAATTTGTGGCACTTAGTGGATGGTCATCATGAGTCAAATAACAGGGAAACAATCGAGAAAAAAAATCTTAACCAAGGGGGAACGGAAAAGGGACATTTTTCAGCATCAGTGCTTCCGTAGCTTGGTTGTTGTAAGCCAAGTTGTTCACTTTTTTCAGCAAAACCCGCTCGACCATGGAAGAATAACTCTGCTTCCCTGCTGATATTTCTGATGCTCCTATACTCCTACTGCTGTTTGGTTTATTCAGTGGAAAAATGAGCATTTTGATAAATGCCAAAGAGAAGGATGTTGGGCGGCTGTAGGTAGGTTACAATCTGTACAATTTTATTTGTTTGTATATTGGAAATATTTGCATTCCACTCTAATTGTTCGGTGTATGCTTTGATGCGATGGTTTATCGGTAATTTTATTTTCGTGCAAATATCGTGTTAAGGTATTGTTTGCTGTCAAATAATTGTTAAAGCGACTTATTAGCGAGAAGTTTTGGAAAATGTTGTTTGCATTGTGCGAATAATTTGTGTTGTGCTGTGTTTGTTTATTTAGAAACAATTTTAGTAGCTCTTTTTACAAAGCATATACCAAAGCTTTTTGTTTCCAAAAGAAGCCTATAAAGTTTAGCCAGCATGATGCCTACAGTTTTGTAGCAGTGACAGGCAATCGCACATTGGCTAAGCGGTTATTTTCATACGCTGCTATGCAAAGGTTCTACGTTCAAGCCCCAGAAACAAAATATACAAAGTTTTTCAAATAATTTTAAATTCAAATTCAAAATACAAACAACGACATCAAAATGAAGCTGATGAAAAATAGTGAATATTATCTTACAATCGTGTTGAGTACGTATACAAATTAACAGAAAAAAATGTGATTGAAAAATTGTGCCTGAAAATATCTGCAAGCTTTATAATGTAAAATAATTCAAATACACAGTGGTACACAGTAACATAATTGCGCTATTTCGTCGAATGCTTTAATTCTCTATTGATCAATTGATCGTAGATAAAATGTCCGGGGATCAAATATCCATAGATGAAATTGAAAATGTTATTAAAATAAACACGTAACATCAAAACTTAAAAAAGTCCACGACTGGGTCGAACGAAACTTTCTCGTTCATCAAAAGTTTGGTAAGTTATTTTTTTTATTTGATTTGACCTGCCTAAGGTATATAAAAATCTGAGAAGCGATGCTGGGTAAAAGAAACAGTTCGTAAAAAATAGAATTGTTAGGGCATGTTTTATTTTTAATTGGAAAAGATTAATGACGCTTGTTTAAAGTTTTTATGATGGAATTAAGGTTCGCATAGATATATTTACATCTATGTAAGAATTCAAATAGTTGACCGATGGATAAGTGTGGGGGTGCAAATGAAGTGCACCTGATTGCGTAAGCTCCAAATGGTTGGAAATATTTTAAGGTGCATAATCAAAATGGTTGAAAAAAGAGTGGGTAATATTTGCTAAAAAGAATTTTAGCTTAGTTGTTGTCGCATTTTTATTGGAAGTGGGGCATTGAGATTGTAAAAAAAATTACCGCAGATATGTTAACATGCATTGGGATTTAAAAATTTGTTTAAAAATAATTAAAAAACTGATTTATTTTAATTTTTGAGAAAAACTAAGTACATGATCTCATTTAGAATACTTTTACCTACTATCTTAAATATGTATTTTGATCAAAATCGGTAGAGCGGTTTTTGTACAATTATGCAGACAAAACAGTAACAAATATTTCAATGTTTAGAAAATGCCTATTGCAGTCGTTACCAGAATAAGGACAATATCTTCCAAAAACGAATTCCAACATTTTATAATTCTCGAACGGGCAATGTCAATGAATACTTCACTTTAAAGGCTTCAAACTCGTTCTCTAAGCGGTCCGTTGTGAAACGACAACATCAGATCGGTGCGTTGTTAAGATATTTTCCTCAAAGTCTTAAGAGAAAACTTCAAATTTCACTAAGCTTAGTGATGCACAAACTTTAGGAACTCCACTAATGGTACATGAGTGTCAAATAATGTTTTTTGTACTGCCACTATTAAGTACAAAAAGGCCATTTGATTTTACACCCGTAGTAGAGTAGTTTGAAGCTTATCCGGACCCGGATGCCCTATATGTAGCTACCTGTTGCGCCAAATATCTATGAAGCACTACAACACAAACATTTGTCTAGCAAATCACTAGGGACGTTTCTCATTCCCTAAGAGTATTAAGTGCGGAATAATCCCTTCTAATGACCGGCAACACCCACACTGATTACGAAAATCCCTTTCAATTTGCATGATGATATCCGTAAACATGGGCAGAAATTAAAGCAAATCTCTGCGGCGCACAAAACCCTTGACTGGGGAACTAAAAAACTTTGTAATGCCACTTAACACTCTCCTGTACTACCCTCCACCATAACATTTACATAAATTCAATTCTCACAGCTAGATTGAAAAATTCATTGAAATAAAGTGCACGACTGGGTCGAACGAAAGTTTCTCGTTCATCAAAAGTTTGGTTGCTTGTTTTCTTATTTTATTAGGTCGGTAGGTAAAAATCTGAGAACCGATGCTAGATAAAAGAAACGGTTCATAAAATATACGAAGTGTTCAATAAATTCCACTTTTGGGTTAATCATCTGATACGGCAGTATATATCAAATACCAATGTGAGTTTTTATTAGTTTATTAGCTTTCAGTAACAGGTCATTGTCGCAAGTTCTGCATAGAGAGTTGTAAGCGCCTACTGTACTATTTTATACGCTAATAAGATTTTTGAGTACAAGGCAAAGTGTAGCAGGAGTATTTTTTAGGTCATGTTTTTATTTTTGACTGGAATATATTAGTAACGCTGGTTTAAGGTGTCTATGGTTGGAAGTACGGTTCGTGTTAGATAGAGTTCCTCTATCATCGTAATGTTAGAATTGATTAACATCTCGAGTTCAAAATTTTGTACGAATACAATATATTTCTCTTACTACGTAATCGGGAAAGTTAAAAATTGAAACAGCGGACGTGAGAAGTTAAAACTTTATTTATGAGCGGTTGGCCCTATAGTCGAACAAGCATGTGTATATTGGCCGATAGTGCTGATGACACTATATTCCAAATGTGAAAGCCTTGACGCTGCCATCAAAACATACAAACTCTTGCTCCTCAAGGAGCACCAGCAGAACAATCACCCAGCTGATGAGAGTAACGATGATAATGGTGATGATGACGATGAATAGTATAACAATAACAACAACAGTGCCCGTAAAGATGACGACGATGACGCTGATTATGATGATGATGAGCAAAAGGTTCGTTAACACAAGCCTCTGGCCTTGTCCCAATCATAAATTCACAACTTTTCTGGTATGGGTAGGTAGCGATGGATTGAAGCTCAATTGGAAGATATTTCAAGCCCCTCAGTGTGTGAGTGTTTTCATTTCATGTCTCTCATACTCTTCATTTTATTATTACCACCATCATCGTAAATAGGGTATAGTGTTCAGGAATCTGTGCGGTATAGCTATGCCATGAGGGGGTGGTTCGTTACTGACGGGGCTTAATGTCACAGCGACATTTTTGGGGGCCATTTGTATTTAAGCCTTCGCATGAATACTGCGACACCTTTTTGCCTTATTTCGGGTAGGTTGACTTTGGCAGGAGCCGTCATTTGTTATGACAGTCAAACGATTTGCTCGTAGTAAATAGCCAAAGTGTGCCTAAGGGTAAGTTTCGCCGGGAAAAATACTATTAGAGGTTCAGTGTCACAATTGTGGCACGTTTAGGCCATTGGAGTTTCACATTTCATTGCTGAACAGCCGAATTGGAAATGTTTTAGCTTGCCAAGGCTTAGTATAGCGTTGCTGTACTTTGCATGGATTTCGTGGTATTTATAGGGTGTTGCAAAAATTTGTGTGACACAAATGATGAGTCGGCTTAGGTTGATTGAGGTATAGTGTTAGCAAATATGGATCAATATTGAGCACAACTTAAAAATTAAAAACACAGCGCAGCGGGTCCCTAACGGGTAACGGCCCGTCTTCACATAACCAACTGTACAACTGATCTACGAACATTTGGTTCACTGACATACAATCTAAAGGGTTTTTCAACAGGGACGCTACAAAAGTAGAGCGACAAAGACAGCAAACTACGCCGAATTTCTTGCCGCTCTTTTGACATTTCTCTTAAGTAAGGTTTGCCATTTCATGATGGAAAGATATACGAGCCAACAACGAGTCGAAATTATAAAAATTTACAGCAATCCACACGTACTCCATGAGTCATCATTGCATCCCGAAAAAAATTACGGTTTAGTGTGGTTTATGGGCCGGCGGCGGTATTTGTTCCGTACTTCTTCCGTGATGATCAAGACCGGCACGTTACTATGAATGGGAATCGCTACCGTTCAATGATAGCCGAATATTTTTGGCCCCAATTGGATGATATGGGCTTGGAGGACATGTGGTTCCAACAGGACGGCGCCACAAGCCACACAGCGAATGTCATAATCAATTTATTGGAAACCAAGTTTGGAGAACGTGTTATCTCACGAAATGGTCCAGTCGCTTGGCCGCCTCGGTCGTGCGTACGTCAAGTCTATGGTCTATTCCAACAAGCCAGCGACGATTGATGAACTTCGTACGAATATCGAACGTGAAATTGCAGCAGTATCGGCCGATTTATGCTTGAAAACCGTCGAAAATTGGGTTCAGCGTCTGGACTTCTGCAAGCGTGCCCGTGGTGGCCATGCAAAAAAAATCGAGTTTCATACATAATGGCATCGAACGTACTTTCACAGGAATAAAGAATTTCATTGATATCCAAAACCGTTTTTGTTTTATTTAAAAAAACTTTTGTAGCGCTCTTATTGAAAAACCCTTTACATCCACAGTAAATTTTTGTTTTTAATGAGTCGTGCTTAAAAATTAAATACCCATCCACGAATAAAATATCTAAGATCAAAATGTTCGTGGATGAAATGCCCGATAGATGGGCTGTCTTGTAGATTAATAGAGAAATTCGGATGTCATTCTTAGAAGCAGAGAAAAGTTTAATCAAAGAAAAAAAGAAACGGCGACTAGACTGAACCCTGTGGCACACCATATTTCTTTTAGATTAACAACGAACACTCGCTTAATTTTGAGTTAAAATACAAACAGGACAACAAATTTGAATATAGGAAAAGGTTTCTACCCACTGTCACAAAAAAAAAAAAGAAACTTTTGTTGAGAGCAACTTATCGACAGTACTACCGATGAAGTTCAGGTCCCTGATGCTGCAATGTCATAATGGATAGGTGGACCTGTTAATTCACAATTTTTTAGAACCCAACAGGTGAAAGAGCTACAATTGAGAACGATGGCAAACTGGCAGACATTTTAAAAATAGTGTCTCAGATGTTTTTCTGACAAAATATTCGATGATAAAACTCTGAAGGCTCCAGGCAGAGCAAGCTATTTGATTTAGTCGTATTCTATTATGCCCAACAAAATTCCGGACACAAACAGTTCTGCAGAGAAACCGGATGTGCAGCATTTTGCATCGATGTCCGTCAATGTGAATAAAATACAACTGTGAAAAAGGCATAACAATTTACTGACTCTTAAACGTTTTCCGGTCTTGCGCAAGTCATTTTCTCCAGATTAAATAATTTATTTCAGTAACCATTTCGCAAACCTAATAAAAAACAAAGCGCATTTTTGACAGCCAGCTGTTAGAGTCTCCCGATTCCACCCACCATTTTTGTTTGCAGTTTTCACTGTCACATCTAAAAATACCACCACAAATATACAAATTACACTCTTACCATTAGCCATTAACTCACACAACTGTGATGTGCTCTCTGTGCTCTACTAGCCTTGAAGTTGTCCAATTGTTCATATCTCAGTGGTGCGAAAAAAAAACCCAACATGTCTGTTTAAAAACAACAAATAGAAAAGCAAAATGTGAAGCAATCAACATCTCTGGCCATGAATATTTCACATTTGGAAAAACTTTAATCGCCACCTTTTCATTTTTTACTTTCCTTCATCGTCTCATTCTATTTTTTTCTACTATTTAGTGTTCATTTTTACGGCGCCATTGAAATAGCATTCCATATGATACACAAATGGCATCCTTGCAAAAAAAAAAAACATTTTTTGAAAGCAAAAACAAATAAAATAGAAACAAAGTGTATCATGTACAACGACGAGAGCAATCACACCCTACACCAATTCGTTAGTCGTCGTTTTCTTAATTGAACGAGTTAAGTGCTATGCTCTATGATGTGATGGTTGTCTGGCTGCTGCATGGTAAGAGGCGGGCGAGATAGTCTCTTATGACTAATTAAGATGTTTTCCCCCATGTGCTATTGCAACCGAGATCAGTGCTATGTGAGAGATACACATTTTTTTTTTGTTTCTACAAACTGTTTTTGTGAATCAACAAGTGCAGATGCAAACAAATTATTCATCTCATTCGTTGTATATGTAGATTTTTTTTGCCAGCGCTTTTTCTGTTTTTATATAAGTACCTGCTTAGTAAAAGTTTAAATAAATTGTTATTGTTTATAGATAGAGTGAGTTTATATCTTACAGATATTTAATTAAGTCTACGAGGAAAGTGAATTTTATTTGCTCTGTTGAAAAGTTTGTTGAACTAAAGGTTAGCATTTTTTAAAAGCCTTTACGTATGAGGTTCGATTGAACTTATCGTTTATAAAATATTCAATCTGTCGGCGGAGAACATTTCTATCAATTGGTAAATGGTGTACATTTTAACGCGATTTTCGAACGTTTCCTATTGAAGTCTTTAAGATCATGAATGGCTGATAATGTGAAAAATGGTGGGTTGTTTTCCATATGGTAAAGCTGAAAATGGAGTGTGCCATGAGTGTTGTCGACTTTTCTATCTGACCTTCAAAAAATGCTCTCAACATTTAAGAGCTCTGTATGCATTTGTACAACCACATTGTGGAAGATGATTTCGGTTAGTTTCAACTTTAGCTCACTATAAATAAAAATATATAATTTTTGTTAACAAAGATTTTATATTTATTTATTTATGTTCATATTTCTGATTTCATATATTTTCCGTTTTCTTAGTCGACAAAAAAAGTATATTAGTCAAAACCATTTTTTTTTTAATTCTCTATAACAGACAAAAAGCCCCATTCAGAGCAACTGATTTGAAAGTTGCAACTTTTGCGCACAAAATAAAAAAAAAACACACCCATAACAGATTTTTTTTTGTAAAAACAACTTTCCGTTATCTCAAGTTTAATTATTTGTAAGAAAATTTATGCAAAAAGTTGTATTCTACTCTTCTGCGAAACTTCACTCTTCAGTTGGTCCATATTTCATAAAAATCAGTTTTGCAAATACCTCGTAATTGGTACGAAAAAAAGTGTCTTATTCAAATAATGATTAACAAAAGCTTGTCTTATTTGAAAACGTGTTAGGCCTTAATTTGATTCTGGCATTTCTTTTTTGTTTCGTACGTTTCTATGGAATAAAAAGATAATTTGTTGAGCCATAAATATTTCTTTCTTTCACTTGGATGGACAACTTCATTAGGCGGACAAACATTGTGTCACCGCCGATGGTCATCTAAGGACACAGTCACTGTTTATGGACGTACGGTGAACTTTAGATGAACAGTACAAAGTAAAAATCGCGTAAGAGATTTTTAAAGCCACGGGAACACAAAAACCTGTCACTAATTTCGGAGCTATGGAAATCAAATTGTAAGAAATGTTATTGTAAATGGAAGCTTTGGAGCATAATTTGAATGGCAGACTTAGAATCATTTCCACAGTTCAGGAACTTTGTTTCTCGGCAGCTCCTTAATATATCAATTCTTTTACATTTCCCACTTTTCTGATTCTTTAAATTATGGTATTAGGTATTCGTTGCATTTACTGAAGAGTTTTCATTCATTTAATTTTTTTCGAATTGTTCAACCCCCACATTCAGGACTTATAGCTATTATTTATACAAAACGATACTACTTCCTTTACTGCACCAATCTGTCCATATGTTTAGTAAAACTGTCTTACTCCATTAAGTCTTACTTTCGACCTGGCATTATTTTTAAAAACAGAATTTATTTGTAAGAAAACTTCGAAAGAGACCGTCCACTTAAGGCGTATCTTTGTGCAAAACTAAGAAAAATACATTTTACTGACTCCACAATAAGAGCTCAACCCACAATTAAAATTTGTCGAAACAATCGATGTTTCTCCTCCTTAAAATTCCCTTTTGAATAAGTTCATGGTCGGCATATAGTCCATCAGCCGAATATAATTAAATCACTCTTTATAAAGCTGTATCTCAACAAAAGATACGATGCCTGATTTGCAGTTGCAATTTTAGCTTTAACCCCCGACTTCCAGAGTGTTTGATTATACCAATTATATTCACAACCATTCAAGGTGTCATTGCATAAACACGAGCAGCCGTACAAATACAACTTATGTCTATGCAATAAATGTGCACATTGTTGCTCGCAAGTTTTTTATTAACTATTAATTTACTGTGTAATTTACACCCCCCAAGAAATTATGTAACAATTTTAAAATTTCCACATAAATATTTACTGAGAAGTATTAACGTAAAATTGGTTAGAAAGTGCCAAGGGGACGTTGAGAAAACATAACAACTTTGGCTGGCATATAAATTTAATTGCACTCGTGCTGCACGTCCATTGCAATAAAGGAATGGAAACTATGTAAATTATAAAAAAAACTTGCACTTAAGAATGTTAATGGACACAACTGTGTCCAACGAATTAGTTGTTTTTTACTTTTGATAAAAGTTTTCAAAACAAATTTATCCCTGCAATCTACAAACTTACCAATATAAATATGTAATTATACGAAAAAATATATCATTATATTAATACTTAAACATCCAAAGTTTTCATACACTTTTTTAGTATTTATTATGAAATGAGGAGAATGAAACTTATGTTATTTAAAAGACACTCTGCCATAGATGTGCACAAACAAAAAATCGTGGGTATATGTCGTCATTAAGGCTGGTAAAATTAAATCATGAATTCCCCATACAAAACAGGTAATGGAAAGGATTGGTGACATTCGATTTGTCGCCACCATGACCATAGAAATGGAAAAAAAGTTAATTTTATATAAATTATTCCCAGTAAAGTTATACCATCATCAATATAATTATATCAGTTTCGACTACAAATAGTTACAACATTTTCTATCACTTACTCATCAACGGCATCCAATTTTGCACCATCAATTTGCAGATAAACTAATTTTCCTTTCGCTTGAGGAAATATTTTTGGCAATAGAACCAGCATTTCCGTCATCAACGTCTCGATGTGCCAATGCAATTTGTTCTACCTTATAAATATATCCACTATGTCTCAAAACAGCGCACAAGTGCAAGAATGTGGGTAAACCAAAAATTGATGTATATTATATCACATATATGAAAATGTATCAATAATTTATTTCGTCCTTTCGGTTTTACCCTTGTGATGATGATGACCCAAGGCTTTTCAAAACTTCGAATTATGTAGCTTTTTCATATCTAATATGACAAGTTTTGAGATGTAGTAAATATTTCAGCTCGTACGCTTGACTGAGACATGGGATCCAGCATCTTGAGAATTGATTTGATTGATGGCTTTTTTTGGAATTAGTTTTGCAAATTAAAGGGAAGAACCATCATTTCATACTATCAATGATTTGTTACCCTCAAAGGAGACGAAGATGGATTATGTTGTGGCATAACGTCATATTTGTTTTGGCTTATATTTTTTTCTCGCATGTAAAGGGGCAAAAGTAAGCCTAAGTTTATTCGGTGTTTTTTTTTTAAATATATATCTCGATTACGATGGTACCTTCGAAAGCCGGATTGCAGGAAATGCCGACTATCCAGAATCACTTGATGGGAACCAGGATTCACCATTAGACAATGCAAAAATGTTGATCATCATACTTTCCTAATAAGATAAATATGATAAATGCAATTTTTAGACAACAACTGTGCTAATAAGCATTTTTTTAACATTAAATCCACCAGTGGCACTACCAATGAATAACGCAAAGAAACCTCCGCCAATATCGATTGAAAAAACAAATCCATGTCTTACATACTCTAAGTACCAGCATGGATCTGATTTTTGTTACTATTTACAAATTCCACTAACAGATGGAGCTTTAAATTAGGTATATCGAAAGATACTTTCGAAAGGAAAAAGATACACTTCGCATTTCTAACGTATTTAATTGTATTGCGCTAACCTGGCCATTTCGTTGATTTTATTGTGAACGCGAGTTCAAAAAACCCCTTAATGTCTACCCCTTGGTTTATTTTTATCATTTTTTTTTAAAGAACATAAAAAAGCGGCAACAAAAACAGATAATTAATGAAGACAGCACATGGTTGAAATGCAAATGAAACGAGAACAAATCTCTTCTCTTACTTGTACATCTTAATCAATCTGTATACTTTTGGCACTCCTGTCTTCATTGCGAAAATTCGAGAAATGAAGGCTAGCCAGTCGAATAAAAAAAAAATATCCGTATACGAAAGAGATACAAACAAACCCAATTGATGTAAAATTTGTATTAGACTTTCGTCCTTGGAAATTCGTTTTATTGTAGGTATGTATTTCATTTACATTTGGATATCAGGCTGCGAAACCACAGATGCTGGTCCTATCTGACATAGATACTATTTTTATTGACGTATGATTTGGGATAGGGATATTTGTTTACCATATATTGTAAACAAATACAGCCCCTTTTGGCCAAATGAAACGCAATACCAATGTATTTTCTAGAGCCTTCCCGCTTGTCGCTAATTAAAAACAGATTGGCCAGGGTTGTGGTTAATTGCTTACACGAAAGCCGTACAAGACGCCCCGACTATTAATTGGATTATAAACACGATGTACTTAGTGAGTAATAAATTATACTGAAGGAGAATAAAGTGCCACATTAATCAAATGTTGTAAAAGTTTTGCATTTTAATTTTTGGCATTTGCTAGGAGTCGTAAATTTAAAAATAGAGTGTTGTAAATTAATTAGAAGTAGAACAGAAGCAGAAGAGGGAATCGGCCTTGTCACAAATTAAATAGATCAGTCCGTCATAGACCGAATTGAAGAGATATCATAGATTTGTTTTTGAGGGATTTATTTATACAGAAATCGCTGGTATGTACCAGCAAATATCGCATTTTAAGGGAACAATACAATTATTTGTGAATGAAGCATTCGTTAAAAACATCTTTTAAATTCAGTTTCGTAATTGCATCCATTGATTGATTTCATTTCAAGATTTCGAAAAGTGAATGTAATTATATAATTTTTTTTTTAATTGAACTAAATGCACCTATTAAGAAGGTTTTAGTGGACTCGAACTCATTTTTGTTCTTGGGAAACTTCGAATTTCAAGCTCCCAAAAAAATATTTCAGAGTTTGGGCACTGGCTCAGTAGTTGGGGTGATGAATTACTGATCAGAATAATTCTAATGTAACAAACAAGTCGTTATGAGAAACTAGACCCAAGGATATAAATCTGTTGCGCCAATCATTCTATAATTATTTTTTACATATAAATCTCTTATTCTTCGAGACTAAAAGGCTTGACTTTAGCTTGAATAAATATTATTAACAAATCACCCTTCAATAATATCGATGTTTACGGCCACCGTAGGCACAAAGCCTTTTCTTTCGGGAACGAAGTATCTTCCAACTAATGTTACGCAAATACGAAAGGAATTACATTACAACAATGGTTGTTGTTAATTTTTTTTAAATATTTTTTTTAATAAACGCACACTTGAGGAATGTCCTTAGTTTGTTGTAAGATATCTGACAATATGTCTTAAGAAAATAATTTTCAAAGTTGGTAGCTTGAAATTTTACAAAATGTATGTTTGCGCCTATGTCAAGTCTTCATTTTAAAAATGTAAACCCTGATTATATGGCTTGCGGTTGTGCCGATTCTGTTCAAAGCCTTCATAAATAACATGGACATAAATTTCGTTAAGTCAGGAAATGGGTTTTCATATTCGTAAGTTCAGACTATACTCCGAAGTCCTTCTAAAACAAAATCCATTACTTAACTTGGCTCAGCCTTCTTACACAGATACAAAAAATCTGCTCCGATAAGCTTAAGGTCTCTTGATAGTTAGATGTCCTCACGTAACTTTTAGGTTTGAGCCATTTTATACAGCTTGTCGAGGTAAGCTTCGGACCGGTAGCAAATCCACCATACCTTTATAAACGGCAACATAGATTTGTCTGTTCTGATGCTGTTTGCATTGTACCTACCAAAACCCTCTGTAGCAAGAAATGTAGACTTTAAAAACCGAATCTCCTCGCCCAAGCCAATTAATTTAAAGCCCGCATAGTATCACCCTCTGTTGAACATTAAACAACAATCTCCAGCTCAGCTTTTTTTTGTCATTTCTCTTCTCACTAAACCAGAAAATTACTTTTTAAGAATAAAACGCACTGTAGAATAAAACGAAGTTAAAGGCTCCAGTTCTAGTCTGTAAGTAAGTGGGTGCGTGTAAAAGAAATTACCATTTCCGTCTGTAAATGCCTCGCCATTGCAGAGAAAAAATAAATCTAAATCATTCTATAATTTCTCTCTTTGTTGCCGTCTTCCCCTTTTAATTCCGTACGTCCTTGAACAGAGAGTGGCGTTGAGAAAGCATACCAGAAAAAAAACTCCTGTCGCAGTTCTTCAATGGTGGCGAACAGTTAAAAAGGATAATTTCTACGTCGGTGAGAGATTTTATTTTGATTAAAAAAATTTAAATTCATTATCATTCGTATATGTTATTTGCTGGGTGCGGATGTAATATTGTCCTTCCGACTTTGATCAATGATGGCTTGCTTCTGGCCAAATAAACAATGCCGTCCTTGTACATATTTCAATGATAACAGGATACAGTGGGTTTTATCTATGAACCACACTTTGCGATGAAGGTTTACCAATACCAGTACTATTGGAAAATGTTAGAGCAGCAATATTCTCTGTTATGTATACAGGCAGAGATATAAGAATAAAAAAATCAAGGGCATGCAATATAGAATTGGTTCTATAACAAGCGAAAAGATAGCTAGCCAACGACTGTCACCACCAGCACCGCACAGAACTACCCATACACATGGAACAAACTGTAGCCATAAATGGCAGAGGATATCTGTTTAATTTTCGCACCGAGAATGCGCTGTAGCACACTGCCCTGAAGGATCATAGATACACACACAAACACAAACATGCACATAACAGCCCACCATCGACAAGAATACAGCAGGAATATTATGAAACATTGTGCGACATGGAGGGTATGGAAAGCTCTCACAAATTTGAAATGGACTTTTAGAGGGTCCTTTGCATTCAACAGCTTGTCCATCAAGGGTAGGGTGGTGGTAGTTTTGATAGCTGCTGGTGACTCTCATGAACTGCTTATTATAGTTTTGATGGATGAGGAAATATCAATCACTACAAGGGACAATACAATTTTTTTTTTTGCAGAATTAGCCTGCAAGTGCGGAAATTCCTACAGCTGCGTATAGTCTTAAAGCTCCATTCGGGAAGGTTGAATCGGATTGGATTTCCATCAGGTTTCATTGACCCCTTCTCATGTGTATTAGCATTATTGGAATATGTATATCCTTTCATAGCTATTGTATATCCACACAGAAACTCAAGCAATGTGTGTTTTTTTCTGCCAAAGAAATACGCGAACGAAAGCAAGACGAATGTTTGATATCATGTACATGGTGAGAGTTATACAACCAGAATAGGAATCTCGGAGGTCAAATGGAGGAGAAGTTGCGTTTTTATGGCTGCGGATGTGCTGGTAGTCTTGTTGTTATTGCTTTGCTTTATTTCATTTTGATTTCTTGTGCGTTAGTTTTTTTTCTCCTTTTGGGCACTTGATTAGTGTTTTTATTTGCGACTCCTGTCGAAATCTTTCGACAGGAGGCTCATACTATTTGCGGGTAAGAGGCCAGATGTTAGATTTTGGAATTTATTGCTAAAGGAAATGCTGTTCGAAAAACTTTTGGTTGTGTTTATAACGAAGGCACGTTTTATGTCAGAGTGAGACAGAAGAAAAAATGGTGTTTACTGTTTACATGCGTGGAATATTTTTGTTTCGTGGGTGATATCCCATTTGATATAGGCACGTGCTGCATTGTTTTAGATCCAATCTAACGTGGCTTGGTTATGAGCGTTATTTTTTATGCTGATATCGTTCATAACAGAAATGTAGTTTTAATCGGGATCGATACTTGCAGAATGCCTATCGAGTTTAATACCTCAATGACATTGAACAGTATTATCTTGTAAATTGTATAGGAAGCTGAATACTACATCTGCGTCGCAAACGATTAGTTGTGTTGTTATCTTTAGTGTAAATATAATAAAAAATTTCTCTTGTACACTTAGTTGATATTGTTGATCACAATTTGTGTTGTTTTAACGCGTGTCGGATAATCTTGGATAAATGGTCCCAATTCATACGACTATTCGCGTCTTAGACTCATAGAAAGGAGGAATTCCAGACTTTAAAGCGAATTATAAGTAATAAAATGCAGATAGCTGGAAAAATCGTCGAATAAACCTACATGAGAGGTTAACATTCGAACAAGTCGTATTAACTCGCATTCTTATGTAATTCGAATACGAGGATAAACTGAAATGAAAGGCCGCTACTGGAAAGATCTGAATTTCTACTTTTAGCTGCATATTTTTTTAACAATACATGGTTGGATAAAATGTTAGCCCATAAACTCAAATAATGTGTCTCTACTAGATATATCGCATACTAATTTTTGGCTTGAGTTTTAACTGCGTATGTATAGAAAGTATTTAAATGGTAAAAGTTCGGATATGAAAATATATTATTAACCGGAATGTGAAAGTTCACTGTGAACAAAAAATTTTGGGAAAAAATCAACTGGAAAAATCGCATTATGTTTAATGAGTTTGATGGCACATAGCAACATTTCGATTGAATGATGACAATTAATAATTCAGAAGAAGTGCGTAGAGGGACTAGAAGGTTGAAGGGGAGCCAGTCACTGAATTTCCCCCGGATATTCCCGGTGAAAGAAAGAACCTTTTACGGACATACTCGATTCGAATATTAATAAAAATATTCTTAAGATTTTGCTGGGTCTTCAAAGGTATAGCTTTCAGTTTTTTAACCTAATCGCCTGCGTCATGATTAGTTTACTCCTCAAATTAAAAACTTCTACGAAACACCAATGAAAAAACTTAAAGCCCGCAGCATTTTCAAAAATGTAATTAAGTCTAACTCGCGCTATAAAACTTCAACAGAATTTTTCTTACACAGTTCCTCCGTTCGTCTTCCACTTTTTATGCTGTCTATTTATTCCCCCGCAACTTTATTCAGTGGTATATGGTAAACGACTGAAAAGAGTGGACTACTCTTTTTCGACACTTCATGAAATACCTAACCCTTCGCAGCCAAGCAAAAGCGGAATAACATAAGAACCCTTTTGCATATTATACTTAAACAAAGTACTCTCTTGCATATTAAAGCTGGTTAAATCTACTTCGCCTCTGACAGCATCGTGAACAAAATTTACTACTGCTAGAGCTTGCCTCTAAAATAATCCATAATGTAAAAGTGTTGGGGGTTTGCTTCTCACAGGATATTCTCTCTAGTTGCTATTAACAACTTAGCAGTGGAGAAAAAATATGTGACAGATGTTTCTGCTTTATTTATTAGGTTTCTTTTATTTTTCTGAAAAGAATTCCAAAGAAATCTCTAATTATAGGCAGTAGGAAATTATCCGATTAAAGCAGGCCATCCTGTCTATGCGTCCATGTCATTTCAACATTGAACTTTAACAATACGATGATGTGCTGTTTATATCGATTTTACTCAGTGCAACCGCACATTGTGAGAAAGCTTATCTTGCATATTATGCGAAGGCGTATAAGCAATATCAAGGATTTTAATTATGTTAGAGAGAGGAGGTCTCAATCGGAGAGACAAAGTTTAGAATTTCATTGTTTACGATTGTCTGCGGATTATTTGTATTTCATTTTGTTTGGCTTCCATACTATATTTGACTGAGGGGTATATTATCTTTGTTGTGTGCGGCAGCAACTATTTAAGAGGTCAACAAAATAAATGGTTGCTCTAGTTGTTTTTTGCCGGGAGATATGTAGATGCGAGAGAGAGAAAAAACCTTGTCTACGTAAATTTAACTGAATAGTGCTTGCAGTCACTGAGTTCAGTAGAGTATGATTTAAATGTGGGAGTAAAAGTGTGCAGTGCATATCCGATGAACTCTGACTTTCAGCACGTGTCAGCGCCCACAGAGTGTGCGACTGTGGTTTATTAAGATTCACTCGAATTATTGGTTGGAAAAGCCTCAAGCTTTATTTTGTTTATTTTACGCTAATGTGCGTGGTGATTTATTTAAATATTTTTAAACCGATTTGCAACACTTTTTGGTGGTTTTACACGTTTTGCATATGGTTAAAAAAATATATTATAACTGGGAATTACATGAAATGTATTAAATGTTCCAGAGGAGATAGTCCTGTAAAGCACCTCACGATTCCCATAGAACTAGGGAATACGTACTTTACTTCTGTAAGCTTATTATTTAGCTTTCCAGGTTTCACGGAAATATGTATAATATGCACGCAGATTATAAAAATATGCGATAAGCCCGGTGTTCGGAATTATCCGCAACATTTTCGGTTAACCAATATAAGCCTTTGTGCGTCATTTTGTTACCGCAATTATATGATGGCTCATTGAAAAGTTGTTCATTATGTCAGCAAAAAAATGTATATACCTAGTTAGTTGGGTAGTTAAACGACTATTATTTCATTCAAATGCCGGTTTTGAAGGGTAGTGATGCGATGTCATGAGAACACAAGCGTTCTCACCTAGCCTCTCACTATCAACTCCTACTCTCACCTCCACGTGGTGACTGGTGGGTGCCTAGTACCTCGACTGGAGATTGGGTAACCAACCCTTTTGGAAGGTCGTTGGTGGCAGCAGACGAGAGAGGGGGGAGGAGTGATGTTTTCTCACTAAGGCAACTCCTCTGGTACCAAACGGCAGCGGAGGAGTTCCCTAGATGGAGCCAACGGTGGCGTCTACAGTTCCAGTCAGGCCGAACTATTCAGTGTAATCGCTATAGAGCTGCTCTGACATATTCGGATACCAGGTCTATAGGGATTTCCAATACCGAGCCAGGGTGTTGGAGAAGAGTTAGTGGCGGATGAACCCTTAATGGGCCAACGGCAGCGCTCACATCCCAAAGTGGGTTACTGGCACCGGCATAACCGGCCTGCTGTCCTAAGGTCAAGGTCCTGGCCCTCCATGTTGGTTGTGCCATCGGGGTAGCTTCCCGACCATGTAAAAAAACACTAGTTATGAGAGAGACGCGAGAAACCTCGGATAACGATTTCCCTCAAACGGCAACCAGACCCGGAACGTCAACGGACAACGGTTTAAGAGTATGTACCTGGAACGTGCGAACGCTGTACACCCCAGGTGTTACTCAAAAACTTGAGTCTGTCCTCACGCGGTACAAGGCAGATATTACCGCGATCCAGGAGATACGATGGATAGGATCAGGTATGATGAAAAGAAAAAATTGCGATATTTTTTACAGCTGCCATAAAAGATTGCATGTATTAGGATGCGGATTCGTCGTGGAAAATCGGCTTAGGACAAAAGTTATTGACTTTAAGCCGATAAGTGATCGCCTAGCTGTGATCCGCATCAAAGCTACTTTCCAAAACATAAGCCTAATATGTGCACACGCCCCTACCGACGAGGCTGAAGACCCTATCAAGGAGGAGTTTTATGACCTCCTGGATGGAGCCTACGGAGCCTGTCCGGAGTACGATGTCAAAGTTGTGCTCGGGGACTTCAATGCTAAAATCGGAAAGGAAAACATCTTTGGCGGGTTAGTTGGTAAGCACAGAATCCACGAAACGACCACAGACAACGGTTACCGACTAACTGACTTTCGCGGCAGCTCGTAATACGGTGATAAGTAGCACTAGGTTTCCAAGGCTAAGGATCCACACAGCAACCTGGCGCTCTCCAGACGGTCGAACCGCCAACCAAATCGACCATGTGCTAAAGGACAGCGAGGGAAGAGTATCGAGCCAGGAGGAGGGAGGAGAAGAAAATCCTGCGTAGAAAGAAGAGGGATACAGTCTCCTAGCTCAAGGAGATCGAAGAGTCCCGCGAACGAAGCAACATCCGGAAGTTCTACAAAAAAAGCCAAGCAACTGGCTGCTGGCTTCAAGACCGGAACGCAGGCTCTTCGAAACAGTGATGGAAACCTAGTCACCGAAACGCAGGGAACAGTAGATTTGTTTAAGCAGCACTTCCAGCAGCTGCTAAATGGGCATCATGTAGAGAGAGTGATAGGGCAAGAAGAGAACCCACGTGATGTTTACCAGCGGAGCCCTTCAAATACGGTGGTGATGTTTTAATAGGGCGCATGCACCAAATCATCAGCCAAGTATGGGTGGAAGAAAGTATGCCCGATGACTGGACTATCAGCTCCATATGCCCCATCTACAAAAAAGGCGATCCTATGTCTTGCAAGAACTATCGAGGCATATCCCTGCTTAATGTCGCATACAAGATCCTATCCAACGTACTGTGTGAACGTCTCAAACCGTTCTGCAACACACTAATCGGCACATACCAGTGTGGCTTCCGGCCCGGCAGATCGACTATAGACCAAATTTTCACACTGAGGCAAATCCTGGAAAAGACCAATGAATTTCAAGTCCAGACTCACCACCTATTCATCGACTTCAAAGCCGCATATGATGGCATTCATCGTCAGGAGCTTTATGTGACGATGGCTGAATTCGGGATCCCGGCAAAACTGATCCAGCTATGTAGCGTGACGCTGAAGAGCAGACGCTGCAATGTGCAATTTGGAAGTAGTTCCTCCGAGCTATTCCAAACATGCACCGGATTTCGGCAAGGAGACGCACTATCATGTGACTTCTTCAATCTCGTGCTAGAGCAGATAGTGCGCGGGGCAGGTGTCAACACGGAGGGCACTATCTTCAACAGATCCGTCCAGCTGCTGGGGTATGCAGACGATATTGACATCATCGGTCGCTGCCAGCGTGCCGTGATAGAGGCTTTTACGGCGATTGAAGAACAGGCGAAATTCGTTGGTCTTGTAGTAAATGAGGACAAGACTTAGTACATGCTATCAACAAACAAACAAGCATCTGTCCACCGCCTAGGACAGAACGTCACTATTGATAGCAACAATTTCGAGGTAGTTAAGGAGTCGCATAAAAAAAACTTTAAATGTGTTAAAAAAATTTTCGGTAACAATTTAAGAAAAGAATGAAATTTGTCTAGCCCGCATGCAACCGGTATCGAACCACTTCCGTATTTGTCTCTTGCGGTTTTGCGAGTTCTATGTTAAGAATACGGTTATAAGATTCCCGATAATCTGTGTTATATTTTCAACGAATTGGGTTCCGAAAACATTGAATGTAACTTCTAAAGGCATATGGTCAGAGTAAGTTTTCATGGCAACTCTACCATTTTTAAGATGCGATAAGCAGTTTCCTGATAAAAAAAACAGTAATCAATTACTGAAGTAACTGTTCCTCGTATAAAAGTGTATTCCTCTTGTATATTTTCATTGCAGCTGCCATTTAAGACTTTGAAGTCCCAGCCGTCTACTAATTCAAGAATTTTGCCTCCTTTTGAGTCGCTGAATACGTCCTTAGAATTTCGATTTGTATTGATTGGCGCGGACACAAAATTCGTTAATTAAATATTTAATTAAATATAAATACATGTTCAAAAGTCAACTACATCCATTATGCGAATTGAATTTGATCCGTCCATTTTCTTGAGCATAAATGTTCGTACACAAGTCTTTACAAAATTTAAAATAGTTCAAAAAACATAACCAAACCGATTATTCGAGATAACCCGATGATACATTGTGCATCAAACTGATGAAAAAATTTCTATCCCAAGTTTCCTTTTTTTGGAAATCAAAATTAGATTTAAATTAAACGCTTTATCCGGGATTATCCAACCTTAAATGGTATCGACTAACACGTTAAAAAAATGTTGTACGCAAGAGATCCATAGTACCATTGTATATGAAACTAATAGTACTATCACTTTGGCAAATCGATGGTGATGCCTCTATCGGCGCGAGATACTACTAGGCCAAAGAGGGCTGAAAATATTACGCTCTCTTTATTAAAATTAATGGAGATCCACTCACATAATTTATACAGTTCTACTTAAAAATAAAACCAATCGCATGCCAATATACTATTTCTTTCCCGCTCATTTTGTCAAATACGAAAGCGAAGTGAGTTACTTTGTTGCAATGCGAATATACCGCCGATATCAGCAATCGCATTTCATATCTCAATCTCAGTGCTGCAAAGCCATTTGCTGAGGTAGGTTGTACATGTCTTGTTTCATATTTTACTCAGATTCAAATTTAATTTTCGTATTTTTGTTGTTAATTTACTCAAAGTATACTAATATTTGAGCCTGAGTGAATAAGGAAGCATGAATAATGTATGTTCCCATCATCCCATCCCATATCATCTTTGTCCACGTACAGTATGCACTCTGCTTCAATTCAATAACCGGTTTTTTGAGTATTTTTTTTTGTGTGTGTGCTTAATTGATACTCATCGCTCATATTCAACCTCTACCATTGCATATTGCTTATTATCTTATTTATGGTGTTTTCCATTGGTTTCACTCGGGGATCCACTCATTCTGAAATCCAATGGAACAGCAAAACTGCTTCTGACAGAATCCACCAAAGTATTGGTGAAATGCCAAAAAATAATCTATGGCTGCTGTCAGCCGACTTGTAATAAATACATAAAATTGCACTTGTGTGAGTGCTTCTTGAGTGGATTCTGACTTGAAATCGAGAAGTGAAATTCTCTTCTCAGAATCACCAGAAGAGTATTTTTGTGCCAATGGAACAGCATTTTTTCGATTCCGGACTCTCCCGGACGCTTCTTTTTGTCCAATGGAAAACGACATTAGTTTAATGCGAGTACGCTAAAACCGGTTTGTTGTTGTTTGCACTCTTCAAATCACTTATAAACTCACTCATTACGCCATTATTTACTCTATTCAGAAGGAGTGAACAAACGTTTCTTCTCTCGAGAGAAACGATCGATCACCCCCTAGGCGGCTGGAGACAGAAATAAAAAAATTGGCGTGATGATACTACTATAAGTTTCATATACAATGATAGTACGTACCTACGCATAATCCTCTTTTAAAAAAATCAAAGAATAAACTCTGTTAAAGTCCGAATTTATAATTATTCGAGGATAATAAAATATTGTCAAAAAATAAAGAGAAACATTTCTAAGTCTGTAGCAACAGGCAACACAAAAACACACACACATACAAGCAGCTTTCTTCGAAAATAAAACTCATATCGCAAAAATTTTGTTGAACGTCAGAGAATGTTTTTAAGATAAATTATTTAAAAATGCGTAAGCACAAAGCACACTGGACTGCGTCTGTGTGTGTACACTGCTTGCAAAAATATGTTAATAAAGTACATCAATCATCGGACACACAAGGTCAAGAGCCAAATCTTTTGAACAATAAAAATTCGCATAAAAACCTAGGACAACTAGCGTTTCATTTCGAATTATTTAACAAATCAATTTTTGGATAAAAGGATACTTTATTCAAAAACAAATATAAGCATCTTCTTGTTCTTTCATCAGTTCATTGGGATAATATTTTGATTTATGAATCTGTTTTGCTTCGGCTATAGATCATGTCGAAATGAAACAATCAAAAACAAAAATATGTAGGTATACCAAATTTATTTATAAATATTTAGAAATACCGGCATTTAAAAATATAAATTGACTCATTGGTGAGTGGAAATGTTTTCAAAGTGGGAGGCATTTAATGGGCAAACAAGAGATGAAAGTTGAACAAATTAATTTAATAGTCTCATCGCATAGGATAACTTGTAAGTGGCTGAGAAAATTTAAAACAACCCCCAGACATAAGGTGAAGGTTCACAGCAAGGTGCCCTGGTCATTGACATGACGAGTGTTTAGTATTTTTTGTCTTAGCAATGCCGCCAGAAGAAGTTTTTATGAGCGAAAAGATGTAAGGAAGGATCCGAGCATATATCATCGCATTATTGATGACTCATCTCGGAAATGAAACATATGAAGTCCAAGTACAATCACATAATGATAACTATGAAACAATGGCTAAAGCTAAGAGCCTAAAATTAAGACGTTTTATTCAAAAAATATACATAATCTAAATCTAATCTAAACATTAAAAGAGGGTGACGTTATTTACTACGCTTATAACTCAAGAACGCCTGGACCAATTTCGATGATTCGCACCAATTCGGACTGGTCTCCGGCCAAACAAAGAATACACACGAAAAATCCCAGTAAAAAAATTATGAAAAAAATTCATTTTCCCATACATTTTGGATAGTAAAATTCAGCATGGGTATCTATACTTTTGGTAAAAAAATAAATACATTTGCTGCGTATTTTACCAATTTAAATGTGTAGGGCTGATTGGTTGGATTGAAAGATAGGATATTTCTGGACCTCATCGGGTCCATGGTGCCTGTGTTGACATAAATATTTTAATTGAGTTACTAGAAGTACTAATTCTAAGCAGACGAGGTCGCAGGTACCAGCAAGTAGTATTTACTTATTTTTTTTCCAAAATAACATTCGAGTTTATTTCCCGGCAAAATACTTGTTCACTTTACATATTTAAAAGGGTTCGTGCAAATAGTAATGTTTTATACACAAACCAAACAAACAATTTTTTGCTGCAGAAAATAACATATAAAAGTACGACATCGAAGTAAGCATTTATGCAAACTATATTTTTAGTTTTTTTTTAAATTTTTTATCGAAAAATGTAGGTACCTACTATTGCCGATTTGAAATATAGAGGTTATGATATTTATTCTGCGGAGCATAGTGCGTGACGTATTTTCTACTTGGATTGCAACTATCAATAGTTGATTAAAACACAAGTTAAAAATTGTTTTACCTATAGTAAAGTATAGAAATTGTGTGGTATCGGTATTTTTTTTCCGGTGGTGTCCTCATACCTAAAAGATTATTTCGATTTTGATTTAGTGTTCGCTTATAATTCCCAAAATTTGTTGTTTGTTACAAATTCAAATTTACTTAAAGCAGCCGCAGATTGTTTAATTTACGCAATTCAAGGTGAAAGCCAGATGCATTATATAAATATTACTTACTCTTGTAACACGGATAACACAATCGCACCCGTTAATACAAAAATACCCCAAAAGTGGTCCCATATAATTTAGTATAAATCTTCATTTAGTAGTAGGAATTACTTACGTTGATTTAAAGAATCAAGGCGGGACTTACCTGAAAAAAAAATAAACAATAACATTATAAGTACAAAAATTTACTAAATATTTAAGGGGACGGTAAATGATTACTAGCAAGAATATTAATTGTTAAAAAAAACAATTTTTATACGTAGCCGTTAATGTCGATTGTTACTTTTGTTGCTCGTTTAAATACTTTCATATTCACTTCCATTGATCTAATTGTGTCATTTAGTATCGAGGAAAAGAGAGTAAATTTGTGCATCGACACCAACCATAGAGCGTCAGTGACATGTTTCTATTGCTTTTACCTGTCTGTTAGTTATCATTATCAGAATCTATCTTCTATTTAAACAAACAGAACATTATGCACAGTTTCGACTTCAAATTTACGGAAGTTCACAATTGCGGAATTGTTATGCAAACAGCTGTCTATTGTAAACATCTTAAAATTGTAGTCGAAACTAAAAATTACTATAAGTTAGGGTAATGGAAATTTCCTTCAGTTCTTGATGTGTAAAGAATGTGTTAAGATACTAAAATTTTACAGTTTTAGCCATCACATACATATCATTCACAGTGATTGTAAATGGGATAGAAATAATGTAACGAAAGGCAGAACAGATGATCTTTAAACAAAAGGTTTGTCTACCAGCAGGTCGTTTATGCTCGATGTAGAACCGTCTTCCTATGGAAAAGTGTGCTCAATTGTTTTGCTTCACATCCAAGGCACGGATTTAAGTGTAGCTTTTTACAAACATTTAAAAAAATATATATGTATCGGTGATATGAACTTTTTTACCAACAAAACCTACAATTATAAAAAAAAGGTTGGTGTACTTGATGATATTTTTTATTAAGACGATATTTGCACATAAAAACCTACTACGTCAGAAAAGCCCAAGTTTGAAAAATAAAACCTCATACTAAATAAATAAATAGTTGGCGCAACAGGTCCGTAGGGACCCTGGGCCTAGCTTCTCACAACCATTCGTTTTGTGTGAGTTTTAATTTTTGGGACGAATGGAATGGGACGTAACCTCATACTATCAGTAGATTAATCACATTTCTTTATTTACACGAAGTGGTTCATTTTAAGGTCATAATCGGCAGCACGTTCATTATTATAGAGTGTATACTTATCTTTGCCATTTGCAAATTCTTAGAAAACCTTGCATATGAATTTTAACTACTCATCAAAACAAAATTTAACTAGTTTCCCTGCTTATCTGCTAGCACAACACTGAAAGGGTTCACTTATTCCATCAACGCTTTAAAGTGAACGCATTATCCCATAAATCCTCGCCGCAAGAGTGAACGAATTTACATGAAATGTGAGAGTCTTCTCCATAGTCCTTTGCTATGTTTGCCAGCTCAACATTATGGCATAAAGCAATATTATCTTAAGACACTTTCGCATTGCTATCACTTTATTCCACACAATGATGATAGTGATAACCAGCAACCTGATATGATGCTGTATACAGATACAGAGCACCAAGGACGAGACCTACTGCGTTGTGCGTTTGGCTTCATTTTACTCTGCGTCCGTGTTTGAAGGGAGATCGTGACAGCATTACTATGGTGAGGATTTGTGGGACATTGCGTTTGCGGGTTTGTTTGGTGCTGCGTGTCCTTACTTTTAATTTAATTGAAAAAGTCGCACAATAAATGTGGATTTTGTTCTTCTGGTAATATTTTCGTTTCGCCGTCCTTTTTTATGCATATACATAATTTCGCTGAGTTGTGCTTTGTGTGTATATGGATAAACAAACAGCTTATGCAAGAGCGACAGTATGTTTGCTTTGCAACGATGAGGAGAAATAGTGCCCAGTCCAGGCGATAGAATATAATATTTGAGAAGATGTGAAGAGCATTTCAGGGGAATTAGTAAATGTAATTAGGTACAGTTTTGAGTTGAGTGTGTTTGAGTAAGATATGCGGAAGGTAAATATGAGCTGGTGAATTTTTAATTTATTTAAAATGTTTGTCTAAAACGTATTATTACTGCGCCACAACCACGTTCATCGTGAATGTAGTTAGACTATAATTTAGTTAACGAATTCACTAAAAACTACGACAACAAATAGATATACTACACTAATGAACACATAATTGAAAGAAAAATTTGCCATTCAGATTTAATTCAGATAATGTCCAATAGGATAGAAAAGGAGTTTGTTAAGTCAATTTTGTCCCTAGGATTTAAAAAAAAAAAACTGCACAGTCCAATTCCAATGCATCGCTGTAGGTGTTTTTAAATTAAGATTTTTAAAATTATAGTTGACATTGTCTTCTACCGCATTTGTTCACTGCCATTACGAAATTCCCTGTGAGTGGATTCCGAAATCACCTTTCAATTGAATTTGTGCTCAAGTTTACCGCTAATGTGGATTTCAGTATCGATTTTACATCATGTCTGCAGTTTACAACACACTTCGGATAGACTTAACACATCTCCTGCCGATATTTTTGTGGCTCACATATCGCCTTTAAACCCAATTGCAATAAAATTATTTAAAGATTGGCTCCATGCTGTGTACTTTTCCATTACCGAGGGACAAAACAAAATATTTATCTTCACAGTCATCGAAAAGATGGCATGTTCATTTCCTACCGCAGCGCCGCTGGCTAACTCCCACAAGCTATGCTTGTCATTTACCCACTTGCTTCGCCATAAAAGAGCTATATCGAAAATAGATCATAATCCTGTTCAAATGTCTTTCTGCGTTTTGTCTACTTCTGCTATCCCTGCAATATGGTATTCAAGATGATGGACGGACGAGAGATAAACTTGTCGGAAAATGCTGACCTTCTGTGAACCATCCGTCTAATAACTCTGTTTTTCCCCCAGATGTGGATGTTGAAGGCTATAGTGCGAGGATAGTACCTACAGCGTGGAAATGACATTTACAAATTAATTTTTCCTTCTCAGATAGTCATGAAGGATTGCAATGAGTTTTTTTTTTTTTGTATTTTCCTTTTCACTCTGGTAACGCACTAAATTACAAAACAGAGTGGTTTTCGCCTCCCATTCACTTAATCAATATCTGCACCCCATCAAAAGTTCCAAATCAAACAATTGCCTTTACATCCCTTTTCCAGCGGCAGGTAGTTTCCCTATGTATTTTATAAAAAAGACCCATAACATTGGAATTTGGAATTCAATTAAATTGAATTCAATTTTGAATGCCATCTGAAAGAGGCAAAGATAACATGTAAGTTACTGTGGCGCACACACACACAGCTGGCATTGAAATTTTTTTCGGAAAAGGACTCACTACCCCATAGATTGTAAAGTATGGAAATGGATGAAATACTTTCCATTTTGTCGTATACGCAAACGAAGGCAGAGGCAGCAAAACAAAAGCACCATTCTAAGACAAGAATATCAAATAACGGAGCGAATGTTTAGTACGAGGATGAGTTGTCCTGTCAATGTCGTTCTATTCGATGTTCTCTAAAATTTAATCAAGAACTCATATTGAAATCTACATACTGAACGGAAATGCCTTTGTTATTTCAAAGAAATGAATACAGTCGGTAATACCGGCAGGAGATTTGCATTAATCCGTGTATTATAGCGATTCGAGACCTGTCTCCTTTGAGTGGAGATAACGAAAAGCTCTGGTGTCGTTGGGACTGGATTTTGAGGTTTGGACGACACGTGGAGAAGGAAATTGATGGACAGATGGGCGAACATTCTGTTAGTTGAATTAGGAAAAACTGCTAGAAGGACTTCAATGACAGCTGAATAGTAACTGCATCTTTATAGAAAAATATTAAATAAATTAGCATCCGACTTTAAATTCCGTTGCATACTGTGAGCAGTTCATTACCGTTGGGAAAATTTAGATTCCACTGCAAACTCGTTGGTAAGCTGTAAATATGTAGCATCTTATGTTGTCATACGTTTTAATGTATACATAAGTGAATTGTAGGCGCAGTGGCTTAGTGGTTAGTATGTTGGACTACTAAGCGAGGGGTCAAAGGTTCGATTACCGAAAAAAATAAAAATTTCATCTTAAACATTCGTGATGTAAGAGCTTCTCAATTAGCCGTTTGCACTCGGTATGAAATTGTAAATCCCTTCCATTCGTCCCAAAATTAAAAAAAAAAACTTTCACAAACGGCTGGCTGTTCCCTAAAGACCTGCTGCGATAACTAATTTTTTTTTTATATAAACCAATGAATTGTTTAAAAGAGTGAAATTGGTTTTCGAGCTTTATTTATTTGCCGTACAAAATCAAACAGAGTTAGTATTTCTAACAAAGTGTTCAGCCCACACACAGCTAAAAGTGATTCTTCTGTATTTGCATAACCGTTGTTTTGTTATTCAAATTTAATCAGATTGTGTTTATTTATCTAATCCCCGGTTAATTCTAATATTTGCCTTTGTCGGTTTATCGCTTTAGCTTCTTATTTTTAATCAGTAAAACAATACCACATCGGGTCATTTAAATTATTTAATTTCCACTTGCCATATAGTAGAAACCAAACTCCACACAAAACGAATTTTATGGGTTTTCTAATCAGTCACACATCCGTGTAACACCATACTTACCTATCTCCATCCTGTAGCCCATTAAATATTATATTATCTACTCATGGATGGATCATCATTTTTATCACCACACATTTAAACATTGTCCGCATCCTGTAGCAATGTCCTTGCCCTTCTATGGTATTACTATATTAGACCAAAAATTCGCGATGCTTATTCGTATCCATTCGTATCGATATCCAAAGACATCAAATATGATTGTCATTCCCAACAAATATTATTCTATCCTCCCCTTCCACACTCTTTCATAAATTCATGGAAATCAATGTCAGCCTGCTTGAAATAATAATATCACTAAGGGACACGAATATTTTCAAATAAAATCTTCAAATTATTTTGCCACACCACTGACTCGCAGTGACATAACCAATTTTACCACATATCCTCCTGTAACTATAGTAAATCTACTCGTTTCCTATGCTCGAATCCCTCGGGGGATATATTTCGTCTGGATTCTTTCACCCATTTGGCCCAACTACAACCCGAAATAACTTTGCTCACACAAGCGAATACCGCAGAACAAAGGGAAGTTTATAAGGCTACAAGGAGTACCGAATATTTTCCTTCGGCTTTGGTGTCCTCGCTATTAAATTCCACAAGAAGAACTTGGACTAACCACCACTGTAATGCAAATGCAAAAAATAAAAATAAAAATCGGATTAAAGCGGAATTCATGTGGAATTTCGTAGTTTATAAGGTTTTGACTGGTTGAATCCAATGAAAAGGATACTCTTCCTCCATCTCCCCTATTATACTGAATAAACACTCCCGATATGAGTTAGAATTTTGCCACAAGAAGATTCGCATAGATGAACTGTGAGTACATAGTAATAGAAACGTTGGATAAAGGATGTTAAGTCCTGATAATAATAAATCAACATCACCACGGGGAATCCAATCTCTTAGTGTGTGTTTAAAATAATTTATTTGATTATTTTTCACAGTAACGAGGAAGGGACCAATTCCGATGGAAAGAAACAATAAATATTCCACATACGCCACAGTATCCCCATCAAAGTAAGAAATAATGTCGTTAGTTCCGTGTTTGATGAAAACTTTTGCCAACCACAAAGAAAGACAAATGTGCGGTTGAAGAATCCTGAAAAATATTTTTGTTGTTGCAGGAGCGAGGAAATCATTATCCACAAGTTATAAGAAGTAATTTGGTAACGATTATTGAAAATTTGCGAAAGGGTAGGTGAAATGCAGTAATACGTTCAACTTATGTAAAGAAAAGTCGGGAAAATATACTAATTGGTCAAAGCATATCAACTCACATTTACAGAGATATATAATAATCGGGGGTATCCTGATGTCAGGCACATTTGATTTTTCTGCTTTAATAGATTCAATAACCGTTTTTTGGTTTGACGCCGCACTGTGGTCCAAAATTACTTTTTGGTTGCAAAAGTCATAACTTTTGAACGCTTGACATTACGATTGTTTTTTTCTTAAAGGAAATTTCCCAGCCTTTAATAGTGATTTTTAAGAAAATTTGTTTACAGGGTGTCTCTAAATCTTAGGCTGAAGTAAGATTTTCTTTGAAAAAGCAATTAAAAGAGAAAGGAATTAAAGAAAAACGTTAAAAAAAGGTTAAATTTTAAGAATCTTGTCTGCGGCTATTTTATTGTTCACAGGATGATCCAAAAAATTTATTTTACAACAGTGGGCGCATAAAATTACCGAACCAATTTTTATTGTTTTTTTTACAAGTATTTTAACAGGTTTTTTTCAGTTTGTGGCGCATAAGTACATATATCCTATAAACTGTTTGAGTGATATATTTTATATGAAACAGTGTAGAAAAAAAAAAGTAAACAGACGAACAAAATAATAAAAATTAATCTGTTTTTTTTTTGGCAAGTTTGTCCATGTTTACCTATACTTTAAGAATAAGAACACTAATGATTTACAATAATTTAAGTAATTCGAAGAAACTCAGTTAAATCATACTTAAAAAACCCTTTTCGTTTAGGAAGAATTAACTAAAAAAAAAGAAGATTTAAAGAAGAAAATTTCACGCTCTCAGCTCTTTTAACTAAGAAAATAATTGATTCTATAAGGAAATTTGCTTTTAAGGCCAAAATGTCAGCACTGGAAACACGCCTTTTAAGCAAATTACAATTACTCCGAACATTGCAAATAGTTCAGCTTAACAAATAGTTAAGGTCAACTATCGTGGCCAATTTTAAAATGCTACAGCGTTAAGACGAATAAGCCCAAGGGGTAGGATATTGGATTACTACGCTGCAGGGATCCATGTTTCGATTCTCAGTGCGACCCGTGTAAGTAAAGTGTAAATTATAACGAGTACGTTAATGTGAACTGTATGAAAATTGCAAGAAGCCATGATCAATGAATAAGATAATATTAAGAAATTTAAAAATATAAAAAATTCCTAAATAATTTTCTTTTTAATTTCTGAGCTTTTATAAAGTTTGGTAAGGCCTTGCAGCAAGCCCCTACTGAAGTAATAACCTACTGCTGATAAAAGTGAGATGCTTCTTTTGTAAAACAATAGCCTGCCGCGGATGCTAATTGCTTTACAGAAGAAGAAGTTGTATTTTCTGCAAGGTCTATCCAAGCTGTCCAGGAAGTCTTATAAATACAAGTTTCCATTAGGCCTTATGTAGTCAATATTGCGGAAAGCGAAATAGCCACAATAGTGCCTTACCGAAAATCATGATCCGATCGTCATTGTTCATTTGGAGCCACACAATAATATATCAACTAGATATGGCTTTAGCAAATCAGTGTACAGTATCATGCAAGATCCGTAAAAGACTAGTTGCGTGTATATTTTGCAAGATGAATAACAGATAAAACAAGAATTTAGCAAGGAGATCACAATTTGCTACTGGAGACATAAAAATTGCTTTATTTTTTAAAGTCGCGTACTTGTTATCTAATATTTTACTGGCAGCCGACAATTGTTGGCTCGAAAAAATGTTGCGTGGTGACAAAGCATAGAACAAATTGTTTTTTCCTGTGATATCGATTACATAGCTTCAACAAGCTTAAGCGGAACTGTGTCTTTTTATCTCAAAGTTCGTTCAACCACTTCTGTCAAATACTCAATTCTAACAAATCCATTTTTAATTTTTTAATGCTTTTTTGGCATTCTTTCACCTTCGAACGATAGATGTCGAGTAACTGATGACAAATAATAACACGTAAATTCGTAATACGACTTTAGTTATACGGCTTTCGAAAAATATTTTTAAGACCCCTACGACTGGCGCCGTTTACGTCATGTCAACATCAAAAAAATATAATTTACACCTTTGACTCCCACTTAATGCGGTAAAATATCGCCTTCCACTTGAGATGTTTAAATAAATTTAAAGTGTCATAGCAGAAAGTTGATGAAAACTTTTGCAAAATAACTCAATTAATAGGTAAATTAAATATCCCAGAAAAAAACAAACATTTATGACTGTTAGCCATAGGGTAAGAGTTTTGTATAAAAAAAAAAAAAAAAAAAAAAAAAAACAATAAACATGAGTTATTTCCATGCGTACGATCACGTCTACGGCGGAGTTTAGCGTGATTAACGAAATTAATTGAGGGATTTTGAAGACTGATCTTTATTATATTTGGAAAGCGAGTTCGGGAGTAAACTAAACTAAAATAGTTCATTGAAGATCGCTTATAATTTCCGGTGTACTAGTATTTGAGACACATAATGCATTTTTTGTTACTTGGGTCCAATAAATAGAACTTTGCCTGCTAACCATTAGAGTAGTCGTCAATAAGTGATCGAGGATTAGTTTAGGTTTGGAGGATCGCTGTTTATTATTATACCAGTTGGTCAATTGCAGAAAAAGAGTATAAGGAGGATCACATATTATGTAGAATCAAGTAACATTGAAGATCGGTCGGAATAGTTTTGAAGAAGATCGCCTTACATAGAGGAATGAGATAGAATTGAAGATTGGTAGGAATAGTGTTGGTTTAAAAGAAAGGGGAATATCCTTCTAAAATAGATGAAAAAGTAAAAATAAAAAAATAAATAGTTGGCGCTACAGGTCGAAAGGGACCCTGGGCCTAGCTTCTCGCAACCATTCGTTTTGTGTGAGTTTTTTTTTCATTTTTGGGACGAATGGAAGGGATCTACAATTTTATGCCGAGTCCAAACGGCTAATTGAGAAGCTTCTTCATGACAGTTATACTCTCGGATGTTTGTCAGACGTTCGCGAGAGGTGGCGCAGTGAAAAAACCTTGAGTTGAAATTTGGGTTTTCTCGGGATTCGAACCTGGGACCCCTCGCTTAGTAGTCCAACACACTAACCACTAAGCCACTGCGCCGATGAAAAAGTACGTGATATATTTCTTTATATAGTTGTCGACTTTTGATATGAATTGATGTAAAAGATCGTATTTTAGATTTCGGTGTAAAAGTGAAAAAAATGATCTGTAAACTCTCACTTCCATGGATAGAAACAATAAAACCAATCTTACCTTTTCTTGATGCAGAGGATCGCTTAAAGCCGACAGGCAAAAATGCCGGCGGCGGTGTAATGGGTGGTGCGGGAACTGCGTCCCATGTCGCAGCATCGGGTTGTTCGCGATATAATTCCAAATGGTGTTTTTCACAGCGTCTACGACGCCGTATATTTGGCGCTATAGTCTTCATTTTACCAGTGTTTGTCGACGATGTATGACCACAATCAAATTTAATCATTGAATATAAATTATTTATGAAGAAGAGTTTTAGTGTTTATTTTACTATTGCTTACACACAAATTTTCTTTAAAGCTCAACTATCAATTTAAGCTTCGCAGTCTCTTACTCGAGGTATCTCCTTTCCGCGTTCCGTTTTAAGTTAACTTAATGTCTATGTGTTTATTTGGAAGAATTATTCGTTTGTTGTTGTTTTGCACTTGATCACTATGTGCAAAATATTTTTTATTTTAGTTTAAGGACATTGAAAGCTAAATTTATGTGTTAAATATAATATTGCACAAATGTGTTTTGTTTTCGAAACTAGAAGCACTTGAATTTGTTTTATTTGTTTGCTTTGTACAAACTGTTATAATATAAACTTGAACAATTCTCAACAAGTAACAATATGTAGTACATATATATATGTAGAATTTTGATTTTGTATATTATTAGTTGTATTTTATTTGTTTTCCCCTTATTGTTCTACTAACAAGTAAATAGTTTATGTAACTTTAAAAATATTTGCAGAGTCTTATACACTTCTGAAAAGATAACAAAGTTATGGAGATATTAGCTTCAGGTATCGACAAAAGCTATATGAATCATGTTTCTTGCATTTAAGTAATTAAAACCTAAGTTTGAATAGAGATTTTTAATATAAGTAGAAAACCGGATACTAAAAGGCGTAGATTGAGTCGTGGATGACAAATTAGTATGTTTTTTAGCTTCGAATATCGTTTTGATAATACGAGAAGGGGACCAGTGGGATAATGCAGTAGAAGAAGAATGGATCTAGTAAATATGAAAATCCTTCTGGAGTTTATAAAGATTATTAAGTGCTTGATTTTGATTTTAAGATCAATGATCGCTTTCATCAGTAGGGAATGACAGAAACATGACCTTTTGTTAGTTATTGTTATCAGTTTATCTTCTATAGAAAGGCGATCAGTTTCAGTTGATGATCGTTTTAGTCTGTTATAATAAACTACTTGCAGTTTCGTAATTTGTTGATCCATGTGAGCTCGTCAATGATTAGAAATGTAAGAGATCACTACATCACTAGGCTTCTATTTAGATAGGGTTGCTCAGAATTGCATATTCCTACCTCCATACTTTGGCTATACTTCCTATAAAAGCTTGTATTTTAAACTCACAGATATCAGAAAGCGAATTGGTGCATGGTCAAAAACGTAAGTAACGTAAGTAGATTATATGTGTAGCTCTTGCGAATGAAGTTGGTGTCAGCAATGGCCAGATCTGCATATATGAATATTAGTCTTGGGCCATCAGCACTTTGGACGATTGTCCACAGAAGAAATACTTTACCGCTTTTCCTGATCCGATTTTATCTAACTGATTACTAAATTGTGGTCTTTATAAAAGTAATTTTCAATCATGCAAATTGCGCTTAAGCTGTGCATTAAAGTTGACGAATAACAAAACCCCCCTAAACAACAGAGACGTTTCCTAAAGTCAGTGAGCGTTCCATTTAAATAAATAACCCAACCCAACTTTTTCTGTATTGTAAGCACGCCGTTAACTATAACCTGTTACCCAATTTTAATCTACTACTTCTTCAAAATTTTCTGCAGGAAAATTTCTTTCACGAACTATAGGTACTAGTTATTACAGTAAAGCGCCGAACTTTTCCCGCAATGCAACTAAGGACGGTAGCTGAAAGAAGAGAATCAATTTGGGGTTTCTTTTTTGGTAGTAACTTAATTTGTATTCGTCCTTTTCAGAAACACTGCCTTTCATTCCTTTTTTTTAGGTTAAAAACTTCTGTTTCATTTCCGGCTGCTTGGCTTTCAGCCAGTACACTGATGAACTCCGTTCAAGGCAGGAAATCTACAAAAGCGAAAAGAGGAAATATTTCTTTTTTTTAAATTCGGTTGTAAATCTCATTGACCTGAACGAAATAAATGCGAGGGCGTCAGTTTCAAGCACACAAGAAGCCGAAATATGTTTTCTTCGTTAAGGAGGCAGAAAATTGGAAATCGTAAAAGTAGTCAGCGGAAGAGAGTTCAACTATTTACAGAAATATCCGTTTATGACATTCAATTATTTCTAACGAAAAGCCGATATTGGTCTACGATATTTTGATGGCATTGATGATGATGGCATAGTCGATGACATAATTTCTCAACGACAAAGTATGTTGCGATTTGTAAAATAAAATATAATTGCTTAAACTATTGAAATTAGTCTGTCAAAAACTTTCCAAAACTAAAACCAAACAAATGTGTTTTTACATTTAATTTCAGGTGAAATACGACTAACCCATTACAGAAAGCGAAGCAAGGAGAGTAGTTCGGGGCAAAAAAATGGAAAATTTACGTAAATGATTCAAGACCAAAAGCTATTCAATGATTAGACAGCTCGGAAGCACTTAAGTAGAAACTCGTAAAGAAGTCGGGAAGCATTCGTTCGTCTTATGTAATCTTTTAAGCATTATTATATCGAGGAGGGGGTTCTTCTCGCTTCTGTTTTTGAGGGTAGAAGGATTCGACAGGATAGCTGTAGTCACTTGGCATTCATGATTGACGAAAGGAAGGTATTCGTACGTGTATTACAACAACAAAATGGTATTTGAGTTCTTAATTAATAAGCACTTTTCAACAGACATACATTTCTATGTTGGCAGTTCTGCTTTCTAAGTTTTGAAAACCAAAAGTGATCGTGCGCCTTAAAGCCGCGATTAACTACAACTTTGAGTTATTGATTACTATTGGCTTCTTAAATGTTGAGGGTAGTGTAAGCAATACAATAGTTTAATCGATAGAATATAATTCGGTTTAGTAAGGTTAGCATTTATAGTTGAGACACAACCACTTCTATGAAAATTTTGACTAAAAACTGAAATTTGAAAGACGACTGAGCAAATGCCCAAGAACTAAAAGTTCAGGTACTCCATTTTAAAAACCCCAAGTTGAGGAAAGATTGCTTAGGAAATTATCTAGCAGACTTGGGGTTTGTGACTTTTGAATGAACGTCTTAAGAAAAACAAAATCATCATTTATCATAGCCCCAAACTACTACTTCAAAAGCAATGATTGACTAACGCGAATTTCAATTCATTGACCTTTTTGGCGCACGTAAATTGCTGTGTTTGACTCTGATTCTTCCACGGTAAAGTGTGAATTCGCTTTAAATAGTACCATTGTCCTCTCTTTCAAAGCACTCGCCGATGCTGACAAAAGAAGAATTTGTTAAGAAAAACCGATAACAATCAAAAGGCACGCGTTAATTAAAACTCAAGATACTTCATGCAAAACAAAGTAAAGCCTGCGATTTCGCCAGCCCTCTTTTCTTCTGCCATTTCCGCTTCACGAATGTCGGAAAATTAAATGGTTAATCACAACCAATGTTCTTTTCAGATTTAAAAGCACAAAAAGACAAATACACCTACATCAACTCACTGGCCTTATTTTCAAAACAAAATTAGCCGCTCGTTTGTATTAGATATCCAACCGACCTAGATTAGATATCCCTTCATCCCACCTGATGACCACAATACACAACCTTTTCCCAAAACCTAATTTATTTCCATCCCTTTTGAAGCACCGCCATTAGTTTTTACCTTTCGAATCTCGTTTCACAAATTTTCAACCATAAACTCAAATGTGTATAACTGCACGGCAAAGTAAGACCATCGACCAACCTTCTATACAAAATATCTAATTAATCAGAAATGTATGCTTACTCGTATGTCAAGGATGCTTGAGCGAAGAAGGGCGAAGCTAAAAAAACCGAAAAAGATGATAAATAGTTCGAGAGCACACTTCCAATATCAAAATACATCCTTGAAATGTGCAAAGTGGATCTAGAGCTGGATGACAAATAAGGGGATAAAAACATTTCAAGAGGAAGGAAATACCTACGAGTACTTGAATACCATGCACCCGTCTCATTCAGATGTCATCAGTTGCCCAGTGAAACGAATTCAAAGGAATTTTATTTTGAAACAGTTTTCAAAATACACCACACACTGCCCGTTTGCAATTATACCATCCATACTAGAAGGATAACTTTTTTATCTCGGCAGTAAATAATTTCTCAAAAAAAAGGCACTCATTTCTACCGCCTAAGCACTTACACCTTCTTGTCCACAATTTAAGGATATAAAGTATGCTTAGACAGCATGAAAATAAACCCACAACAAATTGTGTTCGGTAGCTCAAACAATTATTTACGGTGTCCTTGTCCAAACACAAGATTATGTGCGAAAAAAATACAAAATCAATACTTGTGTCCACACCCAACTGAGATGTGGAGGTTTCTTGAAAACCTCCAGCAAGGGCGACTTCCACTTCCCAAATAAAATGAAGACAAAAATTATTCTGAAAATTATCCTTGTTTCTGTTTTAACATGTGCCGTCGTCCTCGGCGAGTTACATATATAGAAAGGTAGCAGTAAGTAATGGCATCATTAAGGTTCTTTAAAAAGGAGCGTAGAAAAGTTGTATCTCCCTTTTTTCCCATAAAAAAAAAAAAAATTCCACGCGTTGTGCCATTCTTTGCCTAGTTCCTTGAAAAAGAATGAAAACATCCAGCTAGGAGCTGGATGAGTTGGTGTACCTTTGTGAATGGTTTACGTGCGCTGAGATTACAACTGTCCTTCGCATTTTTCTTTTTTGCTCATGTATTTTAATTAATAAATTAAGACGCAATCATTTCCGACAGGTTAATAAGTTATTCGTGTTTTTTTTTCTTAAGAAATGTTTCCCGTTTTTTTTTTTACAAATATAAAGTAAGCCTACGAATAGGATTAATGACAAATAGTTATTTTTCTACTGGAATTAATTTGTTAGTCACGTAGGCCGCATTGATCGTACCAATGACAACAAAAATCGAATCCTTGTGGGATGAAAATATTAAGTGCCAAGGAGAAATGCTGTAAGAATATTAAGCGTCGAAATGCTGCAATCTCAAGTAAACGCCAGAACCTTGGCCGAAAGCGTATCTATAAATCTCTCTACGACTCCTATGCCGCCAAAATCTAATACCGAAGACCAACCTCGCAGTAGTCACAGTCGGTGCTGAAAACATGGAACAATTTCTTCTGCAGACTGTATAACGACGACAAGGACCAACATAACGCTGTCAGGCAGAATGAACCATTCAACATAGACTATGCTAGACAAAGTTTCCGTCCACCTGATCAAAGTGAAGTAAGGATAGCAATATCTAAGCTTAAATCGCACAAAGCTGCTGAACATGATGGCCTAAAGGCCGAGCTGTTAGCAGCTTTAGCTGAATAGGTAGAGAGCATACACCAACTCATCTCTAAAATTTGATCAGGCGAGAGTATGCCTGGAACGGAATGGAACCTCAGCATTGTATGCCCAATCCACAAGAAAGGAGACCTCCAAGAAGTCCAAATCGATACCCACCATCTTTTTATCAATTTCAAGGCCGCATATGACAGCATATATGGAGCCATGTCTAGTTTTGGCATCCCTGCAAAACTCGTGCGCCTCTGCAGGATGACGATGAAGAATGCTCGCTGCTCCATCAAGATCGGTAACGAACTCACCGAGAAATTTGATGTCAAAAAGGGATTTAGGTGACTCTCTGACATGTGATTTTTTTTTTTAAAACATACTAGAAAAAAGCATTGTCCGAAATACACAAGTCAAGACCGGGGGCACAATATTTTAAAAGTCTGTGCAACTACTATCGTAAGCCGAAAGTATTCACATTATTCAGAGAACACAGTGGGCTGTCACTGGTGCGTTCGTTGGTATTCAATCGGAAGCTGTCAAAATTGGTTTGGCGATAAATGAGGACAAAACCAAGTATATGCTGTCAACAAGAAGGGACACACAACATCGACGAATTTGACTTAACTTTGCAATCGACAGCTGTAACTTTAAGATTGTAAGGGATTTTGTCTATCTCCGATAATGACATCTCATCAGATATCAAACGAAGGGTAACTCTTGCCAATCGCTGATAAGACAACTGACTAGTAGAGCACCCTCCCGAACAACCAAGGAGACAAGACCTTAATCTTATAAGCTCTGCATTATAGCGGTGCAGCTTGGACTCTATTTAAAGCGGAAAAAGTTGTCCTTGCCGGATTCGAGAAAAAGATTCTTCGTAAAATTCTCGATCCCGTTTGCGTTGACGGGCTTTGAAGGAGGAGATTCAACGATGAACTATACGAACTTTACAACGACATTGACCTAGTCAAAAAAAAATGGTTATTGTTGTTTGTTGTGCAAAATTAATTCAACAGATGACGTTAGCGTCAAAACTCATGTGCTGCAGCTGAAAAATGAATGTTTCCTGAAGAAAAGAAGCTTCAAAGATCGTAGCTGGACAACTTTAAATCGTACCTACTTCGATTGCCGTTGCCGATGACGGTCGCATTACCTTGTAAGTTGTTGCCCTCCTTGGGTTGAAATCACGTAGGTCACACTCTGTTGGTAGTGAAGAATTAATATCATTGCACTGTTTAAGGATGCGCTAAAAAAAGTTCCCACTCGAAACGCCTGGAAGGCTGAAGTCAGATTCATACATCAATTTTGGTATTTATTTTAGACTCATTCGTATGCCACTTGTATATTTTTGAAATCCCATATTCTTCGGCTCGGAACTTAAACTAACTATGTACTTTAAAGGATCAATTTGACCGCAAGAAATTATTTACCGCGCAGATCAAGTCGAGTATATGAATTTCGAAGAATATTTCCTATGTGATCTACAAAATTCATCATTGCATTTAATGCCCAATTTTCGAATGTCAGCTCCTTCGAGGTTGCCTATTTATTTTTTATATTCAGCAAATTTACCTGCATGTAGTATACGTTTTTAAATACATTTGCGGGAAATACATGACATATTAGTCAAATATGTTTTTATAGTTATCTTGTTTACATTTTAGTGCAACCCAAAAATATGATGGGATGTCGAGATGAATTTACAACTTCGCGTAAAGTTGCTTTTAGAGTGGAAAAAATAAAGTTTTCGTTCGGAATGAAATATCACAGTGTTGTTTGAAAATAACGAAATTTTTGGTACAAAATCCTTGATTTTCTTCTGGGTTTAGATAGGAAAAAACCTTTGAGTTTGAAGAACGATGGTATCGATGGTTAACAAAGTCTACCCCGGTTTTTCGAAATATGCAAAATGTAACAAATAGTTGAATGCCCCAAAAATGAAAATCTCACACAAAACAAATGATTGTGAAAAGCTAGGCCTAGGGTCCCCACGGAACTGCTGCGCCAACTAATTATTATTCTTTTATTTTTATCTAGATCAAGAAATACTTTCGCGTTTTGGAGAACTTATTTACACACATGTATTTATTTATAGCCACACAAATTCTGTATAGTAGCACTACTTGGTATAGGGCCAATTGCAGCGATAAAACATTTCACGCTCACTTTTCAAATGTCAATACAAATGCGTATACGACGTATTCAATGAACGTCTGATCTGATTGCTATAGCTAAAAGTATCCAAGTTAAAAGTTGTGCATATTTAAAAGCGACTTTTAAAAAGTTTATGGGGTCAGAATATATGTTTCTTTTAGATGTCATCTGTTGCTGAGTTTAAAATTGCGTGTCATAGCAGTCATCAGGAAACCAGTGATTGAGCGTATAAGATATTTTGTCCATAAAACGGAGCTATATAATATCTTTGTTTGCAGTGCCACATCCACATGGGCCTGTCTACTATTTTTTCGGAATACTAGGAACGCTTAAAAAAATGTGTTCTTACAATTTAATCTACAATCAGCTATGTGGTTACAATGGTTGCCACTTGCCAGAGGCTGTTCATCCGGAGGTTTTCGAAAAAAAAAATCAATACTGATTTATTAAACTTTTGTGTAAAATGTTCTTAAATATCTTATCTTATATCTTATAAAGGAAAACAAAATAATTGTTGATAATTAAATATAAAAAGGAAGCCGTTGAATAAAATAAACACATAAAAAAAGCGGGACTTTAGTGTTTGATGTTTAATCGATCAGTGCAAATGAGTCTCAAATATCTCCAATATGCACCAATGCTTGTGCTACAGTTCTGCTTTTGTAGTTTATATTTTAGCAAACCCAATGCAAATACAATAACTGCACAAAAAAACTTAAAAAATAATACAGCTTACGGCATATTTGGTATTAAGCAGACTTTGAGGGAGCAATAAAAGAAACTTTTACAAACAGAATGGAATAAACCAACCCTCCAAAATTTGACACAGAGGTCTGCAAAATATTATTTTACTGATTTTTTTCCTGTAGGTCTAAGACTGAATAAGAATATGTTACAGCTCTAATTTGAAGCAGTGGATTTAAACATTTTCATTGGTAGACATTTCGGACTGGCCGTTACTAATATACATAATTTTTAGTTCGCAAAGATAATTTTATGCAAAAAATTTCTTTCAAAATTATTGTTAGTACCACGCTCTTAAAAACCTTTTGTGTTTAGTGTTCTATACTCTGCTGTGTGAATATACCTGTGAATGAAAATACATTTGCCCATTCTTGCTAAATTCGTAGCTTGTTCGAAACTTAATTTGTATAAAATTATTCTATTCAATATCAGCAATAACTTCCTCATCTCCTTGATAAAATTCAATATTTGTTGTTGGATCTACAAAAAAAAATAATTTGCAGTGACCTTCCTTAAATTCAAGAAACAAGATTCAAGAAATTAGCTCAAAAAAATCCACTTCACACAATAAACAGCCTTCGACCACTTGATTGAGAAGAAAATAATACTCGAAAACAAACAAAATCATATAAAGAAAAAAAAAAATACCCCACTTCACTTAAGATTAACTGAGTACAGAAGCAAAACAAAACACTCGCAGAAGTGTTTGGAATTTGAAAAATGTTCGCTCGCAAAATTGTTCTTTATTATGTGGCATATCGTTGTTTTGGCATCCCCCAAGTGGTCGGAGGAATTAATTTCACAAGTTTCACTTACAAATATGTTTGCTATTTTGTTTCCACAGAATTGAAAAAAAAATGCTATTCAAAAAATAGTTCTTGAAATTTATAACACTTAAATTAAGAGTTTTTAATTAGTTTTCTAAACTATATATTTGCATTTATGTATAGTTTATTTATTTTTATTTAGAATAAATTTTGCTTTTCTCCTTTGATATTTTTGATATTTTTACAAACTCAACGTTAAAATAATTATATTTAATTTATTTAAATACGTTTTTGATTCAATTATGTTCCTGATATATGAGTATGTGTATTTTATTTGATTTTAGTGATAGGTACATATGGTAGCCACTTTTTTAATTTCCGCACCGAAATGATACTTTTTTCTTTCACGTGGATACAGAGCAACAGATACTGGTAGTGTCAACGAAAATATTTTGAATTTTTCATCTCACACAGATTGAACTTAGAAGAATATTTTTCTAATGGGGGAGAGCAATAAACAATTTGGGGGAAGGGGCAAAAAAAAAGAACGAAATTATGTTGATCCCTTTTTTTGTATTAAGATTGCATTATTGTGTTTAAATTTTTTTCTTCACTTTTCACTAACAAAAAAAAAGAAAATAAATAAAAAAAAAAAAAATGTCAACCAAACGAAAATTGAAAAATAAATTTCATCTGAGGATGGTGTCTCAGAATCTGAAATCCAATGGATATTGTATCTTCTCTAGGGAGTAGTATCTTGGACGAGGTTGTTTTCCGCACCGGGACCGTCACCAGTGAAAAGTTAAACCAAACTGAATTTTCATTTTCCACGAGGAAATTCTTTTAACAAATTTTCAGGGTGAGCTCGGCATCAGCGTGTGTGTGTTTCTGCTGCTCTACACAGAGAAGTCAAGTCATAGAGCGAAATGTATCCGTGTGGGTTTCGATTGAAATGTTTGTTGCGCTCATTTTCATTCAGAAAATTTCGCTGGCTCTACATTGTGGGCGCGTACCAGCACAATGTTGTCGATGTGTGTTTTGATCTCATACAAGGACGTTTGCAGTTTTCGCTTTTCACAGCGGTTTTCGGTCGTTTTGTTTTTGTGTTTGCTTTAGAAATATATGTAGTTTAAGTGGGGAAAATGTGGACAGGGGAAAGAGCTTTTCTGTATTTTGTGTGGGGTTATCCCGCACGTGCAAAGCATTCGTTGGCACATAGAAACTTGAACTTGTCTGTGGTTGACTTGCCCGTGAATATTCTGCGCTTAGATTGAGGATTGTTATATTAATGTTGATCATAAAGCTGTCCGAGATACTAAGGGCGGACGTGTTTTTGTGATTGCGATGTACCAGCAGTGCGACTTTAAATATTTTGCATGGCCGATATGAAGGACATAGTTTGGAGGTAGGTTGTACTTGTTTGTTTACTTAAGACGAAAGCTGTTGAGTTTGTACATATGTACAAACTTAGTGGGTATAAGAGCTCGACTAGGAAGTAATGGCAGCTGCACGTCGTATCAAGAGTCTTGGATCCACCCCATTAGAAGAAGAAGTTCTCGCCTTATCGACAACAAATCAAAGGCTGGATTAATTGTGACGGCGCCTATTTGGCCGATATCATCTTTATAATATCTGACCAATAAAATTTCAAAGGTTCAAATAAACATAATCATAAAATAGAATCGAAGTTTTTCATTTAGAAAAAAAATGAGAGCCAAACAACATCGGATGACTTCTTTTGGCCCACCTTGTATTAAAACTGGCCGAACCGACATGGGAGGTCCCTAAGTCGAGCTTCGGGAGGCTGTTCGAAATATCACCCTATAACAATTACCGGTTGTGAGATATGTAGGTCCGACGACACGATCGCGTCGCCCATAACGCCTATGTACTGTCACTCTTCCTCTCACTCATATGCATACCGACGAACAACCGTTTTTGCATTCCATCCTCTCCAAATTAGTTTAGTGTAAGAATTAAGCCGAGAGAGGTGAACGTGAAATTGCTGACAAGTGCCGTACAATCGTTCTTTTCCTATTTTTCTTTCACATTAACAAAGAAATAAATCTTGTCACTTTAATAAATCTTGTTTTCTTTAAAAAGGAATCCCACATACAACATATATATATATACCCACAAAGTTGAAATTTCAAACTTAATACGTAATAAGTAAGACACGATTCACCGCGTCACTTCATAATTATGTAGATCTTTTAAAACAAATACATAGAAACTTATTTTTGGGTCTTTTGAGAAAACGAAAACTTGTCGGCTACATAAATAATTGTAAAGCAGTTTTCGTTACGTTCCTTTTTACGCAACTGGACACAAAAGTAAGATTTTATGTCTGTTTCGACGTTACCTACTGAAACCTAAACGGCTTCACCGATTTTTCAGAGTCAGGTGTCATTAGATTCGCATTCTTCCCCGGAGAGATATAGGAAAAAAAGGATAAATAAGGTAATTAAAAAACAAAACTATGACTCACTAAAAAGATGTTATACAATCATGTATAACTATTTGGTACTTTGCTACGCATATTCTTTTTAGCCAGTCGTTTTTTTATACCCTCCAGAGGAAGGTATATTCACTTTGCCAATACATTTGTAACGCCAAGAAGGAGTCACCGGAGACCCCATAAAGTATATATATTCTGAATCAGGATCACGTTCTGAATCGATTTAGCCATGTCCGTCTGTCTGTCTGTTGAAAGCACGATAGCGCCCAAAGTAATTGACGTAGGTGAATGAAATTTGGTGAAAGGACTTCTTTTTATCGGCGTCAGGTTGGTATTGAAAATGGGCTATGTCGGTCAAGTAGTTCTGGTACCTCCCATACAAAACCAATATTGGACCCATGTGTCTCTCTGTCTGTTGAAAGCACGATAGCGGCCAAAGTAATTGGCGCAGGTGAATGTAATTTGGTGAAAGGACTTCTTTTTATCGGCGTCAGGTTGGTATTGAAAATGGGCTATGTCGGTCAAGTAGTTCTGGTACCTCCCATGCAAAACCAATATTGGGCCCACATGTCTCTCTGTCTGTTGAAAGCACGATACCGCCCAAAGTAATTGACGTAGGTGAACGAAATTTGGTGAAAGGACTTCTTTTTATCGGCGTCAGGTTGATATTGAAAATGGGCTATGTCGGTCAAGTAGTTCTGGTACCTCCCTCACAAAACCAATTTTGCATGACTTGTATGCAGTGGAGGGTATCAAAGCATCGGCCAGGCCGATGATAACACTTTTACTTGTTTTTCATTAAAATGTTTTGTATTTTTTTTTGTACGGTTAACCCTTACGCCTTGAGATGTTTTACCTAAAAAATTATAAAATCCACACCATTCACCAAGCCAACGCTAGCTTGATTTAACCAAAGTCATGTCGTAAATTGTAAAGAATACAATGTAATATCCTGAGATTTGCATTAACATTCAAATTAAAAAAGTATATTCGAAATAATTATAAACACGTTTTTCTTTTTGGCCAAAATAATTATTTTAAAACACGTACACACAATACACACAAATAAATTAATTTTTATCTACAAAGAACTAAAAAAAATACATAATCCCAAAAAAATGACTTAAATCTAAAGTCTACTGGGTTGGGTATTCCATTTTGGCAGCGTTCCCAACGTACACGAACAAATTAAAAAAAATTACATATAAATATATGCACATATTTGCAGCGTCGAGATCCTTTCATCCGCTGTTAGGCTTCATCCGCTTATTGCATCGAGAGAAGGTGAAAATCAACCTTGAACGAGTGGTCGTTGTCGACGAGTCATAAACTGATGACTCCGAAGCCATCACTATATATGTTTTTTTTTTTAATAACCATTATTGCTCCATTGAGCATAATTCACTGAAAATTTAGATGAAAGATAAACAAATACAAAATAGAGAAGAGATGCATTAATACAATGCGGATGTGAAAATACGGCAGCAACAAAATGAGGACGAGTCGACGAGTCGGCGAGTGCAAATGCAAAAATGCAAAAAAAAACAACAAAAAAAGTGCAGCACAGGGATGAACGAATAATCCTGAGCAAACGAACGAAATGTCATTTTGTATCGTGACCATCATTATTTCATGCAATCCCATGGTAAGTATTATGTGATGCTGCACTGAGGGGATAGCTACTATAATGAGGCTTTCAACTACATATTGACGTGCAATTAAGGTCTTCTTTGGAAATACTATGCGGAGTCAGCTCCCTAAATCAAGCATAAGGAGGCAGTTGCAGTAAAAAGCGACAAAAACATTTAACAATAGGTCTAGACAAGCCGAAATTATGCTTGCCACGGAAACCGATATTACTGCCCGCATAACGAATCATCTCATGTTAAGGACTTTCGATCAAATATTATACCCGGAAAACAATCGGTTTCGAAACTGTAAGGACGATCCTTCATTAATTTTGGTATTTGCGCTGCCAAAAGGATTGCAAATATAAGGCGGAGTCCCGCAAGGTTACATTCTTTCATCAGAATTGTTTCTGTTGCTGATTGACAATTTTCTACGCTTTTAATTATCGGCTAAGATAATCAAATACTTTGACAAGGAATGCCTTTCCTCTTTTAGGTTTGTCCATAAACCTCATTCCTAATGAAAGCTGGTGTATGTCGTGTGGCAGTAAATTGGTTTTTAGTAGCGCCCTAGGACTAGGGGAATCAGAAAAAAATCCAGCTGCGTGGGCTACTGAATCATTGGCCAATAATTCCCAAAAGTACTGGAGGAATAAAGAACTGTTAACGACTGAGTCCCACGAAACTTGCTTTAAACAAAACTTAGTCGACTTGGTCTTCGACAGTTCTCCGAACATTTTGATAGCTTTCTGATGGACTTATCGATCAACTATACATATTGAACACACTAGGCCAAGGATTGCAAACCTTTTTAGAGCGTCGTGCCATTAAAAAAAAAATATAATAATTTGAAGTGTCTTTGGCGTGGCATCATACAGTCTTGACCTAGTTTTCCAGTGACTACTAGGAACAAAAATAAATAATTTTACATTGCGCAGCAATTTATTTGTAAACATATAAATTCATTTTTGAAATTAACAGTTTTTAACTTTAATTTTAATTAAAAGAAACACATTTCAGATCAACATAAAACAGAGAAACAATCGGATTTCTCAATTAGTGACGTGGCAATAATAATTCGTCGCGTGCCATGGGTTCGCGATCACTGCACTGGGCCGTCAGCGTTGTCAAGTAAGCACTGGTCCTACAAATTGCTCACTTCTTCCACAGGATTAGGTCATTTGGGACATTTTGAATCGTTAAGATCAGATTTTTCCCGCAATCAATTTACTCTTTAACTAGTGAAAACACAGATTGGCGTCATAAGCACCTACTCCCATATACGTTCCAAGATTACCATCAGAATGTAATTATGTAGGTACCTTGTCTATTTTCCAGTCTCAAGCAGCCTTATTAAACCTATACAATCTGTCTTTACAGAGCATCAATCGACAAGCGCTTTCATAACCTCTTATCCTGTTCAACAAAGGTTATGTTCAGTAGGACTGTGCCTCCCATGTATTTATGCAATCAAAATATACCACTTTTGCCGCACGCACACATTACAACAGTCCCAGGCCTTTTCAACTACATACAACGATGTAAACAACAACCTGTTTGCCGACAGCACATCCAACCACATACCTACACAAAGTTCTACTACCACACTCGAGAGTTCACTCCACACACTTTGTGCTAGCTGTGAGGCAAAGAAGGCCATATCTACGTCATTCGAAAAGCTTTTAGTTTTCAATGGCGGGGGTGAAAAACATCTTCTCACTTACGATTTTCAAGTTCATGTTGCAAGTTCATTCTCAAGAACACGCACACATGTGCAGTTTCCCCAGCGCTCCGCTTTGCAGAAAACAGCAGATTTCTCCAACCACTTTGCACGAGGATTGCGTAATCCTTGTCCTAGTACATTATATGCCCTTCAATGCTGGGACTGTTTGTTACGCTGCTGGAAAAGAGAGCTCTCGTCAGGAGGAAACAGGAAAAGGCATAAAAAAAGCATTTCTTAGAAACAATTTCGCAGATAATCTGTGAAACGTTTTTATCTTGCGGTGGCTGCGCTCTACCTTCCCCGAGGGCGGCAAAAAAAGTATGCATTTCCTTTTAGCACAACAGCGGTCTTGGAAGGAAATTCGATTCGTCTTTTTCCGACCACAGAATGGTATTGAAAGTTTCGTGGTCTATGTGTTAGATGAGAGTCCGTGCGCGTTCAAAGTGCATCCCTGGCTGGGTGAAGGATTTCTGGTTTCCTGCCAATGGTATAAACGAAATGTTGCCCAATGACTTTATGCCCGCAATCATAATATACATATATAAAATTGTTCTTCGACTATGATACATGACATCGTATCGTCATTATCCTCAATGGGAATACGACAGAGCAAAAATTAAACACACACATGTGGGCGAGTATATGCGGTGTATAATAATTAATTTGCCTATTCAATCCGAAAAGCCATGAACAAAAAAAAGGAAAAGCAACTTATTATCCTGGAAACGTGTCGCATTAATGTCACTTTACAGAGGAGTGAGGACGGTGATGTCTGTAAAAAGGATGAAGCAAATGTAATGTTCTGCGATGAGAGATGTGACGAAATGTTTACTTTCGGGATTACTGGGATGATAGGAAATGAAAAAGTCTTCTACATTTGTGTAGCCCTTTTTCTATGTGACAGTGTTCTCATTTAATGTTCTGTTCGAGGATGCTTTTTCGTTGTGGGTGCGGATAGATAAAATTTCACTCTCGAACAAATATTTACGTTGAAATAAATTTTCTGGCTCCTTTTTTTCCATACACCTCAAAGATGATATCTTTTTGGCAGTCATTTGAGAGGATAATGGTTGAGAAAAGGTGACACACTTTCGATATTTTGTGCAAAAAAACAAATGTGCGACGTTGATCAACTTTTAAGATACCTCAGGGATTAGACTCAGAATACATTCTGTTTTGTTTTCACGCAAATTCGAAGAACTTTATACCCAAAGCTTAGGTTGGTACGGCGTACGGACAAGTGGAACAACCTTTTTTAATATAAAAAAGCGAATTGCGTAAAGCTAATTTAAGCGCAACAAAATAAAAGTTCGACTTTTGCAATACTCGCTTAACCTATCACCTTTCGGCCCCTTGAGAATAAATATCAGGGTTCAGTGGGTAGGCACAAAGGATTCACTTTTAGCTCATATTTTGTTCTACTCCAATAAAGTGCGCGAAATAGTTATTTTCGAATTATAGCTGCTTGTTTTTAAGGTGACTATAGCCAGGAAACGAAATAAAAAACGGAAAATGTTGAGGATGCGAAAATTGGGTGGGGTTTTGTTGAAAAGTGATTTGACGCTGAACAATTTTTGTCGCCTTCGGTAATATGCGAAAATGTTGGTTTCTGTAACTTTATGCTGGTGGTGATTATCATACCATACAAGTTATCATACCGTACCATACAAGATACAAAATGTTTTCTTTTCCAAGTGAATGAATTTTGGAACTACCTGTCTATATCTGTATTAGTAACAAGTCTTCTCTGAGATACAAACAAGAAATAAAAATAATATGAACAGCAGCTAAAGTTTTTGGGGGAAGAAAGGACATTTTAATAGGAGAAATTGATTCAACGGACATCCTAAGTCTTCTCAATATCAATGTTCCTTCATTCAACCTACGCCAACTCTCGATTTTTTAGTGTAGGAAACTCTCCTACAATATACGGTATTTCTTCCTCAATCAATGGTTTTATGTCAGCATATAATGAAAATGTCGTTTTAATCGATTTTAATTTACCAGTTCCTTCAATAAAAAGAAAATTACTTAAGAATGTACAGTCATAGTTGTTTGCTTTACGTTTCTTTGTATCATATTTTTGTAACTTTAAATACTATTATTGTGGCCTATGTCTATGAAAGACTTTGTTCTTTGATGACAAAGAAATAAATTTAATTTGTTTAGCTGCATGCTCGTTTGATGAGAAAACCAACAATTACATGATAAGGTTTGTTCCCACTGCGTAACCTCTCGTGGACGTTTTAAAATGCTGAGAGTACGATTTTTAATTTAGCAGTTCGGATACAGAATAAAACTGCATGTTCTTCTCATTCATCTCTAAATTAACAAAAAAAAATTTATTGGATTGGAAAATTGGATTGATGGTAGTCCCTGATAATTCCTTAAGGGAAATAGTCGAAAGAATTAGTATTGATAGAGCAACAACACTGACTGGCCCAAGAAAAACTTTGAAGAGGCTGCTATGATCAGGGAGTTTTAGAGGACACACCCCACTTCCTATGTTACTGTCCAGGTCTCCAACACTCCAGAAACAAGTTCCTTGGAAAATTCTTTTTCTTCGATCAATCTAGCACACCAACAGACAAAATCATGAACTTCATCATTTCCTCAGGATGGATTGTATGCAACACAGTAAGTAATTAATTAACTACAGGACTTATATAATAGGATGATACGAGTAAGGGATATACCTTTTCCCCGACGGGTATCACAATGGATCAATACCTGAGACCTGAGGGTGGCGCCTGACCACTAACCTAACCTTAAAGCTCTTTGAAAAGAGGGTTGGATTTCAAACATAGTTTAGGTTTCTGGTTCCTTTAGTTGGATTTCTAATACTTTCACTATGAGACTGATATTCTATTTATTTTAGAATTTCAACCAAAAAAAAGTAAAGTTAGTAAACTTACTTGTACTCAGGTTTGGAAACTTGGGGATATGCAGGTAGTCTGAGTATAGCTTAACTTTGTATTTTGTTTGCGATAATCAACTGTTCATTTATTTTCTATATTTAGCAAGGGCTTACATATCCGTTGCCTTAACTTACTTAATGTGATCAACCTTTGAATCGTGAAACTTCACAGCCGCCCTTGTATAATTGAGTTTTAGACAATGTACAATAGAAACTCAAACAAGCATTAGTTAGGACATTCAAGCTGATACTGGTGCATATCAATTCCTCAATTTGACGAGAAAGAGGTAAGTTGTGAGCTCCTACTAAATGCTGAATATGTAGATAAACCTATATTAAGTACCCACATCTTTATCAGCAAACAAACCATTTCTAACTAAGACGGTCCTACTCTGAACGCTTCCACCTTAGCATTCACAGACGCAGAAAAGTACTTGTGTATTGTTATTATATCTAGAAAGAGCTACACTCGTTAAGTGATCGACCGGTTCAAAATGAAATGAAATCGGCTACTATTTGGCAATTTATAGGCTGTAACTTGTAAGCGGTTAGGTAAAAGCGCACACGTACATCAGCGAATTATTTCTCATAACACACTGGAGAGCGGAACAATGGATGTGTTAAATATATTAATGAGAATATATAAGAGGTCGGGTGCAATGAAATCTTTATGAACAGCGTACGACGAGCGGGGACTTTGGGACAAGGTTTGGAAATGCACATGAGAAAATTTGACAACCATCATCACGAATATTATTTCTTTGAAACTTCATTTAGCAGACCTCGCACACAACCAGTCCATACGAGTTAGCTGTCAAAGGAAAGGTACGCGAGTAAAGACTGCAATAGCATACAAGAATTTCTATTGCGATTTTCATAAGGATCCATATAAAACAGAAATTTTATGCAATCTCGTTGTAGTTGAGACAAAATTAGAGTTCATGTGCTCAAAACAATATGTAAACAAGTATTTCTCAGTTTTATGGCATGGCAAAGAATCAGACACACTTATGTCGGTACTGAGAATCATTTATACCTCAATCCATAGTTGAACTATATTTCATAACGACGATTTTTTTATCTTTTTTATAATAAATAAATTTATATCCAAACCCGAAAAGCAAATTGTTTGCATTTAATCAAGAAACTTAAAGCGGAAGGCCATTTAACCAAAGCCTGACAGAGATAGACAAACACATACAGCAAAATGGCATACATCGTCCTGCCAGCTATAACAAAACAGAGAGACAGACCGTGCTAAGGACATTTCCTTGCTAGCGTTACACCATACACAATGCCGGGAAAGACAAGTCGTGCATCATCTTTCTTCTTTTTTCCAGTTAAAGCTATCCCTGATGTACCCTCGTTTTCTCAATCTGTTCTATGTCGTCGTTTATCACACAGAGGGCCGACGAAGAGAAGACAGTGAAGGACTTTCCCCAGAGGACGAATTTAAAAATAAAAAAAAATAAAAAAAACAAGAACGGATAGAACTAACTCACAGGAAGGCAAGAGGGGCGGATGGGCGCGGAAAACGATACGACTGACAGTGGTGACAGAAACCGTACACGAGGAAACAAAACCGCTCGTTAAATGTCCCAAAACAAGGACAACAACGACTTTGACGATGTCGCCCAGAAACGAAAATACCCCATATTGCGAAAACCACAAAAGCAAACAGGACATGGATGAAATTCCCCCGACATTCAACATAAACCTGTACATGTTGTGAATGATAGTAAAATCGAAACTTTCTCCGGACTGTGTTCATCAGTGAGTTCCAATTCTGCACTGGGAATTAAAGGATTGATTTTGTAAAGGAATTTTAAAACAAAAAATACGAAATCACTTCTTTAGAGATTATGTCGCCATATGTGTGGACCATCACTCATTTATTCTACCACAGGAGTAAACGAGAATAATGAAGAATAAATGAATTTATCACCCAGATTATGAGTGGATCATGTGGGTTCATCTAAAATTCAGTTTTCATTCCGAGTTCTGTTTGTTTTGGCGCACTGAAAGCGTAAGTGTTTGTCGGTCTACTCGTATCTACTTGCACGTCTGCTTGTTCTTGTGGTAGTATTTTTTTCTTTCTATTTTTGCTGGCGAAGTTCATGTTTTTATTACCCTGACGAGCCGTCAGTTTATGTATTTATCTTACTTACAGTGTCGTGCCTTGTCTTTCTTTTTGTTGCTGCTTGTATTAATGATCTATGATGCTCCTGTGGTGAAACGGAAACTTTCGAAATGTCTTTTTTAATGAAGAACTCAAAATAGAAATATGGATGGATTAAGTTGTGCGACTTTTAAACCAACAATGGCACCCTGACAGTCGTAAATTATTCGGCAACTCGGTTGAAAAGTCATAAAGCAAAAGGATAGGTGAATCGAATTTCAAATGAGCGGGGTAACATTGTGGGTGTGTCTAGATTTTTGGAAACTTTTCAAGATCCAACGTTTTACTTGATGGAATATAAATGACGGCCAAAAATTATGAGCCCTGCGGCGTATTGCATATAAATTAGACGGAGGATATGAAAATGTTTACGGTCCATGGCTGTAGGGATGTTTGGAATCAGAAAAGCGATATTTAACACTATAGAAGGGAATAAAAGGAAGGAAGGGAAAATTCTACAAACTCTGCAAAATAAGAAGCATCAAAGGAAATCAGTGGTTCTCGAGATTGCAAACGGACATAGACTAGGTTAGGGCTACTTTTTGCTTTCGGCCGTGGTTTAGTGGCTCATGTGGCTCAAAGCGTCGTATGCCGTCCCTTCAGTATATAGTTGTTGATGTTGTTTATGAGAGCTTCAAATAAAATAGCAGTTTAACATGCGTTTTAAGTTTAAAACAATTTAAAGAATTTTTAACTTTTATTACCTACATCAATGTATTCTATTGAGATTTTTTTAAATATGTATTGCAAAATAAACTAAACTTTATGAGACACAATTTGATTCAGTCTAAGCTTGTTTTAGGCATTTTTAATGAAAAACCATTTGTTTAAATTTGTTCCGGTAAAATTTAATTTTGCGATGAACGATTAAATGCGGAAGAGAACATTAGTATGAAATTTTGTATTTTACATAAATAGCTATCCTTTAAGCGAACGGAAATTATGGAATTGTCGCGGTCTGTCTAAGGGAGATTTCATAAATAAAACTGAAAGTGAAGTGCCTAAAACGTCGCCAACGGGCGGCTTGTCTAGGGTGACTAGTTTAGCCGAAATCCGGCAATCAAAAACAAAATAAAACAATGCTCCACTCTGCGACCCCCGGTTGCGTTTTCGCTGAATCGGTATCTGATTTGACATCAGAGGATTTACGTCTTTTCAGTTCGATAACTACATATGGCATTTCCCGCTATTAGAGACGAGTGATCTTGAAACGCCTGCTTGTTCAGTGTTGCCTGGCTGTCATCGATGAGTTTGGACATAGTTTTTAAGGAATTGGGAGATAAATTATGTTTGTTTTACGATGCCGATCTATTAGGAGTAGACACCTCACTTACAGAGTGGGAGGCGGCAGGATTTAAATATATTTAGCACTCCCACTTCGCAGTCCATTTGTTAAAAAAATATTTTTGGAAGTCTTTACTTTACTTAGTGTATATGTACCTTATACCGTATATCCAATACTATCAATCGGAAAACAGCTTTGAATATGTAATAAGCGCTACAGGAAAAGCAATGGCCCTATATACACATTCCTATACTTTTTACTACGGCGTATATCCCTTTACGACACTCTACCAAGCAGCTGGAGCTACTCATTGGGAAATGCCTAACCACAATGAACAAAAATCAGCTGTCATCTGTCTAATTAATTGGTCCATGGAAAAAGCGTTGCCAATAAACTCTAAAAAAAAACACACATACTCTATTTTAAAAAACACCGTAATTCTTACAATACAAATCAACTTGTAAGTTGTAACCTGTCCATCGGCACTGTTAAAATAAAACTCAGAGTTAATCTCATAATTTGCACATTTACATATTTAAATCATGTACATAAACGCATTCGCAGTCAGTCGTGGTTTATACTCAAGCGTTGCGTGTCTTCTCTCGCTTTCGTCTGTCGCCTAAGATTTTTGGTCGTCTACGATTTCACTCGCTTCTATTTACCATTTCATCAGGCATATTTACAAATTTCCTTAAGAATTTAAAAATTTTGTTGTTCGTAGGTACTCCGTCCACCATATTTCAATTTCCTAGCACTAAATATTTTGCATCTAACAGAGAAATATATGCAGAAGACAAAAGAGGTTATTTTTGATAATTGATTAAAAAAAACGTTCTTCCACGGATGGAATTTAAGTTGGTACCTAAATACATCCTAATTCGGATTTCTTTGTTATCAAATCTATCCGCGCCGATACAAACAGCTAAACAATGAAAGTATAATGTATAGCTACTATATTGAATTATGTATTTTTTTTTTTATTGGAACTTCTTGTTGTTGAGGAAATTAATGCTGGAAAAGTCGAAGCACACGCATAGTGTGACCGCATTATTTCTATTTAAAATTGCATAAACCATGATAAACTTTCTTGAAGCTTATAAATACAAAAAGCTCGCTGAATACTGACATCTAACTTATAGCTTTCACACGACGTTAAAACTTAGAAAGTTTTGAATGCATTTTCGAACTTTCGCCATAAAAGAGAACTGACAAAACCATGACAAACCAGCCAATGAGGCAAAGCCAACTGAATAAAGTTGCAAGCTTTTTCGAAATTAAAAAAGAGAGCATACACTGCTTTTACGAGTTAAGATAAAATGTGTTGTTAGCTTTTTTAAACAAGCTTTCCAAAATTTTAAAAAGCTTTCATCTATTTCCCATAGGTTGTGCTTTTATTTTGTTTTGTTTAGCATAAATAAAAATTTTTTTTATTATTACTAATGCCATAAGTACTTAAAATCACCTAGAATTGCTGCTCTTTATTGGACTAAAGAAATGTTTTTTTATAGTATTCTTTATATATGTATTTTTTTTAATAGACCGAATCAGGGCGTTTTGGGATATTTATAGTTTACTAGGTTTTTTTGGGACAAGTTGGGGCAAATTGGTAAGCAGATATGTATAAAGAAAATAAAAACTAACCCTTTATAATGATAGATAATAAAAATTATTAAATAAGACAATTTCGACCCGCCTAAGAAAAAATGCCGCACGAACATATGCTTTTCAAGCATTTGTCGTTGGTATTTGGTTAAGAGTTCATCGTTTCAATTAGGGTACAGTCTCGTGCAGCATTGATTTTATCAGGCCTCCGATTTAGAAAACAAATTTAAGTACCATAGCATTTGTTTCGCTTACCGTTATTATCATCATCGGTATTAGCAATAAGCTTACCTGAAAAAATAAAAGAAAACAAAATATAACTGTGATCGAATTCATAGTTACAAACATATGTCAACAATTATTATAATGGAATCTCGTCGTTTAAAACTTTTAACGATTAATATATAGAAGAGCTAGGTTAGGTTAAGAAAAAAAAGTGTATGAGGCAGTAAGGTCTGAAACGGCAGTAGGTAACGTGCCATCGCAATCCCTAGAAAACCTAATTCCCATTTGCATTGTGAAGGTATTTTGAAAATATTTTTTGACACACAAACTGAGTTCGTAGTTCTCGTTCGTGTTTAGAGGTAAAAGACACTGACACAGATACCAATTTCAAGGTCTAACAAGTTTTATTGCTTTTTTGGTATCAGCCTATGTTATGTTATGTTATGTTAAAGTGGCTCTCGGTGAGAGAAACACTTGATAATTTGTTTAGCGTATGAGAGCGGTACCTGCACGTTGTGCAGACTAACACTATCAACGCCGGAGGAGCCTAATCTCGCAAGTTCGTCAGCTGCACAGTTCCCTGGGATATCACAGTGTCCCGGAACCCAGCAAAGGGTGAGGTCGTACTGTCTAGCTATCTCGTTAAGAGATACGCGGCAATCTTCCACCGCTTTTGATCTTGTTTCGCTGGATACTAAGGATCTGATGGCGGCCTGACTGTCAATATATATTACAATATCCTGTGTGATATTGCATTAATCGACAGCCACGCCATGGCTTGACGAATAGCTGTGATTTCAGCTTGGAAGACACTACAGTGTATCGGGAGAGAGAGGAGAGGAGAGTAAAAATTGACAGTGCTCCTTCGTGTAGGACATTTCGTGAGTCCCAGCAGGATCTGTCCGGTATTTCGTATTTGAAGCTCTTTTTGAAATCGATTTTCGTAGGCAGATAGTCAGTAGTAGAGGGTAAGGGGCATAACGCATAACTGTAGGAGGATGCTGGCATGTCCAGTTGGTTGCCCTCTCCAGTGCTTACCTTCCCCAAGTCTGATAGCCGCGTCAGCGGCGTATTCCTTGCTGACAATGCCTAGAGGAAGAAGATTTAGCATTACTTGTAGAGCGGCGATAGGAGATATCCTCAGTGCACCCGTGATGCTGATGCATACCAGGCGTTGAGTCTTCTCAAGGGCCTTCAGATTGGAGTTCTTGTCCAAGGCCGGCCACCATACAACGATGCCGTAAAGAATAATCGGTCTAATCACCGCGGTGCAGAGCCAATGCATTATGTTAGGTTGGAGGCCCCATCTCGAGCCGATAGCCCTCTTACAGGAGTATAGAGTCACTAGGGATTTCCTAGAACGTTCGGCAATATTTTCCCTCCATAAGAGTTTGTTGTCTAATATGAGCCCCAAGTATTTGGCACTTTTGACAAACTCGAGTGGAGTGCCGTTGAGATTAGGGGGGGGTGATAAGAGGAATCTTGACCCTTCTAGTAAATAGAACTAGCTCCGTTTTTGTCGGATTGACGCTTAGACCCCCTCTTTCGGTCCAGGCGACTAGTTTACGTAAAGCAAGTTGCAGAATATCGGAAAGAGTCTGAGGATACTTTCCTGAGGTGAGCAAGGCAACGTCGTCCGCGTAAGCCACGACTTTGCATCCGGAAAGCTCCATCGAAATCAAAAGTTCGTTGAGAACTAGATTCCACAGTAGTGGAGATAGCACTCCCCCTTGGGGGGTACCTCGGTGCACAAGTTTTTCGACAGCACTGCTGCCAAACGTGGCTGTCACCCATCTGCGGGTGAGAATATGGCCGATTAGGCAGCATATTTGTTCGCCAATATTTAGCTTGCATAAGGCTTGAATAATCGAACGAGTCTCTATGTTATTGATGGCCCCCTCTATGTCAAGGAAAATTGCCATAGCATATTCCTTGAATGAAAGGGACCTTTCGATCGAGCCGACGATAGAATGAAGGGCGGTCTCCGTGGATTTGCCCTTTTGATAGGCATGTTGAGAGCTAGAAATTAGCGCTTGGTCAACAGTACTTTTGATGTGAAGATCGATGATCCTCTCAAGTGTTTTCAATAGAAAGGATGACAGACTGATTGGTCTGAAGTCCTTTGGTAGTGTATGTGAGGTCTTATCTGCTTTGGGAATGAAAACAACTTTAACCAAGGTCCAGGATGAAGGAATGCTGCCAGCCAGAATCATGCCGAGACTGTCTTTGACAATGTCAAAGGCGTTCTGTAGTTGCGCCGGGAAGATGCCATCAGGTCCCGGAGACTTGTGCGGTTCAAAGCTGTTGACGGCCCACTTCAGCTTTTTCTCGCAAATGGTGATTGCATTTGGAAGGGTACCCAAAGGGGCATCCCTGCTGAAATCAGGGTTACCAGTGACAGGCGTGCAGCCGGGGAAATGGGCGTCCATGAGCAGGTTCAACGATTGTTCTTCTGATTCTGCCCATTGGCCATTGGGGTCTTTTAGTACGCAGGGTACAGGGGTGGATTTAGAAAGGACTTTTCGCAATCTGGAGCACTCATTCGTATTGTAGATGTTCTCACAGAAATTGCGCCAGGAGCTACGTTGTGCCTTTCGAACTTCCTTTTTAAAGAGTCTTAGGCTGTCTTTGTAAGCTTCCCAGTCCATGTCTAGCTTCGTAGTTTTGGCTCTGTTAAAGGCCTTCCTGCTCTTGCAGCGAAGCGCAATAAGTTGCTTACACCACCACGGTGGTTTCCTGCCTTCTCTCACTATGGTGGGAGGACAGGAGCCCGTGAAAGCCTTATCAAGGGTCGAGGTGAGCACGTTGTTCAGCAAATCTAGGTCAGCCTGGTCGCTAGGTGGCGAGGGTCTATGGCTTCCTAGATTCGCAGATAATATTGTGTTGTGTTTGACCCAGTTTGTTGACCCAGCCGGTTGCGGTAAAATCATTTTTTGGGGGTGCAGCTACAGTCTAGAGTGAAGTATATGTACCGATGGTCCGAGAAAGATGGACTATCCGATACTGCCTACTTAGAAACAGCAGTGGAAAGATTAAGAGAGGCCAAAGTAACATCTATTACCTCTTGCCTATTTTTAACAATGAAGGTTGGACTATCCCCTCTATTGCAGATAACTAGATTAGTTTCTACTAGATACTAAAATAAAGACTCACCTCAAGGGTGACTTCTGCGCTAAGCCTGAGAGTGGTTTTCATTACATTACTTTTTAAATAAGACATCGACTTTTGTCTCCACATATCATACGACTGTTGAGTGTTTCAAATTCGTTACCAGGTGGGGTGAAAACTATTGGACAGGTTTTCATGAAACTATTTTTAATATTTTTGAAGCCTGGATGCTATATCGATTAACACCACCCCTACTTTTTGCGGGCGTTTTTAACCAAAAATTATATTTCTCAGACTTTACTGCCTTCAACTCAAATAGTCCTTAATAATGATTCACGACAAATTTTAAAAGTTAAGGGAGCCACCAGTTTCTCAAATATCATAGGCTATCACTCAGCTTATTTTATTCAGTTGCTACTCGTAAGCTACCGGCCAAAATCTGGCATGATCAAATTCAATATTAGCAACGATTTTTGTTGAGTTTGATTCTGTTTAGGCACTTCTAAAAAAAATTCATTTGAAAGAAAAGTATGCGATTTGCAAGTGAATGTAATCAAGAGTGATATCTGAGGAAATGCGAAAATAACTGATGAGACAGCCGTACGTGTGAAAAATTGTTGGCAAAAGCAATTACTGTTTAACGAAAACCGGTAACTCACTTCTGAATCAGGTTCAGAATAAATCATTGACTTAAGGGATCGTTTTAGAATACGCGTCTGCTCTGTCATTCGGCTTATCTTTAGTATTTTAATCGACAAATTTTAATAACATTTACTTTTCGAGAGCGATCTGTTTTTTCCAATTAAATATATACTTAATGCGTTGTGCATTAGTGTAACTTGCCGGTCCCAAGCCCGGGTGAAGGAGCAGGGGGAGGAGTAATCCTCTTTAATAAATCCCTAATCCAAGGCTGAACAGCATTCGCCGAGCGATGCATGGCTAAGAGGGTGCTTAGTCGTGAGTTTGCGAACTTCGGATACCAGGCGACCTCCAAATTCAAGATAGCCTTCCTGTGGTTAAACGGGTAGACCACGGGCGACCGTTTATACCCCGCCTTCTCGTGGGTTAAAATAGATTTCTCAAATTTAAAAAAACAACACAAAGAATGATGCCTCTATAAATGCATCATCAAATAGGGATGTTAACATCAAACACCCTGTCAGTAATGACGTGACATCTGCCACTCGGTAATGAGAAGCTTAGACGAGAATTCGTCTCATCTAAGTGACTCCATATCAGAGACAAGCACTTCGTGCAACATTAGTATGTTGTCTGATGAAATTCCAGGCGACATAGACGGCCCCAAGACCGATGAGAAAACAGGTCAGAGGGAGCTGGGTTTCGTCAGATTTACGCCCTCAGAACAACGCCGATTTAATCAGGCTATGAAAAAGGGTAGTACAAAGGAGCAAGCAAGAGTGTTTGCCAAGTCAAAGGAAGGCTACAAGGGTCCCGAGGTGATAATACCCCTCCTTAGTCCGAAGCTAAGCGAGCTCGGGCTGAAAACGTAACCGCCAAAAAAGTGTCGTACAGCAAGGTGTTAAGCTGCGTCAGACTTGGCATCGTGCCGTCTGATCTCGACCATAATCCTCTCAGTAACGAGCAAATGGCTCTGTTACAAGAGAAGATTATGGATATCACGGTCGAACTTCGTGACGAGGACACCAAACCATCCTTCCGCGGCACGACATTCAAAGCCGGATGGCTTATGATCATGTGCGCAGACGCGTCCACTGTTGAGTGGATGAAGGTGAATTTCGACAAGCTAAAGGGGAAATGTGGATTTAAGGTGATGCTTGTGGGTGAGGAAAATTTTCCAAAGCCACATGTCATCAGAGGGTTCTTTCCACAGAGTACCGGCGTAGCTAATGAAAGAATCCTTGCTATACTGGATGCCCAGAACAAATACCTCAACAACAGAACGTGGAGAGTCCTACAAAGATCGGACGAGAGAGATCTTGCCCACATGGTCTTTGCTATCAACGATAGCACAATGAAAAGGTTGGCAACGCAAAAAGGAATGGTCTCCTATCGTTTTGGGCAGATCAGATTCATCCTTAAAAGTGCGGATAGACCAACACCACAGGGAGTTGCAAAACCAGGCAACCCCACGACAGACACGTCGTCCAAGGTAGCGAGCGGAACGGTGCAGTGACTCGACACCTGTACCAAGTACCCGCGCACAAGCGATCGCACTCGCGGAAACGTCGGCGAACAAAGCCGCTCCTACTCCTGCTAACACGAGCAGGAAGCGCTTCAGACCAAAACTGGCGCATGAAGATCGGAGCGGTAGGGGACAAAGAAGAAATCCGAGAAGCAGGCAAGACGGCCTTTCTTCTCAACAGGGTCTCGTAAGACGAAGAGGTGATAACAAGCCGAACAGAATACGAAACCCTGAGTACACTCACAAAAGATCTCTGCTGAGTGTGATGCAGGCTAACCTGCACCGGGCTATGGGTGCCTCGGACACCTATATCCATCGATGTGCCGAAAGGAACATCGCTCTCGGTTTAATCCAGGAGCCATGCGCAACAGACGGTAAGATTTTTGGTTTAAATTGTAAAACCAGAGAGCTTATTTACGACCGAGGAAATTTTAGACCAAGGGCAGCTCTACTTGTTGCGAAAGATATAAAATTCTCTCTCATTCCAGACTTCAATACAAGAGATCTGGTGGCGATCTTAGTAGAACGCCACAACGCCCGGGAGCTACAAAAAATCGTCTGTGCATCGGCGTATTTTGCTGGAGACGAAGATGATGTGCCACCCACTCCAGTACAGGAACTCGTCCAGTACTGTCAGAACCAGCAAATACAAATCATCATCGGCTGCGATGCAAACGCCCACCATACAATTTGGGGCAGTCGAGATACGAACAAAAGAGGTGAGTCCTTGTTAGAATATCTTTATTGTAAAAATTTAGTTATATTAAATAAGGGCAATAAGCCTACATTTAGAAACCCAATTAGAGCGGAAGTTTTAGACCTTACCCTCTCATCTCCCTATGTCCAAAACATAGTAGAAGACTGGCATGTATCTGATGAGGCATCCTTATTAGGCCACATGCACATCAGCTTCAAATTGAGATGCAACACCGAACAGGCACCAGTCCGTTTCGTCAATAAACTTACGAACTGGCGAACCTATCGCGAAAATTTTGCGAAAACATCTGACTTGCTTCCAGAACCTCCAAGGTTAAGCGCATCAAAGAGAAAAGGTGCGTACCATGGTGGAATAAAACCCTTGAAGACTTTCGCAAAAAAGTGAGAAAGCTTTTCAACAAAGCCAAACGCAACGGCCAGTGGGATCAATACCGATCTCTTCTCACCCAATATAACAAGGAGTTGAGAAGATCAAAAAGAGATACTTGGCGAAAGCACTGCGAGAGTCTCGAAGTGCTCCCTGCAGTGGCGCGACTGCAAAAGGCTCTATCAAAAAATCGGTCCAACTGCATGGGACTGTTAATTAAACCTGATGGTACAGTCACACGCGACCGGGAAGAAACTCTGCACACTCTTCTTCAAGTGCACTTCCCTGGGTCAACTATCATAGACGAAGCATATGAAAACGACACCGAGGACTCACGTCCGATTAACTTAAACAAAATCAATAGTTTATCCGGTAAACTATTTACCCCGGATAAGGTTAAATGGGCAGTTGACTCATTTAAACCATACAAGGCACCAGGTACAGATGGTATATTTCCGGCCCTTATACAGAAAAGCCTGGACTTCACTTTACCAACCTTGATCGCCTTATTTAGGTTTAGATTTAACTGGGGCTATATACCACAAACTTGGAGGGAGGTAAATGTGGTATTCATCCCCAAACCAGGTAACAAGCCTAGTGAGCTACCTAAATCATACCGTCCCATAAGCTTGACATCGTTTTTCCTGAAAACAATGGAAAGAATAATCGACGTACACATTAGAGATTGCTTAACTCGAAGCATACCTCTACACCCCTGTCAGTATGCCTATCAGAAAGGCAAATCAACTGAAGGTGCACTCTTAAAGCTAACTAAACACCATAGAGGAACTAAACTAGAGGACCAACTGAGAGCAGAAACAGGAAATCTGCCTACAAGCTGCCCGGGGTACAGCAGATTGCATAAGTATTCGTGCCCGTACAAATCAAAAGAGCGCCATTAATGCCGCACGCATACTTATACAATCTGCTGCTACAACTTTTCTGGTGGAATTTCAAGTGACAGCGACTGTGTTCGGCATATTTTGCGCCCATTAGTTACACGGCGTTCACATCACAGTTGAGGTTAAGAGCTTTTAGAGAATATGAAATTGTTGGAATCCAATGGAATTCATTTTATAATTTCGTTACAATAAAATAACAATTTGTCAATATCTTGCAGAAATCTATCTCATAATAACAATCAGAGAAAAATTAACTATCACGATTTTGTAAATTCAAGTTTTTTTTGTATATTTTAAGGAAAGAACATTTTTTTCGTTGATTTTAATGGTTTTAATTTCGAAATCATATCGAAACAAAATATTTGAACACCGTTTAAGAAAATCGTTTATTTTTTTCGTGATAAAGATTTTTTAGTTTTAGCAAATGCTTGTATAAAAAATAACTTACTTGTACAGTAATTATATCCAAGTATGCATAATGCTTAATTAAAAAATAAGTTCGATATTTTTTTATTTTTTTATACTATATTGCTCTCAAATTTAACTATGTATGCGCTCGGCTTTTTCCGGTAAAGGCCAATATAAAAATCCTCCCTTTATTTATAACAAAGAAATACTCGGAACAATAAAAAAAATGTTTTGATCACTTTTTGTATTCCAAAAACACAAAGAACGCACTTGTTTTTGTTAATTAATAATTTAAAGAGGTTTGTAAAAAAAATCAGTGCACATTTCAAAATACATTGTTATAAAATTTGTAAAAGAATATATGCACAGAAAACGAAATATAGCATGCAAATACCATTAATTAACAAAACAATATGTATTTTTACGTTCGATTGAATAGGCGAAATACCAAAGTAACATTATTCCACTATGGTGTTAAATAAATGAATTTTAAAACATTCACCAAACCTTATAGAAATTTATTGAATGTTTATGAACATTTTAGAAAATTCACTTGTGCCCTAGTGAAAGCTTGGGTTTACTTGCATGTTGTTACCTCATTTTTGGAACAACCCCTTTTATGCAGCAGCATGAATTTTGCTGTCAAAAATAGAATTCATACAAATAAAATAAAAAAAAAAATTAAATGTGAATGGATGAACAGTTTTTGGTGACGAAAATGGGTAGAGAAGAAATTATGCTATTTAAAAAAACCATAATCAACATTTGCTTTTTTACATTTATTGTTATAAATCTATTTACAAATTGTTTGTTTTTGGAAATAGTTCCACCCGGCGGCCATTAATACACGTATTCACAGACAGGAAAAAAAAGAGCGCGCGAGAGGGGGCTGTCATTCAAAATTTGCGGGGAAAATCGGGTGGGTGTGCTGAAAGTCGGCTCTCTAGTTTGGTTACTCTATGCTAAACACATAAAGGATGCGTACAGTTGTAAAGAGATTGCACTATGCGCATTTCTCGATATAGAGGGTGCTTTTGACAACACAGGATATGACTCCATATAAAATGCTGTTTCAAAGAAATATAGATGAACCAACCATCAAATGGGTCAAAGCGATGCCGAAAAATAACGGCTTTTTCAGGACCAACCACAGCATCTGTTAAAGCCGTAAAGGGCTGTCCGCAGGGAGGAGTACTCTCACCTCTACTGTGGTCTTTGGTGATAGATAACCTATTACGTGAACTGAGTCACTCAGGTTTCAATATTGTAGGCTACGCCGATGACCTAGTCATCATCGTTAAGAGTAAAAAAGCAAATGAAGTTACAATACTTATGCAAAGCGCTCTTAAGATAGTGTTAGACTGGTGCCGCAAAGAGGACTTTTCTATTAACCCCAATAAGGATATTATAGTTCCCTTTACTAGAAGAAGAAATTTAAATTTAAACCAAATTTCAATTAATGACTTACTCATTGAGTTCTCCGATGAAGTCAAATATCTTGGAGTCATCTTAGATAAACGACTGAACTGGAACTTTCACGTAAACAACAAAATTACCAAAGCTACCAATGCTTTATGGGCCTGCAGACGTATGTACGGTAGAACCTGGGGGATAACACCCAAAATTACACACTGGATCTACACAGTACACAGTCATGATCACACCTATTATAACATATGCTTCTATAATATGGTGGAACAAAACTATACAAAAGAACACCATTGCAAAGCTGAACAAGCTACAGCGACTCGCATGCTTGGGTCTTTCCGGCGCAATGCGTACCTGTCCTACAGCTGCTATAGAGGCCTTAATAGGATTAACACCCCTCCACATTCACATCAAAAAAGTGGCTATACGCAGCACAGCAAGTCTGGCACAAGTGATTCTAATGATTCTTATCTCGGAACTTCCGGAACTTGACATGATCTGCACGGTAACAGCCCGCCTACCAAAAACACTATGCTTCAACAGGAAATTCTCCACGGAGATCACTGAGAGAGAAGCATGGGTTAGCAATAACCCACCAAACTGCCAAAACGGCTTAAAGTGGTATACGGATGGTTCCAAAATGGACTCGGGGCAGGAGCTGGCGTACATGGACCAAATCGCAACGTCTCAATACCTATGGAGAAAAGCCCCAGTGTATTTCAGGCAGAGCTCCATGCCATCCAGGAATGCGCGAACCTTATCTACTCTAGTGGCAAGAAATCCCAGGCCTCAGGCAAGCCAAAAGATTAATCCTGACATTCAAGAAAAATGCCAAAAAGATCCTAAACCTTGTAGGCTACCTAACGGGTCACCACGGTTTGCGAGATACCACATACACACACTTCATATAGCCGACTCCCCGGAGTGCCGGCTATGTCTTGAAGAAGAAGAAACAGCTGAGCACATCATGTGTGAATGTCCGGCTCTATCCAGAATCAGAAGCAAATTCTTCTTTCGGGAAATATTAAGTCCAGAAGAATTGAAGAAGTCCTCTGCTGAAAACATTACCAGCAACATTAGGGAGGTAGAGACACTGCTAACCTAGATATCATTTTCTGTCATTCCCGGCACAATAGACCTTCTTAGGTCGACGTGCCTATTTTTCGCCTTGGCGAGACAGAAGTTTAATAAAAAAAAAAATAATGCGTTGAAAGTTAAGCCACTTCAAGGATGCGAAGATGCATGTAAAAACCAGTTGTCGTCATATCTGATGGAAGATATATGTATATTAATTTGTAAGAGGTATAATTTCGCTTAGTAAACGAACCGAACCAACTAAAGTCCTCAAGCAGTAAACTATTTTACCTAACTTCCCCTTGGTTCGAATTGAAAACAAGGCAAGTATAATTTCTTTATAGGTTAGGTTAGTTAGAAGATGGATGAAGATGGATGATCAGTTTTTAAAAGGTTCATAGAAATTCCATTCCAAGAACTATCCAGTGTCAATCGAAAACTCCACAGTAGATTCACTATTACCCACGATGTTTGCAGTCGTAATTAAACCTGCTGGTGCCTTTTGTATTTCTTTCAGATATAGATACTTGCATATAGTAAAGGAGCAAAGGACAAAGTGTATCAAAACACAGACAATTTAATTTACGTCCAACGAAGCTGGAAGAAACAACAATATGGTGCACACATACACATCCCATAAGAAGAGAAAACCAAAAAAAAATAAGGATTGTCCAATATCAATGCCGCTTAAAGTGACTATAGCCCTCCTTGATAACAATACACGACAAAGCTCGTATCTATTCCATCTCAAAAGCGCACTTGTCTTAAGTATCTTTGGACATTAGGATGGGAACCTTTTAGTTTGTAATTAGAAGCACACTCTTACATGTGTCAGTATCGATCCGGTACACATAAAACAATATATTTCTTCTAATTAAATGGACGTGGAATCTGCCACCACTATGCTCCCGATGACCTATAGTAGGGGCGGAACAAAACAAAAGAAAAAATACAAGCGATACGACTCCCAATGGTAAACTAAGACGAACTACCTAAAACTGTGTTAAGCACCAAACCAGAGTCAACTCGCAATCGGCACGAGATAACCATGCAAACATTCAAGCCTATCCATCTCCAGGGATAATTCCGCCGCAGCGAAGTTTTCATTGAATGAAATTACGTTCATTTAGTTAGCTTACCCCATCTCCAGGCAGAGTGTATTTGTATGAGTATGAATACAGGCATAGATGTATGGATACCACAATTACCTCGATGGGTTCAAAACACATTGTCGATCTAACTAAGGCAGCATAAGTATTTACAAATAGATTGACACAGTCGAGGACGAGGTGCCACACTCCAGAAAGAGGCAAGGAATGTGCAATACGTAGGGAGAAGTTAAATTTATACCTGTTCCATGGGTGTGTACCTATCATGAGCTTACCGTAAAGGATTAACGCATGAGTGAATTATTATCGTTTGACGAGGCTGATTATCTTGGATTATATATAGCAAAAAGTATCGGTGGATGGGGGAATCTTAATATATCCCATATGAAGTTGAAGGGACATAGGCCGACAAGTTTGCATATTTAATCATGGATAAAGGGAATCCACATAAATTTAATATTGGGTTTCGGTTTTTAATATAACACATCGAACAACAACCTTTCAGGCAATAAATTTGATATTTTTTAACTTGTCTAGAAAATAAACAGCTGACTCATATGCCTTGCGGTTAGAAAATCTGCCAATTTAACAGATTTTCCAACCGCAAGGCAAATTATCTGCAGGACCAAGGCATATGCATCAGTTTACAATCAAGACACGCGACAAGATAACCAACCCTTCTACCATCTGCAAACCAAAACCCCTTTTCCAAATCAATCTCTGCAATTTTATTCATGTGTTAATGACAGACAGTCATTAACTCAAGTGAGCATAAAAGTTAACTACATTGCTCTTGAAGAATAAACTACACGCGACTCTGACTACTCTAGCTTCACAGGACAAATTCAAGGTAAGCCACCTCTTTAATGAAACATCATGTTTCCCGGTGTGAACACGGATGTCACAAAATTTACTACCACCCGCCTTCCTAGGAGGTAAACGAATCCCCCGAATGAGGGCCGGCAATTAAATTTATCTTCACCATTTAAAAAGTCGTCACAGTGTTACAGTGTCATTAAGGGATTATGTTTTTTTATTATTATTATAATCAGTACGCGGTTTGAAGAAGCAGTTGGTTTTAATTGAACTCTCATCAATCTAGTAGTTCCTTTCAATAAGTGAAATATGAATAACCATCGCTAGATAAATACAACGGAAAGGGTGGTATGTATCGCCATACGCCGCAGTGCCGAAACCAAATAATGGATAAAATGTTGTAAGGTACTGTAAGGAATATAAAGTAATGGTGGTCCAACGCATTTCTATCTTTGCATGAGAAAACAATGTGAAAACTGCAGTCAACAAAAGAATTACACCGAGGCAGCATGGTTTCTTCCCAATTAGCTGCATCCGACAAAAGGGCAGGTCCAATCAATTATTCCTTTAAACCTGAAGTTTTATATATATTACGAACGAGTGTGTCCCACTCACTACTGCTTGTTACTGCGTCGTAGAACCTACATCAACCGATCAGCCACATGCACTTAGCAATTCGGCTTAATTTCGCGCTTCGCTTAAATGGGGTACCTTCTTTCATGGAAGTAGAATCAATTAAATGCATTAAATAATTCGCGGGTGGTAAAACAAGTGCATTTTCACTTCGCAAACGCCCTTTTTCCTCTTCAGCTTCTTAGTAGTAACCTGCAGTCGTTAATTCAATACCAAATTCGATTCTGCAAAAAAAAAAAAAAACTCAAGGAGCACTCAGATCGTGCATAAATCAACGAATTTGCATAGCAGGGAAATGCAGAGGGGTAAGATTCGGTTTATCTGCTCTCAATACTCATAAAGCTGTCTGGTTTAAGTTCGGAAAAAAAAACTTTGAAATAAAATCCCTGAAAGTCCTACCTAGTGGAGGGATTTCTTCCTCAACCTTTGGCGTTGGTAGTACAAAGTCACTTGAGCCACGATAAGCTCGTGGGAATGAAGAAACCACAAAATATTGTATTTGCCAACAAAAAAAAAACAAATTGACCTACATTCACATGATAGAGGGGTTGCCTAGACGGACGGTCGGATTTTCCTATGCAAATAATGAATTAGAATAATTAAATTACAGCGGGACACTGTTTCTTTTTTTTTGTATCGCGCTGAAGGCAAATTGTTTATGATACAACCATCACAAATTTCTAATGGGAAACGTTTCGCATTAAAATTTTTATGCATTTGAATTAGAAAATTTGTATTTTCACGGATCAAAAAGGACATCTACCGATACAGGTTGGTGCAATAATTTTCATGAAACACACGCTGTGAAAGATGCATGATGCGGCTAAAAGAACTCAAGTTGAAAAAAATGTCGAACTTTTTTTTTAACTCAATTTATCATTTTAGCGAAAGCCGTTTATATATTAGCAGATACCTAAAAACTCGAGAATAAATAGTAAAACCTTCTTACTCCGTGACGCCTGGCGCGTAATTTGTAATCGGGACCTTATATAGTGGAATGAAGCAGCCAAGAAAGCGTTAGTAGCTAGTAGGGATAACTATTATGCTATCGCAGGAGAGCGAAGTATTCCTTATCGTCTCACAACTACTCCATCACCACAGTTAAATACAGAGGATTGAGTGGCAACACTGGGCAGAGAGCCATCATGTAAATATACTCGGGGTGCTACTGGAGAGGCAGTTGTCTGAAAGATAGTAAAACTATCATCCCATATCTCGTCCGAACAGAAGCCTGTAGGACGAACATGAGAAAAATGTAGTAAATGTTCAGAATTTGGAAGGAATAATTCTGCAGGTTGTTAAACAGCGATAACACCTAGCAATCCAATGCTGAGAATGTTCATCCGCCCAACCAACACGAAATTAATGAGAATAGCGATGCCTATTCAAAATTAACTTCAATAAGGCTGCAAGAGTGGAGCTTTACAACGCTATGGGATATGAATTGGGAAGGAACAAATAACAACTTACCTACAAAATCTGGTCGGACGAATGGAACCTCAGCAACGTGCGCTGATCTATCACAAGGAATAATATACTCTGAACTCCGCCTACTTAAAACAAAATCGCATTTAAGATCGTGTCGGCTCTACTGCGTGATCGGCCCATAGCAGCGCGGTTTTATGCCATAAAAGTTAACTGTCACTCCTTAGAAATATAAAGTGCACTACTGAGTCGAACGAAACTTGCTCGTCCATCAAAAGTTTGGTTGGTTGTTTTCTTATTTTATTAGGCAGGTAGGTAAAGAAAGTTTGTTAGATAAAAGAAGCGGTTTATAAAATAAATGAATAGTGTTGGATATTTTTTTTTTATCTATATGTATATATAAAAGAAAGTGACGTTAGTTACTACGCTTGTAACTCAAGAACGCCTGGACCGATTTCGATGATTCGCATCAATTCGGACTGGTCTCTGGCCAAACAAGAAGAATACCCAAGAAAATTCCAGAAAAATTCCCGATAAAAAAAATTTTGAAGAAAATTCATTTTCCCATACATTTTGTATGGAGCGATTTTACGACGCCATTTTCATGATAAATAGATGACGTTTATGTTTACTTTACGTTGTGCCAATTTCTTTTTTTTACAATTTTTTGCGACAATTATTTTTGTACCAAATTTGTGTGACAATTGTTTTTGTACCAATTTTGTTTTGTCACAATTAAAAACGAACATGATTTTAAATGCCGGTTCCGGTATTGCCAGTATATGGCGTTTTGTGCACCAAATTTTGACAGCTGATTGATTTGCACAGTCTTTCTCTACTATTGTGTGTACTGTGCAGACGTGCGTTGCGATTTATCAAAATTTTTTTAAGTGTTATTTAATTTTTATCAGCTTTCAACAGTTATTGTAATTCAATTTGATTTAATACATTGTTTTGAAACGAGTTTTTATGACTCTTCACGCGTGTTCACAAGATAGGAAATCTAAAAGCGAATTTAATTTTCAAAATTTGCGGCAAAATTGGGCAGGAGCGCTGGAGCTTAGTTTATGAACAACATTTGTGTAAGGTAAGGTGATAGTCATTTTTGTAATAGTCAAATACGTAAGGTGATCACAAAACAACTGTACAAATTTGGCATCGCTTTGTTATTTCAAAGCATAGTTTTGTTGTCAGTTGTCATTTGCACCAAAAATTCAAGGTAGGCTTGAATAATCTTAATATTAAAAATGCGAAAGTCAGATTGTTTCCTTTTCACGGGCGCAAACCAATTTTTTACAAAATTTTGATACCTAAAGGGATAGATGGGACCTCTGAGAATGACAGGCTACTTTTTGTCGCGAAGACAAAACGTGAAGAGGATGAAGTTTCTCAAGTTACGGATAATAAAATTCATCATGGGTATCTATACTTTTGGTAAGAAATAAATATATTATTGCTGCGTATTTTACCAATGAATTTAAATGTGTAGGGCTGATTGGTTGGATTGAAAGATAGGATAGTTTTGGACCCGATAAGTGGCGGTGGTGTTGTTGATATGAATATTTTAATTGAGTTACTCGAAGTACTATAATTCTACGCAGACGAAGTTGCGGGTACCAGCTAGTTTTAAATAAAATCCACTTTTGGGTTATTCATCTGATATTGCAGTATATAAATATTACATACCAATGTGAGTTTTTATAAGCTAAGGCTTTCAGTAACAGGTAAGTAAATGTCGCAAGTTCTGGTTAGAGAGTTATAAGCATCTAATCCTACTATTTATAAGCTCTTACACATAACAAGATTTTTGATTACGAAGACCAGCGTAGTAGGTGTTTTTTTTTTTTGATTCGGTAAGGGCATGATTTTATATTTGACTGGCATGGATTAGTGACGCTGGTTTAAGGTGTCTATGATTTGAAGCAGGGTTCGTGATAGGCTGATATTTGCATATAAATATGAATGCAGAGATTTGTTTTTGAATTTGCATTACCACTTATAAACTGAGTATCCCGATGGACGTGTGTGGTGTGCAAATGAAATGGGAGTTTCTGATTGTGTACGCCCCAGGTGGTTAGCATTATTGTAAATTATGCAGACAAATTAGTAACAAATTTTGCAGCTATTAGTTTGAAAAATACTACTGCATAACTAGTCCGCTAAAAACTGAGTACCTATCAGATATTGTTCGGGATGTAAGCATTACTTGGTTTTTAAAGTTTTATCCAAATCGAAAATGGGGGTCTCGAGGTATGAGCAGTTTGTAAAATTAACGTTTTCGGTGATTCGAATTGAAAATTAAGGACTCAATAAATTTTAAAACAACAATTTAACAAGAAGTATGCATTTTGGTCAAAATCGTTAATGCCATTTTCAAGTATACCTACACTAAAGAAAAATATATTCTTAAAAAATGTTTTTTTTTTTAAATCCATTGTACTATAATACAGAGAAAAACTGAGTTTGCCATTAAGTTAAAAATGATCATATTACCTTAGAAAAGAAATTTTGTTACAATCGTATGGACCGTTTTTGAGATATTTCCAAAATTTCAAAAGTACCTTTATAGGATTTTCTCAGCGGAAAACTGAGTATGAAATTGTTAGAGCCGTTTTCGAAAAAATCAAACTGGTATGCAAATTTTATATAGGAAGTACTACTAATGTTGCGGTTACGGTGCAACAAAAAAAAAACGGCCCCATCTGTATTCCCACAAACTCCAAATCTGTAGTTTAAACGAAATCAAATATAGTGACACATTATACAAAGGTATGTCTCGTTTCGGTATCCCTTCATACGTTATGAAGGGGGTGTGATTAAAGAAAACTCATCACGAAAAGTCCATTGTGAATACACTGTTAGGAGTGAGACCAAAACCCATCAAGCTATTAGTCGGCTTGCGAACCAGTTAGTGATTCTAATGAAGTGTAGGATACCCGGTGTCTGAAAGCCTTCACTCTGCGGTGCCTGCGAGGAAACTAACCTATTTTCCATGGTCGCTTAAGAGAGCAAGGATCATTACACAGCGCTCCCACAATAACAACAGTGCTGATGCTAATAGATTTCGCTCGTAACATACGAGAGGAGGCACATTTCCCTCTAGATAACTACGACGAGTTGGCCACTTTCTCCATAATGACGTCAATTCCAATTTCAATCGGTGGCAGTGAAGGTGTGTCCGCTTTGCAGAAATTTATTTCCGACCCCAAAGCATCCCCTTCTATATTGGTACGTCCAGGAACCCACCAGACCTTGACCTATTCATGCCTAATGAATCGCGACATTTTAAGATTTTATCGATTTCAGGGCTGCTGAACTGTTAACGGTAGTTATGGAAAAATTTTGTATACCTAGTCCTGCCATAAGTTCTGTTACACATTTTCCAGCGCTTATCGTTAAAAACTTCTTGTAGGAATTGCACCGTTAACTTTTTTTTCGGAACACATGCATTGATAAGTAAAGAAAACTTGCCAGTTTGGTCTCAACTTGCGATCTATTAACATGGAGTGGGGCGTTAAAGAAAATCGAGTCGCGGTAATTGCGTTGCATAAGTGCGGGAAGAATGCTGGCCAAATTTTTGAGTTGCTAAAACCACTCGGCATATCGAGAATTTTTGTTTATCGGGCTATTGGTCGTTTCTGCGAATTGTCTGGAGTGGAGGACAGGTCAAGAAGTGGTCGCCCTCGCGTCGTTCGTACAAGTGCGGTAGTAAAGGCAGTGCGTGAACGAATTCGGAGAAATCCACTTAGGAAACAAAAGATCATGTCCAAGGAATTGAATATATCAACCAGATCCATGTCAAGGTTGATTCGGGATGATCTTCACATGAAAGCCTATCGTCGGTCCACGGGACATCTCCTAACTCCTCAATTTAAAAAAATTTGGCTGGAAAGATGCAAACGACTTCTGCAGTGGCACGCGGCCAATGGACATGAAAACATTCTGTTTACGGATGAACAAATTTTTACCGTGGAAGAAGTTTTTAATAAACAAAATGACAAGGTCTATGCCACGTCATCTAAGGAAGCGAAAAAAATCGTTCCCAGAATTCAACGAGGCCATCATCCAGCTTCCGTAATGGTTTGGTGGGGGGTATCCCATCAAGGTGTCACATCCCTCCATTTCTGCGAAAAAGGCGTAAAAAATGGGGCAAAGGTTTACCAAGAAGACGTGCTAGAGGGCGTTGTGAAAGGTTTGACCAACACTCATTTTGGCAGAAACAGGTGGATCTTCCAACAAGACTCTGCTCCAGCGCATAAGGCCAAAACCACGCAGGAGTGGCTCAGGCTCAATATTTCTGGCTTTATAGCAGCAGAAGATTGGCCCTCGGGGAGTCCAGATTTGAATCCACTGGATTATGGTTTGTGGTCAGAACTTGAAAACATGGCCTGTAAGACTCCCCACAGAAATTTGGAAAGTCTTAGAGCAGCATTGACCAGAGCAGCGGCCACGATCTCGATTGAAACCGTACGTGCCGCTATAGCCCAATGGCCACTACGTTTAAGAGCTTGTGTGAAAGCCAAAGGCGTCCATTTTAAGTGAAATTATTTTTATTCTATTGCCAATAATGTAAGCTAATAAACAAAACTATTTTCAATACGATATGTTAACTCGTTTTTTTTCTACAGCGCTTTGTATTTGTAACAGAACTTATGGCAGGACTAGGTATTTAACCCAGCCCGACCCAACGAACTGAAGCACCCTGTATGCCAGCAAAGTATCCTGCTCTGACCCAAACCATTCGGATCGGCTTCTTCTGTGATTTGAATAACTTTTCCAGTTTTTAATATTTTACCTGAATTCATCACTCACCCATATTTTTAACATCACTCATTGCGCCGGCAGCAAATCATCTACACAACAAATCCACTCCAAAGAATGCATTCAACGTCGGAAAAAAAAATTCGAAGCCCATAAACCATAAACACAAATTTCAACCCATAAAAAGGACATTCATCCCCATCCGTACCGAAATCATAATGGGAACGATGCTTTTCACATCCATATAATTAAAGTTCGTCTTTCCACTGGCATAGTGGTGATATTGCTGTACAGTTCCTGGTGGTAGTGCTGGTGCTGGTACGCTTTGCGATAAATGCTGCCTACATAACTGATGATACCTCTTCATACTCGAATCACCATCACTAGAAGCCGCTCGCTCTCTCCTTCTCTTTGTGACTCAGCATACTGCGTTGACTTGTTATGCAGGACGCACATGGTGCTCACAGCTAGAACTGTGTGTGCTCATGGAAATTATCGACTTTCTGTAACAGTTGCAGTACGACGACAACGACAAAATGAGTTATCCTTAAACGACTTTGGTCTGTGCAAAACAAAGGGATTTTTTGCGCGACGAATAAGGATGTGGAAAAAAATCACACATTTTCCCCATCCATTTACATCGCTTAATTGAAAAGACATCTTCAATTTTATACCCGACAATCAGATCCAATTGAAGTATTTGTTGACACAGGGTGAATGTTACACAAGCTCATTGACATCTCGGTTCAATTGACACACAGGGGAGTCCACCCTTCACTCGGTAAATTAATATTATGACTGTGTAATCAGTAGCATACCGCTTTGTTGCGTCATTGTTCAATTTAGGTTGCACCAGCAGCGGAAACACTTGTTCACACTAAAAGCGCACCATTGTCACTTGATCAACGTAACGGGCGAAAAGTAGCAAAAAATGGGCGGAAAACAACAAACAGATTTTTCATCCCCCGCAAAATAAATCGACACAAATCTACTACAATACGCAAAGAGCGAAAAGTCTGAGTGAGAGATAAAAGCTGTCGCTCACGCTTATGTGCTCTCTTAAGCCAAAATGACATTTATACATTATACATTGGAAAGTGGAATTAGTGCGCATGATTCGTTCTCTACCCGGCATGACACCTTACCATGACGTTGCGCTTGGCAGAAATAGCCAAAAATAAAAGACGAAATTCCGCGACACAAAAAGGACGCAGAAAATAATTCAAATTGATGACGGACGCGCAATAAAATGTCTCCCGAAAATTAATGACAACAACTGCCCCCTGGTGACTGACATTCTCTGACAGTTTACAACTTTTTGGAGTGAGAATCAATTTTTAGTTGAGACGACAATATCGGGGGAGCAATTAATTCTAGCGATTAAATTCTTACGACAATTAGATTGTGGATGGTATACGAAATACGAGCAAGTTCGTATGTCGTACAGGGATGAGAATGAGAGGAGAACGAAACTAGTATAAATTAATTCTACAAGGTGGTCGGGTGGCGCACAATTTCACACTTGAACTGCCATTGATGTGTTGTCAGTTGTGTGTGGGGGGGGGGGGGTTATCTGTCCTGCTGCTCATTTTTCTAAAGAAAGTCAATTTGGGCCACATATTGTGCGGCATTGTTGTCTGGATGAGTGTTTATAGAACCAGGGATGGCATTGAATTGGGAAAACAATGGTTTAGTCACGTTCGGCCGTAAATATGCCATGGTTGTTGTTATCCATGTGTCGGATTCTATAGAGCCGTACGGAATTGGGAAATAATTAGTTTGTGCAATAGGGGCAATACTTCAGATATTTTATAAATAATTGTGGATACAAAAGTTGAAAGAATGCAGGCAACGTGTACTACAATAAATCACTAAATTACATTCGTGAGGCGATTTTTAACAAATACCTCGTTTGAGTATTCGTATGCAGTCGTTCACGAATACCTGCGGTAAGCAGAAAGACATCGAGTCTTGTTGATATGCACGTGGAGCTTGAGAACCCCTTACTGACTGCCGATGAACTGACAAAAACATTAAAAGCCTACAAAGGTTACTTCATATGCGTTCGAAAGTGTTGAGGGAATAAAAGGAGTATGATAACGGGAGTCAAACCAGCCGCTGGTTGGAAGTTTGTCATTCGAAAAAGTCGTAGGCAAAAAGACAGGTGCAATGCTGTTAGAAAATTTATTCAATGAACTGATGGTGCAAAAAGGGAAACTTCGGTGCCAATTTATACACCTCGCTTCTGTGGTTAAACTAATCAGCTTATTGAGTATGATGACCTGATCAAGTGATAAACTTCACAGATTTTAGTAAAACCTTTCAACGGCACAGTTGTATCAAAAGTTAGGTGATTAAGTCCCAGCACCTCATTCCGCTAAAAAAACGATTTGTGATCTCCAAAGATACAGATTCGTTACAAAATGTTGCATTCGCTTAAAAAATGTTATACAGCGCTGAAGCTACAAAGCCCGCTTCTGACAAAGATTCAGTCAAACCGTATGCAAATCTAGGTACTGAGTACTAAAAAGGAGAATGAACACAATAAAGTCACACCCAACAAAGTAAAAGCCCTGCAAATAATGTAATCCTTCAATAAAGCAACTGGCTTCGACATTCTATTTTCGTCTTTGTAATTATAACTAGCCTTCGCAGTGACCTTAAATAATATTGTTCGATTTTTCAGCTAAGAATAGTTGACTCGGCAGTCTTATCCCAGTTTTATTTGTTCTGCTTAAATTATGATCTGCTTCAAATTGAAAGCAAATCCATTCGTATTGCTTTTCTCGTACGGAACCAACTTTCTGGGTTAAATAAAAAAAAATACTGAGCTCGGTCTTTGCTACCCGAAACCATATCACATCTGAGGTTCTTTTTCCATTGCATAAATAGCAGATAACTCTATATCCGCATCGTAATCCACTCGGCTATCCTAAGGCATTTCTATTCTGATTCACTTATCTCTGTATATCCAAGAGTATGTACCGTAAAGCCACTTCAACTTATTCACCAGGGTTTATAAGCCAACGCGTATAGATACGTACTCGTACACATTCCAACAATGAAAATAAAAACCAACAGGAGCAGCACCACCACGGTACAGAAGGACATAATGTCCTTCCGTAAGATTTTCTTCGCTCCTCTTGAATGCTAGTTAGTGCAAAATAACATACCTTCCCCGATTTTTACTGCATATAGTCGAAGAGAGAAAAATAAAATTTGTATAACTCAAGGAAAGGTGGTTGCATACATACATACAAGTACATAATATTCCATCCACCAAAAGTGCCACTAAAAAAGGATCTTTTCGAGTTTTTAGTTTTTATTTTCGGTTTTTTATTTAGCAACATCCCTTAACTGTACTCCTGTGTGTACATGTTTACATTTAGCTAAACTTCAACGAGCAACAACGTTAGAAGCATATCTGAATAAACGTTACAAGCACACAAGCAGACTCGCAAGCAATTTTGTTAAGGACACAAATGGCGTGACAGGAGAGTTGTTTTTTCTTCTAAGTAAATTAAAGAAGAAGGTGAATACTTGAAAAAGTTTTCTACTTTCAGAGGGTAATTAAATATCGATACAAAAAATCGACGATAATTCTTACACCCAGCAGGAGTCGGCAACTCCTTGAGACTGTTGCGTGCTGTAGAATATTAACAGTTTTTTAGGCAAACATTTTAAGAACACAATAGAATTAAAATTCAGCAGTCAGTTGACAGTTCTAAAGAGTAAACTTACCTACCCCTTGCCCCATAGGGCAAGTAGATTAACAAATAGAAATAGAAACTGTATGTTGGCCATAATGTTGACGCGTTTAAGGATATGTATGTTTGGAACTTACCTGAAAAGAAAGATAAATATAAGGGGTCATTGAATAGGTCTAACAAATTATGTATAAAATAAACAAAGATTTTTGAAATAAAAAAAATGTTACGTATACGCCCCGAATTTTTTTTTCCTAGATTTTTTTTTTATTTCTTAACTTACCTTTAAAACAAGCACACCCCATGATGTATCCCATCATCAGAGTAACTTGAGACGAACTTTGGCGATAGGCAGAGAACAATTTGTTTAACTTTTGTATTAGTGTTTTAACGTTACACGGTGAGTTCGTAATTGCTTTCGTTTGACGGAAAAGTAAAAGACGATCAATTCACTTGATGAAAATAATGGCGGAATATTCAACATTTATGTTGAATTGTTCGAAATAGTTTTAACGCCGAATATTATATTTTGCTTTTTTCTTTGCTTTTTACGCTTCAGCTACCACAATGATTATTATTATTATTATAATTATTATACATAGATACGATTTATCACTATTGACTCTACTATCACTTAATAAACTTTGGATTGGTTAAATTGGTGTATGTTTAGTTTATTTATATATCACTAGATAGCTAATCAAATAAAAAAAAAGTATGGAAAGGGCGTCAGAAAAAAATCACATTTTTTGAGGGCTTATAAATATTTCAGCAACTCCTAGACTTATTTTAAAATAAAAGCCATTATTAAACAGCATCTTAAGATTGTCGAGTAAATAAAACAAACAAAAACCGAATGCGAAAAATATGGAACGGAATTTGGTTTCGAATTTTATGTTAAACATATCAGCCTAGTATACTGCTCGCGCTAAGTTTTATCTCCCATACAAAAAGGCCTACAAAGATAAAAATTTTCGAGGCTACATCCTCAACTTCATATAGTATCCACTCATTTATCAACGATAAATTTTGACATAAAAAAAAAACGGTGGAAAAAGAAAAGAGCAGAATTTAAAATATATGCAACAATTGAGGGTATAAGACCATCTTTGGTCGTGGCTAAAAGGATTGCTTTTGAAAATTTAATTTTTAGGCGTATTGCATTAGGTTTAAACCGTAATGGTTTCCTGAGGATGGTGTTGGACCCGCTATCGCGCCTATTCTATTTTTGATGCTCCCACCACCCCTTCCCAACCTAACCTAATTTAAACCCTAATGAATAAAACCTGTCAAAGAAAGAAATTGCTCGAAAATTAAAGTCTGCAGTTTTTTTTTATTGAGAGCTTTTGCTAAGTGTTTTACGCGTTGATTTTGTACAAAACGCAATGCGAGAGCCTTATGAGTTTTATGACATTTATGACAAAGACTGCAGTCATCGAGGAGACGGAAGGAGAAACTAAGATTAAGCTTAACTGAAAATACACCTCCACCAATACCGTCAATTTTTTTTTTTTGTTAAAATCAGTTTGGCAGCTTTGTTCATTGATAAACATTTGCTAGGAATTCTCAGGAACAGTAGGTGCATCCATACACCGTGGCATGTTCCGTAAGTCTTAATAGGAAAGCCACAAAAAATGCTCAGTATCTTGGTTCTTAGACAACAAGTTATCTTATCTAATCTAAATCTGAATATCGTACTTAAAATTATCCGTAGCTCATAAATCGCTGACCACAACGCGTGGAAAATTTTTCAAAAAGCAGCAAAGCACTCGTTTAATTTCAATTTATAATTTCAATCAAAATGTATACATTCTCCGGCATCCGCCACTCGCAACCCAATTATCTCATAGACTTGTTTAAAAATTCACATTTTCCCATATTATATTGATCGCATCGGCAAATGAATAATTTTCTCATCAAAAAAATTAAATCATATCTCCCCCAAACTGAAGCATCTGGCTCATGTTTGGTTTGCCCAACGCCGACAAATGTTTTTGTTTGGATCTCAGCACTGTGGGCTAACACAAATGGCAGCAAACAAAACTAATGTGAGTTCTTCAATGAATTCGTACACACAAGCGACGTCATTGAATAGCAGTTTGAAATTTGCTTTAGTGTTTATAAGCGCACCTACCCACCCACTTGCTGAATATTCATTTGAAATAATGGATAACAATACTATTATTAGTAGAAAATAAATATTTGCTTGGGTTTCCGCGTCATGTAATGATTTTTGTAGTCACCTGGTGACTAATGGAAGAAAAATTAAATTTGCCACGCTCACACACACGGACATATGGCATGACCTTGAGGAAAATGTTGGCCTCCCTTTAGCTGCCTACACACGCACACAGCATTTTGACTAAGTGAAATCGTTTGTTGGAATTTCTTTTATTTGCAAAAAGAACACTTTAATGTGCCTCGTTTAAGTTGTACCACCCACACTAGTTGTGTGTGCAGAGAACACACCCACCCACCCAACAACCTCCTCATTCTCGTTCCAAACAACTACTCGTATTGTATCTAATGATATCGCCTTAATTAAATTTGATTAAGTTCAATTAAACTTCAAGTGGACTGCGATGAATGGCGCAATGGCGACGATAATCGACGAGATGGTGGTGATTTTGGTATGGATGCGTGCTGAGATATATGAAATATCTGTTCCCTCAGTCACGATGCGATGAAAGGAGGACAACTTGAATGTAAATTTGTCCGCGCTTGTGTATAAATGCGCCCAAACAGGCCGACACTTTCCGCTTCTTAGTCTCTAATAATATTAATGTTATTAGGGAATTCAACAATCAGATAGAGGCTAGGTACGCGGCAAACACAATGAAAGCCCTTTTAGCAGGATAAACACAAGACAGGGAGATGATTGGCAACACTACTCAGATCACATCAAATCAATAGTCATCTCAGAAGCGTTTAATGTCCGTTCATTTGCGAAAGCATTGAGATCTAAGAGCTGATGGTGTATCGCGATATATCTGTGATTCTGCTCTGGAAATATTTTCCAAGAAAACGCTATCAAGGAGCTACCTAGAACTAGTGCGAATCGTCGTTATCTAAACAAGGATTTAAACGACCATCGTTTTTTAATTGAAGCAATCTTCATACTTGCAAATATGCAGTCATTTGCATTGTTCTGCAATCATTCACAACCATTTGGATTATTTTAAAATCATGTTCGCAGTTTGCATAATTTTTTAATATGTTTCCAATCATTTCCGTTAAATACCAACAATTTGCATTCTCTCAATGTTTAAATTAAAAATAAAAAAATATTAAATTAAATGTTGAAGTTTAGACATAGGCATTATTGAAAAGAATGCAATTGGTTGCAATGGATGCAAGTGAGTGCAAATGCGAAACGAATCAAAGCAAAAAATTACTGAAAATGATTTCATATGATTGCATATAAAGACAAAAGAAGAAAACTAATTACAGCATATAATATAATTGAGAAGGCAGTGACACTTATTTGGACACGTTCCTCAACGATTGCATTCTTTTTGAACTATAGTGCCCATAAGGGTTTGAAGGTTTTTTTAGGTTTCGCTTAAATCCTTAACTGGCGCCCAACAAACTAAGTGGTCTAAAATATGCCCATTCAGTTAGAGGGTCTCCGGGTTTACCAAACAAATAGGCAGGATAAATTCATATTTCGATGCAATACTATTTTTATAGTTTATAATAAACCACTTGTAAATACAAGAATGTTTGAAAGGAGCCAGACCTCGGACATTTATATGAATTAAAATTCATTTATGATACCATTTTAACTCAAAACGGACAGCGGAAATATGAACTGGCATTCGAATCAACCTCGAAACACTGCAGTATAGTGACCTGTGACGTAATGGTTTTTTTCACTTCTGTTTTTTTTTTCACAACATCCGTCCACCCAAGCGATTCATGGGAAACACCTAGGCATATGCATGTGGCATGTCCCACGCGCCTTTTAAAAATATAAATAGTCCATATTAGATGATGGCACCTTGGGCGTTGCTTCTGTTATAATATTTTTAGCGCATATATCCCTAAAGACTGGAAATAATCAATCAATCATTGTAATGCACCATTACGCCTACTGCAAATTTGTTCCATTACGATAGCCTTATTCCTGCACTTCAATGCCTCGCCGCCATCAATCGATTGTATCGCATACACTCATATGTGTCACAGAGATGTTCGTTGAAACGCAAATTTTGCAAAATTATCATCGTCATGCCCATTTTGCAAAAATTCCCATACAAAAGTACGTATAGAATGAAAAATGATTTTCAAAATAATTTGTGTTCCCAAAAATACAAATAAGCGCCACGCCATGTATCCAAAAATATTCGCGCATCTTCTGCATTGCTTTCATCTCGTTCAAAAGTCGGCAGCGACGAGCCGCGCCGTTGAGAAACGAACACATTTTGTGAATGAAATTTATTTTTAGAATTTCATTTCACTCGAAATATGAGTTGAGTGCGTGTGTGTGTGTGCGAGGGATGGGGAGGAGGGGGTTAGCACTACAAAAATTATTTTTTATTACCACCAACGTGGCAGTGACATTCGCCAAATTTTGTTTCCTTAATTAACTTTCCACGCACATTCCAATGGCGGAATTTATTCCCATACCATCTAAGGAGCGCACTGGAGAATGCCTCATCCACTCGATATGGCCGTGGCTATAACACTTGCTGAATGTTTACTTAAGAATTGTTTCACCAAGCAAACACAATTGTAAACAAAATATCACGAGGCTGATAGTAAGCCATTGCGTGACCTAATTCAATGGGTTCCCCTCTTTGGAAATTATGTATAAGGGTTCAACAACCATTGTCGAACGTTAAGTGTGGCAAATCAGACATCTTGCCTTTACCTTCTCCATACAAAAAATTAAGTGTGTTTGTTATTGGGTCTTCCTTTTTGGTTTCAACGCTGGTTATGGTTGATGGTTTCCGTTGAATTTCCGCTTTTCACTAGACAAGCCGTATTAATGTGTGGAATACTTGAAAACGGAAATTTACGCGAGGCAGCTATACAATAGCTGTGCACCTACTGTTTACAGCTTTATTGAGAGGGATTCCAAATCGGAAATACAGTGAAATGTGAGTGAAGCGGAGAAAGGGTACTTTCACCGCTGTCAAAACTGAATCCCATACTCATACAATACCGTAGCCGGCCAAATTGAATGACAGATATTTTGTCATATGAATCATCTAACATATAAATGGGATCATTTGCTATAAATACAACCTAACCCAAGACCGAAATCTGAACAAGAAGTAATTTCCCGAGACGTTGCAGCAACACTGTGCATCATGAGAACAGCAACAGCAGCAGCGTAGAAAATGATAAATGGAATGCCAATGCGCCATTAATCTTGAAATGTTACACATACGCAAGAGTTATCCCCCCAAAAAAAGGGAGAGAAGAATAAGACATACCAATCGAAATCTCGTAACTCAGACGATACCATGCCTTGATAAACTACAGAGGAGTGAACGGATGCAGGCGTAGTTCTCCAAACTTTTCAATCAGTCTGAAAGTAAACTTTCAGAGGCGAAAGATGAGGTGAACACCGAAACAAAACATCACTTTGCCGGCGTTGTGGCTTAGTTAGGCGTCTCCTCCTCTCTCCTGAATGGATACAAAAAAAAACTTCCAAACTTGGGTTGGGAATTATTTGGATTTCCAGTTAGTGTAGCGCTTCCGTGTTGACCAGCATATACGAGCCAACGAACCAAGTTAATGGAAAATGCAATGTGATTTATCACAGAACCAGAAACAGAAACAGGCACCACGTTTAGGACGTGAAAGGATTTTTAATTTCGAATGCAGAGTATTTTCGTATGATAATGTGTGCGGATTTCGGTGGATAACTTTGAGCTAGTGACAGAGTTTAGTGATAGCTCCAAGCACATATTGCATAAGAACAGCACTTCGGCCTAAGGTTACTTGGTAAGTCGATACTACCGAATTTATGAACTAAGGAAGTGGAATGAGAAAAGGTTGGTTGGAGGTTGGAGGACAAATATGTGTACAAGCGAAGGGGCATGGTCAAGGAAAAAAAATATTTTAGATTTACAAAATAGCTACGAAAAATGTCACTTTAGGCAGAACATGTAATATAAGCACAGATTAAATGTGCGATTTACTAGTAAATATTTGAACACGGTTTTGGACAAGAAGTAGCACATTGAGATATGGAAAAATTAAGGACAAACTTCGTGAAAACGCTTTTAGCGCCCATTACAACAACTAGTTTCCGACTGTTTTTGACGGAAAGCCAAACAATTGAAACATGTGAGACAAAGTAGAAAAGTACATCCAGGAGGTGTTTTAGGCAAGTTTTAAGCTTCGATATTAAAATATCAAAGACATGGGATAAAGCTAACTCTGTACTAGAACACACTTATGTGCGTAATATCAAAACATTGTGCGCTTACATTTAAAAATGTTTCTATTCTAGGTACTATTAAAAGGGTCACTCCGTTTTTACAAGTAACAACTTTAGAGTTTATGGATTGAACTTACTTAGTTTGTTGTGATTTCAGCTACCCATACAAGTCTTTTCTAAATTGACGGCCAATCGTTCGTAAGGTCTAATTGCTTTCACTGGTACAGTAACCATCATGAATTCAATATTTGTTTGAAACTTTAATCATATAACTCTTGACGAGCTTAATCACTTTTCAGAGTGATTTTTAAGATAAGTCAACATGTACAGGGACACATTAAGACTTCCTTTAAAAACTGTTTTCAACAGGAAACCCTAGCCTTTTATTACCTGACCGCATCAAAAAAGCCTACTATAGTGCGCTGTTGAAAACAACGACGCTACGAGTTGCTTATCTGTGTACGCATGCTGTGCGATAAAGTGCCCACCAGAATCATAAATTAAATCCGCCCAACCAAAGTTACAAAAAAACAAAAACCGTCTTACCTCGATAAGCCGCCAATCAATCGGTCAGATAGAAGAAAACAACAAAAAATTAACTCGAAACGATAAAACAACCAGATTTGCGAGCCTGCTCTAAATCAACTTTGTATCTGAGTTGCTGTATTTGCAACTTCTAGATTAAAGCTCTGTTCGTATTTCGTTTAAAAAATTGCCTCCCCTCTACCACCACCTTACATTACCCGTTGCTCGTTTCAGCCAATTATGGTGTTATATGTGTTGTTATAGTACTCTGTTATCAATTTGCCAGAATTAACATTTGTCGCCATTCGTAACCTCAGCTGTTGTCGTCGCTGGTGGATTATTATTGTGTATACAATTACACACGCGACTAATTTACAGTCTATCTATATGTGACGTAATTACTTCTGGGTTAGTAAAAACAGACAGAAAGGTATAGATACTGTGTGTAGATACTTTTCCAGCAATGAAATACACATTTCGTGTCCCACAAATAAATTATGCATCGGATGTATTCGGGGAGAACGGATATAATTGAATTTCGGTTATGTGATTACCCGTTTGAATGATTATTGCCAATTGTTTTTCTGCAACCAAATTTGGGCCATAAGCGATGTCACAGCTGTTGAAATTTGTTTGCCCAATGGACTCGGCTCGATATCAATGTTTTCTTTCGGCGCCTATATATTTAAGACATCGCAAAGTGCAATAAGCCATCCAGAACTAGTGTATGTATGCTTTACTAAGTGGATGGGTCTATGGGGCATTACACCTGCTAATCGGCTTTGAAATGTGTGTGGCTGTCAAAGTGTGTCTTTTGTTTTCAAAAAAAAGCAGGGTTTATGGTTGTGTACAAAAGTGTCAGACTTGTGAACGGCGGAGCAACTGGTTGCATGTATATTTTTGTTTTGTCTACCTACAACCAAAAAGATTTCAGTCTGGGTTTACGATTGCAATTGAGAACGGGAGTATGTGATTTTTCGTTATTCTTAATGACCAACGAGGTGGAAAATTTGCTCTCAATTTGTTAAACAATTAGGTAGGCCACATGTGTTTACCCACATTAACCTTTAAGTAAAGTTTTCGATGCGAAAATTTATGTTTCAGTTACGATTGCTTGTAATTAAGGCCATTTAGAATGAAGGATCGAGTTCTTTAAAACTTTGCAGGTCCGTAAGGACCTTTAGGGCTGAACCCAACAATATTTGTCTTATATAATTGATCACAAATAAAGTATGAACAAAAAAAGAAAATATGTATATTAAAATTTTGCCAATATTTGCATTTTATTCGTCCATTATTTTCCTTAAACATTTCTGTTGCTCGTTGGTTGGTGTTTGATTTTGCCAACACCAAATTATTCACACACCAGCATGTCATGTGTTTTAAAATAAATTTATGTTGCAAATCTTGATTCGGTTTATTGCAACTCTAAGGCCGTCACCAATAAAGACAAAGAGTAAAATTATTTGTTTTCCAAATTACAATATTGAGTGTAGTATTGTATTTTTAAATGCAAAATATAATTAAAAATAGCAAATTCATATAAAATTAAAGGATCCATAAATTAAATGGGCGTGAACTGTTTGGAGAAGGTCATTAAAATCTTAAATACCGTAATAAATTATTTATGACTTTTCAGTTCTTACACACAATGCGATCGAAGTGCGCACGATGCGACGGTCAAAAGGGTGTATTTTTAGAGCATTTTAATTAGTGTGTACGTTTTTGTCAAGTGTCTAGACACCCTTTATCGCAAATTGTGGGATTAAAAGTTTATGACAGAGAAGAGTTCTCAAGTGCTAGTCATTACTTATTACCTGTAGACAGTGTTGATACGTCGCAAGAATGCATTCAGTTGGAACAAAAAGGGATTCAAAGGCTTCTAATGTAATCTAAAAGAAATAGAATCAAATGTTTTTGGAATTTTTGAGACGGTCCGGAATGCATGACTTTTTAAAAGGCCGAGGAAGCTCGACCTACAATATCCCTAAAAAACTATGTGCAAATGCGAAAATTAAAAAAAAAGTTAACTACATCGCGATACACACATATTATTTAGATTTAGTGGTTATAAGGGCTTTCGAAAATGATTTATTTAACAAAATTGTAAATGAACTGATTGGCTTAAAAACCGGAACGTAGGCTTTTAAAAAAAATAAAGTTAACTTAGCATAGGAAGCTATTCCAGCAGCTGCTAAGCCCACTAGCTCTGAAATGCTACTAGTACACCTCTTCGAACACGAAAGTGAAGTTTTGGAAGGTCATATGCTCCAATCCCCGACGAAAGAGACTAAATTTTACAAAGATGATAGCGTCTGCCTTATTAACAGCATTAATGCTAACTTGTTTGAATGCCTGCAATCTTGCCAACGAACTGATTGGACCCTTCCAGTGCAACTTTAGGTCCGGTGATTCCACAGCCGACCAAATAATTCATACTACGACAGATCGACACCAACCATCTGTGATTCGATTTTAGGACAGCATTTATAGAATCGAGTTATGAAGATAACTATAGATCCATGTCTAGTATTGGCGTCCTTGCCAAAAAGTTAAAGCCGCTCCACTACGATCGAAAACAATCGCACTTAAAGATTTAATGTTAACAAATAATTTCGAAAGGTGATGCATTGTTAAGCAAATTCTGCCTTATGTCGTGGGTAGTGGCAAAACCGCACTTGTAACTCGTGGCTTTTTGCTTCTTGCTTTTTGTTAACAAAACCAAAAAAAATTAAACCGATTTTTGTTTTGTGCTTTCATTGTTGCGAAAATTTGAGCCAAACGAAATTCGTTCACTATAATGCAATTGTAAAATATTTATAAAACAAATATCTAATAATAGTGCGTTCGTGGAATTATTTCTTCTGCTTTATCATGCTTGTCGGGAATGCCTTAGTATGTAAATATGTCTCTCCATGGCCAGCAGCGATATGGATGGGCGACTTTAATCGCCATTTCGTCCCTTTTTTATCTCAGGGCCCTCGGCGACGACCTTTCAAAAAGTCGTAACAAAGTTACAGCGGAAAAATGTTTATGTAAACAATTTAGGAAAGCTACGCGATGTTTAACTAAACAACTTTGTAAAGGGGTCGTAGGGGAATCTAATAAATACGCCTGTATAAGTCTTCTGATTCAAAAGTCGAAATACATGCCGCAAAGGGTGAAAAAAAACAAAACAAGCCGACTTCATTGACTCGGCTGAACAAGCGAATAGGAAATTATGATCCACCTATTCGGATCTTGGTTCGAGTCCCAACCCCTGAGAGACAAAAAAGGTAGTCCAATCCAAACACCCGTTTCAGGGAACACCCCAGAGTGCTTGGTGTGGAAAATTATGTAAGAATTGTGCTGGTGGTCATTGAGGATAATAGTTTTGATTTCTTCATGAAAATACTATATCATTTAATTATGTTTCTAAAAAAAATATATGGCTAATGCGTCCCATAACAAAATGGGTCTGAAACTAGTCTCCCTTGGAATCCCAAAGATTCGTATAAGTTTCAATACTAAAATAAGATTACAGTGAAAATCCATTCATATTCAAATTCCTTCACATGGCAGTTATCCATATAATCCATACAAAATGTGATATCATAGCACTCCCGAACATCCTTCGCATTTTAAGCGTCCATTACTTTTTATTATTTACACACAACAATCACTATAAGATATCCTTTTATCTTTCCATCAACACTTCTGGACTAGTGCCAGATAAAATTGTTGTTACACTTTTTACTTTTTTCTGTGTTCAAAGGTTCTATCCTTGTTTAATGATTGAATGCAATACACTGCACAAAAACAAACAACAACGAATACAGTCAATTTCAAGGGTTCACGACCTCAGACACACAGCGCCACACCAGACGAGATGGGTGAACGAAAGGGGCAGTTTTTGTAGCCGAGGAATGTATACGACACGGGCACGGCAGTGCATCGGGACCGGGAGTAGTGCATTGATATTCATCCAACAAATACAAATGCAAATCAGGAACAAAAAGGAAGAAAGAAAAAAAAATCACTAGGCACACTAAATCCTCACTGGGAATATAAAAATGAACCAGCCGCTCTTTTTTTTCACCCGATGTGTATTCCTTTTCGCGAACAACAAATTATTAATAAATTTTCGCAACTTTTTCCCTGCCAAATACACGCACTTTTGACTACACTTTTGACAGATATTTTACACAGAAGAGAATTTTTGTACTAGATTTTGCAGAGGCTTTTTTCCCCCGAAGGATACTTTTCTTCACTTTTGCATGATGACTTTTACATTCGCGGTGTAACTACTTCGCATTTGGAGAAAATTATTTTCCACTTTCGCGCATATTTTTGATGGAATTTTAGGGCAAGAAAACCGTCAAACAGGATAAGGTTCATGGAACAAAGGACTCGTCTGCGCAAGTATGTATTCTATAATTAATTGCAAACTTTAATGAGGAGAATACGAACAATCACTGTACGACAAAAAAAACGACGGCGGACTAAAAACAAAATCAAACTACAAACATCAACAGACTGTATATTACTAACAAAAAAAAACTCTCTTTCTGTACTCCGGAATAGTCGCCCATTTATGCTCAACGCTCGTGCCTTCTTTAGCACAAAACGCCAAAGGCCGATTCTATTCTAAGAGATTTCCTAGCGAGAACGAGAGAGCGAGCGAATGTCTGACTTTTACTGAACGTATACAAACCAAAAACTAAACGACATACGACAGAAGGAAAGCCAAATATGCGGAGCAAAACGACCCGGAGTACACTAATAGCATTCCGTTGTACTACGACCGAGATGAAATTGGAAAATCCATAAATTAATGTGCAAAGGAAGAGCTGCTGCAGCCACTTCCATATGTTGGTTTTAAGGATATTTTTTCAAATGTTCACCAGACCACTGCTGTGTGTTGTTGTCCTCTCACCCGACGGTGGACACTTGACATTAGTTCCGAAGAACCACCCTCGAAAAGATAGCCCACAAATCAACCAAAACTTGTTTTCTTGTGTTAAAATGTCAACAGGGAAAATGAAGCGCAAAAGACTGGAAGAAAAACGAATGAAAATGGGAAAACATGTTAATGCTCTCTGCGAGAGCAACGATTAACAACCATCGCTTGTAAGTGGGAGAGTGAATGAGCTTTCCCACTAACTGGCGAAGCTTTTTTTTATGAGTTTTGTACGTGCAAAAATGTATTAGAAGAACAAGTGCCAAATTGTGCTCTTCTAATATATTGTTTGTTTATTGGCTGCGATAAGTGTTGCCATTGGCATTGAAGGGTTGTGGCTGTTTGATAGAAATGCAGATGAAAAAATGTTTTGCAAGTGAGAACCTGCACAAAGCAAATGCGATCATCTTCACATAATTGATCACTGTACAAAAACCTACTGATCAATGATACAAAAGGCCCGGCCTTTCATATTTTTTTTTTTGTGCAGTGCTTTTGTCAATGGAATGCTATTGGATTCTTAGGCAAATCTTTCTGTTAATGTTGACCACAAGATCGTTAAACTGATCCACACTTTCAATTATTTCATCTTCAATCGCAGTACTAAAATTGAGGCAGCGAAGATGGGCCTGGCTTAAACAAGGACAATTAGAAAGGATTCTCGTGATCGACGACTCGGACAAAACACCACGATGGAGTGATTCAACTTCGAAGTATGTATGTAGTTAGAGAATTTTAACACCAGGATTCCACCATCGCCACTTCGCAAAATGACATCAGCGATCAGAGATCAAACCAATAATAACTCTTGTCAATTGTTGTTTCTTCGGGCTAAGAAGGATATAATGTAAGACCTTATTCATCACGGCCCTGCAATATGGTACAGAAGCATGTACTCTGTCAAAATCGGATGAAAACCTCCTGAGATATTATGAGAAAAAGATTCTTCGGGCGATATTCAGTCCAATTTTTGTATTGATGGAGTGTGGAGGAGAAGATTTAGTGATATACTTTATGGGCTATATAGCGACTCTGAACTGCTCAAAAAGCTGAGGATACAGCGGTTGAGATGGCTGGGGCACGTGGAACACCTTCCAGTTATCCAGACCAAGCGCTCTTTCTAATCTGGAGCATTATTTTCCATTCGCTTGATATGGCCGATCTAATGTAGTCGACGTGATTTGGATTTTTAGACTACATCCACATCTTGATACACCTCATAGAGTTTGCGGTCGTATATTCTCCTCCATTCGCCCTCCTCGCAGACATCAGGACCAAAAATCCGTCGAAGATCTCTTTTCCTGCTTATCGTCCAGCTCTGATAGCATATACTTGGACTTGTCCTCATTTATTACAAGGCCATCAGCTTTCGCCTGTTCTTCAATCACCGTGAAAGCTTGTATCACGGAGCTCTATGAGCGACCAATGATGTCGATATCGTCTGCAAACCCCTGTAGTCCGACTGACCTGTTGAAAATAGTGTTAAATGTCGAGATCGATCATATGCGAGAGAGCAGGGAAGTCCCTCCTGCTTTAATAGGTAGCAAAGAGTATGATGCGGAACGCAGCTCGGTGGATGTGGCAGGCAAACTGAGTTCATATCACTTTTTAGTTTTTGCATCTGACAAGTAAGGGCGTCTTCCCGAGTTAGCGTCCGCGCACAAAAAAATAGCGTTGCAAAATGAATGGTAATGGGTTAAAAATCTGACAACAAGCTTCGAACACTTGTAAAACTTGAGTATTAAACAAAACTATATACATCCCCATCGAATAGCATTTCTAAAAGAAATGAAATGAAAAATAGATTTTCCCTTCGTCCCATTACCATGGCCAGTAATATACAATCCCTTGTTAGAACTTGTACTGGCTCATTTTATAGTTCAGCACACAGAAGTTTCCCAACCCTTTACAAATTCCTTCATTCCGCAGCGAAAAACCAAAACACTGAATTGTACTAGATCAAGAGAACTTTAGCACAGAGCCAAGAAAAGCTTAAAAATTTACTTTAATTACGGTTTGCAAGGAGAAGTAATACAAAAATACACATGTAAACATCTCACTACCACAGCGGCAAATGGTATTTTAAGGGATTTTGTCAGATTTGCTAGACGAATTCATTTGCATGACTATGTAACATTATTGCCATTACAATTTTTCGCCCTCTGACTCGGACGTGCTTTGTTTGTTTTGACTGCCATCAGAGACAGTTAAAATAATAAAAGAGGAAAGTCGTTTATCCTTATTTAGGACATGACGTAGTAAAAAAATGAGAAAAATAAATAAAGCGTTTATATCCCTTTTGGTTCGTCATTGAATTTGCCTGGTGCTTGAGGAATTATATGGTCCCCAATCAAGCTATTAACTTAACAAATGTTCTCAGTTGCAATTGTCCTTTCAGCTCGGCAAAGCCGACTCACCGAGTTCTTCACTCACGCGGTAACGAAACTTAATTGGCACTCCAATTACGTCATTCATGTGCAAGCGAATCGATAAAAATGCAGTTTTGTATGTGCCTATACTAAGAACGGCACAAGTCGACAAGGATGCAACGGGGGGTTAAGTGAATTCACTGGATCTACTCGGAGCTGGTGGTTCACATTAAACAAACTGTGTGTGCCACTTATACATATATACACGCGAAGGAATGCATAATAAAGAGACTACACGCGAAATAGGGTTAATGCTACTCCTTCATACCTCCCACTAGCATAGTTTATGTGGAGGAGAATTAATTAAAATTTTAAACTTTGAGTGCTCAAAGACGATGTGCATTGGTGTGGATAAATAAAAGATGTTTGCGTCCGTAATACCTGGACTGCGTTGCGACTAATTAAAATTTGAGCGCAAACGTGTTCGTTTTTAGTTTAGGGTTATAGAAACTAAAATTTGCTGAAAATTGCGGCTGACACGAGGGAAGCAATTCGTCACACCTAGGGTGGTGTTGGGTAAAATTCAAAGGTTATCAAAGGACCACCACACACCTCATAGACATTTCTGTGGCTGTGGCTCGACCCCGTGGCACCTGAATATCCCGGACAATTAAAAGGAGAGTGTTGGCAACGCCACAAAAAAAAAGGTAGGTACCAGCATCAGTAAAATAACACCACGGCTCTCCAGGAGTTATTAAGCTTAAAAGCGAGAAGTAAAATTAAAAGAACAAAAAACTTGCAAGTATAGGTACTTTTAAAAAAATTATAGTGAAATTAAGTACTTTTGATATTATTGTAATACTGAATTTATAAAGTCTTTCGTGTTTTAGTCAATCATGTTTAAAGAAACCCACAAATAAGATGGGATATAGAAATGGTAACATACTCGTAGCTCATATTGATTTTTATCTTGGTATTAGAAATAATAAGACCCGCGTAATGTTTTAAGACCATTTCAAATCACACAAAAATTAGCCACTGAAATTTGGTTCAGAAGTATCTTGTGTGGTTTTTGTACAAGGTTTACAGTCTAAAAAGGGCGAATTACGTGTGCGATGCTTGGGGCGACAAAGAGTAACACATCCTCCATATAGTCACTACAACAGCCTCAGAAATTATCAAGGGTAGCATTTGACGTAGAGCGTCAATGGACAAATGAAATAATGTATCACAAGAAAGGTTCCTGAAGGTTCGGTTCTTCGTCCGACGGTGACAGCAGTTTAATCGGTTTTAGCATCATGCATACGGCATGCCTTGTGTTATAATACTAACAAGCTGCCACCAAAGGTGTTTCGCACTTATAAACGTGATAATTGGAACAGCACCAGGCAGGCATGATGCTAACATCCGCACTGTTACAGTTGGAGTCTTCTACTTCATCAGTAATCTGTATACGAAGCGTCAGTATAGATCGATGTGATCTGAGGAGATTATAAGTCCTTACTGAGAACACTTTATGCGTTTTGGTAAGCGACAGCGTGAATACTTATGAGATTTCTTCTTCATGACATCTCTAAAAGAAAGGAAACCATATGAAAACTGCTGTGAGAGAGAGTCACGGACCATAGTTAAAAAAAACGAACTCACCGAAGAAAATTTCGACGGCTCTATACCGTCAATAAATCGGAAGACTGTACGAAGAGCCGAACCAAATCTATGTCTGATATATTTGAAAGTATTTTGCACGGTTACCGATTAATTTGTTTCTGTACTTACTTTCAGATAGCCAAGTATTCAGTATAGCTTGCGGCAGGTTTAAAGGGACAAAGAAGAAGAATGCCTTTAAGTTTAAGTGCACACCTTTGAGACCGAGTCTTATCTTGGCCGTTAAGCCGAAGCGCAAAAAATGTGTAAATAGGCTTGCAGTCAAATACCGCTTATGAAAAGAGTTCGGCAGAAAGTTAGACCGTTCTGGAAGACTTAGCGAAGGAAAGTAAAATATCTGCTTTTGTAGGAGCCAAATCGGAAAATAGTGCACAAGGATGAGGAAGTCACATGAAATCGCTAAAAGTTTCATACAAAATGCTGTTCACGGAGTGCACTGCGTGCGAAGGGTATTGAAAGGCATGCCGAGACATGTATAATAAAATTAAAAAGTTAGTCTATTTATATATAGGCTGGCTCACGCTTCGCTTTAAAACTACTGATCCAATCCGTTTGCTTTCTTTTCGAAGACGTTATAAGTGGTAAAGGGATATTAGATATAAGTTAGTACAGAAGGCATCACCTTCACAAAATAGGTCACACTAGTCGTGGTACATCATAGTGCTACTTGGGTTCAAAGCTGAACCGCCACTTTTACCTACCTACCTACAAGTGGTAAAGATGGAAAAAAAAAACCTCTACAGTGTATATTTCAGTCTCGGACACACATGGTCCCAACTCTTCATTGGGAGACAGCGTCGTGTTTGTCAAGCACTTTAGCCGTCCAGACTTAAAGACCAGAAATTTGTTTCAGGTTGAGTAGCTCGTTGCCCTCCCACCTTGCATATTTTTACCCAACACTATCCTTTATAAGAAAGCAATCTCCATGAGAGTACTTCCGCGTGAAACTTGAATACCAGCTCGCGTTCTTCCAGAGTAGCTTTCACAATCTGTACCCGGATGGTAACACACATCTGCTCTCAGTTATTTATTCCGAATTATCTATGCAAGTAAAAAGATTAACAATAAAGCTCAAAGACAGGGTAGGGGGTCAAAGAATTTTTAAAAGGGCACATGCTAAGGAACATGTTGTGGATGCATTGAAAAACTAATAAACCGACAAGCCGCTATCCCAGAAAATAAAAAATATAATACGATTTATTGCAGTTGAGCCTATTAGGATGTTGCTAAAAATAAATAAATAAATAGTTGGCGCAACAGGCCCGCAGGGACCCTAGGCCTAGCTTCTCACAACCATTCGTTTTGTGGGAGTTTTTCATTTTTAAGACGAATGGAAGGGATCTACAATTTTATGCCAAGTCCAAACGGCTAATTGAGAAGCTTTTTCATGACAGTTATACTCTCGGATGTTTGTCAGACGTTCGCGAGAGGTGGCGCAGTGGAAAAAAAAACCATAAGTTGAAATTTTTGGTTGGGACTCGAACCTGGGACCCCTTGCTTAGTAGTCCAATACACCGCTAACCACTAAGCCACTGCGCCTATGTTGCTAAAAAGCCGAGCATTTTATTGCTGAGAGAAACTCCTCCTCCAACACCTTCGATAGTTTTTCCACTTTCCACAGGGTTTCTTGTGTCTTAAAAGACAGAAAGTCATTCGAAAGGCAGAGTGTCGTCAAATTAAAAAACATTCTTAGCACAATTTATCCAGAACCCTGAGCACACATAAATACGTACTAACAAATCATTCGACTTGAAAACAAAAACCTTTCCCAAACATTATCGACCAATTTGTTCTAATTAAGATTAGATACGAGAGGAAGGCGAAGGTATTTTTAATTTCAGATTAAAAATTTCCAACAAAACAACTTCATATCTTCTCTTCGTTTTCTCATTGCGGCGACTATTAATCCGACCAAAAAAAAACAGGGAAAGGTAATTAATAGAAAATTCAACGAATTATGCAATCAATTGTGAGGAAAGAATTTGTTTGTAGTTGCCTCTTTCTCGTGACTAACAAAATCAATTGAAATCTAATAGATTGTGTATGAAAAGATGGCGCTAACTACTTTTGAGTTTATTTCTGTGCTATGATGACACTTTTAACAAGCGATTTTATCTTTCAAGTAGGCACACCAACATCAGCCATATAAATACGAATAATGCTTATGCAAAGAGACAAGGCAACGGAAGTATACCTTAATTTATATATTTACAATGGCATGTAGATAAGAACGTGAACAAACCATTTAACAGCTCTTCAATTAGCCATTTATCGTTTGTTTAATAATTTTATTTTGTTTTAATGTATTTTCAGTTTTATCGTGTGTAGTTAGAAAGTGGATAGCTTACCGGTGACAACGGGTTTTTGTAATACAAGTTGGAACTTACCTAAAATGAGAACAAACAAAACAGACGATAAGCATGTTAATAAAAACAAGTAAAAGTGTTATCATCGGCCTGGCCGATGCTTTGATACCCTCCACGGCATACAAGTCATGCAAAATACCAGAACTACTTGACCGACATAGGCCATTTTAAATACCAACCTAACGACGATAAAAGAAGTCCTTTCACAAAACTTCATTCACCTAGGTTGATTCCTTTGGACGCTATCGTGTTTTCAACGGAAAGAGGGACACATGGGTCTAATATTGGTTTTGTATGGGAGGTACCAGAACTACTTGACCGACATAGCCCATTTTGAATACTAACCTGACGCCAATAAAAAGAAGTCCTTTCACCAAATTTCACTCAGCTACGTCAATTACTTTGGGCGACATCGTGCTATCAACAGACAGAGAGACACATGGGTCCAATATTGGTTTTGTATGGGAGGTACCAGAAGTTTTCAATATCAACCTGACGCTGATAAAAATAAGTGCTCTCACCAAATTTCATTCACCTACGTCAATTACTTTGAGCGCTATCGTGCTTTCAACAGACAGAGAGGCACATGGGTCCAATATTGGTTTCGTATGGGAGGTACCAGAACTGCTTGACCGACATAGCCCATTTTCAATACCAACCTGACGCCGATAAAAAGAACTCCCTTCACCGAATTTCATTCACCTACGTCAATTACTTCGGGCGCTATCGTGCTTTCAACAGACAGACAGACAGACAGACAGACAGACAGACAGACAGACAGACGGACATGGCTAAATCGATTCAGAATGTGATCCTGATTCAGAATATATATACTTTATATGGTCTCCGGTGACTCCTTCTTGGCGTTACAAATGTATTGGCAAAGTGAATATACCTTCCTCTGGAGGGTATAATAATACACCATAATACGAATAGTACATATACGTATATACTATATAGGAAATGTAGTAAAATAGTAAGAGATGCCTTCATCATTTAGCATCAACTAGCTAAATGCAAGAGGCAACTAATAGCATGTGGAATTTAAAGAATTATGGCAGTATTATAAAAAAAATGTTTGAGTCTAGCTGGCAAGTGAATTGGGATTTGCCACTTTAATCAAATAGTATTATGCTCTGGGCGGTCAGTTACAAAAAATAAAAAGAGAAAATTTTATTTTCATGCCGTGAACCTTGATTTACTTCCGTGCTACGGGATAACTACTCCAAAATCAACATTTAGCTTTTGTTTCTCACAGTTAAACCATAATAATACACGTTCCTACTCTTTGTTCCAAGCACTGATCCTGTTTTCAAAACCAAAATAAAAACAAATCAAAAACCTGCCAGGGAGTCTAAAATTGCTTTTGAGCTGGCAGTTTTAATTTTTTTTTTTAATTGGGACGGGCGATGTTGGTCTCTAATGTCAAATCACCGTGGTAAGTTGTTACGCACGATTGAGCAGCACGTCCAAGTGACAAAATTCAATATCAAATTGAGTGCTCGTTAGTGCAAATATTTCATGGCAGCCGCAATGGACCTTCAAAGTCCAACCTTCGGTTGCCAAATTCGAGCCAACCCGTTCAGTAAAGTACCCGGAGGAGAACCCGAGGCAGCAAATTTCTCACCGCCCACAAGAAGTCGGCCTTTCACAGACTAAGCGAATTTTGCTTCGGAACTTGGGTCTATCCCCGTAAAAGATTCAACTGACCAAGGGGCTTGAAGTTAATGACCACAGTCAACGCTGTTTGTTCGCTGAATGGGCGACGAGGCTCATTTTTAGACGCTATGTTAACAAGCAAAAATGCCGCAAAATGGACGACACCAACCCGAGGCTCACAAGGTGGCAATGCAACCACAAAAAGTTGCTGTTTTGTGCGGATTTTCGGCCGGCGGCATAGTTGCTACGTACTTTTGTGGAAATGACTGAATGTAAGGCCTTCACGATAAACGGCGAGCGCTACAGAACCATGGACGACATATGGTTCCAACAGAACTGGGCTACGTGACATAAAGCAGACGCCACGATGGACATTCTGCATGAACGATTTGAGGGTATGGTTATTTATCGAAGTGGTGACGTAAATTGGCCAACAAAATAGTGCGATTTGACCCCGGTAGACATAGTCGAAGGTCTATGCCAAAAAAACACCGATGCCCTTAAAGCCAACATAACCAATGTCATCGCTTAAATTCAGCCGAATCTATGCGGCAGTCATTAAAAATTGCACCACTCGGATTCGTACATCCGTGAGAAGTCGCGTTGAACAACTAAACGATGTTTTATTCCATGGGGTCTTAAAAAAAAACGTTAATACCTCACACACAGCTTGTTTTATTACATCGACCCGTCCTTATTTGAAATACCCTTTCGTTTATTTTCATATTTTGTCTATTTGTTAACTTTTTGCATTTGCAAATTAATGAAGACTTGTCTTGCCTGTGTTTGAAAATCGGCCCTACCTTTTACAAGTATGTATGTTATACTAAAAAACGTACTACAATTTTCGATATTTGTGTTTGTTCTTTACAAACGAAAAAGCGACATCCAGATACCGAAAAAATATCCTCCTTTGAAAATAAGTTTTACTCGCGATTTATTTCATTGACTGCCACTGAATTAAAATCATACAATGGCTTTTTTTTAGGTAAATTGCATTCCTTTAAAGCTAATTGAGGCGCTACATCGAAAACAGCTTCTTATCTAAGATGATTGAATACGTTACTATGCAAACATGGCGGCTGATAGACATTTTGTTTATGGAATTCTTAACTTTAGTTTACCAGCCTTAATGGCAAAATATACCCACGATTATTTATTTGTGCCACATTTCCTCTATTGATGATGATGTCGGTAGAAATTATCTGAGCTCTTTATAGACAGGAATAACTCGTAACTGGTTGTTTTGCATATTCTGTAATTTTTTGACATTTTTGATTAGATAAGTGTATAAATCGCGAATGATTTACATCCTTTTTGAAAGGATTAAGCGATTTTGGCTTTGTTTTTTATTATTTTAGTAAGAAGCAATTTTTGTCCATTAAGCTTGAAACTTTATGCAGTTTGGGGAAATTGCATTCATAACACTCAAGTTTCTCATCCCTCGAAGCAGGAAATATTCCTTCACTCTTCAATATTGCTGTATGCAGCATACTATAGTTATGGAAACTGGAGTAGATCATCTGTTTGTAGATACCCTTAAACTGCATTTGGATTACGTTGTCAAGAAAGAATAGCGAGGTTAGTGCTTGAACAATTGCTAAGTTACAAGGGCAAATGTGTCGAAGGATGGAAAATGGTAGGTATAGGACTGGAATGTGGTCAAAATGTCACTTTTATGCCAAATGAGCCAGAAAGTAAGAAAGTTACTCATAAAGACTGATCAAAGAGTTTATGACGATTTTGTGAATGAAGCTCAGTTCGGACCCCCTGAAACTTGGAATGGAGGAAGGAATGGAATGGAATTTCGGGAAGCAATTGGAACTCGCTTAACCACTATACAATTATACACGCTTCGTTACAGACATGGCATAAGAGTGGTTGGGTGCTGTAGGGTAGGCACTGATTGGCATCAACTCGGCGATCTCCAGTTGTTGCAACTGTTTCATACACATCAATTGGGCTTATTTTACCTCCGTGAGGTATCCACCGGGTACTTAACATGTCTTTTTGTGTTGAACACAAAGAAAATAACAACACAAACGGAAAAAGGACTATGACTTTCGGATCTGCACGTGAAATGTTCGAACCCTGAACAGTCGGAGTGCAGCTGAACGGAGACATTAGACTGCTGGGCGGACAAAAGAAGGATGAAAAATTGCGATTCCTAAGGGAACAGAAGCAGCGTCTATTTTGATGCGGATTCGTTGGAAGCGGCAGACTTAAGCAAGCAGCCTTGAGCTTTTGAGGCAGAGTGAACGCCTTACAACTTTTCGCAACAAGGCTAAATTCGCCAACATTAGCCTATTATGCGCTCACGCCTACACAGAAGACAAGGATGTCCTGCTTTCCAACGAATGTTTCTACGAAATCCTCGACGAAACATATAAATACGAGCAATGTCCTAAGAACGACGTTAAAATTTTCTTAGGTGATCGCGAACATCTGACAAACATCCGAGAATATAATTGTCAAAAAACCGCATCTCAATTGGCCGTTTCGACTCGTTTCGTCCTATAACAATAAAAAAACTCACACAAGACGAATGGTTGTGAGAAGCTAGGCCTAGGGTCCCTAGGGGCCTGTTGCGCCAACTATTTACTCGTCAGGGTGAAAAATAGGCACGTCAACCAAGAAGATCTTTTGTGCAGGAACTGTAAGGAAATAGTATTTAGATTAGCAGAGTTTCTACCTCCCTACTATAGCTGCAATGGAATCGTTTTTGAAACAATGTCGACCATAATCTAAAATTCTAAAACAGTTTCGTAGAGTCAACACTCAACATCATTTAAATTTTAAAAGGTGTATGTCACATTTTAAAGGTGATTTCCACTGTCTTGAAGGCTGTATGGTGATGCTTTCAGCAGAGGACTTCTTCAATTCTTCTGGACTTAGTATTTCCCGGAAGAATAATTTCCTTCTAATTCTAGATAGAGCTGTGCATTCGCACATGATGTGCTCAACTGTTTCGTCTTCTTCGAGACATAGCCAGCACTCCGGGGAGATAGCCAACAAGGTTTTTGTTATCGGGCCTTCGTAGATTAAACATTTTTGCTGCATTTTTCTTGAATAACAGGATTACCCTTTGGCCTGTCTGAGGCCTGGGATTTCTTCCCCGTTTTATACACATGTTGTAAACCCAGCTTTTAATAGTAGATGTAAGAAATATAAGTACATATATATACATATCTACTTTGACCTAAGGCCAAGAAGTGTAGACTTAGTAAAAAAATGTTGTATGTAATTTAAAACGGAAACTGAAAACTATTGAAATCGAAATGTGCACGACTGCAAATAAAAAATTAATTTGAGCTCAAAAAAGCTTGATAACACTGTACAAGTGTTGTCTCAGAAGACGGCGACATCTCGTTAAAATGCTCGATTTTGCGATTCGAAATTAAAATAAACTGAATGCATACATTCTTATAGCGTTAAACCCTCGTCGCAGTGATATGCGATATCAAGTCTGCCATCTGGCGGAGATCTGTCATATCTACCAAACGACAGCGTGACAGGACTGAATCACTTGGACAAACAACCATATAGAGAGCTTATCCATCGGCTGTACATACCTTAACATATCCCTAAGTACTACATGACGACACTTCAAAATCCATTGATTTGAATACATCAACAACTGGATAACCTGAATGCGTCCAATTTCAAACTGTTTCCTGTCGAAAAAAATCGTTTATTCAAAGTGATGAAAGAGTGTACAGGTGTACACTGTGCAAGCACTCGTAGATGATACAAACGAAGAGACAGAGAAAAAGAGAAACTCAATAAAAGCCTGTATTGGAATAGCAAACAAAAAAATCGTTAAAAATACAATTCCATTTCAGATTGCAGTCCTTTGTTCGCATTTAGAATGCACATCCTTTTACCAATCCACTTTTGGTCATTGGTACAAAAAAAAAATTCGCTTTACCCGCCGCCTCCCACAATTTATCGATTTCATTTGCGGCCACCGAGTATTGTACCATGTCCTCCTTTATACACTTTTTTCTCTTCATGCTCAGCCTCCTGCTCATCCTTTTCGCGGTTGGTTTTCTATTTATTCTACAACAATGGCGCCATCGTCAGTCAAAAGAACGTTATCCATGATGAAAATGTTGATAATAGAAAAGGAATAAAGTGCCAGACACACACAAACACAATCCAACAAAGCAACAGGGTAAAAGATATGAAATAGTATCTATATATAGTATGATAAATACAACTTGTGTTAATATTCAGACAAAAAAAAAAGCGTTCTGCATTCGACATTTTATTGATTTAAAGACTTCAGCCAGGCACGCAAACAAAATTATATACACATCCTCGAGGGTAACGGACGTTGCTTTATACATATCATATATCATAACTGAATGCAACAAAATCCGTTGGAAAGAAACAAAATTGTATTAGCACGCGTCGCGTCATCAGCTTGCAGCTTGTTGATTAAGACAAGAAGCATTTTCGATCCAGAGGGGAACCCACTAAAACCGAGTAATTGTGAAAATAATGAAAAGAAAATTTACTAAAGGATCACAGCGTGTAGAGAACACAGAGATCCTTCCTTTCGTTGTCGGTTTTTCGATTTGAATACCAAATCAATATGTGCTTGGGGAAAGCAAGCTAACATAGACTTTTTTATGCGGTAACACGAAACAAGGACGAAACTCAAAGGCAGGATACCATTGAGCATGTAAAATGTCGCGCATTGTCGACGGTTTAGTAGGAGAATCGACAAGCACGTAGGTCAATATCATAAATCACAAGCGCACCTACGGTCTTTGAAATGCAAAACCATCGGGTTACACTATGTAATCCCGAATTCATGACTCGGAGGATGTTAGACGATGCAATATAAGAACGAAAAGAAAAGAAATCGGATTATCGAGGAGAATGCTTGAGAGCTTCCTGTGCAGTAATAAATCATAGAATAATGAATTCAGTAGAGTTTTATGCATAGTTGGCAGATACGATGTTGTGGCAGACAATGCGGCCCTATGCTAGAAGGAAACGGTTGTCTTGTGAAATGCTTGTCTGAGGTGTTGGATTGGCTTTGTGATTGCTTCAAATGATTTGCGGATGGTAGGGTGCAAGGATTAAGTTGGACATGCAGAATATTGCTTGCAACGATATGGAATTTCGTCGAGAACTAAATTAGTATGTAATGACAAGGAATGCAGTTGTCTTAGGAGATAGGACTTTAATAGTTTAAACATGGAGAGAAGTTATATACTGTGTCGGTTGTTCGGAAGTCCGGGGTCAGATTCTGTAAGGCGAAACGATGAAACGTTTTCGTACGCACGAACGATTTGCCCTATGTTACACAAGCAAATTTCTTCGCACACACGAAAACGTTTGATCGTTTCCCCTTACAGAATCTGACCCCGGGCTGCACTGCACAGCTATGTGCGATCTTAATGCACATGAAAATTACATCCATGATCGTTCAGACAACTGCCGATAAAAAAATCAAGTTCAAGTAAAGGCGAGTATTCGAAAAAAGGTATATGTGCGGCAGTAGCTTAGTCGTGAAACAATTAAAAAGCGCGAATGGAAAATTAGATGTGGATGCAATATACACCCTGTAATTTCCTGACAATTTAAAGATGCAAAACGGTAGAAATAGATTGTAGGGCTCAATGTTGCTCCTCGTTTTTTTCTTCTTTTTTTTCCAACATTCATTCGTCGTCACCACCTGGCAGCGTCATAAAAACACGAACTGATTACCAAAAATCAGCGAAACTTTTCAGTAGTTTTGGTTTTGACCTGATCTACCAATTGTCAGGGGGTGTAACACCCTTACAAAATTTATGCAAAAGCAGTCAACGCCTCTTCGCGGACCAGTTGTCCTGTGTCGTTAATGGAACGATTATAATTAATCAGTTTCAATCTGCTATCACCACATATTGCGGCTTACAATGTGCGGTCCCATTAGCAATGAGCTGGCGTCGTCCTGATTACAACCAAAAAATGTTCAACACACATATATACAGTTGTAACATTTGGTGAAAGCGGGTTGGCAAACACCCCCGCTGTAGCGAACATGCACTTTAAGCCACAGATACATTTTGATCCCTCACACACTTTGTGCCACAATGACATATTGTCAGGTAATAATAAAAGTCAGGAGAGCCGATTTTATTTTAAATCAACCTGGAAATGTTGCGAAGGAAAAAAAATAGTCCTTTACCACCGGTGTATGTTAATCAGCCCTAATTTCAAATTAATATGGTTTGGCTTCGAGTCAAAGATGCATTATGTTTCCACTTACTCGAACGCGGTTTGTGGCGAACTCATCACAATAAATAATTGAAAGTCGAAATTCCTTTTTAATGTTGTTTCAGGTCATTAAACATATGTTTCTCAGAAGAAGGTAAATTTTCTGTGAGATTGATACTTTCAAATGACCAGAATGGGGAGGATAGTTGTGTGAAATGTAGCCTTTCAAAGGTTTCTCCAGAGTATGTGAAGTCATCACTCTAAGTGGAAGCCAAATACTGTCAGTGACTAGTGGCCGACAAGCCTTACAAGAGAATGATACCTGTGAACACGACCTAGCGACCCATATCAATTAGAAAAACGCGAGTACCAGCATTCATAAATACAGTACAAAAAAGCAGGTGTCTGTGTGGGACATGACATATTCGTTCCTAACCTGCATAAGAAAGCGCTAACGCGAAACGCAAATTCATGTGACGAAAGATTTATTCGCCCTATCACAATTTCAAATCGATCTAATCCTAGGTTTCTAGACGTCTGATCTTTGGTACGATTGTTGTCTTACAGCTCCATTTCAAGTAGTTTTTAATGTTCATAAAGCTAGGTATCGGTGGAAACTCAATCGCACATGAACTGTATGCCCACATGATTTTGATGTGCAGAAGAAAATTGACAGTAAGCATCTTGTACTCTTTATAAGTCAAAACGTCTTAGATCAGGGGTCGAATCGCGTCGTCCGTGAACGAGCTATACGTTCACGGAATTATGTCGATTTTGCATGTGAAACAAAAACAAATTCCGTCACGTAATGCTCGTTAACGGATGACGCGATTCGACCCCAGTTAGTGAACATTCCAGCCATACAGTATTTTTTTAACCGACTTCGGATATCGAACAGAATCACAAAATGTAAACGCACATCGTCGCAGAGAAAGCCATACAATTCAAACATTTAAATTTAATAACCTTTTCAAGTGTGCACATTTCAGCACTGCGTAAAATTTGAGCAACCGGTATCAATTTAGTATTAGGTTAATAAAACACGTGCCAATTAGAACACAATCCAATTGAATGTGGCTGTATAAACTTGTCAACTCACCGATATTGTTGTTGGCGAAATGTTTCTGCAACTGTGCTGCCAATGCCTGGTGATGTTGTGCCAATGGTGTCAGTGGTGGCGGCTGACCCAATTGATGCGGCGCCGACTGGGAATGTGGAACTGATGAGTTAACATTTAAACTGTTATTAACACCACCACCACCACCGCCTCCTCCTCCTCCTCCACCTCCTCCTCCGCTGCCTCCTCCGCCACCACCACCCCCGATACCACCGATTCCAGAATTATTATTCTGATGACTGTTGTGGTTGTTGTTGTGATTTGCAATGGAATTTGAACTGAATTGTTGTACCGAATGTGACGAAGGCACATTTGTTTGTTGTTGCTGCTGCTGTTGCTGCTGTTGATGCTGCTGTTGCAACTGAGATATTATTGTACCCGCAGTTCCAGTGGTTGTGGTTGTTGTGGAATTGTTTGTTGTCGTCGAATTATTATGGACGGCAGATAATATAGAACCGTTTACATTGGATGATGTGTTGTAGTAGGATTCTTCACCTTAAAATAAAAAACGGTATAAAAAAATGTTGTGAGTAACTGTAGATATAAAAGCTTTTCTTTTGTGCGGGAAAATAGCTTATGCATAGGTTCGGAAATAAACTAAATGTGCTAGCAATGCCCTGCTACTAAATGGTGGTATAGCTACCGTATAACAGAGCTTTTCGAGCGAAAAGCTTTGTGCTTGGCCATACTGTCATACGTAATTTTTAAAATTTGAAACGCTTTTTTAGCACAGATTGTGTAATAGAAGTACAAGTACCGAACCGAATACCTACCGAGTGTGGTAGCCAAAAAGTTTTCATTAATGTGCCATTACGAATTTATTTCCACACACAAAAATTGTGTGTTTTAGCCTTTTTTCCATAAATAGTAGAACATGTTCTTCACGTTGATTTATAAAGAGAAGGTAATGTGTTTCTTTCGTTTTATCTTGAAGACAAAAATGGTTGTAGTTTAAAATGGACAGACAACAAAAAGAGGAACTTAAAGTGCGGAGTTTTTATGTGGAGCTATTTTGAGTTAAGTATGTAAACCTATTTTCGGAAAGATCTAAGTCAATTACAAAGTTTATGAGTGATCACAAATTATTAGTTGTTATTACAAAGCGAAAGTCAGTTTAACAGCGCACATTCTCATCAAAGTAAACCCCTGATCTATACGCCGGCCGATGTGATCACGGAAGTGTGCGTTACAGAACACAATATGATGTGAGCTTTTTTGACAAGTGCGCGAGGCGGAAATTGTTCATGATAACTAATATTTTAACAAAAAATTTAAAACTAAACCGTTTGTTTACAAAAGAAAATATTGTAATTCAGTTCACTGTCAGACGGATGACATCATGAATCGGGAATTTTTGTCAATCCAACGCACTACGACCTTACGATACGAATAAATAGGCGTCAATTATCGATGCGGCGAATACCTTCAATGAAACAAATGCACCCACGGTATATGCTTTTTTCACAACGTCTAAAACACTATCAAGTTTTTAAAAAAAGGAAAGGAAAAACAATGCTAACACTGTGCGCGCAGCCCCTGCCTTAGTCAATCAAATTATATATTTCCAATTGCAGTACCTGACTCTTGGCTTTATCACAAAACACCAAACCTTAAGTAATAACTCCCTTTCCACTCCAACGCCATTCTGATAATGTTTGTATACTACCTGACCATCGCCAATGTCACGGTCACTCAAAAACACCAATTTTCAGCAAAACGAAGAAAATAAAAATAAGAAACGAAAAGTTTCACTTTCAACGAACGATAAGAAAGAACGGCGTTCAATGTTCCCCATCGTGATTCACGTCGGTAAAAAATAATTCAGTCTGCGACATGCTGTCACAAAAGCGACAGTGTTTTTCCTTTTTTTTTTAAAAAGATATTTACAAATTGAGGAGAGGTTTGCCAGCAGCACAAAATAAAAAAAGAAACCTAAATCGCCGCCCTCATCCAGTGTAATAAATTTCCAACTGTTCTCCCTCTGACTCATTCAAATTCTTGACACTGACAGCCTAAGTCAAGACGCGAAGCATTCCTCATTCTCATTCATTGCAATTGAAACAGAAATAAAATTTATTATTCATGTGTCGAAGGCGCGAACAGAGCAGAGAGTTCTTGTCTCGTGTGCGACGTGCGTGTATGCATTGTCAACGGAACCCACAGCAAGGCAGGTTAGTTACCTTCTTTAGATATTCTAATTGCGTTACAACCAGCCTATGACAGTCGCTGGAAGGAGGCAAGAAAATAAAGCAAAAAATTCAATTTTGCAACGTGAAATTTTTACACAAGCACGACCAAGTTCACTATATTAATTACAAATTAGCAAGATCTGAAGATACAAATGTTTCTGCACACGAGGGTATGTTTCACAGAGCAAAAGCACCACAGGAAGCCAATCCAAGCTAGCCAGTCACTCGCTACACCTAGATTCATTAATAAACAGAGGTGCATTCGAGGAAGGATACAGGAGCGTGGTAATAGGCGCAACAACAAAACGCATTTTCCTGATTGCATATCCGGCTCCTGACATTGACGGGTAAATCGCTACTTATTAAGGTAGTGCGTTAGCATAGCCAAAGTGATTTCAGAATATATTGTGGAATACAGACGACAGGACAGGACACAATTTCGATTATGAGTTATCGATTTTCATACGATACACACAGATGATGATGTTGTTGCATTGGATCAGATAGGCATGTCATTACACCTATCAATTTGTTGTGGCCTGATGTCTGGCTGTCTGTTCTAAAGGAGCTGCTCTGGGACCTGTCATCGGAGTGACGATGCTACAATGGCAAATAATACAAAATTGCAGGTGCTCCATGTCAATTGGTTCGTCAATCTTTCATGACAATATTTCAGTGAAAATTTGGATTGCTTTAGCGCACTCAGGGGACCGGTGCAGCGGTTTAACACACCATATTCACATACGAGCATGAATGGTGCTGTACATCTTTATCAAGTTGCCAACATATAGGGAGTGAAAGTTTCTGCAGAATCTGCAAACGACCATCCATTTTCAGGGATCAAATTTAAAGATTTGCTGTACCGTAGATATCTCTGCCGGATGGAGCATAGAAGCGGTCCAAGCAGCGACCAATGGATATAATAAGCCAATGGATATAAAAAGCCTTATCATTTGAACAGGAGTGTTGCCCAACTATCCAAAATGACGGTATTGAATTGGTTATTTGGAGCGAATTCAAATACCCTCAGTGCATTCAAATATGTTACAATTGACGTCTCGTATTAAATTCCCGCTGTGACCGCAAAATAGCTCTCCATCCGATTTGACTTTGTATTGACACCACGCTCACGCCACACACAGAAAATATTAGTTTGATTGTAAAAACTAAATGAGCACTTCACATAAATTTAAAGTTACTTTTTTTCAAAAAACCCTTGCAGTTAAAATTTTTTTTTGTAATATATTGTGACAAAAAAACAAATGTGCTTGTCAATTTAGTTTTGAAAGTAATTTTTAAATTTATTATGCAGCCTGCTTGTTTTTACAAAAAGAAAACCACAAGGTCACGGTAGGAATGGAATTCGAGACAACAATTATTGTAACAATATTTATTATTAACAATGGTTGTGAAAATGAATGCCCTGCCAGTTGTTCAGTCTGAGCGTTTATAATTATAAATTGTAAATGTTTTCCAATTTTATTGGTTGGACATTGCAAATGGTTTTTAAGTCTAGCACTAACAATTTTGTACAAATTTATGCACAAAATTGAAAAATATTGCATTTTTTGTTTTATTTCTAAACACTTGAAATATATATTTCTGTTCATATTTATTTATTTCTTTATTTCAACTTTGGATTAAATGAAATGGTTAGTGCTTTCATCTGGTTTGTCTTGTTAAACCGCTAGTGCTTGCTTTTTGATTGATTTTCCTTTTCCAATAGTTGAATTGTTTGATTTCTTAGATTAGATATATGATTTAATTTCTTTTAAGAATAAAATCCTCATAAACCATTGACATTGTTTTCCACGAAAATAAATTATGAAATTTTTAATTCCGCGATGACAAGAAATGTAATATGTAGATTTTAAAAAAAGTTGCCGCACTAGGAAATGTGGAGATCTAATTGCTTATTGTCACCGTTTCACTAATGCTGTACATTTTTACTAAAGTTGGCAGCTAAATCATCGTCAATATTAGTGCTTGATTATTATTCTTATTAGTAACGCTTACTCCGTTAGTCAGTCGAAGACGAAGTGAAGTTCAAGTGACTTTTAAAACCCCTTGCGAAAACAGTCGAAATGGAGTATGCAACTGGAGGCATTTAACTGAAGAGGTTTTTTTAGTTAAAGCCGCGATTGATTGGAAACTGGTGATTAGCTACATATAGTGACAATGAGCATATTGGGACGTCATTTCGACCATGACTTGCATCGCAGGTGTTTATGGTGCGCCATTTAAATCCGTACACCTTCGCAGATAATCTTGCTGCTGAAATTTTATGAAATTCCCTCTGCCAAAAGTTCAAACTAAACCATTTGATGTCTCCCAACATTTGAGTCGTCTATTTTATTGAAACCACACCAGCACTCTAGCACATTTACCGCACACTCTGAACAACTATCTGCATTCAACTCACCTGGTTCGGGTATATTCCCCAATGGACTCTCCGGTAGCAGGATACCTTTTTGGACAAGTTCCTCCCGATTGGCACGTACTGATATTTTTCTCTCGAGCGCTGCAAATAAACCGCAAAATAATTTATGTCATCATAATAACCCTTAAATAGCGCAGACATCTTAAATACTTTCTCACTTTGTCCGTGCACTTACATTTTGAGGCAGCTTCGAATTTTTCGCTTTTCTTTTTTCGTCGCCACTTCCATGGCTTGAAGAAGCGGCCCAATGCGCTCAACTTGCTCTTCCTCTCCAGAGGCGGTGTACGTGTACCCGAACCCAAGCTGTTTGTTCGTAATGCAGCACCATTTTGTTTTTTCGCTAAAATAGAAAACACAAAATGGGGATAAGAGATTTTATTTTGTAATTTATCGTCTTGGTGAGGGGGGTTGGGGGGTAATTTCCGGATGCATAAATCTGTCTTCATCAAACAAGGACTTCGCTTGCCCATGGATGTGAAAATAGTTTCAAAAGTTTCATTTCGCGAACGGAAAATTTCCTTTCAATTTAAATCGAGCGGAATCCTTATAACGTTGAAAGAAGTTTATTTCCAGCCATTAATGAAGAAGAGCCAGAGACACGCATCTGTACACATCGATGGCTGATGGTTTGACAATTAAAAAAAAAAAGAATTGCTTGGCTTCAATCGGAAGTGGAAGATTTTATAGACTTCATCACTCTCTTCGAAAATTTGTGTGGGTGATGAGCTTATAAGGTTTAGTCCCAAGTTGCTTAAGGAAGTGCGATATGCAGTTTCATTCTCAGTTTCATTGTTTTTAAAGAAGCCACTATATAAGAATATATAACGGGCACATCTTGGAAATAAACTTTAACCGCAATGAGCACCACTACGGAGGAGTTAGTTTGCAAACAAAAGGAGTCAGATTTATTGCTGCTATCAACTTACGGTGGAGCTAAGTCTGCTTTTCTTTTTTAAACTTGCCTAGAAAGTAAAGTTGGGCAATATGTGGTGGATAAATGAAGAAACAATGCATAGACTGTTGTGGTGAAGCAGAGTTTTAGGAAACGGAACCCGAAATTATCCACAGAGAAGATGGTTGTGTAAAAACAAGGAATAAAAGACATTGGTTAATGAACTTCAAGTGAATACGAGATGAACTATGTTCAAAAATAATTCATGCGTTCATACCAATGAGTGGACATTTTTCGTAAGGCTATTTTATCTTCCCGATAAAACACATGTACCGTAAAGCTATTAACCAAAGGTTTAAATGAAAGGAGCTCATGATTCACTTCCAAGTTGAATACAGAAAATTTATAGAGAAATGTAGGACAGTACACCCAGAGAAAAATGCTGTGTAAAATTGCCTTAAACGCCTTAGGTAAATATATTTGTACGGAATTTTTTGGACAGGCATAAATCTGCCAATAAATAAGACAACTTATGCAAGGCATAGGTAATGCAAAATAGGCTGAATTGCCTTAAAAACCTAAGGTAAATATTATTGTATGGAATGTTTCGGACAGGTATAGCATTGCCAAGAACTAATACAATTTATGTACGGCATAGGTAATGAGAAATAGGCTAAATTGCCTAAGGGCCTAAGGTGTTTTAACCTAGATACAGATAAGTGTATATTTGCCTAAGGACATACGTAACTCTGCTTAGTTCTAAGGTAAAGTTTCACATACCATACAATCTAATAGAAGCTACCTGATAGAAGCCACCTGCAACCAGCCAATCAAAATTTATTTTCGTGTATTGCTTCGGAATGTACCGTTAGGTTCAGAAACAGTGAACGCAACCTTAGGCCTATGCTGATATTTTCACCGACCATGCAAAACTGTCTTAGTTCTAAGGTAAATTTATAACATCTAAGGTGATATATCCTCCAATAAATATTTTCGCTTGTTACATGAAAAGTGTTTTACTGGCCTTTGCAATATGTGGACGTATTTTCTATTAAGTTCGTGAAATATAAAAACATTAAAAACAGTGCAGTGCAGTTCCGTGTGTAAACTTAAAGTATAAACCAAAAGTTAAATACAAATAACAAACAATATATTAGACAAAAAGTTCGTCGAAAAAGAAGTTTAAGGTAAGTGCAGTGAAATATCCCTTTGGTTTTATGTATGTATTTATAAGAATAAATTGTTTTCGAATCGAATTTAAGCTAATTTTTTAAAAAGTTTTTTTAAAAGATTTTAATGGAATTTACAACAAAAATGGACATTGGTTTGTAAACAATGTTTCACAAAGAAAATTTGGTATATCTAGTCTAATGTATGTATGTTTTCTATTTCCAGATAATATCAACATCGCATTTTCAACTCTACTTCATGGCACAATAATAATGTAGAAAATATCATTACTAAAACACTTTCAATATTATGTAAAAAAACAAATTAGCAGAAAAAAAAAAATAAAACAAAAATGACTTAACATAAAAAACATATCTTTAATTTTTATAACATTTCTCCTAGCATCAGTATAAGAAATACAAATAAGGTAAGTTTACCTGGCGGTAAATTAAAACAAGAGGTATGTATGTGCATGTATGTCTGTCTAGGCTTTACTAAGTATATAGCCTAGGTAAAAGATGAGGCTTAATTCAGCCTAGGTTTAAGGTAAAAATCCTGAGACAGCCTGGCATGCCGTTACCAAAAACTAGGTTAATTTTACACATGTCGAAAAATTTAAATAGGTAAAGTTATGCATTCCCAAGGTAAAATATTAGGTAAAATTCAGCCTAGGTTTAATGTAAAATTCCTTAGACAAACTGGTATACCGTTACCAAAAACTAGGTTGATTTTACACATGTTTAAAAAAGTCCGGTTACCTTAGGAATATATCTAAGGTAAGTTACCTTAGAAATTACCAAGTTCAAAACGGCCTTAGGACTAAGGTGGTTTATACCGCGATTTAGGTAAAGTTTACGCAGGCTTTTCTCTGGGTGATAATCAAATAGGGATTCCCACCACTGAGCACCCTATTCAAGATTGATTGGGATATGAGAATAAGGAATTAAATTATCAGCAAAAGTTAAAAAAAAAAATGGGAGAATTGAAAGCCACTACTTATTAGAAATGGAAATGAAGCATACCATACAACCGGCTTGCTCATGACTGCTAAAGTAAAAAACAGTCGCAAGAACTTGTTTAAAGATCTTGCTTATTCGATATCAGATCGCCCATAATCAATTTTTGAAAAGTTGCTTTTCATCTGTTTGGAGATTTTTCTGTTTGTTTTGGGGATGTTTGGTGCGGTTGGTCTCTGGCAACTGTGTTTGTTAATTGCTAAATCATTCAGGTCATTATTATTTATCCTTTGCGCTCAATGATGTTCGATTGCATTTGATACTCAATTGTAATTAAAAACGTGTGATCAGTGGTGTTTTTCTGACTTTAGGTTTGCTGTCTCGTTAGCTTATGAAATACTGCTTAAACGATTTGTATGCGGTTTTCTTGAAAACTTTTCCAAGCAAATTGGTTTATAGTAAGCAATAAAATTGTGCGATATACATAAGCTACCGACATTTGCTAGAATAAAATACCATAACGCGTCAAGTTAAACCATAAACTAAGTATTAAATAGACCGTCAGCTTAGACATCTTAAGAGAAATTGCGTGCAAGCTGTATAGTGTGTGTGCCATGTTAAAGTAAATTAGCGGCAGATATTCACTTGCACACAGTAACCTGACGTTCATTCTGTTTTTTCTTTTATTACACCCCCCCACCAGTTAGATTTTTTCTTTTTTTTTCTGGTTCACATGGATTTGCCAGTTTAGAAATTTAAGAGAAAAGTTTTTGTCAAAATTTGCGGGGAAATTCGGGTAGGTGCGCGGAAGCTGACATTATATTTAACACTAAGTTTATGGTTAAACGCACGTTGCCAAGCATTGGTCAGTGTTTCTTTAAAAATTATACCGGCCAGAAAGTTTCAGTCAATAAAAATATGTATAGATCCGCTTTTACTGACTTTTTTGCTGCCCAATTTATAGATATTAATGTGGAATGGCTATGGTATTAACAAGACGGATACAATATGATACACAGTGCATGTACTCATATGTTTTGAAGCACTTTTCTTATTTAAAAAACATAGTCTTAAATTCGAAATAAATTTGCACTTGTTCACACTTTTTTTCTTACATTACAAACACAAAACAACAAATAAGTACTTTGGTTTAATTGTAGCCAAATTCTACTCCTAGTTTAAGCTCTACTTCTAATTAACGAATAATTCCAAATATAAATAATAAGCTGCATAATAGACTTTTCGTCTTTGACGGAAATTTTTAAAGGGGCTGTTACAATTACAACTGTTTTTTTTTTTAAAGATTAAAGGTAAAGATGTACTGAAACTTACAAAAATTTACTTCAAGTTGGTGTTAAGACCGATTAGTTGGCGTCTTGAGAGATAGTTTGTTAACTTGATATTAAGAAAAGGTAAAATATCGTTAACTTTATGTAGTATTTTGAGACATGGATGTTTAGTGTTTAGAGAGAAAAGCTGCAGTAGAACCAAGATTTCAATAAAAAAACAAAGTTTCAATGCCATACCTGTTAAGATCTGACAAATAGAAATGATGACGGCAATTATGCGACGCAAAAAATTAAACTAGATATAAGTCTACGAGTTTCGGTCTATGTAAGTACAGTCGTATCGGTCGAGAAAACTCCCGAAACCAATGGAAATAAATTTGACCCTTTTTGGAGGAGATTGTACCTGCAGTGTATACTCGTTGATAAGTTGACAAAATTTGGGTGGTGTATTTAAGAACAAACAGAACAGAATAAACTTCCGCTCTTGCATTGGAACCCTGTTCATTAATTTTCATAACAAATAACTGAACTAAGAGGATGGCTGCCCTGGGGAACTCCGCAAGAGACTTTAATGTTGCCAAAGCCATGGACCTTAAGAAAAGATTGCAATGTCGGTCATTATGCATACTGTGCGCCCTGTAGCTTAGGGTGCTGAAATACTGACCTATAGGTGTCTCAGGTTCGATCTCAGAGAAAACAGAAATCACATGTTAAGGTTTTTCCACCGCGCCACCTCTCGCATAACTGTCCTTGGACAAGAATATCAATTAAGCCGCTCGAACTTGTCATAAAATTGTAAATCCCCTTCATTCGTCTCAAAAATTAAAAACATATACAAAACTAATGGTTGTGAAAAGCTAGGCCTAGGGTCCCCACGGACCTGTTTATGTTTAAGTATATGCAACAGAGCCGCTAGTAGAAGATTTTAACCATATGAAGTGTGAAAATATATTTTACACCACATACGTACGCCAGCCCCCCCTAAATAAAAAAAAAGCCAAAAACTTAATTTCAGTTTACTTAAAAAGACATCTTTTTTTGAAAGAATGGCAGGCAAATCTATAGAGCTCGATTTCGAGATTTTTTTCTTCTAAATGCTCGACTTTCTCATTTACAATTTACAACGTTATAAACCACTGAATCTTACGACGCTGACGGATGGTTAAATGTTTAAAACGGTAGATAATCACCACAAAGGCAATTGATAAAAGAATTTAAAGACGATTTAGGCGATGCTTTATTAACCTTTACCAAATTAAAAATAATAAAGCACCACAGGGTGCTTTTTTCCAAAAATGTTTTTTTGCCGAATAAAGTTATAACCATAAAAAAAAAAGTCAAAACATGCCTGCAATAACTTCAAAATGGGAGAGATGTAGCGCCACTAATAACTCGACTTCCCCATGACCGGCTATGCATCCGCTTTCATTTTCAAAAGACGACAAGTTCCACATTGTATTCCGCGTTCTCTCTCAATGGCTTCACTCTTGTCGCAACTAATTGCAATTATGTCGCTAATAACTACCTGTCAAGCGTCATCTAGGCATATCGACAGCAGCCATCCTCTATCTAGGAGTTTCTTCATCCAAACCCCAGCTCTATGCAATTACTGCACTTTTGTTTTTCCGTTTAAATTGCTGTACGAAGACCATCTCATTCGCATAGAGTCAAAAACAAAACGTTCATCATAGCTAAAGCCAACAATAAGACAAATGGAGCAACAAAGTGATGAGGTGCCCGCAGGCAGAGGTGTATCTTGTATCGCGTACCCCTTACACAGATGACTGTACATTTCAGACAAGTGCAAGGCTTGAGTTCCCATACTTTTTTGCAACGTCTCGAGTAAGGGGAATGACGAACAAAAAACTTGCGTCTACTCGTAAAGTGAGCGCTACGCACACATACCAGTCATCTAGTCAGTCAGTCGCTCATTCGCACCATGAACAACCGCAAATTATTACCTCATAACTTTTCGCTGTTACAACTGTAATTCGCAAGGCGCATGATATAAACCGCTGACTGACTGGCTAGGTGCTTGGACAGAGGAGCATAAGGAAACCCATTAAACGGGCGGCAAACGCTGTTTTTCCTGTTTCCAAGAAAACCGAGTCGTTCTCTACATGACGAGTTTATCTCTTTCGCTAGAGTGGACTTCTTTGCACACTTGTGTAAAACCGGAAGTGTTCGCTTAAAATGAAAGTAAAATTCGTAATGACTTCAGCTAACGTTGATAATTGTGTCAGTTGATGTTTGTAATGCGTTCACACCGCGACAAACTTGTTTGTTTCAAGTGTGTGCATAGTTGTCGGATTTAATGCGTGACCAAGCAAGAGAAAAAAAGGTCTTAACAGTGAAAAGCAATTTTGTTTAGTGTCGATGTTCTCTTTTGTCGGAAGAATACAGTTCAGCGTGTCAACGAGATATAATTGGTGGCAATAATTAGATGCCTTGATCGAGCTGTGACTTGACAGCAGTAGGTCATCGATGCACTGTACAATTTGCTTTGTAGAGTTACGTGTGAAAGCGATTTTTAACTGAATATGTTTACCGTTGATTGATATCGAACACAAACAGATAGGGAAGGAAGTGGCAAGTGGGCTTCGAATTTTCTTCCCATACCAATTAGGATCTAAAAGTCGCTGAACGTTTGAGTTAATTAAACCGTGTTATATGGTCGAATGATACCTATTTATAGTGTGGGCTTAATTGTTGAGCTACTGAACGAAGAGATTGTTTGAATTTCGAATTCAAGCAAACATGTAAACGTATCAACTGACATAAACTGGCTACAGAAATTTCGGAAATGAACTCGCCCATCACTTGCAGACCTGGATAGAGCTCTGATACTACTTTCTACTGAGTACTAGAAGGCTCAAAAAATTGCAAGGCCAAACTTATAAAAGAAAGTAGTGGTTTACAATAAACGCACTTGCACACAAAAGCTAACTACTCTTAGACAGCTATAGCCACAGTGTGTATTCTATTAAGCGAATTCAAACTGCGATTATGAAAATAAAAGTAGAACATGGCTGCAAATGAAGTTGTTTTATCATCGTACAATTGTGTGACTTTAACCGTATCCAATATATGCGAATTCTGTTAAAGTCTTGCACCGGGGAAAACAGAAGTATTAAGCGGACAGTGGAGCCGAAAACGATCCAGTCTGATAATTATTACTCTGATTCTTGTCGTTGATAGAAAAGCGAAAAAGCTGTTTTACTCTGACGCTACCTTCGGCTGCCGAATTTGCCTTAAGTGCTGGCCGCCGCATCTTAACTCATCAGTATGAAAAGATTGCGTAAAATGAGTAAACTTTGTGTACATTTACGAAAATTATTCTCAGAATTTTTTATAATACGAACGAAGGGATAGACAGACACGCACGAACTGGAGTCCCACAGGAATCAGTTCTAGATCCAGCCGTATGGAAAACTATGTACAATGGAGTACTACAACTATCGAGGCCACGATCGGATACGCCGATGGGTAAAACTTAGGTTCAGTCAAACCCTTGAAAAAACCTCCTACGGAAAAATACAATGACCCGTTGTTTCGAAAGGGCGCTCAATAGACTTATGATACTAACCTGTCTATAGAAACAGACAGACGAGAAAAAAAAATTCAGAAATAGAAGTTCTTCTGGTCAGAGTAAGAAGTGCGAGATGCTGTCAACCATTCATTAATGATAAACATGCGACTTCGGTGTTCGGTTCACCTCCTCAAAACATAAAGTTACAACTTTTATTCAACCAATTTCCTTTCATGTCCATCCAATTTTGCGCACTCTTTCAATATTTATATGTGACGTATCGGATGACAGGTGTATCAACATAAAAGCGCATCACCATAACATGTGCATCGATCCTTGAAAACGTCCGTCTGTCCCAGAGGCGTCGCACAAAACTCTAAAACAGAATGGTAAAGCGCACCTCTAATGTGTGAACAAACACAACACCCCTATATGCACTGTCTTCTCGGTTTCAAGGAATAGCATACAAAACGCAAGACCCAAGGCACGGTACAAGGTTTCACATTCCGGACACTAAAAGTAAAGTGCAACACATCATCGTTGAGGTTGATGTCTGCTGTTGGTAATGGCAATCAACACACATCTACATCTTGTGGTGAAGATTCACCGGGACGCACAGTAAACTGAATGAAATGGCTGTCGCCTTTTACATGTCCAATAACAACTTTCTATCCTTACTACCCAGGTAAGATATTAAAGCCGAGAGAAATTACATTCACCAGTACCAAAATAGGGAGCCCCCAACAGAGCAGGGCAACACATAAACCTTGTCAAAGGAATTTCCTCCCGATGTGAAAAACTAATTTCCGTAATGTTCCCCTGCTGCTGTTTCGAAATTGTTGCAACATTACAACGGTTCGGAGTATTTTTTCATTTGTCACCAGCTACTTGCGGATGCCATGCAAATTGTTTGAACAAAAAAACTCCTCAGTGAGTGGGTGGATGGATCCTACTGTAGAATTCACCACCAACAACTTTGTTGTTTTTTTCGGGCCACGGCCGACAAAGATGGCTACTAATGTAGGTCTGCCATGTCAAAACGGTTTGGAGAATATGCACACAGCGAATAACTTCATGCACCGGAGAATGCACATTTTCGAGAGAACAAAAGTCACTGGCGGCTGACTACAACAGATGGCTTTCACATTACACTATTAATAATAACGAACGAACGTTGCTATTTTTTTATTAATTTATTTTTTTCCAACACGTGAAAATATTTTTATGAATTTTCTGTTTTGCTTGGGTAGAATTTTGCTCAATGCAAAATGTAAATTCAAATTAATGGCCAAGTGTTAAACGTTTTTACTTTTACTAAAAATAAATGTGTCAAACTAAGACAAATTAAATTATTAAATAGAATAAAGAACAATCGCGAATTAATGTCAACTGCAGCTTTTTTTTATACAAATTTTGGAAGGCAAAGCAATTTAGGGCCATTTTATTCACTATTGTTCAACTTCCCGATAACTCCGAGGTTGACCAACTTCGGAGTTGACTTGAAAGAGAGAGTTGAGCGGCAAGTTGAAAATTGTTTTTATTCACTACCTTAATTCTCAACTCCTCAGTTGAAATTCAAAAGTTGGCGTACTTGCTCTTTCCGAAATATCCCTGGGATATTTGTGGCAGGTGACACAAAATATGTCAGTTTCAACTTTTGATTTGAATTTTGTGCGTTGTTTGAAGTATAATATTCGTTGTGTGCAAAGACGAAAAATTCAAAAAAAAAAAATGCTAAAAATTGTATATACGCCAGAGTAATGTTATGTAATATAATGTAAAAAAAAAACATGAGCTATACTCTCTCTTGGATGTAAGCCACTTTTGTCTAAGCGCGTTTTGTAGGTGAGAGGGTATATAACCATGTGCCCACTAGCTCCTAAGGAATAGACCGACAATAAAAAGGACATTTCCTGCAAGTTTGCTGCAGAGTTGCAAAAAGTTTGTTGTAAATTACCAGTTAAAATCAGTAGGTGCATGGAAGCTAGGGCGTCAGGTGGTCTCTTACCCTCACCAAACGAATTATTATGACAGACTAGGCCTATGGTCGTGACGGACCTGTTGTGTTAACTATTTATTTATTTATAACTAACTAATAGTTGCAATATGGAAATAGTGGATGTAATGCGACGCAGTTGTGAACATTTTTTAATGTGGTTTCTTATGCCTTCTATGAGAGAACAGCACTGCTAAAAATTCAAAATCGAGTTGTATTAATGTAGTCTTCGCTGCTTGAATCAAACGATTGCCAATCTGCAGCACCGTCAATGTCGTTCGCTTTGAGAAACGAAAACGATAAATAAAGTCACGATCGTCCCATTTTTCAACTCCAACATGTTGTAACATCTTGTATTGACGTCTCTCATGGACCAAAATCTCCTCAATAATAAATAAACATAATATCAATTTCACAAATTATTTTTATTTTATGTCCTGAAAAATAAAATATATAAAATTTCACATAAAACCAGAAGTTGAGAGCTAACGTCTACTATTTCGGGGAGTTGAGCGAACCCAAAGTTGAACAACTCTCGGTTTTCTCAACTCCTGAATATCCAAAGTTGAGCGAGTCAACTTTGAGTGAATAAAAGCAAATTCTCAAGTTGCAAATAAAAATCCCCAAGTTGTGTTCAACTTCGAGTGAATAAAACCGGCCTTAACAGATTTGCATAGATTATTAAAAAAATGTGTACAGCTTCGATTTTTGGCGTGATGCCTAGGGTGGTCGAAAATAGCAAGCGAATTTGAATTATATATTTGAATGACTAGCAGAACTGGGTCACTTTATGATTTAACCTATGCAATCACTAGTTACTCTTCAACTTGATAGTCTGTTGTGATTTATCATTCCGTTTTTAAGCTGTACATGGGGGGCCTATGAAAAAATCGTATGTCCGGGCTTTATCCAGGAATTGTATTGTTTAATTTGCTCTTGTCTACATGCACATCTCTAGAAAGACGTGAATTATTTTTTTATTAGTTTCTTTTCTTCAAAGTACCTACTCTTTTTTATATATATAATAGATTGAGAGTTGTGACTGCAGCTCTCATAGATTCGATATAACTGGCCGCCCGACCAGGACGAATTTGGCGCAGGGTCATAAGTCCACAGGCCAAAAGTCCACAATGGACTTTTGACCCACCTAGGTGGGTTATAAGTCCACAAATCCATTGTGGACTTATAACCCACCTATTTGAGCCAAAAGTTCACATTAATTTGGGCCATAAGTTCACAATTTTAAAATGAAAGTAGGCCATAAGTCCACAATTATCCATATGACTAAAAAATAAATTAAAACAAGATACACGTGTTACATAAAATCCTGCAAGGCTAGCTTGATTTACGACACAGAGTTCAATGAAATATCCAAAATATGTGATGCCCTTCATCCACATCCTGACCAATCGGATATGTTGAAAAGGATGCAACTAATTAATTCTTGTTGACGGCACCTTTAATGTTCTTCCATTAGGTGAATGGAAGCAATTATTAGTTGTCAGTGTAGCACATTCAGATCATGTATGTATACCGAGCATTACTTACTTATTCTTAAAGTTAATTAAAAAGTTCATGTTCATTGTTCAAAATAATTTTATAATAATTACAGTATTTTATTGAAACACGAAAAGTTTTCAAAAACAATTTATAATTTATGATTTTTAATTTATTTGTGAATTTATAAAGTTATTTTGAAAAATTCGCGCGAATTTTTCAAAATAACTTTATAAATTTTTGGAACAATTCACAAACTTTTTTATATAAATCGTTTTTGAAAAACTTTTCGTGTTTAAATAAAACACTGTAAAAATCTATAAAGCGAATTTATTATTATATTTTTTACCTACAATAACTTTTTTTCGGGTAAACAAAAACGCACTTCAACAACTTCCTTTGATAGACTCTTATGAGCAAGTGAAGGCTTACCGATATACTCTGAGATTAAAATATTAAACAAACATCAACACCTAACTGAAAATTAGATCTACCTGAAAAGTACTAACAACAAATTTCTCAGCTCCTTGTATGCTTGTGTATTTGTTTACATTTTGTGTCAATCCGCTCCTGAAATATTGTTCAAGAAACACATTATCTAAGAGAGAATCAAAGAAAACCGCTTAATTTTGTTGTACTTTAAATTATGAGAATTGTGGACTATGACCCACCAACGTGAGCCATAAGACCACAGTCAGTGAGTCAAAAGTCCACAAGAATTTTGTGTGGACTTTTGGCTCACCTACGTGGGTTATAAGTCCACAATGGATTTGTGGACTCATAACCCACCCAGGTGGGTCAAAAGTCCATTGTGGACTTTTGGCCTGTGGACTTATGACCCTGCGCCGACGAATTTATACTATAATCTTTGTTAAAAGTCAATTGATGCTTATGCCCTTGTAATAAATATGCGCAATGGGGACGTGACTTTATAGGGACGCGATTGAATATTTTGAAATTTTGAGAGCAACAATCGTACTGATTGCGACGTTATTTCAAAAACGATTTTCATATAAACAAATGAAAGGGGAATATCCGTATGTGAACCCGCATGTATTGGTTTGTCACAAACGATAGCAACTAAGAAAAATACAAACATAAAAGTTAGCTGCATATTATCTGGTTATACGCAAAAGCTATAAACTATAGTTTATATACGAAATATGTAGCATGAAAGAAAGGCGTAATGGCTATGACCCAACACTTTGTCAAAAGGGAAAGCAAATTTGAAAACTTTCTTAGTAGACAATGTATTTTAGAGGACCAGGGACTACATCGACTTAAATTCACCTGAATGCAAGCAACTCGGGGTGCTGCGCTACTCAAAAACCTAGAACACTTCAGTGCCACTTCTAGATTGTACCCAAAAAATAAACAGCTTCCATAAGAAACTGCGAAACCGTCAATGGGACAAAATAATAGTTCCAAAATATCACCCTCTTCTGTTCTTTTCGAACAATATTAAACATGCACCTTAAAATAATTGCAACCACTTGGAGTTTTTACTACAATTGGAAACTCCAACTTCATTTGCACCACCATATACATCCATGGCCATATTCAGCTTATAACTGAGAATGTATGTAAATTCCAAAAACTAATCATTGACTTCTTACACGAACCTCTTGTTTTCAAATATATTCTATTCTAGTGAAAACCAAAAGCGCGTCCCAACAGATCTTGCTACGCTTGTTCTTGTACCCAAAAATCTTTTAAAGTGTAAGAGCTTATAAGTAGTAGGTACATTAGGCGCATAAATAACTCTGTAACCAGAACCTGCCAAAATTGCTGAAAATAATAAAAGCTTAAACTTATAACAACTCACAACAATATATTCATATTACGTGCCTTTGTGTCGTAAGCCATTTTACAACGCAATATGCCGAGATACCCCACACCGATTGTTTACCATAGGCACACCAATTACATAGCCAAAAAGTTCCATGGACCTTTTCATGTTCATCGAACTCATTCTCAGTTTCCGCCCTACCATTTAAATTCCTCCATCCATCGATGTTTGTCCCTATAATCCAGGTCGTACAGATAAGTTATTATTGTCCCGTCAGTAAGGGGTGGATCTTTTTTCTTTCTTCTGCTAAAGTCCGGCTATTTACAATGAAAACCACTGTTATAATGAAAAGTAGTTACAAAGTAAGTGAAATAAATGTATACACATCAGTGGCTTGGTCTCCGGCCCTGCTTCACGACACAGGGCAAATCCTATATCTGAATGAGTTAAATGACTTCCTTGATGGAATAAATTAAACTGCAAATTACCCTCAAGGAGAATATCTGAATAAATGACTGAAAGTTGGAATAGGTAGCTGTACCTACAACCATTTACAGGAGATGTGTAGGCAGAGCAGAATCAACATACATATGGACGTTTTACAATACGACACATTATGTCATCATGATATTTTCGTTGAAAACATCCTTTAGAGATTTCGTCTCCTTACTCCTTCTCCTGTGCAAGATAAGGAATATTTTATGTACGGCTTTCTATTGTCTGATGCGGAAGGAAAGGGCGTGATTTTCGAATTTTCCCCAATTATTTCAATTTTATGGAACAAATAAATCAAACAAACATTTTCCATAAACAATTCAAATAGAGTATGGAAGCTTGATAGACTGACCTACGAGTACTTTAAAATAACATATAGCCAGGAATGTAGCCAAGGGTCAGCTAAGGCCAACTGGAGACTTAATTTTAACATTTTAGGAGAGTAAATACAACTCTGTCTATTCGGGGATTTGATGAACATGGCATTTACAGAAATTGACAAATGGTGTGGTGATGGCCATTTTTAGGGTTAGTTGATATCACACGCACTTGGAAGTACTAAGGTTGTCTAAGCTGCTGCACCATTCGACTGTAGTGGAATGGACCGGTTAGTTCATGGCAATATATAAAGATTTCGAGAGATATTCGAATCAGACCACCATTGTCGGGTCTCTTTTCGTCTCTCTACCACTGTAAATCTTACTCAGACAGACTCTCTGGATTTCTCCACAGTTCTTCTCTGGGCTCGATTCCTAGTGTTAACGCTAGCATCTGTTTATGGGAGATCTGTTTTATCGACTGGGTCTCGACCCAATGATGTCCCAAGATCCTCGTTCTTCTGCTAGCGAACGCCGAACATTGGCACAGTATATGCGCCGCTGTCTCAGATTCCTCCATATACCACACATTGTGTTTGTGATGTTGTGAGACGCTAGGCACTACAGTTTTTAAAAAGGCCCTTAACCACAACATTTACATATAGAGACGACTTATATAGAGCCGTGTCCAGTTTTGGCTTCCTTGCGAAACTCATAAGGTTTGACAAAATGACGACAGAGAACGCCCTGTTCTTGAAACAATTTAATCATTAAAAGTGACCTAGCACTGTAAGATTTAGCGCCTTTGTCTTTTGACTTCTTCAACATTCTGCCTGAGAAGTGGGGCGAAAATCGAAGACCAACACCATGGGCGTTGTTTACAGAGATCTTTGTACTTCCCTGCACAAGCTGATGGCAATGACACCACTGGCAGAAATTTGCGCGCTTAGAACGGCGCGTTTGCTAATATTGGGATTGAAGCGGCAAAAATTCATCATGACCAAAACCATGCACTTATTTTACTGGAAGGACTCTTAGAATTGCTGGATCAGACAAAACGTCCTATAAAACAGCTATTACTATGAAATTGTTACGGACTTTGTCTACCTCGTCTGCAGTAATCACAGCAGCAATCAAATAAAGAGCTAAATTTGCCAAACGCTGTTTACTTACCATAGAAAGGATAGTGAGTGGGAAGAACTTATTAAAATATACTATAAGGACTCTTCATTTTACCCTTAACCTCTCAGTTTTTGTCCCGCTTGCCTTGAAGAGTTGTACAGGGACATTAAGCTGGTTAAAAAAATTCATTTAAGATGGCTAAACCCTAGAAAGTGAATAGACACTGACACCCCACGAAATATTTATTTAAAGCAGACATGGTAGCAAAAATCTTCTGGTGTATCCTTTAAATCGCCAACATTTATTAAATTAGCACCCCTTCTAACGCAATTTGTCTGGTTTGCAAAAACTCTAACTGTGTAAACTTTACAAAGTTTATTTTTACAGTCCAAGTTCAATAAAACCAAAATAAAAAAAATTAATTATTTAAAATCCTATTAACTCCCTCCTAATAGGCTTAGATTATGCCTGAACCATAAACTAATCCCCATATACACAAACGTCCATATGCACGTCCATCCTGAATTCAATTAAAGTCCTGACACGGGCACGTGCTGCAAACCAATTTAATTTATGACAACCGCTGTGAATTTATGGAAAGGCAACTCGAATGCATACCTGATTGCTGTGAATCCTTTGTTTAACCATTAGCCTTCCGGTCAGACAATGGACTGAAAAATCTGTTAAAAAAGGTGAACTCACTTATTTTCAGGTTGAAAAGGGCTGCCCTGCGGAATGGAGAGCAATGTTTAATTCTAAATTTCGCAATTTCGTTTGTGTATTGGTAATTTTGCAGCCAGAGCTACGTGCGTTTCCAAGAAACGAGAGGGAGAAAATGTGGAAAGCAGAATTTTTGTTGAAGGTTTTCCCTGTTAAACAAGTCTGTTTGAGGGTAAGTAAATCATTTCCTACGACAGATGCGATTAGGATATTTCTCTTCTGACAGTACATAGATCATTCTATTGGCTTATAATTGATGAGGGTTTTGAATGTCGCCCACCCCCACAAATTGAGCGACGAATTCTCATTTGCAACTCTTGGTTTGTATTCGATGGCACATGAAATAATTATTAAGCTGTCGACCGATTTTTTTCATTGGTTAGCTCGGTGATTGATGTCGAATTGGGTAACAGGTTGTACTTTGTAAGTAGAACTGAAGGTCGATGGTGAAGGAATGTGATAGGGTTCAATGTAAATCTCTTCGAAAGTTGTAAAGGTATCGTTAATGATTTGGTAAAGTGTTGGCGAATGTTATCATTCACATAGGCGGATTGAACTTGGAAGAGGACACAATGTGCTTGATCGTTGTCGGTGGTGAGCAGTGTTCTTTATACCCACAGGCTTACTGTATCACCTAAACGATATTATTTACATATTGAAATGATCAAAGTAGAAGCAGTGGCTTTTCGCAGGTGTTAATTGGTTTTCCATTTGATGGAACAACTAAAATTCCCAAAGTTGACTTGCTTCGGTGGCTCTGGGATGCTGCAGTGACATGCGTGCTAGCATGTTCTTTTACAAAAGACTAATGGAAGGGACCTACAAGTTAATGCTGAATTGGGAACCCCTTTCATGACAATTGTTATCTGTGATGTTTGTCAGACGGTCGCGAGAGGTGAACTAGTGAAAAACTACCTTAACATGTGATTTGCATTTTTTCGGGGATAGATTCTGCGACCCCTCGTCACCCACTGCGCCCACACAGTTTCAAGTATATAGACTCTCCGTACTATTGATGAATGTTTGAGACCGATCCAAAAAACACCAAATCTACCCCGTTTTTCCATGATCACAATATGACACGCTTGATCGTTTAGGAGGATCGTTGAGAATGATTATTTGAGATGATCTGTCCTGCGATTCACTCTTAAATTCTAGCTATAACCGAAACACTGAGTAAACGGATAAACGCACTCTACGATTTGTAGAACCGATCTTTTGCAAGATCAGTCAAAAATATTTGACCTGTAGCTCACATAGACTTGGGTAAAGTTACTTTTTGAACGACATTTTTGACAACCAAAAATTAATTTTTGTTGCTTGACTAGGCTTTTGCCCATCTCCAGAGTCTTTTGATACTTTAACATGGTATTATGTAGTTTGGCACCCGAAAATCATGTGATCATAGGATGCTATTTTGTGTGAACAATTTTGCAACAAATGTGGGTTTCTTACGTCGCGGAATGCGGTGAAAGTCGCAGTCATACTAATAAAACGTTGCCTAGGAGCGCTGAAGCTTGTAGTGCCCAAATAATCCACAAAACCAAGTACCATACAAATCAGCTAAGCCTTATAAAGCCTAGTTCCCTCCTATAAATTCGTTTCCTTGCACTTTTCAACAACACGCGCACACTCCTCACATGCAATGTTAACCTACATTGGGGATATACAAAATGTGCAAACATTCCATTAGACTGCCGCTATTATGCAATCATTTCAAGCTGGCATTCCTTCCTCTCTCGCACCATACTTCTCGAGCAGATCCAATAAGGAAATAAGTTGTGATCGACTTATATCAATGTGGTAGTGTCGCCACAGAAGGTACCCCACTGAGCCATTACGACTTTGCTTCATTCCATCCACCTATCCATCCGTCCGCTCGACGTATCGGTCCAACGCTTAGAATAATTGCGCACTTGCACGGAGTGCTCACAAATTTCCTTTTAAGGTTTACTACCCTACACACTCATGCCAGTTATACCATTTAAATTCATTAAAACAGTTTTTTTTTTCCTACAATATCAGCTGGCATTCCATTTGCATGCAAATTATTAGCCAGCAGTCTGCATATCTATATATATGGTCACACATATTGGCGCGCACACTTGTCCGAGTATGGAATTCCAGCAGTTCTTTGCGTTTTCTGGTCGCCACCGAATGCAGCTATGGACCATTAGCGATGGTCATCGTCTTAGTTACAATGAAATAGGCGGAGGATGGGAAAGAAGAATGGGAAACAACTGTAGTTTAGTATCTTATTGTTATTTGACTGGTCGAATGAGATACTTGTTACGAGTCTAAATGAATGTATCTGAAATCTTATACGAGCGGGCAACAGTAAGCTGTTGCTTACCGTAAATATAATTTTCTGTACCAACACAAGATGGGCTTACCGTTTACCGTATAACGATGGGAGTTAAGTTCGTAAGTCTGACATTGTAGTGGATTCTTAATTTATTCGTGAAGTGGCTGTTTCTCTTAGATGCAATTGCAGTTGCAGTAATTGAATGGAGTTATGTTAAGTAGCGTTAAATTGGGAGCTATATGTATGGGTGTGCGCTCAAGCCGGCAGAAGTTTTCCCATTAAAAACTGTTGAAACTTTTCCAATTTGGGGTTTGGTGGAAAATTATTTACAATTTAACAGAATCAGTATGTTACGAGAGTCCCTTTGACAAGTACATCCAATCAATATCAATTGTGGTTCCAGGTATACTTTTTTACTTTTTTATTGTGGTCATTTTACCTAAATCTTAAGAAAGCCAAAATGATGATCAGCGCTGACATCGAACTGTCCCCAAGCGTTGCATTTGATGGTGTCTATAAAGCACAGAACGTGCATGTCTATTTCTAATCATTCTAATCCCGAATTGATCACTAGAAGATTCACGGAACCAAGGATTATGTTCCCATAACACCCACTGCAGTGGTTCAGCAAAAACAGGTTAATTTTGAGCCGATCCCAAAATGATGCCTCATGCATAGATCCGGTGTCATTGCACCAGATGTCATACTGAACAAGAGTTTTAGGATAATTCAGGTGCAGAGATAGTTAAAACCCGGCACAAGCTGTACGGGCCCTCCTTCGCGCTAAGGCAACAAATTCGGTATAGAGGGAATCGATCGATAGACCATTCCCGCTGAAAGACAGAGCAGTAACATCATCAGCAACCAGTAAACTCGATCGCCTTTAAGGCGAACTCATCATCAAAACTGACACCATCGAAAGGACAGGTGTCAGCTACCTGCGTTCTATTTATTAGTACTATCCTGATTCAAACCAAGGTATTCCGCCGCCTATGCTACCTTTTGTCTGGAAGTGTTTTTGTTTGTTTTTTGATTGATTTGAAAATTTTAGTTCAACCAGACTTGATTTCTGTTCTTTTGGTATAGTCCTCAACAAACTATTATTCGTTGCCATGAAACGAATCGACTTTATAGCTTATATGCCTTATATGTTGTTGGTAGGGGAACTGTCACCATCAACCAGTAAATATTACGCTTCAGCATAGCTTGGTTTACGTCATCGGTGCAAGGAGCTTTGAAAACAAGCATGCAGCAGCATATTTGATGCATCAATAGCCTTTATCGGAGTAGTTAGCTGATATTTTTGAACCAGTTCAAGCCCTTTACAGGATTACAGTAAGTCAGTAAGTTTCTATTCCAATCAATTCTATGTTTTCAGGACCTCGACTAACCTCATAGTAGTGCTGAAGGCTCCGTTACTTAGACCAATATGAAATAATTTTCTATAAGCATCCTTAGGTAATTTTGTCTTCGAGACCACAGTCTATGGCCGGGCAACAGTCCAAGTCAGCCTTCTCTGTCTTTTGTCTCGTTTAGCGCTCTGGTCTGCTGGTCATCAATTAAACGAGTCCAGGTTGTGTTTCCTTTGTTTGTTTTCTTCCAAAAGGTTCTAGCGACTCATTACATCAGAAATTCGATACAACTGAAGTCAAAAAATCCGGCACGACTTTCCAGTTGTCAATCAGTCTAAAATTACTGTCTATAAATTTGTTAGAAAACAATAAAGTTTCACACTTAGTAAGCGAAGTTAACAAACAAATTGAATTTTGGCTTTTGCAGTTGCTTTCTCAGTTTTTTCCCCCTACTGAGAAATCGATCGTTCACTCGGAATGACGAGCGGCTTTTGCCTTTTAGGTATACGCTTTTATCTCGCCTGGAGAAAGACAAAACTAGCTTTGTTTATTTTCTTTTTCTTTTGTATTGCAAAAATTAATTAAGTTTACATTTCACAAACATTTCCATCAATATCTTATTCAATTGTAAACGAGAGACATTTACAATTGAATGCTTCCATTCACAATCAGTACAGACAGACAACAACAGCACATTTTCATGAAAAAAAAATATAAAAACATTGATCAAATTGAATTGGGAGAGCTTCCTGTCGCCACGCGCAGCACAAATGTCCTTAATGTCTCTTGCAATTCCATTGGAATAACTTCTATTTGAAATCATCTCTCCAGTTTTCGCTGGCGTTGCTGTCTGTCGTTGTTTGTTATTGTTGTCATGCGTTCCGTCTGTCACTATCAAGTGAATGGCAATCGTCTGCCATTTTTTTTATGTGAAGGCGAAAAAATCGATTATGGCGCTTTAAAAATAAGGGATGCTCTTCTGGGACTATTCACAAATATGTGGACTCGTAAATCAAATTAAGATGACGAACATCGGCATATCGCGAAAGCCATATACACATTAAGCTCAACGACTAAGCCGAGGCCAAGATACATTTCAGTGATTGTCCTGGTTCACTATGTCATCCGGACACGTTTATCCCATTTTTGCACGTTGTCATCCTTTCCGTTCCCAAGTCCTCTGCAGTCAACGACACACGCTTTATGCAGTGGAATGGTGCGGCATGGCATTGCTATAGCGCAGCCTAGTTCCTTATATATAGGTATATATGCAGGAATGGTACCTGTCATGTCCTTGTGTAATGCGTGCTAGAGTTTTTTTTTTCCCCACTCTGTTGCCACCCTCGGTAAATTAAAAAGTATGTATTAGATAGGCCTAGGAATGCACTCACCTTTGTTATGGTAATGTGCGCTACACCACCCGAGTGATGGCGGCGCTTGAATAAACTAGATCTGTGGCAGACTTTGTTTGCTCATGTGATATTTGCTCGGCTTCCTGTGCACATTTCTAAAAAGTGCAATGAACCAGTTTGCTGGTTGGATGACTTAGAGGAGATAAACTGGAACGAATGGAGGCGAATGAGTGATTATCCTGGTAAACGAGAGATGTCCCGCGGAATAAGTGTAGGGAATGTTGGCATATATGCTAATCTCTGAATGGAGATCGGGGAAAAATGTTGTTTGTTTATGCTAAATGTGTCGATGGGTTATGTTTGAATGGCAGATGGGTTTAGAGAGTATATGTAAATATTTGTGTGACAGAAATATAGGGTGTGATATTTCCATCACACTAGATTTTGTTTGTAGAAGCAACATGGATGAGATTAAATCGAATATGGCTGATAATCAGTTCAGTGATTCCGTCTGTCTTTGAAAGTACGGTTGTGGTAATTGAATAGTATTTAATATGAAATAACGCTTGTAAATGATCTGGTGGAATAGCCAATAAAGGAGCATTTGGCGTTGCATTCCCCCAAAAAATTTCTTTTAAAATTAAAAATAAGAATTTGAAAAAAAAAAATAGTGGGACCGTTAATTTGATTCTTTCAACTATGTCGGTTGACCTTGGCAACCAAAGACTTTAAGACGCCATAATAATTTGATTCAAATACGACAACATTTTAGCCGTAACAAAAACAGTTTATGCGTATGAGGTGTTGAGATCTGGCAAAAACAAACATTGTAGTGAACAAATTCATATTGAGACAGGAGAAGCATCCGACAGTCACATGTGCATTGCTAAAAAATTGCAGATCTTGAAAGGAAGAGTGCAAACAAATTCTGGACTGGAGACTGCCTATCTGACTCAAAAGTGATGGAACCTTCCAGTGATTTGGAATCACTTATATCGAAATTAAGTACTCGTACTCTCTAATCTTTCACCGACATTCTCAAAAATGGTCCGAAATTTGATGCATAAGTTATCTGAGAGTCAAGTTTTAAGAGAACATGAAAGCTTAACGACATCTGAGCCTTTCGTTCACAGACTTTACTTTCAATTAAAACCGCTTAGACCAGCTGGAAAGAGGTAAGCGTAGTTTAAACAAATATAGCACAGGTACCTATCTAAAATCACAGAAATCATGAATATAAAACAAACCGTTTCAAAATAATTTTCGTGGATCGCAAACTTTTTTCTCAATTTTCGTTTTTCTAAGACTCCCGGTTGAGCCCCTAAAACTTGAAACCAGAAAATACTTTTTCCACTTTTAGGATTTAATTATTGCCTACACTTTGCAACATACTTAACCAGAAAATCGTCCTTCATTAAAATGAGGACGGTAATGTGTGGCTAAATAATGAGTTGATGTCGAATGAAGTTTGCATTCTTTCCGCTTGAACGAGGCGCTCTGACACAGACAATAGCTTAAGAATGAACGTCTTTTGTTGCAAAAAAAAAAAAGCAAATATGTATTAAATCAGTGATATATTAAAAAGCAAAAAAGGCAAGTCGAACCACCTATTTGTCAAATCTTACTCTATACACACAATACTATTGCCTTAAATGTGCACTTAAATCCTTCAGTTAGATCGATGCACTCCAGCATTCAAAAACAGCTTCTTGACATTCCCCCCATCCGCAAAATATCTGACTTTACAGATGAGATATGAAAACTGCATTTATGCATAGGCGCATATGAAATTTTCTTCTATCCTTTTTGTCCCAACTCTGGCAACACAACGTGCAGTACCGAGGAAAGGATTCTGTCTCACACTTTAGAACCAATTCACGAGCTCCTTCTCCAACTCTCTGTCTGAATGTGCACATCTAATCCTTAAAAACGATTTCTCACAACTTGCTTCCTTCATTTTGTTAAAAGGATTTTCTTGTTCGTCTGTCAGCCCATCATAGCCGCCGATGTCCCTATCATTCTAAGCAACAACAAGAACACGAGTATCCTGGTAGTCATTTTCGTTTTGTGTCGGCTCGGTTTTGGAAATTATTTTCGTTTGGTTACGTGTGGGTGTGGTTATAATACAGTTTGTTGAACTAATATGAATCCGAACAAAAAAAAAATACAGAAAGAGGTCGCATTAAGAACAAAAAGGAAATCCTGTGTAAATATTTCGAGACGATAAATCCACTTCGCAAATTTCGATTGAGGAAAACAAACGTTTTTTTTCTTGTGTTTGCAGTCTAGTTTTGATTAATGATCAGAAATGGCAGGCGTAATGATGAAGTGGATACTGAAGAACAGGGACAGGTTGGCGAACCAATTTAGATCCATGACATGTCGGTGATTATGATGATTTTTGGCAGAACATGCTTAGCGTTAAAAATGGGTTAAAGTTTCTTTTTTGAGAGGTGATTGATGGGAAACTGATGTTTAGTATAGAATTTCCGGGAAGAAGATGGACACATGAAAAAGGTCTTTGGTACTTGCTGAAAATGAGGTCTGTTGTCTAATAAGCCCCACTGATTTACAAGATATGCTGTCTCACACAAGCTAGATATGTTTGCAGTACAGTCCCGATTAGATGGAACTGCCAGAGTCTAACCTAAGCCTGCAGACTATAAAAAGTGAAACACTTTTGTTTCTGTTCCGATTGATCCCCAAAAAGTTGCCACAAAGATATTTTTTACATCAAGATTGCTAAAATTAGTTCACGCTTGTTTCGGATATACTGAGCGAGCGGTCCCAACTTTAACCCCGAAAAAAAAACAGAAAAACATATCTTATCTTTTGACAAACACGGATACGACATCAAGTTGTAGGTCCCTTCCATTGGTCCCAAAAATACATAGAACCTTTCGATAACAGCACCTTGACCTGTTGCGCCGACTAACGATTTAGTTTATCCGTTTTTATGCGGTTTACTCTTCGGATTGTTTAACGTTCTTCAAACTGTTAACAAGACCTAAATTAAGACATTCATGGACTAAAAAAAACATATGAAGCCTGAAGCGAATTCTTTTATTCAAATTATATTCTGAAGCACATAATTTTAATGAAAAAAAATCGCTTTAGGCTTGAGATAGTTTAAGTAAACACAGTCAGTACAGTAGAACATCTAACTAGTGAGATAGATCAATTTTAAATTGTGCATGTAGTCAAGGCACAGATCTTCTGCATGCTACCTATTGAGTTATACCCTACTGCTATATCCAGCAACTGCTCTGTTTCGTTATTTTTCTCTGATTATTTTTTTCATTATTATTACAATATTATTAAGAGTTGCCACGTCATATAGGTAATTTGTTTCTCTGAATTCTAGATAATACCCTTCTCATTACTCAATTTACAAGATGAGAGTGCTGGTAAAAGTTTTTTTCTTTTTTGAATACAATTCAAACATGCCACATGCAGAAATAATCTGTGTTTTCAATTTCCATTCGATTTTTATATTATCTATTAGCAATCTTCCTATTTCATAACGCAATCCTTACTCAGTCACATCCATCAAATCAAACCGTTCCTATAGTTACAACAAACCTAATTAAAAACATCATCATCATTTATGCAGATAAGTTTTCCAGGTGCCTTCTTCAAGCCACGAACAGTTATTGTGCAAAGACATTGGATGATGTGCTGCCAAATCTATTGCACTCCAAAGTAACAATTCCAAAATCGCCAAACAGACACCATCAGTCACACGGTTACTTGCAGAATTGTCCGCTTCATCACCCCCACTCACACTCATTTGTGGACGACTCCGCCTTGACTTTCGGTTGACATCAGCAATGCATCACTCTAGTAAACCGACCACAAAATCTCCCACAGCTGAAATTACTCCAGCGTGTTTCTCGCATAAAATGCAGAAAGGTGAGCAAAAATAAAAGCATTTACACATACAGATATCGGGTATCCCACCACAAAATCTGTCATCGATGGGGAGATTATTTCTACGTGTCCCACATAAGTAGCATAAAAGTGAAAAAAAAAGTAGCTATCTATGTCCCGATGTGAAATGAAAACCTATCGATTTAAGCCAGTATGATGGCGGTGTGATGTCAACCGAACTCTCTGTGCTTCTGTGCCGATGGGGGCGTCTCATCAACGTCAACCGATTTGGTCGTAGTACCCATAAGTGGGTCAATCGCTTCTTTTAAGGAAATCCGCTTCTGGTTTCTACTACTTCTCATAATCTCAATCTTGTGCATTCAGACAGCGGTAATCTATACACATCCCGTCTCTCGATTGAATGTTATTTGTACAACAAGTTCGTGTATAGATCACGTTCAAGGCTACAACAATCACAATGCACAGAGCCGTAGGCAAACAAACGTCTTCATTACAAGAGTGACGTCGAACAACAATGAAATTAGATATGAGAATGCTTATCACCGCGAGAAATTTGTTATGATGATGCGAATCGGATGTTGCACGTTATTGTTTCCTATTGCATTAAGGTCACACACAGATCTTAAATGAGCGAAGACCGGGTAAGACGAAGGAGAACATGACAAATTTAATTTGTTCCCATCCCACCGCATAGTCGTTGCCTCGCGCAGTTAGTGCAACAATTTTTCTCAGTTCAAGTCAATTGTATGACAATGCCAAGATAATTTAACTGTGTGTGTACTAAGATGTTGTCTTGAAGAATCTATTGTTGAGCTATTGTCGTCAGTCGGATGGAGTTTTTCATTTGCTGTGTTTGGTGGGGTGTTTGCGTTATGCGGAGAACAGTGGATAGAAAGTCGTGACGACCTGATGCGTATAACAAATGTTGTATATTTTTTTGCTAACGGCGTTGGCATAGAACCCGGTGCAGCTATTGTGTTAACAATTGCGCTAAATGTCAACTTTAAAGCAGGTTTGCAAATTTACCAAACTTAACTTGATGCAGAAGTTAGAACGAAACAAAACGACTACTAACGTTTAGGGAATGCATATCGGCGTGTTGAGAAATGGCATTTGAACAACAAAATGTTGGTATTTAGTATATTAATAGTTCTGATGTTGTTGAATGTAATTTCAGCTACAAGTACTCAGTACATTTTTACGCTACTGACTTCATCTATTGGATGGACGTTTTTTTCGCAATTTGTTTAATGAGTATTCAAACCCGAATTTGTGACAGCTGTAAGTCAATACTAAGTATTTGAGTTATTTTTTTATTATACTCCACAATTAATATTCAAATGAAAAATCGGTCAGAGATGTTGGGAATATATATCCCCTTAGTACAACTCATCCATGGCCAGGTCTTATCTATGAACTTATCATATAAATTTGAGACGTCATCCTGTCATCGTCGACGTCAGTAAGCACAAATCCATTTATTCGTTAATTTTCAAAAGTCACAACTGTTCACTAAAAACATTCTTGATTTGACTTTGCGAATGGTCAGACGTCTTGCGTGGTACGGTCATCGCGAATCTTATACACCCAATTAATCCATGGTCACCGTTTCACAGGCCAATCAGCTTATACTCGATTTCTTGAACAATCTGAATTATGAAAACAGGCTCCACTCTTTTCGCCAAGTGGAAACGCACAAAAGGCCAAGACGATCTGGTAGTCGGGCAAAACTCTAGCGACGCGCTGAACTCAAATTTGGATGCTAATTTTTTTAAGTTTTGAATCGTTTGTTGAATAGTCTAATGCTTCCTTGTAAAAAAGTGATAATGAGAGAAGCAAATGAGAGCAAAATATTCTCAAATATGACTGCAGTCATGTCAAAATTCCATTCTAATAAGTGTAACTTTTAAAAAATAGGTAATAATAGGCCCTGACACTTTCATGCATGCATGCAAAACCCTCAATTTACAACTTTCCTATTTGTTTAATCACGACATTGAAATATGATAACAATTATTATTTACCTTTCTTTCGGTGTCATCGGGAAAGCTGTACTGTTTTTTGTTTTTCTTTAAAATAAGCTCACACGTATCAACTTGATAAAGCTATCTACCTAAAGGCATTTCTATACTGAAGACGTTGGAGCTCCAACCTTGTTAGGTTCATGAAAATTTTCATATTCCATTCCGATTTCCATCTCCAGGGAGGTGATTGATAAAATGGGATGGCGCGTGCCAAATAAAATGAGTTTTACGCGAAATTTAAATACAAATAACTTTTAGTGCTGCCTCTATAATGTCATTGTAATTATTCACTCGTATCTCTAACAGAAACATAGATTATAGATAGATATAGAACCTCAAAATCTGTAAACAAATCTATTAATTTCTTCGCCGTCGAAGAATAAGGAATTCCCGACTTAATTCAAAACAAAAACGAAGTATCAATCTTCCACAGGTTATCAATTTATATTCACTCAGCGTAGGCAAATGTATCTACGTATTCAAAGAATCTATTTTAAAACTGCGCCTTATTAAAATATGTATCTGCAGCGGAACTAAAACGACACACACAACTATCCCTCGCATCCGAATCTTCTCAACAGGTTTCCTTCTACGCAAGAAGCGCGTGCGGTTTTTATTTTTATATTTCTTCAATCATTTTTTTTTGTTTCTTAGTTTTTGTTTCTGCAATTTCGTTTTAGTTTTATATTTATTTACATTCTTCATCCGTGCGTTATTTGGCATACGGATGGGAGCTTTGTATGTGCAACGTACAAGGCATAATATGAAGGTAACTCACTTAAAGCTAGAATTTAAAATTAAACTGAGTTCTAAACCTTTTATTGCTGAGGGAGAAATAGCATATATTTGGAAATGGAAAAACAAAAAGGAATGAATAAATGTGAGGAACAATTCACTCAATGTTGCCGTTCTAGCGATTATGTCGCTTGATCTGGTGGATTTTTAAGACTCCCGACGATTTATAAAAAATTGTTGTCGCTAAAATAAAATCTAGCGATTTTTTACTACCAAACCCTGGTACTAAATACAAACCATGTCCAAAAAAGTGGCGGCTCCGTAGACGTGTTTGAGAATCCACTAGAATTTGTATGTCTTTGAATTGGAAGTTTATTTGTAATTTTTAACTTTCTTTTTTTTTCAAAAGGTTTTTTTCTTTACTTGAATTTGTTATTTTGGTATTTTGTTGGATGTAATGTTGTTTTATTTATTGTATTCAATAATAATTTACATTTAAATATTATTTATGTATTTTTTTAACTTATACTTTCAGCTTGATATTTAGCGAATTTTAGCGGATTTTTGCTATACAAAAACTAACATTTCTAGCGGACTTTTTTTTCACTTAGCGGCAACACTGTATTCACTTGACGATAGGTTCCACAAACCACAAGCCAATACAAATACAAATACAAAAAATATGTACATATACTTGGGCAAACTCAGCGAAATGTAGGTAGTTTTGAGGGAGTCCATACCAACACCACATCACAATTCAAAATCACTTCACATTCACATGCAGTTTGCTTTGCTCTTGCTTTTCGCTCTCTGAGTATTTTCAACTCCATAAGAAACTGATTAACATTCTCCCGCTCGTAGTCATAGAAGAAGTAGACCGAAGATGACACACATACGCGATATAGAGACAAACACAGTACGACATTGACAGATAAGGTAGATGAACTTAAAATTCAATTTGTAAATTCAAGAATAAAAAAGGGAGAAGATAACGTTTGACCAGATGTACAGTACCTAATCACCACTCTTTGAATAAATCATAAGCTTATATTTGCATTTTTGTGCTTAAGATAAAAAATTAAATGTTGCCCAGTTGTCTATGTAATAAAATGATTAATTTTAGTTAAGTTTGCACTTTACACTTCTACAAAAAAAATCACAAGCTTTTTAGTGTTGTAATGATTTAAAAATATTCTTTGAAATCTCAAATGAATTGCAAGTGGAAAAAAATGTAATAGCATTTAATTGAAAACTACATTATGTAAAAGTAACGTATAGGAATAGACAATGTAATGTATATTTCTTCCGATATTGTTTAAACATTTTATATAAGTATAAATAATAGCTCAGTACGTACTAGGGGTGCATTACGACGTCGGAAAGAATTCAGACGGTTTTGCACCTAATAAATAAAAAATAAATAAACTAAAGTTTGTAAGAGGCTAAACTTATGAAACTAGCAATGAAACGGTGTTCCCATTCATCGTATATCGCAAGGATCCGAAAACTTAAATCAGCAATTTAAAGCAAAGAGTACAACGGCCCCCAAAAACGTCCTCTTTCTAATCATTTAACCTGGCAACACTGTTTCTCCGCATCTCCCATTTAGTCAATCTCGTTACGGGCATAGCCAGTGAAAATGTATATCTGTATGAATTGTGGGAAAACATTACCCATAATCAAGATGAGATCAGTTTTTTTTTTGTTGTTTAAACATTCGTCTGGGATTTCTTACTTTGTTTTCTTTGCGCCCTTTGGGTTTTGTTTTGTTACTTCTCTTGGATTTGTAGGTGTGTGCCGTCGCGGAAAACTGGTTTTTCAAAAGAAAAACATAGCTCGAGTATCTTGTATCGGTAAAATGCAAACGAAAAAAAATGTCTTGCTTTGGCAAAACCCGTTTTTGCGCGCAAATACCTACTTTTTGTACATTTATGCCATTAAAACGAAAAAGATATTTGAACTTTTGGTATCTATTGAACAAGTTTGGCTGCTGCCTGCTGCCCATGCTTTTGGTGATGTATAGTCAATTCGGAAGCGGCAGGCTACCGCCAAACGGAATGTATTCGTAGTAGAAGGTATGACATTTGTTTTTGTGTGGAACTTGTTACTCGAATTCGGAATTTGAACCTGATGGCGATGGCAAGTAAACATCGTCGATTGGAATTTATTTGTTTTGATGCAAATCGGAATATCAATGAGGGGGTGGGGGTGTGACACAGGCTGGTTTCGACGGTTTTGTTTATGTTTACGAAGGAGTAGTGCTTTAGTGCTTGGTAAGTTGTTTGCAAAAATATTAACAACAAAAATGCACACACAATTTAAGCTAAGTAGGTAGTTTCACAGAAAACTCCATTGAATTTTGCGCGGTTGGAGATTATTTGTTTGTTTTGTTTTTTTTTCTGAGTAGGTAAGTTGCCGGCCTGGTTTTTGTGAGTTATCTTATCAGCGGTTTCGAGGGATTGTGCGAGTTGGTATTAGTCGCTGTTAATTATCATAGCAACATATCTAAATGCTTGTCAAAGGCTAAGCGATAACAAATTTATAATGTTATCCTTTCCGTGCCAACCACTGGGCATAAATATTTGTAGGGAATTATCTGCTGGAAATGTAAGGTCTATGTCGTAATATAATAATACAATCCATTCAAATGACGTTTTTATCTTAAGCACACACACCAAATCTCAAGATATACAATAAATATACCAGTTTATCGCCAATGCTTGGATACTTTGCCGATTCGATTCACGGACCTAGATCTTAAAGTTGTTTTTTTTACAATTACAAAAGCCTGACAACATCCGAATGTAATAATCGGCAAAATATCGGAGGGTACCATTCGTCCCGAAAATAAAACCTTCCACAACCGAATGAGCTCATTTAGTTGATTTTAGTACGATAAATAAGTTTGTTTGACAGACAGAGATACTTCTTCCAATAATAATCCAAGTATACAAATATTCCAATTGATCAACTAAAACGACGACAAAATGATCGCTGTCATCTCAACTATTTCATTTGATTCAAACGACAACTAAAAGCACTTGCTCATAATCAACCCCCTACCATACACTGTTGCCACATTTACACATAAGCTTTGTTGTCTCGTATATTAATCAATGCCGTGATTAATATTGAACCAACTCGCCTTCACCTCGCTGTCAAACTCAATAACCATCATACACAGATGTGCCTGTACACATCTAAAAGCAACGATCATCGCTGGAATGGAATGTAATTTCGCATTCGTCGCAGTCATTGCCATGCCATTGTTGCTGCTAGCACTTGCTCATGTTCATCCACATATTTGCATGCACTTTGGACAATAAAATGAAAAACTGTAACCCATTCATTCATAGATCATCATCAGCAAGAGCAACAGCAGCATCACCAGCATCATCAGCATCATGGCCTGATGATGCCCATCATCACATGCTACAATGGCGCAGTTGGAATGTGCTCTCCTCTATACAAACTGTCTCCGCCAGGCAGTATCGTGCCAGCCAGCGGCACGAATGAGAATTGGTTCAACAGTGAGATTGTGTGTGTATGTGTGCTGCAGTTTTGTTTGTGCTATGGAAATTAATTGCGCCAATTATTTAGTGGAAACTTGTTTCCCCTGCTCTCACTCTTTGTTGCGTTAATATGCGATGCTGATGATGTTGCAAGCCAGGTCCCAGCCACTCACAAAATAAAGTACCAAAGCAGCGATTCCAGCGAGGTTTAGGTCAAATGGTAGGGTCACAGAGACGACAGAACAGTGACACGGTCTGCCATGTTTTTTTATGTAATTTTTGAGTGAATTTCAGCTCAGAAATTTTAACATTAGTCAATGCGCCATCTACCCCCGCAGAGAATTGTAGTTGTATCCGTAGGTGGTCAAACCGCACTCGCTCACCATCCCTCTCATGTCGTGCTTTGCCAACATGTGAATGGGGATAGGTACATAATGCATCCATTTAGTGTGTTGTAATTAATTACGATAATTACAATTTAGTGTTAACATTAGACTGCCGAATGCGTTGCGGGCTTGGAATCAATTCTGGTTTGATTGTTTTATTTGAGTTTGGCTGTGGGTTATCAACCACAATAGAAACCACTGTAATTTGCTTCCTAATTTATATGGGTCTCTGTGGGTACGATTTCGGTGAGCTACTACCTATACTTTGTTGAAGGGGCGTTTTGTTGGTTGCATTCTATGGCGAAATGTTGTGCTTTGTAAAGGGGCATCCAATTTCTACATTGCCAACACATTAAGTTTGACAGCTATCAATTATTATCTTGACGTTTGAAAAACGTTGCATAATTAAAAACGCGTTATGTTAAAAGCAACGCTTTTACAAACTCGATCGCTTAGCCACATTTGAACGCGTTAAAATAGTCTAACTTCTCTATAGGAATAGAAATTTTGTTTGTTTAGTTTAGTTCAGGAGAAGGTCATGGTCAATTTAAGCAAACAATCGAAGCGTAGTGAACGAATTTATGGAAACTGGAAGCACTGCAGATGGAGTAAGCCTTGTGCATCATCTTGGTCACACGTTAAGCTAAGAGTACGATATTCAAAAAGAGAGGAATATAAATATCTTGACTTGAATCGCCACGAACTTTTAGATGAAGAGCCATTTAAAGAATAAACATTCGTGTACTTTTAGAAATACCAAACAAGGGAAATCTTTTATGGTAGTTTTCACTCTGATAGACGATATTACCCATTTTGATGTCTCTAATTATTTATTTTAAACCTTGCAGAGTCCAATTTAAGTATAACGTTTAAAATTCGTAGAGTCCATTTCATTGATTATTCAGGTTCACTCTGGAACGCAAAGTCAAACCGCCCTTTGTCAGTCTGCTAAAAATAATATCAATATCATAATTATCGGCTTTTGATCTAGTATGGTAAAGCTTCAGGCTTTCACAAATAAATCTATACAATTGCCTTCGAATAAATTATGTATTGTTTGCTCAAATATTAGTTCAAAGCAAGAAATGATGCTTGACTTTGTCTGCACTGTGTAGATTCTATTTATAAATTTTGTACGTCTTGTACGAATACTATATCAGTATCGACGAAAAGCCCTATTTCTTATGAATTTTGAGAATAATTTTGGTCTGTTTGACTTAAAGGCTGCGCGGTTTTACTTTAATATTAAATCAGTTTGTTTTGTGTTATATTGTATTCGAAGTCGGAAGAGCAATGTTGAGTTCAGTATGTCGAAAACGGTTTTAAAGTTTTGTAAAAAATTAAATATATTATCTTTTCAATTTTTAAAAAGGAAAATTCAGAAATAGGATCTACACTGGTTGTTTTGTAAAGACAGATTATTCATTCAAGATAAGGAAAATACATCGAAAATTATAGACTACAATGGCTATTTGATTTACATAAAATAAAATTAGTAAGCGCAAGAGGTCTGACTGAATGGGTACCCTGAAAAAACCCTAAGATGTTAATTTGTATTTTTCAGGCGGTCCAACCAGAGACGTCTCACTAAGTAGTCAATCACACACCACTGAGCTTATGCGCCCTGGGGGTCAATTCTCGTTCTGTGAAAAAGTGAAACGAAAATGTTTTCACCCTTTCACAGCAATTTCAATTCTCGTTCTACGAAAATGTGAAACCAAACTTCAAAATTTTTCATATGAATAATTTTTTTTCACGTTCTCATTTGCAAGTGAATGTTTTTAGTGAGAGTTTGAAAATTGAGAACCTGATATCATACAACACAGTATACGATACTAAACTCACCAATATTTTCACTTATAAAGGGTGATTTTTTAGCTGGTTGGGTTTTGGCAACACTGGTTTTGACAGCTGACGTGTGTTTAGTACCTTGTGTCACTGTCAAACAGCTTCAGTTTGGTTTGCAATTTAACCATGGATCGTCTTACAAATGAACAACGCTTGCAAATTATTGAATTTTACTATCAAAATTCGTGCTCGGTTCGAAATGTTCATCGCGCGCTGCTTCCATTTTATGATCGGCATTCTCGACCTTCTGAGCAGTCTATTCGGAAGAATATTCGGTCCGGTCAATTGGCCGCCTAGATCGTGCGATTTGACACCATTAGATTATTTTTTGTGGGGGTATGCCAAGGCTAATGTGTATAGGGACAAGCCCGCTTCGATTGACGCACTGGAAGCCTACATCCATGCATTCATTCGTGAGATACCGGCCGATATGTGTGAAAGAGTATGCCAAAATTGGACTCAGCGGATGGGCTACCTGAGACGCAGCCGCGGTCAACATTTGCATGAAATTATCTTTAAACATTAAATTGCAAGGTTCAAACTATCGATTCAAATAAATATTTCATTCATTTTTTCGAATTTTTTGTGTTTTTTTTTTAAAAAAAGTTCTAAACCTCTTAAAAAATCACCCTTTAGAACGAGAATCGCTTTTTAGTACTGAGTGAATCGAAAAAATGAAAGGAATGTGTGAGAGCGAATGTGAAAACGATTTATTCGATTCACTCTTTCACAGAACGAGAATTGACCCCCTGGTTTACACAGAATTTTCATAAATTTAATTTTAATAAATTCGTTTGAATTTGGAGCCTTGCAACACTCTTATTATTAACAGATTATCGAAAATACACCTCGAAATGCCGACGGCCTAGATTTTAGTTACTGTACTTATTTGGTTGGTATTGTTTCATGAATTGGTGTTATAATATTTTTTTTTCATTTTTAATATTCCATAAATCCGAGTATGTTTGGATGATTCTGCTATCATTCATACCTCTTTGTGCATGTATATAAGAGACATACAGTGATAACATGAATAAATCCGATTGCTAGATGTAAAACATTCCTGGGGAAAATATTATTCCCAAAGGGAAGAAAAACATTCGCTCGACGTTTCTGTTCTGTGTTTCTTTGATTGTTAAGTTCTGATTTCACCAGGTTCGTGTGTTTAAAAGAAGCTGGTTGGGATACTTCAAAAAATATGGGTGTTTATTTGTCTTCTTGACCATGAAAAGACACAGCGCAAACAGCCAAGCGAAAGCAAATATGCCAACTAAAAGGGATAGTCGCCCAGGTGACTCTTATGTATGATGGGCATGCATGAGTTGTTTCCGAGCATACGACATCGTTTTAAACCAATTTTCATGCTACGAACAACAGATATAAAAAAATTAAATGGAAAACGAGCTTTCCCTACAACTTCATGCAATCAGCTTTGTAATCATCCTAAGTGCTAACTTCGGATCAACATCAAGTGCTCACCTCACAAATAATGCACAGCTTATTGGTATCATCAACCCCTGCACCTTATATATATGCATCAGTGGCTTTGTGTTTCCCCCAACTATCAATCATTCATCTGTGTACAATTTCGACTGCCTAGTCCTGGCAACATTGGCTTCCTTTTCTGTGTGCCGGAATATTGAAAAAAAAGTGTTGACCAAAGAAAAGTTATTTCATCCCATTTGCAGTCAGTTCAACCTTTCCACTATAGCTGAGATCAAAGCCTCAAAGGTATCCTTTGGAAGTTTCCTGTGCCTTTAATTAAAATTTGCGCACACACAGACTCGCATATACGTCTACTGCGGTGGCAAGAACATGTAAAGAGGTGTTGGAGAAGGTGCTTTCCACTCAGCCCCTCTATAGACCGAGCGAGACATCGATGACGCACCACAACCGTTGGTGGTGTGAGTCATTTGCCACAGTCATACAAACTACTAGTTCACCTGGATAATGTACGCTTTATTATTCTAATTATTTGCGAAATAGCTCGTCTCCTTGGGTGATGTAGTGAGTGTCGTCGCATTTGTTTGTTCCTCGTATGCAATGCGGCTCCAGAGAGTCGTAGTTAGCGTGCATACTTAAATTACATGCATGCATGTGTACATTTAACGGAGGAAAGACTGCCGGAAGACTTTATTTGTGGTGCACTTTTCATTCATTTGCATAAAAGGATATGAGCTCGGTTATGCGCGCTGGCACTTGTCTCTGTTCTTAACCAGCACCCAAGAATGCACTTGACAGTGTCAATAGCAGAGGTTGGGGTCAAGTATACGGTTGTCGTCCATAAATCAAAGGCTTCAGCACTTCCTTGTGTGCTGTTATGAAACAAAGAAAAGCTGTGTCCTTTTAAGTTTGCAGTTAAAGGTCGAGGCAAAGAAATTTGGCACGTGCGTCAAATTCTATGAAAAATCGATACGTATCTGTCTGTACTGTGCTGTGGCTTGACTCATCAAAATGTCGCCACAAAAATTCTCAGTACGTTCACCTTGACATACTGTTCAAGTTGAGTTTCTCACATTTGTGAAAATGTAAACGTAAAAACACAAGATATGCGCGAGCCTACTAACCGAATTAACGTGATCGAATTATTCAATTTGGACTTACATCACCATACGCCACTCATTAGTAGATAGCCTCGCGCGTTCAACGCACACAGAAAAGTGTATCTGTGCCAAAGAAAATGCCGTTGCGTTTAAAAGAAATTCACGAGTCATTGAGTAACTTGATCGCGCGAAGCCAGTGTAAAGTAAGCACATAAAAAAATGGGCGCGAAAGCATATACGAAGAAGCTGGGGTTCCAAAAGAAAATGTTTTCGTTCTGATCTAGACTCTAACAAACGCGCCAGTTTTCTTCTCCGTGTTACCAGCTATGTGCAAGGCATTGTCGAACACGCAACACTCGGATATCGTCAATTAAATCCGCAAGAGAAAAAAGGGGGTTGGCTGTACAAACTCTGAATCGTTTAATGTGTTGAAATATTTATTAGGGCCAATTTTGTGGAGTTGCATTGGGTACCTTAAGCTGGGACCTGCACTTTTGCTTTCTGTTGTGATCATCTGCAAGATATTTTCACAAGTGTTTGCTTGAATCGCTTATATCGGGCCGGGAATCATTTGATTCAACAGGCGTGGTTCAAAAGTTGGGGTTCATTCCAGGTCAGTCGCCACCATAAGTTGGAAGAGTGAGGAATATGCGCTTGCCGTCGAGGCTTACCTTTCGATCGATTGTTCTGTGATCGAAATGCAGCGAATCTTTCAAAAACATGGGTCACCTTCGTTATCACTTCTTAATACTTATATACAAGCACTTGAACAGAGCGCATTGTATGTTAAAAAAAATTGTTTAATTGTTTTTTTGTGTTTAATCGGTAGTGGCCGCTCTTAACTCACGCAAACATACGCCTGCCCTTGATGAATTGGACTTAGGGGACATTTCGTTTCAATAGTACGGAGCAGCGTTGCCACTTGTACTACATATGTAGTACTATGCTACATATTTGGGGGATTTTTTAACGCTGTACTACATACTACATCGTTACCCCAAAGTACTACATTTCTTAAAATCCGTCTAACCATATTACTTTACGAACAACATTTCAAATTTTCCCCATGTGCTTTTATAACTATATAAATCGATTTAAAAACTTGGCATCACTCCAAAGTATGTGCAAATCTTCGGCTGAATGCTGTCATTTACGTAGGAATTACAGCCAATTTAAATTTGTTTGTTTATTGTGCTGCACCCACAACAACTGCAAATAACAAATATGGATCGGTTTTTAAAATTAGTTTCAGATTCGGACTGTTATTTTTTTGTGAATTAAAATTGTTTTTTTGTTATGTCATTACTATTTATTTGTTTGTTACTTAATTTAAATGTCAATTAAAAAAAAAATAACAGGTACTACATTTTGTTGGAAAATGCTACATTTTATTAGCTAACGTACTACATTTGCTAAAGACTTTAGTGGCAACGCTGGTACGGAGTAACGTCGCACGCTTCAAGGCCATCCATGGCTGTTTTGAGGGAATATTTGATTTAAATAAAACGAGCTCGAGTTATTGAAGCCTACCTGCCTCGTAATGTATCTGACTCTCCATTTCACAGAAAACTAAAATGAGCACTTATAGTGGCCAAGGGCACATCTTTGCACCCATTTCATCAAGTATCGAAAACCAGAAACATCCTCATGAATTCTATTTCATAGTCAAGTTTAGATCGGCCCAAATTTACTCGCCGACAAGAAATGTCACCATAAAGACTAAACGCGTTCCAAGGTTTCGCTCGTTGTTTGTTTTGTTTTTCCCGCAAATTCCTGGCATTCACCGCCAATTTCAATTTAAATTAATTGATCGTGCTCGGCTGTCTGGTTTTCATTCAGTTAGACCAACGGCCCCTGTTCTTAAATAAACGAATGAAATGTGTCTAAGCATTTCAGGAAGAATCCAATAAATGTATCCTGTTGTGAAATTTGTTACCTATGGAGCTTATTAAGATTTTCTTCGCAGAAATTTGTAATTTTAAAGGTTGTGGATATTTAAATTTAATCAGAAGATAGCCAACTAAATAAAGTGAATTAAATATTTTGTTGAACTACGGAAACTACAGTAGATTCTGCTTCGAAAAAAAAATAGTTTGCGCAACAGGTCTGTAGGGAACTTAGCCCTAGCTTCCCACAACCATTCGTTTTGTGTGAGTTTTTCATATTTGAGACGAATGGAAGAGAGCTACAATTTTATTCCGTTTTCCATTGGGCAAATAATAGCGTCTGGGAGAGTCCGGAATCGAAAAAATTACTTCCATTGGCACAAAAATATTCTTCTGGTGATTCGGAGAAGAGAATTTCGCTTCTCCATTTGAAGTCAGAATCCACTGGAGAAACACTCACACAAGTGTAATTCAGCAGCTGAAAGCAGCCGTATAGATTACTTTGCCTCATTTCACCAATCATTTGCGGATTCAATCAGAAGTATTTTCCTTGTTCGATTGGATTACAGAATGAGTGGATCCCCTAGTGAAACCAATGGAAAACGACATTAATTTAAGTGGTTTCAAACTCGGGAATAGTTAATTTTACTCCTCACAGTTAGATATCGTTAAGCAGAGAATACCATTTCAAACTCTGATGGAATGAAGGTGGGGACGAGTGACCTTTTTTGCGCATATGCCATTAAAATAAGCTATAAGCTATAACTGCTATCTGTCGGGTGCGCATAGTTCATGAGATCATTCTATATTTTTTTGATAAATGGTCTACAAAACCAGTAGATACGAAGTCGGTCCATATCCCAAAGATAACATAAATGACGTTTGATTCCCCCAACCACTCGTTGCTTTTCTTCAATTTAGTTTCTACAAAAAGGAATGTAATTCAGTCTTTTGCCTAGGACAACTATAAGATAATCAACTGTTGAGACGATTTATCAAAATTCGTACTCACAAATTTCCATACAACTGTCGAATTTTCCACATTTTGTTTTCTTCTTTGCATGGATGTATTAACCATATCCCTCGCATAGAAAAAGAACTCCCTATCCCAAGATGGCAATTTTCCCGTTGAACTATTTCTTAAGTACCCACGGTTCAAGAATGCGAATGCAAATCACAAGAATCACCCATCCGAGCGACATCAAAAGGTATCTCATTCCTTCATGCCGCAAGCCATTTCAATGATCACGAACGATGATTCAATTAAATATAATTTGGTGCAACGTGCATTTATCGTGAAGTGGTTTCCAAGTACATCAAGTAGGTACACAGACCAAATAACAAGAGAGTTGCAGGGAACAAGTCGTCCTCTTCTCCTTCGGTCGCATAAAAAGGTCAACATATGTACGATACGTATGTCCATATCTAGGGGAAGCCGCGCCGCACGTATTTATAGCCAGATTCATATGTATATATAAATTGACAATGGGAAACATTGATTTTTCATTTAATCCATTCAGATGCACTAAAGAATGGGAAGGAAGAGACAATGTAGATATGAAGTTCAGCTTTGAGTTGACTGCTCACATATAAATACGTGGTCCTTGAGTAGAAGTCGCCCCAATTTCTCCCGTTATATGTGTTAAAAGAAAAACACAAATGTCTGAGGAACATTTCAACCCCAAGGAGACGGAACATGATCAAAGTGAAAGCAAATATCCCTTGAGATTATTGTAACGTCAAAATATTTTCCAGAGTTTTTGTTTTATACGTTGCTGAGAAAAATTCAGAAATTCAGTGACTTTTGTACCGACTTTTAGAGACGGCCCAGTGCACATTGAATGTGTCGTCTGTTCAACATGGGTACGTCCATCTAAAAATAGAGGGTGCGCGCCCAAGTGAAAATCGGCTTTGCATGGAACAATATCAGCGAATTTCGGTAAAAAAGAAAAAAGAAATAACAATAACACAGCCCACGACGAGGTAAGGATGATTTTGGCAAAATGTCATTTAAAATTGTTGCTTGCGCGTGGCGATAACTGACGGCAGAGTAAAAAAACATTGAACACGGGTAAATGAGTGGAATGATGATGGTGACAGCAGGATGGTTTCTGTAGCCGAATTAAATGAAAAATTATTTCTTTCTTTCTTTTTTTGATAAATCAACATTTACTTGTATCGATAACTTGTGTTTATAGGCACCCAACCATTAATAAAAATATTGCTCTTTTAAAGTTTGGCTATTATGTGGAAGGAAATGGATTGTTAAATTGAGGAAATTAAATTGGAAAGTAGGAAGGTACACAGTAAAACCATGGTGGGTAACTAGTTTAAACAAAAAATTTATGTGTGATTAAAAGACTACCCAAGACTTCAACTAACGTACCGAAAAAGAATCTCCACCATCCAAACACCCAACTGCTACATTTCCATCAACACATTGGACAAAGTTATGTTTACCAACGAAACCGAAGCACAATACCTCCCCATCCAGCAACACTGAAAGTTTACCACCTAGTGATAGCTTCAGATATTATGCAGTTACATATTGGGTTCAGAGGTTACTACGGCGGACTACTCAACAGGTGGTCTTCGGTTCCACCGCCATTTGTTTGGGTGGGTGCTTTGTTTTATTTTTGATTCAAATGGAAGGGACATACTACAAAAATATGACGAATTGAAAATGGTCTTCAGTGTTTCCTAGGTGTAAGTTGTTGTTTTTTGTTTCGGGGGTTTAACTGTGCCACTTTCTCAGAAGTCCATCCACTTAGACATGGCGCGGCTCTAGTTGCGGAATTCTCATAGGACATTTAATTCTACAAGGTGGTGCAAAATTAATAACCCTATCGAAAGATGTTATAATTTTTGCAAATGGCGTCGTACGTCAATCCTATTTGACATTTGTGAACTAGACAGCTGCAGTTACAGTATAAAACAGACAAGTAATGGAGCGCTATACTCCGCAAGAGTGTGGAATAATTGTGTCGATTTTACTGACCAATAATCTGTCAGTGGCGTTAGCGCAGCGCGATTTTCGAATCATCATGAATGACGAGGCGCATTTCCACTTAAGCGTTTACCTAAAATCTTAGTTTTTTTGAGGCACTGAAAATCCGCGTGTGATGCACGATGAGCTATTACATCCACTCAAAGCCAATGTGCGGCGATTTGGCATGGCCAGTAAGATCAGCCAAATTAAACATTCCAGACTTCTTTCTTTGTCAAGTCTTAGTCAATCGCAGCCATTATGGAGAATATTTGACAGGAATGCGAATACCGGAAATCTTGCGGAAATGTGTATTAACAATAGCGGCATATCATTTCCCAAGAGAAAAAAATTTAAAGGTCGAAATAAGCATTTCATCGCTCAAAGTATTTTTTTTTTATTTAATAAAAAAAGTAATGACTAATATTGCGCCACCCTGTGCATTTCTAAAAATTTTATTTCCCAACCAGAACTACTTGACGACCTGACGACTATAAAAAGAAGTCCTTTCACCACAGTTCAGTCGCATGTCAATTCCTTTGGGCGCTATCGTGCAGACAGACAGACGGACATGGGTAAATCGATTCAGAATGTGATCCTGATTCAGAGTCAGCCTTATTGTGAGTTTCGCCCGACCAATATTCCACCCGAAAAAAACAGAGATCTGTTCTGAAATGCCATTTTTTTCGGGTGGAATATTGTTCGGGCGAAACTCACAATAAGGCTGAATATATTATATACTTTATGAGGTCTCCGGTGACTCCTTCTTGGCGTTACAAATGTAATGACAAAGTGAATATACCTTCCTGTGGAGGGTATACAAATATTTACCACACGGCTGACTCTAACCGCAAAGATTTTGCAGTGACTTACCTGGAAAGAGACAAAAAAATACACGCAATTAGAAACATTTAAAACTATATAGACACTGTAACTGCATATATGTATAATATAAAAAAAATAAATCACAAGTCGTTACGAGGAAACTTATGACACGTAGATTCTGAGTGAGTAGACAAGAGAATGGGAGATTGCGCCAAATATCTATAAGTACTTTCAAAAACATGACTGTTTCGTTTTCACACCAGAAAAGAAGGAATACGAAAAAGCGGATGTCCACTTATGCAAAAATAGCCTTCATTGGATTGACGTCTTTATTTTGTATTCATTAATGTTGCTACGGTCATGGGAATGACTGTCATGCCCATGATAGTGTAGCCAGGGTCATTGGTACCAGTCATCTACAAAGCAGTCTTTATTGGCAATGTCGCATTAACTGAGTAATGGATGTAAATTTTCTCTTACAAGTAAAAATAAGCAATTCCTTTTAGCGTGGCACATAATAAAATTGATCGTTTGACTTACCACGTAGAATACCAAAAAGCAGCAACACGAACAGAATCATAAACAAATTGTTAGGTAGTATATAATGATTGTACGATTGCATACAGATTCGAATTATTTGCCATTGACGGAGTCAACATCGAGGCTGGAACTTTGTTGTGGAGAAAATCGGAAATGCAACTTTTGCGATTGTTACATTTTCAAACTTTTATCAAAAGCGAAAGCTTTAGGGTTTTCTCTTGGACTTCTTCTCAAATGTCTTTATTATCTAATTAAATTGTAAGATCAAAACTTTGGTTGGTGCACATTGTGTGAATGTCAATTCAAATTCAATTAAAATTTTCAAATAATAAAGTTGTTGTCAATTTACAATTCAAAAAAACCTTACGTAAAAGACACCACCAACAATCATCTATCTACAAACGACGATCAACAATATCCTAAACCTATTAAAGCAAGGCAGTCCGATTTTGAAGGTGTAATCCATTAGATGTGTAGATGCGCACTAAGAAGGGTCTCCCTGTTTTCATAATTTTCAGCCACTGACGAAGCGTAAGTGGAATTAATTTGAAACTTTATGCTTCGGTAAAGAAGTAAACAATATATCTCTGTTTTTAAAGATTGGCTTTTAAGCCTTTTTTAAGAGTTATGGTTTTCTAATTACTTACCAAAGGGATGTGCAATTGAAGATGCTGATAAAGAACAGACAATAATTGGTCACGTATTTTGGGAAATTTTGATGTTAGTTCAACAGGCCATTTTAGAGGAATATCCTCTAAGGGGACAAATAAATATGTGCATAGGGAAAAATATGATAACTTTAGATTTTTTTGAAAATTAGTGAAAGAACTTAATAAATCTTATGATAAGAGCGTAACTCGTTATTATCTCAATGTCCATCCTCAAAAGGTTGACAGATGAAAGATAAAAAAATATGGTTTAAATTTGGGACCAGTGATTAATGTTCTGGACTACTAAGGTTTAAAATTGTTTCCACTGTGCTCCACCTATCGCAAACATCTTGAGAAACCTCCGACAAACATTCTGAGAAATCTTTCAATTAACAGCCCGATTCTGGCAAACCTCGCTGATACCTCACTAGTCACAAAACCCTCACAAGGTGAGGTGAAATTGGTTTTGTGAGGTTGTCGTATTCTGGCAGCACACTCACAACTTGTGAGGCTCACAAAAACAATCGAAATTGTGATCTCCTATGGAGCAAGTCACAAAAAAGAAAACCAGTCATGAGGGCTCAAAAATGACAATATTTGTATTTGATGGCATGGTTTCCCTCTTTCCAAGCATTTAAAGACCCAAACCTGGCATTTTACGCTATATATTTATTAACTTTTCGGGGGAAATTGATATTTGTAAAAAAAAAATTAAGGAATGTGGAATTTTTGATTTGTGACAAAGGTCGTTAATATTTTATTTCCTTCGTTTCTAAAACAGTTCAGTGTCAATATTTCGCATATGTTTTTCTTTATTCAATTGATATAATATTTCGTGTTCAGATCCCACAAAATTTAAGTAGTAGTAATCTAACCATTGTGAGGTGAATTTGTTGTGAGCATTATCGGAGAATCCCGAAAAAAATCCAAATTCCAACTAAAGGTTTTTTTTCACTGCGCCACCTCTCGTAAACGTCTGACAAGCATCCGAGAGTATAACTGTCATGAAAGAGCTTCTCAATTAGCCGTTTGGACTCGGCATAAAACTGTAGATCCCTTCCATTCGTCCCAAAAATTAAAACTCACACAAAACGAATGGTTGTGAGAAGATAGGCCCCCTGTTGCGGCAACTATTTATTTATTTTATTATCGGAGAATACGAAAAATGTTATCGAATCACAAAGAGTTGTGACTTGTGAGGCTCACAACGGCAGAATCGGGCTGTAAGTCTCTCATACTCCGCATAAAATTGCAGGATCCTTTCACACAAACGAATGGGTTGTTAGCTCAAGGGTCATATACTGAACTGTTGCGGCAAATATTTGTGCATGGAAATATCCGCAGGAGTAAGGATTGTGCAACGTCAACGGGAAAGAATATGTAAAATATAAGTCACATCGTGCTGCTAGTTTTCGGTCAAATAGTTATAGTTCTTGTTTCTACACATTTGTTGTATCATGTAACAGACACTGTTTCAAAGATAGCTGTAAAAAAAACTTACAGATAAGTGTATCAAAAATTCATTTAAATTATTTTTTAACCTGAGAACTTGAGAAATGTCGCTGATTAGACCAACATACTAACTGAGAGCTTGTAAAAAAAAACTCATTTACGGTCAGCTCTAAAATCAATATAAAAGTAAAAAACTGTTTGATCTACTGTTCAATAACCAGCAACAAAATCAAGTTGGAAAATTTGTCTGAATGTCGTTTTCCTGAAGCCATTGCATTAAACAAGCTGTAAGTACATGTTATATAATTTTTGTATTTAAACCTAATCAGGAACTCATCCGTCGTATTTTGTAATATAGTGTCCAAGGATATTTAATCAATTTCGGGAGCTTAAAATTTCTTTGACTTAGCCAATGCTTCCGTAAACTTCTTTAAATTGAGTGTACTGTCCATGAATCCAGCATAAGTGTGCCTTCGCAATTTGAATTTGAGCTCAATATCCATTTAGCTTTTCAAAATTACCTTAAGCTGTTTTGAATAAATTCGACAAATGTTTACAATCGCAAAATTGAATGACCTAGTTGTCGAAATAATCACTTAAAAGTCATATGAGTCTTCTAAAAAGTCAAAGAATTAAGAATACGTGTTTTCTGCCTTTTGACCAGCTTTTATGGAAACATGGGTTCTGTAAACCTGCTGTAATTAAAGTTGATATGGAATTGACAAATTTAATTTCGTTCTCCAAACCACTTAACTTTAAATCAACGTTTGTGTCTTTTCAAGGCTGGGAATGGGAAGCCATTTATTAATTATATATACATACTTCGATCGAAAATATTATACTGTGCATTTTAAAATTTTCAGTGGAAACACTTATTAAAATGCGTTATAGTACAGTGCTGAGCTCTAGAGATAGAGAAAAACAAAAAAAAAACCTTGACTGTCGACAAACAACATCACTACTCGCTTATTATTCGCAGTTTGAACCTCAATTTCGTGTAACAATTGCTACAACAAATCAATGTGATACTTCATTCGCTTATAATTAAAACGAAAAACCCCCGCCAAACAACAACATTCCAGACACACTTAGTAGCACACTTCAAGCAGAACACATGTGCAATCGTTTTGCCGTCCATTGCATTCTTTACAATTCGATTACTAATAAAACACGCAGTGCCGTTGCTTATAGGTCCGGGCAATCAAAAGCGTTTGTTTATGGCAAAATGGGCGAATTTGTAAAAAAAAAAACAATTAAATAGTCGATTATCACCATCATCATCATTTAAATGGATGAATCATAACTGAGATTAGTAATCCCATTCTGTGCTTAGGATAGACTGAAGAGAGATCAGTAAATTTGCAATTTAAATTACCGGAAAGTCATTGTCATTGTTTTTGTTTAATTGTGTACTTTGTTTGCATTGGTTACAGTTTATTGACCGCGTTATTTTTTTTATTTTGGACTGTACTTGTGACCAATTTTGGTGTAAATCAAGAAGACACAATGAATTCTTTTGTAACGAGTTCACATGCATATTTTTTTTTACCTCTCAGAGAAACTCAAGTTGGGACAAGAAAATGGCGGAAACCAGCCATTTTGAAGAATTTATAACTAGATCGTAAGTACACTCACCATTAGTATGTTGTAATCCATAGATAGCTTATAAAAGCTAGACAGATTCAAGGCATTGCTATTTTTATCCATAAACTCACTTTTAAATAAAGCTCCATTATAGCACTAAAGGACGAAAGGTGGTGTGGAGCCAATTTGATGGTTACAATGCGAATTAGCAATTGCTACCGTATGAATAGAGACGTCTAGACATATCCTATGCACATTTAAGTATTGTAGGACACCACGCTTGAAGTAAGTCGATGAATTGAGTCGTGAGCAAATATAGAAAGTTTTATTTTTGACCACGCATTACCTAATCGATTTGGTAGTTGCCAAGTCTTACGCAAGTATAATATATCATTATATCTAAAAGCTACAATTTTGTTTGTCGAACCGATTGCGGCGTTGTTTCAAAACCGATTTTGATGAAATATGGACCAAATGAAAGGTGCATGATCGTGGTCCGCAGTCGAATTTCAACATGTATTGATTTGTCACAGACGATAAGTATCATTTACTGTTTTATATTGAATTTTGAGAATAAAGAATAATAATATAACAAATTTACATACGTGTCTATTGTGTATAGAATAAAGCACAACCCTTTCGCAATCTTTTAGATGACTCTGGTTAATTATGAACAGTACCTGTACTCAACCGGCGGAGTGTGTCGGGAAAATTCCTGGGACGCGGCGAGATTTAAGACATTTTTCTTTAAAAAAAAATGCGCAAAAACACCAATGCTAGTTCTGTTGCTCAGCAAGCAACGACAGAAACAACAACAATATTGCAGGCACTTGCATTTTTACCCAGAAAACCTGACCATAATTAAAGGCAAACAATGTACCACAGTCTCTAGCACACTATTGTATCTACCAAACGCTGTTTCTGCCCCTTTCAGTCAGCTCCTCAAATGCCGTTGTCATTTGTAAGGTTTCGAATATTTTCTCAATGCAAAAAAAAAAAACAATCACCAGAGGCCATATTTCTATGCCAACTTTCTGGTGACCCACATCGAATGTCAATTGACTCGCGCTCCAACAATTTATTCATATATCGCTACAAATCGCTGGCCGACATACTCGTTAAACAACATTCCGGTTCATTGGCATTTTCTACAAATAGTACAATTTATTTAACAATGGATACGACTTCTATGACATCTGTTCCGAAAGAATGCGCACCTGACGTCTGTCTAGATGTACTATAGACGTAGGCAGCCAAATATGTTAGGAATTTCATTCGTCTTTCAATATATTTCGCACAGTCCGATAATCTTTTTTCCTTTTCTTTATCGCATTTGTGAGAAGTTCTCTACATTGTTAGATGAACAAATTTAATGGTACTCTCAAGGCCGCCAGAGAGGAGGCAGATTTACAAACATGAATGAGATACACTCTACCAGATTATTATAAAAAATTGCGTAATTCGTCTGCAGGCCCCCCCGATATACTCCGAATGAAAGACACTTAGATTAATTCATAGGTTGTACGCACACACTTTTCGTCTACTTATTTAGGGGAATGTGTCATCATCATATATGGTATGAACTATGAGTGAGAACTGTTTTTTTAATAATTTGCTGTGTACTTAATTTTTTTTTTGTCAATGATAATGATGTATGGTTCTTTTTTCTGCGTCAGTATTTCTTTTTTTTAAATAAAATTCATAGAGTGGGTTAAATCTTTGTGGAAGTTTTTGAAAGGGAGGCTTATTATTCATCCCACCGTATCTAGCATTTTTTTGTCATTGGGATGCTTAACCCTCGAACAATTGTTGAAAATCCCAAATTTACTACGCATTTTTGAACAGAAAAAGATAAACAATTTGTTTTAATTAATTTAGTTTAATATCCCTCTTTGTTTTGCCATTTTTGTTCTTATTGAATAAAAGTCCGCGGAGCTGTTTCATAAATACAGGCAGTTTGTAAATAATTTTATCAAAAAGAAAGTACGTCTAGTGTGCGCATCAGAGAATCTGAGTTGAACAATTTTCCTTTGCATAACAAAAAGACCGCATAGAAAAGGTAAATTTTCCCCCGACTTAGCAACACATCAACCCCCCTTCCGTTTTAGATTTTAACGAATTTGTTATCATTCCGCGAAATGCAATATGAATACCATGTACAGGGGACGAACAAAATAAACCTCATTTGATTACTCATCAAGCTGTAGATATTTATGCAGTGGTATTTCAAAATATGTACCATCAACCGATTGATCGATCGATTTGTTGCTGATAGAGACAAAGGCAAACAAAGAAATCGTTGTGTATGTTTGGTAATTTTAAAAACGATTTAAAATGATTTGTATATTTGATTTCGGGAGGTGCAGGTGAAAAAGAAGCATATTCCGCAACGAGACTGTATATAATAATAGAATGAAAAATAAAAATTAACTGCAGGCCTATTGAGTAATAATTTTAATTAATTATTGACACTCGATGCGCTGGATTTTATTTTTGCTTTCAGGAAAAAAATAAGAACTCCTTAGTTGAGGGGTGCATTTTAATGATAACTCATTGGGATATTTACTACTTATATTGGTTTTTATTATTTTAAATAGTTTCGTGGTTATTTTCAACAAATATGTTGACTTTAACACTTTTGCAAACTGCATTAATTACGGGTAATTAGAAGTTATGAAATTTGATGCAGATGAAAGCGAAAATTAAAACATCAAACTTGGCAACCGCTAACAGTGGGTCATCAATTTGAATCATTTCCCCAGTCATTACGAGAATAAGATAAGCTAAGATGTCGTGCTTTGGTAATGTTTAATCATATCGATCAATTTGTGAAAAAAAAAAAACAATTCTTGCTATAAACTGTTTTTTTAAGTACAAATCTCACATCTATCACCAACAGTTTTGCATTTTTGCAGTAGTCTTTCCTGTTCATGTTCCATAACGATGCTCGAAATTCAGTACCCAACAAAGCACAAGCCCTTTAACACTAAAAAAAAATAACTTAAATTTGGTTAGTACGCGCGAGTAAAATAGAAATGAACCTTCCGGAAATTTGACTCGCGTAGATTCGATAATTTACTAAAATGAAACTCACTCGCAACGGAACCATGATTTATGATTAATCAATCTGAGCATTCTACACGCACTTCCCTTCTTACTTTTGAAAAATTAATGAAAACTGTTAAAAATAAAAGCGCAGTTGGATAGTTAGTTACCTCTATTGGAAGATCTTTTGGATCAAATTCAACAAAAAAAAAACTTTAGGGGCTCAAATAAGGTTAGGCAAACACAACGGATCAATAGACCGGTGGCCGTTCTAAAGAAATAAGCTGGCGCTACAGGTTCATAGGCCTAGCTGCTCACAAGAAATTGTATGTTTTCTTGTACATATTAATATTTATTTTGCTCCAGCTAATCCAATCTTATTACGGTACCTCAGCGAAATTTAATAGTAATTCTAACCTTTAATTTAATATCGTTCACGTTGTTATTCACAATTTTTATTTTCATTGCAATTACTAAAGTTGGCTATGACCTAATATGGTCATCATTCTTACACTGAAAGGGTCGCGGGTGTAGGACGCTTATTTAATGATGTTTATAATTTCGGAACAACTTCCGGCTGTCGGAAACACTCCCTACTGTACCTATATGTCAACACTAAAGATACTTCCACTTGACACAGCGATTGGCCCCGTTTTTTTTTTTTCAAATAAACTTGATACACAAATGTGTTTACAAACATTTTCAAGTTCATGATCTTTGCGCAACTGACAACAACGATGACGACAATAACAACGAAAAGAAGATAAATATTAATTATTCAGTTGATGATTCAGCTTGTTCGACATCATCATCATAGCCAGCTCGTTCAGCAGCCTCTTTGGCTGAGTTGTTTTCCCCAAAACTGTACCATACGCAAGTGGTTTTGTTAATTTGTTTGGCTTTAACTGTATTTTTCGAATAAATTTTCTCGTCTCACGTGAAATTCATTCATTAAGATGCGTTGTTTACATTTCAAGTTAGATACATTTTATTTATTTTGAGACACGATTCCATGAATTGTGATTGTGATTGCGTTATTGACGTTACAAAAAAAAGTATCCGCTCAGTGCGATCATGTCGTGTCGATTTTGATATCCAAAGGTTAAGTGTGAGGTGAGAATTTGTAAAAATTTGTTGTCAATTAAGCGTGCTACCAATTGGAGACTCTTTCCCTATAAGGTCAATTTTCACGGCTCGATTTTTCAGGGATTATCGATGTGTCTATGTTTGGACAGGGCTACTAATCTGGTCAACAAATTGGAAAGCTATTTTTAAGCACAAAAAAAAAGTTAACAGTCAGCGATAGAAATTTGTGATGAGCCATGAACATGAACATTTTTTAGTAGGCCATTTCCTATGCACGAAATGTATCCGCCTATCTATTGAATTACTTTTACTTGAAGAAACAACATTGATGTCGTCTACGTGATCCGACATATTTTTAACTCGATCAGGCGTATTTTATGCCTAGCGCTAAATTGCGTGTTAACAATTGTCGAAAATAAAAACCAAAAACTCATCCAATCTTCCTTAATTCCACATGAGTAGGTAGTTGTTCTCAATTAACAGTTGCTTATAGCAAAACTTCCCCAAACCCATGTATAGAGTATACTGTATACAGTATACCTCCAGTCATGTGTACATAATTCACTCGCGGATAACAGCTAATGAATTTATTTTCGTCAGTGCTTGTGTTTTCTAATATTCATCATTTTCACGAGGGCAGGCGTTCTCGAAGAACGAGATAGGGGATTTCAACAAAAGGGGAGATTTTTCGCTAACCCCAAGCGCAATCATTTATGGATGCGAGCTGGAGCAAGGTGATGCGATGGGTTGAAATAGTTATTTGTGTACCCGTTTTTCTTTCCTGTCTATCGGGTATCAGCAATCAGCCAGCCCACTTTGTTCTGAGTTTTTGTTATTTATTTGTTTTGAATATGAAAAATTGACTTTTGCTTTGATTTGCTTACTTATGCAAGTGAAAAGCTATCTGGTAACAGTTTAAATGTTTACAGATTGCGTTGCGTAACGAGTGAATACGTTAACTTATTTATTTGCCTAACGACTATGAAATTTGACTAACACGCGCACAAGGTCAACAGATCTAAGCGTTAATTGTCGCACGTTAGTAGGATATACCTAATTTTGAAAGGTTAAAGGCATCCATTCAACTTCAACTGGCAATAGTTTTGGAGAAGTGTGAGTTCTTTTCGCCATGCACGTCCGAAAATAGTAGTATAGTGTCTACCATGTAGACAAAGAACAACGAAAGTGACCACAATTGATATGAGAAAATAGTCCCTTGTGTACCTATAAGGACAAAAGGGAAAGTTTAGTCAGTTGCGTTCTGATGATCAACCGCCAGAATGTATTTAGAAGTCCGCAAACCTAAATAAGACGAACGAATACAGGCGGCTGCCAACCAATCGAGAGTGTAGCCTAGAGAGATCAGAGAATACCCATCAACGGGTTTCCCAATTCGTAACGCACTTCGCCAAGGCTGCTCTGTAACATGCAGTCCATATAGGTACAGAAGTATACCCTATAGCCTATACTCACTATCACCACTGACAAAATCCAACGAATATAGTGGAAGCTGTCTTAATGCCTTTCGGGCACAGCTTGAACAGTTTGCGTAAAGGGATCAAATGACTTTTAAGAAAGAACCGTTTATTCCATTAACTCAAGGTTAACTCGAGGGACTCGGTCGTATGATTTTTCAAAGTTAACAAAATTCGTGTTTAGAGGTGTAACCTTCCCATGACTTTTTAAGTACCTTATTGATCGAACTGGTCGGTCCGGTTTTGTTTCTGCTCGAGCTAAAGCAGCACTACGCATCCTGACTTGACTACAGCCCTATAGCCGAAACTTTTCCGGGAAGACTTAAAAAGAAACCTATGTATGCCCCTTTTTGAAACTAGTGCAAACTCTCAGTTTGACATTCGTCAAGAGTTTCGCCCCGGTCACTTTTTAATGATAGAAAGGGACGGATGTTCCAGTTTCTTAAGTATTTTTGGCCTGATTTCATACACACCTCCTCTACCGTGGGACTTTTGATCGCTAATATAGATTTCGTTTATACATATGTATTTCAAATTAAAATGGTTTTCGTCGGTTGACCGGAAATTTCTTCATAAAGGTGTACCTAGATGTAGTTTTACTTTCGTTATTGCGAATCATTTTTAAACAGCTGCTTCAACCATATAGTCAATTGTAAGTGCAATAATATTGATCTGCTACAGAGAAAATCATTGTTAAAAATTACTCTGAAATGTTTAGAAACCAACAAAAAATCGGTTACATTTATTGCTTAGCCATATAATCATTCAATTCGTTGTTATGTTGTTATGCATAACGATGCTTCCTATATTAGCGATTCGAAACAGATCGGAGAAGATTATCTAACTTTTCCATTCAAATAGAAAGTGTTGAACTTGCCATGTACAATATTAAAGATAAGACTTCTCATTGAATTTAGGAAATGTGACAAAAAACAAGATTCTTCACAGATAAATTTAAATTTAAATTTTAATTTTTTGTTTGCTACAAAATGATGTTGTATAGCGTATTTATTTTATGCACTCAAAAAACTTTCGCCGTTCGCAGTGGAAACCTCAACTAAACGGATTTTACGATTAATACAATTCGATCAGGAAAAATATGAATAAATTTCCACCATCCTCATCGATATGTGTTTTGTTTACATCGAACAAATTACCTAACGCCGTTCATTAGCATACTCCCCGATCGTGAGGCAGATGGCACTCCCATATAAGTTTAACAACACGTCCGCATTACATGCTTATCTACTGCACGTAAGCGAAACATATTATATACATATCTTTATATGCAACATTGAGTGGTTAAGATTTGAAAAACAGTAGTCTTCGTTTGGCTTTGTTTGCAACAGACTATGTCGCTAAAAGGCTGGAATGGCTTCACTGGAAAACACCTCAAAACTGAGATCGAAGCAGCTTCTGACTTTGACTTCTTGCTGTTCTCTTTCTCTTTCCAACTTGGCGCATTTATTTTAAACACTTTTCCCATTATTCATCGTTGCCTTAATAGACACGCGGTGTTAGGTTATAAATACTTATGAGAACAAACAAAATCGCCACGATGAATAGACAGTTATCATGATGAAGTAAAAGATCATAGTAGTGACAGTGCATAGAAGATCCACATGAAGTTATCGAAAGTTAAATCGCACAAATGGAAAAAAATGTGTTTTCGTGACATACTTTCGTCTTTCCCTTCTCTCTTCTTTTACCTCGGTGTAAATTACTTTTTGTTTCTCTGTAATCATGCCGTGATCGTTTGCGGGAATTCGCACACTACAAGAGAGTAGAAGCAGAAAAAAAAAACAAAAAAAGTAAAAGTCAGGTGGCGAGGAAAATGAGAAAGGAAAACCATCAAGGAAAATGCTTCAACCCGCTGTTACCTATTCGCATTGTCGTCGTTGTCGATCTTGAGAGATCAAAAGGTTGAAGTTGGTGTCCGTTGACAAGATGGGAGAAAATCAATTAGAAACGAATGACCTAGATTTTCTTTTGCTCGGCAAATGGCACATTGTCAAGAGATGTGGAAAAATTGGAAAGAAAAACCTCAGAGAAATGATGCGAACGAGTATCTGCGTCTGAAAATGAAATTGAATTTCCAATGCCTAGGGGCAGGCAGGAGGGGAGGTTATTTCTATTTTCTTTTTCTGCACGCGGAAAAGTGAATTATTGTGCTATGGGTAATGAAATTTGAAGTGCGGTGACCCATTTGCGGTTGGAGTGTGTTTACTTTATTGGCCATTTTGTGGCGGGTATTTTCTTACATGTTTGCAGGTTGGATGGTTAGTTGCGAAAATGTTGCACATGTAGAGGCATTTGGCAACAACTTGAAGAGATAACATGTAAACTGATTGTGATTGTATGTTACCAATTTTCGAAGACTAAAAAAAGATTCAATAAATTTTTTTTTTAGACCGTTATTCCCACTTATGGTGAATGATCAATAAGTTCAAGTGGAAGTTTGATTTGTCCCATTTAATTTTGACTCCCATTTTAGGGGTTCATATAAGAAACTTCAGAGCACTTAGCAAACTCTCTGTTGTCTGATGGCGTGAAAATGTTCAAGTATTTAATCGAATGATTCACGTCAAATTGTACTTTTGGTAGGAATTTAAATGACGCCATTATTCGTCATGTAACTAAATATATTTATGGTTAAGGTTTTTAAACACTAAGATTCTGGTTTATAGTTGTTTTTCTTTTAAGAGGCGTACAAATTTGAATTGAGTTAATATTTTTGCATAGTTACGTGTCTCTGATTAAGGCATCAGAATTCAGGATAAGCAAGAAAGGAGCGAGAAAGTGAGCGATTGAGCATCAGCTAGTAGTCAATGAAGAGACTGTTGTAAAATGTTAGTCCTTTCTTTCTTCTAAAATAAATATTATTATTTCCCACTTTTCACAATTCCAGGAAAAAAAGGAAAAGTAAAACAGACCGGTGTGGACGTTACCATTCCGATGTGTTATACAATATTAGATTTAGGCTGTTAAAGCAAACACTTCAATAACAAAACAATTGTTACCATTTGGTGTTAGTTTAAATCTGAAAAATGGACAACGTCTAACGTTATCCAGAGTGGTCTGCTTTACAGCGGAACTACTTTAGACCAAATAATACAGACGAATGTGGTTGCATTTAAAGTAAACGAGGAGAAGACTAAATACATGATGTCATAAAACAAGCATTCCCCAGAACAAAATGTCACTATTCAATATTCATAGCAGCAACCTCGAAGCAGCTGAGGGGGTTAAGTTCTTCGAACTAAATATCAACTCCACGAATCACCTGAATCGGACAACAAAATTATTGGTCCCTCATTCCGTCAGTTATACATTATGGCACCGAGTCACAAGTCCAATGCGAAAAAGCACCGCTCTGTGAATGATTCCTTGTTCTCACTCGTTGTCCTACAACTTTTAAGCGCACAGATTAAGATTAAGACTAAGCAAATAGGAACATGCAACCGAGCATTTTATAATCAATTTAACTGAAGGTGTTCGCTTTCACGTTGACGATGTTTTTACAACCGACAAAAGCATTAACTCGATTGAATTAATATTTCCCTCTTAGCGCGGTCTATGAGTATGCCGTCTCAAGTGTTCGTCTGACTTTTTTACAGCGCACATCCCTTTTACGTAGAAGAGCATTGCCCTGCAGCACAGTATTGTTCGCACATCATCATCCACCTCCCCGCCAATAAAGAATTCAAACTCTGGCGCACATTATCCAACCAAATGATTAGCTTTTGCAAGTCAAGTTTACATTGACAAGGGGCGTCGATGACGGTTAAAAACAAAAAACAGGAACCCCATACCTTACGAGTAAATTTAAAAAATCCGTAAAAATATAGTATCTTTTGCCTTAAAGAAGATTATTATCCCCGCCATCAGCACGATCGATGAGTACTGTACCGCACTGATTCAAAGATAAAAATAAAATGCCTTCCAGGCCAAATGGATTTCAATTTATTTTTCTCCTTTTGTGGGTTGACTGGCAGTTGGCTTGTACTATGACGTGCTAAACCCTAGCCCACCCGCTGAACTAAATGTTGTCGCCTTCATTAGACCCTCCATTTTCGACATCCCTTGTTCCAACCCAGCGGTGGGGTTGCGTCTCTATGTCCCTTTATTTCAAGGGATAAATCGAGAGGACTTTGGATATTTATAGCTATCGATGAAATGGTTCTCTCACCAAATGATGGTGTTCAGAATAGGCTATAACATGGAGTGGAATTCTTCATTGTCATTCGCACACGTAGAACATACGTACAGACAAAAGCACATTCACAAAGCCAATATGAATACAGAGAATCTTGAGAGGAACTTTTTCAACTTTTCTGCCCAAGGCTCACGAAGTTATATAGAGACCCAACTGTGTGCAGTATAAGACAATCGAATATCCACAGTTGTCGCTTGGCGACGAAGCCATCGACAAAGTCTTTGGGTAGAGTGTAATCTCGTTGTGATTGGGGGGTTGGATAAGAGAGCTCATAGCAGATAAGAGACTATAATCCGGTCCTTCAGATGTCTTTATGAAAAGATTCAATGAGATACGAAATATAAAGCGTTCGCCCAAAAAAAGTTGCCCTCTTTGGTGTTGGAAGTTTCTTTTTGAGAAAAAAAAATGGATACGTATTGGCAAATGCAAACATTGGATTAGTGTATTGAGTTTGCATGGTTTCTAAACAGTTCTAAGCAATTCGAAGCAATTTTTTTTCTGGGAAATAACACAATTCAACATAATTTTTCCAGAAAGCTCTCATCAAATTTATCCAACGACTTTTGAGAAGTAAAATTTGGCGGAAAAGGATGCCACGGTTTTATGCCGTGTTAAAACCTGATTTTATATGCTTGCGAGCCATTTTTTAAGAGTGGGCATCTATTGATAAACATTCTGTTTTCATTCCGTACCATTTTAGCTATAATTGATGTAAACTTTTAAGCTAATTCTCGGCGGTCATGATTCAGGCAGCTTTTCAACTCGAATCAGTTCACACTAATCAACCCGGTGGCAATAATCGAAAGTTTATCACAACCATTAGGAAGTGCGCTATCTGTTGCATAAGACAACGAAAACATGAAAACACCCATAAAATATACACTTTTTGAAACGCATGTCTGGGCGTCATTACACTATTCTACCGCCGACCAACACTGCACGCACAAATATGGTTCCACTTGAGTAGCGTTCATTCGAAACTACAGCAACATACGAAACGAATCCAATCGATCAACTGAAAGAGGATGAAATTAATGCCGCGCCCAGATTACGATGTCCCACTGAAAACAGCCAACAGACAGACAGACAAGTTTTAAAATTTTCAATTTTTAATTATGTGGCTCATCTATGCATGGATAATGAGAACAGCCCTCAGAAATGTAAATCTATCCAACAACGTTCAGTCAGTTAATCCTTTTCAGGGTCTTTCGGTTTTAACTCTGATATCCCAATAATGAATCGCAATACTTCCGATCTCCAACCACGCACACCCAGTGTAATAATAAATTTATCCGCCAACATTCAGGAAACAGATAAATGCAGTTTACTCTTTTCGGGAAAACCGCTAGAACCACACACATCACAGCAGCAGCGAGCACCTGACAATGCCCGGCCCATTTAACGTATAAATTTTGACAGGCAAATTGCGAAATTTTGAGTTTTATATGCGAGGTGCGGTGTGCAAGGATTATCTAATTATTTATTGCTTCTGATGTAGAAATTCCTATATTGCGGTTGAATTGGTAAAGTTCGCGATTGAATTTGTTGAAAATCAATTGCAAACATGTCACTGAAATATTGGTTAAGCAAAGTGGGTGCTATCATGGAATTTAATTAAAGAGTCCTGCGAAATAGAATGACATTTTTTTTGGAAATGATTTGTTCACTTTATGGCAGCGTTGGACCACGGGATGGGTTGCCCCCCTTTGAAATGCAGTAAAACTTATAATATGGTGTGGAATTGTTTGCATATCCATTATCTAAGTCGCCAATCGCCATCGGTTTGCGTATAAAGCTAAATTGCTATTAGGTATACAAAGCGCGTTGGTATTTCAAAACTCAGAATTTAAGCTAGCCCTTATAATTTATAGTTCGTCCAACAGGACTTGAAACTTCCTCGATGCGCGGTAGCAATTGCATTGAGCGGATATTTTCTTTTAGAAGGTAAATAAAATATAAACACGCGTCAAATCTAATCTAAACATAGGTTTGGTTATATAATTTCCGCTGCTACTATAAGTACGAACAACAAAAAACAAGTCAGATTGATCCAGCATATCTAAACCAACAATTGATATTTATATTAAAGTTTAACAAATACCAAGAAAGATTTAAAAACTCACCAGCAATAACAGTGTTGGCGGCAACCTCTTTAGCGGCAGCTGCGGCTGCCGCCGCTGGTCCACAATTTAAAATATCCGACAACGACAAAGATGACGCGATTAGCTGACGTTTCTCCTCGAAATTTAGATAATCCAGCGAATTGCTACGTTGTGGCGTAACTGTGATGGTAACAGATTTCTGCATTTTGGCGACAACACACAATTGTTGCGTTTGATCTTCAGGGTCTGTGGTGGGCGAACTCAATTCGACGGAATTGGGAGCGTATTGGCTACCTGGTCCAATGAACTGAAATTGTTGCTGCTGTTGTTGTTTGTGCGAATCGGCAAAACTGGGCGATACTGGCGACAATTGATAGCAATTCTCATTGTTTATGGCGGCGACTAAATTCGCTAAATTGTTCCGGCTATTGTTGATTACATGTTGTTGTTGTTGCTGCAGCTGTTGTTGTTGCTGTTGCTGCTGCTGAAGGTGCTGCTGGTGTTGCAGTTGTTGTTGCTGCTGATGTTGAAGGTATTGTTGTAGAGGAATTTGGGGACCGAAGCTATTGTTGTTGCTATTATTAGTGTTGTTGCCGTGGGTGATTTTATTGCTTCGCATAGACATAACTCGAATTGAAGTGGTGGTTGCGCACCCTAGACGCTTATATAACAATTAAACAGGCGGCAAAAATAGCAATAAGGACGGCAAACTACACTTGCCGTGAAGAGTAAAATATATATCTCCAGTTTGGTGTTGACAAGTGGTGACGGTAATTGAAATGCGATTATTGCACGCACGTAAAGCGCACGCGATTCAATATGCGAACATGCAATACGAAGACGCCAAAACTTTGATGCCACAGACACTGAAGACTGTTGTCAATATATGAAATTGTATGACACCCTGTTCTTCGTCGCAAGGTCAGACAATATTTGTTTCCATCTAGAAGTTTGTGGGGGAGAATTTAGAAAAGATATTTTAAAGACTAAACAAAATTGATTCGGGCAGCATTTAAAATGCTTTCATACCTTTCCCTCTGCTGTTACCCAAGGTGGGTGTTTTTTCTTTTGATTTCTTGTGTTGTTCAAGTCTAGGCGAAATATTTATTTGATTTATTGGACCCATCGAAAAGAAATTTAATTAAAACGAAAAAGTGATGTATATCTATGTAGATTATTTTGTTTTCAAACAAAGTTTTCCTCGGTTGCTAAGAGTTTTTGAACTCACAAGTTTTATCGTCGTTCGGTGAAAATATTAAAACAGTGGTTTAAACAATTGTTAAAAACAAAATTTTTGGGGTCAATCACGACCCCAAACAAAGTTTTGTAACAATTCACCACGCATTCAGCATTCATTTCGAATAGATCGCAGTAGAGCGTTTTTCGACTATTTTGGGATACTGTTGAAATCAAACGAGAAACGACTATCATCCACAATCTTTATGTGCAGATACTTGACAAAACCACACATCGATTCAGTAGGTTGAATTAGAGATGCCTACATTAAATTAACGACTTCATCAATAGTCAGGATGTTAGATACCTTGCCTGAGCTACTTCTGCTAATGGGAGCGATACTACTAATTAAGTGTCCAGAACTTCCAATGTCGAAATTTTCCATTTCCATGTGCAGGTAAAACTACTTTTATGGTCAGATAAGCGTACTTGTATACATCATTTCACATTCCTGTTAGGAAGTAAAGATAACTGGTAGTTCACATTTAAATGCTAGCTTACAGGCATCACCACCCTTCAGAAGCGGGCTTATGATGCTATCAGCTATGAGCATTTTTTTTAGAATTAATGTGTTTAACATACTTCTGTAGCGTTTTAAAGGTAATAAAGGTCACGAAAGGTTTATCCGGTACCCAGGTTACTATCCAATCCATAAAATTAAAAAAAAATAAAAACACCTCTAATGCCTTCCGAACTAGCCTTCTACAAATATGGTGTATGTTAATTTAGAGATATTCCAGTGAATTGCTGGGCTGACGAACACCCCAAACATGACATAAATGTTCGGTCTAAAAAAAAATTGTTGGCGTTAGGGACCCTACCATTAGCTTCTCACAACAATTCGTTTTGTTGGAGTTTTTCATTTTCGGGGCGAATGGAAGGGATCTACAATTTTATGCCGAGTCTAAACGGCCAATTGAGAAGCTCTTTCATGACAGCTATGCACTCGGAAGTTTGTCAAACATCCGCGAGCTTTTGTTGAAAGGTTTTATTTTTTACTCTTAAAATAGATTACAAATCGTATTATAGTAAAGCCTTAAAATTTCTATGTAATCTCACCAGAACCAGATTATACTGCTGTCTATCCTATGATGCTTTTGCCATCGATAGAGCAACCTAAATATTTTCAAAATGTCGAATCGGCTATTGATTCGAACAAATTTCTGTTCCGTCATTCTTCTGCTGGCCTCTCTCTCTTTTAGGAAAGCATCATTCACACTTTTGGAAAAAATTTTGTGCAAAACTTTACGTCTTTCAAAATTGTCTGTCGTAGAATTTTTGGTCAAATGCCATCCCCATTATTTATGTGGTATCATATTCGATCTACAACTCGGGCATTATTGTGTCTTCCAAGATAACCACCCAACCCAACCTAACCCTGCATAACAGCCCTGGAGAAGCCTAGAAGTACACTGCGTGTGCCTAAGTGAGACACTCTCGAGAAACTTTGACAAGAATTGGCAACTGAGTACAGTTATTCAGGCCGAAATCAACTTGTCGGCTACACCTCTATAAACTTCAACTTTTAGATGATTGACATCGTGGTCATTATAGGTTAATCCAAAGAGTGAAAGCAATGATAATACTAGATAGCTTAACATGCCCCATATCAGCCATAAAAATTCAATAGAAAGGGTTTTCCAATAAGAGGTGTTATTTTGGTATTCAAAGAAAAATGACATTTTTTGAGATAAATGATCGGATGTTCATTTCATAATAAAGATGAAGGTATGCCGTTAATAATGAAAAACAACATCAGCCAAATGGCTGATAGCCTCACGTTGAGGATGGAGAAGGTTCTCAACAATTACTCTTGGGTTTTCCGAGCCCCAGCTCAATTTTGCTTGTTGACGTAGCCACCGAGGTGGATCATTTTCATGCATTTCAAGTATCCAATCAGCAAAGACACTACGTTTTTTCACCATTTTTGTAGTGAATTTTAATAATTTCAATGCGTTGTTGAAGCGTGTATCGTTCAATTTTTAGTAATGGCGTAGTTTCTACTTATCAAATGTCAAAGAACAAAAGCTTCAAAAGTGACAGCTACCAATATAGCGGGTCATTCACAATAACACCTCTTATTGGAAAACCCTTTATATGACGTATGATTGCGCTATCGTCAAAGCCTATAAAACACTCTCATCGTGATGGGAAACACATACACGAACGTCACAAAGTAATGAAACTTGAATCACATAATTAAAACAGTTTGTTCCAAAACAAACTTCACTTTGTTTTTTTAAGTAAGCAAACAAAAAAAAACAGTTAGAGGACTTCATGACAAAAAATTAACTCCAGCAAAAGCTCTATCTCTCAAATGAAAAAAAAAAACGGAGGATTCCAAATAGAACTCCCCGCACCCATCTTGTTGTTGTGCTTAACTTTTGTAACAAAGTTCAGCTATTATTATCAACAAAGAACAACACAGGCCTCCTCCTTCGCTTTGTACAGCGAGTACATCGCACGACTCTCTGTTGTTGTATTTTTTTTTTTTTTTTGCAACTTTAACCTTTGCATCCTGAATTCCAGTAAGACTGCTAGTGTTTACTTTGTTTTCTTATCAGCGCACTTTGGGAAAAGTTTCTCCTCATCGCTGCTGCACCACAGCAGACAGCACAAGGGTAAGCTAATTTTAGAATGCGCGCCTTACTTTGCATGTTGCTGTCAGAGAAACACGCACAAGCTCACTAAGAAATCAAGATGTGGCCCAACTCCATGTGTTTGGGTTCGGATTTGTGTTCCCTACCAGATATATATAGTTGGGATATATGTATCGGAAAACGCTTCTGAATGCTAATTGACTATTGCAACAGCCACTATATGCACGCAAACTTCATGTTGCGCGCTGAGATGGCGCCACGTTAATTATTGTGGTCGTCTTTGCTGTCATCATCAGCTGTCACTGCTTTGGCGACGCTCAAAATTGCACGAAAAATGCTCAAAACATTAGCAAGAGTGTATATCCACTTAATGACAGTATAATCACCCGCGTTATATTCCAATTCAACTGACACACAGTACGAGTAGCAGTAGTGGCTGTGTTGGTGTGTCTGGTGTTTGAATACAGGCCTCCACTTTTCCTGGAACCTCGTGGCAATGGCAACCTCTGTGTTGTAGATATACGTTTCGTCTCGCAATCGTACAAAAGTTCGGTGAACTCTTTCTTTTTTACGTGTTTTTCTCTCTTGACGCCACAGTTGTTGTTGTTGTTGCTGATGTTGTTATTTTTTTGTTGCTTGTTCGGGCGACGAAGTGCGGGGTATTGACGTATTTCTTGTTTTGGATTGCGTTTATGCTAGTGGCTGTGTGCAATTGGATTTTATTTGCTTTGGGTAGGCGCTTGCTCTGTTCAAAGGAGCGAATCATGTTTGAAAAAATGGGTATAAGTTTCATTATTTGTTGGTACCTAACTAGAAACGATTTGATTGTGTGTGACTCGTTTAACGCACTGTTTAGCGCAAATGCCCAGAGATTTTCATTTCTATCTCAAAGTTGATAGTTTTTGTAATTTTGTCAAAAAGATATAAGGGGGAGAACACGACAATGGATGTCGGAATAAATGAAACGACCTACAAACAAGTGAAGAAAACGCTTTTAATTTGAGAGAAGTGACTTGGGCCGTTTGGAAATCTGGTTGCATTTTGATTATTCTAAAGTATTGTATAGTGTCCGAGCAAAGACGATCACATATGGATGGATATACCACTACGCACTTTAAAAGTCTCATGAAAGAGTAATGAGCATGATACAAGCAGCGTAGCTCAGCGTGTTTTTTTAATAAACTAGGTATTAAGTGGCTCGACAGACTATACCCGAATGTACCCATTTCCCAAATGATTTACTTGCAAGGATCAGACCGAAGAGCGATTCGGTTAAAGAACCAAGCACTCCGCATCGAACGATTGCATTAAAGACCATTGACGTCAGCGTTTTTATGTGGTTCTTATTATCTTAGAAGATATTTTCTCATTTTAAATGCATACTTAATAAGATTTCAGTTCGTCTACGAAAATTGTCATACGCAAGGTAACTAAATATTTCAGAATTGAAGACCAAACTTAATTGAAAATTTTAGGCGCAGGTCTCTACGTCAGATATTTTACTCCCTTTGTGACACACAAAATTTTGCGCAAATTCAAATTCTTGTGCATAAACTTGAAGGTAAAACTCCGTAGAGAATATTTCAGGACTCTATAAAAGTGTTAAATCGGTCCCAATCCAAAACCTCGAAGGTCGAAAACCGTTTGACAGTTTGCTGAATAAATTAAAAACAACATATCATTGGGCACGTGCAACATAAATTAAAAAATTTCCAGAATTTTTCGGAACTCAAACACAAATTCCAACAGAGTTAAGATATGAAGCCTACAAGCTGTATAAGATCTGAAAGAAAAAACATTATCTATGCTTGTAATAATTTGGATTTTTAAATGCTTCAATTGCAACCAACTGCACCGATTTCGTCGTTGGAGTATCATTAGAACTTGGAAGACGTTTTATTTACTAAATAAACGTCGATCTGAGGTATGGAAAGCATCCTAGTCCTTAGCATTTATTAAGAGGAACGAGGCGATACGTTGCCTATTGCTGGAGGACTGTATCACTACGTGATTGCTAACTTTTTGACACCTGAATTGGATTGTTTAGACTTGGTTAGCATGTGGTTCCAAATAGACGGTACAGCTTTAGATACACCCAATGTTCTGTTCATTTGATTAGATTTAGCAGCAGCAAGTCCTCGGACAAAGAGCAGTGCAGACAAAGAATGTGCTCAATTTGTTAGAAAGGGATAAAGTGTAGGCCTTCCTTTCGGAGAGGTATTGAAAATGTTTCATAGCATGTTGGTCCAAGTTCGTGATCACTTAAGATAAGAAATTTCAGAAATTGTCAGAATGTTTTGAGGATGTTAACTTGTTTATTAGATAGGATAAGTAAGCAGTATTAAGACAATCAAAAGCGAAGTGTCAAAAGTAAAGTTTTTGGCGCCTAGAATCACCGACTATTGTTTCTGGGGACTAGCCGACAGTGCGACAGTCAGGTATGTCGCAGGACGACAAATGAACATGTTGTTTCATTTCTCTTCCAAATGAAATCAGTTTTTATTTTACAAGGTAATATGAATGTCGTTTTTCAGGACTTTTGCCATGCGAATGGAGACAGCCCACGCTTAAGCTAAATAGTATATATATGTACATCGATCCTTAACGAAAGGAATAAACATCACATGAACAAAATAAACTCTATCGTAGCTTTATGCCAAGTCCAATCTATCACCTGCCGCGTACTTGATCCACTCAAAAAATTAAGAAAAGATCTACATTTTCAGAGCACTTCAGACAAAAGCTCTTCATTTTTGCATTTTGCTAATTTTTAATTTGTCAGTCTAATTAGTCCCTGTCCCGGGAAAGGAAAAATAAGCAAATACCTACCATAGGTACGGTATTAGCATTCGCTTTTATTTAAACTTTTCCTAAATTGAAAAGCATTCTCTGAAATTCACTTCCATCTGCGCTCATCCATTTCGAAAAGCGATACCTCACCAAAGTAGCCGATGAAACAGGAGACATTTAAAAGGGCCGCCAATCGGGGTTGAGTTTCATTTTACTTGGTGTGTGTGTGATACATTCACATGACATGCGACAGAGTTAAATTAATGCGAAGTAGATACATGACTGGTGCAGTGTAATAGCATGGGAATAAGTTTAAAAAAATTAAAAGCGACTATGAAGACAATCAAGACGAAGTCGTTGGCGAACTTCAAATGAAAACGATAGTCCCCCGTGGCGGTGTTCCGTTGGTGATGCTCGGGTTTTACCTAGAGCAAAGTATGTTTACCTCGATGTCGAGATAAATGTCATACTCTCTCTCGCTGGCCCTCCCTTTTTCCACTGGGAAATCTGTAATCTTCTGAAATGGACTTTTTACACCACCAGCATTCATTTCGATTAAAAGAAGACGTGTGTTTTTCCAAGTTGTTCTTGATGAGAACACTGACACAAGCTGTTAGCTAATTAATGAGTAGAGGATACTGCGGATTAAAAGCTTATAAGAAGGTGATTTGAGAACGTTTGAAGGAAAAGTAAGTTGGTACTTTCAAAAAACCTGCCGGCCTTGGAAAGTGGAAACCAAGGTACTAACTAAAATGAGGTTAGACCTGTTTAACTTCTTGTGATGACAGAATCTTCTGTAACCAATAAAAAACATCGTCATGGTAACGGCTTAAGCTATCAGCTTTTACCCGTGCCAAGAAGTCGCCTGCATCAGGAGAAAAGTAACGCCTAATACATCAGCTAACAGAGCGCCTTGGTAAGAGCTGATGACGTAGGTGCCTAAAAAAGGTAAAAAAATTAAATCAGGTGCAAGAAGCGTCTTTTGAAGATTTTAAAGTTTAAAAGAATTTATAGAGGCTTATTAAGAGGAACTATATACGGCGATAAAACACAACGGAAAAGGATCCAAAAGCTTGGTAACTTTTTGCAGGGCCCTGCGATTTTTTTGGTAGTGGCTGGTTGTGGGCTTAACTTCGACGGAATCATGATTGAATTCAATGCTCCTCGTATTGGTTACACTGACACTAACTTCATGTAGTGCAGTTGATCGACGGACTAGCCCCAATTACAACCGTTAGTAAATGGTTTGCCAATTACAATACAGCTCTTGGATGGATCCAGGTACGATGTAGGAAGACCTACAAATAAAAGAGCTTCAAAGCAAGTAATGTGAGGTATTTGTTTTTAAACGAAAGAACTAAACTTCCATTCCATTCCACAAAACTTCTAAAAAAAAAAAAGAACCTAGTAGCTAAACTGGTTACCTCTTACAACTTCTGTACATATTACACAATTCTGAGATGTAAAGCTTGCCTCCAATGTTACATCTAATTGAAACAGGCTCAACCGCATCTTTAGCATTGAACGTTCCTACTCTAAACTCTTAATTTTTCAACCATCCAAACCTCTTGGAAGCTTAAGTGTTATTATGGACGAATCCTCCAATAACTGCCACTTTCTCTGATTCTGTCGCAAAAAACTGTACAGAGAGCAATTTCCGACAAAATTCCCAGATGTGTCAGGTGTTAGACTCTACCAGCAGATCCAGGCCATCCCACAAAGTCCTTTGTTCATTTGGAACACATTACGGCACAATGAAACAATGAAAACTTTGAACCCCGCATTACACAGCTTAATTCAATTTGCTGTCCGTCTGGCGAAAAACTTAATTTCGTCCTCATTGACGAACAATTTTCATTGCAAACCCAATCAGAACTTTCATTATCCTCTGCCATGGCAAATAGTAAAAGTAAAACTTTCCATTTGCTGCGTTATAAAAAAAAAAAAACAGCCAACGGTCCCGCATCGTCATTTGTTTCACAACCAAAAGCCAGACGCTTTAGACGCAGGGGCGCACGTATTTCCCTTAGAGACAGCAACAAAATTGAATATCCTCGTTGGTTGTTCGTTTTTCGGCGGTGGACAGCAACCACTTCAGACAAGGCATCCTTGCTTTGCTTGTCGCATCTTGACTTTTTTTTATTTTTCATATTACCATTCTTAGTCCTTTGTTTTGGTTATTGATTGCATTGCCTGCTTTTTGTATTGCAGATGTGCACGTTCCCTAAATATGTAATTCCAATGTTTGCCGATGTCTATAGGTACACAGTATACATAACTGAACGCCCTACCTGTTTCTATCGTCCTTTCGGGCAAATGAACTTGAAAATTCCCCTAGGGAAGGGTAACTCAATTTAACAGACAGAGAAGGAAGTAACGACCTATAATCGAAACATTGTCTGGACGTCTACATACATGCATACTTCTCGGCTATATTTATCCATGATAACCGCCGGACACACGCTATAAAACAGGTGTGCGTTAAATTCGTATGAATTTGTATAACGTATACTTGTGTTACTATTTATAAAGGCTGCCCCGAAGTAGATATTAAAAGTGAGGGGAACGCGCGTTCCCTTCTTTCTTCATGAACTGGGTGTCCTTTTTTTGGAAACGTAATCAGAATTTATTTGAAGTCCTTAAGGGGCGCAAGGGAAATGGAAACTTCTGCGTGGTTTTGGAGTTTATTAAAACGTGTATTGCCGCCATAGCTGGCTTACGAAAGTCCGACTCTGGGTTCGTCATACCCTGTTGCTTTTTTTCGAAAAGAGGGTGCGTTTAATACAGACGTCTTGGGTAAGTGCCCATTACAAGGAATTATGTACCGGTAATGTGGGACAGGTATGCGTTTCGGCCCAATCTGATTAGGCATAAGTTGGGGATAAACCAGTGTCTGTGTGAAAAGGTGAAAAAATGTGACAGGAATTTTCGGTTGCACCTTTTGCGGCTATTTGTGAGCTGGAAGGGAGATTAACATTAACTCTGTGTTGCCGATAAAGGGTTTCGTACCGAATGAACGATTTTTCAAATTTTAATGGAACCGCCATTTAGGTGTGAGACATTTGCTTTAAAAAAACATCTGGCAACACCCACATCACTAAATTATCTTGCAGTAATGTATCCCTCGTTGTACCGAATCGCTATGTTTCTTTTGTATCGTAAACAAGGTATACCTCTGCTCAACGGCAACACAAAATAAGATACTGTGCTAAGTAGGGAACAATTTGATTAAGGTTAATGGCTGAGTGTTACTTACGAGTTTGAGATAGGAAAAGTTGCCTGATTTGTTGTTTATACACAATAATTTATGGAGGCTTACAATTTTCACCAACAATCACCAAAAGTACCTTAATTTGATAATGAATTGATAAACTTTTGCATACCCTCTCATTGATCATTAGATAAGAACTCAGAATTTGGCTTTATAAATGAATATATAAATATGTACCATGAAGTAGATTCCACCTAAAAAAAATCTTAAGGCAGTTATGTTGGAGAATCGGAGATTCGGTGTAAATGAGTTTTTCAATTTGAGTTCGAAATTTGGTCGAAATCAATTTTATCGAAAAAAAGAACTCCAAACCAGCATGAATCAGGGTCAATATTCTCCAGTTTCTGTCTGTCATTCATTTTGCCTGTCTATATCCTGTAATGGACTGAAAAAAGTTCCGCCTGGAAACCGCTGGAAAAAAAATGTTCATTGAAACATGTCGGCGAATTTTTTCTCCTAAATGTAGTACAATCTGAAACGACTGATTGCCTTCCTCTTTAATTTGCCAAACAAATAAGAAAAAGTTTTAATAAAAGTCATTTTTAAGACAACCGCTTTATGTGTAGACCGCTTGGACACAAACCCAGTTGTGTCTTTGACAGAAGTACATCCTTTAACTGCCGAACGGTAGACAGCGCTTCGTAGTTATTTATGGATCTGATTTCGGTAGCAAAGGTCAGACAAAATGGCTGTACAACCGGTATCGTTTTGACACCGTTTAATAAAACACTTTTTAAACATAACGTTAAGGCAAGAAGTAGCTTACTCGTGTTTTGTAAGGATAACTTAAAATTATATTTCTAGTAAGCATTTAGCATTTTTAATTTATTCCTGTTGCCGTAAGCAAATTTTGAAAAGAGAAACCAACATAGTAATCGAAAAATTGTTTAAAATTACGAAATCATGCCTAAAAGTTAAGCACACATGTCAAAAACTTTGCAGCGCACTGACAAAGCGAATAAAATCTACAAAAATATGAAAAAAATTCCAGTTTATGTGAAAATTAAGGAATATTCAGCGACTTTGTTTTCTCATTAGCTGAATGCTTTGAGTTTACACAATCACAATGGTCCTCAATGTTTTCTGGGTGAATTGTATACAATGCAAAATGACCCTTTAACACTGAGTAGACAATCATTCTTCATATTCGCTCAGCAATAAATTTATATTTAATGAATCTTAATCAGAACTTATTCATTTTAATAATAATAATAGAGCTAAGTATCTGTATAGCACAATAATCATAATTAAAGCTACACAAATATAATAATCACAGTAATCAGTTTTAACTCTAGCTGTCATTTGAAATGTTGACAGTTTAATGGGAAATCAACAATGGATTTCGGAATTAGATTTCAAGATATTCTTTGCAATTTACATTTTTTGAGTATAACATTGGAAGTTATTGCTTTTTTAAAGGATTAAAGGATATTATTACTTTATAAGTAATATGTTAACTTTTTTGTTTAAAAAAATCAAAAGGACAATAGTCTGAACGTAGTCACAGAACTTATACCTACTTTACAATTGAAAAAAAAAAACATAAAAACTGCGGCAATCTAATTAATTTATCGTGACAGGTTTTGGTTGACTGTTCAAATTTGTAAAAAAAAAATTATTCTCGCTTATTAGCAAAATGTTTGATAAATTTCAATTCCAATAAAGCCTTTGCATTTTAAATGCATCCTTTAAAAGCTTTTTTGTAATAAACAATTGGCATGACATCCCTGTTGGTTTATTTACCAAACAAAATCTTCAATTAATGTACAAAATGACAACTGCATGAAAATCGAGTCTTTTCCTCGACAATCCAATCCAATAAGAATAGGAATAGCTTGCATTACAAAATCCCTGCCTATTTTCACGACTGTATTATTAACCATATTGGAAAGCCCGTATTACAATCATGTTGATTTTTATAGCGGCGCGTTAAGTCTAAAATAAAGCTATCAACCCAAGTGCACCCTGTACGCTCTTCGCTTACCACGTCAACAACATCCACCACCAGATGGAAAAGTAAATTTTCTGCCAACCACTACGACAAGAACTACACATCTCTATCAATGCGAGTTGGCCTGGTCCATGAAAATGTAAAGTTGTTGTGGCAGTGGCACGCACCCACCATCAAAAAAAAAATTCCGTCTAGACTTGAAACACACCCTTCACATAGATATCGTTATGTGCGAGAAAGAGAGGTATGAAGACCCAAAACTATCACAAAATAATGGAACTGAGGATCTCACATTTGTTTGGCATTTACAGCGGCTGACAAAAGTACTCCAAGTTTTTCTGATACGTAATCCACGATAGATTTAACTGGAAGCTGGATCATTGATTGCTGGCTCTCAGGAACAAAAGCAAAGTCGTCAACTTTAATCAAATCCGGTGGAGCGTGAATGGATTTGTGTGCTCTTTTCACTTTGTACAGAGAATACAAATATACGCGCGCACTTCTATTTTCCAATTCTCAAACACTATCTATCACTTGCACTTTTATTCGCTTTCAACTTTCAACGCACCTGTGATCGAGCGTAAGGAGGAACAGAGATAAGAAAGAAAAAAAAACACAAAAAAGAAACAGACCGACACTTTGGGCGTGTTTTTCACCTTTGCACAATATTTTTGGTTATTTTTTTACATTTTTAAAGAGATTTCAGCATCAAAAGTGGATGCAACTACTGAATGCCACTACCACTATACAAGGATATTCAACCCGCGGTTACATTACAGATGCTTTTTGTTGGAATTTTTTTCCACCCGTGACAGTTGGATGCAAGTGATATAATTATATGCAGTAGGCGAGGGGAATAGCAGAGCGATGTGAGGATAGGGACGCAAGAACTTTCCGAACTTGTTTGAAATTCCAGTTTGAAAAATTGCTAAACATCACAATCACAACCGCGTGGAATGATGAAATTTGTTTGTTATTTCGTTGAAATCACAACATTTTGAAAAGCAAATCGTGTGGCAGATAACCGACGCTTAAAACAGCTACACGACACGGAAAACACAATTGAACTGAAACTGACAATCAGATTGGAAAGGAAAGCATGATTCAGTTGATGTTTGTATTGTGTTAGACAGGGAAAGACAGTGCAATGTTGTGGATAATGGAAAGTGGATGGAATGTGTTACGCACACAGAAGTATTTCGGAAAACAGCGGAGAGAAGATACATGATAGAGAATGATGATGGGAGGAGAAGAAATATAAATCGCATGCGAGTCAGCGAAAAAGTGATGCCAGACTAATGTAGTTTATTAGAAAATTTTATGAAAATATGAATATATTCTTTTATTAATTATTATACATTTGATGAAGCAATCAATTGGGATGATATTTATTTATAAAGGTCATGTCGTATCAAAGATTTCAATTAATGCAATTTATTTTATGATTCATTTGAAGACGAAAAATAAAAAATATTAATTTAGCATAGAATCCAATAATGCATTCTTTCAGAACTGTCTTTTTTTTTTTTTTTGTTGCTATAAGTATGAAGTAGAAGCATCGTCGATACGATGCCTTTCGATCGTTTTGTCCTTACGCTATAAGAGTCATTTGCCACTGCTTTGCTAAATGTCAGATGTTTAGAGGTTTGGTTAGTTTGAGAGTGTTAAGTTCAAAAGATTCACTTCTTTGGGTTAACCCAGAGTTATCCAAGCCCTGGGCAAGTAACAAGGTTTGCTCATTCCCAATTTAGCGACGAAATAATATTTATTCTGTTGATTAGACTCGCAGCTGTTAATCCACACGACGAATAATAATTCAAAATTGTAACCTTTGTTAGGACCGTAATTAGTTCATCAGTTGTGTGTAGGTAGATAAGCTCGCTGACTGGTCCTTCTAAATATGCTAAAGAATTTAAGAACCTACTAAAATATTCTAGGTGTCTTAACATTCCAAGCCAAGAAAGACTCAGACAACCAACTTGTTAAAACAAGATAGAAGTACAGGAGCCTTAGTCGGTACATCATGGAAATCGAAAAGTTAAATGCAGTGAAGTTATACACATCAAGTGCTTAAGACCAGAGGCACCGGCTCAAATAAGCTATCACAAACCTATCACATTGGCTTTATTGATAGCGACCCTGCATAGAAAGACGAGAGCGCCTCGTTAGCTCTAGAAAAACAAAGAGGAGGAAATTGAATAATCAAAGAAATAGAGTGTTGTCAAGGTAACAAGACCCGAACAGAGATCTATAAAAGAAATCGTCTAGTAGTCTTAGTCGGTGATGGGAATGGGAAAGGCTATTTCTGCGGTCGGATAAGGCCATATTCCGCTGCTTAGTGCACTTTGCCGATGAGTCAAGACTTCTATCCACTCAACTTAATTTCTTGCCCATACTTATAACTAGGGTTGACTAAAAATAGTATTCAACACTTCGTCAATGACAGCACTCTTCTCGAATAGTGTGCCTAAAGTATGTGTAACACCTAAAAAAGCCGACTGTACAACTAATCGGCCAACTCATTTATCGCAGAGCAATTATGATCACAGCCCATTCGGGAACAAGACAGGATTAGGTACTTATCGCAATATCAGAATATTCAAGGTTGAGCTACCTATTTAGAAAAATGAGGTACTTCAGCCCGAATCAATTCTATCTTCTCTAAAAAGCACAGTTTAGGCCTGGCCTTGCTCGCGTATATTGAGCTTATAGAAGATCAAATATCAACATCACATCTGCAGACTGTTAAGCCTCAGGCGCACAGAAGACTAATCGCTGGCTTTGGAATAGCCTATAGGTAGGATAATGCAAATGCTTCCAAGAGTTCTTCGAAATGCGAAATTTGGACCACTTTTGAGCTCGCCTTCTGTTTACAACGGCTTACAACCGTCTTCCGTTCAAAACTTAAATCTAGCTGTAAGCATCTCGAGGCGCTCTTGAAAAATTAAGGTTTGCCTTTTCCGAATAACAGGTAAAAAAAACATCTAAAAATCTTGGTTAATCTTTACCAGGCTAAAATTTTTGTTTTTACAACCTTTCGGAGAAGACGGCGAGCGGTGCGTTCCATATGTAACCACATTTTCTTAAATATTTTCAATAGAAGTAAACGTTAAGTCTCTAATAGTCTCGTGTCTATTCGTGCCATTCGTGATACCTATATTGGAAGTCAAATATATACTTCACTGTGGTGACCTTTGGTCCAAAATCATTTCTAAAAGTTATTTGATCTCTGAAATAGAGCAAAATATTTTCTAAAACTTTTGCTAACAATATTGGGTTAAAGTGAAAAAATTCCCCTGGCAGGAAGTTTGGAAGCCTAACCCTCCCGCTCCTTAGAATTTTTACTTCAAAATACAGCAACCAAAACACCTCAGCCATTCTACGCTATTTGAACATAGGGAAAGTAAAAGGTACACCTACACCCCACACGGTGTGAACCTTTTAAAAACCAAATCCTCATATTTAATGTGATATTTTGCGGACCAATAATCTGCAAAGTTGTTGAAAATCATCCATATAGACGACAACAAGCCACAAAAGTAAAAATCAATAAACTACCAAAACAAACAGAAAAGAGAAGAACGAAAAGCAGCCTTACAAGCACCATCCCTTTCCAGAAATTCGGTCCATTTAAAGCTAATCTAACAGAATCCATTGCCATTGCTCCCAAACCACCCCAATCACCCCCCGGAATGATGGCAAGCAGCATTTTCACAAACCCACCCAACGAACCCTACTTCCATTTGGGTAAACAAAAAATCAATTGAATTTCATTCACCATTGTGTTCCACTCATACGGCTCCAGCTCCATAGAAAATACTCTCCCAGTTCCCGAATCTAGAGGAAATGAAGATGATGAAGATGACCGATGAGCAAGTTTGTAAATTTTTATGATAAACTATAAACATAACCAGAACCACTGTTGGCCCTGTGATAGAAAGAGAAAAACTGAAAATAGTAAAGAAATACCGGCATTTTTCAACCCCATACGAGTGTATTTGTGTGGATTGCATTAATTATTCGATATTCGGAGGTGGTGTGGAATGTGGATCCTATTTGTTTGTTTTGCCGGAGAATTTAAGGGGAAACAACTGAGCGAAATGCAGTTTGTCGCATGGGAGAATATTTCGCTGAATTTAATTTTATATGAGGATAACAGCGATAGCTCTCAAACTGTTAGCGACCGTTTCATCAAAAATTACAACGGGGTCTTTCAAACCGTCCCTTAGGACCCGGTTATCCTCAAAAATTGCAAGCTACATCAGCAGACGACACTGTTCTTCTATCAACTGGTGGATGCGTGTCTAAATCAACAGAAAGCTACAAAATTGAGTTGATGAGATATTTGATTCAGCGCAACAATGGCAAATTAAACTTAAGGAGTCAAAATCTAATTTTACTAATTTTACAAATAAAAAAATAACGAATGCGCCTGTGGTTATTAATAGACAAGTAGTTCCTTATGATCATCTTATAGCTGCTTTATTGAAGGTTTCTCAAAAAAAAGAAACAATCAGCCACATGCGGTCTTATAGCCTCAATTGTTGCATTTATAGTCAGTTTTACTCCTTCGTTTGGCAGTACGTCAGCCTTTTATTTACCCTCAATATCACTGAGCCCAGGTACACAACACACTCTGACACGGTTCTGCGAGCATAATACCTTGAACATTGTGCGGCAATTCCTGACTAGCTCAGGCTCGGTGGTTTGCGACTCTAGCGCAAACTGACTATCAACGTACATGGCGATAATCTTGTTGGATATGGCCAGAACCTCTGCCTTGAACGCGCTGCATGTACCCGGAAGTCTCATATCTAAGACCAACTCCCTGGAGTATAGTACCCGTCCGCGTACCCTCACTGGTTTTCGAACCATCAGTACGAGTATGTCCTGAGATCTTATTTACCCTCGAAAAGAAATTCTTACACAAATTCTCACTGTAAAATGTCTTATCTTTATATTTGTAAAGAGCCGGCAATAGTGAGTAGCGAACTATTACTTGTATGTTATTTGTAAGTCCTGCAGTTCCGTAAAGAATCCTTTAGATTTTACATTTACCCGATTCTACAATTGTCAGTTGTTTGAAAAGTGTTTGTGTTTGTTTTTTGCTTGCATTTTTTTCGGTCTTGTACCAAATAACCATTGCATGCAATTTAAAAAAAGACCCAGCGATGAGAAATCCGTCAGAGAACTTTAAACAGACCACTGTGCGGTTGTAGTTTATTTTAACACAACGATTTCAAGACTTTTTATCAAATTAGGCTTTGCCCACGGGCTGGTCGCAACACTTTGCATTTCGCTTGATGTGATTAGTTCACGCATCAGCCTGTGCCTTTACAATCAATGGTATAGAGAAGTAGATGCTTCGGGTACTATAGGCAGCCATTCTTTTGTTGCAGAGGACATCGCTCCTGTGTTTTTCATTCAATAATATTACAGGCAGCGTTTTCCTTTTTGTTCCGTATACACATAACCCCAGCACCATGATGTAGCATTTGCATCTTTTAGTCAATCATTCGAGTAAAGAGGATTTGCATATGGACGCATCCCGTTTTGTTAGATAGGCGCACACGACACACGAGCCGGTGGTTACACACTGCTCTGTGCACAGCTTTTGAGTTTAACCAACGAAGCAAATGTGCGGAAAAGCCGCGTGGGTAGAGTTTTTAGCTGAGTTTGGTAGCAGGTGATTTTTTTTTGTCTCTCATGGGTGGACAATAATTTAGCGGAGATGCGGAATCAAGTTTATCTATGAACTGCAGGACATATTAAAGCAATAAAGGGGTGGCTGTTTCGTGTTTGATTTATCATCTTATGTTCTTAGGGTATTTGGACGCGGTATTTTGGTGCCAGTTTTATGTTAATTTTTACAGAGCAGACACTTACGATAGATAAACGAATCGCCCTGGACGGTAGCCTTCAATACACATGTATAGTTGTCTAATACTTACGACAGTGGCCTCAAATATGAAGCAAGAACTCACCTGAAAAAAAAAATTATGCATTAGCTTTACTTGTAAGTAGTCAAAATATCTCTACTAAATTCATAATTTTTTTCAATGTGACAGGATAATGGTGATGCTTGCGATGAAAGTGTAAATATTTTGGGGCTGATAAAAAAATAAAATTACAGAGTTGTTTGGTAGCCAGGAAGTGTTTTTAGTCATACTTGATGACACAGGGAAGCACAAATATCTTTCTCTTGTCACCCATTAAGAGTCTGACCAGACGTCGTCTTTTAAGAGGATATGTCAGCTTCTTATCTAGTGTGAACACGACCTAAAATTTATTTATACCCGAACTCATTTACTTCAGAACACAACACCATCTTTTGTTTTTTTTTTCACAATCGTCTGAACACACCCACTCATTTCAGAGCTGAATTTGCTCAATTTCTGTTTAAAGTAAATGCATCGGTTTTTTTTATGTTTAGGTATCGTGTGTATTTTTTTTAAGTGAAAAGAAGTGAAATAAGGCACAAAATACCAAAACGTAAATGAACGTTTAACGAAGACCTACAAAATAAAAACTAACCAATGTTTACACAAAAAAATGTAAAAATGTAAAAAGGAACGACATATTGTCTTTTGTCCTTCTTGCAATTCGAAATTCTCTGTGGCAAGCAAAGGAAAAGCAGATCTAGATCAGCATTTACAAACTCAAAAACACAAATTTAATATACAATCTGGAAGTTCCTCTAAAAAAGTTACAGAATTTCTGATACCAAAACATTTTTAATTGGAGGACCAGGTGTCTGCAGCGGAAGGTGCCCTCGCCTATCACACTGTAGTCTACCACTTTTAATTTCGGTCTTTTTACTACAGTCATAAGTTTGGCTGTTGCGAAATGTCAAAATTAAATCGCAGCAAGTAGGGGTAGTGTGGCTCGCTTCACTCGTTAAAAGGACTCTAAAATCCAGTATTTCATTTTCGGACACGACTCTGTACGTTTTAAGGCCCAACTTATTTCTTAAAACACTATTTTTAATGAAAATACCAATACATTACGTCAAATACGTAGCCGTATCCCGTCAGTCAGTCAGTACAAAAATAACGTGCAAATAGCCACTTCGCATAAGTTTTTGAAATGTATTTTGCCCAGATTCGTAAATTGCTAGTCACATTTCCAGCGCGATAACAAAAACAGAAGCACTTGTTGTCAATAAATATATATTTTGTAATTTTGGTTTTTGGTTTTTGTTCGTCAATTTTTCATTTGAGATTTTTAAAGGTGTCCTCTTTTTGCTGGGCCATTAAGGAATTGGTATCGCTAAGAAAAAAAGGTTTAGGGAACTGACAATTCTGCTCTAAACAAATTTCAACACATATCAGGAAAAATAATATCTTTTCCCATATTTCGGCATGGAAGCAAGTAACATCTAGTCAGTTGTGTCTTCAGCAAGAATCCCCCCGATCAGTCCAGCTAGCAGCTAGGTCGTGCAAAATGCAAGCATTATGGAGTCCTGTAGTTATGGGTTATAAGGGTGTCTTACGAAGCGGAACTTTGACATAGAAAATAATTATACACATACAGTAACCACTAAAACCGCATCAAAGTTGTTTGCCAAGCTAACTACGAACTTGAAATTTGATCTTCTTTTGAACAAGAGCGGAAAGAACAAAATAAGAACCAAGATGCATTAAGCGGTCGTTTGCTATTCGGCCCACAAGGATATGGAGGTCTACAAAGGGCCCCTAAGACTACCTGGAAAATTAGAGAGGTTTGTCAACAATTACCTATAAAAATTGCTCCGAAAATCGGCCCTTACTTTTGTAAATATAAAAAATGTACCAAAACGTTCGATATTTATGTTGTTTTTAAAGAAATGAAAAACATTTAGTAACATAATTGAAACGAAAGTGGTTGGAAAACACCTCGCAATTACAATTGCTGACTTTTAGGAGTAGATTTCAAGTTTGATGTATTTCCAGGAACAGCTTCCTGCCTGTTAACATTTTATAGCGCGTAAGTTATTGTACACTCCCAATTGCAATTAACTGATATGCGTTTTAGATGGGGAATTCTTAACAACATTTTAGCAGACTAAATGGCAACATATATCTACTGCTGGTGCGCTGTTTCTATATCGATATGATAAGAATGTTGATTTTTTTTTAAATATTTTTTTATTTTACGAAAAGTATTTTTTTTAAGAAAAAACTAATTTGAGATCATTCAGAAAAAAATTAGTCGCAAATAACAAGAATATAAAATTGCATTAAGACTCCTTCCGCGCGATTTTGTGATCAAAGGCGCATATCCTTGAACTATCCATTGCATTTGCAAAAGTAATTAGGTCCAATCAACAATGTTATTTATGTTGTAAATTAAAAGCTACGGTATGCAATACCAAAAAGGAGTGCTATTTTAAAAGATATCTGCTAGTCACCGAAAGGTTATAAGATTTGGGATTTAGATCTACGTCGATGTTGAAATCTACTCGACTAAATTTAATTTACCGACTAGAAAAGGCAAATGGAAATAAGTAAATACAAACATACAAATAATTCTGTTTAAGATTTTTTTATTTTTATTTTCCAAGTCCGTCAACAAGATGCAACTGTCATTTTCAAATCGGAGTTCTTAACGCACCAAAACTGGAGCAGCAGCATATGGGTAGGCGGAATACGCAGAGTAGGCGGCATACGGTGAAGCAACATATGGCGAGGCAACGTATGGTGAAGCTACATAGGGTGACGAGTAGGCGGCAGTGTAGGCTGCGGTATAGGGTGATGCCACATAAGGAGAAGAGTAGGCAACAACACCGGGCTTAGCAGCGGCAGCAGCGAAGATGGCCAAAAAGCTCAAAGCGAACTACAAAAAGACAGAAATGTTGTTAGGTCCTCATGCGGAGTCCTGGTATCCACGCAAACTTACAAATTTGAACATTTTGAATGAGTTTTGGTAGTTTGCGGTTAACTCAAGGAGAATTCTGAATTGGAACTGATAGTCGTCTACTGACAGTCGTCTACTTTATATAGCCGACTGAAGTTCACAATTCAAATGGCATTCCCTTGGCACGTCGTCACTGCGTTTTTCAGTCCACTATTATGGCACACCAAGTGTGTAACACTCGAGCACGGATTAGCATTTTATAACGATTTCTTTATTGCAGTCACATACGAGTGCTCACACGCACCAGCGCGAGTCGCCAACTGTATGAATATGACCATCAATTTCGACTTCCTAATGTCGATGACGAATTAATTTAAAATTGCATTGCAGAATCCTTTCTCCTCCCTGCCAGTGCGAGCAAATCTTCAAGTATGTACTTGAGCGACGAAAACAATGAAACCATCATTAGAGATTCGTTTCAAGGATATTTGCTCCTTTATACCCCCGTATGTGGGGTGGAACACATTTAATTGAACCAAATTGAGTTTTCACTTAAAGCCTTCTTGCGGCTTCTGGCAAAAACATTGCCTGAGAGTGTGTGGTAATGAAGTTCACATATATATCTGATGGGGGTGGAGTGGAATTATGTATTCCAAGCATGCAGTACACCTACGGGGCGCGGTTCAAAAGAGAAGAACAAAAAGATACTTCAGGGAGCCAGGGTATAGGCTCCTTGTGCAACATTTGCGCGAAGGAAAGCAAATAAAAACGATTTATTTCGGTCCCCGGAGGGTGTAAGCTCTTCTTGATTGTTCTTTGACGTCAGAAGGGATGCGCTAAAGTCTCATCTTCTGCTTGTAAAAGAGCACGTAGGACTCGATTCGGTGGAAGAATTTTCCCAAGGAATTGTCAAGGTCATGGCGCCACATGTCAGTTGACGTTGTTGGTTCTTCTTCGCTGAGCACGACCTTCAAACTACGAATCCGCGGGAGTGCTGCAAATTGCCTCCATTAACATGGAAAATTAAGAGATTTCTGTCGGCAAGTTCCGCAAAAAAATGCGTTCCCAAAGACCTAAAATAAAATAACGATAAATTATTTATGAACCATAAATCTAGAAGACCATCGTCAGTGTGAACGCTCCCAACTAGGCTTTGGTGTAAACTTTGTATGCGTGCATACAGAAGCGGTGCTCTAAGTAATTAGCATGGAAGTGGCGTTCAATGCTGCGACGTGACTCAAACAAGTTCGCCAGTCAGCCAGGTTTAACATCCAATTTGCGTTGGACTATAAAAAGTAAATGAGTTTTGTGACAGATTATCAGTTTCCATTTAGAGTTCTCCTGAAGTTAACCGCAAACTACCAAACCCATTCAAAATGTTCAAATTTGTAAGTTTGCGTGGATACCAGGACTCCGCATAAGGACTTAACAACATTTCTGTCTTTTTGTAGTTCGCTTTGTGCTTCTTGGCCATCTTCGCTGCTGCCGCTGCTAAGCCCGCTGTTGTTGCCTACTCTTCTCCATATGTGGCATCACCCTATACCGCTGCCTACACTGCCGCCTACTCGTCACCCTATGTTGCTTCACCATATGTTGCCTCGCCATATGTTGCTTCACCGTATGCCGCCTACTCTGCGTACTCCGCCTACCCATATGCTGCTGCTCCAGTTTTGGTGCGTTAAAGGACTCTGATTTGAAAATGACGGCAGAACAGTTGTAACTTGTTGACGGACTTGGAAAATAAAAAATTGATAAAATACCGGAATACTTTCCTGTTTTTTTTTGGTAACGGAAAGGTGCCCTGGAGCCGAAAAGTATTTTCCATGATGGAAATTAGTTTTGTTTAATTCTAAAAGTAGTCTCGATTTTTTATATGTATAGTATACAAAACGAAAAGAAATTTTGCATTTAAAAAAAAACGAAAGAAACCATTTAAAGGTTAAAATTTGCTTTAGCTTATGTCTTCCGAGAATAGGTCGTTGTTTTTTTTTTGTTGTTGCCCAAAGCGAAAATGTTTTTCATTTCGTTTTGCCAAGTGACTAAACGTCCTGACAGTCGGAAATCAAAACTATTTTAAGATCTATTAGTCACGTATAATGAGTCTGATGGGGAATTATAATGGCTTAGTTCGTAATACTCCTAGCTTTCCAAATTCAGTAAAACGTCTTCCGTTTTTGGAGTGGAATACAGCAGAAAAAAGAAACGAAAACGTCAAAGAAAAAGCTATTAACTTAAGTTATGCTTTCGCTTAAAAGAAGTTTCCTTTCTTTTTCGAAGTGTCATGAAACAAAGCAACAACCGTGCAAATGAAAACGCTTGAATGTTTTCAACTTACAGAGCCCCACTTTAAAATATTTGTTTCCAACAACAGCTCCCCAAAAAGCCACCAATAAGCAATAGGGCAATATTACCGAAATTAACAAAATTACAAACAATTCTCAACAGAGTATGAAAGAAAGGACTTACCGTGTCCAAGCCTTTGTATAATATACGGCATAATATTGTAATAAATCACTTGTCGAATTCCATTTGTATGTCATCCAAGATATAAACCATGGGTGACAAGCAGTCTGATGACTTACGAAATTCACAGGCAGATGATTTCAAATCTGCGTCGTTGAATCTTTAAATTCTTGGTATTGGTTCTCGGATTTAAAAGAAAACAAACACAAGGAACTAATGTTTCTACCTAACATGATATTTTTAATCACAGTCTGCTAACATTATTCGCATAATTTATTTGTAACTAAATATAGGTTTTGATTTCGCTATCGCTTGCACAACCTTTTTGATTTATATAGATTTAAAAAAAAATTAATTTTCGTTACTTATAAACGTTTTCGTTTATTACTTATGTTTTTAAATGCAAAAGCAGTGTTGTTTTCGAAACTACAGTAGGTAAATGAGAAATACTCCTGTCCTTCAGTTTTTGTAGTATTTATTAATGAATTCAAGTGATTCTAAATACTATTTACTATTTACTATTACATTAAAATGAAGTTTTATTTGTTACATTTTTTTTTTTTTTTTATGGGAATATTTCTTTTAACGCAATAAATAATGTTTGTGACGTTTGTACATTTGCTGTCCGATTCGGATCATGTGTACAATAGTAATGGCGGCCTCCTTGACTTTCAGCAAAACGTGCAACAGGCAGCCATTACACTATAGGATGGATTCGGCCGAAATCAGCCGGTCGAATTGACAGCAGTATTGCCAACAAGTAGTTTTCGGTTCCGTTTTTGCTAGAGAATGTTTCAGTCTTACCCAGAAAAGAGTTTGGGATATCAATAATTAACCTGTTCTTTTTGTTGGGGCTATTTTTTGATTGAAGTATACCTACCTATATAAGTAAAAAGTTCAAAAAACATAGAAACCATGGAATGGACTCTGTTGGAAAGATAATTCTATGTCATTGCTATTAAAGGACAATTTCGGTCATGTAGTCTCGGCTGAATAAAGAGCAATTGGAAAGCCTTTTTTCTTGCAGCTTGGGGCCGTTTTTCGTAAGGATATACTCATGGTGAAACGGCATACAAAACTGAACACAAATCAGCTGACAGTTGTCAAAATAGCAATTTTTGTTTTTTGTGGTAGGTTAAAACTTTGGTTGATAGTTTCGGGGTCTTACCGACTAAAAACACCACAGGCCGATTTTAACCTCGTGGAACTGTTGAAATACCGTTGACAGTTGCTGATGACTTTTTGCATGTTTATTTTAGATGGTTTTGAAGCTTAGACGAGCATCTACTACTTACTTACTTACTTACTTACTTAACGGGCTCCCGACCCGTGGAGAGTCTCTGCCTGAGACACTGTAGCCTTCCATCCTCTGGGATCCCGGGCACCCTGCTTCCAGTTATCCAGACCAAGCGCTCTGGCATCCGCGATGGCTTGGTCTTTGAAACGGAGGTTCGGTCTTCCTTGTCGTCTCGAACCCGGCGGCTGGGATTCGAAGGTCCTCTTAGCTGGAGCATTATTGTCCATTCGCTCGATGTGGCCAGGCCAATGTAGTCGACGTATTTTGGCCTTTTGGACTACATCCACATCTTGGTACAGCTCATAGAGTTCGCGGTTGTATCTTCTCCTCCAATCGCCCTCCTCGCACACAGGACCAAAAATCCGCCGAAGAATTTTTTTTTCGCAGGAGCCCAGTATCAGCTCTCCTTTCCTGCTTATCGTCCGGCGCCATAAAGCAGAACTGGCAGGATAAGGGTTCTGCAAAGCATACATTTTGTCCTTCGAGTCAGGAGTTTTGAACCCAATTGTTTTGCCAAACCGAAGTAGCAGCGGTTTCCTAGGGTAATTCTTCGCCGGATCTCCACTAGGATGTCATTTGTGGAGTTCATGCTTCCTCCGAGGTAGATAAACTCCTTAACTACCTCGAAATTGTTGCTATCAATAGTGACGTTCTGTCCTAGGCGTTGGACAGATGCTTGTTTGTTTGTTGATAGCATGTACTTAGTATTGTCCTCATTTACTACAAGACCAACGAATTTCGCCTGTTCTTCAATCGCCGTAAAAGCCTCTATCACGGCACACTGGCAGCGACCGATGATGTCAATATCGTCTGCATACCCCAGTAGCCTTCCGTGTTGACACCTGCCTTGCGCACTATCAGCTCTAGCACGAGATTGAAGAAGTCACATGATAGTGCGTCTCCTTGCCGAAATCCGGTGCATGTTTGGAATAGCTCGGAGGAACTACTTCCAAATTGCACATTGCAGCGTGTGCTCTTCAGCGTCACGCTACATAGCTGAATCAGTTTTGCCGGGATCCCGAATTCGGCCATCGCCACATAAAGCTCCTGACGATGAATGCTATCATATGCGGCTTTGAAGTCGATGAATAGGTGGTGAGTCTCGACTTCAAATTCATTGGTCTTTTCCAGGATTAGCCTCAGTGTGAAAATTTGGTCTATAGTCGATCTGCCGGGCCGGAAGCCACACTGGTATGTGCCGATTAGTGTGTTGCAGAACGGTTTGAGACGTTCACACAGTACGTTGGATAGGATCTTGTATGCGACATTAAGCAGGGATATGCCTCGATAGTTCTTGCACGACATAGGATCGCCTTTTTTGTAGATGGGGCATATGGAGCTGATAGTAAACCATCAGAGCCGGCGGCCTTGTTGTTCTTCTACGAGCATCTACTACTACTCAGTAAATTGTGCATTATTTTCTAATGCCTACGTCTTTAAGTCTATTTAGCAGAGAAACACATGTTTACATCCTTAGTTCCACAATTAATTATGTAGTTTTAAATTAAAACCCAGCAGACAAGTGTTGTTGTTAATATTCCCTCTTATTCTACAGTTGCATTGAAACGTCCGTTAGTTTAAAAAAAAATAGGTTTCCTTTTCGTCCTTGGTCTGACATTGATTTTTAAGAGTAAAAAATACAGGTAAAATTAACGTTGCCAATCAGAAAGGACAGCATTTTATACCTTACTTTATTTTTTTGCGTTCTGAAGGGTCAGCAACCTTAATCGACTTGTCTGTGTAGCCGTACAATTGCTCTCAATCTTGTACGTTGGCAATAAGACCAGCCGACATTACAATAGGCAACAACCCGCGGTGTGAGAGGTTATTCATGGATCTGTAAACTCAATTTTATTTCAGTATTTGCCAATTATTATTTTGCACAGAGAACTTTATTTTTTAGAGATAGCCTCGGGGTAAGACTTATTTTATTAATTTGTCAACAAGTTTTAATGATCTCTATTGTTGAGGTTTCCGATTCGTAGGTTGGACACCAAACAGGACAACAGTTTTCCGAAAACAGATTAATCAGGGCAAAAGAATACAATTTGGCTAATTTTTGTCAGGTCTATTTCTCTTTATAAAGAGAAATTTATGACGTGTTATTCATACCAATCCTGCATAAAATCAACGTAAAGGGAAGAAAAGGCACCACTTGTAATAATCTTTACAGAGCTTTATTACTTATTAGAAAGAAACATTTAAAACAGTTGACTTTATATTTGTTCCAAAGCATCCTTTAATGCTTTCACTTTGTTATATTAAATCAAGTCCCCTATTCAATCACTTTCGATGGCGCAGTGCTCCCTATCGAACCAAAACTGGAGCAGCGCACTTAAAGGTAGGCGGAATAAGAAGAAGAAGAAGAATAAGAAGGCATATGAAGATGCACATATGAAGAGGCTACATAGGGTGAAACAGTTTATGGTGAAGCGTAGGATGCGGTGCACACTGCAACGTTTGGTAAAGCGACTAATGGAGCTACAACACCAGGCTTTACAGCGACAGCGGCAATGATGACCAAAACTCTCAAAGTGAACTGCTGGGTGTTTTAAAAAGAAAACTTTATTAAGTCCTTAAAAACTGCAGAATCTGTTTTCGTGACTTTATATAGTCCATTGAAGTTCACATTTCGAATGGCATCACCTTGGAACGTGCCGCTAACTAATTATGCTACCGGCATATACATACTTAAAGTTTTCTGGAAGTAGCTGCTCCAAATGGTTGACGCATTTTTATGTCTTGTCGAACTCAGTGGTGATAGGTAGGTAGATGTTAAGTCTACCTTTGGACACCGCTAGTGGTTACTTTATTGTGTATGCATAGAGAGCGGATGTGATATGATACGTTATGGTTGACAACCTAGAGTGTGTCTAATTATGGTGGTCATAAACGTGCCAATGTCATAGAAAAAATATTCTAATTACAGAGTTCAATTCGACTATATACAGCTGCGGAATGGCCCGTTACTATTATCATTTATTAGTTTCTATTTAAAATTCTTATGAAGTCAACAAACATACAAACAATCAATATGTTCAAATTTGTAAGTGGAGATTAAGGATACAAACTAGGACTATTGGAGCTCAAAACATGTATTTTTGTTAACAGTTTGCGCTTTGTTTCTTGGCCATCTTTGCTGTTGCTGTTGCTAAGCCAGGTGTTGTTGCCTATTCGGCGCCATTAGTTGCTTCACCATATACAGCGGATTACACTGCTTCCTACGCTTCACCGTACATACCTGCTTCACCCTATCTGGCGTCGCCATATGCTGCTTACTAAATACGCTGCCTATTTTGGTTACCCATATGCTGCAGTTTTTTGGTGCATTAGGGAGCTTAAAAAAAAGGAAGACTGAAAAATCGTCAAGGATTAGGATTAGGCTGGTCTATGCACTTGGCGCGCACACTTATTAGAAAAGACGGCTAAAAATGGGTTTCTGATTGCTACCAATCTAAGAAGTTATTCGCCTTCTAAAAGCTAAAAAGTAAAAAGAAACCATATAAGAGGACAACTTTGACGACTTTTCAAAGTCTCGAAGAAAAATCGTAGCAAATAAATGGGCTTAGCGAGTACCGTAAAGTTCATCCTAGAGCTGCATCATCATATGGTGTAGGACAGTATACACACGGCTTTCGGGATACACCCATTTCAATAAATTGTTGTACAATACAATGCAAGGACATAACTCGCTGAATCCAGTAAAGGTTTGAGTTGTCCTCATTTAAAGCCACTCAATAAACTAACAACTTTTAAATAACCGCGATGTTATAATTAACATTTTCAACGTTTATTTTTGAATAGGAAATTTAACTAAAAGTTGGCACACGATACTGGGGCGTAGGTTATATTATTCTGAAAGGTCCGATCGTGTAAGCTATTTGAAGTATGTACTTTAAGAACGAGAGAAATATTTTCCCCGAGAAAATTACATTCAGTGCTGCAATGTCGAAAAAAAGATTCGTTTTATAGACACCTGCCGACTGCTCTAGACACTGGAAAACATATTTAAGACAAGGATGACTTATAAGCGAGCCATGTTAGTTAAGGCATCGGTACACCCCGAACTGTAGAGCTGCGTAAGTAGTTAAGTTATATTGTGATGGCTTGTTATGGCCGCTTCCATAATGAGGATGAGAACATGCCAATAGGATCCGGGACTATATACTGCCTCTGCCACATAGCTACTTGTTAAAATTTCCAGCTGAGTTCCGGCGAAACAGCCAAGTATACTAAGGCCGGTTTTATTCACTCGAAGTTGAACACAACTTGGGGATTTTTATTTTCAACTTGAGAATTTGCTTTTATTCACTCAAAGTTGACTCGCTCAACTTTGGATATTCCGGAGTTGAGAAAACCGAGAGTTGTTCAACTTTTGGTTCGCTCAACTCCCCGAAATAGTAGACGTTAGCTCTCAACTTCTGGTTTTATGTGAAATTTTATATATTTTATTTTTGAGGACATAAAATAAAAATAATTTGTGAAATTGATATTATGTTTATTTATTATTGAGGAGATTTTGGTCCATGAGAGACGTCAATACAAGATGTTACAACATGTTGGAGTTGAAAATGGGACGACCGTGACTTTATTTATTGTTTTCGTCTCTCAAAGCGAACGACATTGATAGTGCTGCAGATTGGCAATCGTTTGATTCAAGCAGCGAAGACTACATTAATGTAACTCGATTTTGAATTTTTAGCAGTGCTGTTCTCTCATAGAAGGCATAAGAAACCACATTAAAAAATGTTCACAACTGCGTCGCATTACATCCACTATTTCCATATTGCAACCATTAGTTAGTTATAAATAAATAAATAGTTAACACAACAGGTCCGTCACGACCATAGGCCTAGTCTGTCATAATAATTCGTTTGGTGAGGGTAAGAGACCACCTGACGCCCTAGCTTCCATGCACCTACTGATTTTAACTGGTTATTTACAAGAAACTTTTTGCAACTCTGCAGCAAACTTGTAGGAAATGTCCTTTTAGCTGTCGGTCTATTTCTTAGGAGCTAGTGGGCACATGGTTGTATACCCTCTCACCTACAAGACACGCTTAGACAAAAGTGGCTTACATCCAAGAGAGAGTATAGCTCATAGGTTTTTTTACATTATATTACATAACATTACTCTGGCGTATACACAATTTTTTGTATTTTTTATTGAGTTTTTTTCATTTCGTCTTTGCATACAACGAACATTATACTGGAAACAACGCACAAAATTCAAATCAAAAGTTGAAACTGACATATTTTGTGTCACCTGCCACAAATATCCCAGTGATATTTGGGAAAGAGCAAGTACGCCAACTTTTGAATTTCAACTGAGGAGTTGAGAATTAAGGTAGTGAATAAAAACAATTTTCAACTTGCCGCTCAACTCTCTCTTTCAAGTCAACTCCGAAGTTGGTCAACCTCGGAGTTATCGGGAAGTTGAACAATAGTGAATAAAATGGCCCTAAGCCATCCTTTTGTACCGACTTCTAGCTTGGTATTGATAAAGTGCTTCCAAGTCAAAAAAGGATCTTCACTGCTGGGTTACAAATGTACCGACCTCTAGTACTTAGTAAAAGTGGTTTTAATACCAAAAATTCGTCAAGATCACTATTCCCGTAATAATTTTCAACAAATCAGTTTTAACTAGCTGCCGAAAAGAATGGTACAATCGGAATAGCCAAACGTGTGCAAAGATGCTCTTCGAAATCACCCTCTCTATGAGATACGTCGTGGCCGTGGCTCCATGGGAAACTTCTATTCTCTGAAGCTTCGCTGACAGAACGATTAACGCGCAGCCTAAAAGTGTCTTCTTCAAGACAGAGTGCGCTGCCAGCAACTTGAAGTAAACAACTGGAGAAGTTAGTGAAAGACTGCGGCAACTGGAGTTGCGCATTGAATGACGTCTGTGACCAGATAATTGAGATACCTGGAAATAGCCTCTTATGCTCTAGCTTGCGGTTAATACCTATTTCATGATAGGCGTTAACATAAGCTTTGTGCACGACAGGTTTTCGTCTTCCAATTGATGGTGAACAATCTCTAAGCACCCACAAATGAGCTCAAACTTGATTAAATTTTTTTAATAAGTTTTAGTATGTCAGAAAGTGTCAAATGTTGCATGATGACGATGCAGACTATGCTGAATATATATACGTGCGTGTGGCTTTACGGCCATTTGTTAGAATATATATACTGGAGTAACAACTTAAGGCGCTGCCTAAACAATTTAAGAAATTGTTGTATGAGCTTACGGTCTCCCTGTATTTGGTGGCAAGACGAAACGCTTTAAAGAGAACAAGAAAAACTGGAGAGAAGGCTTCCGGAGGTGACATGGTTTCCGCTGGCGGTTAAAAAGCGATTCTGTCAAATGTGGATACGAAAAATTGCTCAAATGTCTGAGATAAATTGAAGCTTTCCTTCAGTATGATCACTTTCAGTTGACAGTTTTTCCACCCATTAGGATTGTCCAAATAAAAATCCATTACTCAGTTTTAAATTCGTCTTTTATTTGTGTCTCTAGACGAACTGCAACTAGCGTGTGATTTTCTTTCAAGTCCAAATTCTTTAATAATTATCTCCAACATCTGCGACTTCTTTAACGAACCAGAACTGAGGCGGCAGCATATGGGTAAGCAGAGTAGGCGGCATACGGTGAAGCAACGTACGGCGAGGCAACATAGGGTGAAGCTACATACGGTGACGAGTAAGCGGCAGTATAGGCAGCAGTATAGGGCGACGCCACCAATGGGGAAGAGTAGGCAACTATACCGGGCTTAGCAGCGGCAGCAGCGAAGACAGCCAAGAAAAACAAAGCGAACTAAAATTAAAGAAAACAATTATTAATTTCTTGCAATCTTTGCTGCAAATCCTTAGAAATCACTTACGAATTTGAACATTTTGTTTGGAGTTTTGGTAGTGTTTGCTTCGGAATTGAAACTGATAATGGTCACTGGCGAAACTTCAACTTTATATAGTTGATCGAGGCTCATAATTTTTGATGGTATTCCCTTGGCATTGGCACGTCGACGATTAGCATAGTCGACGAGACATGTGCTAGTGTCGCAGTTTTCATACACAATCAGCTCGCAGAACACGTTAGGTTGACTGTTAGTTTGTACACAATGGGGTCGTCCAAACTCTGTTCATTATATGGTAAGAAAACAATTTGTAACATTCTTGCATTCAAACGATAAACTTATTAATGACAACCGCTACAAATCCAAGCCACTGAGTATTCTGGTGGTACACGCCTTACTATAGCGGAACGTGCCAAGGTAGCGCCATTCAGATTGTAAAACTTCATCAAACTGTATATAAAGTCCACGATGGTGGGTTGTCAATTATCAGTTTCTATTTGAAAGTTAACCGAAAACCACAAAAACTCAACTAAAATGTTCAAATTCGTAAGATTGCAGATCACAAAGGATTCCGCATGATGTGTTAACAACATTTCTGTCTCTTTATAGTTCGCTATTTGCTTCTTGGCTATCTTCGCCGCTGTTGCTGCTAAGCCGGGTCTTGTTGCTCCATTGGCCTACTCTTCGCCGTTGATTGCATCTCCCTATACCGCTGCCTACACTACGGGCTACGCTTCGCCCTATGTAGCCTCGCCATATGTTGCTTCGCCATACGCCGCCTACTCAGCGTACTCCGCCTACCCATACGCTGCTGCTCCAGTTTTGGTGCGTTAGAAAAAAATAATAGAAAAAAATTTAAAAAAGGAATCGTTAAGGATTCGAACGCAGAATAAATAAATGGTTGTCGAATAACAAACGAAACGAAAATTTAGTTTTTGTGTTTTTTATTAGAAATTGCTAATAAATATGAATAAGTTGTTTATGGCAAGAACCTACTGTACTTTCAAAATGATTAACAGTAAAGAAAAAACTGAGTATCGAGACCAAATTTAACTAACAAAATTTGGAATTAAAGAGTGCAATTTATTAATTTTTGAATATTAGAAGCAAGAATAAAAGCCACTGCACATTTTACACACTCTTCAACCATAAGACCTTTCAGGCTAAAAATGTGGGAATGAAAACGCAGGACAAACGCGAATGGAGCTATAGAATTATTGAAGAGGCACTTAGCAGCTGTTGTTGTTTTATTTTCTTCGATTGCTAGACAAATCGTATAGAACAACTGAGCGATAGCGGAAGAAAACCTGCTCCACTTGAAAAAGGGCTCTAGGTATGAGTCCACAAACATAGAAATGATTGGTAGCGTAATCTGCAGGGGGTGGGTAACTCAACAAGTCTTTTTTAAATGCAAAGGTTTGAAAATGAAATGAAAGAACAGGTTGGGTTTTCTGAGGGAAAGCACATATCATTCACATACAGACGACGCATAACCTAATTTTGAGCAGAACCGTTCGAGCAAATTTTCTTTTGTAAATTTTAGATTATAGCTCATTTTATAATCGAATTAAACAAAAACGTTCTCAGTGTGTTATCAGCCTCAAAACGAGTACTTAACCCTAATCACACATTCATAATATTAAATAATGCTCCAAACTGTTTTCAGTAATTTAACATTTAGGTTAAACTATAGGTACTGTTTTCAACATTTTTTGTAATGATTTCATGGTTTAGTACTTGGTATTGTTCAAAGCGAATTATTCGGAGTTTATGTTTAATAAGTCAGTTATTGTCAGTTGGGTTCAGAAATTATTACAGTTGGGTAATATATTTTCACTGTTGACGATGGTGTTGACCAAGAGTTGATAGAGGTCAAATGGTTATTTTGTCCGATACACTTCGATTCTTCCTAAACAGAAGATAATAAATGCATATAATCATTTGGGTTAAAACACCTGATGAATTTTGCAAAGTGTTACGCGGAGACAATACTGAGACCACCAACTTCAGTCGATTTCGTTATTTTGCCTACAAGCTATATTTTTATGAGGTGGCAAATGCTACACCGAAAGAAATCCCTTTGTAGAATCAAACACAAACCTTATTTGAAAATGCGTCAACCAATGAACGTTGTTATTTTAACATCGGTGGCGTGATAAATTTTTTTATCAAAACGTTACAATTTTCCTTCCTTGATTCAACAACCCCGTTGTCAACTTTGTGTTAAATCAATCACATAACGTATTTAAACAACAATCTTCGTGTTCGAATATTTCAATTCTCAAACATCACAAACGTTGTTGAACAACTACTTTCCGTTATGACATAAACATTGCAAACGTATTTGTTTTAATATAAAACTGTTGCATGTAGGATTTTTGTATTTATTTAGCAACAATCGTGTTGTTTTTAATCATTATTTTTGCGCGTGATGTTTTGAGCACTAAAATTGTTATTGTAAAATGTTTGTGCTTTCATAAAAATATCGGTATTTGTTCGTGCATTTCGCACGAATATTGTTCATCGAAAAAGTTTAAGAATGTTGTTCTAATACATTTGTGTGTACACAAAAACAATTCTGTTACCAATAATATATGCTGATATAGTCCGAATACTGTTAATCAAATATTCTTCGTAATCTGTGGTCACAAGGAAAAACCGCTAAAGTCTGTTATTCTCTTTTTTCAGGAGAGCACTTTAAAGTTTTTGACAAACGTGTGAAATTACAAGTAATTGACTCTAGTGACTTAAGCTGTTATGTTTTTTTGAAATTGTAGCCACATTTTTAAAGATAAAAAAATTTTACAAAATAAATTTGAGTACGCTGAATCTAATGGCATCAAAATCTCAAATTCGTCTAAAGTCGACTTTAGCGGTTATGGTTTGTGGCCACTATATACGTGGTTGGCCAAACACAGAAATCTTGTTTTCCAAATATTCGTGTTTATTTAAATCCAGTCCTTTTTATAGTAATACTTGGGTATATTTTATATACCACCATTGTTGATGATCTATTGTCCTGTAAGAAATTGCAACCGAGATATATATTAAAACATACATAGTATGATTATAAGGCAGCAACCATTTTCGCCTTTAAAGTGAAACTTCTATTAGTAAAAACAAAATTTTAATTATGTTTTCAATATTAATATTTTATTGGTTTAAACAAATAGGTAAGTATACCAGACATGACATAAAAGATTTGTACTTCTATATATTTTATTTTTTAACAAACACTTAGCACATTAATATTAAAATACAAGTATATTTAAAAAAAAATGTATGAGAGTATATTTCTTTCCATTAGGATTTTAGTACAAAATAAGAGGAGATCCATTAAGTCCTTTCCTACTACACTTTTCACGAAAACTTTAAGGAACAATAAATTTGATGACAATATTTTCTATAAGAAACCAATAAACTAAATTTTCACTCGCGGATAAAATTGTTTCCCTTAACGCACTTCTGCCTTGCCTGCGTGGTTGATGGATTAATACTGCGTACCTATAACTCTAATGTATACTGCATTGTGTAATGAAATGTGGTTGCTGAGACAATGAACATATTCAACTTGAATATGTGCGTGGTAGTTTTAAAACGTGCTTGGTGATCCTTTAATCATTTTCAGGCTTTCATCAAGTTACAAATAGTCAATACTGATTTATTCGAACACAATCGTGACAACTTAACAACTGTTGTGTATGCTTGACTATTTTTATGATCGATAAAAGGCTGATTTACCATGTTATCACGTTTCTTGTTGCTTAACCATTAAATCAAACACGAAGTTGCTCATCAAACATTAATTAATATTTGCAACAATCAGGAACATGTTCGAATCAACCATTTTCATGATCTTTAAAAAAAAAAATTATCAACAACGCCACCTTATTTGATTTAATCACGCAGCGTTATATGAAACAACCACTTTCGTATTCAGTTTGAATATTTTCAGTGGATTTTCAATCAACAATGAAACGTGATTGATTCAACAAAGGATTTTTCTTTCGGTGTAAGTGCACTTGTATTGTTACATAGAAATTCGTATTGACAAATGTCACGTTACTTCAAAAATTCCGTCTCAACAACACACTCGCACCTTGCATACGCAGCTTCCGCTTTGGGAAAAGTGTCTTGCAGCGTTCATAGAATTTTATCCGTTTAATTTGAAATTGTTCGTTACGTGTTGATTGTATTTTTTCTATGAATAAGTGTACATTTGCTTAAAATATTCATGAAAAATTAGCAATGTAGATTGGTTGAGGGAAAATAACAAAATTTTGAGAAAATTTTCTTCATTATTTAACAAAAATTTACACACGAAATCGAAGTTAATGACATCTAAGAGCGGAAAATACACAACCATGTTGGACCTTATATGTTTCTAGTATATAGAACATCTCTTTTAGGTAGTTTTGTTAACTAAACAAATCAAATTATTCGCCTTTTAACAATTTAAATATAATAACTAACCAATGACATTCAGTAATGAAAAATGTTGTATTCCCGAACTCTTTCACATTTCTCCACGGTTGGCAGCATTTATTTTTGTATTTTTTGTATGTTTTTGCATGTCACACGGATTCTTAATTGACATAAAACCGATAGGAATACAAAATAGCGAATTTGAAAAACAACTGAGGGGGCCAGGGGCAAGAGGATTGCGAGTTGGCGGTCTCAGTATGATTTTTCCCTTGTGTTATGTTTTCCTGAAGCAAGTCTGATTTCAAGTGGACACATTTTTATAAATATTTCTGTTTTTAGCTGGATGAATGTTCTTGTATTTGGTACGAAATATATGCAGCAGTACCCGTCTTTGGGAGTCTCTTGTCTGGCAAACAGTTGCAACAATGCACAGAAATACAGAAAAAATCACTGTTTTATGCGTTCTTTGTACCCCTATCGATGTACAGTCCATGGCGGATATAAGAAACACTAATATAAGAAGAAATCGCTTATAAGATATGCATGTGAAAAACCCGTAGGCTTTGTTTCTTATATATAAGTTCGCATGTAGGAACAACTCGGAAAAAATTGTTTAGATTTTAGAGTCTGTGTATGTAGACTATTCATAGAAGCAAATCCAACACATTACCCCTTTCTTTGACAGAAGGTTTTTATTTTGTTTCACCTGTACGTGCCACACTTAGATCAATGTATTTCCCGTGTCGATGCGCTAGGGGTTAATGACCCCCATATACACTGGAAACCTATGAAAAACCTTCGGATTAGTAGCCAAACCCGTTTTATTTACAAATTTTAGTAGGTCGTAATGGACCTATCTGAAAGTTCCTCTATATCCTCGAAGAAGTAACTGCCAAGGATTTTATTTCTTATGTGGCAGAGTGCTGGGCAGTGACAAAGAAAGTGTGGGGTGTCCTCATGCACCTCCTCATCACCGCATCCTCTGCACAGGTCATCTGTACTGATTCCCATTTTCTTGGTATGGTATTTCAGTGTATTGTGTCCGGTGATAATGCCCACAATTAAGGACAATGATTTCTTGTTCAATTGTAGGATTTTTTCTGTTTTCTGTTTGTTGTAGATTGGCCACAGGAGTCGAGTTTGCTCCATCTTTCATTTGTCGCCTTTAGTATTTTGTTCCCAATCGTCTGTCTGAGATTACAGGGGGGGAATCATTATTGTGGTGTCGGCTTGGTTTAGCTAAAGGGAGGATCCCTTTCTTGCCAGCTCATCAGCTTAAATTCACTAAAACGTAAGCGTCATTACAAAGCAGTTTCAAACGGCTATAATTGGTCAATAATTATAAAATCCTTTTGTAATAGTGTCATCGACGAGATCGCTGTATTTCTCTTATGTTAAATCAGAAGAACAATAGAAACGGACAGTACAACAAAACAATTAAGGTGAACAGTTGTAAAGAAAGGATACCAGATATGTTGGCTTCAATTTGGCACCGAATTTGAGAATAGAAGAAAATCGCTGCTAGCTTGAATAGCTCTGATCTTCTCTGAATCAAAAGGAGCAAAAACTACGCACTTTCTATTTGTGCGTAACGATAGCTGGTTATGCAAAAATCTGCTCCACCGTTGACGAGTTGGCTTGAAATCCAAACTGGAAAAATGCTAGACACTATTGTGTTCGATGCAATTTACTTACCTATAGTAAAGAACTTGAATGAACAGTTTTCTGAGAGAGATAAAGAGAAGGATAACACTTTTTAAAATACCCCAAATGTCAGATCTTTTCGTGTTTTAGAAGAAAAGCTGTTATGATTGGGGTTTTGTACAATATATACTCGGTTTTTTAAGGCGACTTGTCATTCTTAGTACGAAGAAACCGGTATTGACAAGAGCTGTTCTTCGCCTTGTCTCTGTCCAGGTATAGACAAAGGTTTAACCCCTTCAAAGTGTTATATAATTAGGCATTGTTTGTATGTTTCTAAAACTCGGGTTATGGTCGTTTTGTCTGTTTCATGGTGAGTTGACAACTTTATTTCTCTCTCTGAACTTTTGCATTAGATATACGAGTATCCTGGAAGCTGCAGTTGCAACCGAGTAAGTGTCAAATATTCACTAAACACATTACTATTGAACCGCCTATTAAGACACAACATTCGTTGAACTTAAAACCAAATCCGAAACCCTCACCATTCGGCCTTGACTTTACCCATTTGATTAACTTATTCCTTTCTCATCCCTTGAACGCATAATGCGTGCTAATGCAATTCACACCAGACGAACTCAATTGAACCTCATTATCGAGCATTATTCTCCACTACTTTGTTACTCAATTGGAGGTCTTTCCCTCCGCATTGTCTACCATTTAATAACCAATTCAACAATCAATCAAATCGTGTATTAATTAATTTAACCAGCCATGGACGGAGTATGTTTTTAGCCGGCCATAATTGAGATGACTGACTTAATCACATTTCGTATTCATAGAACGACAGCATGCACTTGGCATAGGTAGCGGCAAATGGGAAGGAGAATCGTACCGTCTTTAATTGGGCGCAAAACACTTTGAAACCGAAAGTAAGTCACTACAGTTTACACAAGTGTTATTGCTTCCAATTTGGATTGAAATCAATTATTTCCACAGGCTTCCTGCAAATTGATGGACAAAATCCCAAGGAGACAATGTGCCGTCGAATGGTTTTACCTTCGATGGTCGAACGTGCCATGGGCAGCACGCATTTTCACGACAGAGACATGTAAATTTCATCATAATTGGTATATAAGCAGCCAGCCCGGCCGGAGAAGGTATCAGTTTCACTTTGAATCGACCCAAGAAAAACCTCCTCAATCAAAATCAAAATGTTCAAATTTGTAAGTGTAAAAAGCATTCGAGTCCTCGATAAGCTTTAAAATCAATAACTGTTTTCCCATCTGCAGGTCGCTGTTTGCTTCATGGCTGTGCTTGCTTTGGCTGCTGCTAAGCCCGGCATTGTTGCTCCAGTTGCCTACTCGGCATACTCGTCGCCTTTGATTGCTGCCTCCCCGTATACCGCTGCCTATACTGCTGCAGCTTACAGCTCTCCATTGGTTGCATCGCCCTATTATGCATCTCCATATGTTGCCTCGCCATACGCTGCTGCCTACAGTGCATATCCCTATGCCTCTGCACCATTGTTCCTTCGTCGTTGATCGGTGAACGGATTCGGCCAACGACTTCCTGTTTTCCTTTTGTTTGTTGATTTTCTTTTCTGTTAAACAACTTTTATTCTTATTTTATTTAAAAACAAATGAACCTTCAAAAGACAAATACGAAGTTTTACTTTAGCCACAGCCATAGCAACAAGGATGTAAAGATGCACAAAAAGAAGACCAACAATGTCCAGTGTCCAGAATCCTTTGTCAGCGAGTAGACTTGTACCTTAAGAATGAGCAAAAAGATAGTTGATTTTGTTGTTTAACTTTCTCTACCAGCAGTGGATATGTCTATTTGCGTTTTCAGCGCATAGATAGACGTTGGCATGCTTTAGGAGTTGTGTGATCTTATATGAGCACTGATATAATATACGAGTATATTCCAAGAATTAGTGTTACTATATTGACATCACAAAAATAGCTCTAAGCATCAGATTGTGAAACACTGTAGAGATGTAAGTACAAAACGATGAGAGGACGTAAGCACAGCAAGTTTGGTTGATAAAGAAACATGAACGTGGTAGTGAGTGTTGTGCACGTCGGTTGATAGAGGGAAACGAAATAATCATACTATTGAAATTGCATTAGTTACAATGCTAATGGGTGAGAAACCCGTTCTCATGCATCAGAAACTAAAAGGTTCCAATTTTCCCGAAGATTCCGTTGAACGTCAAACTCGTTCAACATCAAATTCAAACACAATCCAGGTCTAAAGAAATAAGTTAGCCTTACACTTGGAGTGGGAAATTCTTATTAGTTTAAAACTCGCCAGTGCATAAAAATCGACAGTCGATCTGGAGTGCCGGCTATGTCGTAAAGAAGACGAAATAGCTGAACATGTAATTTTCATTGCATTGAACTAGAGAGAAGAAAACCATGGGGTGCAAACAACCTTATACGGAAAGTCAAAAATCCTACCAGTATTCTGCACAAGACATCTTCTAGGTCAAAGTGACTATTAACTACCTTAATGATTCAGAAACGTCAAAAAAATTACAGTTAAATGAAACACGTGTGTCGGCCTCTTTGCTTGTCCTGTATAGGTTTCCACAAGCTTTACCTGTTCTTGCTTCCGTCAATTGCCGTACAGTTGTGGGCCGTAGGCAAAGACCTTTTAACTTGATTAGCGCGCACAAGTTGAAGGGTATCTCAGCAGCTTACAACTACAGGGAGTTCGCTAAGGACTGCACAGGCTTGTAAGTTAAGGTTTACCCGACTCCGAACTGTAGGCCCTCCCAAAAATAAAAATAAAATAATTGTCTGTTCTGTAGCACATTGAGAAATGTATGCGATTAAATAATGGAGCTGGTCACCTTTTTCACAACAACAGTTAAAATCCCGTTCTCCCTAGCCCTTTTGCTAAGTTAAGTTGTGAAAGATGGTTTAGTTCAATTATTAACAACTATAAGTCAATTCGGACTAATTTTATGAGACATTCAGCGCATATATGTATAGAGCAGTCGTGGAAACTGGCAAACCTCTTTTGAATATAAAGGGTGATTTTTTAAGAGGCTTAGAACTTTTTTAAAAAAAAAAACACAAAAAATTCGAAAAAATGAATGAAATATTTATTTGAATTGATAGTTTGAACCTTGCAATTTAATGTTTACAGATAATTTCATGCAAATGTTGACCGCGGCTGCGTCTCAGGTAGCCCATCCGCTGAGTCCAATTTTGGCATACTCTTTCACACATATCGGCCTGTATCTCACGAATGAATGCATGGATGTTGGCTTCCAGTGCGTCAATCGAAGCGGGCTTGTCCCTATACACATTAGCCTTGGCATACCCCCACAAAAAATAATCTAATGGTGTCAAATCGCACGATCTAGGCGGCCAATTGACCGGCCCGAAACGTGAAATTAACTGTTCACCAAACTCGCCTCGCAATTGCGCCATTGTTTCGCGTGCTGTGTGGCATGTGGCACCGTCTTGTTGAAACCACATATCATGCAAGTCAAGAACTTCCATTTCGGGCAAAAAAAGTTTGTTATCATCGCTCGGTAGCGTTCACCATCAGCGCTGCCACTTTGCTACGATCGTAGCAAAACTGCTACGCAATTGCCCGTTTGCTACGCTGCTACGCACTCTCCCTAACAACGCCTATTTTGCTACTTTTTTTTTAAGCACGAAATGAGAACAAAAATCTTGTAATTAAGGCAATGCTTACATGCAAAGCGCCTTTTAAGTGAAGTTTTTAATGTTTTTTTTTTTTTTTTGTTTGATTATAGTTTCGTAAAATATATAGTTTACCAACTATACTTGTACTAGTCCTTAAAAAAATATTTACTTTGAATAAAGAATTAAGTGTTTTTTGTTTATTTTCGAAAAAAAAATTATATTTTGGACTTTTGAGTTTTGCTACACAAATTAAGTTTTGCTACGCAAATTTGCTACGCAAATTTTTGCTCTTGTGGCAGCACTGTTCACCATTGACAGTAACGCTGCGATTCGCATCATCTTTGAAGAAATATGGCCCAATAATGCCGCCGGCCCATAAACCGCACCAAACAGTGGCTTTTTCGGGATGCATTGGTAGCTGTTGCAATGCTTCTGGCTGATCTTCACTCCAAATGCGGCAATTTTGCTTTTTTACGTACCCATTCAACCAAAAATGAGCCTCATCGCTGAACACAATTTTTCGATAAAAAAGCGGATCCTCGGCCAGCTTTCCAAGAGCCCATTCACCAAAAACTCGGCGTTGTGGTAGGTCGGCTGGCTTTAGTTCTTGCACCAGCTGTATCTTAAAAGGCTTTACGCCCAAATCCTTCCGCAAAATTTTCCACGTAATGCTGTAACAAAGGCCTAACTGCTGGGAACGGCGCCGAATCGACATTTCGCGGTCTTCTGTCACACTAGCTGATACGGCCGCAATATTTTCTTCACTACGCACAGTACGTAAACGTGTTGGTGGTTTAATGTCCAACAAAGTAAATTTGGTGCGAAATTTGGTCACAATCTTCCGAATAGACTGCTCAGAAGGTCGAGAATGCCGATCATAAAATGGAAGCAGCGCGCGATGAACATTTCGAACCGAGCACGAATTTTGATAGTAAAATTCAATAATTTGCAAGTGTTGTTCATTTGTAAGACGATCCATGGTTAAATTGCAAACCAAACTGAAGCTGTTTGACAGTGACACAAGGTACTAAACACACGTCAGCTGTCAAAACCAGTGTTGCCAAAACCAAACCAGCTAAAAAATCACCCTTTATAAGCAAGAAATGATAGCATCAGCCAACTGTGACGGCCGGGTTTGTTTTTTTGGAAGCCAAAACAAGAGATGCTAAATTAAGCCGATTTTAGTTGCTTGCCTTGACCAATTGAGCCGCATTCACATGTGTACCTGTAACTGACGTGGCGGCCAAACGATTACACTGGCAGTCAGATTAAGTTCACCAAATGGTTAAAATCACTATGATTCCAACCAAAGTGTATGTTCAAAGTGTTCTCCTTCACGGTTAAGCCTCGGTACAGAATCCTACTGTAAACAGCTTGTTTCAAAGATAAATAAAGAACGGACAGCTAATAGCACTCGAATCAGTTCGACCCTAAAAATGCATGTTCTCCTCTTTCGAAGGAGTTATCGCCATCATAAAAACTCAATACGTTTATCTAATGAAATAATGTCGAACTGTTCTAACTTCATTGTTATCAAAGACCCTTATACATTACAATCTCGGCGCATTTCATTATTTACAGCTTTTCCAAGCAATCTATATAATAATATTTGGGTAAAATCTCTTCACCGTAATAAATCCGAAAACAATTTCATTTCCCAATGGAATTGGCCTAGCCCAACACTCATATCACACCCCATCACATGTTTGTGATGAAAAGCTATCGATACCATATAAAAAAAAAACAAAACAAAAACTCCCATAAAAATCCTTTCCACAAACATAAGCAGAAAAATTGCTCCACAATTTGTTGTTGTCATCGTGAAATTTTCACTTGTCATTATCTCTCAAGTCAAGAGCACATGTACGACAAAGTGGTTTCGATTAGGCGCCATACCCTTGCGCGAACACACCCACACCCCAAGAAGAGCAATTCCAATTTGATATCACAACAAACTTGAGAAAGAGAACGGAAAAAAAATACTTCAAGGATGTATAGCAAGAAAAAAGGTATCACTCTTGTGTGGTGCCACAGATGCTACTGCCGCTGCTGTGCTGCCACTGCGATGACAGAACTTCAGAGGGTCATCAAGTTCAAAACCAAGTGCTGTACACATAAGGATCCACTTACTCATTCATCCATCTTTTCCTCTAAATGAGCCACCACATGCTGTGTATGTGTGTTTGGGTATTCAGCAAATGTCGCCATCAATGGTGTACTTAGAAGAATTGATTTCGTTTGTAAAGCTGTTAGCTTCTGTGTATAGTACATATATACTAACACTATGCACACCCATACGACGACAAACGATCTATACTGTTCGTTAATTTTAGCCAAAGGAAATCAAAATGCGATAGAGTGGCAAAAGGATAATGAGAAAAACGTTCAAAACCAAATACAAATGGGGTAGCATGTAGTGCTGCCCCCACCCGGATGACGGGACCAAAAAAATATCTTGCGAAATTTGAAAATTAGCTTAGCTGGTCCGAAGAATAAAATGTCAATTCGAGAATTATGGTGTGTAAGGGTTCGTTATTTACTTTGGGGAAATTCAAGCATGTAATGGGTAAGGGCGGGTTACAACTGTGCTCACAGAGTTATTGCCCACCCGACAGCATAATCGAGTGTGCGAGAGAAAAAAGAGGAAAACTTTAGAAGCAGGCGGAACAAATTTCGAAAAAAGCGATAAGAATTTTGAACGAGTTGAAAGCCATGGACAACGTTCTTTGATTTTCTGGTTGATATTCGACGAGTTGTTGAAGCAGTTGGTTATGTTAATAGGTGGATTTTCGACGGGTATTAGGTTATGCATAGCTTATTGTAAGAGGATGATAGAGAAAACTTCAATATTATGACGTAAAAACAGATTTTCGGTAAACTTGAGTGGAGCAACAATCGCACTTAATTGAATGCACGGCACCACACTTTAGACACCCACCCAAGTGTCTCATCTGCCAATGGCGCATTCCCTTAGAAAAACATTCTCACTTCTCTACTTCTACTTCTCTTTTGTTCCGCTCCAATAGAGACAACGACACACAGCATCTGTTAAAGTGAACGTGCTACCGATTTGAGCCCATAATCCCGCAACAAAATCGCGATCAAGAGCATTCATTGATGATATTTTGCAATTTGATAAAATAAATGTAATGATCTAGTTCGATAACGGTCTGTGGCACAGCTTGTGAATGAATAGCTGATTGATAGCTTAAAATATTTGATAAAAGGGCGCTGACTCTCTTTTTGAGTAATGGCAAGTTAAAGGCAGTAAAGTCAGGAAAAGAAAAAGATTCTGGATAATAAGGCTCGTAAAAAGGAGGCGTGTCAATGGATGACATAGCCTAGGGCCTGTTCGGAGTCTTACGGAACATTTTAAAAAAGGTTTTATCGCAATCTGTTCAGTAGTAGTCAGTAGTCACGTTAACAGCGGAAATACGTTCTTTCAATCGAATATACTACTAAAAGTAGAATCGAAGGTACACTCAAAAAATAGTTGGTATAAAAATACAAATTAAATCTTTGTAAAAATGCGATATTCGTTAGATGCACAAATTATTTGTCGTACGAAACCTTTGTACATTCTACGAACGCCGTTCGTACTTTCGTGATATCTGAGCATAACTGATAAGATGGAAAGTTTAAAAACGGAAATAAAATATTCGGAGAAATACGAAACTCCATTCATAGAATGTACTTAAATGCTTTTTACATACTATTAATTATTAATTAATTAATAACAATTAAATTATTCGTAGTATGTTCGAACAATTGGTATAAAGTACGAATGAAATTCTTATACAAAAAAGCGGCTGAAGTATGAATGTAAATGAAGTATTCGTAAGTTGTGATTCATAAAATATTGTCGAAATATGTATACGAACATTGCAAGTCGATTGCGCAGGTAAGACTTAAGTCACAAATAGATTTAAATCACAGTAATTGTAAGGCTCAACTCCTATTTGTCGTCGTGCTCTCTGAGATATAGGTGAGGAAATCCCAATTGAACCCAAAACTTTATCCCCCATTAAGTCAAAGCACTACAATTTAACAAAAGGTCTGCGGCAACTCCCATCTGGATGTGCCCTCTTTGACAAAATTGCACATCTTTCCAAAATGTCAATAAGTCTCTGGTAGTTTTACCCCAGTTAACATCTCGACAGGCAATTATACAATGACACAGTCAGTTGGCCACCCCAAGTAGTAATCTATAACTTTATGCTCATATATGTACACTGTACAGCTATGGGGACATCTCCAGCAACTGATATAGACATCTAACCTCCATGTCTTTGCCTGGAAACGAACAAAAAAAAAAAACTCAAACAGACCCCTGACTAAGCTACTTGTGTATATTTCTCAAACAAAACATCTACAACCCATTATCCTGGCCGACTTGACATGGGAACAACACCAGCTGACTGCAACTTTTCTTAGTACACACACACACAAACACAATCTGTCCGATGGAAGAGAATTTCGAATCCAAATCCGAGTCCCTGGTGAGTTTCCTTTTCTCTTGGCCTTTTCTTCTTTTTTTCACGACGATGCGATGGCCTCTAACCTACACACTGTGTAAAACGTTCTATCTTCAGTTTCAGCTCCAGCAACTGTTTGTTATCTCTCCTCTTATCCTTGGAAGCAATTCAACCGAGGAAAAAATATTAAACAGCAGAAAAAATGCCCCAAAAACCATCAGCACAGGATAATGTAATAGAAGGAGGGATAACAAAAAAAGTCGTTACAATAATAAAATAAATATATGTATCTGGTCGTCGTCGAGAAAATGGAGGCCGACGAAACGAAACCAAAACAAATGATTACTCTTGGGGTAGCGGAGGCCAAAGCGAAGGACATGCATGAATGTGGCTGACACAAATATACTCTAATACCCGCAATGGATGTGATTTCCATTAAATGTGCGAGCGCGGGCTTTCTTTTCATTTGCTCTCATTCAAAATGTGGCTTTTTACACAAATCTGAGACATAATAAAAATGTCATGGTATCGTGAAGAAGGCGTACACGATGTATTCTTACGGACAGTGTGTGTGAGGTACAAGGTGTTACAATAATTGTCAAAGCGTTTATGGGAATAAACGAAATTTAACAAACCTTTAAACGGAACAATAGCCCTGTTGACAGGCGGTGTTATTGTTAATATTATTACATATGAGGAACGCTTCTCATGGCACACACAAAAGCCGAAGGAAGGTAGTTGGTTGTTCAAAGAATCTTATGGGATTTAACGTGGAGCCACATTTAGCTTTTATTTCATCGCAATCGGAAATCGAATTCAGAAGAAATACGAATTGGTTGGCGATGACACCCAAGCCTTCTGGCCACCTGACGGCATCCCTGCTAAACTTATCAGATGAATGACGATGGAGAACGCCCGCTGCTCCATAAAGGTCGGAAACAATCTCAGCGAGACCTTTAATGTCAAAAAAGGATTTAGTCAAGGTGATGCGCTGTTGGTGCTGGGAAATAACTTCACATGGGAAACAACTTCACCTCGACTGGGAAATAATTTTCCTCTTTTTATGTACTTCTTATAACTTCACTTTTTTATGGAAAATAAGTTCTCTTAACACCCAACGATATAAATCTTATATATAAATATACATCATTTTTTTGCTATTCATAATGTTGATAAAATTATACTAAAATCCTTATAAATAATACCATTTTGTTTTTATTTTGCTGTTAAAATCAAATTCGGAAATTATAAATGGGAAATAACTTCAAAAAATGTGTGTTGACGTGTGTTTAGTACCTTGTGTCACTGTCAAACAGCTTCAGTTTGGTTTGCAATTTAACCATGGATCGTCTTACAAATGAACAACGCTTGCAAATTATTGAATTTTACTATCAAAATTCGTGCTCGGTTCGAAATGTTCATCGCGCGCTGCTTCCATTTTATGATCGGCATTCTCGACCGTCTGAGCAGTCTATTCGGAAGATTGTTACCAAATTTCGCACCAAATTTACTTTGTTGGACATTAAACCACCAACACGTTTACGTACTGTGCGTAGTGAAGAAAATATTGCGGCCGTATCAGCTAGTGTGACAGAAGACCGCGAAATGTCGATTCGGCGCCGTTCCCAGCAGTTAGGCCTTTGTTACAGCACTACGTGGAAAATTTTGCGGAAGGATTTGGGCGTAAAGCCTTTTAAGATACAGCTGGTGCAAGAACTAAAGCCAGCCGACCTACCACAACGCCGAATTTTTGGTGAATGGGCTCTTGGAAAGCTGGCCGAGGATCCGCTTTTTTATCGAAAAATTGTGTTCAGCGATGAGGCTCATTTTTGGTTGAATGGGTACGTAAATAAGCAAAATTGCCGCATTTGGAGTGAAGATCAGCCAGAAGCATTGCAACAGCTACCAATGCATCCCGAAAAAGCCACTGTTTGGTGCGGTTTATGGGCCGGCGGCATTATTGGGCCATATTTCTTCAAAGATGATGCGAATCGCAGCGTTACTGTCAATGGTGAACGCTACCGAGCGATGATAACAAACTTTTTTTTGCCTGAAATGGAAGTTCTTGACTTGCATGATATGTGGTTTCAACAAGACGGTGCCATATGCCACACAGCACGCGAAACAATGGCGCAATTGCGAGGCGAGTTTGGTGAACAGTTAATTTCACGTTTCGGGCCGGTCAATTGGCCGCCTAGATCGTGCGATTTGACACCATTAGATTATTTTTTGTGGGGGTATGCCAAGGCTAATGTGTATAGGGACAAGCCCGCTTCGATTGACGCACTGGAAGCCAACATCCATGCATTCATTCGTGAGATACCGGCCGATATGTGTGAAAGAATATGCCAAAATTGGACTCAGCGGATGGGCTACCTGAGACGCAGCCGCGGTCAACATTTGCATGAAATTATCTTTAAACATTAAATTGCAAGGTTCAAACTATCGATTCAAATAAATATTTCATTCATTTTTTCGAATTTTTTGTGTTTTTTTTTTTTTAAAAAGTTCTAAACCTCTTAAAAAATCACCCTTTATAAGAAAAGAAGCGGCAAAAGTGAGTTTAGTGGGGAATAAGGGCTAAACAAAATATTATGCTGTCAACAAAAAAGAACACACTATCAGAGAATTGGACAGAACGGCACGAGAGACAGCTATTACTTTGAGGTAGCCCGTGACTTTGTCTACCTCGGCTTCTCGGTATATGTACTGAAAATAAAGTGCACGACTGTGTCGCATCAAAGTTTGGTTGAGTCAATTGATAGGTAGGTAAAAAGTCCAGTTCAGCAACCGTACATAAAATATAAGAATAGATAAATAAATTAAATGAAATTCAGTTTTAGGTTATTCATTTGATATGGCAGTACATATCAAATAACAATATGAGTTTTTAAAAGTTTTAGCGAGCTTTTGGTTAGAAAATAAATCCAAATAGAAAATGTGGTTTTCGAGATATGAGCAGTTTTATAAAATTGTGTTTTTGGTGATTTAAATTTAAAATTAGGGACACAATAACATCAACAATTTTTATGAAATTATTAGATTGCTTGGTACATTCGACTCTTCTCACTCGGACAATGGAGTGTACCTGCGTCAAATAAATAAATAAATCAATAAAATAAAATGCCTAATTTTGAAAACATCAATTTTACCCAAGGCATGCATTTTGGCCAAAATCGTTCGTTAGGTTAGAAGTGATTATATTATACATGAGAAATTATTTTTTTTCCAATCGGATGGACCGTTTTCGAGATATGTCCAAATTTCGAAAGTACCGGTATTCGATTTTTGAGCGAGTATGAGTATGTAGTCATGTTAACTTCACCCACTTAAGCATAAATATCAATTTTGGTTGAAATCGTTACAGCGGTTTCCGAACAAATCAAACGGGTATGGAAATACCATTTATATTAAGACGACCCACAAACTCCAAATTCGAAGTTCGAACCAAATCCAAACGCCTTTGGGCATAAGGAAAAACAGAAAGACGGGCAGAATTATGCGGCCCACTTTTTTGAGTTCCTCTATCATCGTCATGGCAAAATTGATTAATATTTCGAGTTCGAAATTTTGTTCGATTATTTATGTACCTACCTACAATATCTTTCTCTTCCTACGTATTCGAGATAGTTAAAAGGTGTAATGACAAACCGACTTCAAAAACTAAAAAGTGTCAGGAAGACGACATATTAAGAACTTGTACCCTTTACCTTGTTCAATTTAAGCATCAACAGGGTTTTTATGTTTTGGTACCATCCGGCTCTAGGCCTGAAATTTAGGGTAATGTCCAAATATACTGTTACATCCGAGGTGGGACTCGAAAAGATAAAACGCTTGACAGATTCAAGTCTCCAATTGGAAGTGGAACATGTTTGGTGCCTAACGGGTTGTTCACACTTCACCATTTTAGGTTCCACGCTGTAATACTTTAGATTCCTTTTCTTGGAATGCTCTGTAAAATGACAAACTATGGAGTTGGGATATATAGACATACCGCTTTAACCTCAACATCCAATAACTTTCGGCATTTATGAAGAATCGGGTTAAAATCGATTTAATTTGTCATAGCTCTCCGTATCCTTACAGTTTACAATCGTGTGCTGGCTTCAAAGTAAATGAATGTATGACAAGAGTACCTTTGTAAATATTTCATTAGAAGACGTTCCACAATATGAATAACAAATTTGTTTGGGAAGCTTCTTATCTGCTTCCGTAAAATCATCTCATCGTTGTCGTCGCAGTACTACCTTAATCAAATATTTCCTCGTATTCAAATCCTAAATGAATTCTAAAATAGAAAGGATATCTCTAAGTCACAACTTCAATCGCTTGCCAATATCTACTTCGCATTCTTTGGTACGTTTCCCTTCTTTTATTTTGCTCTTTAAATTAAAATTCCAATTCCTCCCACAATGACTTTTGTTATAAATTTATGCAATCCCCCACGGCCAGTAGACCGGCAAAGTTTCATTCAAAATAATATTTAACGACAAAACCGAGTGATATCTTCGAAATATTCTTGTGAAACTTTCACGTTTTGTTTTTTCCCTGCTCTCCCAGATCGCCCGACGAACATTATACTCCCAATTTGTTTGTTGGTACATTATGCAAACTGGATGGCATAAATAAAATCAAAACAGATACCTCACCGACCACACACGACGTTGTGTGTGTATGTAGATATAAGTAATGCTGCATCACCAGAGTGAGTTTCAAGAAATATTAGTTGTGTTAGACCGCCAGCTATCTTGGAAAATGCCAAAAATATTCTTATATTTCGGAGCGATGTGTTGTGTGATGGTGGATGCAGGAAAGGACGCTACAGAGGGGTGGCACATCATCCATCAAGGGGAAGGGAGGAAACACATCTTCCAATCCTGTCGGTTTCTTTCAAGTTAAATAAGACCAATTCATAAATTTAAAGCGATGCGTGTTTTTATTTTTGCAAACTTTTTTGTTTTGAAGTTTTGCCTGAGAGAAAAATCAACCACAAAAAAGTAGGTACTCAGTCAGCGAAAAATGCTTTACATCGTTTGAGAAATTCAAATTACGAAAATAACTTCGCAGCTGTAAGAGATCGACGTTAAACTTTGCCTACAGGGGTAGAGCTTCAAAAAGGAATTTTGACGCGAAAACTGAATCCGCGCATAAATTGGTAGAAGCCAAAGGGAATGTTGAGTAATTATAAAATACTAAGGCACTTTATGATGTGTATACAAGACAATAATTTTTATAATACGTGACACGAGACAAGCCATTATCCATGTTGTCCTAGAACTCTGTCTCTCCGACACTTGCCACAGATGTTGCACAATCAATGTAAACTATGTCAGATCTGTATTTGAACTTTGATGTAACAGCAGTCTATGGGGCTTTCATGTCTCCACTCTAGACAAAATGATCTGATTTCCCATCATCTGGAGTGTGGCCAAAACTTCTCCTGGATATAAATAATCTCATTCGGCTTGGCGGCAAATAGAACCAAATCGACTGGCATTCGAATTACGCAACCATTTTGTCATTTTCATCGAACACGGTTGTAGGAGCGTGAAAAGGATATGTTTGACAGATATTGGCTTTTCAGATTCACAATACTGAATTGTGTGTTAGAAATTGGGTGTATTGTATTTACATATGTTGTCGATCTGTATAGGAATTAGTCGAATGGCAGTTTGATGGAAGAGTTTGTGCTGTGAGTTGACTGAATTTGAATACATTCCAAATTAATCATTTTCATGGGCGTTTGACATTTGGTATATTTATACAATATATATATATCGACCGCTCGTTAACAAGTTTGATGCATTCATTAGGGGTTATAGAAAATGTTGAGTAAGTTGAAAAAGAAAAGAAGCAATAAACCAACACATGATTACCACTAGCGCCACAAACATATATCTCATTGAGAGAAATCTATCGCATAAAGCAGACACTTGGCCTAACCGATAGTCAACTTTAGTCTGGCAGTTTACGCAAAGCCTCCACACTTTCCGAAATCCCTTTACTCAAAAACAAATATAGTTGTCAGATTATCGCTAACTGTAGGGTTAAATGTTAATGTTGCGAAACCCATGTTTATTTTGGGCATTAGCTAAATAAATCCTCCCTTCATGTCATTTTGAAGAGGAGTGTTGCGGTATGGATTTTCGTAATAGGAGCGAATTTAAAACCTTGAAGCAGCCTTAGCGTTTATAACTATAATTTAATTTTAGTAAATTTCAAACGTTTTGTGATTTTATTCTATGGAATTCAACAATGCAAATGGTTTTTAAGTCTAGCAAAAACAAATTCGTACAAATGTATGCACAAAATTGAAAAATATTGCATTTTTGTAATATATATTTCGAATATTTTTATTCAATGAAATTATTGTTAGTGCTTCTCTCTACTTTATCTTGTTTATCCGCTAGTGCTTGCTTTTTGATTGGTTTTCCTTTTTTTTATAGTTTGCAATTTGATAGAAGTTTGGGATCTTTCCAAGACTTTATGGAGACTCGTGGCAAAGATAATAAAATATCCGTTCACTTTAGCTACCCGTTTTTTTAACAATTCTCAGTACCAGGCTGAAATAAACTTTGTTCCCCGAGAATGAGAATCTCTAGTGTTGGTGTGGTTTTGGTGTGCGTGGAAAGGTTGATTTCGCGGAAAATATACCTAGATAAAATAATTGTCAGCATTCAGAAAAATCCACGCAAAGTAATAAAGTTGGGAACTTCAGGAGGAATAACAGGTAGTATGAGCGAATTCAAGATGTACAGAATTCTGCATAAACTGGTGCGAAAATATAACAGCTTTCGTTTAGAAGAATGAATTTCTTCTGAAATTATTTACTTGCTTACGATTCAAATGTGATGTTTAGACTACCAATAAGCTTTGATTTGCATCATTACGAAAAAATCAAAGCATTCTAATAAACCGTGATCCGTTTATTGAATAATTTGAAAGAGATCTTATAAAGACACAAGTTTACTCCTTAACCAATCGTGAAATATTATAGAAAAAAAAGAAAAGCGTACTATAAAAAATACCAACAATTCTGTCTGATCGGATGATAGGGCATTACTGATTTGCATATGATATTTAACAGATTAGCGGATATTTTGCATTTACTATTTAGTGTTTTGTTTTTATAATAAGCTTCAAAAAGCCATAAAAATATATCGGCCTTGGAAAAAATCCTATTTGTAAAATAAACCATTGACCTTGTTTTTCACAAAAACAGATATTTGAATTCTGCGATGACAAAAAATGTAATAGATTCTAAGACAGATCGTTCCAATATTGCTCTAAATGCAATAGTCGACAATAGTGTTTGATTTTATTAGTAAGACCGACTGGGTTCGAAATAGAGGCAACCTTCTCATAGAGGGTTTTTTATTTCGAGGTAGAGAACTCATCCCAGCCAAAACCCTATTAAATGTTGAGAAATCATCTAATTGACGACGACTTCTTAACGCTAGACCTGATGAGTGATGAAGGTACAATTAATTACTGCAATGAAAACGAACCTCGACAGAAAGCGAAAACGTCAGATTTTCGAGCTCATCAGACGCGTCAGTAGAAAATTCGAGAAAATATTAAAGGAACGACAATATTGTCTTTGCATGACACATCAAGCAAAAGGACTACCACATGTTGCAAAAATAGTAACACGCACCATTTGGTTGCAAATCCAAAGTCGAAAAGACCCTTAAACGCCTGATCACAATCGATAGCCCCCCATAAAGGAAGCCATCAACATGTCAAGTCCAATAACCTCACTTACTGCCCACGACACCCAGTTACTTTGACATATTTTTAATTACCCCACCTCATCGGTGTTCTTTGTACTATCGAATTTAGGATAAAATACCAAAGGGTAACCTTTTTACGACGTCAAACTTAAATAGCCCACTCAAAGCGAGCTAATACCCACTCGAGTAACTTTTAAGTGGGTGCTTTCCTATATACCTACATAGGATTACTTTACGTAATGCGATTTGTCTACATTATTCGGTCGGCGAATGGGTAATCTTCCTAAAAAGGATATATTGATGCCTACACCTGCACATCCGCCTTGCTAAATTAATTCCAACAGAAAGATATTTAATTACATCAAACTAAAACAAATTCCAAATTCATTATCCTGCCGGTTTTGAGGTTCAGAAAAATCAAAATGAAAAAAGGCTTTCATGAATAATAAAGGAATGCGCTCAAGTGTCGGCGGTACTGCTGCTGAGGATGTGTATATATAAATGTACATGGCTGGAATAGTGTCTGCACTAAGAATTGCTTTTTTGTAGCTGACTGCGACTGCACATCCTTTTCCTCTTACTTGGCTGCTGCGAAGACGTGCTTAGAATAATTTACCATCCATACGCTTCCTTGTTCGTTTCGCTGAAATCGTGATTAGCATTAGGGATAAAATCGAATCGTATCCTGACATTCGGTTACCATTACAGTTGACGGTAATACGAGTTGGGATATTTTAAATTCGATTTCAAGAAGATAGATGCAGTGCGGGACGGACATTGTTTGAGGGAGTTACCAATTTCATTTGGAAAATAGTGTCAGCTGCCAACACTCATGCGAGTCCTTGAAACATTCATCAATGGCTTATGATGTGTTCATGACAGTTCAAACACGAACCTGTAACGGCAATCCGATTAACTGTGTTTGTGTTGGAATTTATCCTTTTTGGTTAGAAATTTCAAATAAACCATTTTATCCCACCCACTGATCACTCGGTTTGCAATTAAGCAGCTAGATGTTTAATGTAGTTATCCTTTGGTAATTCAGATAATCCTTACGGAGGGAATGAGTTTATATTTTCTCCTTGCAATTGCCCCCAGAAATAAGTTCGGTTTGGGCAATTCCATTGTCTCCCTAAGCACTTAACAGTCCACCCTGTCTACAGAGATTATCTTGCCATACTCAGTGACGGAAAATACCAATTTATTTCGATGGCACAATTGGGACGGGTTCGTCCTTTCGTTCGTTTGTTCGAAACGCGTAAAGAGAAATCGAAAAAGGACGGCGAAAAGTAATTGGTTATCTCCTTCTGTCATCGTCGAAGATAAACCTTGACCAGTTGGAAGATTTCTCCAAAGAAGACACGGGAGAGGAGGTGCTGTTATGGAATAGAAAAGGCAAGGAATCTGCGCACAGTGGCTGAAAGGCGAATGTGCCAAGTATTTGTAATCATGAAGGGGCGATTTAGAATTGATGTCTGTGAGAAATTTCATTTCTTGTTTCAGTCGTAATTAGCCGTTTGGAGCACTTTCGGGGGGTGGATATAGGCGACGGGATCTATTCGCATACTAATGTGGTAAAATTAGCCAAAATCGCCATTAAATCCATAAGAAAGGATGTAATTCTCGTTGGAACGTGGGTGGGCAATCTCGATGGAGTAGAAAAATCCACAATGCAAGCAGAGAGGAGTGGAGATAGCGGATAGGTGCTTAAGTGGTCTGTGGTGCGCCATCCATTGCGGAAACACATAAAAGCTCAATTTTTTGTTACGTGTCGAATGAGTGCGAATTTTAAAAAGAATACAAAATTCGGCCACTGGGTATTAATCATTTTTAACATTCTTACTAAATATTTTGTAGGTCATAATGGGCAAAATAATATGGAAAATTTCGCCATTGTGAGGTCGTAAAATCTAGCCTGTGCACTAAATAGAATTAATAGTATCGCTCACTATCAACACCACAACTGAAACTAGTCCAAAGTTAGTGCATCTTGTAAGAGGAGAATAACTTTAATGAAAAAAAGAAGGAAGAATAACTTAAATAGACAAATAGACACATACGAAATTTAATACGCCATCAAAAGAAATTCAATTCGGTTGGCATCTTCTCGGTTCTTTACAACAATTGGTGAAAAGCCATCGCTCGATTGCTGAAAGTTGTAGCCGCCGCTGAGTAATTGGTGAGGTGCAAAGTTCACTTTCTCACAGAGAAAAACCGACATTTCTTTATAAATATTTGTCCGAATACAAATACATAAGTGATTTTATTAAAAAATTGTTGTTCTCTTCCGATGACTAAAAGAACTACTGCTTATGTTTGAAACCGCATGGAGTTGATTTCTCGCTAAACGAAGTCGGTGGGTAATAGTTCTACATAAATAAAATAAAATCTATTGATTTTGACGGTATTTTAGTGCTTTCAAAATTCTAACATTCCAACCCTGTAGTGCCTTGTATTAAAAATATTCGCCCTCATAACGAAAAGAAAATCATTTACTGCTTCCATGTTTTTCTTAATAATGCGGCAATTTCCTTGTAGTTATTCTGCGATAATAGAGTATGAATCATAAAAACTTAGACGTGGACCCATCAATCCAAAATAAGATTGATGGCGATGTTAATCTTGTGCACAGCGGTTATCTTATTTATGTTAAGTAGATTTTCTTTTTGTCGTATGCGAATGTCAACAGACATTTTAATTTTGATGGATTAAATTCAGAAATCAAATATGTTGTGTATGCAACTAGGATATCTTTGGAAAAATATTCACATCTGCAAAAATAAAAAGTTGACAAATTTGACAGAAATATCTTGCGAAGAGAAATAAATATATATATTCCTATGGAGAATTAACTGCTTGAGGTGGCTGACATAAGGCCAAGCGACATAAAGCCAATTTTTAGTACTTGGCCTTATGTCGCGGTTGGGGTAGGAGCGAGGTTAGGTAGATGAACCATGAAATAATAAAAAATAGCTTTTTAACTAAAAGTGGTACAATTGAAACAAGAAGTATTAAAAGACGATTATTTTGTATTCAAAAACATAAAAATGTTCTGTTTTTTTAGAACTTGGTCATTATTTTTTCTGTATTTCATTAAAAATTTTAAGAGCAATAGTTAAAACATTAAGAAAACGAGAATTCAATGGGCGTGCTAACTTACCGCACGAGTAAACAAGTAGTAATCTTGTACTAAAAATGTCTTCTATTTAATTTTTTCCTTAAAGGTTTTACTAGAAGATATATATTTATCAAAAACAAAAAAGGATTGAACAATTAAAAATTGTGTTGAAAATTGATTCGTTTTATATTGTTCATTATAAGAAAATCTAAAATATGGTCAATGGTCACCGTAACTAAGCTATATGAATTTTAATGGTCCACACTATTTAATAAGCTCTAAAATAGGACGCAAATATAGTTGCCAAGCCAAACTACTAAGCAGGAGATTCCAGGTTTTAAACACAAACGTTAAAAACGTCTAAAAAAACATGCATGAATAAAACTGCCTTCACAGGCGTTTTCTCAAGCCGATCTTTTCTGATATTTTGTTTGCGTCCTATTTAGAACTTTAGTTCTTCCGGCAGCCTTTTTTGTTTTCAATTCTCTCATCGGTTAGCTGCAACAAACAATGTACAATTGAATGTATCTAACCATACTTAAAGTAGTCTCTGAAAGACCAAGTCTATGGCCTCCCTTAGAATTAGGAATAAACTAGCAACCTTTCCAAATTGGGGGGCCAACAATAAGTTAAAACATTCAGACCTATGTAGAGAAAGGTATAGTGATGGGGTTGGGGTAGAGATGAAGAGAGAGAGAGATATCTAGAGAGAGACAGAGAAAGAGAGCTAGAGAGAGAGATTCAAATAGAGATAGGGATGTAGATAGAGATAGGGATGTAGATAGAGATAGAGACACTCTATCTACATCCCTATCTCTATTTGTATCTCTGTCAAATAGATAGAGATAGAGACACTCTACCTACATCCCTATCTCTATTTGTATCTCTCTCTCTCTAGCTCTATAGCTCTCTCTCTCTAGAAGTGAAGCTAGATTTTTTTTCACATTACATGTGCCAATAATATTGGGACGATTACCAAAAAAAAAAATAATCGGCTTGGTGAAATAACAATTAAATAACAATTCTTTCATAACTTTTTGTTGATTAAAAGTCTTGTTAAGCAATTGAAATTCATAATGTATGTAATTCAGGTTTTATACCTAAAAAGTTTTTGAATCGGTTGTCGAAAAAAGTACTCAAATTTTATTTGAGAATTTTAAATATTTGCGGTAGATGCAAAAGTTTATGAAAACAGAAACTTTGTTTCAATTGATGATTTAGTCAGTGAGTCCATACGAACCAATCAATTAAACACACACTCTTTTGAAACAGAGTCGCAAGCTTTGAATAATTTACAAAAAAAAATAAATACTTTAAAACCATATCTCCTCGTCAAGTCCTTTAAACGTCTCTTAGATTTCAGTGCAAATTTACCTCTCGATAAGCAAATAAAAATCTCATCGCATTAAAAATTCACTGTATCCTTTAAGCACATATGCGAAAGGACCTCTACCACAGAAGAGAACTTTCACTCGACCATCCTTCTCTCTACACTTATATATCCCGCACACTTTAGTGCGCCGCAAAACTTTTTACATTTTACTCAAATTTCATTGGAGAAACTTTATCACACAACGTATGTTTGTGTAAGGATTTAGGATGTTATACACTCCTCCCTATTTACATTTTTCTTTTTGTTGTTCGATTTTGTAGGGAATGAAACTCTTTGAAAATGCTTCTCGTAACCACCACCATAGTTTACTCACATCCTGCTAATGTTGCTGCTGAACGAAAAAAAACACCGAAAACGCAAATCTCTTCTGGTAATACCGACACAGGATGTATCTTAATTACATACATCCTTTGAACAAGAACCTCGCTCCCCCTCCCCACCACCAATAGAGTTCTCACAATTAAAACACGATTGCAAAAATCAACAAGAAGGAATCACGTCGAATTAATAGAACAAAACAACCAACGAAATATATATATACAATGAATGTATACCGAATAAATAGAATTAACTAAATACACACTCTACATGTGGCGGAATTGGGTGTAAATACCTTCTTTTTGGAGGTGATGTTTGTGGTGATGCTGCTTGTGCTGATGATGGCGTAAATTTAACATTCTCCTCTTTCCTGCTCGCCCCTGCCTTTCACTCACTGCGTCTCTTTGCCAGGGATGTTTTGCGGTTATTTAATCAACTGTTGTGCGTTTGATAATTTATTATTGTACAAGGGAGTGTACACACTTGAAATCCTTGAACAACTTGAAACACTTTGCGGTTATAGAATAGAGATTCCTTCGAATTACACATTTCATCACAATCACAACGAGAGTACACCTCAAAGAACATGGACATGACTCTGTTATTTCCTTCTCAAATGTCGGCCGATGAAATTACATTATTTTATGCATTAAATTCATACCGTCAAACAGCACGAAAGTAAAAAAAACACTTGTCTTTCTTGCAAAAAGGTAAACTACTAGAGTGCACACAAATAAAAACAAATCCAATAAAAGCTACTTTAAGTCAACATGTATGACCGTCGGTTCGGTATATGTTGTGAAGGAAGTGAAGTAATAACACAATAAACGAACAGACAATGCAGAAAATAAAATTATAATTCTATTAAGTTGGGGGTAAGAAAAATCGAGAGAACAAAGCACCATGAGCAGTACGTAAATAGCAAAAGGGCAAACATCGAGTAGCTAGTTTTTTCATTCTATGTTTTCATTGTGTGTATCTAGGTTTTGTGTCTAATAGGGGTTCGGATGTTTGCAGAAGGGAACATTAAATGTGTTTTTTTGAAATTGTTTGTATTTATATATACAATTTGACTTAAGGCTAGGAAACAAATAGTGGTAAATAATTAATATTTAAATGTCTTGTTTGTTTTCTTAAATCTATTTTATATAAATTGTAGCTGTCTTTTCGGATTCATGCTCGTAGTATGCATAGTTGTCTGGGTTGCCCTCAGGGTGTTCAAGTCGGGTGTTGATGTTGCAAAAGGGAACACGAGGAACGTTCTTGTTTATAGCAAACCGCAACGGCGTACCCGTCCCCTCGTTGTAAGGGTATTCAACTGAAATTTGTCCTGAGGTTTGGTGGTCTATGGGAGCCGTAATTTTAACACTTCACACCTAGGTAAAGTTATGTTAGGTAAGGGTGGCAGGCCAAGGCGAGTGCAGACACACCGAGGCCGGAGTATATGCCATTTGGGATGTCACAGGATCTATCGACCTTAAAAAGTAACCTACCGAACCTATTGACGACAATATGCATCTATGGCTTTAACCACCATATTAGGGCACCAAGTTGATTGAATGTTTGATATTCTTGGGTAAAGAAAACCGCAACTCGGCATGTGACCGCGGTGTTATGGTCAGTATATGTATGTCCGCATGTTTCCCGAGTAGTGTAAATTTTATTATCGAAACATAAGTTCCTGCCTGTGATGGTAATAAATTCTGATCTAAGAGATCAATTATTTGGATTACCCTAGGCATTAAGCTGGTCTTCCCATTTTTTGTTAGAGTCTTACAATATTGTGCTGCAATTGTTATTTATCGATTGGAAAAGTAACGATATACTTGTCGGTATTTATAACAGGTTTCTAGGTAAATAAATGTTGAGCTACTATTTAAGGAGACTTTAAATTCCTTTAAATGGGATTTACAGTGCCTTCCCTAGCCGACGAAACCCGAAAGACCACAAGGCAATCACTAAATATTGAATACAAAACCTCTCCGAAATCCGTTCCTGTTTATAACCACCCCTCTTCAGGTACTTTCGTACAAACGACAAACAACTTTTTTACACCTTGTTTTATAAAGCTTTACTTTTGAAAACACTTTATGAACTCCCTGCCCTCAAGCCAATTTAGAGTGAATTTCAATTACACGAACTAATCTTTTTTATGTTCTTGCTGGCGTTGGTAACGATTCCCAGAACACATACACAATGTCCGTCAATCACCGGAATCGTAAATTATAAAGCAATCGCCACTTTACACCAAGGCTCTTCTACTAGGTAGGCACAACCCTCCATATACAATTTACAGTGTGTCTGTCATCAGACCACCCCTTCATTTGTTACCTTTGACCAAAGAAAAAATATTGAGCACAAAGCTAAATCAGAAGAAGAATTATAATTCGAATGACACATGGAAGAACAAAAGAAACTGGATAAAAATAAAGCATTCTGACACACATAGACAGCTAGCCTGTGAGTACGAAGTCCTACAACTACCACACTGATTGCATTGAGGTGCTTACAAGTTTATTGGAAAGGTATCAGGCACCTACTTAGCAGTAGGTATTTTATATTCAATATACTCGGGCTTAAGGAGGTGGTATATCACCCCTCAACGATGACAATAAAAACAGCGCCACAGGCGACCTCAATGCGAGGGAAGTCTGTTTTACTTTTGACACCTTTTTGGCTCCACTACAGTACAGGGTGGTACTTTTCAGTTTGGAAGAAATTGCAGGGGATATTTAAATAAAATTATAAAATTTAAAATGTGTATGAAGGTGGGGGCAGCTTCAAAAGCTGGAGACTTCAAAAATCCATCGATAGTGCTGGCCATTCACATTTATCATTAATTTTAAAATATATTTCAGTTTTATAACAGTTTTTCGCTAAAAGTAAAATAACTAAGCTACTTTTTATAACACTGTAACATTAGCAACCAATTTGAGTGCCGTTAGGTAAGGTGGTGCAAGGAAAAACCTCCACGGGCAATAACTTCACATGGGAAACAACTTCATCTCGAGTGGGAAATAATTTCACTTAAAGTGAGCAATAACTTCACTTTTTGTGGGAAATAATTTCTCTTAGCACGCGACAACATTTATGTAAGCTCTCAATTTATAAGCAGTGGAAATTGATTGCAACCCCTCTGCTTGGGGTCACTGTTTGGGGGTGGAAGTAGGTGCGGGTAGGGGTGGTTATATGCCTAGTGCTTATTTATAATGTTAGTCAAATTATACTAAAATCCTTATAAATAATTCGATTTGGTTTGTTTTCCAGTTAGAATCAAAAATAATTTCAAATCGTTGGTGGGAAATAATTTCACAAAATTTGGGGCGAAGTAATTGCCCACTTTTAGTGGGAAATAATTTCGCATAAAAATAGTGAAATTATTTCCCTCTTAAGGTGAACCTATTTCCCATGTGAAGTTATTGCCCGTGAAGTTATTTAACTTTTGATTTTGAACTGAAGCACCCAGTATTTTTGGAGGGTAATTACCAGTAACAATTGAAAAGAGTTTTCTTTTATTGGCCTGATTTATTTCACATTCTTTCGATCGATAAGGAGGGTACACGCAGACAATCCCATGAAGTTGTCAAAAGAACACACGACCGTTTAAGACCACCATAACATTGCCTGCCGACATATATCCTTATTATGACTGTCGAAGCTATACCCTTAAACACTTACAACAGTAAATTAACCATTATACGTGCCGTGTGTTAATATACCATACATTGCCGGTATTTAAAGGTGTGCTAGCGACATCATAACAACTTTAGAAATATAATAGCCTCAGATGAAGAGAACACGTTTCGGACGTTTCAAACGAAAACGATGTAGGATTACGATTATATGGAAATCAGACAGAAAGACGTATCAGTGTACGTTGTCGCAATAAAAGTGATTGTAAAAGTGGTAGTAGGTAGGCGCTAACACGTGACATTTAGAGAGTCTAAAACGAAGATAAAAGCGAAGAATTTTTCCAAAGTGCCAAACTAAGTGGACTCATTATTTTGTGTAACAGGAGCTTTCCATGTTTTTTGTCGAGTGCACTTGAAGATAATCGACGGAGGCAATCTTATGAGCAATGGGATGACAACAGCAGGACTAGTGATGATACGAATAGAAATTGCACAACGAGAGATCCGTATGCAGGTAGCCTGAATGTCAATCTTGTATACACGGCCAATAATGGCTAAATCTAAAAAAGACTTGATAACGGTATCAACCCACATTTTTGTATGAAACACAAGTCCTAACTAACTAACATGGATTTAAACTGAATCGCAAAGCAAAGTTTTTAGAACCGATGAGTTTGCTTTCTCATGTTTTTTTTAAGTTTGGTCAACTATGACAAATTTTAATCATTTCAAATGGGCATACCAATGTATAGTAGCAAATTATTCATAAAGAAGAAAGGATGATTTTACAACAGTTATGTATTCGTGAAGAAAAGGAGGTGCCGAATATTCTCCCATTTATTTATTTGACTTGTGTTTGTTTGTTACTTTTTTAGTTAATTTGACTTAGCTTGACTACTAATGTACTTTAGCCATAATCAAATACAATTTAGTAGATTTAAAGAAAAAAATATTACGTATACGCCCCAGTAGCAAACTATGGAACTATGTATTTTAATAGTCCTATAACGCTTCTATTGACAGAGTTCAGAACAAGGTTTAAGAACTAATTGACAGCTGAAGTGACTACGGAATTAAATAAAAAAAATATTGACAGGACCAAGGAAAAATTATAGTTGTTGTAGCATCCAATTAGCTCTCCATAAAAGCACTTCACATTCCTAATGGAATTCGAAAACAAATTTTTATGGTTTACACTTCTGTCTAGAATCTAGATGTAGGCGAATGATATTTCGTCATTGATCTGTCTCAAATGCATAATTGCGAAATCTGTCAGAATTGTAATTTGCGTTTGGACGCAGGTACAAGTACATGAAAGCAATATGTATATCAAAATAAAGAATACCATTACGATATATGTTTCGGTCATTCATATTGGCATGTGGAGTAATAAATAAATACGAAAGGACAAGACTTGTTTGATCCAAAACAATGTCGATCTTCGAGTATGACAATGAATTGTGATGGTGCTTCTATTCAGAAAATGGGGAATGAAAAGATTTCTCTAATAATGGGGAAACGTCCAGAATACATCTTTCAACTTAGGCAAATGCTGAGAAGGCAAATAAGGTGGAGACCCAATAACTTTACATGGACTTCAAAGTCGCAAATGATTGCATTTGTCATCAAGAGCTCAATATGTCGATGACATTCAGGAGCCCGACAAAACTTCTTCTACACTGACTTTTTCATATCGAGCGAATAGACGATACTGCCAAAGGAACCTTGGAATCCGAACCACCTGGTTCGAGATGACAATAAAGTCTGAGTCTAGCCATCACGGTGCCAAAGCGAATAGAATAAACTACTAGAAGGGATATTCGGAGAATTGACTATTTTAGTGCATCCGTCAAAGACTTGAAGCCCGATCTTATAGGTAGAAATAAATAGTTGGATCCTCTATAGCTAGTTTGGCAAGGATTTCGATGATAATCTTATTCATCCTCTCCACTTGACCGTTTCCCCCAGGAACTCCAGTTGTAATCATATGGTGAGATATATTTTTGTCTTCGCAATGCTCTCGAAAAATATTTGATGAAAATGACGTTTCTTTGTCTGTAGTTATTCAACGAGGGTGTCCAAAAGTTTCGCTTTGAAGCTCCAATTTCTACATGGTAGGTATGCAGCGGCGTATCTGTCTTAATGATTGGATTGAGCCATCCTTTTTTCTTTCCTTTCTTTCAGAGTTTTGTATTACTATATCTATATACTTTGACCATTCTGGGATGAAATAGTCCTGGTTAATAATAGCTTCGACTTTTTGTGCCCCAATATGGCCTCCCTCATGAACACTTCTGATGAACTCCTTCCTCATACTTTTCGGAGCGACTAATAAATGGGATCCATTTGAAAACTTGTTCAAAACTCCACAACGATTTTCGAGTCATCGTACTGCTGCGTCTCCAACAACTGACATATAAGAGAGTAATTCTCATGTGACGATTGCGCCTTACGAATCATTTGCAGGATACCGTCCTCAACCCTCATGACTGCCGGAAATCTGCTCAACGCATCTACGTGCCGCATAGAGGTTCCAGAACGATGATGAATCTGACACTCGAATTCTTCGATCTGCATGGCCCAATTTGATACTTTGCTGACATCGTAATTTTGAATGTTTTACAGTCGGTAAAAATCTCAAATTATAGTCCTAACAGATATACTCTAAATCTTTTCAATGCCTTTATTACAGTTAAAACCTCAAGGTCGTAGCTCGAATAGATTTTTTCGGCACTGATGGTCTTATAGCTTAAGAAAAAAACAGGATGAAAGTAGTGGTCGGAGTGCTCCTGGATTAGCACAGCACCAAACCCCTCTTTGCTGACGTCCGTGTGTAACTGTGTTTAGAATGGGCTCCTCAAACAATCTTTGCTTTAGCTCCTGAAAAGCGCATTCCTGGCTTTCGTCCCATACAAACTTTTGGCTGCGTTTAGTCAAAACTGACAATGGCTTTGCAAGTACCTACTGCATATTCTTTTTTCTAAAAAAAAAAAAACGTTAGCCCCAGGAAACTCAAGACATGTTGAATAGTTTTGTCTCGTGAAGACAAAAATTAAAAGCAAAAATATCCTATCGGGTCGGGATAGTGAGATTTTTGCCCATGCTTTAAAATTTTCGAAATATTACTGACTACTGCAAGCAGTAATTAATTGAACCAAACAGTACGAAATAATTTCCCAATTCAGCGCAGAAGATACGAATTTAATTGGAAGCTTTACTCGAATTCCGAAATATATTTCATCATATTGTCCTTCCTTTTAATCTTCTTATATCCATCGTTGGAAAACGATTTAATTATGTAGAAGGAAGAGCAAATCCCCCTAAAGTCATCGAAATTACTTTTTGCGAAATTGCAAAGAGAATAACGAACAATGATAATATTGACAAATGCGAGTACAACGGCAAACTCATTCGCAAAATTGAATTCTCTACGAAACAGACTCGTTACTTAAATATCCTGTTTGTATATTGATGTTGAAAATTTTGTTTTATTAACAACAGAAATTGAAAGCCCATTTTTAGTAATAAGAAATAATACGAATTAAATTGGTTTGGATCTTCACTAAAATTTAAATAACCAAATGACATGAAAGATTTCGTGATTCTTGGCAAGAAAACGAAATGGCAATTCTTGGCAGGTCATAGCACAGAAGTCAAGGTTGGCTACGGTGCATTTTCTGCACTTGCAAATGATAAGAAGAGAAACAGTGCACGAACACGTGCAGTAAAAATTGGAACCTAACCAAAATATAGTCAAGAAGCAAAACATTGCAAATCGATTGTAAGCTCCAGCCAAACAATAACAAGGATATGCGAAAATTAGCTAAAGAAAACGGACAAATAACATGAAAGAGTTTAGAAACTTACTGCAAGATCTTAGAATATGATTTAGGTACAACTGAGAGGTCTATTGGGAGTGTAAAACACCAAGGAAAGGGTTCGCCAAACACGACTGATAGGGATATCAAATAGTAGAACGTTGTTACCATCATCAAGTGGTGTCTGTAAGGAAGGATACGTCTACACGGACACCGTTTTGTTTGTTTTCAAACTAAAGTGAGTCACAGATGTAAATGTGAGAGGTAGAAAGATTCCTGTATGCGAAAACGAGGATGGGCTAAGTGGAGGTTTCTGTTTCTAGGTCAGACAACTTGGTGCCAAGTATTTTTCGGTATCTGGGAATGAGATAATTGGCGTGCGGCGGAGGACACAGTGACTTGTGTTATGGAAATTATTGAATAGTTCTTTTGATTGGCTTCTTTAGTATGGTGGCGTCTGTGGAAGAGGTGGAAAAAATGTTATTGCATTGATTTCGACAATATTATTGAGATGATTCATTTGCAAAATTTTTGTATGAGCACAAGTGGGGGACGAAACCATTTGGTGGGTGAAGCTGAGTTTAATGTTGTCCTTTCGAAAATTAATTGCATACCGCCCATAAGCGGGCACTGCTTTATAACTAATTTGACTTTTCAAAAATACCCAAATAGGCAGACCTTATTTTTAAATAGATGTATGTTTTTAGAACTTAAGAAATGCATTTTTGTGATGAATTTTTTTTCACTTCTTTAGTCTACGAAATTTAATTTTGATTCAAATATTTGAAATTTGAAATATTTACTGATACCATTTCGTGTAGGTTTTTGAATTTAAAAAGTGAACGTGAAAAGTTGTTTGGCAAATAGGCCTAGTGGTTACAAGTGATTTGGGACGGAAAGTTATTCGCAAGACTTTTCCTTTCTATGCACAGGCAAGTGCAACTATTCGGGAGGCGAATGCTTTTGTTCCCGCAAAAATAAAAAGAGAACAAAAACTATTTGCGCCTCACTAATAATAAATTCTTGTATCGACTTTCAATTTGCGAAGGCTCGCAATTGTACATACAGTTACAGTTATATCAATAAGTAGGGAACCGCAAAGTAAGCGAGGTAAACATTACACTATTGCTGAGAGTATAATCAGTCAACATTAACACAGGGGGAATGATGGTCAGGCCAGAGAATAGCGAGACACTATCTCGGCATAAATTTGTCCCAAGAATTAAAAAACTTTCCCAAATCAATGACCTTAAAAAGGCAGGCCTAGAGGCCTATATGGACTTGATGCGCCAGCTATTTATTTTTAAATGAACTCGTTTTTATTTGGTTCATAACTCACAATCACTTTCTTGTATATGGTGTAGCACTGTTAAAAAAAACTTACTATTGTACTGATTTCAGTACTGTTTGAAACAAAAAAAAACTGTTTCAGCAACGGAAACAATCAATATAGACTTGTTTACGTTCTGTCGTCAAACAGTAAATTCTGTTGCTGACAAAAATGTAGACATATCAAAATAAATGCATTGAAAATGTATTCAAATTATTTGGAAATAAATTCGTTTGAAAATTTGGGGTGATAAAAATGAGGAATAAATGTAGTGTTATACGGGCTTAAGTATTACGATCTGATGAAATTATTAACTGATGCAAGTCGCTAATGACTTTCTTTTGAATATTATTCAACAAACATCGTAAGCCTTTCCAGTGGTTCTGTATCTTTTGGAAATTTCCATATCTGATGATCAACCTTTAATAAACGGGTTTCCGATAGCAATACCTTAAGATTTTCCCTGACTTAAGTTTTCCTCCCTTTTATTTTCGTGCAAATTGGTTTTTGGTTTTGACACAATCAAAGAAAAGGTAAAAAGACGGGTGGGAGAAGCTGGTACCATTTTTGCCTCTGTGTTTGTTTTTCTAAAAGTACCCGGTCCTTATAGTGAATGGGCCTTACTAATGATCGATTTTAACCTTCACACTAAATATTTTGTAGGTCACAATGGGTAATTTTATTTAAAAAAAATTTCACCATTGCAACTTTTACAAGATCTAGCCTGGACGTGGACAGTGAATATGATTATAAGTATCTCGCAATAACTTTTAGTAAAAGTTCCTAAATATTGTTATCATACCAAGCTTCCACTGGACCTTTTACTTTTTATATTCAAAGGAATCGCTCGTGGTACTGTAACACCCAACTGCCCGCACTTGACCGTATGAGATGCGAAGAATAACAGAAAATAATATGCCGACGCCAATCCATTCACCCACAACCTCAATCGTCTTGTTGACCAGCATACTTATAATCGTCACAGGACTCAACTTTCTGATAAGAAAAATCTTTTTTTTTTAAAATCCACTTAGGAATCTAAACTTACCTTTGTACATTGGGAACTCCCCATCGCTATGGCTGTGGCAGAGCATCATTGGGCTGCGACATCTTGACCGTGGTGCGACGACGGTTAGGGTCCGTCGCATAGTAGTCGTAGAACCACCTGCCATCGATGACGAACTGCCACCAGCAATCGATGTTGCAGCCACAAGTTGCTGTTGAAACTGCACATGTTGCAGCTGCAACCGGTGATGATGGTGGCTATGACGGATAGTTGCAGTCGCTTGCGTCGATGACGATGATGGAGCTGCTGCTGCTGCCGATGTCGACGACGATGATTGGGGCAGAGCATTACGCATTGATGATGCCGTCCTCCGAGGTCCGCATTTGTAATCCAGGATGATAGCAATAAGAAGCGCCGAATTATGTATAGAAAAAAAAATACACCCACACTAACAGCACCACAACTTTTTAGGAACCTTTCTTTAGCAGACGACGCACGCCGTTAGGTATACGGCTACCTTACCTCGTTATATAACAAGAGCGACGACACTAAAGGACATCAAAATATTTGGTATTATCAGCCATTTCCGTTAGGAGTGGCACCAACTGCACTAAACACTTTCTTTCACACGCATACCACCACAAATTGGATTCAAGCGACAAGAAACAAAAGAACGCACGTCCCTTGTGTAGGGTAACACAAATTATTGTGGTCGTTGTTGTTATCGGTATAAAACACTTTTTCAGCGCGGTATGCAGCCACAACTAAGGGCACAGCACCGATAGTAGGGTATCCATGGCTGAATTCTTGTACAGAGGTAACTTAACCGTCGACACCGAGAAGGAACACCATTTACAGCGCGTCCGAATCGGAGCAATCTCGAAATGAAACTGAAATTTCACTCTGTGAACTGTAAGGCTAAGGAGATGTCTTGGTATTTCGTGCTCCCTCCCGATCCTGATGCAGTGTGTATCCGAAAGCGCCCTTATACTTGCTGTGACGAAAGATTCCCACCCTTGACCATATGGCAAACCAAATCCACCTCGGAGCGGAACAAAATAGATTCCCTTCACGGCGGAGCTTCGGAGAGCTCGCAGTTCTGTGAGAGCCATAGTAGAGAGTGATGAATGGGAATCGGATATTAACCCAAACAGCACGAAAAAGAAAAAAGAAACGACGAAGGAGACCCAGAGCGCAGCACCCTATCCCTATATTTCCCAACTGGATTTCAATCTCTGATGCTCGCGCTCTCAGTTTCTCTTTGGGGGGTAAAACTAAAAACGAAAACAACAGAGCAAAAAGGACAACAAAGTTCATATAGTGCCAGCAGATAAGAAACCTGTGTACATGAAATCGTACTCCACGAGAGCGGAGCGCAGTATTCGAACCGAGCCACGTTGTTGGGTTAGGGTGTCATCCTTGCTGTCGTCAATAGAACGTTAGGTAACGAGGAGCAAAAGTACTAAACTCGAAAATCGACTTGGCATACAGTGAATGAACTTCAACTACACTCCAGCGGGTGGTGGTGGTTGGAAACAAAAAACAGGGACACACCAGAGAAAGCGCCGTTGTCGAACAAGAGCGAGAGCGAAAGAGTATCCAAACTGATAACTCGATATCGAAATTCAAAGCACCATGAGGGCAGCAGAAAATTTCACAAGGATGGCCTCGACGATGTGTGCCAAACTCCAGATCCAGAGCTACTTCGTTGTTCGATTCGACTGCTTCTGTGTATATACGTGTCTATTCTAGGCTTCTTTGTAGAATGTTTGCGTGTGGAATTAAAAAAAAAAAAAAAACAAACATAAAAAAATAAAAGAGAAGCTTTATTCATTTTACGCTCAAATACACATTTGACGCGTATTGATTTGGTATGGAGGCTGAAATCACTTTGCTGCCAGTTGAAGGCGTTCTTGTTAAATATTGGGGTGTCGCACGTAGGTGTTCAGTACATACGTGGGAAACTGCCAAACGGTCATGTTATTTTTGGGATTCTCTTTTGGTGCAGAACTTGAGGTGTTTTTCAATGATTGCCGTTTATTCGTTTGTGAGGGCTCCCAGAAGGCATCCATATACGACCTATATTGTTTTTAAAAATCTACAGGTTGAGGCACATAAAATCAACTTTTCCCATGGATAGCATTGTTATAAACGAAATTGAAATATCAGTCAACGATTTTTCAGGCAGGAAGCCGCATTTTTCAGTTGAAAAATGTTTTAAGTAGGCAATGATAAAGGCTTCGAATGTTTTTCTTGCTGTGGTCTTGAGCTTGACTTAAGAGGAATTTACAACGCCGACCGTCTTTAGTTATTCTTAAATTCAGATCTCTGTTGTACCTGGACTTTCATTGCGTTGAGTGACAGCCTTCTTACACGTGAACAGACTGCTAAGAAGACATTGTGCTTAATAGTAGTTCATCGAATCAAAGCACGGGTTCTTTCAAAATTGAATGAATTTATTTTTGCAGAATTTTCCAAGAACATTTTTTATATTCCGTCCGGTTTGCGTTGATAGGTCTTGAAGGAGACAACTGATATGAAAGAAACTTGTTAGAAGTACATTTATTAAGTAGCCATAGTCTAAAATTAGACTTCAGTTTTTCCCAATGAATTGTCATGATGGCAAAGCTAATCTAATCTTTAAAGCCATTATCAGGTGTTCGCATTTTTGGACTCAACGCATATAATGTTGGGTTCATGTTCAATTATATAAGTATTTACAATCGATTTACTTAAATTCTGGTTCTGTAGGAGGGTGAATCAAATAAATCATTTTCACAATCGCTTTCGCACATTGCTTTTATTTTTTGATTCACTCGGTACTAAAAAGCGATTCTCGTTCAATAAGTGCAACTATCGTGGTGAATTCAACATCGTACACTGTCTTGTACGATATAAGGTTCTCAGTTTTCAAAATTTTTACTAAAAACATGGAGGACGTTCAAGTATCTAGTTTAGTAAGTTTGACAGCTGACTGACTCGATGTATCTCCGTTTTGATTGGCGGAAATCGGTCATATGAGCAGCTGTTTCTGTTGATGTTAATGGAGGAGTAGCCGACAAAACTTGTCAAGAAATTCGCGACTGAGTACTAAGTTCACAGTTCGCATATGGAACTGTCGTAGAAAAAGTGACGTTTCCGACTAATCTAGTTTTTCCGTTCAGGTTATACCTAATCCAGACCAATCTAGATTCTTGAATGTGCTCATTCACTTGCAAATGAGGATGTGAAAACAAAATTATTCATATCGACATTTTTGAAGTTTAGTTTCACATTTTCGTAGAACGAGAATTGAAATTGCGTTAAAATGGTAAAAACATTTTCGTTTCACTTTTTTACGGAGCGAGAATTGACAATAGGTATGTATATTAGTTATTAGTATGTATATTAGCTCAGCAATATTTGAATCCATTAGCAAAGCTTCATGTGACATACGACGTACGTAGCTACATATTGTGATCGAAGAATGGTCCCGTTCTATATTGTCTAATAACTTCCTTCATTGAATTGACAATTCCAAATCTAATGGGCACCTTCGGGTTATCGAACAGCATTATTTTCTCCACATTATTTTTAGATACTACACCTACTTTGTTTCAAACCCACAATCTTTACTCAATCAACCATAAAATGAGAACAAGGACAAGTCGATTTTGGAGGGGATTTTTGATAGAAACAATATTTCGATCACTAAATCGATCAATAGGCTTAGTGGTTAGAGTGGTGGACCACTAAGCGAAGGGTTCCAGGTTCGATCCCCGAAAAGAAATATATTTCATTTCAAAGGTTTTTCCACTGCGACACCTCTCGCGAATGTCTAAAGTCTGACAAACACCCGAAAGTATATTACTGTCATGAAAGAGCAAGTATAACGATGTGTTTTAATCAAACCGCAATGATTGACCTGTCAACCAACATTCCGCTTTTTCATTGAATTGCTTTATTTTACATGTTTGCCGACACGTAAATAGGTCAGATACAATTGACCATGTGAAAAACTTGGTAATTCAAGATTGATGCCACAAACATACAGCGATTGTCCTCGCGACTGATTAATTGTCGTAGCCAAAGCGCGACGCACGGGAAATTTAAGATGCTTAAAATACAAATGTCAATCGCACGAATTTTTTCGAATTTTTCCCTCAAAATCGTCGCTTGAAAAACATTCTTTAAAATTCCGTTACAAAATTTTAGTGCATTGAGGTTGCGCAACAAAATTATAATTGTGTGGAAAATTACCCAAATCCATTTGCAACGGAACGTAATCAAATGCAGTTGGTTAACCTCAGTCTTCACATGCAATTTTTTGACAGATATCTGACGCACGTAATAGCAAGTACGTCCAATTTAATTGGAATGACGAAACGAAAAGATCACCTGTCATATTGCGCAATGGCAAGTGGATAAACCGTGACACCCGGCGGTTTTTCGAATCATCAACATATGTCAAAGCCCATGTGCTGCGTCATGTTAAAAGGAGAGTCAATTTTTTAGTAATGAAATTAAAAAAAAAAAAAACCTGACGTGCGAGGTAGTGAATTCTTTGAAATATGAAAATAAACGTTTGCTTTTATTTCATGGCCTTTCTTACACTAGTAAATGAATTTTGACCTGGCATTCAGTTGAAATTGCGATGCGTAAAAATTTGTATTTTAATGAATCTGATTAGTGGCAAATCTAGTTAGTCAACGCATTCTGTAGTACGGCTTGCCGAATGACAGATTCGAACTTGCTAAATATAAACACGGCTTTGGCAAATGATCTCTTCAAAACAGTGTCAAAAATTGTGATGTCTGTCAGAGTGACAGCTAGAAAATGAAAATTGTGTGTTTATTGTGGCGCATCTAAAATCGTAACAATAGGTTCGTTCGCGTACTCGGTTTGAATCGAACTCAATCGATATAAATCAATCGCAATCGCACAAAGTCTATTCACGTATCACGTTGTATAGATTTAGTATAGATTTTGTGCGATTGCGGTCGATTCAAACCGAGTACGCGAACGAACCTAATGTGTTGCGACCATTAGTTTGTTTTCAATTTCAATAATATTGGGCGCAGAGGTTGAGCAGGTGGTGGACTAGGTACTCGGTGAGGATCTTACTTCCAAAATATAAAAACTCATAAAGAATACATTCCTATGCATTAGTTTTATTTCACTCCAGCTTAAATGCTCGAAAGTCATTTTAGGTCGGTTGTTGTTAAAATAAAAGTGAGTTTTGCCTAACCCGCCGACCAATAAAGGCCTTCAATTGTGAGAAAAAGTCCTATAAATTTGTAAGCATAGGCTTGCTTCACCCAGAACCAGTCACCACTGAAATTTAGCGAGTTTCACAAGCCAAAAAGGGACTCTAAATTGGCCAATTGACCATGCATTCCCCACATCTTCTTAATTTCTAAGTTCATGTTGTCACTTATAAAACTCATAGTACCTACCAACTGAATCGTCGATTGCAGGGATCTCTTCCTGGTCCTTGGCATCTGAAACACATTTCAACCAAAATAAGTAAGCAAACAAAATCATAAACTCATATATAGAAATAAAAATAACGCAAAATAAAAGCAAAAATAAGTCTTAGTTCGACCGCAATTTTATATAAATTTTGTAATAAAAATGCTGTTGGCTTGTGGCCTCCATGCGCGACCGTATGACAATCCGTACAATTAAAACACAAAGCATCAGTTTAATGTAGAAAAACATATTCTTTATTTAATTTCAATTTACTTGTTCGCTAAAACTAATAGGCATCCGTTATTTTGAATGCTGCGCGGTATAAAAAGTTTATTCACAATCACCCCAATTGATTACGCACGTTTTAAAATGTATTTTTTATAATATCTAACAGTGTCTCGAAACCGTTTTGAAACGTTCGATACCTTTTTTAATGTATTCACGTTCAAATACTTGTACAAATATGGATACAACTCGTCTGGCAGCCCATCCAAACCGGGATAGAGATACAGTCCACCGTCCTTCTTAATCAAATGATTTCGAATCGGAATCATCACTTGATCTCGCAACTTGAATGACAGTTCGTGCAGCTTTCTAAATCGACTGCTGAACGGTGTCCCTTTCGAATTCAAAACGTAGCGCCCAATCGACAAACAGACACTTTTGCCAACTGCATCGCCAGAATCTGGCGTTAATGTAAGAAAAAGGAAATCTCCGTTTACGATTCCCGTCAGCAGACACACTGTGGCAGATTCGTCGTAAATTAATTGCAATCGTAGAGTGTATGCCATTTTATTGTCATCGTATATGTTTTGTGGCATTTTCGATAGCAATCTGACATTCCGAACATGAAATGTTGATAGGTACGATCTGAGGTCTAGCCGGTTGATATTTTTTGAAACCTCTTCAACAGATGCCAAGGAACATTCTAAGGCTATGCCGTAAATTAGGGCGAACAACAAGTCGGTTGGTTGAGATGTGTTGATATCGAACGAGTTAAGCAGATTCTCCAGATGAGGCGGTACTTGTTCTAGGGTAGAATCTTCGATGGTTAACATTTGCAGGTCGGTAACGTAGTATTCGTCTTTTTCTTGTTGGTTGGCTTTTGCGTCTTCTGAAAGAAACCAAAGAATGAAGCTGGTTTTCATTTTAAGGCACTATGCGAGTGGATATAGGAGGATGAGAGATAAAATAAAAAGTGAAACAAACCTTGCAAAGAAATAATATTTGTTGTTGTTGTTTTTTTTTCTTTTCTTTATTTTTTTGTGAAAGTGTTAATCACACGATGCTTGTTATTTTACACAAAAATTAAAACTGATAAACATGCAGACAACTGTTATTTAAAAATATGTAACTGTGGTTATAGCCGTGTGCACATAAATAAACGATTTCAGGCGACTTCTTTGACTCTAAATAGGCGTGTGTATGTGTAGTGCATATTATAGAAGTCTACAGGATCTATAATTTTATAAATGAAAATACAATTAGAAAAATTTGCATAGGTTACATTATTTGTTTGTCAAGGCAGTTAGACCAAAGGGTTGCCTGGTGTGCGCCCACTCTGCGGGGTACCAGGTTCAACTCCGGATAATGCCTTTAATCTGGATAGCACATAAAAAAGTATACCGTGTCAATGGCTTTGCTGACACATACGCACTCTTTTTTCGAAATTTCACATTGCACCATTTTGCTTCAAGAAGTGGGCTGTCCTGTTAGCAGCCTGTTGGCAAAGAGAAAAAACGCAAAGGTTCATCGGCGGTATAAATCTGGGCGGCCAATTCTGATCCCCAAAATGGAACTACAAAACGACTTATGCGGTATACTGAATTCTTCCTCAGGTGCATGTTATTTTGGCACAAACAAATTCAATAACGAGCGCTATTAACTGTTATGCTGACCAGCAGCTTTAAAAGAATAAACATGGTCAGATAAGGTCCGGGCTAGGCACCAAACATTGACACGTTGTGAGTGCATTTTCTTCTTAACGATCACTTCTGGATTTTTTAAGCCAGAAATTCAAGTATCAATGAATGCGGTTACAGAGAAGATCAACAACTCGCAGATACTTGAACGCGGTCGCATAAAATATAACCCTTGCAACTTGTAAGGCTGTACCAACTAATGCTGCTGCATATAACAATAAATTAATCCTTGCGATTGTGGAGTACAATTTTATTGCGATGTATTCATGGCTAGATTTGTTAACAGAAAGCGACTTTCAAAACGTCCTTGTCCTGGTAGCCAAATAAGTTTTAGATAAATCAAGTCAAGTTGCTGGTAAAGATGGAGGTGCTCCACAAAAGTTTAGTCAAGGCCCTTATTGCGAGTGGTTGTGAACATTTTTTGTCGTAGATAGATAGATAGAGTTGCAAGTCGAAGGCTGACTTGTTTTTGTGAAGGCTGTTTTTCTCTACCGACTATAATTTATGATTAAAGCTTAGGGTCCATCACTGAATATGGCGAGGCTTTGGCTTTAAGGGATGACTGCATCTTCGATGGACGATAGACTTCGAACTTTCCTCCAAACGGTATAACTTTTACCACTAGTTGGACAGGCGTCGTGACTAGTGTCAATCGCCAATAATGTTCAGGGCAATAAAATACTTAAATGTGTGATCTCTGTTTTGCTAAGGTCTATACCCCTCCTACCATACGAGCATATGTTACAAAAGTGTTCTGCATCTTAAAATAGATAATATGATGGAAATATTACTTTAGGTTGTTTACTTACTTACTAACTAACTAAAAACTATATACTATAATTTTACTACAGCCTCTGCAATTTGCATAAGAAATATTGCTACATCAAGCGGTAAAATTCTTTGACATAAATGTCATCGAAACTGTTATCTGAACAAAAAATTAAAAGTAAATAAACATCCCAAAGATAAAACTTAATATATTGAATGATACACACACAATTATGAAAAACAAAATTTTTAAGTTGATTATCTGCAGATTTTTAAAAGCTGCAAAAGCTTTGTGCAACACAACCTGTTGTCTCTACGAATGCAATTGAGAAGAAAAAGTCAAATCAAATCAAATTGTTGGAAAATCTAGTAACAAACGTATTAAACAAGAAAAATAAAAAGAACATTAATAATAAGTAGAATATGCACATATATATAAAAACACAAAAAACAAGTTATGTGCACACAATTAATTACAAAACAGATCATATGCTTTGAATGTCGTATCTTATCATGAGCATAGGGAGTAGTCATTCTACTTGAGGGCCATCGACATCACCCATCGTGTAGTTGACTGGTTGCAGTTGTTGTGTAGTAAGGAGAATGTTGCCGAGGTAGATTTTGTTTTTAAAGGTAATCGGTCTCTTTTGGTTTCCAAAAAAATTATCTGCATACTCTTAATAAACATTTTTAGTGTGTAGGTTATTTTTACGAATTTAATATGACAAATTTTTTTCACAACATATGTTATTATCTTTTGTGACCTAAACTTGAAATGAACTGCGCCATACCAATAAAAAAATATTATCTTAAAATTGAATGCAAAATTTGTATGTGCCTCAACTTCTTTAGGTTAAAATCGAAACTCGTTATTTTACTGAGTTATAGCAATTTTTAATTAGAGTGGTAGGTAGTCCTTTTTTTTAGTTTTGTATCTTCTTAAATAACACTGTATGCAAATCATCCGTCTGTTTTTCCAGCTTCTTTTAGTACGATGTTTCGTCCATATAGGACCAACCTATAGATTCGTCGTGTTTGTTGATATACGTCAAAGTTAACGTGTTTATCGTTGCAAATAACAAAAAAAAAACATTTTATGCATTATAAATAATTCAGACAACATTTTTGTTCTTTACAAAGTTTCCACCAATTAAATTGGTTTTAATAACAGTTTTCTTATTCTATCAACATTTTCTATCAATAAATGTGATGAAAGCTGTCAACGTACACAAAATTAAAAAGAAAACATACTATATCCGGTATATATGTATAAATAAGCGTTAATTATGGGTTACTCGCCAAAAGGTGGCGTCTATCCGTCTTGAATATACTTTGCGGCAACGAACACGACGGATTATTTGGATTATGCCCTTTAAACCTCGTTTGGAAAATATTTCAGGTGATATAAAGTTATTTGGAGGGTTTTGGGAAGGTGTTGTGGTACCTCCGAAACGTTCAGGACGTTATCTCTATATACGAGTATTTCGACACTTATGACAGATTTAGCTTCGGAAGAAGTGTGAACTTTGTGGCATTAACTGTTGTTTCCAAATAGTGTGCATGGATTTAAATATATAGCCTCCATAAAGCACTCCCGACATTTTGGATAGTAGTGGGCAGTGAACACCGTCGACCATTTTCTTCGAAGATGTAGCTGTTCAACGACAAGTGTCACACGATCTTTGTGGGTCACCCCACCTTAAATTCACCGTGTAAAAACTATGTAAACAGCAAGTATTTCAAGTTAGGAATGATTTTTTCTTTCCAATTTTTTTCGACGTATCATACGAAGCATTAAATTTAATTTTTTGTTTGAAATGGCATTGAAGGGTTTTAAATTAATCATAAAAATATATGTTTTCTTAAACAAACGCTTTTAGTAAGAAAAAAAAAAAGTGGGTTGCAACTCAATTACATCACAATAGGTCTGTTCCCATAAAATAATGCATTTGAACACATTACGCAAAAATTGGGTAGGAGAGCCACACAGAGAGAACAAAACTTTTCGCATGTACCTATAAAAAACCTGCAACCCCAAAAAATTTGGTTGTATTTACCTAGCAGATGTTTGTCAAATCGGTCAGTTGCCAGTTTGTAGCTGATTTTTTTATTTAAGTATGTATTTATTTAGTTCTTGTTTATCATAAAAATAGTTGAAAGAAGGAAGAGACTTTTATTATCTAGCACCCAGATCATTTTGACAGCTCACAGCTGAAATGTTTTCATTTTAGTCATACATTTAATTTTTTGTAGTATAAAAATACTAACGGAAAAGTAGTCGAAGATTGGACTGACAAGAAGAAAAAAAAAACTAAGTGGCAGCTAAAAGCAAAGATAATGGGGACTTTCAAGTATCTAGTTTAGTTAGTCTGACAGCTCTCTCACTAAGTAAATATCGGTTTTGATTGGTCGAAATCAGTCATGAGAGCAGCTGTTTCAGTTGACGTTTCTGGAGGGGTAGCCGACGAATCTAGTCAAGAAATTCGTGACTGAGTACTAAGTTGACAGTTCTCATATGTGGCTGACGTAGAAAACGTGAGGTTCCCGACCAATCTAGTTTTTGCGTGCAGGTTGCATCTCATCCAGACCAATCAAGTCGACTTAAGGTAACTAGATTCTTGAATGCGGCCAATGTAATACAGAGATGGATAACTTTCCTGTGGAAAGGCTGCTGCCTACAAGCTGTTCTCCCGAAAAATTCATGAAGTGGCGCAAATTTGCTCATTTCTTTTCTAGTGACTGTGAGTTCATGAAAGCAAAAGGAATGGTGACCGGCCACAAGCAAAAAACTTTTTTTATTACACGTATTAATAGACGGGGGTTGAAAGTACAAAAACAACAATGTAAACAAATGGGTTTTGGGGGGATAGACGTACGAAAAATATCCATCTCTTTTATTCATTCACCTCTGGCTAAAAGCCTTGAAGGAAAACAAAACATGGCTAGATATGTGAATTCGTGCATTGGTCTTTAATGCATAAATTTGATATTCCGTAATGTAATTTAACTATTTTTTTTATTTAATCAAAACCATAACACAAACCAAACAAATTCAATACGAAACACAAAACAATTGAACAGCGATAATCCCATAAAAGAGAGGGGATTGGTGGTTGGCCATTAGTAACATGTTTTTTTGTAGCTGACTTGTATTCACATTTCACAGGCAGACAAGATGTCAATAGCCGTATTTTATTATCAGCGTGATCTGATCCGGATCAGATCACGATAATAAAACAATACGGATCATTGAAAAGTTTAATTTCTGAATTGTGGCAACAGTTGCTTTCAAAAACAAAGCAGATAATAGAGGGGTATTACAAACTTCATATTGCTGCCAGCCATATTGCAAATATTCTGCTCAACGTGACGTCACACAAGGCACTTGACATTTCACTTGAATATCGGGGGTGTTACCATATTTAATGGAATTTGCATAATTTGTCTTTTCCAAATTTTTTTTAATAACAAATTTATTTCATATATCTACGCTTATGCAACACATGAACAATATCTTGCAGCTAGCACTTGAGTTTATTTTGGCATATTAAGGTGTGTCCAGACCAGCCAAACATTTCAGAAATGTTAATGAAGCAAATCGGACACATTTCATAAACATTTGTAAAAGATTTCTGAAATTCATTTATTAAATGTTTATGAAATATGTATTTAAATTTCATCCTTTTTTGGATAAGAAAAAAATATGTGGTAGGATTATAATTAGATTAGGGAATCACGCGGCACGCGTTTCTTGACATTTGTATTTGATTTACAAAAAGAAATAATCGAAAAACAGCACTTACTTTCTGCAGGGAAACTTGTAAAACAAAAATTTTATTTCCCATCACGATTGGGAAACTGTGAAACATTTCATAAATGTTTTTTGGTGTCCAGATTCAAACCAGCAAAACATTTCATAAACATTTCATAAAAATGGTTTTGTGTAATAAATGTTTAAGAAATATTTATGAAATATGTAGGTATTTAATTGTTTATCAAGTGTTTGGCTGGTCTGCATATACCTTTAAAGAACGAAAAAAAAAACTCGGAACTCGAATGCGAAAAAATCAATCGATTTTTTTTTGTTTCACTTTTTAGTCTGGCAACGTGATTGTGTGAGTATCGTTTGCAGGGACACCAACACTTAAAAATGAAACAAGCCATCTAGTGGGAAATAGTGGAAATAATTTTCAGATCATGTTTCATGATCTCGATGAGAAGCGGGATCATGTGCTGTTGTTGTAATTGCATGTAAATCGATGATCTATATGGATCATAGCTGATAATAAAAAACAGCTAATATCTCTGTTCATTCATTCATCTCTGGCCTAAACGGTGTATCTGTTACTTTCCTTCTGAATGCCGTAAAGCGTGAACTACACATCTCCAAGGTAGGTATATTAGTAATCAAACAGAAAGAGTATTTAAGTATACCATAAATGATTTTCGTTTCAATGGAATTTGTACGTAAAATAAGTTTTCACCACAGGGATTTTTTTTTAATTTCGTAGGCTATCAAAGACGCGCAAACACGCCGTCAAAAATTTAAGTTAAAAAAAGAAAACAACTTTATTGGCAACACTATCGTTAACAACAACAGATGGGCTATGACTATGACATTGGCAGCACTACATCATTGACAGAAGAAAATTGTTCAAAAGCAACAGCAAGACCGCAATAATAAAAATAATAAAACAAAAAAATAAGTCTGTACATTTATAGAAAAACTTTTGTCATCTTGCATTTTTGTTGTTGGTTTTTAATTTTTTTGTTAATGCAAATGTACCTTTGAACTTTGAATCCTCCTCTGCTGATGCATCCACCGACGATTTATCTCCTGGAATGTTGTAATTTCCTGCTCCCGGTGAAGACGGTGAATTCGCTTGAGTTGGCGAGTACGATGATGATGTATCCATTTCGATGATTTCTCTCAAATAAAACCCACAATTTAACTTATTTTCTTTTTGAATATTGATTCAGAACTCAAAGAACAAAATATAATAATTGAAAATTAATAAAACTGATAGGACGTAGGTAGATTCGACCAAGAATGACGAATTACCGACCCACGGCCGAACAGGGTTTTCGCGGCACTCACGCAATGAAATTTCGGAATTTTTATGCTTTCTGTTGGTATTTTGCGATTGGACTGGAATTATGCAAATTTATATTTTTTTTACACATTTTACGAGCCGATATTTTGCAGAGGTTGGGGCAAAACAATGCGAGCATTTAAAAACAAAAAGGAAATTCAAATTTAGTAAAACAAAGAGGAAACACGGGCACGATTAAACAAAAACTCTACGAAAGAAAAAAATATTCGGGTTTGACAGTCGGGCAGCTGGGCCCATGTACAAAAAAAAAAACTAGAAAAATAAACTTGTATTTTCAACACCCAACCAGTGCTGCCACAAGAGAAAAAATTTGCGTAGCAAATTTGCGTAGCAAAACTTAATTTGTGTAGCAAAACTCAAAAGTCCAAAATATAAATTTTTTTTCGAAAATAAACAAAAAATACTTAATTCTTTATTCAAAGTAAATATTTTTTTAAGGACTAGTACAAGTATAGTTGGTAAACTATATATTTTACAAAACTATAATCAAACAAAAAAAACATTAAAAACTTCACTTAAAAGGCGCTTTGCATGTAAGCATTGCCTTAATTACAAGATTTTTGTTCTCATTTCGTGCTTAAAAAAAAAGTAGCAAAATAGGCGTTTTTAGGGAGAGTGCGTAGCAGCGTAGCAAACGGGCAATTGCGTAGCAGTTTTGCTACGATCGTAGCGAAGTGGCAGCGCTGCACCCAACCAACTACGAAACGAATACAAAAACGAATGGGATGACACATGCAAATGGAATCATTCAAAAGTTCTTCACAGTGTTGCCAATGCTACGCTTTGAATTGGTATTATTTATTTTATGTAATATTATAAGTAGTTAGGTACCTACATAGGATTTAGGTATCTCCATTTTTATAGTTTAATGTGGCCTTATTTTGTGCAGTACTCTTTACAAATTGACTTTTAATAGCGCGTAAATATGAAAAGTTGTCACAAGTTGTAGAATTGCTCCTTACAATGAAATTCGATGTAGCACCTTTGCAATGTGACGTGAAATAAAGCCAAACGAGATAAGGCTAAATTTTACATTATTTCGTTTTTCAAAGAGGAATAAAATAAAAACCAACCCCCTTATTAATAAACGCTGCGTAAAAGTTATCAACTCGTTATTCAGAAGTTACGTCAAGTTTTTGTACGCTATCTGATGTCTACTAGGTAACTAACTTGTGCACATTTGTTTATAAATACGGGGGCAAATTTTTAATTTTCTACTATTTTTGCAGTCAATATATTTGTTTAAATGGACAAAATAAATTGTCAGCAATGCGGTCTGTCTTCTATTTTACAGGGTGCGGCAAGGAAACTTGCTGATTTTCAAAGGAAATAAAACCAAAAGTAGTGGACATAACGTTACAAAACTTGTTTATTCTTTTTACACACGATCTGAATTTTTAATTACATTCATTTCATTCACAAATTTCTTGGACAAAATTCTGTCTATTCAAAATTCGGAGTTAGGTTAGAGTTAGGTGCAAACACAAATGACATTTTTGAGAAAAAAAATTTCACTACAAACAACTACAAACGATTTCGAACACAACTGGGCAACTGGGGGGTTATTCCCAAATGCGCGGCGGATCGCTTTTGATGGCGGATTTGAATTTTTGTGTTTCCATTCGACCACATTTTTTTTAGGTCCGCGAACAATCCGCCAGCAATCCGTCACCTAAACACCTATCGCTTTCAATGCAATCATAAAATGACGTTGGAAAGTGTTTTCGCACAAAAATTCAAATCCGCCATCAAAAGCGATCCGCCGCGCATTTGGGAATAACCCAATGGCTAGTTTTCATTTCAAAATCTTAGAAGTGCGAGCTAAAATATTTTTCAAATTGTTCTAACTTTCTAAGGGTTAACAACTACAAACGAATCTCTATCGAACTGAACTTCAACTTTTTCATTATAGAAAAAGTGCGGACTAACTTCACATACGTTCAAATAGCGCCAAATTTTTGTTAACAACACAACACACATTTCAATGAGTTCGCAGCAATTTTTGAAAACTATTCAGGACAATATTGTAGTGTTAAGAATTGATCTGGGAATTAACTTTAGCACAAGGCATAAGGCATAGTTTTGCATACCTTTTTCTGTCGATTTTATCTATCTCTTTCTACATACAAGCAAAGCGAACGTATAAAAAATAAAACCAAATATCATACTCTTCCTGAATTTGTGATATCAACAGGTATACGTACCTTATCCACAACAACCAATCTAAGTACTAAAAAGTTCATAAAACTCTTTATTTTCACAAATGCAAAAAAAAATCGTTATCTAATACAATAAAAGAACATGTACATTTCGGAGGTAATACAATTAAAATTAATACGCAACTGCAGTAAACAGAGTTAAGTAAGAAAAAGACGAGAAAACATATAAATAAAGCGACTTCTCCAATCGGCCTTACTAAGTACTGCCATAGATTCAAAACGAATCGATCGTTGTTGCCATCGATCCCAATGTAACACACGTAGCCAAGGAAGATATTGTCTCCAAGGAGACATTCAAATTCTCCTTGAATGCTCGTATTGCGTCCAAATGATACACTTCCTGCATTCCAGACAGTTTATCAATGGCAACAGCGAAAGCATTGTTCTTTCCACTCTCGGCGACAAGTGTGGGCATGTATAGAGTTAAGTGCGTTCGTTTAAACGAAGGCCCACCATCCTCATCTGTTGTCTCTTGATGACCGATCTCATTTGAATAGGACCGATGCAAGCGGAGCACCTGCACCGATTGGAAATGCGAAATGTACAAGAACGGGACACGGTACATGAATCCGGTTGGCGTGTACTCCCAATTGATGTCGTAGGGACGTGACCTACAGCCATACTCGTCCACAAAGACCCCACATTCCATGAAACAGAGGAGGAACTCCTGCGGACTCACACGAATAGCTACCACGGGTTGGCAGCTGCGGGTGTGACTCAGCGTCTGATCGGAGAGATCCACAAATTCCTCTGCGGTGTATGTGCCAAAGTCGATCTCAAAGAACTTATCCGAGCCTACAATGGCTGTATGTCGGGTGAAGAGGATTGATGATACCGATGTGGCTGTGTCCAAGGCGCGGACTGGCTTAAACTTCTGCATTTTGAGATCGTATTTGAGGATCACAATACGTGTGGATGTTGCGGCCACAGCAACCGAATCAACGGGGTTATCTGCCTCTCCGGAGATCTTGACCAACTGCCACTTCTCATTAGCGGCACGATTGGCAAATGGGAGATCAAGAACTGATGCCTCTAGCATTGGTTTCATGCACGCATTCGACTGGGAGCGCGTCTGCAGATGTCTTAAATCGCATTGATAAAGATATTCCCCACCCGAACCGACGAGAATTGCCTTCGCTAGGATGGTGGTTATACTGATGCAGTTGACACTGTCGATTCCCAGTATGTGCACCAAATTATTGCTGTCCAGGTGGTAGGTGAAGAGACCATTGTTGCAGCCAAGTAAGAGTACGTTTTCGTCCATTTCGAAGGCACAGTTTACTTCCAATGAAGGAGTGTGAGCAGTTCCCGACAAGATTAGTTTTCCCCCGTAACCAGTAGAGAAATTCTGCTCACTTGGTTCTGGGGCTGTCGGTTCATAAGAATACTTGCTGGTGAGTGAAACTGCATCTGAGCTCACACTATCCGCATCCTTTTCGGTTACAATAACCGCTTCAACTCCATCGCACGAGGTGTTGACATCGCTACGACACTTCCGATGCGCCGATCCTTTGCATTCCTTGCATTTCCAGTATGGTGAGCCGGCGATAATTACTTTTTTGCAAGCAATGCATTGCCCACCACCTCCATCCATATCCTGGAGGCTCAACTCGAACCGATGAGTTTGATATGTTCTGCGCTTACCAGTACTTACGCGCTTCACATTTGAACTCACAACTGTACTCTCTGCATTCTCCTTCATCGGAGACTTCAATGTTCCGTTCTTTGACGGCGATCCAGCCAAAGTGCTCAGAGTCAGCTTATCAACATATTCTTGTAACGATTTAGACTTTTGCTTCTCCCTCCTTAACTCCTCCTGGAGAGTCCTGTACAAAATCGACGACTCCACGGTATTCGGTGAGATGTTCTCCTTCTTGCTTGAGGTTGTGCCAGTTCCAAAGATCTTATCAGCCAATGTCTTTTTCTTCTTAAGCGACAAATCCTCCACCTTCAGCTGAAGGTAGTCAATTAGCTTCTTGTGCTGAGCTAGGGTAGCCTCACTCTTGATGTCCCTCTGCAGATAGTAATTCTGTCTCTCAGCTAGGGTTTCATTTAGCTCCTCTATCTCCTGTCGTAGCTCGGCCGCCTCGTTAAGTGTTTCCTTCAGCTCGGCTTGGAAGTTATTACACTCATCCTTGGCTCTAAACAACTCAGTGAGGATCCTAGCATTCTCCTCCTTCAAAATATTGATCTCCTTGTCGTAGTTCTCATTCAGGGTCTGTAGATTATTCGAGTCTATTGTCAGCACTTCCAACTTCTCCTGTGTCCCAAATAGTTGATTTGTTTGATCGATCAACTGACTTTGCTGGGAGATGAGTTTCTTTTGGACTTGTTCCAGGTTGAGCCTCAGATCGTCCGCCTCACTAATCAAATGCTTGATGCGACCTTCAGCAGCTAGCTTATTGGAATTCTCTTCGTTGATAATCCGCTTCAGCTGAGTAATGGACTCATCTTTCTGGCGAATACTTTTGTACAATGCGTTAATGTTCTCCTGATTCGATTGGTTGCGCTTTTGTTCAGCCTCGAGCATTGCCTCGACTTCGGTGAGTTGATTGTCGGTGATGGTGCATGCGTACTTTAGGCGTTCATAGTTGTCTTCAAGATTCTTTAGCTTGATTTGAGATTCAGAGGCCGCGTCCATGGCGTTCGAGGACTTTTCGCGCTCCTCGTTGCATTCTCGAAGCAGATTCTTGTTTTCCAAACTAAGAGAGTCATGCTTCTGTTGGGTTTGAGAGAGCTTCTGACGGAGATCAGAAACGCGTTCCTCCAAACGATGGACATGTGAGATCTGTTCAATAACCTGCGAGGAAACAAATAAATTATTTCTTTTAGATTGATAGTTGTTCATGTAAGACAGCCGAAAATCCTATTTTTAAAACAAAAGACCGTGCCTACTGTCGGTTATTATGAACAGTAACAAATATAATCAAAAGGGGGCTAGTCTTGGGGGCTAGTTTTGGGGAAATGCAAATGTTAAGGACTTTGACAAGACAAATAAACGAAATGTCGTTAAAAAATCATCGAATGACTCCAAGCTTACGGACTGAAAATCAAGGCGCAGCACTAGAAATGAAGTGATCTCTCTGCGTCAATCTGGAGAATGGCTTTACTATTCACGTTAAGAGCGTGAACTGCCGAACGCGACAACTTGTGAATCTTGGAATGTCCAGACAAACAACCAAATTTGATCGTGCATAATTAGTGAGAGACATTACGCAGCAGGTATAAAAAACAATTTCGGCATCTTTTGTAATAAGTTGGTAGGAGTTGTTTTCAAAACGTCCAACCATGTCGTACGTATCATTAATGATATCCGTTCGGATAAGATGGAAAACAAGATAAGAAAGTAACTCACCTCTGACTTCTCCTTCATACGCTCCTGTTCGGCTTTCTCCCACATTTTGTGCTCCTTTTGGATCTCCCTTTTCAGACTGGCGATTTCATCTTTTAGCTCAGTTATGCGCGATTCCTTCTGCTTGACCAGACTCAAAGCGTCCTTGCACTTCCTCTCCAAATCGTCTTTTTCGCTAATAACTTTTTTAATTTTCTCCTCAGTCAATTCCATTCTGCGTTGGGTTAGTTTCTTTTCGTGTAGAACGTCTTCCAGCTTTTTCTCTACCTTCCATAGATTTAAATTCGCTGTTCTAGCTGATTGACGTTCGACAATCATCTGCTCTCTGGCAGTAGCCAGTTTGTCCTCTAATTTTTCGTTTTGCTTCTCTAGCATGTCGCCCACGCTCTTCGGCTGCTCATTGCACTTGGCGATCATTTCCTCTAGTTTTTCGACAACTTCCTGTAGTTTATCAGCTCGCTGGCGTTGACTGTGCTCGTTCTCTTTAGCCGCTTGGAGATCAGTACGCAATTGTTCTTCGATGGCGTGTAAATCGGTAAGACTACCATGCGCTGTTTCATACGGAGAGGAGGTAACACTTTCCACTTCGGATTGCGCTTGCAAGTCCTTGCTGCATACGGCAACCTGCAGCTCACGTTCCAACTTCTCCATGGCTTGCTTGATGTCGGCGGTGGCTTTTTCCTGTTCAGTCCGTTCCTTCTCTAGGCGCGCATTTTCTGACCGTAGATTGTTGTTTGCCTCGATCTCTCGGTTTAAGCGACGCCGCATGTCATCGATGTTCCGCTCGGTGACAATCTTCGCTTCCTGGTTACTGCGCGACGAGCAAATGCTGTCATCGAGCTCGGTGCGAACATCGCGCAATTCCATGGTCAGGCGACTTTTGGTATCTTTCTCTAGTCGTAGCTTGTTGCGGAGATCAATCATTTTCTGCTCGTATGTGTCAGTGAGTTCCATTTTCTTCTTTGCGAATTCTTCCTTGTCCGCTTGGGCTTGTTCCTTGATTGCGTCCAACATCTTTTTGTAATTGTCCATTTTCTCTTGAAGATGTTGGCACTCCTCAACTTTGGCGGTGAGTTCGTTCTCTCGTGCATCCAATTTCTGGACGACGCTTACCATTTCGTTTTTCTTCTCAGCAATTTGTTTCTCGTACTTTTGCTCAGAGGCTATCTTTGCCTCTTCGTACTTTTGGCGGTTCATGCGCAGCAGTTCAGTGATGGTTGCTTCTTTCTTCTGCCACATCTCTTCCTCTATCTGCACAGAACTCTGGAGAGTTTTTATTTGCGTCTTACAAGCAGCCAGTTCCATTGTTTTCTCCTTCAGGCGGTTCTTCATTTTTGTTAGTTCTTCTTTGGCTTCAGACAGGATTTTACCCTGCGAATCCGAATGTTTGGCAATTTGTTCGGCTTTAAGAAGTCCTTGCTTCAGGGAGTTTATCTCCTCCATTTGATCTTTGATCTTTACTTGCAGTTCTTTGAGTTTCGTGTTAAGTTTTGTCATACGTACCTCATCCATGAATGGATTATCTGTTTCATCGGCTTTTTCCATATGTACGAAGCTATAGCCAATGAATGGAAGGTCCTTGCCCGAGAAATCGGTCGCCTTGACATTGGTGGTGAGCGATTTCTTCGAGTACGTACTGCGGCGGCCTTTATTTCGCTCAATATCCTCGAAGTTTGATGTGTCGTCATCTCCATTCACATTCGGGATAATGGGAGGCACCTCGTGACGCAATGAATCCCATTTTATACTTTCAAAGTACGGATGCTTCATTAGTTGTGCATAATCCAACCGATTTGTTGGGTTTGTCACTAGCGATGCTATTAGGCTCTTAAAATTGGCGCTAACTTTCAAATCGCTGGGGAACGAGATAACCTCCTTGGTGTGACTGTCTTCGCAGTGACTTAGAATCTTTGAATATGTTTCGTGCACATTATCTTCGTGGAAGGGTGTGACTTCGCAGATGAGTTCGTAGCCGATTATGCCCATTGACCAGAAATCGCAACTGACCTGTAAAAGAGGTTGAGTTAGAATATAATATTTTAAGCGTTTAAAGTATAAAAAAGATAGCAATATAATTAGGGCAGCACCCGAACCTACGCCGCTCGGTTTACAAGAAATGATTCATTGTAGCAGCCAATTGTTGTCGGTTGATATTCTCGCTAATGAAATAAACGGCATCTTTTGAATTTTAGGGGAGGATCAATATCGCATTTTCAACTTATATCTTTCTAAAAGCAATCTGGTAGAACAACTTAAAAAATCAATCAATCCGTAGGTAACTACTAGATCTTAGGATAAAATATTTCATCGCAATAGGCAGATACACTCTTTTAACAGCATTCGAACTACTTTAAGACTAATATTTATGACGCAATCGAGGCTTCGTATACCACTGTTCTGTTCTAGTTAAAACTTAAAAAAAAAACATGAGAGAAATTTGATTTTTATTGGAGTCTACCATCAAAATAGCTTGTAACGTTCAACGCCAAGTTTAAGATTTAAAGTTTCTCACTAAAGCATACATCTTTACAGATAATTTTTACATTGTTTACTTACATCATGCAATGATTTTGATAGCTTGTACGTCGATATAGTCTGAAGCAGTTCCGGTGCTATATAATCTGGTGTGCCAACAGGTGACAAACTTAAAACATGTCCATCCCTATTCAAAGCCGCAGCGTTACCGAAATCAGCCAATTTGATGTGTCCAAATCTGTCGATAAGAATATTTTCCGGTTTAATATCACGATGAACATATCCCAAGCGATGTAGAGCATGAATCGCCAATGTCAGCTCCGCCAAATAGAAACGTGCCAAATCCTCATCGAATGGACCATTTCGAATCATCAAACTTAGCAAATCACCTCCAGGCAAGTATTCCATCACAAGATATAAATAATTGTTATCCTGAAACAATACCAATACTCTTACAATTCGTTGCTATAATTTGGAAAATAAAAACTCACCTGAAAAGCATACTGCAAATTGGTGATCCACTCCGAGCTACGTCGAGACATGATATCACGCTCCTCCTTCACTTGAGAAGTGGTCACGACAGATTTCTTGATTTTCTTCATTGCGTATACATCGCCTGATGTCTTCTCAACAGACAGATGAACATTTCCAAAGTATCCCTTGCCAATGAGAGTTTTTACAGTAAAATCTTCGGCATTGACCCGGAGCTCCTTTGTCTCCTCCACAATCGGCCGATCTACTCAAAAATTTTAGCTTATTCTCTTCTTAATCTTTGTTATTAACTTACATTTTGTTATAAACTCTGTAATATTTTTATCCCTTTTTCGTAGGGCTTCCCTGTCACATTCATTGTAAAGCAGGCAGAATGCATCCAAAAGTCCTTCCCTTGATATAGCATCTGCTACAGCGCGACTGGTTTTGGTGGCAGCCTTCCAATTGCCAACAATTAAATTATTTAATCGCGTTGTTCGGACACTAATTGGTTCGCGTTTATCCGTCATTGTACGTAGGTTATTAGTAATTACAGAAAAACAAAAAAATCCGCAAGAAAAACTAATAAATAGGTAAAAAAAATTAGGAAAAACTTGCAAAGATTCATTTTAACGCGCCATTTCTACAAACGTCTGAAATTCAAACTGAAGTTGTTTTCTAAAATGGCACTGCCAGATGTGTCGTCATTATTCGTTAAAAGATTCGGAATAGGAGTGGACTATAAGAATCACAGTGAAATAGGAATGCACATGGTTCCATTCACGGTAAGATTAAAATTGACATAGGTTTTTAATTCACTTTCGTTGTGACCGAACCATACATAACACTTTCTGTCACTGGATTTCATTATGTTGGTAGGTAGGTATTCTTATGTGGTATTCGATTGGGCTTCTTCAGATTTGCTCTTAGATTTCAGATTTCGTGTGGCTAATCGAACACAAAAACGTCACTTGTTCTTTTTTTGTTGAGATTTGTGCGTCTGCAATATGTGTAGCCTTCGACACTTTTCTAACGAAAGCATTCAAAATGCTCGCCCAGATTGATTTCTAACCATTTGTATATAAATAATTAACAAAAATAGATCCACCCGATGCAATGCGTTTCTTTGCAGTTGAAAAATATTACTAAAACGTAAACAAACTCCACAAGTCGTCAAACTCAAACGCATCTGTATTGGTAAATCTGAAGCAAATCTGAGGAAAAATACAGATTCGCAAAAGTGCTCTGAAATCAGAAAAAGATCGCTTTTTTGTACCAAACGAACATAAAAATTGCTCTGAGAGCAAAAAAAGTGCTCTGAGAGCGCCCAATCGAATACCACATTAGAATTAATTATTACACATTTTATAAACTTAGTACACTCAGCATAAATTAACAAGTTAGGTTTTTATTTTGACAATCAACATGTTTTTCATGTGTGTGATATTAAAAATAAAACTGTCATAAAGTGGTTGTAGCAGATTAATGGTGACTGATTATCTAGAAATAGTTTTGATTTTGTATAACATGAGTATATATTTGTTTCGACGAATAAATACAGGTGAGTCAAGGAAAATAATGCTATATTATCCATAGATGAAAAACGGCACCACCGCATAATATTACACCAAAGGGGCAAACAAGTAATGCGACTTTAACCGGGCTGGTACTTTAAACGGATTGTGGTAAATGACAAAAACGACAACAACTGCCATTAGTTTGACATTTAAAGGATTGCGCTATCATTATTCGGGCTCTACACATAATATGTCCGTAGATACGTTATACCTACCTCAGCCTGTAGTTTTTTACTTTCATAAAAACGACCGGCATTTTTTCTGTTAATTTAATTTATTAATAAAAGAAAGTACAAGTAAAAACATAAGTCTTTTATAGTACATGTTTTTTGGAAAAATAAACGAAAACTTTGATAAATCTTGCATAAAACTAAATAAATAATTTAATTAAACGAGTTATAGAAAAAAAGTGGAAGCACCGCTTTGAACTTATTTAATTTTTTATCACTTATTTTCAGTTTAGCTGTGGGAGAATAATATCTAATTAATTACAGCCTTATTTATAAACGTATTATAAAGAGTGTATAAAGTTATGCACGCTCTATAATGCCTCTAAACGCAAAAACCTTATTTATAAAAATTTTTCAACGTTATACAGAGCTTGTAAATATAAGCTAAACGCACTTGGACGTTGTTTAGAGCCTGTATAGAGGTGGAATAGTCGAAATGGCATTTTGACTTAAATAATTTGTCACATTTTATTTTAAATGAAATCAAAAATAAATTCGATGTATCGACGTTTTTATTTTCAATTCAGATTCTGCAAGTATCCTCGATAAGTTGGCTTAGAAATATGGGCTGACATGAGATATTTTTAATCGCTATATACATTTGTTTTAATTTGATAAGACTACCGGCTCATGGAGTCCCAAATATCCCATCTTTTTCTTTTTACTTTTCCATTTTTTTATTTTTATTTGTATTTGAATTTGCATTTCCCCCAAGCTGCTTAGGTTTTTTTTATCATTTCGGACAGATAAGTGTAATAGATTTCTCTTTTTCAGTACTTTTTTTTTGACACAAGCCCCTGTATAACTAGTATGCATCGAAAAATGTTTTATAAATAAGAATTTTTGGAAGGGTGTATAAGGGCTGTATAAATTCTTATACACTGCATAACTTTACAGGTGTATAAGCGTGTTTAGCAAATTCTAATAAATAAGGCTGTTAATCTTTCTAAAAACAGTGTTTTTTTTAACTAATAAAATAATAATTATTAATATAATGAAAACTTAGAAACAAACATCACTTAATAGTTTGTCTACTGTGATTGCACCAAATACTGTTACTTTTCATCATCCCATTAGTACGAAAAGGACAACTATCTACATTTTGACAGCCACAATCTGACAAGCGAATGAAGGCCAAAAATAAACACAAAAAAACTCCACCTTCTTCTTTCTCAAAATACACTCGACGTACAAAGAAGAATAGCAAACGAGTGATTACAATAGTACTACGACCGACTGCGACAAAACTGATTAAACAAATTGTTATTGTTAAACAAATAGCAAAAGATTCGTTTAAAATTAGCAAGTAAACCACCCTAAATACGTCTCGAACAGCCGCACTCCGTCGCGTATATTGATTGAGTTCTCGTGGGGGTTCTTTCGTTGCAAAAATTACATTTCAATCAAAAACAAAAATGTTTGTTGCACATATTCTGGTGTAGATACTACTTGTTTCCAAATAAAGATATATTAACTTTTGATATTTTAATTAGAAATCTGTGCTTGTTCTTGGATGAAGTGATTGTTTTTTTTTTCTTTTGGAATTAAATTTAATTCCCATATCCATTCAGTATACGTCGTCATGAAAATGTATCGATAGACGACAAAACACAAAAAGGAAGTGGCGCATAGAACGTAAAAAATACCTACAAAGAAAAAATAATCGAGAATAAGAATCATCCTCTAAAACTCGAACTCGATCCGACCGTATAAAACAACGTCAACAACTTTGGAAAATAGATAGTTCTCGACGGTGTACAATTGTACAGTGTTTTATAGTGAAATTGTCGTATAAACGCGAAAAATGTCGCGAAATCTTGTGAATGGCACCAATAATTCTGGTCGAAACAAGGAGAAACGTTTCTCTATTCACGATGCATTCGAGGAGGAGACCGATGAGGCCATCCGAGTGTATGGTTCAACAGTGATCTCGACACCAATGCGTGCTAAAATCCGATCCACAGATGATGTAACCATTAGGATTCAAGATCCCAAGTAAGATTTTAGAGCCAAATGCGGTGTAACCTAGTTTAATGACAAAAAAAAAATAATGCAACAGAAATATGTAAACACATGATTGTGGTTATTCTTGAGTATGCCAGCTAGATGGTGATTTTCGATGTACGTGGTGTTTGTATACGAAACGATATGGAAAGACTAGAGGACATGGTATACAAACTCGTTGAAACTTTTACAAACCATCTTAGTTTAAAGCATAAATATTTCAAATAATTCAATAGAAAAACCAATAGCACTATCTCTCACCTTCCTTCGTAAAGAGTTAATCTAGTCATAGGAAAAATTAATGAATTCTCGTTGAATAGATACGAAGTTATGACATGAGCTGCGGACGACAATATAGTCACCCTTGTCCTCTTTTGTATATTTAAATGATTTTATGCCCGAGTGTGGAGTAAGTTGTGTGTCATCATAATATAATTGATTTTGGGTTTATTTTTATTTATTCGATTTTGTTCTAACTTGAATTTATTTTGTTCTACGATGTATACCTAGGTACTGCCGCCAAGCAGTGTAGGAACCAAGTTTGTTCGTATAATGGCGTATAATGCTGTATAATGGTATTCCACGATTTAATCGACCCCCAGTCGATATACTCAAGTTTAGGGCTGTAATATTTATAATATTCTCGCAACCATTTGTGACCGAGTTTATCTAATTTAAATAAGTAGAAGGAACTTTAAGTTATACCTAGTCCGTTATGATGTCAGTGGTTTGCAACAACGCAAATGAAGTAAGAAATTTAAGAGTTCGTACCCTCCTCTCAATAGATGTCTACTTACCACATAGAAACTGTGACTATGTATTAATTGTATACAAAGAAGGCATAAATCACATCCATCAAACTTCAGCAACTATCCCAACCACTAACTAAAGGGTTTTTCAATAAGAGCGCTATGAATTTTTTTTTTTAATAAAACAAAAACGGTTTTGGATATCAATGAAATTCTTTATTCCTGTGAAAGTACGTTCGATGCCATTACGTATGATGAACTCGATTTCTTTTGCATTGCGATTCCCATTCACAGTAACGTGCCGGTCTTGATCATCACAGAAGAAGTACGGCCCAATGACGCCGCCGGCCCATAAACCACACCAAACCGTAATTTTTTCGGGATGCAATGATGACTCACACCTGTGGATTGCTGCCTGAGCAATACCGCATATTTTGTTTATTGACGAAGCCATTCAGCCAGAAATGAGCCTCATCGCTGAAGATGATAAATTGGACATAGCGCTCTTAACGTTGTAGTAAATTTTAATAACTTCGACTCGTTGTTGGCTAGTATATCTTTCCATCATGAAATGGCAAACCTTACTGAAGAGAAATGTCAAAAGAGCGGCAAGAAATTCGGCGTCGTTTGCTGTCCCTGTCGCTCTACTTTTGTAGCGTCCCTATTGAAAAACCCTTTACAAAGGAAACGCAGAGTCGTAAGCCTCCCATAATTACAAACGAAAAGAAACAACTTCCCTGCTCAATCAGAACAACTGTAGACAGATTGGCGCCGGCTTGTTGTACCTTCTTAACAGCTACTCATTCCGTTTCGACATCAACATAGAACGGTAACAGCGGCCCATATGATCTTTAACACTTTTCCAACTGTCGCACTTACCATCTGAACTGGCCTTAAATAATCTGTGGACTCATTACATTGATGTAATAAAATGTAATAACATAAATTGATGCAATTGAGATGGCCCAACTTCACGAACTAAGGATGAATTGCACATCATTAGCATAACAGAAAAACTGACATGGAAACACATGGAATTTTCAGCAGTTGGAAAACATGTAGGGAGAGTTATAATTAGGCCTAGAAGAAAGTGAACAAAAGTGTTATTATCCAGTAAATAAAGTAATGAAGTTGGTTGGCTTAGCTACCATAACATTTTAGAACTAAAGGATAAATATATGCCAATGCCCGATGGTTTTACGAACCATTCTCACCACGCAAGAGGATGTGCTTTAATGTGGTATCTTCAATTTCGTTGTTTAGAAGATAATAAGGTGTTAACATGGTAGGGGACCATATCGACTTATCCGAGCGAAGAAGAAAATAATAATAAAACAAAAATACTTTAACTTAAGTTTCTCATATTGTTCGTTTCTCAGCCTTATAATTGGGTTTGAAACGTGTATAATAAATTAGCGAACATGAAAAACATCCTCATTTATTTAAGAGGGCAATAAATGTTTACTTTTTATACAATAAAATGAATTACATTCCCTTTACTAAGTATTCCGACGCCAAAAGCACCCCAATCCTTCATTATGTTGGAAATATTATCGAAATATTTGTATACATTATATTCCCAGGCACACTTGTGCAACTGAATGTTTGCAGTTGAAATTACCCGCAAAACACCACACATCAGCCATCGCAACAAGCAAAAACATTCCACTCCAAGCCGATGATCAATTTTCGTTTTCCGCTTCATTTCATCCTTCAAATTAACATTTAAACGAGTAAATCAACTGCACATAGAAGAAGAGTCCTTCAACCTTCAGAACAGTATAATCCGAGTAACAAACAAAAAAGACAAAATCGTCAATATTTTAAGGTCGCTTACACAGCACAGGAACCGTTGAACGAATTAAGCCAGTGATACAAATTCACCAGCGTCACCGACCACAAGGTTGAAGAGTGAACAAAAGTTGTTAAACTAAATAAATAAATAAAAATAATCCACTGTAAATGCATTCGGTTAGAGGTCTTTGCCAACAACAAAGAACAAAGAGTTGCCGAAAAACAACAACAACCCGCAACCAAAACTGAAAGAGGAAGCTCCCGCTTGAGATATGCCTACTCAAAGCAATAAAATAAAATATTAAAAAAGCTCAGCCCTCGCATGGTCAAAACACAGTTGGTTTTGCCCGCTCCTCGCACTCGTCGGGTAACCTTTTATTTCTTGGTTATAACTGGAAAACAAACATTTATAACACAATATTGCCGGTACACCAACACAAAACCAAGTAGGGTGAATAAATTTTAAAGGACTTACACGTCCACCGAGAGTTCATTTTAATGACGAACGAATAAGATATTTTTAGATATGCTTCATGATTCTGATTCACAGAAACTTCGATTAGTTTGTTGTAGCTGCCGTAGTTTCGCGCAGAAGATACTTGATCGTTTCTTTGTTTTATGCATTTTTTATGTCATATATGGGGTTTGTTTTATTAAGGTTGGTATTTAAATTACCTAGACAGCAAAATATTAATCTTATAATTTTTGTAAGCTACGTTGCAAAATGTATACCCCGGATATTACTGCTTTTCAGTTACAAAGATTTTATTTCGGAAAGTTCAACCATAATCGAAGTACTTTCTGTGTCTTGAGGTGTATAATATCCAAAGAACTGAAGCCGAAGGGTGTAACTGACCTAGTTAAAGTAAATTTTTCAACGTAAGTCACCCTACAGATTAAAAAGTAGGGAAATTTCTATCAACCACAACCTAAGCCTGGTAACATAGTCGTACTTATATATTCATGGAATATGTTTCTGTGAAACCACACAACAAACCTTTTGCAAGTACACTAGAATTTCCACGGAAATGAATCAGTAAGACGATTACGTTCGACTAATATCATTAAAAAAATATGTTGCAAAATGCACACGATTTGGTAGATTAAATATACAACACTTTAAATGCTGAATGTTGTAAGAGTCCCAGAAAAAACATAGGTACACAACTGTGCGTTAGTTCATTTTACAGTAGATCACAAAATCTGCTTTTATTTAAATTTTTTTTTCTGTTCTCGCTAGCTTAGGTATGTTTACCTTATATACAAAATAGGTATGTGCTTAAAACTTACTACAAAAAAATTGCACTAAAATAAGTTTCGTGTTAAATAAAAGATTCTCTAAGCTTCCTACAGAAATATTTTTATTGCATACTTCCATAAGGCATAGTGCGTCGACCGGCATAATTTTGTTAAAGTGATATACCTAGTTAAAAGAGTCATTGCTATCTGGTCACCCTTAAGTGGCCATAGTTATTGCGATTTTCAATACTTTCTACTAGATTAAATCTTACCTACGGCAACGATTCTGAAACATTTGTGAAGTAATTTTCCTTTAATTTATTTGTCTTGGCTTTGGAATTGTATGAATAAATTTATTCAACCAAAAGTTAAAACGGAAACCGCATTTGCGGTTTTGCTTCGTGGGCCAAATTTCTCTTTCACCCAGATGTGTATACAAATTTTACGCTTTCAAATCGCCAATTGCAGGTCCGAATCTCGAAAAAAAAACAAATTTCAACTTAAGTTTTTTTTCCACTACGCTACCTCAGACGTCTGAAAAACATCCGAGAGTATAACTGTCATGATAGAGCTTCGACATAAAACTGCAGGCCCCTCCCATTCGTCCTAAAAATGAAAATCTCACACAAAACTAGGACTAACTATTTTGTTTAAGTCGCCATTCTATTGGTTTTCAAATACGCATTATCGTCATACAATAAGGAATCCTTTTCTACGTTGTTACGTTTATCTCTTAGCCATTGACATAAGAACACAAGTGAGACAACAAAGCAACCACAAACCAAACATTCAATTTTCATAAAAGAACTCGTAAACGTTATTAAAGAGAAATCAAATGAAGTTTAGCCTTTGATCTAGTGGCCAACTTATTTCGTTATTGCGTCAATAAAATTACGACAGTGAACACATCTTGACATAACACATCAATTAGCATACGAAACTTGTCGACTTCAGAAACTCTTTAAGAAAGACGATTTCTAGCAACGACAAAGGAAAACAAGAAAGTTCGTTAATAGCTCATGCCCAGTTGCAACAAGGTCAATGAAACCTTTCAATTTTACTATTGGGATGAGCACACATACGCACAATGCTTACTCACAACATGGAGGGTGTTGTACATATCTAATGGCTAAGGCTTTCTCAGAGCCAAACATATGAACACTTCCGGTATTCGGCAAATAGACACAAAACGTGACCAACGTGCACTATCCGATTTCATTGTCAGACCCTAAAAGTTCAAATGATCAAGTTCAAAGACATCAGCTGCAGGTTTATTGCCAGCGGTGTACGATTTGTCTCTTTGGTTCCAATTGAAATAGACGCGCCTCGATAACAATCTATAAATCAATTGAAGCGATGAATCAGCTTGTTACTGTGGGGCGCGAATTAAAACACTTGTTTCTTACTTTTAAAATTAAACAATATTTATTTGGAACTATGTCCTTTATTATTGAAATACTTTTTACTAATTCTAAAAGGAGCTTAAGGCTACTATGTAGTTACAATAAGACTGTTGATAAATTCATCATACAGTCGTATTTATATACTTTTCTTATCTATCTACAAGGAGACCCAAGCGTACAATCGTCTTGCTTGATAATGAAGAAGAGATAATATTCCAACATTGTATACAAACGATATTATCTCTTTTACATATGTTATCATTGTAGCGTTGTGTGCAAGACTGTACTAGAGACTAAAGATATCATTGAATACAAATAATGTTATCTTTTTTCTCAATATGTTTTGCTATGGATACTTAACTCCCCCCCTTGTTAAACGAAATCGTCCCGATTTTTCGACGCTATTTTTAACATTTCTCTTTCATAAGTTTTGTTATATGCGTCAATCTTTTTTTGTTTTTGACGATCTGTTATACATTGTATAGTTTTTATCATTACGTACGTAAATGCTAGAATAACAATCAGTGTTACAATTGTGTATATAGTTGATAATATCGGTTTTTCTTCAAAAGGAATAATTAGTTTTTTTAAAGTATCTATGTTATCGAATTTGTACATTGTATCTTCTTTAATTATTTGGTCGATGTAAGACTCTGAATTATGATTTCTTAATATAACTTCTTTAATTTGCTTATGCATGTTTTTGTATATTTTATCGTCTAGATTTATAGTATTTTCATAAGTAACTAAGTTTATACCATTAATTGTTTGATTATTTAACTTATGCTTACCGCTTAATAACATAACACCGGATTCAATTTCTAAGTCGTAATCGTATTCTTGTTTAATGTTGCATTTTGAAGTTATATTCTTTAAAAGTGGAATAAGACAATTTTCTTCTTCAAAGTTAATTTCACAAATGTTTTTACTTAGATGATTTTGACAATTTCTTGTTCTTAAATAAGTTTGGTTACATAAGGCAATTGTTTTATCTGTAATGATTTTTCCATGTTTTGAATTTAAAGGTGTTACTTTATACAATTTACATGATTTAATTAGAACTGGATATTTATATATTGTGATGAAGAATTCATCAGTTCTAGCTAATAATATTTTAGAGTACTCAAGTATATTTATTATGGGTACTTGAATTATTTCATGTTGAATAATATTTTTAATGTCATCTAAGTCTAGGCTTTCTGATAAATATTCATTATTTTTTGCTAAAATAGATTTGTGTTTCGATATTATTTGTTATATCTTCAATAAGTTCGAACTGTGCAGTGTATGCATTAAAAGGCTGATTCACAGTTTTTATTATATCATTAGAAGAACTTTCAGCTGAATGTGCTGTTTCTATGGTAGAAGTATTTATGCGTTGACGTGATAATGCGTCAGCTACAAGATTTAGGTTTCCTGGTTTATAAACTAATTTTGCTCCAAAGTCTTCAATGATTCCCTTCCAACGTTTCAGCTTTGTGTTGGGATTTTTTCCTGATACAGAATATATAAGGCTCTGGTGATCGGTATATATGGTTAAGTCTGCTATACCATATATGTAGTTTCTGAGTTTTTGTAAGGACCATATGATCGCTAATAGCTCTTTCTCGTTTGTGCTATAGTTCTCTTCTGTCTTACTCAGTGTTCTTGACAAGAAGTGTATAGGTTGCTTATTCTGACTTAGTACGGCTCCAATAGCTATGTTGGATGCATCAGTAGTAAGCTCGAATGGTTTACTATAATCCGGTTGAAAAAGTTCGACTTGTTCTTTCAAATAATTTTTTAGAATTCTAATCGCTTCTAATGCTGAATCATTCAGATTTAACTTAATATTTTTACTTTGTTTTTTGTTTACTTTACCGTTATCTCCTCGTAAATATAATGTCAGGGGCTTGGCTATGCTTGCGTATCCTTTTATAAACTTACGATAGTAACCTGTAAGACCTAAAAATCCTCTCAAATCCTTTACCGTTTGTGGGACTGGAAAATTTTCTATAGCTGCTATTTTCTCAGGGTTCGTAGTGATTCTACCATGTCTGATTATGTGACCTAAGTATTCTACTTCTTCTTGAAAAAACTTACTTTTCTCATCAGATATTTTTAATGTGGCTTTATTGAGTACGTCGAATACTTGACTTATGTGCTGTATATGTTCTTCCTCAGATGAAGAATATATCAATACGTCATCAATGTAAACGTGTACGAATTTACCTACAAAGTCTCTCAAAATGTCGTCCACGCATCTCTGAAATATGCTTGGTGCATTTTTGAGCCCGAAAGGCATTCGTTTAAACTGATATTTTGCGCCATTTATAGCAAAAGCTGTTTTTTCTTTGTCATCTGTTTTGATTTTAATTTGGTGGAAACCTGACTCCAAATCTAATGTTGTAAAGTACTTGGCTTTACCTAAATTTTGAATTGTCATGTTGACATCCGGAATGGGGTATCTGTCTGTTACAGTGTGAGCGTTAAGTTTTTGGAAATCAACAACCATGCGCCGTTTTGGTTTTCCTTTTTCGTCCAAACCTTTTTTAGGTACTGTCCATATGGGACTGTTATAAGGACTATGGCTTTTTTCTATTATATCGTCATGTAAGAGTTTCTGTATTTCTTTGTTTACGAATTCGTTATCTGCTATGGGATATGGATATTGTTTAACATAAACCGGATTATCATTGGTCGTCCTAATGCTTGCTTCTATAGTATCTGTAAAGGGTAACGGTCCTATGCTGTTATTAATCTTCATCAGTCTATCTATGTCTGCTTTATAAATATTATTTTCCCCAATTATGTAATTAATTTTCTGAATAGATTCGACACTGCTTATGGTAGTTAGAGTCATATTACTGAAATTTATTTCCGCGTTTAGAACTTTAAGTCCTTCATATCCTAATATCATATCAAAAGACTGAATATCCTCTAATTCAAAAAATGTTATATTTTTCTTTAATATCCTAACTACTTTCTTTGTATCTACCATAGAATAACCATGCATTGTTTTTATTTTTATAGGTTTAATTTTAATTTTTTTGCTAGAATCGCATTTTCTATTAATGTAATTATGGGTTGCACCAGTATCAATAAGAATTTTATAAATTTTCTTAGAAATAGTACTAGTTAAATTTAAGCAGGGCAACCCGTCTACTAGTTTAAATGATCTATTCTTATGTTATTATTTACCATACATTCCGTTTCATCTGCTTCTGCATATGTACTGCTGACATCGTCTCTGCGTTGTTGTCGGGAGTTATTTACTCTCTGCTGCTTGAAGTTCTGCTGATAAGATCGTTGCGGTCTGTTGTGTGTGTTGAAACTCCCGCTGTGTTCACGTTTCGCTGGTGGATTATATACATCGGGTTTGTATTGATTCCAATTTTGTCGCTGTGCATGTACAATTTGTCTCGAGTTTATCTCCATCGGCTGTGGTCCTTGATTGTGTTGCTGCATATTATCGTATTGCTTCTGGGGTTGATAATTCGTTGTTTGGCTCGAATAATTTGGTCTTCTTTCGTTTCTGCGTTCATGTGGCATATTTTTGTGGTGCTTATCCTGAGTGAGATGTAAATGCCTGTGCACATTATCATGTTCTATTCTGCGAGCAATTGCGAATGCGTGTTCTAGATCATTTATTGTAGCTGAATATAATGATCCTCTTGTAAAGTTGTCACTCATACCATCAATGAATATACGAACTGCGTCGTCGTTAGCATTTTTAATTAGTCTGTCGATTATATTCGGCGGATCACCTGACATAGTGATTTTTGATATTATTAAATTGAGATTTTTATTTATCTCGTCGTGGTATTCAGACAGTGTGCTTCTTTTTTGCGTGATGGCTTTCATCATGTCTTGTAGCACGTATAGAGGTTCTTGATTAGAGTACGTATAATCTAATCTGTTACGTATCGCCTCAAAATTAAAAATTGTGTTATAATTAGTTAACACATTCGCGGCTGCACCCTGTATTTTACTTTTCACTATAGTCAATGCTGCTGCGTACTTACTGTGTGTTTTGAAGTTTTTAATGCTGTCCATTAATCTGGATGCTTCTTCGCGCCACGACCGATAATTTGATTGATCGCCGTTGAAAATAGGTAGGCTTTTAAATGCGTCTAACTGTATTTCACTACCATCTGTATATGTGGTTCTTATTTCCTCTAGCACAGGTATGTTTGGTACTATGCCTAATCCAGATTTTACTTCATTTAGTTTTGTTTCTAAATTAGTGTTTATTTGATTTTGGTTAGTTATTATTGCTGCTAACCTTGCATTCTCTGTGCGTGTGTGCTCTAGGGTTTGTGTTACTGTGTTGCTCCTGGTTTCTAAAGCTTCTAATCTTGCCATTAATACTGCGAGTTGTTCCATTTTGAACTCGTGTCTGTTGTCGTCGAATTTGTGTGTTTTTTTCCTCCACATATACACTTTCACTGAATTGCTTTGCTGCTTCGTACGAAGAAGCTATATTTGTACCTGCTATGCTAGGTAATTCTTGTAACCGGTAACGCGAGTGTTCTGTTTATACTAGATTTCACTACTTGTTCCCGAGGTCCGCTCGATTGAAGTTAAAAAGTATATTTAACCTCCTGGCAGGATCGCCAATTAAAACACTTGTTTCTTACTTTTAAAATTAAACAATATTTATTTGGAACTATGTCCTTTATTATTGAAATACTTTTTACTAATTCTAAAAGGAGCTTAAGGCTACTATGTAGTTACAATAAGACTGTTGATAAATTCATCATACAGTCGTATTTATATACTTTTCTTATCTATCTACAAGGAGACCCAAGCGTACAATCGTCTTGCTTGATAATGAAGAAGAGATAATATTCCAACATTGTATACAAACGATATTATCTCTTTTACATATGTTATCATTGTAGCGTTGTGTGCAAGACTGTACTAGAGACTAAAGATATCATTGAATACAAATAATGTTATCTTTTTTCTCAATATGTTTTGCTATGGATACTTAACTCGCGCTAATCAAATCGTTTACATGAGTAAAAAAGCGAAACTTTGACTCAAAGAAAAAGGTGCACAACAAAACGCTCAGCAGATATTGTCACCAATTAAAATAGCACACACGACATAAAGAGAGGCCGATTAGAGAACTGCAGTGGAGACATTTAATCCGATTCAACATGGCTTGGCTGGCTAGAAAGATGGAGACGAAAGTGAACATATGGTATGTATGCACAACAGTTACCACAATTAGCAATGTACTTTTTTTACAATAAGCACGCGCAAAAGATATTACGACTCATGAACGACAACTAAAACCGTATAGTTTCGCTATACAGCGCAGGCTGCAGGCATTACGAAAATAGAGACAGCTATGACAGAAGGTAGGAAGAGAGGTGGCGCAGGTTTTTTTTCCACTGCGCCACCTCTCGCGAACGTCTGACAAACATCCGAGAGTGTAACTGTCATGAAAGAGCTTCTCAATTAGCCGTTTGGACTCGGCATAAAACTGTAGATACCTTCCATTCGTCCCAAAAATGAAAAACTCACACAAAACGAATAGTTGTGAGAAGCTAGGCCCAGGGTCTCTACAGACCTGTTGCGCCACCTATTTATTTATTTATGACAGAAGATGCCAATGCTATTGGTTTTAAATGTCTGTAAATTGTAATAAGAAAGAAATGCAGAGTTTGTTTTAGGCCTTTGTATAAATGTTTATATCACATACAGTGATCGAAACATACTTAGGCACTTTAAGGCGAGATGATAATCTTTGGTAGCGTGACGAGTATTGCAGTTGAATTTTTGGAGCGGACGACTGCAGCTACTGTGAACGTCAGAAGTGAGTAAACACAACCATCTTTTAACTTTATCCTAGAATTTGAATGGTGGATTTTAATAAAAAGCTATTTCTAAAAATGAGAAAATTAACTTTTATTCGTGTATTAAATAATGTGAAAAGATTTATACAAAAAAAAAACAACAAAAAAAATTTCCTTATAGAGTTTGGGCATACGTTGTATTTTATGCGTCAAAAGTAAGTTAACACATGCTTACTTTGAACCATTCGATATTTTACAGCTAGGTTTACCGCTACAATTTGTCTTGGACAACTACAAAACGCGTTCGAGGTCTTACTAGCATCACAAAAGAAAGTGCTCTCAATAGCTTAACAAGTGATAACAAGTTAAAATAACCGTTTAAAAATATGAGAAAAGAAATTTCGCTGGAAACACGAAAAATAATACTGCATTTACGAAAAGAAGGAAATTCTCTACGAGAAATTGCAAAGACGTTCAAAGAAACCACGTTTCAGTTAAGAAAATAATTGATAAGTTCGAGCGCTGCAAAAAAATAGATAATTTCAAACGTTCTGGGCGACCTAAACGGCTTAACGAAAGAGAAAGAAGGCAAATCATAAGTGAAGTAAGAAAGAATCCTGACTCCAGTGCTGTAAAAATTGCGAATAACCTTTCCTTAACATCTGGTCAATCGGTTAGCCCGAGCACTATTCGGCGAACTTTGCACAATGCGGGTTTACATGGAAGAGCTCCAAGAAAAAAACCATTCATATCTAAAGTGAACAAAACAAAACGTTTAAAATTTGCCAAAAAATATGAAAACAAGGACTTCTCTTTTTGGAAAAATATTTTGTTTAGTGATGAAAGCAAATTCGAAATCTTTAAATCACACACAAACAAAAAAATTTGGAGGGGGAAAAATAAAGAATTCAGTGAACAAAATATAAGAACCACAGTTAAACATTGGGGAGGGTCGGTGATGGTGTGGGGGTGTATGGCAGCATCTGGGGTGGGAAATCTTGTCTTCATTGATGGCACAATGAACAAACAAGGTTATTTAAACATTTTAAGAGAAAATTTGCAGCCGAGCGTGGACAAATTGGGTTTGGATAGGAATTGGATCTTTCAACAAGACAATGATCCTAAGCATACCTCTTACCTTGTCAAGGAATGGTTGCTGTACAGGACGCCGAAACTGCTTGATCACCCTCCACAATCACCTGACCTTAATCCAATCGAGCATTTATGGGAGCACTTGGATCGTAAAATCCGACAAAGAGAGATCAGGAGTAAAGAAATGCTAAGACAAGCATTAGTTGAAGAATGGGACAAGATTTCCCCAAATGTGACACTGAAGCTTGTGGAATCTATGCCACGCAGATTAAATCACGTTAAAAAATCAAAAGGAGAACAAACAAAATATTAAATGTCACTTTTTTTTTGTATAAAATGCTTATAATAGCAAGAATTCCATAAGTGTTAACTTACTTTTGACGCATAAAATACAACGTATGCCCAAACTCTATAAGGAAATTTTTTTTGTTGTTTTTTTTTTGTATAAATCTTTTCACATTATTTAATACACGAATAAAAGTTAATTTTCTCATTTTTAGAAATAGCTTTTTATTAAAATCCACCATTCAAATTCTAGGATAAAGTTAAAAGATGGTTGTGTTTACTCACTTCTGACGTTCACAGTAGCAATTGTGTTTTAGCACTGTTTATTAAAAAAAAAAATTGCGTTCTTAAAATTCTACTTTACTTTGCTGAGATCGAAGCTAAAAAAACAGGCCTACTGTTTAATCGAACTAGTAGAATTTTCAATCTTCGTATTTCCGATTAACTGTATCGTTCGGTGACGTGAAATAAAGCCAAACGAAATAAGGCCAAATTCAAAATTTCGATTTAGTATTTAATTTGAAAAATAAAAAAGTGTTTTTTGTAATTCTCAATTTTCTCAAGAACTAGAAGACAATCTGTTTTTTAGTGTTTGATTAAGAATAAGTAGGGACAGTAAATACTAGAAACAAATTTAGTGTTTATGTTCATAATGCAACTTTTTTTTTCAGTTTTTTTTCCTTAAGGCTGGTACGCAGTTCACGTAAAATCCAATCTTTCATACAAATTTTTCACTGTGAAATGTCAAGATGCACTTGCAACATGAAAATTTCAATAGGCAGTACACAGTTCGAGTGAAATATAGCGCTTCAAAAACTGAGTCGAAAAATGATTCTAATGGAAGAGGTTTAGTAATTTATTAGAATTTCAGATGTTTCTTTAAGAGCATACTAAGTTTTTCGCACTTATAATAGTTTTTCATTGAATATAATGCGATAATGTTAGGTGTACAAAATTTGGTGGCATGGATGAACTTTTTCATAAGCAGTGTGCTTTAAAAATATTTTTTTACCCCAGCTTAAAAGATAAAGCCAAAAGATGTATTAACGGATCTTTGAAAATTTTTATAAATTCCATGCACTGTTAATTGTTTAATTTTGACGGCTGTCCTTATTATATTACAAATCAGACATTATTTGGCAAATTGAAACTATTAAAACTGTCAAGAAGAAAAAATAAATCATTTTGTTTTTGTGTTTGGAGGTTCACTGAAAGGGAAAATCATCAAAAGGCATTCCAGAGCTAGTAGCCGTATGCGATTGAGAAGCCTATTATTGTGCATTTAAGCAACTTGTTTAACTTCTTTTTGAACGAGTATTTATGTAGCAAGGTGTAGTGACTATGTTCGTTTGTAATATATTTTGAAAGGTCTTAATTTTTTTTAAATTCGTTTGGCGTGGTCAAGCCCACTACTGGTGGGTGCCCGTAGGTCCACACTGGTTTCGTAATTTGGTTGTAGCATTAACTTATTGTAGTTGGACAGGGATGAATATCTTCCAATTAGCCAATACATTTCTCTGTATCGTATGATTCACAAAAAGTGAAGTGAAGTATTTTTTATTTTATATGTCCATTATTGTAAGTGTTGCTATTGTTTTTTTTTCAAACTTTTTTTTCACTTTAGGTATATTTTTTAATATATTTTTTGTCGCCTAGTTATCGTACTCTCCCCATGAAGTGAAACATCGGACTAAGACCGATTTAAATTTTCACTTCTCCGACGCAATTTGAACTCTGAGCGTTCTTATGTATCATTCGTTCTTTGATTGCACGATTTACTGCTTGCTGTTGAATTTCTCTAAAATTGTTTGCACCTTAATAACAGGTCACTTCATTTACTGTAGCAGACAACATTTAAATTCCTTGGAATCAATGAATCAATTGAGGTTTTGAAATCACGCTGAGTCCATCAATTTAGCATTTTAAAAATCAATCTTAATATTTTTTTAATCAAAACCTGATAAAACCCGCAAACAACTAATCAAAAATATTAAAAATCATTTCGTGACACTACAAAAGTAGTAGGTAGGTACTATACTAAGAAAATGTATTGCTTCCATTAAAACCTCCTCGCAAAAATTAGAAATATCTCTTGTTTCTTCAGCTAGCACAGATGAAATGTAATTACATAGTATGCGGAAGAAAATAAAACTAGTGCATTCGGCTTTATTTCAAATTTGCTTGAATGGTTCTGTTTTCACAGCGTGAAATGAAAAACCCACTCGTCTTCATACTTACGTCTGCTTTTTCTGGATTCATACTTTGGCTAAAGTTAGCAGAAAATGTGCTAAATCTCGAAATCTCGTGAACCCATAAAACGTCTGAATATATTAAATCAGCCCCAACTGTTACAAGTCTAATGCCAAGCTCTTGAATATATCAATCAAAAGGCGAATATATGGTCGCCAGGCCTATGTGGATCTCCGAGTAGGTATGCTTGGAATGTCTGACACGTTATATCTATTCTGCGCCCAACACATACATAAATACTATCGCCTTTCCAGTATGGTAATCAATCAGTAAACACAGTACGATGTCTTCCAGTATAGTTGCAGTCACGTTGCTTCTTTCTTAAGCATGCTGAACAGCTTTTCTAGGCAGGAAGGGATTATTCAGATTCGCATTATTTTTTCCCCGTGTGTCATTCGTCACCTTCAATTGTAGACTATTTCCGGAATATTTTATTGAGAGGGTTCTACTGGAAGACGAGCTCCATAGAGTGTGACACTGACTTAAGTCAGATTATTATTGCGACGAGTACTCCTATAAAACGCATTTAAGAAATGTTGAATTGCTGGTGAGATTGCGCAGATAAAAATAGATTTGTCTTGCGGACAAGTCATGTTTGATGGTGCAAACCAATGGAACGGCGCGGAGGAATGATATTATTTTGTATTATTTGTGTTATTAAACTCATGTTATCTCAACTTTTGACTATTATAAGAATTTGTAAAAGAAAAACTGATGTGTACATATACTTATTTTTACCTATACATATTCTGTGGAGATTAAGATGAATAATTTGAACTTTGTTTAAAAGTCCAAACTCAATTAATGAATAGAAGTCAAGTATTTATATGAATAAATATCAAATGCCTTGAAATATAGACATAGCCTTTATTGGATAAGTCAGGACAGAAATACACGGTGGGCATAAGTCGGACAAACTCGATCATTACACAGCCTTGCTTTTTGTTAATTTGCAACATACAAACTTGCATAATGTACATCGTACATATCCCCAGAGTTCATTGGCAAGAATACATTTTTCTGTTTTTATTTTTAAGATAATAATGATATCTAGTGGATGCATCAAAATTGAAGTTCGCCTCACTCGGCACTTAGCACTTAGTATCACAAATTTGTCCGCTTCCGGCTCACGGTACCAATCGCACTCTCAAAATTAATCAAGGTTCTGGCGCAATAACCAATTTTAAATCGCTGCATCTGCCTTCTCTATTTCTCAATGCTAAAGAATGTTAATGCAGGAGTGAGATGAATACGTTCTATACCTACGTCGATGTCGTCATCACGTATACCAGTAATTAAAAAGATTTCTTTAACATTTGTTGTTAGATTTGGAACAATTTTCTGAAGTAAAAAAAAATTATGACTAATAGGTATAATAAATAAATATGAGAGCTTTCAGTCTTCCGAAAGCTATTAATCATTTAAATATTCATTCAGGTAACTGTTAACCTGCGCAAGCTGTTTGTCTCTAAAAAAGTAACTACAACTCTTTTGTCGGTTTACATTTACCATTATTACAAATAATGTATTTATTTGTTGGATATTTACTTCGCATGTAGACCAAAAGTGTGACCAGTCAATAACCAAAAATACACGTAGGATTACGCATATAATAATACGATAGCAACTAGCAAACAAGCATAATAAGAAAACGAATTAATACAAAACAATGTATGTAGGTATATATACAACTGCTACGGTAAATAGGGGAACAAATATAATTAAAATCTGTTGTCTGTTAAAGTCAGTTAACTCGTGGATAGATTATGTGGTTGAAAATGAATCTGTGAATAAGTCAATTGAGGTTATTGCGGTTAAAAATGTTTTTTTTTTTTTTTGTATTTTCCTATCCTCTGCGTAATACTCTACATGCATATTTATAAAATACAACTTTTGTGTAATTTAATTGTCTGTAGCAGATCAAAGTACAAGTGACAAATTAGATGAATCCATAAAGCAGATTGAATGGGATTTAATTATTTATTAAATGTGTATGGGTAACAGATTGATTAAGTTTTTGATTGAGTTTTGATCTGCTGGTGATGGCGGTGAGATAAGGAAAAATAATTCCTTTTTTATCGCCATAACAAAATATATTCAAAATATACACATATATGTAGTTATTTCTTTTAGTTTTGGATTGATTTTTGACAGAATTAATGCAACTACAGGGTGCGGCAAGAAACTTGAGGATTTGTTTTTGGCGCCAAGCGGGGGGGAGTGGTCGGATGTGGGTCGAGAGTGTCTCATTTTTTAGGGGACTTCCTGAAATTTCATCTACTCCGCAGTCAGTCGACATTATGCATTGGATGAAAGATCAACGCGCATTTGCCTGCGAGTCTTACTTTTCCAACGGTTGTTCCATGATTTCCACTCAGCGTGCTTTCCGTACTCGCTTCAACATCGATCCCGCAGGCGATATTGGAGTGATCACAATCCACGTGAAATTTATCAGACGCCACTGCATTGTGAACGTGTCACCATATGGTGTGCTGTTTTTCGAAGAAAACGAACGCACTGTTACGGTGAATGCAGCTCGCTACAGAGAGATGATCGAAGAATTTTTCATCCCAAAACTCGATGAACTGGACCATGGTGATGTGTGGTTTCAACAAGATGAAGCCACGGCCCACACAGCACGAGCATCGATGGATCTTTTGAGGGAACATTTCTCCGATCGTCTAATCTCCTTGAGGAGCTCACCTGATTTGGCTCCGTGCGATTTTTTTTTATGGGGTTACCTTAAATCTATTGTTTACACCGATCGGCCTCGAACGTTAAATCATCTGAAGGACAACATTCGTGAAGATTTAGCTTAATCTTAACACTAATGGGGCTTAAGTTGTCAACTTTTCGGAATCTATCATTTCTCTTTTTCGCCAATTTCCTATCCGTGTTACTTTCATGAAATGTCCATAAATTATAAGTGCGCGGTGACTGCGAGAAAAATTGTTATTACTAATTTTACGATTGTAAAAAGCTTTGTTCGTAATTAATTCAAATAATTTCGATTTTTATTGTAAATGCACAAAGTATTTTTATTTGCTAAGAGATTTTTGACACTTATAAATGTCAACTGAGTATCTACTCACTATTCGGGCTGTTCTTGCAAAAAAACTCCATGCTCCATGACATCGACTGAAAGACTGGTTACGTAGTCAGTTCAGGCCAACCAGTAGAGTGACAAAGCCTGTCAAACTTAGTAAACGACACCGAACACCCAATACCTATACCAAAGAAGCTCTTTCGCATTTTTCGAAATACGAAAATACTCTGTATATACGCAAACTATTTTATCGCGATCTTCTCCGCCTTTCAACTTCGTAGCGGCATACCCGTAGTGTACCTACTCCTAATATGAGCACCTGTTCGCATATGCGGCTGACGTAGAAAAAGTGACGCTCCCGACCTATCTAGTTTTTGCGTTCACGTTACATCTCATCCAGACCAATCAAGACGACTTAAGATAACTAGATTCTTGAATGTGCCCATTGTCTTAGTCCATCGATCTTACAATTATTGCCATTGCTGTACTCTCTAATTTGAAAAAGAAAATTAAAACATCCACAATAATAACCTTAAGCTCAAATAACTTTATATTTTTGTGAATACCTCACGGCGCGGCGTCTTAGGGAACCCGTGCTCTAATTCGTAAAATAAAAAAGTACTTAAACAAGTGTTTGTTTGCTTTACATTGGCTACATTCTCAATTGAGTCAACAAACAGCACTCAGGTATCAAACATCTAACCAAAGCATTATAAATAACATAATTCAATTGAAGTACTTGACTTCACAACCCACACACTTTAGTCTACTTTATGAACTAATGTCACCAAATCTTCGTCTAATTGAAATTGAATTCCACACACTTTAATTGCTATCAATCACATTGGTGAGATTAAACTTTGACACATTGACACCGTAAACAATCGATATCACTGCACCTACATTTGTGTTGAATCGCCAATTAGTGATAACAAGTGTTAACTTAGCTTAATTTTCTCCCGCCACGACAATACTGCCGTCACTTTACCCATGCCCGAACACATGTATATCGCATGTACATACTAATTGTTCCGAAAGCACGAAACCACATCAAAAGTCATCAACGTAATCCATTTGGCTTCAGTTGGACTTTGTGTTGCCAAGTTCAATTGGATAATTACTGACGGCAATGCCGGTAGTTATATGGTAATAGTGTAGCGTTTGTACCCAACGAAATATTTACACTCCATACACTTATTCTAAAGTTCCATCAACACCAACAACTCCTTTCTGTCGTGCAAGTAAAAAATGCGAATTGTTTTACCAAAAAAGTTACTTTGTACGTAAATATATATATGCCGTCATAAATGCCTCTGTTTATGGATTTTTTTTTTGTTATTAATTCAATTTTAATTTCAAAATGAGCTGCGGATGACTGAAAGCGTAGAGAATGTTCTCTGTTTTGAGGTTTGTCGAAAGTATGCCAGACAGAGGAAAAAATCTGTTTTAAATTAAGTTGTCGTCGAAACAAAGAAGTCTGACTGACGAATGGAGCCAGAGCGTGCGTGCTATAATGAATTAGCGTCAAGGTTAGGGAATTGTAATGGAAAACTAAGCAATGGGATACAAAATACAATCGGCCTCCCAATAATCAACTTTAGTCTGGCAGTTTATGCAAAGACCCCACACTTTCCAAAATCCCTTTACCAATAAACAAATATAGTTGCCAGAATACCGCTAACTGTAGGGTTAAATGTTAATGTTCAGAAACCCATGTTTATCTCGGGCATTAGCTAAATAAATCCTCCCGAAATGTCATTTTGCAGAGGAGTGTTGCCCAACCCTCCTAAATGATGGTATGGAATTTCGTAATAGGAGCAAATATACATACGCTGTTGTTCAGCCTGAACGTTTATAATTATAAACTAATTTTAGTAAATTGTAAATGTTTTCTGATTTTATTCGTTGGAATACAACAATGCAAGTGATTTTTAAGTCTAGCAAACACAAATTTGTACAAATGTATGCACAAAATTGAAAAATAATGCATTTTTGTAGGCATCAGATAGCATACAAAAATTGTACGTAACTGCTGAATAACGAGTTGATAACTTTTACGCAGCGTTTATTAATATTTGCGTTAAAATATGTACTTCGAATATTTTGATTAAAAGAAATGGTTAGTGCTTTTCTCTGCTTTATCTTGTTTAACCGCTAGTGCTTGCTCTATGATTGATTTTCATTTTAGTTTGTAACGAATGCATGCTAAGTAAAAAATAAATTTTGATATAAGTTTGGGATCTTTCCAAGAATTTCTTGAGAGTAGTCGCTAAGAGAATAAAATATCTGTTCATTTAATATTGGACAGCTCATACCTGAATACTTTTTTTTACAATTCTCAGTACCTTAGGCGACAGGTAGATTTTGGATGAAGATCTCAAATATTGGTGTGGAGATGGTTGTCGTGAAAAGGTTGACTTCGCGGAAAATATAGATAGAAGAATTGTCAGCATTCAGCAAAATCCATGCGAAATAATAAATTTGGGAACTGCTGGAGGAATATCAGGTAGTATGTGCGAATTTAAGATATACAAAGTTCTGTATTACTTGGTGCGAATTCATCTAGGAGAAAACATGACAGTTTATGTATTTGTAGAAGAATGTCCAAGGCTTTATATTTTTTCCCGAATTAAGTAATTAAGCTATGCAATTTTTAAAATTGTATTTATTTTCACACCTCCATATACTTTTGCAAGTACTGTTTTGCAAACGGAAATGAATAAGCAAGTTAATATTTCTTTCGAAAATATTCACCTGCTAACGATCTAAATGTGATCTTTGGACTACCAATAAGTTTTGATTTGCATTATCAGCCAACGAATAAATCAAAGCATTCTAATAAACTGTGTTCCGTTTATTGTATAACTTAAAAGAGACCTTATTACGGCACAAATTCACTCATAAATCAATCGTGAAGTATTAGAAAACAAAGGAAAGCGTATTATAAAAAGTACTGAGATTTGTGTCCGATCGAAGAATAGGGCATTACTGATTTGCATACGATAATTGACAGATCCGCGGATATTTTGTGCATTTCCTATTTTCTGTTTTGTTTTTTGCTTATAATAAGCTTCAAAAAGGATTGAAAAGAAATCTGTTGGGCAAATTAATTTGCAATTTAAATATTCCTTTTTTTAGAATAAAATCCTCGTTGTGAAATAAACCATTGACCTTGTTTTTCACGAAAACATTTTATGAAATTTGAATTCTGCGATGACAAAAAATGTAATAGTTTCTAAGAAAGTTGTCGCACTAGCAAATGTGGAGGTCTAATTGTTTATTGGTACCGTTTCACTAATGCTGTACATTTTTACTAAAGCTGGCAACCAGCTAATCGTCGACATTAGTGTTTGATTATTAGTAAGGCCGATTTTGAAGAGACGTGTTGCCCCCATCCAAAAGCAGCTACGACAGGTGGTGTTATGGGGGATGCCAAGCTTGGCTGTGTGAGTTCCCAAAGGCAACATCTATACGCGTTCTGGGTTCTGGCTAGGAGGTTAAATACCTATACTTTTTCCAACAATTCTCAGTACCTTAGGCGACTCGGGTAGATATTTGAAAGCAACCAAACCCCTATTTAACTAGATATAAGAATTAAGAATTATATTAAATAACAAATTTGGGAACTTCTGGAGGAATAACAGGTATATAGCAATTTATAGTGGAGAAAATATGACAGATTTCGTATAGAAAAATGTGCACCACTGCACTGCACTGTTTTTCTGCAAGAATTTGAAATTTTGTCGCTTGTTAAGTTTCCCGAATTAATTAATATTAGTCATTTTTTTCGCGATTTTTAGACCACCAATAAGTTCTTCTTTGCATCTTTGCCTACGAATAAATTAAGAGGTTCTAATAAACTGTGTTCCGTTTATTGAATTATTTGAAAGTGATCTTATAACGAAACAAATGCACCCATAAATCAATCTTTAGGTATTAGGAAACAAAAGAACTATAAAGGTACTGAAAATTGTGTCTGATCGAGAGATAGGCCATCATTGATTTGCATATGATATTTGACAGATCTGTTGATGTTTTGTGCATTTCGTATTTTATGTTTTGTTTTTTGCTTCAAAAAGCCTTTGAAGATATCTTTTGAGCTAATTTAATTTCAATTTATATATAAGTTTTTTTTTAGAATAAAATCCTCGATTTCCACGAAAACAAATTGTGAAATTTCAATTCTGCGTTAAAGCATAGCTCCCATACAAAAATGTCTACAAAGATAAAATTTAGTGAGGCAGTTTAGCAAAGCAGTATCCTGCTCGCACGCTAAATTCTTAACTTCATGTAGATGGGTCGATGAAAAGTCTCCACTCATTTAGCTCGCGAAATAAATGTCCGGTACATTAAATCGAAGATAAATTTTGAGATGAAAAACGGAGGAAGATGTTTGTGTTGCGTTTACTATGGATATTTGTTTGAAGGAAACTGCAGAGAAAATTTTGATAGAGAAAGAAAAGAAAACGCAAAGCAAAAAAAAAAACTTTTACAATGTTAATGGAAAACTAGTTTCTTTAAGCTTCAAATAATCTTAGGTCTTTTGCAAATCAGCCTTTTTTGCAAATAGGAATTTATGGGACACGAAGAAAAGTGTCTTCTTCTGCTTGCTGTTAGAGAAATTATTTGAGCTGCTCCTGCAATAATAATATCTTCTTCAATTTTTCTCATACTCATTGTTTTCGAATGATTCAAATACTGCGATGTCTTTGAAGTTTGAAATTCGAAAATTGTAAATATTATATTTACTGATTACTGTCATGAAGAAATAGTTTCTGTCCCATCTATATGGTGTGTAATAATAATTTAGCGAGCATTTATCTTTGGTGTGGAGAAACGAAGTGGAGACTAGGGACGCTAAAATTTAGCGCGAGCAGGATACTAAGCTTAATAACAAATTTAATAGATTCTAAGAAAGTTGTCGGACTTGGAAATGTGGAGGTCTAATTGGTTATTGCTACAGTTTCACTAATGCTGTACATATTTACTAAAGCTGGCAGCCAACTTATCGTCGACATTAGTGTTTGATTATTAGAAATGTGAATGTCGAATGAGTATGAAAAGGAAACCATTTACCGGGGATGATGAAAGGAAGAAATAAAACACAGCCAACCAAAATTATTTCATTGGCAAAATACTCCGCCGTAGAAATAAACAATTTTAATCTCGACATTTGATTTACACAAGCTTATAATTGCGAAATTTGTATGTGAACAACTAAAAATAAGAGTCGAATGTTTATTGGTGACGACCACTCTGCCTACCCCGTTTGCTATATATACACGCCGATTAACAACATCATATCACAAATCAGTTTTCAAAATAAACCCTTTGAAGAGATTAATTTAAACTACTAAAGAATTTTTCTTCTTTCTATCTTACTGCTAAAACAATATGCACTTTTAAACGGTGGCAGAGAGTAGTAAATAGGGGCACGTGTTTCATGTGGCCACCCATTTAAGCGGGATTCTTATATATTTGAAACTTCATTCAGAATCAGGCGGGAAGAAAAAAAAACCTTGAGTACTGAGTGTACAAATCTAACAATATAAAACAGCTTGAAGTTACTTTTTAAAATAAATTTTTTTTTTTTTAGTTTGTTGTCAGTAATACTGTCGTTATAGCACTAGTTAAAGAAAAAACTCCAACGAATGTCATGAGGGTCGGTTAAAACTTTAATTTAATTATATAAACATTTGATACAACCAGTTTGGTGGATATTTTCCAAAATTCATCTTTATTCATTTTTTTTGAAAAAAACTAAGCAACAAAATCCACCAACCTATTAAGCGAAAGTCAAAAGAATTAGTTTATAAATACAAATAAGTCAAATCGTGCAAATAACTTCAGTTTCCCCTAATGGCCTACACCTTCTTTGTAATGGGATTACCATTGTGCAGAGTTACGGTTTCATTAGCGTGATATGATCTTTAACAGTTCTCTTGTCAGCCTACTGGCTGCATACTCGTACCTAGATTAAATTGAACTGTCGTTGCTGTAAGTGCCCATTGCCACTACCGATTCTAGGCTATGCTTTAATGCAATTAGTATATAGCTTCCACAAATTGATGGAATATAGGTATATATACTTGGCAAAGACAAAGTGAATACCTACGTAAAATTAATTCGGAAAGGTTTTGCTTTGTTAATCAGCCTTATTGTGAGTTTCGCCCGAACAATATTCCATCCGAAAAAAACAGATTTCTGTTCTGAAATGCAATTTTTTTTCGGGTGGAATATTGTTCGGGCGAAACTCACAATAAGGCTGATTATGTGTGAAATGACGATTTCTCGTCATTACTTGTAGTTTAGTAGTAGTCAATATTGAAGATGTATAGCTAACAAGAGAATGGTGCTGATTGTGAATTAATGGCTTTAGCTTATAACTGTGGATTGCGGAGTGTGGTCATGACGTTCCCTTTTGAAAATATCTATAGCGTTTTTTAGTTATTCCTGTTTTACATGTTGACTAAAAATGATACAATTATGGGTGTTCCAATAAGAGGTATTATTTCGGTATTCAAAGATAAATGATCGGATGTTTATTTCATAATAAAGAGGAAGGTATGCCGTTAATAATGAAAAACAACATCAGCCAAATGGCCACCACGAGCACGCATACAGGACAATATCCTTTTTATGAATTTTCCATAACGAAATCGCAAAGTGGCTACCCTATGTCCTCGATAGCCTCACGAATTTTATCTTTGAGTTCTTGAATCGACGCTGGGCTGTTGGCGTAGACCTTATCTTTCACGTGGCCCCAATGGAAGAAGTAGCAAGGTGTTAAATCACAAGATCTCGGTGGCCAATTGTGATCACCTTGAGAGATAACACGGTCCGGAAACTTTTCCCGTAAAAGATCAATGGTTTCGTTGCTTTTGTGGCACGTAGCGCCGTCTTGTTGAAAGTAAACGTTGTCCATATCAATACCATCCAACTCCGACCATAAAAAATCATTAATCATCTCTCGATAGCGCAATCGACGAGGAATGGACAAACCTGGGTTTTCTTCAACACTTTGGGCTACAACAGCAATATTCTCAGTTGTTCTTGAGCGACGTGCACGGGTTTTATTCTTAACATCACCAACTTGTCCCAACAGCTCGAGTTTTTCCACCTATTTCTGTATTGCGGTCCGACAAGGTGCTTCACGACGACCAAAAAATGCTTTAGTTTTGCGAACTGTGACTGCAAGATTTTCACCATTTTTGTAGTGAATTTCAATAATTTCAATGGAAGCGTGTATCGTTACATTTTTAGTAATGGTGTAGTTTCTACTTGTCAAATGTCAAAGAATAATGAACTATGAACTATAGTCATATTTAGCTGGTAAATAGAATGTTAGAAAATTCCAATAATTTTTGCAATGAAATTGACTATTTTATCCTACTCTTTCCATGGTTACCATAAACAAACTATACTGATGCAGTGTGACCCCCAACTTCGGCCGATTTACCGCTACTTGCCTACAAAAAATATTTTTACGGAGTGGCAAAGATTCGGGGCGCTAACAAATGTCACGTAACTTTACAAATTCCGGCTCAACATTTGCTCAAAATATTCATGAAAAATGATAATTGCAGAATGGTTGTAGGAAAATAAAAATATGTTGAGTCTTTATAAGTTATAACTAACCAAAGTAATGTTGAAATGTGGTATTCCCAAACTCTATCAGATTCCACCACGGTTGGCAGTCTTTTTTTTAATTTTTCTATATTTTAGTATGTCACTCAGATTCTAATTGATATAACAAGGATAGGAACACTAAATAATGGAATTTAAAGAAAAATTGAGGAGCCCAACGGCAAGAGGATTGTGAGTTATGGCTTATGGGTCTCAGTATGATTTGTCTATGGTTACCAGAAGAATAAGTGTGAAGATAAATGTCAACATGACATAATTTTAAAAGAAATTTTCGCTGACAATGTAAAAATAAATTAAATAAATAGTTGACGCAACAGGTCTCTAGGGACCTTAGGCCTAGCTTCATACAACCATTCGTTTTGTGTGAGTTCTTCATTTGGTGCAGGGAAATAAGTCCCCGGAAACTAAGTCCACTGAGGGACTTAGTTCCCACCTAGTGGGAAATAAAATCACTTTCGTAAAGTGGACTTAGTTCCCATGTAAGATGGGAAATAAGTTCCGAAAACTCAGAGTGGTTTTATTTCCCTTTTAATGTGAAGTATATTCTCACTGTCGACTAAGAACAAAGTAAAATTAAAGAGTCAAGTAGGAACTTTGCAATTTTTATAAACAAAAATGAAATTATTTGTTCACTACGTCAGAGTAATATATACCAAACTGAGTTAACAAAATTTTCAAAATTTCGATTTAAAGATATATAACTAAATAAATACATATATATCATAAATGTAATGCAACCAATAAGAAGCGGAAAAAAAAAATCAATAACTTAAAAAATTGTCAGAGTCTTGCAAACTGAACTGCATTTTTTAATTTTTGTTCTGTTTGACAAAATACTCCCTTCGAAATTCAGTTTGCGCGCGATTTTTTTTTGATTATTTTCAGAGTCTTGCAAACTGAATTTCGAAGGGAGTATTTTGTCAAACAGAACAAAAATTAAAAAAATTGCGCGATTTTTTATTTGATTATTTTCAGAGTCTTGCAAACTGAATTTCGAAGGGAGTATTTTGTCAAACAGAACAAAAATTAAAAAATGCAGTTCAGTTTGCAAGGCTCTGAAAATAAAGTTCACTTCAAACTGTTTTTACTGATAATGAATCGTATTGACTGCACTTATCCGAGATAAGCTTAAGATTTTGTTAGAAGAATGTGATAACTAACTGCACTTTACAGTTTGTTGTCCAATCCTAAATGTTGGAAGTTAGTTCCCCCTTCTTATTTTTGAATGTGTACTAAGTTCCCATAAGAAAGTGGACTCAGTTCCAATCTTGCATGGGAACTAAGTCCACTATACGAAAGTGATTTTATTTCCCACTAGGTGGGAACTACGTCCCTCAGTGGACTTAGTTCCCGGGGACTTATTTCCCTGCACCTCTTCATTTTTGGGACGAATCTAACTGTTTATTTATTTATAACTTTGGACTATTTGTTCTTTTAGATGTGATGTGATGACGCAATCATTTGTAAGATATATAAAACATCCTGATTTTCAGTTTAACATTTCGAAAACCTCCCGGCTTAGTTCATAGTTCTTCGTTAACTAATTTTGGCTAGTGTGTCAACATCGGATATAATTTCCAGCACCTGAAGAGGAAATGAAACATCAACAAGCTACAAACAAACAAAAAGACAAGTACACGTACCCGAATTTTCGAACATACTTTAGCGAAGTATGTTCTTATTCACACCCCGTCGGGAATTCCTAACCTGTAATTCTTTCCAGTACAAAAAAAAACTGTTATTGCGTTACTACCCCGGCAATAGCTCGGATATGTGCTCTACTGACATTTACCAAGCTTGTTTCAACTGTCACGACCTTTCGCTTGCAATGTAGTAGACAGTATTTATGTAACACATATTAGCAATTATTTTAAATTTCTATATATTTTTATGTCGTTGCAGAAACTACAAATATGCCGATGACACAACGTCGCGTGACAGCGATTCCCTCATTCAAGAATACGGCAACCTACCTACGGACGAGACAAACACATATTGCTGGCGGCATCCGAAGGTACGCGAGAATTGGAGAACTGTTCTAGCAGCAGTTACCCTGCTGTTGGTCGGCACTGGACTCTTTGTAATGGGAACCTTCGCGGTAGCCGATCCAACGAAAACATCTCAAGGTGTTGTGTTCTTTGTCGCCGGCCTTATTTGCTTCATACCGGGAGCGTATCATGTAGTCTACATCTGGTTGGCTGCAAAAGGATATCGAGGGTTTGACTTCTACCACCTGCCATTGTTCACATAAAAGTACGCGTCCTACATTGGCAGCTGGGGTTTTGCCGAACCCGTTACAATTAATTAATGAAGTTGTCATCGTATGAAAGTTTCGTTTGTTTTATATTTTTATCTATAAAACAGTTTCGAAATGAAATAGAAAACTAAAGAGATAACACAGCAATGACTGCAAAAAAGAATTTCGAATAATTTTGAACTCAGTTCCGTCGGATTTATTATTTAAAACATTAAAAAAGCTTAAATTTTTTTTATTTTAGCAGGACGTAGGGGAGAATGTTTTTTTATTATTTTGTTGAATAACTTTTAGAAGGCTTTTCTTTATACATATATTATAATGTAAGAAAAGACTAAGTGATCGAAAAATGATTTGTTTCCGTTTTGATTTTTTTAATATTTACAAACTTAACCAGAAAGACTTTATTTGAAATTAGAAATATAGATAAAAGTATGCAAAACTCTTCTGTTTAGAAGATTGAAATATAAGAATTTACAAAAAACATAAATTGTACTTTTTTAGTGTGTAAATTATTTTATATAGGTATATGTAATTTGAAGAATTTATAAAATGGCTTGTCGTGTATGATGTACAAGCAAACAAACAAGAAATCATTGTAATTTCGATTTTGTTTTTAAATAGAAAAGGAAATTTGAGATGAATTGAGCTAGACAAACAATACACGGAGCTAAAAATATATAGAAAGAAATGGTTGTAAAAAAATAATAAATAATTTATGTAAGTCATTTTGAAAAAAAAATTGTTTTCATTTGTTTGAGTTCTGTTATTATTTGGTTGTAGTTTTGGTTTTTTGGATGGATTGTTGCTGGTTGATTTCAAGACGTATACATGTTTTCAGTTTATTTTTATAAACGTATTTTTATCAGTTTATTATTCATGGAAAGTTGTAATCTAGCTACATTCCCACAACCGTGAAGTCTATTCACGTTGGAAAGTAATCGTGATTCATAAGCCGAAACAAAAATGAAAATTACACCTTTAGATTTTTCTCAACTGCGACACTTCTCGCCAACGGTTGACATCAGACGTACAACCGTCCTTGAAAAGTTTCTTAATGGCGCTTCCTTCCTAGCCATTACGTTCAGGTACTAAAGGTAACTGTCTAAAAATAGAGGTAATTATAGAAGACTCTTCCATAGCTTTGTGCAAACAACGAAAAAAATCATTCACAATAACCAATAAGTTCTACCCAACCCACAAGCATATTTTCGAATATTTGTCACTGGAACCTCTCCTTAAATTTTAACGTTTTCCCAAGCTCCACTAGATGTTCGCATTTTGTTTTACATTGTGTAATTTTAGCGAAACGCATTCAAATTTGAAAAATGATTTTTATTATATCCGTCCTTTACTTCATGAGTGCCTGTTTGGAATTTCATACGACTACAATATTATATAGTTTATGTTACAATAAATCAATCAGCAATCAATAAATCTATTACAATTGAAATTGCTTTTATAATGAAAAGCAACAAATTGTTTCTTTGTGCAAGGTAAAACAACGTTTATATACACAAACTCTACACGAAATTTGTTCAGCACTAGTTTCATAAAGGTAAGACAAACACAATTCTTATATTTCTGAACACAGAACACCAATCACTCAAAGACACTAAATAATGCAATAATAACTATAATAAGATAACTACAATTGCTCAAATTGTGCGAAATAACAGTTTTGATGAATAAAACATCACAATGAACTTATACAAAAGTGTATTTGCTGAAATGGGCAATACAGTGTTAAGAAATTTAGGATAGAAACAGAAATGTTATAAATGTACCAACCCCTCCTGAAAAAACGATTTTTATACCAACAATTATTTTAAAAACTATTTTTTACAAAACCACAAAGAAATTTAAGAAAGCTTCAAGCGACCTTTTTAAGAAAATACAAATAGTAAACATGCTTCAGCAAAAAAGAATCCCCGTAGTACCTAATTGTCTTCTGGGCAAAAAAATAAAAATATATAAGTGTATTATGATTTTATTTAAATACAAAAAAATATTCCAGTGCCAAATTATTACTTAGCTTTTGAAAATAAAAAAATATAAATATTCATTTGCATAGGCAATTTGATACCTATGATCAATTATTTTTTAAATAAATTGATTTTTGCACTTTGTTTTGTGTCTTATGCAGTTTTCGTATAGATTAAGCAAAAAAAAAACTATAAAAATAATGACATTAATTGAAAAAAGGGCTATTTTCGCTTGTTAATGAAATAACAAATAAAATGCTTGATTAATATACCTGTCAAATCACTTGTTCTCTTAATAAATTTGTTGACAAATTCGCAAGGGCGATTATTTAGGCTTTACTTATTTTTTAAAAGGAAAAGTGGCAAACATTTACCTTTGCATGCATAATTGTTCTTAAGTCCTCCTCTATGTATTCGCATACGAATATTTCTAGTTCCTCTACTAGATGTTCGCATTTTTTCGCCGTCATTGCTTACAACGAATCGTCAGCTTTTCATCCAATAACATTCCTAGCGACGTCCAAAAATTCAAGTACTAAATTCGATGTTTTATTTGTATTGTTTTGTTTTTTAATTTCTAATAGAAACATAGAACAGTTAACAAAATAATTTTCTTTTAACTAGTTTAACTTTTAGAGCTCTTCAAAGTTGATCAATTTTGTTCTAGAGTAAAAGAAAGATACAATTTATTTATTATGCTAGCTATATCATCAGATCCACTTGTTTCGTTTTTAAGACACGTTGATCCCAAAAAGAGCTAAAAAAAAGTAATTGCCCATAATTATGTAGTATACGATTAGGCTTCTTCAGATTCGCTCTCAGATTTCAGATTTCCCTTGTCTAATCGAACATAAAAACGTGACTTGCTCGTTTGTATGTTGATATTTTTGCGATTGGAATATGTGTAGCCTTCGACACTTTTCTAAGCGTTTTCCATTCACTGATTGAATTTTATATGAAAACATTAAAAATGCTCGCCCAGAATGATTTCTAAACATTTGTACATAAATAATTAACAAAAATAGATCCACCGACCCGATGCAATGCATTTGTTTGCAGTTGAAAAATTTTACGAAAACGTAAACAAACTCCACTAGTTGTCAAACTCAAACGCATTTGTATTGGTAGATCTGAAGCAAATCTGAGAAAAAAATCCAGTGCCCATGTTCTGTAATTATCACATCGATATATTTATCACAAAAACGATATGAATTGAAAGAAAATGCTTAAAAAGTATCGATGCGAAAATTTATTTATTTTACTCAGGAGCATTTTCTTTCAATTCATATCATATTCATATTCGGAAAAGTTCTCTGAAATCTAAAGGTTGATTTTTTCAGTATCACTTACTTTTACTTAACGGGCTCCCGACCCGTGGAGAGTCTCTGCCTGAGACACTGTAGCCTTCCATCCTGTGCGATTTGAACCCAATTGTTTTGCCAAACCGAAGTAGCAGCGGTTTCCTAGGGTAATTCTTCGCCGGATCTCCACTAGGATGTCATTTGTGGAGTTCATGCTTCCTCCGAGGTAGATAATCGTCTGCATACCCCAGTAGCTGGACGGATCTGTTGAAGATAGTGCCTTCCGTGTTGACACCTGCCCTGCGCACTATCTGCTCTAGCACGAGATTGAAGAAGTTACATGATAGTGCGTCTCCTTGCCGAAATCCGGTGCATGTTTGGAATAGCTCGGAGAAACTACTTCCAAATTGCACATTGCAGCGTGTGCTCTTCAGCGTCACGCTACATAGATGAATCAGTTTTGCCGGGATCCCGAATTCGGCCATCGCCACATAAAGCTCCTGACGATGAATGCTATCATATGCGGCTTTGAAGTCGATGAATAGGTGGTGAGTCTCGACTTGAAATTCATTGGTTTTTTCCAGGGGTGTCAGCACGTAACTTGATACAATCGAGTTCAATCGCTACAATCGAGCTCTGGCAGCACCTTATTTGTCTCAATCGAGGATAATCGATTGAGACAAATTAGGTGCTGCCAGAGCTCGATTGTATCGACTGAACTCGATTGTTTCAAGTTACGTGCTGACACCCCAGGATTTGCCTCAGTGTGAACATTTGGTCTATAGTCGATCTGCTGGGCCGGAAGCCACACTGGTACGTGCCGATTAGTGTGTTGCAGAACGGTTTGAGACGTTCACACAGTACGTTGGATAGGATCTTCTATGCTACATACAATTTCAATATCAAACGAACATAAAAATTGCTCTAAGAGCAAAAAAAGTGTTCTGAGAGCGCCCAATCGAATACCACATTAATAAGTCTATTAAATGTTAAAAATTATGACAATGATAGAAATGCATTTTTTTTTTTTTTAATTAATATCTGTAGTATTGGTAATAAAAGATGTATTATGTATTCTATTTTATTTTATAAATCTATATTTTGTATTAGGTATATTTGATTTTATTTTATTATTCTTTTCGTCTGTTTACTTTTTTCCTACACTGTTTCATATACAAATCGAGAAACGAAATTCTCTTCTTATAATAACTAGAAGAGTATTTTACGTGCCAATGGAACGGTTTCAAAAGTGATTTTTTTGATTCCGGACTCTCCCATACGCTTCTTTTTGCCCAATGAAAAACGACATGAATAACCGCAGACCTTTTATTTATTACAAGATTTGTAAATTTTTAGCTGTTTTTAAGCTTTTCTTTAATTCCTTTCTCTGTTAATTCCTTTTTCAAAGAAATCTCACTTCAACCTAAGATTTAGAAACACCTTGGGGAGGAATTTTTTTTAAAAATCAATGTTTTTTTAGGATTGGAAAATCAATAGAGATTAATGCTTCCTTAGTTGCCAGAATTGGTGGGGTCTTCTTTTATGTGGATCAGCAAATGATGCTTAAATTACTTCTGGCATTCTTGAGGTTATTACGAGTACAATGATCATACATATTTTAAATTCTTACGTGACAACTTTGACACTGAAAAACTGCTTTTATTAAAAATTGTGAATCACAGGCTTCACCTTAAACCTAAGTGTATAATCTCTTATCCAAAACAACATAATATCAAATTAAACTAGACTACCCTTCACGGTTACTAGCTACCCTGAAAATACGATTAGGTACCTACCTTCCCCGAGAGAACTACCAAAAATAACCCAATGACTATCGATTTGTAATCGAATTCGTCTTCTCTGATTAATCCATCGAATGAAAACAGTTTTTTTTTTTCATTAGATTTGCATGTTCGTACTCAATTAATCGGTTGGATTAACAATAATGTCCCCGACCACTGCTCCTCATAGCAAACGTACACTCTTGGATGAGCTATTCCAAAAATGTGTCTATGGTCGCTCAAAAATTTCTCTCACACGATTTTTCAAAGTGACTAGCGTTGTCACTTCGTCAACTGACTTGGATCAGTCAGTTTCAGTCTGCTTGTGTTATACTTTGCTATTATCTACGATATATTCACTTTAAATGTACTATACTAAATACTATCCAACGAATTCCGCGATACCAACCAAATCAGCAATCGATCCAACAGTTTTAATCCGTTTAGTTGCCACGATACAAGCGTGCACAGGCACTCTCCGCATGTAGAAACAAAGAAGCGGCGATTTGGCTTGTACATAGATGTATCTATGCTGGTAATAGATATCTACTTTGATTGCTGACTAAACTTTTAATATTCGGATTTTTTATTCACGGTCGTGCGATGTGACGCTGTAATAAATTCCATGAAATTGGAAAGCACCAAGGGTTGAACTCCTGATCCTAAAAATAGCTAAGGATTTTTTGTTTCGATTTTTTGACTACTTATTCTAGAAGGAAGTAACAGCTACAAAAAATGCTCGAACACGATTGTGAAACAGACGAGGACTGTGAAGTGTATTGTAAGTTTGATATTTTCAGTCCTGTCTGTGTAGAATTTAATAAAACCAACTTTTTGATAGTCCTAAAACCAGTTTACGAATACAACATAGTGGATAAAATTAAGGAAGCAAACAAGGAGCTCTTCGATGAAGGGGCCGCCGCGGACGATACACAATCGGATCAGAAAAGAAAAGTGCAATTTCGTACTAATCTAGAGGAATACGAACCAAATTCTGAAAAAGATCCCGATGGCGAAGGTCCTCAAGAGAATAAAGGCGAAGATAAAGATGAAGTGTTGAGCGTAGATGAAGATGCCGAAGAGAGTCTGATATCAAATGAGCGAACTATCTCGGCCATAGAAGAATGTGCGGAGAAATTGGCGCTAGAAGTTCAGAAAAAGATAGAAGCGATCGAGATTCAAATGCCAGACTCTGATGAAGATGTTGAAGAGATTTGTGAAGAGATAATCGTCATGGACATGGACACTGGCCGAAGATTAGATGAAGACACCAATGAAATTAACGCCATCACAGTGAATGTCGAAACAACAGCGAATAAAAAGAAATTCAAGGAAGAAGAGGAAACAGCCGAAGAAATCAATTCCAACGATGACGACGACCCAAATGAGGAGGATGAAGATGACAAACTTTCGATCATAGTTGCTTCGTACCTTCCTCAAGACCCGCTGCCTGGCGAGGACGAAAGTTCTGAAAAGAAAAACTTCAGTCGACACTTTTCATTTCGTCGCAAGAACACAGCCAAAAGATTAAATTCCCGTTCTCCGGACATTACAAGTTTGAAACTGAACTACAAAACATGCTGTGAGTATCGAAATTCCGAAGGAGGGAAGCTACCCAAATACACTGGTTATATGTCGGAATATGGACTTAGTCGGGATCAGTTGGATAAACGTGAACAGACGCTGCAAAAAAAACAAAATGTTGTTGTGGAAAAGAATTTAAAAGCCACCGAAGCTGAAGTGCGAAAGATGCAGGATAATGAGAGAGCATTTACTACGTGGTTAAAAAATAAAATTCGTTTTCCCATTAACAGGACGAAGAATATGTTTGATGTAAAAAAGACCACCGGTAGTGCAAATAACGGAAGGAGTGGTATATCCAGGCAAAAGTTTTGCTCCAATAACAAAAGTATGTAGCGGTATTTATTCTAAAAATTATTTTTTTTTTTCAATATCTTAATCCAATTATGTTTGTAAGGATTTGCAGAACGCTCTTGCACATATCAAACAGAAATAAACGTTTCAATTATTTGTAATCTTGTTTTTCGTATTTGCTGGAAGTGATTCAACGAATTTGCTATAGTAACATTTCGCATTAATCTTGTTTACGAATTGTTGAAGAGATATGCATATTTCTTGTGGAAAATTTGTGGGCCTTACTTTTAATCAGTTTTTACCATCAAACTTAATGTTTTGTAGGTCACAATACGAAATTTTGGATGAACAATTTCGCCAATGTGAGTTCGAAAAATTTAGCCCACCAAAAATGATTATTAGTATTGCGGTGTGAGTTGTGTATTCCGCAAGTTTTATTTTTCCTTCTTCAACAGCTTGTCCAGAGAGAACTACTATTCAAGAACGAATAAAAGTTCTTCCATCAGCAAAGGTATGAATATAATTGACAGTCGACTCAGGCCGATTATTAATATGAACTTCTGCGTTGATACGAAAATAATTCGATGGTACAGCATCTATCAAATCGATCGATCTCTTCCGCAGAGGCTAATTTTCTAAGCAGGGCTCTATGCCGTTGAAACGTCCAAGATTACGGCTCGGGGTTACTCTTTATAACTTGCATCCATGAGTGGATTTCATTGTCATAGGTTGCTTTTAGGCGCAACTAAGCAGACGTTCGCCATGGTGTTCGAAAACTTGGTTATTGTCATATGTATAACACTAACACTATACCTACTCTGAATAAAGGCAGTATTGGGCTAGACGTCTAACGTAACACACGTGTTTTACTAGGCTTTGCATTACATGGTGCCGAAACCAAAAACATAAAAATAAATTAGCTAAATCGTAACAGTGATAGGTACATAAAAAAAAAAGAAGAAAGAAAAAAAAAAAAAAAAAAAAGCAACGCAACTAAATAAAAAATCATACATAATAAAAAGCCAACTAACGGCTGAGTCGAGCGTTTCTTAAGAAATCAACTAAAGTAAAAAAGAAATCATATACAAAGTGAAGCGACAACAAAGTAGTGCAAAAGCATACAGCAAAAGTGTGTATGTTCTCATGCAGTTTATAGCAGTGAGAGAGAAAGCATCAGCAGAAACAGTTTCGTGCAAAAGTATTTTTCTTACATAGACAAGTATCAAAGCAAATCAGTTTATAATTTTACACAGAAAAAAAAAGAAAAGAATAATAATAATTCTGATTCAACCTCCGAAGAGTCGATCTGGGTTAATTTGAATTGATTCCGGAATAAAAGTAATAATACAAATCGAATCTGTGTAAAATTGTGAGAAATAAAGTTCCAGTGTTCCAATTAAAATAGTTCGAAAATGTCCTTAAAACCACCAAAACCACTAATCGTAAACAACGACATAGACATGGCTCAAGAGTGGAGTGAGTGGTTGGAAGAATACCAAAACTTTTTCGTTGCAACAAAAATTGGAGCAGAAGAAGCAACCATTCAAGTTGCAAATTTCAAGACTGTTATTGGTCGGGATGCTATTAAAGTTATTAACAATCTCGGTTTATCAGAGGCTGAAAAAAATAATTTGCAAACTATAAAAACGAAACTAACAGAGCACTTTGCCCCCGGAAGGAATAAAACATATGAGAGATGTCAATTTCATCGCATACGACAGCAACCTAATGAATCATTCGAAGACTTTCTGCAAAAGTTGCGATCGCAAGTGCAAAAGTGTGGTTATGGGTCAAACGCAGATGAGTTTGTTATGGATCAAATTGTTCTAGCAATAAATTCAGAGGCAACGCGCCAAAAGTTATGGGTCGAAGATGAGCTCACTTTGGAAAAAACAAAAAAAATCTGCAGAGCAGCAGAAAGGGCCAACAAGCAAATCTCTGATCTAAACAGTGATCCAAATACGTCATCCAGTGCAATCGTTAACGTAATTGGAAATGACAAAGTATTCGACTGCGCACGCTGTGGCAGCAAGCATGGCTACAGAAGCTGTCCAGCTTACAACAAAAAATGTAATTCATGCGGAAATAAAGGGCATTTCAAATCAATGTGCCGTCAAAGCCAGAAAAAAGAGAATGCAAAAGAAAAACAGCATAAAAACAAAAAACATAAAAAGTCCAAAAAGGTGTATGCGGTATCCGCATCAAGCAGTGACAGCGATACAAACAGCGACGGGTCTAGTGATGATTATCAATTTGTGGGCTTAATACAAACCAAACGGGTCAATGCGATTGAAAATAACAAATGGGAAGCCACCCTTAGGATTGGTTCCCATAAACTCAATTTAAAGCTAGACACTGGTGCCGAATGTAACGTTTTATCTGAAAAAACTGCAGCAACACTAAAAGCGAAAATTGAGAAATCATCAACCAAACGACTTATTGCTTATAACAACGAAAGCATAGAGGTCATTGGCGAGACTCGATTGTGGTGCAAAGCTAAACATTCCAAGAGTCTAGTGAATTTCAAAATTGTTCGGGGTGATCTTCAACCAATACTAGGGCGGAATCAATGCGAACAAATGGGGTTCATTGCACGTATTAACAATATCCATAAGGAAACAGAAAGTTTAGGCTGCTGCAAGACATTTGAATACGATATCGATTTCATCGATAATGCAAAGTTTAAAATAATTCCGGCAAGAAAAGTACCACACGCATTACGCGAAAAGATTAAACGGGAATTGGATAAAATGGTTAAGCTGAAAGTGATAGAGCCAATATCCGAGCCAACGCCAGCAGTGAGTCCAATGGTCACGGTGGAAAAAGCAGGAAAAATTCGTATATGCATGGACCCCACCGAGCTGAACAAAAATATAAAACGACGACAGTTTCCGATGAAAACAGTGGAGGAAATCGCTGCAAAAGTCAATAAAGCACAATACTTTACCAAATTGGACTGCCAAAAAGGTTTTTGGCAGCTTAAAGTGACGGAGAGGACATCCAAATATCTAACAATGGGAACACCATGGGGACGCTACTGTTACCGTCGCCTACCATTCGGAATATGTTCAGCGCCAGAAATATTTTCGGAAGTTATGAGTAAAACCCTGGACGGAATAGACAACTGTGAAGTGGCGATGGATGACATTTTTATTTACGGTAACTCCGTACAGGAACTAAACAAAATTACACAAAGAGTGATAGGTCGTCTCACTGAAGCTGGTTTCACATTAAATAAAGAGAAATGCGAGTATAATAAACAACGTATAAAATTTTTGGGACACATATTTACAAATACAGGCTATGAGGCAGACAACGAAAAAATTAAAGCGATCGAAGCGCTAAAAACACCAACGTGCGTAAAAGAACTGCAAAGATTGCTGGGAATGGTCAACTACCTAGGGAAATTCATCAAGAATTTGTCCGAAATAACCGAGCCATTACGCCAATTGCTACACAAAGATACAGCTTGGTCCTGGAATCTTGAACAAGAAAACGCATTCACAAAGATTAAGAAAACATTAACAACCACACCAGTGCTTAGGTACTACGATGTAAATAAGCCAGTAAAGTTGTCAGTTGATGCGTCGAGTAAATCTATGGGAGCTTGTCTAATGCAAGAGGATCAACCAGTTGCATACGCTACAAAAGCGTTCACATCAGCACAGCAGAATCAACCCCAAATTGTCAAAGAAGCTTTGGCAATACGATTTGCGTGTACCAAGTTTCATGAATACATATACGGAAAGAAAATAAGTGTCGAGTCGGATCACAAGCCGCTGGAAACCATATTCAAAAATCCTCTTCATAATGCGCCACTCAGACTGCAACGGATTCTTTGGGATGTGCTGCAATACGCTCCAGATGTTTGCTACGTTAAAGGAACAAAATTACCAATCGCCGACACGCTCAGTCGAGACTGTAAGATAGAAGAAACGGATGCCGAGGAGGAATATTCAGTGAATCTAGTACTGTCAATCACTGATGAGCTAAAAGATCGGTTTATCTCGGCGACAGCAAACGATTTTGAGCTGAGATTACTGAAAAAGGTGGCGCTGCGGGGTTGGCCAGATGATGACAGAAAATTGCCGAAAGCTATCCAAAAATATGCGTCGTTCAAGCAAGATATAACGTTCGAGCAAGGTATGTTATTTAAATCAAATAAAATCATAGTTCCCGAAAGCGAAATCGAAAATGTGGTAAAGCAATGCCATACTGGCCATGTAGGAATAATAAAGTCGATATCACGAGCACGACGCTCAATGTATTGGCACGGTCAGACAAACGACGTCAAACATTTTGTGGAAAGATGTAGAGTGTGCCAGCAAACACATAAAGCAAATACACGCGAGCCAACAGTGGCGAAACCGATGCCGGACTATCCATTTCAGGTAGTATCATCTGATATTTTTACATTTCGTGGAAACGAATATCTGTTAATCGCAGACCACTACTCAGGTTTCATTGACTTCCGGAAATTAAGAGCATCAACAACCAACGAAGTGACACTCTACTTCCGCCAATGGTTCTCGGTACATGGCATACCAGAAGTCTTAGAAACAGACGGTGGCTCTCAATACACGGCATATAAGTTCACCGAATTTTCGAAAGAATGGGGCTTTAAACATCAAATATCATCTCCATACTACGCACGGTCAAACGGATTTGCGGAACGAAATGTGCAAACAGCGAAGGTTCTATTGAAGCGTTGTTGGTTAGATGGTACTGATCCATATAAGGCGCTTTTGATGCTACGAAATACAGAACGCAACGAAACATTGGGATCCCCTTGCCAAAGATTGTTTAGTCGGTCAACTAGGACAATAGTTCCAATTGATCAAGAACAGTTAAAACCGAAAATAGTAAATGGCGTACCGACAGAATTATTGAGATTGCGCGAAAAACAAAAAATCTATTCGGATAGAACGTCTATTTCAAGAACTCAACCTGTAATTGGCGACAATGTGATGGTAAAAACGGGTCACCGCGAGTGGAAGTCAGCAAAAGTTATCGAAAAAACCGAATACCCCCGTTCGGTAATCATACAAACGGAAAATGGCAAGAAATATAGAAGGAATACGATCCATTTAAAGAAAACTAAGTTGGCCCCAGACTCAGCACCTATTGAAGAGGAAGCTTCACTTCGTCCGAGTGTAGTGTCTTCACCGGTTCCCAACGAAACATTCACCTCAAACGAAGAAACAACGGACACTCCAGCAAGGAACAAGCAAGACACATCATCGACAGACCAACCACCACCTTCACCACAAAAGACCCCCCCTCCTATCAGCGCTCACTCACCTACTACCCGTACACGCCTCGGCCGGGCAATCAGAAAACCGACAAAGTTCGACCCTTCAAATTATTAAATTCTTATATTTACATTATATTTTTTTTATTTTTTGAATTCCTATTAAGCGTTAATTACATAACTATTTGAATAATTAATTATATGAATAAATATCTAAAGCAATCTTCGATTTATTTCATATATCATTTTTTTTTAATTTTTGTTATTGAAAAAAAGAAAGATGTCATATGTATAACACTAACACTATACCTACTCTGAATAAAGGCAGTATTGGGCTAGACGTCTAACGTAACACACGTGTTTTACTAGGCTTTGCATTACAGTTATAAAAATTAAAATCCGGTATGTGGTATACGAGTGGAAGGGGCATGGAGCGCTATGAACGTTGACGGAATGTGAAAATAACACACCAAATACTATTTTTTTAATTTATTGTAATTTGTTTTTTTAAATTATATATACAGCGAATTCTAAAAACATTAGTCAACAATATAATTCTCTTAGCGCAATGGAGTTTACAATATTTTTTGCTAACTCAAACAAACTGGATGGTTTGCCCACTCGAGATCATGCCATGTATAATTGTCCGTGTAAAAAACATGATGTTCTCAAATCTAAGCCACAAATATACATTGTTTGGCCTTGATACTCATCGCTTATGTCAATCTAATAGGGAACTGAATGCAATTTAAAATAATGGCTTCGATAACGTTGTTACGACTAATTGCGTGCCGTGGTGCGTTCACATTACGAAGCAAAATAACCGGAGATCCAACTTTGAGTACTAAATTATGCGGTGGTATGCCTAGTAAATTCAGTGAGTTTAAAAACTCTGTTGGAAAATTTAATAGCATCGCAAACTGCATCAAAGGATTTATATGTCACCATTCGTTGAGAATTACACGGAAATGATAATTTAAACGTCACTATTGCGATCGATGAACAAACAATAACAATGGCCGACATTTTCCCGAAAACTGTATAAGAAGTGAAATACAACTTATTGCAAGAGAGACAGGAGAACGCTCCCATCCCTACTCCGTGCTGTTTACGGGGTGAGAAACTATCCCGCCGGTAGTCCCCTGGCGGGATAGTTAATAGTGTTAATTGATTAGCTATCGACCGGGGTTACAATATATAAAATGCTATTAAAAAGTAGGGGCTGCTGGTAGGAGGGTGAAAATTAAGGACTGAATGTCCTGTTACACCATAAAAAAAATAACCAGAAAAAAATTTCTCCAAAAAATAAATGTTTGGGGTGAGCCACTCTTAACACTTAGGGGTATAAAAGTTAGTTCCAAATCTATTCTCAGACTTACTGAATATACATATAAAATATCATCAAAATCGGTCAAGCCGTTTCGGAGGAGTATAAACACTAAAACTGTGATACGAGATTTTTATATTAGGAGATATAAGGTAGATCGACTACTTGGAATTGTAGCCCAACCAATATGGCGTGCACAACTGGAAGCAGATAGCAATGGATCGAGGAAGCTGAAAAGGTATGTTGGTCGGCAAAGACCCGCCCCGAAACGTAGTGTCAACAAAATTAAAGGTAAAACTACAATATTTACAAAAGTATTTTTCATCATTGTTTTTATTAAATAATTATTATCTTGCATAATGTATTCATCGCATTATAACATTGGAATCGGTCGGTGTTTTATATAAACTTGTAATTGCTACTGACTTGCAGCAAATGTTTTTGATATAACAAGAAATGTGCAGATGTGGTTAGTAATGAGTAGCCGTTTTATGTATTAATTTTTTTAATAAACAAAATAGGAGGCTACTTTGGATCCAGTGACAATGATGGTATAACAAAAGAATAATAAACAGAAAAAGGAGCTCATCATGTTGCTTCAAAGTTAAGAATAAAAAATAAACAAAGGCTTACTTAAAAAAAATACAAAAAGGAAACATTGAAAAAATGTAGATATTCTTTGTTGGTAACATTTTCCGCCATCTTATCAATAAAAGGTTGCTCAACGTTTTGATTTCTTCGATTTGTGGCCATGATCCTTGCTGTCTTCACGTGAACGTTTCTTGTCATTGTGATGACTACTCCGATTCTTATCTCGACTCTTGTCCTTGTCGTGTTTGTCTCTACTCCGATCGTGATGTTTGTCTTTCGATGATTTTGAATGGCTACTGTAAAATGTAAAAACAATATTTTCGGTTGGTGTCTTTCATTTTTAAATTGGTGTAAAGAAATTTCAAAACTCAAAAACAAAATCCAATCAAAAGAAACCACAAACGATTCAACTACAAACCTATGTGATGACGAGTGTTTGTCTTTTGAGGATTTACTCTTTTTCTGTGGCTGAATATCACGTTCTCTTCTTGGATATAGAATTCAAGGAGAAACAAGTATTTCACAAGTTAGGACATAGTTATAATATAAGAAACGGAATCGGAACCTTTGAGGATTTACCTGCGTTTAGAGCTCTTCGAAACATGGTGATCCCTGCTGCTGCTGCTTGTTTTACCATTTTCCTTGCCATCATGGACATACTGTTGATTTCGATCCTCTTCTGCTGCTTCGCGTTCCAAGTCGGACCAGTCTTTGCCAGATTCCTCATCTGTGCCAAGTTCCTCTACAAAGTTGGGGGAAACGTTAATACAAATCCAATTTGCATTTCATGTTAGTTAGGATTACCATCACTTTCGTAGCTATCGTCTTCAGATGCGTCTGAGTACTCGGAGTCGTCATCAGACTCGTCATCATCTTCGACATCAGTGGGTTCGTAGGCGTCGTCTTCCTCTGATTCCGCACTCTCGTTTGCGGCTTCTCCATCAGATTCGGGGTCGAGGAAAGTCCATCCGCCACTTTCGAAGAAACCATCTGGATCATCTGTAATAGTTTTCATGATTTTTGTCCAGTTCAACGACTGGATACCTTCAGAATAGCGAATATCACAAGAGCTATTAACAATGGCGCACGTTAGCAAATAATTTTAAGAAGAAAAGCAAGGAAATAACTTACTTTAACCACTCCTTGACGTGGTCAAGCATATTCATCGGTATAGCATTCACCATTGCCACCTTCTTAATGTAATCCTTAAACACAAATATCATATCAAAGTTTCGCAAGTGGAATTGCACTCTCTCAAAGTGAACCAGTTCCACATCCTCCAGTGTAATGACAAATGGCGGCCATTCCGTCAAATTTACCAAACTTCCAGAGGTTGGCTGCAAAAGCACTGTACTGCGGAATGGGGCACCAGGAAAACCTAACTCACGGAATGGTGTATCGAATTCAACTTGCTGCTTGGTCATCGCTTCCACTTTTTCGCAGAAACTCTTGAACGCGGTTTTAAGTTTGTGTCGCAACTCACGCTCAGCTTGTTCGGCGGCCAAATCATCGCGATCGTGCATGTGCTGGTGTTTGCCCAAATCGGTAGTTATCTCACCGACCTCAGTGTAAAACTGAACATCGACATGCTTCTTCTTGCCAAACATGATCGCATGCTTAAGATGGAAGTGTAGTAAGATGATCATTTCGCCGTCACACGGCTGAAAGAAGGCGCTTTTGATGTTATTGTACAGAATGTCCACTTTATCACCGCGAACGGACACATAGCGAAAGCCGTTTATGTGAGCTTCCAAACTTCCAGTCATACGTTTGGTCACAATGTTTGGGCGAATGTACAAATCCTTAAGCTTGGGATTACCCTTGTTTTGGGATAGAACCAGCGTGTCTTGCTTAACGAGGTCTTCTTTTTCGCGTTCCTCGGCTTCGCGAGTTTTAAAGCGCTTTTGTACTTCCTTGATGAGACGAAACGCGTTGTTCAGATTCGAAGAAGGTGCTGATAGCTCGCCCGGCTCTTTACTGTTGGTGCTGCGGTAAGTCCTACAAAAAAAACAATGTTGTATTCACCTTCACTTCAAGATTACTTATTCACTTACACTTCTTTGACGAAAGTCGCCTCTGGTTGTGGGTACATGCCTCCTTCGTTCCGTCCCATGGTTGCACCGGGATGGAAGAAATTGATACGCAGATACGTATACTCACCCTCAACAGACTGGGAAATATTCTTGATAGTAGAGATATGGAACGGAACTGGGATACCAAATATTGGCATAATTACTGTCTCGTACTTCTTGTCCACATACAGCTTCAATTCCTTAACTTCTGGTTCGCGCGGCATCTGACTGACACTCTTGTACGATACCGTATTCTTTCTTACTTTCTCAATCTCCTTAGACTCTCCTTGCTTGGCTAGTCGCTCCTTGGCCTTTTCGTTGAGCAACTGAGCGAGTTCTTTCTGATGTTGCTTACGCTTCTCCTCTGTGCTGTGTTCATTTCTCAGCTTATTCTCGAGTACGGCGTTTCGTTTGCTGCGACCAATTATCTGTGTACTGTTGTCCTCCTCTTCCTTCTTCTTGTCTTCCTCCTCTTCGTCGTCGTCGTCCTCTTTAATAAAGATGCCAATGTTTTTAATCTTCTTTTTTGACGGCGTCATGATATTCGCTGGTGGAGTATCAGTTACCAGCACTGTGTCTCCAATGAAGAGTGAGTATTTCTTGCCCTCCTTGTCCGATGACTCATTGTTGGTCAAGTTTGCGAGGCCGACGTTAACATTGAATATCATTCCACGCTTAACTGTCGCTTGGCATTTAGGACCGATAATAATAGAGTTCTCACGGAATTCGATGCCCATAGCGAAACCAAACGTTTTGGTGAGATTGTCTATAAGTTTAGGTTTCTCTTTCTTCACAAACTCAATGGTCGCGTCAAAGATCTGATTAAGTTTAGCGCCAGGCTTTAGGAGTTTAAGGATCTCTTCTTGAACCGTGACGAGAAAGTTGTAGTCCTCCTGAATCTTTTCCGTGGGATTGACCAACAGTGTGCGGGAAATGTTTGAGCAATATGACTTGTAACGTGCTCCCAGTGAGCAAACTATTGCACCAAAGTGCAAGTAGTTTTTGTCGCTGAGAGCCGAGAATTTTAAGGAATAAACTCCTCCGGATTGGATAATCGGAGGGTAACACATATCCAACTGAGAAGTGTCGACGCCAGTCACGTATTTTTTGTCGGTAAGTGCACCTTCAACGCCTTCGGCTAGTTTAGAGTGCTTCACTTTCTGCAACGAGATGAGGAGACATTTTTTGACTTACTAAGCTTTGTCAGCAACAACGAGAAGAGAAGGATACCACTGCGTAAGAGAGAGTCTACTTGGCAATTTGTACTTAGTTGTGAAGAGGAATAGTTTAATTTTATTGGCGCCTAATCTACTTATTGTTCGTTAGTTGGCACATCTCGATAAAATGCAAAAAAAAACGATATTATGAATTTCACTCACCCAGCTTCTACAGCTGGAAAAGCAATTGAAGAGCAAAGCACTCGTGTTGGGCTTCAGGCTTTGAAGCCGGACACCTTGTTTAAGTAGAAGCGCATAGATGGACATACAATTTCAACTGTTCTAGTATGCCAACGAATGTTCCATACCTACCAAAGTGGAGAGCTTTCGTTATATCCACAGAATTCCGATGACTTAATTACTGAGATATAGCCGTCCAAACAATTTACGAGAAAGAAAATAAATTGAGGGCAAACAAAATTCAATTTAAACACAAAACTTCACAAATTGGATTATATTAATGACACAGACCATGGAACAGGAGGTAGCAATCACTATTAAATGCAATTAAAATCGAGTTCTACCAAATAAACGAATTACTTATTGATGTTTTGTTAACTTGATTTTCGACTGCGAACAGCTACGATTCGAATTCGCCTTAATTAAAAAAGTATTTAATAACAGCTGCAACAGAAATAATTACATACATGAAAATAAGTCATGAGTAAACAACTAAGGGATATTTTTGTTCGTATTAAATCAGAGAGCGTGACTACAAATTCATCAAATCATTAACAAACCTCAGTGCGCCATGAAGTTGTCTATTCTGTTAATAACCGTTGTGTGTGGCCAAGTTAGTGCAGCCTATCTAGACGAAGATTTGATATCTCAAATCGAAGAGACAAACTCTCGATTTCTCTCCGAAACAAACGTGTTCTTTGATTTCGACGATTGCCTTTTGGATACCTTAGATCTTTCTGCTTTGAGAGTACCAAACATAGTGATTACGCAGGAAGTCGACTTTCAATTCATCTACGCCTTGGACAAGAAAATCTTAGCCGTTGTCTGCATTAGTGACAATTCGAGTACAAAGATAAAAAAAAGCTTAAACCACGTCCTTCATCGAATGCATCATGTAAACATAATGTTTATTCTTTTTGGTTCAGCGGATCTATATCCAATATTCCACTGGGCTTGGGAAAATGGATATACCAATACTGTTGCACTTTATTTGCTTGAGGGGGTACCTCGTCTATCAGAATTTCATCCATTTCCAAAACTAACAGTTGTCAACATCAAACATATTAACGAAAGCAGTTTACTAAAGCCAATAACCAATAATTTCCACATGCATCCAATAAGAACGCCAATGGCAAATGATCCACCCCGTTCATTTCGATATATTAATCGCCAAGGAAAACTCATCTACTCAGGACTATATCTAAAAGTATTCATGCTCTTCGTTGATCATTACAATGCAACCGTCCAAGAGGTGATTCTACCGGACCCCTATCCAAACGCCCTTGATTTTACCGACATGGTAGAGGCTGTAAGAAACGGTAAAATTGACGTAAGTTTGCACCCCTTCCTTCAACGCTGTAACGAATATCTGTGTACATATGGATTCGAATTGATTTTCTACTATCTGATGGTGCCTTGCTCCAGGCCAGTGGACCAGTATATGTACTTTGTTCTCCCGTTTGACAATTGGACATGGGCCGCTATAGCCGCTATACTCTTTTCGTTTGCTATATTACTATACTTTGCCTCAAGGACAATAATTAAAAACTTCGACTTCGGACTAGCAATCTTGCAGGCAATCAGTGGACTACTGTACATATCATTGGAAATTCGAAGTCATAATTCGAAAATTTTGCTCGTTATCTATATTTCACTCCTGGTAGTAGGGCTTATGTTGTCAAACTTGTACTTGGTGCATCTATCTACGTTTCTAACTACTCTCGTCTATGAAAAGCAGATTAACTCCATTGAGGACGCAGTTGCTTCGAAATTACCCATTTCAGTAGACTTATTTAATAAGGAGTTTTATAAAAGCCGTGGCATATCGAGCAAAATTTTAGACAAAATTGAAATCATAGATATGCAGACCTGGCATCAACAGCGTAGAATTTTGAACACATCGCGCATGGACATAATAAGTGAGGAAAACTATTCTTTTTTTACACATCAACAGCGTTACCTGAGAACGCCGAAGGTTAAAATTATTGACGAGCCTGTGCTCAGCATAATACCGTCTTTTGTGTTACCCTTTACGTCTCCCTATGCTGATTTATATTCAGATTTTTTTTCAAGAATTTACGAAAGTGGTATCTTTAAGAAGTTTAAGGCGGATCTGAATAATGATGGTATAGCAAATGGATTGATAGAGTTTATTGATCCAGATGCACCGGAACTTGTACCGCTTTCCTTGGAGCATTTTGCAATATCCCCGTTTTTACTTGGAGGGGGCTTTGCAGTGGCAGCTTTTTGTTTGTGTGTTGAAATTGCATTTCATTTCATAAACTTGTAAGACTTTTTTTTGTGAATATTGTTATGTATGTAATTAGATATTAGAAAAATTGTTTTGTGTCCAAAAGCATGTCCCATTTACTTTTCCTTAATAAACAATTTGTCAATTATCAGTATTTTTGTATAACATTGGTGATCTTTCCAGGTTAGTTGTCGTAGATGGTTCCCACCTGAGCAACGTTTACAAGGTGTGGAAATTCGTGTCTGTTGCACTGTGCGGGCTGTCACTGCACCTAAGGTGCAGCATGAAAGGCAGAATTATTGACTTATTTTACTTTTATTTTGTGTGTGAAGTTACTCGTACAGAGTTTTTAAAATGTTTAGATTTTTTTTTTATAAAATAACGCTGTATTGGACAAACGTGTGAATAAAGCCCAAAGTGTGACCAAACATGCATACATACGTTTATGAAGTTGGTTACTGGGACCAAAATATCAGAGTCTGGCTTGAGCTCCAGTTTAGAGACCTTTTGCTACATTTAAATACTGAAACCTTTCCTTTTTGTTTTCAAAATACATACATGATTGATTTGCCAGATACGACTATTGGGAAATGCCTGCATGATTTGTTTTATATATATGTAGTTTTTGCACGTTCAGTTTGCAGATTTGTTACGATACATACTCCAACTTGTGACATGTGGGGTTGACTCATTTTGTATTTCAAAACTTATAAAATTAGTATTTGCCCTGGCTACACGACCATACGAATGAGAGAAAGGATGTGGTAAGATAAACACACAATTTTCTTGATTATATACCTATATAAATTCTTCTCGAGTTTAATCTCTAGAATTGAGTAAGCAAATATCAAATATGTACTCCTTTTTCCAATAATCCATAAAGCACAATTTAAGCCTATACTCACCTTGTCTGAATCGATAATATCCATAATTTGATCCTTTAGATATTTATTGAACAAATCCACAGACACTAACGAAGCCTTCCGGATGCTATTAATTTCTGGTTCATCTTTAGGACACATAATGTATGCCACAGCAGCTCCAATATCCACATTTTCAAATTTCTGCTGCTTTAACTCGGCCTTCCAGGATTCACAAAACTCACCGGGAAAACCATCTTTTGAGAACACACCTAAGGTATGTCCCTTCTTCGAATCTTTCATGGCGTTGATGAGTTTTGTGAAATTTGCCTTATCTTTATCGTTCTAAGGAAAACATGGAAATAAAAAGATATATTTGTAGATGTTTGCAAAAACTCACCCTATCCCGAACCAATAATTTAATGGGTGGCACATCATCCTCTTTGCTATTTTCGATTTGCTTTAAAAACTCAATTTTCTTTTTGCTTGTTAAGAAGTACACAGACTTCTCGGTGAGCACGCATATTGTATCTGTCAATTCATAGCCCAGCAGCCATGACTAGGAAAAGAACAAATTCACATTAGCGCTTAGCAAAATAACACATTCAAAGGAGCTTCTTCCTAACCTGTAGAGCTGTTGATTTGCTATAAACTACATCCTCATCCACGCCAACACAGGACAAAATACAGTCGACTTTTTGTAGTGAATCATCGTGATCAAATGTTGAGGCCTAAATATAATAAAATATAACTTCAGAACTATTAAATACAATTGCAGTGCAGCGCACACAGAAAAACGAATTCACATTATTTAGGAAACCACATTTCATGCAGCGACCAATTTTATTTTACCTTCCACTCGGAGTATAGTCGCTTTATTCGGCGGAAGAATGTTTCCTTATCTAGCACAATGTTTGACATGTTCGCCGGAAGATATTTTTAATTACAATTCGATTGAACTTTTCATACAAAACACCGGTTTTCTACTGCAGACTTTAAGAATAAATTCCTTTGCACAGTCAACGAAAATTTGAATAACCACAAGCCAGCCACAAGAAAATGCCCATTGCGCTGTAAATAACAATATGGCGTAGTTTTTGCATGCGAAAAGAGCGCGACAAGACTTTTTGAAGCTTGCTGTTCGAAAGAAAGGGATATTTTTGTTGTGGGATGAAGCGAATTCAAAGTTAATGGCGCTGAATGTGACAGTTGGAAAATAGAATTTTGAATTTAATGAACAAGTCATATTCAGAGCAGTTTGCTCTAGAAATTGGCTGTTGTCAAATTTCATTTGACTTCCATTGGTCGCAGGAAAAGATTTGTTTTTCAAAGTCAGAGCAGTTTTGTGAATCTCGATTCTCGACACATATGATTTAGACACAAGAAATCTGAAAAGCCAAATCGAAGACCACATCCTCATTAAGCCCGTATGTTACTACATTTTTTCCTCATTTTTTTAGTGCAGAAAAGTCAGCGGTGTGTAAAAGAGACCAAAAGCGTAGATAATACGAAAGGGGTAGCAATTGTTTGCAAGGCAACCGCAGATTTTCAATTAATCTTGAAATGTCAAAAAAAAGCTGAAAAGTGTGATTTGAATACATTTTTTTTATGTATCTATATTAATGAAGCTGGTGTGTACGCACTCACTCCTATTGGGAATTTTCGTTCTTATGTTTCGTACTGCTCTAGTTTCATTTAAAAAGTGTGAAAAAAAAAATTCAAAAAAAAATGTGGTGTCATACGGGCTTTATTTACTTTTATTTTATAAGCGTTGGAACGATTTCCTTTGACCGGCGGTTTTTTTTTTTTTTTTTTTTATTATTATAAACTTGAACAAAAATAAAATAACAAAATGACGATGACTGAAAGATGTAGATAAATAAATTGTATAGAAATAAAGCACATTGCACTTTTGTACTAAAGCAAATTCATATGTATCGAGTTTGTTACAATTGTATCGACTTTTCCATCCCTGGGTAGTTTTGCGCTAGATTGAGAAATTTCCCTGAAATTTCGCAGATCGCAATTTGCTCTTCTGTCAATAGTCCTTTACACGCCATTACACCCCGACTCCATTTCATCATTTCTTTAGAAATGCTTATCATAAGTTGAAATATCTCGTGGGCTCACCCTATTTCATATCATGATTGGATCATTCTCTGCGATTATATCTTGACATGGATGTCTGATATGAAGTTGACAGGATGTTTGTATTTTTGTTGCTTTTCGAATGATAGCTGATAGTCTTTTTTACACCCCCAACCTCTCTTGTTGTTGCGATAAAAAATGAAATGTCATGGCCTTATATGGTATTCGATTGGGCGCTCTCAGAGCACTTTTTTTGCTCTCAGAGCAATTTTTATGTTCGTTTGGTACAAAAAAAAACAATCTTTTTCAGATTTCAGAGCATTTTTGCGAATCTGGATTTTTTCTCAGATTTGCTTCAGATTTACTAATACAGTTGCGTTTGAGTTTGACAACTATTGGAGTTTGTTTACGTTTTAGTGGAATTTTTCAACTGCAAAGAAACGCATTGCATCGGGTACATCTATTTTTGTTAATTATTTATGTACAAATGTTTAGAAATCAATCTGAGCGAGCATTTTGAATGTTTTCATACAAAATTTAACCTTTTGTGTTCGATTAGCCACACGAAATCTAAAAGCAAATCTGAAGAAGCCCAATCGAATACCACATAATCATTACCTACCTAATAACATTCATTTTTCGCTGTCCTAAATTTAGTCCGAAAATGTTGCTCAATCTTTGGCAACATGTGGTTTTGTCTCTTTCTGACTTTTAATTTTGACAGCTGTCAAATTAGAAATGTGTGCACTGTGCACCTCGACTACAGCCCATTGCTCAAAACAAAAGCTGTTCGAATGCAGCAAATCCTTAAAATCTTCCCATCCAGTTTAAATCTACGTGCCATGAGTCTATTCACACAAATTCTTAACCCTATCACTGGCCTATCTGAATGGGAATCGAAAGCTGAAGACTACGACTATCACCAAGAAGTAGCCAGAGCCGCATTCGGTGATATGCTTCACGATACCGAACGAAATCAGAAGTACTACGCTGCTCTAAAGAAAACAATTCGACACCTTCATGGCTCAGGTAAAGAAGCGCATGTTCTGGATATCGGTACCGGAACTGGAATTCTCTCAATGATGGCAGTCGCATCTGGAGCTGATACTGTTACGGCTTGTGAAGCTTTCATGCCGATGGCTCACTGTGCTGAGAAGATAATGCAAGCTAATGGAATGGGAGGAAAGATAAAATTAATCAAGAAGCGTTCAACGGAGATCCAGGTAGGTGAGAGTAAGGATATGAAACGTAGAGCTAATGTACTAGTAACAGAGATTCTTGACACGGAACTGATTGGTGAGGGTGCGATTGGTATTTACAATCATGCACACAAGCATTTGCTTACAGACGATTGTATTTTAATACCTAGTTCAGCCACAGTATATGCGCAGGTTGTAGAAAGTTCATTAGCATTTGCATGGAATCGTTCAAAACATGTTGCTAACTTGGATGGCGAAGTGCTACTAGAGACTCCGCCGTCCATAAATCAGTGCAATGGTGAGGCTGGGGTTCATGACATGCAGCTAAGTCAGCTACCCTTGAATCAGATACGCCAGATCACTAAGCCCGTGATGGTATTTAAATTTAACTTTAGTGATGTGGGTGGCATGGCCACAGACCGATTCAATAATTTAAAACTTCAAGCAGAGACTCAAGGCTCTGCTGATATGGTTTTCTTTTGGTGGTCGATCAATATGGATCAGGAAGGAGAGATTGTTCTCAGCTGTGCTCCCTACTGGGCACATCCTGACTTTAAAGAGCTTTCAAAGGAAAGGAACTTAAAAATTCCTATTCAGAATGTGATTCCTTGGAGAGATCACTGGATGCAAGCAGCTTATTATATCCCAAAACCGTTAAACCTACAGTCACAGCAGGAATTCATACTGAGTGCGAATCATGACGAGTACTCCTTTTGGTTTGATGTGTGGCCAACTGAAGAAAAGGAGCGAAAAGTCAAAAGGCATTCATGTACCTGCAGTCTTCATATGACATACTCGCGCAGCAGAATCGGGCAGATGAACCAGAGTATTAGAAATAAGCGTTACATGCGTTTTCTAGAGGAGAATATCGATAAATCTTCTGTTGTGTTGTCGATATCTGACGGCTCAATACTAGGATTGTCGACTGCGAAATTAGGAGCCAAATCCGTCACTTGCTTCGAACCACACCGCTTCTCAAAGAACTTCCTCGACTCCTATATTAAAAAAAACTTTCTAGATAATGTCAAAATCATCGAAAAATTGGACGAAGCTGACAATCTGGACGAAGTTACTCATGTGTTCGCTGAGCCCTATTTTATCACTTCAATACTTCCATGGGATGGGTTTTATATCGGAACTCTTCTAATGAAAATTAAAGACAAATTAAAGGACGGCGTCAACATCTGCCCAAATTCCGCTAAACTCTTTGCCGTTCCGGTGCAGTTTATCGATCTGCAGAAGATTAGAGCGCCACTGGGCACATGTGAAGAATTTGATTTAGGCATTTTCGATAAAATGGTCGATGTAAGTAGCTGGTTAATGGATATCTTTAAGAATTTCTTACTTTTACATTTTTCACAGACGTCTTCTCTTCTTGCTGATGCAGTTGTGGAGGCTCAACCACTGTGGGAGTATCCATGCAAAGCTCTGGGAAAGGAAGTCGAGGTTCTGAGTGTTTCATTCCAAAACTTCCAAGAGACTAAAAACTGTTCAGGATCAATGACAATTGAAGAGTGAGTATTGTATTTCCTTTCTACTCTTCGATTAAACTTGCTGTTTTCTAGAGAGGGGCCCTGCAATGGCATTGCTCTATGGGTGGATTGGAATATCGATGGTAATGATAGTCCAAAGTCGATCGTGTCAACTGGGCCAACTGAACCTATAGCTGTGGGCCGCTACGTGCAATGGGATATGTTTGTTAGGCAAGGCGTGCATCTTATTCCAGATACGAAAGTGGTCGCCAAAGACACAAGTAAGATTGACTGGAGTGTGAGTTTTAGACCGCTGTCGGGTGAAATCAAATTTAATTTTAAGGTTGTGTAGCAGTTTAAACGTATCGGACTAAGTTAAATATAGCTGTCTATATGAATCTTGTATTTGAGTCCATGGTCCGTGCGGTAAAGAAAAATTAAACCTTAAAACCTGCTACAAAAAAAACTGTCAGCTATGATCGGAGTATACAAAATTTGAAATTATACGCGATATTTTAAATTTCATGAGTAGGTAAGTATCTATTGGTCTATTTGCCTTATCATTTTAAGGAAAGGAACCTTACCTGAGATGAATATAGGTAGAAGGTTCTAGATGGAATATAATCCTAAATTAGAAACCTGCCATTGTAATGTCGTGGTCATTGCGCGACTCCAACTAACGAACAGCGAGCGACTTGTTTTCGTCATCCTTTTGGACAGCAAATGTCTGAAATGTTTTGCTAAAATACAGACACATCAGACAAAAAAAAAACAATATGAAAAATAGCAAAGCGCCAGGTATTGATGGAGTTACCATTGAGTTTTATAAAAATGCGACTGCAATTTAAACAGTATTTATTACTTTTCAACAATAAGCTATACAATACTTATATGGTTTCACATAGCTTCAATACGGCACTAATATTAAATATTTTAAGCAGAAAATTACCAGGGGAATCTCAATACTTAACTCAATCAGAAAGATTTTTGTTAGTTTTCTCTCATCTTGGGCTGAAGCTAACAGCCGACTTAGCTTGTTCCAAGCTGGTTTCCGGGCCGGATTTTCTACAATCGATCACATATTTGCAATTGTACTAGTATTGCTAAGAAGTTCATCGAAAAAAGGAAATTTGATACGGTGAATATGAATGCTCTAATCCACAAGTTGTCCACAATTGGATTATCTAATAAATTTGTATCGATTTATTCAAAACTTCTTGGAGGTTTCCAACTGGTTTGAAACAACCTCGCGTGTATCTCAAGTCCTATTATGTTTGCACTTAATATCGAAGACATCTGTAATTGTTTGCCCGGCGGAGTAAAGTTCGCAGACATCTATTAGGGCTGTTCCTTTACTAGGTCTGTTCCCCTACTTTTAAATCTTACGAATTTTTACTCAATGCCGTTCCTCAACTCGAAAAATTCATAAAAGAGAGCGTCACCGAGAGAGCAAGTTATTACCCCTCCACTGAGAATCTTACGAATTTTTACTCAACAAATTTCTTGGTGTAACCTGTAAGAATTGGAAAAGCTGTCAGTCACCTTACAATTATTAACAGCTGATTTGAAATTTGTTGTCCTTTTTGACATATGAGTGCATTTGTTTTTATTTATAGCTTATTAAAATGGTGTCAGAAGGCGGAAAATTAAATTGAATGTTCTCTTTTCAAAATTCTACCTTTGCTGTAAAGAGTAAGAAAGGACAATCGCCTCCAAAAAAATTGTAAATGGCCTGTCGCTTTTGTAGTAAGAATGGAAAAGACTGTCAAAATCACTTTTATCGCTAGATAGATAAATCAACTAATTTTGTTCGTAAATTAGCAAATTCTTCGATTTTAAATACGATATTTTAACGACTTTTCGTACCACTTTTTGAATTATTTATCTGTTGTTTTTGATAGATTACAAAAGCGTTCGCTAACCTTTTCGTAAGTGTCTCGCTCTGTGAGAGAATTTATCCTCACCACTGCCATTTTGACATTCTTTTCCATTCTAACTACAAAAGTAAGGAACAGACCTAGTTGGTCACGTTTAAAAAAAATTGTCTGCGGGACAGACACGCAGCTGTTGCCGTTACATGCGCTCTACGACCTGCTCTAACCTCAGATGCCCCTCCTGGTGTTTTTTTTTCCAACAACAAACACCCCTTTCACACAACACAAAGCATTTATATTTTCGAAAAGCACAATAAATGTTCGAAGCAAAACCAAAACTCCCCCCTAATTTTTCGGTATTTCTTCCTCCATTTTTGTCAGTTTAATGTTGCGCTCTGTCTGAGCCGAAGAACTACCAGATTCCTGCGCAAACTCACCAACTTTCAAACGTGCCCTTAAATCTATACCTCTAATATCGGTCATTAGAGAATGCTGCTTATTTTCTAAATCCACGTCAATTTTTTGTGCATGCTCCTCCAGCATACTATAGTTAGTTAATTGCTGTGAGGGTGTTATTCTTCTACCTTGTTTGAGATTATACCTATCGGATAGGGCTTCGTTAGTTTCATAATTACTCCAATCGGCTTCGATGCGGGTTTCATTTCGAAGTGTCCGTGATGAGTGGCGTAAATCGAAGGCATCTCCACGGCGTGCGTTGGCGACATTTCTTAATTGGTTTACTCGAGAATGCCAATCGGCAAGTCCCAGATGCTGCAAAGGCTTCTCTAATGTAACCACCGAGTGGGAAGCCATCGAACTTTGGTTTAGAATTTTAGCACAAGAAATACGAATCAATCAAATGAAAAAATTGTATTTCGTATTTGTTTGTTTAACGACCAGTAGCATCGATTATACAAAACTAAGTGCCAGGTGTAGTCATTGCAAAGCAGTCGACATGAATCAATATGAAATATTGAAATTCTTGCCAGCGAATACCCATGGAAACATGCTTGCAAAAATATTTTAATAACCACTGCACGGTGAGGTGCAACTTAACACCGTAATCTAGTCTTGGCAATAGCTAAATAACAACGATTTGATGATTGTGTGCTGTCTCCACTTTAAACTTGTTGGATTAAGTGCGTTCGCTCTTCCGAAACACTACTTCACAAACTACTTGAAGCCTAGCCTGTAAGCCATCACAGACGATAGCCTTTAAAAAAATAGCTTTTTTTATATTATGAGCCTTATAAATTTGTGTATAATTGTACATAGATATAGATAGATATGGTCCCATGGAAACCACGTTTTAAAAAATCCAGAGCTTTCGGTTGTCTGGTGGTCTACTTGGTATTAGCTGAAATATATTACATAATATCCATTTCTACGTACCTTCTAAACTATTCCGAGTGGGGCAGCCTGATTGCACATGTAAAAGCAAGCTTTAATAAAAACCCCGAGTGTGTATGCACATCACTAGACATAGGCGGAGCATTCTTTTTTGAAATAAGACAGAATAGTTACAGAGAAAGAAGATAATAATAATGTTATCCTCCTCTTCATTCCTGCAGATCAATAGAAGCCGTTGGAAAGGTTTAACGCTTTAACTTTCTGTCATATTGGCCCATGAGGTAGTGGCATAGAAGCAACAATGTGCTGATATGCTTTCGATATTTTTAAATTCAAATTATCTAGTAAATAAATATACAAACAATTTTTTTTTTATTATTATTCAGTTAGTACTTTCCAATTTTGAAATAAGGCAACTGATTTGAGGAGTTTCCTGCTGGTCGTTCGTAAGAATTTTGTAAAAATATTTTTGAATAAAATTCCAAACCAAACTACAGGCTTTTGGATATTCCAAGTTCAAAATATGAAACATTTTGAAACATATATCTATAACATGTACAGCCGAGTCCATGGTGTACTTTATGCCTTCAAAATAGACTATTATATTCTTCGGTTCAAATACTGTTCCAGAAATTAACATCAAAGGTTTAGAAGGGCCCTTCGTTTTCAATCTGAGAAGTAATTCTTCTTCGCACTCAGTCATCGTATTGTGAACTATCATGAAAGTTCCCTGTGATTCATGTATAGAGAACTTTTTGTATACCCGCTTTTCATTTTCGATCTTTACCATTTTGACGGGTGGGATCAGTAGATTATGTATTAAGAAGAAAATTACACAGCAACGACCATCTTCAAGTGAAAGAAATGTAGAATAGCAAATAAGTACTTGTATAAATGGATGATCTCACTTTCAGTTATGTGCTCCATATCTTTCATTTGCTGTAAAATGTTTCTTCTAGTTTGGTCCTTAACTCTTATTTCAAGAATTGGAATAATTTTTTTTGAAAATTCATCGAAATGTTGTATCAGACTATCTGCTTCTGGATAGAGATGTTTAAAATCCATATCAATCTGAACGAATTATATAAATAGTCAAGGTTAAGATATTATATAAAAATGTCTGTTCGTACCAGCTTGTAGCCCAAAGGTTTTTTGTATTGCGGCCATCTTTCGAGTATATTAACTGCAGATCTGCAGTTAGTTACCTCGGAGAGTCGGTAATTTTTCGTTGCAGCCCAATGAATTTGAAGTTCTTCCCAGGTAACGTTATCCTTTTGTATAGCCACGATGCTATCTTCAATATTCGTTTCTGGTGGATCTACTGATATAATTAGACTAGGCATTTGAATAGAGAATGCTTCACGAAAGCCCCTTAGACCCTTACCTAAATTAAACGTTCTTTTTCGATTGGAATCCCGTGGACGACTAGACCTTGCTCTTTTCTGAAAAATCCCACGTTTCTTTAATAGACGAACCGCATTATAATATTTGTCGTAAATCTTGCCCTGTGGTGGCTTTCCGGGCTGTTTGGAGTAATAGAATCCCTACAAAGTCAACCAGTCAATCTTACATGTATGCTTACAACAGTATTCTAAACGACACTTACCAAAAATTCAGTTTGAAATAAATCGACGATTGATTCGCCAATTTCCTTAGCTAAAACTACATTCATACGCACATCATTTTGAACCATATAATTTATTACTAGATCAATAATCACAGTTCGCGATCCTTCATTCAGACTTAAATTTTGTTTATAGAGATCCAATATGTTTCTTCCAATGCGGAATGCGACATCCAAGTTTCCTCATATGGATAACAATTCTTCGTCCCTTCATCGTCTTCGGTAAGGTTCTCAATACAATTTACATCGGTTTTGCTATTACGGGTTATTTGAAAAAACTTCTGCAGTTGCTCCACTTGCATGCATAATAGCGCGTCCGAATCAATTTCGCATTCTGAATAACATTTGAATGAATGAATTTTTTTATTTATAAAAATTGAGCTATTTAACAATTTGAAATATACATAGATACTTTCTCACCACTATTTATGATTTATACTTACCAATTAGATTTTCCACTAGTTTATTTTTTTTTATTGTAAATTTGGTCAAATGCAAATCCAACAATATACTTTCAAGTTTGTGGTCCTCCATTGGAATTTTCTTATCGGTTTGCACTTAATAATATTTTTAATAGTGTTTTCGTTAATTTTCAAGTTATAATTTGATCTACTTTAGTCAATTTGAAGAAATTTATTTAATCACAAATATTTATAATTGTCACAATTGTTTCCGTATGACAAGCTGAATTAGCTCAATGACGAGAGTACGTTCAAAGACTTATGAGTATTCAGTGCATTGACTTATTAGGCGTTTTTCTTTTTTAGTTCAGAGCTGAGCTCTGAACTGAGCTCGAGCATTATGAGCGCGCTCTGAAGCGAGCGTGCTCAGATTATTCTGAGGTATTGATGAAACACACTTGAGCGCATAGTTGTCAAATATGCGTAAATTAAAATTTATCAATTGTTATTTATTAAATTGGTTAATTTTCAGTTCCAAAACAACAAGGTTCGTCCACCATTTCAACTATTTTGCTTATCCTGTGTTTTTTTTTTCTGTCAAATGTGACTGGACGTGTGCAATCACCTATACACTCAGCCTGCTCAGTCAATTTATTCTGAGCTCATCGAGCGCGCTCTGATAGCGCTCTGAACGAAAAAAGAAACACAAATTCTGAGCTCTGATGTATCTGAGCTAAAAAGAAACACGAACTTTTTGTATAACAGTTCAGGTTGTGCTCTGAACTAAGCTCGAGCATTATGAGCGCGCTCTGAAGCGAGCGTGCTCAGATTGTTCTGAGGTATTTATGAAACACATTTGAGCACATAGTTCCCATAAATGCATAAATTAAAATTTATTAATTGTTATTTATTAAATTGGTTAATTTTCAGTTCCAAAACAACAAGGTTCGTCCACCATTTCAACTATTTTGCTTATCCTGTTTTTTTTTTTCTGTCAAATGTGACTGGACGTGTACAATCACCTATACACTCAGCCTGCTCAGTCAATTTATTCTGAGCTCTTATTCCATGGTTTACAACAACAGTTGTATCTCTTACTATTATATTTATAGATCATGTGAGCGTAATAAAAAAAAGGCCTAAAAGTAAGCTGCACAATCGCAGTGATTCATATGAGATCTTTTTTTCAAGACCATCTACCGTCTTTCCGGTTGTTTAAAATAAAATTGTATCTAACTTCACCTATATCCGAAAATTTGGAATGAATTCCGGCGAATTCACACATTTTGCCTTCCAGTGTTCCAGTTTCGAAAGCCGAAACCAGTTGAAAAAAAAATCACGCACACTCACACACATTATAAACTCCACGAAAGTCAGAGGCAGAGCTCTGTTTGCCGTTCGTAAAATAATTTTTTTGTTGCAAGCGTATAAATTACGCCACTTCAAAGTAAAATCCTGAAATTTTTTGAAAATTAATTTGCATTGTATAAATTCCATTCTTTTATTGTGTATTTTATTCGGTGTATTTTAATTTGTCACGAGTAAATTTCATTTATAGAAAATCGAAGGTGTACACGGTGAATACGAGAGCGACGACGACGAATCATTATTAAAGGGCTACCACCATTGGCGTAGCCTGTATGCTAGAAAGAGACCTCTCATATCGGCGAGCAGAACAAAAATAGCAAAACCACAATGGCGAACCAACCTAGCACCGGTGTTGGTAAGAAATTAAATTAATTTTTCAATTGTTTTCCAAGCATTTTAGTGTGAAATTCTGCGCTAACCATGTGCTGGAAAGTGTAAAGTATTTTGTTCTTTAGCTTATTTACTGTGGATAGCAATATTTCTCAGAAAACTCGTTTCGAAATAAAATGCCACTACCATAGAAAGCAGAACAAACCCTGCCTCACAAGTGCAAATGTCAATTTTTTCTTTCGACAAGAAAAAAAAAAATTTTTTTTCTGCATGAGTTTTGTAGTTATTTTTCCACACGCCCTTTAAAAAGCTTTTTATTTCTAATCCTTAAAATTAATTTTTCTTGTAAATTCTGCAGGAAGGAAACTTCTTACAGTGTTTTGATATTGTTCAAGTGAAGTTGGTTAGATGACCACAATAATTGCTCTATAGGTACATGATTTTTTTTAATTAGATTAACATCATCACAAGTTGAAAACCGATTGGATTGGGTGATTGATGCTAAGCCTCGAAAATGAGACTCATGCCGCCAATGAAGTAGACGAGAAAAATGAAAATGTATTTTCGATCCTTTCTCAAACGCGTAAGATGATTTAATCGATGTGTTATTTATATCGCGTTTTACTTGCTGTGAATGTGTATTGTGGCCTCAGGCTTATGTCACAGGAACGGATTTAAAAAATGCAAACGAAAAAACAGCAGTTGCCGATAATTTGTAGAACAATTATAATTCCTGAGCACTGTTTGCAGGCGAAAAGTTAATTGTGCTATGCTCTTTATCGGTTCAATGTGAAATCTGTGAGGTCAGGAACCTTTAATTTTTTGAAAGCCGAAATATAATATAAATCAATTGCATATCAGAATCATATAGGCCGCGACAAGCGATTTGGGCTATTATAATTGGTTCTTAAATGTCAGCGGGTGTTTGGTGTACTACAAAAAACGACACGATTATACCGATCGTTCGTGTCACTGCTTGTTTTTAAAGTAACAACAGATCTTTTGGATGGAGATTGCATTGCAAAAAAAGCCATACAGTCAGTAGACAGAATGTGTTGTTTTATTCGATAATTGTAACTTCTATATAGGTTTAATGTGGACTTAGCTTTTATTTCAAGAGTGGAATAACGTAAAATAAGTTTCACAGAATATAACAAATTTTTGTACCTACCTACACTTAATATGAAATATTAACACACATCCCATGCAAACTGTTGGCTGATTAATGGCCGCGAAGCATAAGATTATCATATTGTCTTCTACACACGTAACTCTTCTGTCAAAGTTGAAATATCGATTGTAGTAATACTGTTTCAGCTAAATTCAAAGAACTGTTTTTAAATTCATGGCTGCATGTTTTAAGTTTTGAACACTTTCGCGACAGGTGATTTTTTGTTTTCGTTTACGGCTTCCGACGTAACCTATGTCTCCATAGCTCTGGCGGTGGTTGTAGCCCTTAGCGACACACTTTGCTGGGTTTTAAGCCAATGTCAGATTCATTATAAAGAGTGAAACGTAACCAACATTGCCAATAGGCGTTTATTGATTTTCGTGGTTAACAAAAATGCAACGAGATATAACTGTTGTTGTACGGCAAATCTCACTTGGAACTTATTTTTTTCTACCTCAGTGAGCCACAGTACGTGGTTGCTGTCAACATTTTTATCTGGGTTGCTTTCAAAATTCTGCGCGCGCTTTTGATCATTTTCCAAACCTTTTTTTATTATTTCCAGAGTTTTCAATTTGGAGAGAATATTTTTTTTAATTTTTTTGTTTAATTTTAACTCCCCTTTTCCTAATTTTTTTTTGTAGCCTTTTTGTTTTCTAATAAAGACGTCGTGGGATTTAAAAAAAATACGATTTTATTTTATTTTTATTATAGAAATAGGAAAGTAAACAAAAGAAGAGACGCTGTTATTTATTATAATTATATTGTTTAGGAAGACTGAGGAAAAGTCCTTGTCTGTCCACCAAATTATCAATCGCAGCGCAACAGTTATTACAACAAACATCCTACGAAAATGGCCTTAGAGTATTCGAAGATCCTACCGAGTCGCTTGTCGAAGAAATTTTGATTAAACAACATTTCGGCTGTCCTTTTATACTATATACCCTCCACTGCATACAGTCATGCAAAATTGGTTTTGTATAGTAGGGACCAGAACTACTTGACCGAAATAGCCCATTTTTAATACCAACCTGACGACGATAAAAATAAGTCCTTTCACCAAATTTCATTCGCCTATGTCAATTCCTTTGAGTGCTATCGTGCTTTCAACAGACAGACAGACGGAAATCGATTCAGAATGTGATCCTGGAATGGAATCGGCTAAGGTGATAGTTGATTGTCGCTTTTCCGATAGCCGTTTTTGATTATCAACTCTTCTTTGCTCTGCTTAAAGCGATCACAAAAAACTGATTGATTATTGGCAGCACTTGGATTTTTGAACGTCACTTCCTTGCCGACGCTGCAATTCCGAGCAGCTGATAGGTGCAACTATATTTGAAGTGTTTCTATTGTGAAATATGTGTGAATTTCAAATAGTAAAATGTTAACAAAGTATAATAAATTTGTTTGTTTTTTAAGTTCTCAAGCAATAAGAGAGCAAATACAGATCCTTTCAACGTTTGTGCAACAAAATACGAATACGAAAAGTTCCAATAAATTTTAATTTATTTATTATAGGTACCTATTCTTTTTTCACTAAAGTATTTCATTTATTTAAGAGTTGAAGCCCATGTGCATATCTATCTATGAAAATGACACAAATTTATGAAAGCGACACCTTAATAACTGCCGCATGAAATTGATTGCAAAAAAGCGATTGTCAATTTGATAACCACCTTACGTGGACGCAAAGCGATGATTTTGATTGTCAACTATCAACTTTCACCTTAGCCGATTCCACCCCTGATTCAGAATATATATACGTTATGAGGTCTCTGGTGACTCCTTCTTGGTGTTACAAATGTGGAGGGTATTAAAAGAAAACAAATAAAATTATAACAAAGAAAAGTTGTAATTTCTGAATGCTTAAGTTTTTTATGTAATTTCGCATTATTTTTTTATTTAATTTAATTAATTTCTTTTCTTTCTTTTTAATTTTAATTTTATTTTTATTTAAAATCTAAAAATGTATGAAGATAGAATTTTGCAAAGCAGAATCTCGAGCGGATACCTCTGTAGCTTTTTCCAAGTCTTCATTACTACCCGTGAACATTTTGAAAAGCAATACCTGTTACTTAACCGATTCGGTTGAAAAATATCCTTCTTTTTTGGTTTAATTATTACCTAGCGGGTTTTCTTTTTATTTCGGCCAATATTCTTCCCGTCTCTATTGCTGGTCCATTCCGAAACAGTTCTGTCCTGTTCCGCCTTTTATAGGTTCAGTTCTTCCATCTGAATATCGGTACAATTAAACCAGTGGTTAGTTGCTGATTCAGATAAAAGACAATACATCGGTTTGTTGGACAATATTGCAATAATACTTGACATTTTCCTAATGTAGGTACCTTATCACTTATCAATGAAAAAATTTGCATTTGCAGATATTCTGCTTAAAGTTTACTTCATTAAAACAGTTCAAAACAGGAACGCAAAAATCTGCACTTTTTTGTTTTCTCAAGTTTTTTTTTTCGCGCAGCTCAATCACAAATCAAACCTATGTTTTTCAAGGTAGATACATTTTTAAAGCAAAGAAAAAAAATTTGCAGACTTTTGTCAAGTCTTTTGACTCATTTAAATATTAGCAAAATTAAAAGTGGACTGCTAGAAATCCATTGGTCTCATCAACATATTATACACGGACAGCTAGTAGCCAAGTTGAAACTGGTAACAACATAACCAGTATATCGAGAAGTCGTTTAATTTAAAAATAAATTACCCAATGTTTCTTTTATAGAACAGATTCAAAAACTCCCCATTTTTTTTTTAGTGGTTCCACGAAATTTTCGTTTACTAGAGGAACTGGAACAAGGACAAAAGGGAGTCGGAGATGGAACGATTTCTTGGGGTCTCGAAAATGACGATGATATGACATTAACACATTGGACAGGAATGATTATTGGACCACCTAGAGTAAGTGCATCTTATATACCTTAAAAAACGCCGTATACAACACAAATACCCTATAACAGACACCGTATGAAAACCGAATATATTCACTTAAAATTGAGTGCGGTGAACGCTATCCAGATGATCCTCCATCTCTACGATTTTTGTCAAAAATCAATATTAACTGTATTAATCAAAGTAATGGAGTAGTAAGTACCTACCCTTAATCCACTCCCAAATAGTTGTTTACTTATGCACCGTTCATCTTTCTCAGGTCGATCATAGATTAGTTCCCATGCTAGCCAGATGGAATCGTGAGTACACTATAAAATCAATGCTTCAGGAAATCCGTAGGATTATGACTTGCAAAGAAAATTTAAAATTGGCGCAACCACCAGAAGGCAGCTGTTTTTAGTTAAGCGTTTTTTTTTTCTTAAATAAAAGAACAAAACTAAACTTCATTTGTCCCCCAAAACAACAACAAAAAGTATAAAAAAAATGTTTAAGGAGTAAAAAATCAACAACAAAAAAAACAATAATATAAAAACATGTTCTGTAAAGAAAAACAAAAAAAGAATAAAAAAAAGCGGAAGGTAGAGAAACAGCAAATTGTTACAAACCGTGACACAAACACACAGTAAAATACCAATTATTAAGTAAAAATAAAAATGAAATGATAATTTCAATTAAACAGAAAACCAACCAACTTACTATTCTCTTCTTCTTCGTCATTGTCGTCGTCGTCTTCTTTGAAGCGCAAGTCTAAAAAAAAGAACCAACCAACAAACAGCAAAGCAACGCAAATCCATAAACATTGCAACACCTATGCGAAATAAAAATAACGCAAAAAGAAAATAGAAATTAACTTGTAAGATGAAAGGAAAGCAGCCGATTTTATTTCATTATTATATTATTATTACTATTATAATTATTATAAATATGAATTCTCCAATTAATAAGCAAAGTAAAAAAAAAAAAACGGTTTAACAACAAAAAGAAGCATTAAACTTATAAAATATATTTATTAAAAAACAAAGAAAAGGAAAAATGCGTAAGAGAAATGAAAAAAAAAAAACAATTAATAAATAGCATTACATCATTTTAAATGATTAAAAACAATTAATTATAAATTTATTTAACAGTAAACTATTATAAACAAGAAACAAAAAAACCGAAAGGAAATTGTGTAAATTAGTTTGTGTTTTTATTTTGTTTTGGTTTTTTTTTGTATTGATTTAATTTAAGCTTTTCGTTTTAATTTTCGAGGAGTGTCATGCGCCCCTTTGCTGTACATCTTGAGTTATTCATACACACACTCTCTCTATTTATCTCCTTATGCATTTCTCTCTCTATAGTTGTGTCATTAACTATTTCTTAATTTTATTTTATTTTTTTCAATTTTAATATGATGATGAGATTAAAAAATAAAATTAAAGTGATAAAGCGCTTGAAAACGAAAAATAAAATCCAAATTACCTAACAAAGAAAATGTGGTTCCGTTGTTATTTCTGTTAAATGTATTTTGGAAAAAGTGGCCCAGTGAGAGAAAATGGCATTATATCTTTTTTGATTTTTTTTTAAATTTCTGTGCTGAAAGGGATCTGTGATTTGACAGTTGTACCGTCGGATACATCATAAGAATATGGAAGTTTTTTTTTTTCGTGCATACAATATACAACTCTGACGGTTTTGGATTGCGTCAGTAAGCGAGACTAGAGGCTATTCTGCCGCGAAAACTATTGATACTGGGTAAAGAAGATCAGCTGACTAGACTGTAGGTTTTTGGGATCTGATGCCGATCCTATGCTATGCCAATAACATCTGTTTCCTGTCAAGTAGCACAACCACAAGAAGAAAAAATTGAATGCCCATTGCGAAGGAGGACATGTGAATTTCCTAAAACGTTTTAAAACGTGTGATGGCAAAATGGACGTCTACGTTAAAAGCGGAGTGAATAAAGCTTTTGGTATCCTGTGTCTTAGTTACGAGGGTTTTGTATGCCTGTGAAACCTGGGGTCAGACTCTGTAATGCGAAACGATCAAACGTTTTCGTGCGCACGAACAATTTGCTCTATGTTACACAAGCAAATTTCTTCGCGCACACGAAAACGTTTGATCGTTTCTCCTTACATCTGACCCCTGGGGGGTTATTCCCAAATGCGCGGCGGATCGTATCAAAAGCGATACCTTAATTTCGACCGTGTTCGCTTTTGCTTATTCTCAAATGCGAACGGGGCGAAAATTATCCTTCCCAAAGCTTTCCAGTTATTTCCATTCTGACTTCCAATTTTCCATTTATTTTTCCAAATATTTGACAGCTGATTCCCGACACAACAATTTTTTGTTGTCTTGTTGTTGTTGATTGTGAAAGTTTCGGATTTTGTTTTGAATAAAAATAATTAAATCTATTCAATCGGTTTATATTCGTATGCAGAGAATTAAGAATGCCCTTCGCTAGTCCACTGTTATCTTCTAAAAATTCAACAAGTGCAGCAAATTGTTGTACGGAAATATGTTTGTGACTCGTTTATTAAAAAGTATAATTATGTATATAATAAATTCAATTAATAAGATATTTTTTGTGCACAGAAATGTTTAAACTTCTTGTTTTTATTGTTGCTTACATTTTTATTAGGTCCGTAAACAATCCGCCAGCAATCCGTCACCTAAACACCTATCGCTTTCAATGCAATGATATGGTCGAATGGAAAGCGAATCGCTTTTGGAAATACAAAAATTTAAATCCGCCATTAAAAGCGATCCGCCGCGCATTTGGGAATAACCCCCCTGGGCAATCATCATGAATCTGCTGCGATATTCCTCATGCAACTATGAGTTGTGGCATGCAACTTGCCAAAATTGATGGATGCGGAACAGAATCCTAAGTGTTCAATGCGGGTGAGAAAAAGACATTCTTAGCAAAAGCAGCTAGCCAGTAGCTAGGTAGGTACCAAATTTTTGTAATGCTAGAAGGAAGATATAAGAATGGGAAATGCTTTATGTTTGTTATATTGTATTGAAATCTTATAAATTCATTCCGGTAGATTTATAAGATTTCAATATCGTAAATATTTGATTGATTTAAATCTAAAGCTAAAACAAAAAGTTTTCTGAGAAAAAAGTTATTCTTTTAACTCTAGAGAATAAAAAGAAAAATTTCGCCAAAAATATTTATCCGTTCATGTGTGTCGTATTCATTAGTGAATACAAAATGGTTTCCAAAAACAATTGCACCACCAACTTCGAACACAAATTGTCTTGTAACACTTATTTGGTATTCGATTGGGCTTGGGCTTCTTCAGATTGGCTCTCAGATTTCCCGTGTCTAATAGAACATAAAAATGTCACTTGCTCTTTTTTGTGTTGATATTTGTGCGATTGAAATATGTGCCTTCGACACTTTTCTAAGCGTGTTCCGTTTAAATTTTTACCCCATTATTAATAAACGCTGCGCAAAAGTTATCAACTCGTTATTCAGAAGTTACGTCAAATTTTTGTATGCTATCTGATGTACTAGCTAACTAACTTGTGTACATTTGTTTATTAATACGGGGGTTAAATTTTATATGAAAACATTCAAAATGCTCGACCAGATTGATTTCTAAGCATTTGTGCATAAATATTTAACAAAAATAGATCCATCCACCCGATTTCACGAAAACGTACACAAACTCCAGTAGTTGTCAAACTCAAACGTACTTGGATTGGTAAATCTGAAGCAAATCTGATGTGGTTTTCGATTGGGCTTCTTCAGATTTGCTCTACACAAAAACATTTGCTTTTGCAAATCGAATCGGTACAAAAAAAGGAATCTTTTCCAGATTTCAGAGCACTTTTGCGAATCTGGATATTTTCTCAGATTTGATTCAGATTTACCAATACACGTGCGTTTGAGTTTGACAGCTACTGGAGTTTGTTTACATTTTAGTGAAATTTTTCAACTGCAAAGAAACGCATTGCATCGGGTGGATCTATTTTTCTTAATTATTTATGTACAAATGTTTGGAAATCAATCCGGGCGAGCATTTTGAATGTTTTCATATAAAATTTAACCAGTGAATGGAAAACGCTTACAAAAGAGTCGAAGGCTACACATATTCCAATCGCACAAATATCAACAAAAAAAAGAGCAAGTGGCGTTTTTGTGTTCGATTAGCCACACGAAATCTGAAATCTGAGAGCAAATCTGAAGAAGCCCAATCGAATACCACATAAGTGACCAGTTGCAAAGCTGAGATGTAGATGGCGCTAGGGTCGGGGGATGAGATGCAGTGACCCCAAATTCTCTAATGTCGTTTTCCATTGGACAAAAAGAAGCGTCCGGGAGAGTCCGGAATCGAAAAAATGTTGCTCCATTGGCACAAAAATACTCTTCTGGTGATTCTGAGAAGAGAATTTCGCTTCTCGATTTCAAGTCAGAATCCACTAACACAAGCGCAATTTATATATTTATTACAAGTCAGCTGACAGCAGCCGTAGAATATTTTTGACATTTCACCAATACTTTTGTGGATTCTTTCAGAAGCAGTTTTGCTGTTCCATTGGATTTCAGAATGAGTGGATCCCCGAGTGAAACCAATGGAAAACAACATAAAGCTTAAAGTATTTTTTTTCTCAGAAACCTTATTATTTTAACTTCAGATTTAAATTAATTAAATATTTACAGTATTGAAATCTTATAAATCCATTCAGGTACAACAAACGTAAAGCATTTCCCACTCATATATCTTTTTTATAGCATTAAATAAATTTGGTACCTACCTCCTTCCTTCCCCCATAGTTTATTCCGAATTCCACTAATGTATTTAAGACTTTAAAGAAACTTTACACTAATGTCGTTGTTTTCCATTGGTTTCTCTCGGGGATCCACTCATTCTGAAAGAATCCACAAAAGCATTGGTGAAATGCCAAATTTTAATCTACGGCTGCTGTCAGCTGACTTGTACAAAATATATAAATTACGCTTGTGTGAGTACTTCTTAAATGGATTCTGACTTCAAATCGAGAAGCGAAATTCTCTTCTCAGAATCAGAGTATTTTCTTGCCAATGGAACGGTTTTAGAAGTGATTTTTTCGAGTGATGCGATTATTGGATTTTAGTTGTGGAGTTGAGATGTAAATGGCGCTAGGTGCGAAATTTGGTAGGGGATGAGTTGTCCGGGGATGAGATGCACCCGACCCCTTATATTTATAAAAGAGGGCGAACCTAAAGGTTAGACAACTCAATTCAAATGCTGGTGTGAGCGTTGAGTAAACCGTGCTAAGGAATGCCATTAATCAACCCGTTTTTGTTGTTTATTAGGGCCGGTCGCAATTGTTTATTCCTATGCCGACTGTTCTTCTCTTGCTTACTCTTTGGACTACATTACGACAATTCGAATAAAAACAATAACATAGCCAATTTAACAACGTTTTAGGTTCGATCGTCAAGAAAAGGGACAATAAACCGACGTACAACAATAACCTTCGGATTCTTGCGTCGACGTGTTTGTTTCGGATGCGGAGGCCATATCGACGTTTAGTGAGCTAACAATCGTTCATTTGTGTGCATCAAGTAAGTGTGCCCATAAAAATAAGCCACGCCTATATCACTTGCTACGAATAGGGCGACTTCTCGCGACAAGATGCCACTGATGTAATTTATTATGTATTTGTTTCAAAATTTCATTCCAAATACTTTCAATGAAATTAAAAAAATCTAAAATTGGCATAATTGGATGCGAACATTTTTCTGCTGGTGTTCCTTGCCATAAGTGCAATTTAAAAGATAGATACCTTCCACTTCTACAATTAATAACAAAAAATCCGCCGAATCTAAAGACTCTCTTTATTGCGCTCTTGTTTCTATATTTAACACGTCATACTTTTTAATTCGCACCATATATTGTACAATGTTCTTCTTCCTTATTATTTTTTGTTAATTTACAGCATCATAGCGCACAACCGTTTAAAAATAAATTAAATTAACATTTTACTAGATCCCTTCACGGGACCGACGTTCTGTTGTATGTGGCAAAGGTATGATTATTACTATAGATAGATAGATAAATGGCTAAACACAGAGGGCAGGCGTTCATAAATTGCAATTTAAAATAAACGAGGCAGCTAGCGTTTTACGAGCAACGTTCTCAATTAAAAAAAAAATTAACTATATTTTTCGTTTTTGTTTTGTTTTTCGTTAAAACAATCACTGAACTTCCATTAAAGACGAAGATAACCTTTATTGATATCTATCTTAGTATTATTTGGTTGTTTTTCTTTTTAAGTTTAACTGTAACAAATGTTCTTTTAGTGTGGATTTCTAAGTCTGGTAGTTCGCTGCTGCTATTTGCTGTTATTATATAGCTGGCGGTCGTTTGCTGTTGCTGTTTACTTCTTTTTTGGAATAAATTCCATCTTTCTCGTTTTCAATGAAGACCATTGATGCCTCTTAATGTAATACGAGATGACAATCAAGAACGTAAAGATGCCAAAGGCCTTAATGATCATTTGTTTGCGTTGATCGTGCTCTGGCTCGGATGTCCATTTCAAGAAAGTGGCGACATCTTTGGCCAACTGACTGGCAGTTGGGGGTGTTCCGTCCTCGTATTCAATCACCTAGATGGAAAACAATGCTTTACACTACACACATTATATCGAATTGAAAATCAATTACCTCATTGTACAAGACTTGGGCCATTGAAATAGCACCACCTGCAAAGTAGGGGTTGAAGTATTGTCCTTCACGAAGAACAACACCAGCTGGCGCTTCATGATAGCCAGTAAGCAGCGAGAAGATATAATCTTCACCACCCTTGCGGCCCGACACAATGTAACTCAAATCTGGTGGATAGGCACCATTGTTGGCAGCACGAGCAGCCTCCTCGTTGGGGTAGGGGCTTGGGATATAATCGGACAGCTTACCAGGCCTGTCGTAGAAATTTCCAGTATCATCGGGACCATCCCTGACCTAAAAAATAATGAAAGGCATGCTGTGTTTATTTACAAGCGCAAGTGGTTTGCTTGTATTATACTAACCGTTACTTGTTCAGCCTCTGCCTTGGCCTCAGCTTCGGTATGCGTAACGCCAACCAAGTTACGATAAGCGATATGGCGCAACGAATGACAGGCAGAGCACACCTGTTTGTATACCTCATAGCCACGGCGAATACTATAAGGGAAAACAAGACGCGTCAATTAACAAGTTGAAAAAAAGCACAAAATTGGACAGAGAATAATGAGTGTCAACATTCAAAATCGAATGAACAAGAAAAATAACCACTGTCTAGACCTACGCCTGAGACAATTATTTTGATACCAGGCATTACATTTACTGGCAATCAATTTTGCACCAAAATAGATCTGCCAAGTAGTAAGATTAAGTATCAGCTGCAATTATTCTTTTGAATTTAAATAAATAGCAGTTCATATGAGACCATAAGGACGAATGGAAGAACCTGCAATTTTATGCTGAATCACGACTGATTTAAAGAGCTCTGTTTAGCACAGTTATGATTTCGGGTGTTTGTCAGACGTTCGCAAGAGGTGGCGCGTGGACCTTTAAGTGGAATTAGTGTTATTCAAGAATTGAGCCTGAGACTCCTAGCTCAACTACAAATTCACTGCGCATTGAGTTGAAGAAGAACAAAATTGTCATGATGTCGGTTTGAACAAAATTATTATGTAAACTATGTTTTTGGGTTCGGGCCACTCAGGCAATGGAGTCATTCGGTGTTTGCGTTTCGTCCACACCGAGAAATTGTACCTTCTCTAGACCTTATTGATGCCCAATGGAACTGCATGAAAAGTAAATATAAAGCGTCTCTTGCTGGGCAACCGGTGGCAATGGCTGCTTCACCCGATACTACCCGTAGCCAAGTGATTGCGTATAATCAATCCGTGTATCGTTTTCTTTTAAAGAGCATAGTAAAGTATTATTAAACATACCTAGAGTGGTCCAGCGACGAAATAACACCCTTGTGGCTCCATGGCATTGCTGGGGGGTGGACCTCAGTCCCGGAAGCTTGCACAGATTGCTCGAGAGCAAAAATAAGAGCTCCAACACCGCCAGTTACAGCGCCTACAGATGCTAATAGCTGCGAAAATAGAAGATAAAACAACAAAAAATAAAATCCAAATCAGCCGTCATCTAAGTAAAGAAATATTTCTGTCGTTTTTTTTTATAGGTTATGGCAAGACACCTTTCAGGCATTACACAAGCTGACGTATGTTACCTTCTTTTGGCCGCTGGTCCATGCTTTGCTGGTGGCAAAATTATGCACCTAAAATGAATGGAATTATTTGTTTTTTTAAAATTTGTAACAATTCACTATCCAATATTGTGAGGTAACAGGGTGTAATATATATTTCCCCACAATTCTACTTCGGTGTTCGAAAGAACAGAGAAGAAAAATCCTACTATGGGTTACATAATAAAACATTAATCGAATTTTTGCACTGAGATAATACAATGAAAATTTGTATAATCGCATTAATGAAGCACACTTGCACAAGTTCTTGCTCATGAAAAACTAATTATTTATGTGAAATTTAAATTTTGCCAAAGATTTCCCAGGAAAATATTCTTTTAATCGGGTGTTGGACATTTTTTTCGAAGATGTTATGCACTCGAAAGAAAAAGATTTATGTTGGTGGAAATTTTCACGTTTCTTGGTGGAAGATGATAGTAATTTGTTGAAGAAAGTAAATACCTGCTGCCGGGATAAACAGGAGTTAGTTTTTAATAAATTAGAGCCACAAATTCTGCCTATTGTTGCCGCCATGGTGGCTAGAGAAGGTACACGACTTTTTGAAGGATGAAGAAAATTCGAAACTGATTTGATGCAGTTTTTTGACTTTTCGAAGATGACTGATTTTTTGAAGGGGGTGGGAAATTTTTTTCCAATTGACAGGTTGTGCTGTCACTTCTTTGATGACAGTTGATGAGTGCGGTCAGTGCAATAAATATGCAAGTATACAGTTCATATCTACATACCATATAGATACATATAATGGGATATTATTTTCGAAGTTCGGTGAAAATAGTTTCATTGAAAACTATTTTATTTTTTTTAAGGGTACATAAACAACTACTAGATATGTATATGCAAGTAGGGAAAATATCGACCCTAAAAAATGTCACGAAACAATTGTCAAATTAGAACTAACAGCAGATTGTAAAAAATGTGACAGGCAATGGCATTACATTTTAAACGTTTATATTTGGAAATAACAGTAACAACAACTGTGCAGAAAGCTTTTTATAAAAAAATAAGGTACAAAAAAAAGCATCAAATTGTATTAGACGGTCCTCGAAAAAATTGTCAAGTTGCAACTTTAGACGCACAACGGCGCCTATCGGTCACAGCGCGCGGTTCACTCACACATTGAAATCCAATTCGGAACGTTCCCTACCAACATTGCGGAACAAATAGCGGAAAATCAAAGCATTGAGAGAAATAGTGCGATCACGACGACTAAGAACTCAATTATAACCACAAATAAAATGCAATCGAAAAGGTAACAGCATAAAAATTTTTTTTTTTTTACGTTTAGGCAGTCATAGCAAAAAATCTGTCAGAACAAAATTTAATTCCATGAGAAAAAAAATTCTGACAGATGTGAATTGATTTTTTTTTTGTTGAGTTAACTAAGAATTTGATCGGAAAAAGTTGTTCCAAAATTGAGTTCAAACATTTAAAAAGTTACACATAAATGGCTATAATTTGGGCCTAGTCGAGATATCAATGCTAGTTAGTTGATATCGCATATTCGCAAGGCTGACGTGACACTTCTTTCGATCAAATTTCTGCCTACTGTACCACCGATGTGTTATAGCCCTAAAAAAATACCCCTTCCAAGGGAAGTTTACAAATGATTTCGTTCTTCTGTAGTTAGGAACAATAAACAACCATATCACTAGTGTAATTACACTCACTAGTTTAGACACCAAAGGTACCGTTTAAAACATAAAACTTTTATCATTTAAAAGCAACTGTCATTTCAATGTAAATTAATATTTTTTTAAATATACCGCCCTTAAATTTCCCACGGCCATCTTTTTAATTTCCCCAAAATATATCCTATTGGATTTTTTTATAACATCGCGCTTACTCCGTCAGCTGTTTGCATCTAAAAAAATTTCCCTGGCGAAAGTACAATCCGAGAACGCCATCATCATTCCTCAATTTTTTTTCTTCGCTGTTGGACCGTACGAAAAGTGTGAACGTCGGAGAAGACGACGAAAACCTCAAAAGGTACGCCATTATTGTGTGTGGGGAACAAAGAAGAATTCAATTCCAAAAAATAAGTCTAATAAAAATTGATCAAGTTGGCTGTAATTTGTGAAAACCTGAATTCAATTCCAAGTGGTAGATGAAATTTCACAATTTTATTGGGAAATGTAATTCCTGCCTGAATAAGAGTTTCGAGTTTTTCTTTCTCTAGTTCTTTTTTTTTTTTGTATTTTACATCACACGCAGTGAATTGAAAGTTTCCTTTCTGTTTAATTTTTTTTTGTGAAGTGGAAACCAGCATCAAGGCAAGAAACTTAAACCGAAGAAAAAGACAATTTTTCCAATATGACTAGTGGCGGAATGCCCGAGTTGGGCTCAAAAATAAGCCTCATTTCAAAGGCGGACATTAGATACGAGGGCCGATTGTACACCGTCGATCCGAACGAATGTACAATTGCATTATCGAGCGGTAAGTTTTTTTGTACTTTTCTTTTTGGCCTCCATTAACATATATATCTATAGTTTATATATAAATATATACATATATATCTATAACTTTTGTTATTTTTGTGTTTTTTCTTCCATCATACATTTTGCAAATATGTAATGTAAAAAAAAATTGTGTGAAAAAAATGCGCAACGTTGCATGGAGAAAAAGTTTTTTCACCGAATAAAAAAGAAACTTTTTGGTGGGTCTCTTCGAAAAAATTGCTTTTAGTGTTGGAGCTTGTGGATACTACAACAAGTGGCCCACTTTTGGCGACATCGACGGCACACAATTTTTGTTCGTCCATTTTATTCTGTTTCTAAAGCGTTTTTGTTTTATTTTGGAAAATATCGCGCAGTTTCATCTTATGAACGTGTTTAAAAATGTTTCATCGTCGTTCGGTTGGGGGAGTTAAAGAATTGCTGTAAAAACTAAGCGGCATCTCTTTTCAATCCCGTTACAACATGATCACAGATGACAAGGGGAAACAATAATTGGGTAATTTCTCATTGTTGTTGTGTTTGCCGGCGACAGCTACTGTGTAGACTAATCGTTAGTAAATGGCGTTGTCCCTGTTTACTTGTAAAAGCAAAACCCCATTTACCGCTTTTTATTTCATGAACTGGTGGCAATCAGTTCTTATAACCTATGCAATAGCTAGGTTTGAATAATGGAATATAACAGGTACATATAAGCTTACCTCGTGCTAAGTTTAGATGGGATCTCAGTTAGCAATACATATTTATTAGTATGTACATAACAAAACTACATTAAAGCGAAAAACGTAATCAAGCTGGTTTGTTTTCAACAATTTGTTTTGCTCTTTCGGCGCGCAATTTGCGCAGAAAGGGGGAGGCGTTCGCATTACTACGCAGTTGATGTGTTTAGTCAGGGGAATTATTTCTAACTCACTTTTGCATCATTTTCCCTTTAATAATTTCCAACTTTAAATTCGACAGATCAAATCGTTTTTGTTTCTTCGAAAATTTTTTACTAAGTAATACCTAACGGACAAGAAAATTATATCTATCCGGAGTAGGTACCTATTCGAGTTCCTTTACGGATAACAATATGATACTCCTACTATTGTTAGTTTTTAATATATAGAACATTATAGATATTGGTAACAGATTGACTATTAGTAAAAGTCGTGATTCAGGATTACGCGATTGGACCGTACGCCAGGAAAGGGGTTCAGTATTTATTAAGTCTTAAGGACATAATTCCAATTTAGATTACCTAGACGACTTCAAAAAAACAGACCTGATTTTAGAATAGTGTTCTGTACATTTTCTTTTTTTTTTGTGTTGATCAAGTCTCATAACTTATCCTTGGCATTATATTTTGAGTGCGACAAAGTGTGTTAAGGTGCGAGTACGGTTGTGGCCAACATGGGGTGCTTGATGAGTTGATGAAATAAGTAGTGTACCTATATCTATTTGATTGTGCGTTACTAATAATCAAATTTATGCTGAGGCTAGATCTTACGAACTTACAATGGCTACATTTTTTATATACCCATTGTGACCTAAAAAAATATTAAGTGTGAGGGTTAAAAAGTATTTTAAGTAAGGCCCATTGTCCCTTTATCCAATAATGGGTCACTAATTCAATAATCCGCGATTTTATCCCACCTAATTTAGATACTCAAGGGCAATCCCTTTTCCTCCAGGTAGTGGAGATATGTATTTTGGATCTAAACATCTCATTTTGCTTGCAACTTTGGATAACACGCCTGTATAGGTACGTTTATCGTGGCAAAATGACAAAACAATCGAAGTATTAACCTCTCCATCCGGTGAATACCGCACTAATTCTGGTGTTGCTTATACAATTTTTGTGCATCACACCGACAATACAACGAAAGAATCTCATTTCAGTATTTTGCATCCGCTATTCTTTCGGTCTGTTGCCGCCCCGGGCAACTACTTTTAGCTTTTGTAAACAAATGAAAAGAAGCCAGCAAAATTACCTTATAATTTCAAGTTGGTGTTTTATTTGTCTTTTTTATTAGTTACAAAATTCCTGTTGAAGTTAAATTGTAATTAATTTAATATCTAATTCATTTTTTAATACATACTTTTAGTTTCTTTTAAGTATTGTTTTTTTTTTTTCTCTGTCTACTGGTAATGTTAGGTACATGTTAGTTTTCACTGACAGGTTGTGTGACGTTTATTTGTCAAATTTGGCTGTCGAGGCAGGGTTGTTAACACGGTCATTACCCAAACCTGTCAGAGTTAGAGCAAACACATAGGTAGGTATAAGAATCGTAAACTTGGACACCGAGTTCGGTCTTCTCTTTATATAGCTGGAATTAGTCGTAGACAATACCGGACATTTTATTTGTTTATTTCTATTGTAGGTATCTACAAGCTGAGATCTATGCGGTTATAAAAGCAGCACAGACTATCCTATCGATGGGACTACCAGCAATGGAAATAACCATCTGTGTTGACAGTCAAGCAGCACTCAGAGCAATCGGCTCCAACCTTGTTAATGCGAAATGTGTTACAGATTGCCTTTTGGCACTTAGGGCTATACGCCATCACTCAGTTCTACTCTGCTGGGTTCCTGGACACGTTGGGGTGAAAGGGAACGAAAAAGCGGATGAATTGGCCAGATACGGCTCTGATATGAACCCTCAACTTGCGGACGGAGAGGTGCTACCACCTTTCAACACTGCTAAGACTTTTATTGACAGCGTCACCACACAACTGGCTAAGGAACAATGGAGCAACACCATCGGTTGCGTCATAACCCGTAGTCTGTGGCCTGTGGTTGACACCAAAAGATCAAAGCTCCTGGTCTCTTTTAACAGAAGCCAAATCCGGATGCTCGTCGGGGTTCTAACCGGACACTGCACCATAGGAAACATGGCTAAAAGGCTGGGAGTTCCTGCAAATGACTTCTGCAGAAGCTGCTTTACTTTGCTTTGAGATCGAAGCTCAAAAAAACACGCCTATTGGATAACTGCTTATTAAATTTGTTAACATTTGTAAGCGTTTTAATTTAATTGGGAAAGTTGTTAAACAGATTATTCCCCTTGAACATTGAACGGTGTTTTGAGCGCGCACTGCAGACTTGAGCTGTGGTGTAAAGTTGGGTACTCCTCTGAGGTTGTATACCTAGTTGACTTTCACTAATATGTTTTAAATTGTTAGCCAGATTTTCGGGCAGCAAGTCATTTTTCATTTTAAATATAAATACTAACACTATATACATATTTAATTTGCTGCCTAACATTCAACCCAACATTGCCCAACATTATTATTCGATGTGGGTTAATCTATGGCATTTGCAAAATTTGTATTGCCGTCGAAGTATATTTTTTAGACAATTTTTTGCATACGTATAATCTGTATTAGCTTTCAAATTACATAATTTCATTATCTATAACAACACCAAGTTATTTAAATCCATTGACGAGTTCTATTCTTTCTCCATCCATGCTTACATCTACATTTTCGTTACAATTTATGCACATATATTTTGTTTTACTAATATTACGTTTTAGTTTATTAATTTTCAGCCATTTGCTTAAAGCTTTTAAATCATCATTGATTGGATTTTTGTAATCTTCAATACAAATTCCACTTATAACCAAAAGCGCATCATCCGCACACATACACAATTTACTATTTTTAACTACCAATACTAAGCCCTGCGGCACTCCTTTCCAAACTTTAACTACCCAGTTTAAGACAGTTTCTCACGAGTATCCCTGTCTAAATCCCAACTGATGTGCCAAAATGTATCCATTTTCCTTTATATAATTTCTGAACTGTTGTTCCACTAGCAATTCGAATGTTTTTTTCATACAAGGGCAGCATATGAACCAGAGATCAAAGAATAAAAGAGATGGATATCTTTCGTACGTCTATCACCCCAAAACCCATTTGTTTACATTGTTGTTTTTGTAATTTCAACGCCCGTCTGTGAATACGTGTGACGTAAAAAAAGCATGTTGCTAATGGCCGGCCACCATTCCTTTTGCTTTTTTGGGCATCGCGCTGTTCAATTGCTTTGTGTTTCGTAGTGAACTTGTTTGGTTTTTGTTAAGGCTTCGATTTAAATAAAGAAAATAGTGAAAAACACATTTCGGAATAGCGAATTCTTGCATTAAAGTCCAATTCATGAACTCACAAACACTTGAAAAGAAATGAGCAAATGTGATTGACTTCATGAATTTTACGGGAAAACAGCTTGTAGGCAGCCGCCTTTCCACTGGAAAGTTATCCATCTCTGTATTCCATTATCTTTGATATGAACTGACCTAAATTCTTCGAATAGGCAGGTTTTTGCAACATTTTTAATAGGTCTAATCATAGACTCCTTACATCCACTGGGGAAATTACCTGTTGCCATAGATTTGTTAAATAGCTCTTTCAATACTGGACTTTATACCTATTTCTATTCCATCTAAATACATATTCAAAAAAACATGGAATTATAATCACGTTTAGTACTCATTATAGTTATTCTAGTCACTTTATTGTTTAAGAACATTAGTTCTGTCTTTCTCCGTATTCGTCTAAGCAGTAATGCCTGATGTTATTTCTAGCATAATGATACGTATGAATTCCCTTTATTTATACACCGAATAATAAAATAATAGATACAAGGTAGAAAGTCGACATTGATTAAAAAAAATTGTAATATTAATGATATTGTATTTACAATAATACAATACAAATTTCCCATTCACAACACTCGGTCAAACTGCAATTAAAGAATTACAAACTTAGTGTTTTTGCCGACTGCTTCATTGCCGGGTATGCCAACATGTCCTGGCACGCACATTACCTTTGTTTTGGTTTCTGGTGTTATGAATTCCAAGCAATAAGGAAAAACTGTCGGATCAACTTTACGGAGTTGTTGCCGACTGTCCATGAAGGCTATGACAAGTAAATTCGTATTTCTAATTGATTTTGGGCAAGATCCGTATATAAATAAGGTAAAGTCAATCTTATTTGGCATAAGTGAGTGAGTTTATCATTACACAGTGAGTTTGTATGTGCACTGTTCTTGTTACTAGAGAGATACAAACTTTATTTCGCCTGACAGCTAGCAATTTCTTAATTTCTATACAGTGATTTTTAAAACTTATATCTAGAATTGAAGAGTAAACTTAGTATATTTAAATTGGAGACAGACTCTTTGGCTATGTTCGGTCTAAATTACGACAAACATTACGAAGCATTTTAAGTCTTTTAGAGCCAAGTTTTGATAGTTTTTTTGCTGCTTTGTCTGCATAGTATATAGACGTCATCTGCGTATACGCAGATATCTAATTGTTTATAACTACGCCGTTATCAGTTACGGCCAACGAAAACAGAATAACGGATAAAGGTAATACTTGTGGTATTGCATTGGGTAGGATGAGAAGGCATTTCCAACTATTACAAAAAAAATTTTTAGTTGGTCAAAAAGGAGAATAAAATTTGTTATAAGTAAACTGCGCACTAGGTACGTACATTTATCTCATGTATCAGTTTTGCAAAAAGTTAATACTGCACACAACAACAATTTATGTATATTTAAAACAATTATGGTTTTTTTTTCACATTTTTAATACATTTTTTATTTTAATTTTTTCAGTGCGATCATTTGGCACGGAAGACCGTGAAACTCAGTTTCAAATTGCACCACAAAGCCAGATCTATGATTATATTCTATTCCGTGGCTCGGACATCAAGGATATACGTGTGGTCAACAATGGTATGCCACATCCAAATGATCCGGCTATTATGCAAGTGCAATTACCCAATGGGCAGCACTTGATGCCACATTTTCCAATGCAGGCAATGAATCCACCAATGGGCAATTATGGAAATCCATTTGGAGCAATGGGTGGTCTTGGTGGAATGGGTTCATCATCGGCAACGGCGACAGGATTGGCGCCCGGTTCGTTTATGCTCAACAAACCGAAACAACCAAGTGAGTTAAACGACGGCATTCCTCAAGAATTTAGTTTAAATGCGATAAACAATTCATCAACGGCTGCTCCTCCTAATGCCCCCTCGACCTCCGCGGCTGAACACAAAGACCAAGGTGTGATGGTAATTCTTTGGCGTATTTTAGCACACACGAACAAATACACAATTTTCATTTTTTTCTAAAATACAATATACCTAACTTACCTACTATATGGTATTGCGCTTTGCATTTCAATTGAAGATTAGTTTTAATATTTTTTTGCATGAACTCATCTTTTTAGCTAAACATAAATAATATAGAAATTAAATTTTACCAGGGGGGTCAATTACATTGAAAATATGAATATATACATACAAATCGGTCAAACAATTTGCGGGGAAAACCGATTTACTCAGACATAAAGTGGGCGCCAAACTATGCTAAAATATTGAATCCTTGGTCTATAGTGTCCGCTCACAGATGAAATGTTTTTGTACACTCGTGTTTTTTATGTGTATGTTTCTGTCTTTTTGTGTACACGTCTTCAAGTTAATGTAGAGATCCTTGTGATTATGGCATAGTATTGGGTTATGATGGGACGTTTCCATTGGCAAATTTAGAAAAAAAAAAACATTTTAATATTTACACTACATTTTTACGTAAATCTCGAGATTCAGCGCAAACTATATACAAACCTTCCTACCTTTTATAGATATCAAAAGAGAGCAAGCTCCTTTACAAAGTTGTTTACATCAATGGATGTTTATGTTTTATTTTTGCAAAAATTTCAATCTTTATTTTATAAAATTGGGATCGATTTTATTATCTTTTAACGATGAAAATCAGACCAAACAGGTCTATATTGCTGGACATAAACAAAGATATACATTAGGAACTACAATTTATTGTCAGAGTTGTACAGAGTTGAAAAACACTCAAACAGGAAGGGAATTGCAATAGCGCATTGCTTAAATCTTGAATCTTCGATTTGGCAAAGTTCATCAATGAATTTATGCCCAAATTGCACATAATTTCTGTTATACTTTACTAAAATGGACGAACGTCATTAAAAAGACCATGTTTCCGACAGCTAACACTTTTGTCACGTCGAACAACTTAAATTTTTATTTAAATGTATTTGTTTTCGTTGGACCAAATTTGAATCAATCTCGATTCATCCTTTCCGACTTGTAGATTTCTATTACAAAACTTCGGTTCAGCTGCATTTAAAGCTTCCCCGAAATGCTGATGATAACAGCGCTACTTTTCAAACGTCCAACGATGACCTCTTGTAAATATACTTCTTAAGTAATTCAAAAATAGTGTAACAATAATACAATAATTCATTCAATTCCAAATTCATTCTCACCCAATCTTTCAAAGCACTATACTATTGTGATGGCCAATAGGGTTTGAAAATAGGGTCCATTAATGACCAAAGTGATGCGGTTGTTTTTCGAATGGCCAGTTCGTATCAACCATCGTTCGGAAAATAACCGCCGGTTTTTATTGACGACTAAGAGAATATTCCATGTGCCATGTAGTTCAACTGATGGAAACATCGCTTAGGACTTATAACGCAGATTATGATATGTTTAGATTTAGATATACTCGTAGATGGTAGTCCTTTTAGTATTGCGACCTAAATGTTTATTTACCGTGTGTTAGTTTATTTCTAAATCTTCAACTTTATATTATCTTTAGCTTGATTGCTGAATTACATGCTTTTTGTTTGTCTGTGTTTGCTTGTTGTTCTGTAGTGTGTGTGTTCGTTGCGTTGCTTATGCATTATGTGCATTCCCCGAATGACCTTACCCCACCCACCCACACCTTATCATTGTGTTTCACACAAAGTGATCTGTTTTCATATGTTTTCTTGTGAATCCACTAATCCCAATAACAATCAAATCCGCCCCTGCCATTTTTACTATATGATTACAATTTGCGTGTGAAATTAATTATTGTCATTGATTTATGCGAACGCACAAATTTCAATGTTACTTAGTTTCCGTCTTAGATTTGCTTGCTGGTGCGTCCCGGTCGACAACGCCGATCAGTTTAGTATCAAGGAAGAGTCCATCTGCCGACATGGCCGTCCAAGTAAATCAACAACAACAACACAACAATGCTGGTAATCGTGATGCAGGACATAAGCGACAAAACCATCAGCAACGAGGCGGCGGTAACAACAATAACACCGGCAACGGAAGTGGTGGCGGTGGCGGCGGAGGCACCGGTGGTGGCGGCGGTGGTGGTAGTGGAAATAGCGGTGGTTATTTCCAAAGAGATCGTCGCGACTCTGGTAGGCTAGACAACAACCAGCATAACAACTACAACAATCACGATAACCGTAACCACTATAATAATCAACGAAATCAAAATCAGAATCAAAATAACCGCGGCTGGACCATGAATCGCGGCAACAACAATAATAACAACAACATGCGAAACCGTGGTCGTGGACGCGTGCCGAATCAGGTAAGCAATAAATAACCGAACCTATGGTGTTTATAATGAAAACATCGTGTTGTGTCAATTGCAGGGATACAGGCAAATGAGCGGAAATCCGAGCAAAAATACGCGCCCCAAGAACACTATCAAGTTTGAGCAAGACTTTGACTTTGAACAGGCTAACAATAAGTTCGAAGAGCTTCGTTCGCAGCTATCAAAACTTAAGGTGGGCGACGAACCCAAAACTGAGCAGGTATTTTGTTTTGTTTTTGTTTATTTTTCTTCATATTATTTTTGTTCATTTGTTTCGTTTACCCTTTTCTTCCGCTCCCATACAAATTAGACCTTTATCATCTCTCTCTCTTCACTCTTTGTATTTGTCTTACTATACTAAACTATTTTTAAATAAACATTAGCACTGTTGCCATTGTTTACAAAATAATTGTTGAACGAAAAACAACTGGTAAATGTTTGACCACGCGTGCGCACTGTAAGTAAATGTGAAGCTTTTGCAATTTAAATGAACCTTTTGCCTATTATTTACATATAATTATATGCAAACTCGTGCATTTGCTTTTAGACTTGTCATAGATCGACGACTGTTTAAATACGAGTTATCGACTATGCGTTTTAGTAAGATGTGTCGTGTTTATTTTTGTTGATTCAAACATATTTCAAAGAACAGATTGTAATAGTAAATGCCTCGCTGGACATGAAATAACAATCCGATATCGGACAATAGTTGCTTCAGTTCTGTGTTATTCCTGAGTGGTTTCCATTGTCCGCCGCCCATTTTCATATGTTTTCGTTTTAGTGATCACATTTTAAATATATATTTATAATATGCCTTTCCAATAATTGACTTTAGCCTGGCAGTTTACGCTCAGACTCCACACTTTCCAAAATCCCTTTACCAATAAACAAATAAAGTTGCCAGAATATCGCTAACTGTAGGGTTAAATGTTAATGTTGAGAAACCCATGTTTAACTTGAGCTTTAGCTAAATAAATCGTTCCTTAATGCCTTTTTGAAGAGGTGTGTTGCGCAACCACCCAAAATGGCGGTATGGAATTTCGTAATAGGAGCGAATTTAAAATACGCTGTTGTTCAGCCTATATACAAAATAATATATTTCTAATATTTTGATTAAACAAAATGGTTAGTGCTCTTTTCTGCTTTTACTTGTTTGACCACTAGTGCTTGCTTTTTTGATTGGTTTTTTCCTTTTTTAATAGTTTGCAAGTAACGAATGCATGCTTAGTAAAAAATAAATTTGATAAGTTTAGGATATTTCTTGAGAGTCGTCGCTTAGAGAATAAAATATCTGTTCACTAAAGATTGGACTTAAGTGATTGGACTTACTTGCAAACTTACTTCTTTTTAAAATTCTCAGTATATTTAGGGGGCTCAGGTTTGGCTGCAACCAAACCCTCTTTGAAAAAGAAGTTTGTTCCCCAAGAATGCAAATCTCTAATGTTGGTGTGAAAGAGTTGATAAAATCCAGGCGAAATAATAATTTTAGGAACCTTAACTTGCTCCCGACCCGTGGAGAGTCTCTGCCTGAGACACTGTAGCCTTCCATCCTCTGCGATCCCGGGCACGCTGCTTCCAGTTATCCAGACCAAGCGCTCTGGCATCCGCGATGGCTTGGTCTTTGAAACGGAGGTTCGGTCTTCCTTGTCGTCTCGAACCTGGCGGCTGGGATTCGAAGATCCTCTTAGCTGCATTATTGTCCATTCGCTCGATGTAGTCGAGGAGCCAATGTAGTAGACGTATTTTGGCCTTTTGGACTACATCCACATCTTGGTACAGCTCGAGTTCGCGGTTGTATCTTCTCCTCCATTCGCCCTCCTCGCACACAGGACCAAAAATCCGCCGAAGAATTTTTCTTTCGAAGGAGCCCAGTATCAGCTCTCCCTTTCTGCTTATCGTCCAGCACACGGCGCCATAAAGCAGAACTGGCAGGATAAGTGTTCTGTAAAGCATACATTTTGTCCTTCGAGTTAGGAGTTTTGAACCCAATTGTTTTGTCAAACCTACGTAGTAACGGTTTCCTATGATAATTCTTTTAAAAATAAAATAAAATTGAGCTCCACTTCAACGGCAGTAAGTTATTAAAGCCACCTGCTATTACAATTAATCATTACAAAATTAAGTACACAAACCGTTCAGGGAATTTCTTGTTGGACATGCACCGTTCTATCGATTCGGCGAGCTAATCTTGCTATGTGCTATCGCAAGAATACTTATTTAAGCGGCCTTTATTTGGTTGAAACTGCTTGGCCTCTTTCCTTTTGTTCATCGGTTCTATATTGTTTATTTTTCTTTTCGATTTGATAACTTAATTAATTTTACTTGGCAATAAACCCACCAAACTCTTCTCTGTCTTCCTCAATTGCTTCTTGATCATTTTCTATTTTCACATCAGCATTTAATTTATTTTTCGTCAACTTATTTCCTCAATAAATTTGATTCAATTATAATTAATATATACATATTTGCTTTTGTTTTGTCCATTATTAAAAAAAAATCAACCAAAAAAAAAATCGCACTCCGTCGATCACTTGTTGCTGCTTGTGTTTCAAGTGTTCTTCTCCAACTTCGCAGATCAACGGTGAGACAGATAAAAAAGATGATTCTGGCAACGAGACTGGCGCGGGCGAACATGAGCCCGAAGATGAGGAGATCACCGTCGGCTATGACAAGACCAAATCGTTTTTCGATAATATCTCATGTGAAGCAGCACAAGATCGTTCGAAAAATAAGAAAAACGATTGGCGTCAGGAGCGCAAGCTGAATAGTGAGACTTTTGGTGTTTCATCGACAAGACGTGGAAGGTAACTGAAATTTGATTGTAGTTTTTTGTCCATGAACATAACTAACTGTCGAACTTTATTTCAGCTATCGTGGACGTGGTAGCTACTACAATCGCAATATGAACAACTACGGTGGATACAACCGAGGTTATAGGGGCGGTAATTTCAACAATCGAAACCGCAACAACAATAACAACAATCGTATGGGACAACAAAATAGCCAAACTCTTCCACAAAAGAACCAAAACATGCAACAGCCACAGAGCCAATCGCAAACTCAGAAATCACAGGAGACTAACTCACAACCGCAAGTGACGGCTGTAGCTGCAGGTAAACAATCATAATTTCAATTCAATTTCTTAGCTTGTTGGTGTTATTTGCTTTTCTGTTGTAGTTTCCCCCATCAAATTTGGGTAACTTTGTAAAATTTTAATTAATGTGTTAGTAACAGAATTGGTCCCTCCAGTCATCAATGCGCGAAATTTGTATAAAAAATATAGCTTGTGATCTCGATAAATTCAAAGTCGGGACAAAATTAGTTATTATATTAGTAAAGCAGAATGATTTTTATGTAAGAATGCATGTGAACTCGAATGATCATACAAATGATACTCACGGTTGTTGTTGGACCAAGCACATTTTATCAACATGACTGATAACGATTAAATTCCACATCAACTCTGTAGTAATTTATGAGTAAAATTGCGCTCTAAATAGTGCAGTGGGTTCAAGTTCAAGAACGCTTGCTATTTTAGCTCATTTCATGTCGATGAGTTAAACATCAGAAAATATCAAATAAGTCAGACTTCTTTGTGAATTATATATATGAAGGAGGTCGTAATCAGTCTAAAAGTCGGTATTTTTTTTTTTTTGAAATTGCTCTGCAGTTCCCTGATATATTTGCTCTTTGTTGAGATTATGCCTGTCTTAAACGACCAACTCTGTGTGACTGAAACTGCAATAAAAAAAAAATACCAAAACCTTAGTCGTTGTTGGTAGTAACTAGTAAGAAACTGCTAACTCAGGAAACGGATGTCGTTAATGAACCTAGTGATTTGTGATCGAACTTGGTGTGTACCTACTCTGACTTTAAATCCAATCCTGATCCCAAAGTTATGTTTATTGCTGTCCCTTCTTCTTTTTTTGTATCATTTCCCTCGACGAAGCATTCTTCAAGTAATTTTGTATACATATTTGCATTTTATATATTTTTATTGTACATATATCGGGTCTAAAGCAGTTGGTAATGTAAATACATATATATTTTAAATGCAGCCAGAAAGACCGATGGTGATAGACGGAAATTGTCGGATACATTCTTCGATCATTAACAATAGCAATAAGAAAACTTAAAAATTCACAAAGTAAATATTCGAATTTATACATATTTGCATGTCCTCTTCCATCTAACTCTACTCGTGAGTCCTTGTAACCTAATGCCATCTCTTCTCTTCTTCCAGGCCAATAATATACAGTGAGTAACACAAAAATGGTATGAAAAAAAATAAATATTTTTTTTATCTGCTGACGTCGTCCTTCCCTCCCACATATACGAACTGAAGATACAAAGAGATATATTTAATAAACAAACAAAATGGTAAAAAGTAGGAAACTAAACTAAAATGCGTGTACACAGAAAATTGTGAGAAAAAGACAAATGTATTTATATTTTTTTTTGTGTCTAGATAATTTTTTTTCTCAATACATAACTCTCGATTTACATTAACAATTAAAAACAAAAATGTGTGGATAACAATTACAAGAAAGCGAGATATATATGAAAAATTATATTTGTAATATGTAATATTTGAAATTAAACGAAAAGCAGCAGATTCTATCGATGAGGAGAGGAAAAAAAAATTCGCGCCAAGGGGATAAACATATATATTTTTAAAGAATAGAAGAAGATTTCACAAGTAAATGATAAAAGATTTGAAAGCAAAAGAAAATCATTTAAAATTAGTTAAACACGCACGCAAGTAATTTACAGTTAGTCATGAATATTATCTACAAATAAATAATTGCGCGATAATAATAATAAAAAAAAAAAAATAAGTTATCAACACACACACAAATGATTAGATTTAATTAAACGAATAAAAATAAACGGAAACATTAAAGAATCAAAAGAAGAAAATTTAATAACAATAAAAAACTTTTTACCACGAATTATAATAATAATAATAATTATAATAAAAAAATAAACTAGAGCGAGAGAGAAATTTACATACATACGCTAAGAAATAATTACTTTATAAGGAGAAATAAACAGAAAAGAGAACGAAATCCCAAAATAACACAAGAATGGAAATTTGTAACCGAGAAATCACATCAAATATATATAATTATGTACATTTGAGAAAGCGACATTTATTTCACGATTTTCTTGAGCAAAAGAAAGAGATAAACATGTGCCCATCCCTCTCCCCATGCCACACCACACAAAGCAAATAACGCAAAACACAGCGAATAAGAAATTGATTTCATATATAAGGCGTTCAATTAAATCACAGACTGCGCGCGCGGATTAGCATTAGTATGTTTGTATGTTTATTCAAGAAAAGGCTGTTCTGTTCTCATTTTCCGTTCCCCGAAAAAGCTTTTCGTTTGCATTTTAAACTAAAAAACTAAATTTAATCGAGAGTCAGAGAACGAACATTTCTCAATTAAATCAGAAATCCTTTCACCCATTATTCCTCCTCAATAATTCCTATACTTACTATTATATTATCTGAATTAAGAGTTAAAATATGAAGCATGTACAAAAAAAAAACAGAAAAAAAAAACGAAAAATAATAAAAAAATGATGGTCAAACTCGTTGAGTTTTTCATTTGTTTTTCCGCAGGCCGCACACCACTGATTTATATTTGTTCTCTTCAAATGCATTTTTCATTATTATAAACAATAAATACATATTTTTTTGGAAAAAATGGCAATAAAGAAATTAACTTTTTGGTAAACACAAAAGAAATGTTTTTCTTTACCAAGTTCCGCGCACTTTCATAAAAAAAAACAAACAAACATAAGTATCAACGTGAAAAAAAGTTCAAATTAACGTTTAAAATTAATTTGTTTCATAGTTTTACTCATGTATAACCTATAACCAATGTGTTTTTTTCCTTCTTGAATATCTTGAATACATTTTTTTCTTTTGTTTTATGTAGGATTTAATAATTATTGTAATAAATATAATAAATAATTTGTGTATAGAAAACATACAGCATCAAGTAAAAAAAAAAAAGCAAAACAAATTTGTATTCTATTAATGTTTGTCACAAGAAGAACAAATGAAGAAGTTTTATATATAAAACAAATATGCATATAATGGTATTGGGTTTTATTTTTGTCCTTTTTTCATATTTAGAGAGCGGTTGTGTTGGTTGCAGTGTAGTGCAATACTTTTGCACCATATACGTCAAATTTTGATAAACATACGATTTTTATTGTTATAAATCGAACAAATGAAACAAATATTTCGTAATATGAATCATAGTTACGTGTCACTCTTCGTTGTTTTGAGTTTTGGTTTCTAGTATTGCAATCACTGTGGAATGCGGCACTATAAGATTTTGAAAATATGAATGCAATCTCACTATTGCCGGTTGAATGATTGATTTTGTGAAACTTGTTTTCGTTAAAACTTTCTACTGCTAGTTTTTAAAAACTCAACTCAATCAGTTCGTTGTAAAATAAAAATCGTTTTGTAACGTTTAAAACTAATCTTGCCGCTTTCAGCAAATATCTAATAAACAACCGATTAGTGTACGGCATTACTTTGCGAGCCGAGTAGTAATTTCGTATTGCTCATCTAAATGAAGTAAAGAATACATCTATATATAGTAAAGATGTTTTATAAATCATTTGTGTTATAACCTTATGTCTACCCATTCACACCTATTGAACCGTAGTAGATATGACTTTATGACTGGCGGCGGTCATTTCATTAATTTCTTGAATGCTAGCTTTCTGCTTTCTTTTTTTCCATCAATTTTGAATTTAATGTTTCCGATTTGGCTTTTCAGATTTTGAGATTTCAGGGGCCCTACTCTGAAACTCGATTCTAAAGTAAAACTGTTCGAATTCGCAAAATCGCGACTCTGTAATTCTATAAGTAAGTTATGAAATCAAAATTCGAACAGCTCTAGTACTGCCAAGTTTTTTTTTGGATTTTTGGTACAAAACTGGTACTACCGTTTCCGAAAGTTTGCGTCAAATTCGTTCGAATTCGCAAATAATCATTCTACATCAAATGTGTTTGCGAGAAGGTCGATTAAAGAAGTTTTTTTTCTCAGAATGAAAGTAAATAGAAATTATAAATTAATAATTCATGAATATTTCATAAACATAGTAATATTCACGTAAGATGTTTGTTTTTTGTACCAGGGAATCATCTAAGTCCAAACACAAACGTGTCACAGTTTGAAATAATGGTGCAATATATGACCAGGCATCCAGATTTGTCCAAGGGATATTTAAAAACACCCGAAGCTAGACAAAAATCCAAGCATTTATGGACTAATTTCTTTAAAGATTTGAATGCTGAGGGTCCACCGCAGCGCGATGCAGCAGGTTTGTTTTTCGTGAACACTTAGTTCTCTTGAAATTTTGTTCAACAAGTACATAAAGGCGTCTTCCGAAAGGCTGTAGTTTTTAACAAAGCTGAAATAAAGTTATTTTTTTTGGATTAAGAATGCCTTTAAATAAATACTCAATAGAAAAACCTTTTATCGCTAAGCTCCATTATGTTAGATTTATCTCTAATCCGTCTTCGTTCAACTTGTTGAATTTTTTCCTGGTTTTCTTCAAACTCCACCCAAATTGCGACACTGTCCATGTTTATTTATTATTATTTGATTGTTTTACGATAAATTTTTGGAATATTCAAAAAATAATGCGAGACTCGTTTGAATTATGTCAAACATAATGCGAGAATCGTTCGAAAATCGCAACTTTGTTGGCAAATAGTTTGGCATTACCGGCATTCGATTCTACTTTCATAGAGAGTACCATTTGAAAGTAGAATCGCAAATATCTTTCGAATAGAATCAATAGTAGAATCGAGTTTCATAGTAGGGCCCCAGATTTCTGCTGCCAAATCAAACATGAAATCCGAATTTTGTTGGTTCTTGTTTGTATTGAGTTGGCCGCAAACAAATTTTTTTTTTCACTTGCACTGAAATCCCATTTGATTTGAGTTTTCACATTTATAATAACGCACTTTAAAATAATTTAATATAAAAAATCGATTCCATAGGTGTAAAATAATTAATTCAGTTAAAAACGCACTCCTTCCAACGATAAACAATTCGTAACCGCCAGCTGTGTGTCATACACATTGGTATTATGTGGTATTCGATTGGGCTTCTTCAGATTTGCTCTCAGATTTCAGGGGGGTTATTCCCAAATGCGCGGCGGATCGCTTTTGATGGCGGATTTGAATTTTCGTATAAGCGAAAACACTTTCCAACGTCATTTTATGATTGCATTGAAAGCGATAGGTGTTTAGGTGACGGATTGCTGGCGGATTGTTTGCGAAACTAAAAAAAATGTGGTCGAATGGAAATACAAAAATTCAAATCCGCCATCAAAAGCGATCCGCCGCGCATTTGGGAATAACCCCCCAGATTTCGTGTGGCAATCGAACACAAAAACGTCACTTGCTCTTTTTTTTGTTGATATTTATGCGTCTGCAATATGTGTACCCTTCGACACTTTTCTAAGCGTTTTCTATTCACTGGTTAAATTATATATGAAAACATTCAAAATGCTCGCCCAGATTAATTTCTAAACATTTGTACATAAATAATTAACAAAAATAGATCCACCATGCAATGCGTTTCTTTGCAGTTGAAAAATTTCACTAAAATGTAAACAAACTCCACTAGTTGTCAAACTCATACGCACGTGTATTGGTAAATCTGAAGCAAATCTGAGAAAATATCCAGATTCGCAAAAGTGCTCTAAAATCTGAAAAAGATTGCTTTTTTTTGTACCAAACGAACATAAAAATTGCTCTGAGAGCGCCCAATCGAATACCACATAAGTGAAAGTATCAGCCCTATTCTGCTACTCATCGGGGGAATTTTTCTTCAATTTTTACTGAACACTATTCTACTATTCATTCCAATCGAATGTGGATGCACCTCGTTAGTGTCGGTAACGTCGGTAATACTGTGCGGTACTCTCTTATTCACGTGAATGCATACATTCTATACAATTCGTGTCAAATGTTGCGGATTTGAAATCTTTCTGGTTGGTGAGTAAAAACTAATCTATTGCTTGATTATTTGTTTGTAAATAAGATTATTAATTTTTAGGTAGAACAACAAACAGACCAGTTCACTGCTTTAATTTTTGATGTTTGATGATTCTCTTATTCAGCTGTTTGAAAGTGGAAACAAAAAGTCCAATATGTTTATATTTTTTGCCTTTAAATAATTTAAATAATTTACCAAAGTTGGATAATTTTCCAAAAATTTTCATGAATGGAGATCAAATTGAAAACAAAAAACTTTTTGATTTCACGTGAGCAGCTGTTACCTTGAATGTCAAATTCGTTTGGATAATGCAGTTCACCCGATGTATAGCAGAACGGAAAGACAGAGTGAAAGGGAATCGAATCTACGATTCACGTGAATAGCAGAATAGGGTTTATGTGTGAATCTGTGAAAAAAATCGAGATTTCTCAAAAGTGCCTCAAATCAAGAAAAAAAAACAAGTAAAAGTGTTATCATCGGCCGATGCATACAGGCCGTGCAGAATTGGTTTTGTATGGGAGGTACCAGAACTACTTGACCGACACAGCCCATTTTTAATACGAACCTAACGAAGATAAAAATAAGTCCTTTCAAAAAACTTCATTCGCCAAGGTTGATTCCTTTCGACGCTATCGTGTTTTCAACAGACATAGAGACACATGGGTCCAATATTGATTTTGTATGGGAGGTACCAGAACTACTTGACCGACATAGCTCATTTTCAATACCAACTTGACGACGATAAAAATAAGTCATTTCACCAAATTTCATTCGCCTACGTCAATTTCTTTGGGCGCTATGGTGCTTTCAACAGACAGACGGACATGGCTAAATCGATTCAGAATTGGCGTTACAAATGTAATGACAAAGTGAATATACCTTCCTGTGGAGGGTATAAACAAAATTAACTTAACTTAAGGGAATATGATCATATGCCTAGTCTATGCATGGTAAAAATATCCTTGGGTTTACTTTGAACGCATTCCTTGAATATTCCACACTCATGTAGGTATAAAGTTTAGGTTAGGTTGAAGTGGCTGTCGGCCGATACACTTGACCATAGACAAACCATACTGAGACCCAGAGACAATACTGAGACCACCAACTTCGGCCGATTTCCCGTTACTTAGCCTACAAGCTATATTTCTATGGGGTGGCACATGCTAAGTGCGCTTGTATTGATACATAGAAATTCGTATTGACAAATGTCACGAAACTTCAGAACCAAATACATTCGCACCTTGCATATGCCACTTCCGCTTTGGGCAAAATGCCTTGCAGCGTTCATAGAATTTTATCCGTTGAATTTGAAATTGTTCGTTACGTGTGAATAATAATTTGTTTTAGGAATAAGTGTACATTTACTTAAAATATCTACGAAAAATTAAGAATGTAGGTTGGTTGAGGGAAAATAAAAACATTTTGAGCAAATTTTCTTTATTATTTAAGAAAAATTTACACACGAAATCGAAGTTAATTATATCCAAAAGCGGAAAATACACAACCATTTTTGTCCTAATATATTTCTAGTATATAAAACATCTCCTTTAGATAGTTTTATTAACCACACAAATCAAATTATTCACCTTCAAAAAATTTATAATTACTAACCAATGGCATTCAGTTATGCTAAAATGTGGTATTCCCGAACTCTTTCACATTTCCCCACGGTTGCCGAGGTTGGCAGCATTTATTTTTGTAGTTTTTGTATGTTTTTGCATGTCACACGGATTCATATTTGACATAACACCGATAGGAATACAAAATGGCGAATTTGAAAAAAAACTGAGGGGGCCAGCGGCAAGAGGATTGTGAGTTGGGGGTCTCAGTATGGTTTGTCTATGCTGAGACCCCCAACTCACAATCCTCTTGCCGCTGGCCCTCAGTTTTTTTTTCAAATTCGCCATTTTGTATTCCTATCGGTGTTATGTCAATTGGGAATCCGTGTGACATGCAAAAACATACAAAAAATACAAAAATAACTGCTGCCAACCTCGGCAACCGTGGGGAAATGTGAAAGAGTTCGGGAATACCACATTTAGCATAACTGAATGCCATTGGTTAGTAATAAAACTATCTAAAGGAAATGTTTTACATACTAGAAATATATTAGGACAAATATGGTTATGTATTTCCCGCTTTTGGATAAAATTAACTTCGATTTCGTGTGTAAATTGTTCTTAAATAATAAAGAAAATTTTGCTCAAAATGTTTTTATTTTAATTTTTTGTAAATATTTTAAGCAAATGTACACTTATTCCTAAAAAAAAATGTTATTCACACGTAACGAAAAATTTCAAATTTAACGGATAAAATTCTTTGAACGCTGCAATCCACTTTGCCCAAAGCGGAAGTGGCATATGCAAGGTGCGAGTCAATACGAATTTCTATGTAACAATACAAGCGCACTTAGCATTTGCCACCCCATAGAAATATAGCTTGTAGGCTAAGTAACGGGAAATCGGCCGAAGTTGGTGGTCTCAGTATTGTCTCTGCACTTGACTATAAGAAGGTCCCTTGTGATACCACATGAACACTCGTTGAACCAGTTGGAGCTCCTAATGAAGCGTAGGAGATTAAGAATGGCTGTGTTTTTTAGATCGTAAAGATCGCTGTAGTAGAACTCTCCTAAATGCCAGCTTTCGTTTTTCTGAGAGAGCCGGACAGAAAACAACTTCTGCAAAAATCGTTGGATAATACACCAATCATTTTTGCATGCCTGCCTATAAGAAAGTGTACTGTGATGACACCTATTGTAGCACAGATATGTTTCCTATCGAGGGAGATCAGATGCCTAGAACGTTTCAGATCCAGTTTTGGCCAGATCTGTTTTGTCGCTAGACATGTCAAGCCGGTTGTCCATCTAAGATTTGTTCCTTCGATAGCATCCAACTTCATTATGAGTTTACAAGTAGCTACTGGGAAGCATAGGTAGTGTTGTACCGTGTTTGGCGAATTTATCAGCCTTACAGTTACCTGTGATGTCCCTATGCCCCGGCACCCAACAGAGGTAAATATTGAACTGCTCCGCCTTCTCTCTTAGAGACGAACGACAGTCTTGCGCTGTTATTGAATTATTAGAGACTGATTCCAGGCACTTAATAGCAGCTAGACTCACGTTTTCCGTTAGCCAAGATAAGACTTCTTTTATCGCCATTATTTCCGCCTGGAAACTGTAGAGTGATCAGAAAGATGGAAGGAGAGACTAACAGCCCCATTCTGCTTTTTACGTGAATCGTAGATTCGATTCCCCTTCACTCTGCCTTTCCATTCTTCAATCCATCTGGTGATCCAAACGAGTTTGACATTCAAGTTAACAGCTGTTCGCATGAAATCCATAAGTTTTTTTTTTTTTTTTTTTTTGTTTTCAATTTGATCTCTATTCATGAAAATCTTTGGAAAATTATCCAACTTTGGTTAATTATTTTAAATAAGGCAAAAAATATAACAGGTATGGATAGTATTGGACTGTTTTTCCATTTTCAAACAGTGGAATAAGAGAATCATCAAACACCAAAAATTAAAGCAGTGAACTGGTCTCTGTTTGTTGTTCACCCCTAAAAATTAATAATCTTATATGCAAACAAATAATCAAGCAATAAATTAGTTTTTACTCACATTTTATCAACCACCAACCAGAAAGATTTCAAATCCGCAACATTTTACATGCGGATCTGAATTGTATAGAATGTATGCATTCACGTGAATAAGAGAGTACCGCACAGTATTACCGACGTTACCGACATTAACGAGATTAATCCACATTCGATTCAAATGATAATACATAGAGTGTTCAGTGAAAATTGTCGTCTGCATAGGCAATCAGATTGTAACCCCACGCTTCCAGGCATATCAGCAATTCATTCACCACCTAGTTCCAGAGAAGGAGAGATAGGACACCGCCTTGTGGCAGATCTTCTGGTAGATTTCCCACCCAGACTAGAATTAATAATTCGGCTATTAAGCAATTTGATCAGCTCTCCAAGTGAGGCATCCACGTTCAAAACTGCCAGAGCACCAGCGATCGCAGATGAGTTGACGTTGTTGAAAGTGCCTTCTATGTTTAGAAATGCAACCATTGTATACTCCTTATGACGAAGCTCTTCTATGGAACGCGTTAGCGTGTGGAGAGCCGTTTCAACCGATTTACCTCTGTTTTTTCATACAACTTGGCATTGTTGGGTTTGTCAAGAGTATTGGGGCGACAGTGCTATGCACCTTAGGTCTTTTGGGAGCCGGCGCGGTCCCCTCCAACGATCTCTTGCGCTTGGACGTAAAGTACTTGCTAGTCGTTAGTGCGTCCTTCCTTAGGAATGATTCTGCCCATTCCGCTTTGCTGTTTAGCTCAGCGGTCCTATCAGCCTTCAAAGCTTTTCCGAAGACCTTTAGGATATTGACAGCGTAGAGGCGTTTACTGGAAGTGTGATGCCGACCTGCAGCACTGGGAGACGGTTGAGCGATCTTGCAACCTTTTGTACTGGTAGCAGTGGCAGGGTTATGTATGCACACAATTCCACCACTGCTAGGATGTGTACCTTCTTTTTGTGCCCGCTACAGCTGCTCGCAGTGGATGAATCATGAATGGTCACGATTTTACCAACGCCGCAGGAGCTGAACCAGTAGTCAGCGAAGTCGCCGTACTACTGCCCGGTTGTGAAGGAGAACCGGACTCATTTTTTTAGTTTGTTATAGGTATATACATACTGTAGAAAATTCCATTCCTTACGGATACCTCTATAGCGGTGATTTGCTCAGACTTAATTAAACTTCCCGCCGACGCACGGAAGCTGCGAGTAAAACGTCACCAACGAAGGTAAATAAGGTATAACAATTTGCAAATGTTGCAATTTTTCAGATATACACACATACTGCCACAAAGTCCAAAATACTGTGCACAGCTGTTTTACGTCATTTTAAGAAGTTTGTTTTAAAACAAATGCGCAAAGTTTCGTGAAAACCAAAATAAAGAAATACGTAAATAGTCATGGCTATAATTTTGGAGGAATTATTATCTTCATCGTCTTCCTACATCTAAAGACTACGAATCACCAAAACTACTACATTTGTATCTACAACAGGGGATTTAATTTTTCAAGCCGATTTTCATAGTTGATATTTCCAAAAACGAATGCAATATGAACAGCTGATATTGCTGTCAAATAACGCAATAATCCATTCACAAAAACAGATCGATTTCGTTGCATATTCCATGAGCAGCGTGAAAAATAAAAAAATAAAAAATATAAGGTGGTCCCAATGGAAAACAATTAGCTATTTCATAGATGAGGTCCTGCTAGGCCAAGATAAAAACGGACAACTTTCCTTAAACTTAAAGACGAAATTTCTTTTAAGTTCAACTTTATTATATTTTGTGCACTTGAGATAAAACATACAAACATTATTTACCAAAAACCGATACAATTCACAATAAAACATCGCAATAGTCCTCATTGATATAACAGAAGCATACAACATAAAGCTTAGATTTAAGACATGGAGTAAAACAGGTACGTATACGACGAGTGTTTTTCTATAAGACAGAAAGGGGCTTATTTGTAATAATTGACAGCAAAAGTCCTAAGGTAGGTATGTAATTATATAAAATATGTATATGGATATATTTTTCTTAAACCTAGATGATTTAACAATTCCTTTTGATCACTGGTCGTTTTTGAAGTTCACACGTTGGGGGCAGGGCGTTCATCTACTATATTCTCAGTCAACGTGTTCATTGCAGTTCTTCGGTTAAGAAAGTCGAACCCAGCGAAATTGGCAGTCTACGGCTAATTGTTTGGCTTGAAGTGGCTCGGAGGGTTGGCACAGCCGTTAGAACTGTTGGCGAAATAATGCTATAGCCGTGAGTTGGAGTAGAAACGCGTAGGTATGACGTGGTTGGCACTCGAACTGCTGTCAATGAGATTGGGCGTAGTTGAGATGTTGTAGCTGGAGTGATTTCAGAAAATCTCATGGCGGCGTTATTACTGTCAAAACTGCTTGAGAAACCCCCATTTAACTGAAGACTGCTTAAGCTGTTCAGGGCGGACGAGGACAAGTGGCTGTTGCTATTGATCGAGTCAAGGCTGAGGCCGCTAAAGTCGGTGAAACCGCTGTTTAGACTGCTGCTGAGTGCACTGAAGCTATTGCCGAGCTCGCTACTGGGGCCATTGGTAGAAATTCGGCTGATGCCGTTGGCTCCATTTTCGTTGGCATTCGCATTGCCGTTGCCATTTCCGTTAGTCGATTCCTGAGAGGAGCTACTGGTTTGCGATCGTTCTGAGCTACGTTCACTAGAGCCATCCAAATCATTTGGACTTTCAGTTTCGGCAGAGGTTGTTTCACGAGAAACTCCGCCGGATCGCTCCTGCGACGATGCATTTGACGTTTGCTCATCTTGGCCCTCGTTATCATTACCATTTGAATCTCCATTAGCTGGTTCTTCGGCGGCTCTAAGCTCAGCTTCCCTGAAGGCGGCAAAGTGTTCAACTTTAGCCATAGCAACTTCCGGGGTGTCCTCGACTGGCTTTGGAGCGGCCTTATCATCGATGGGAGCCTTTGGCAGATTTGTTGCCGAAGCTTGGAAACCATTTGCACTGTCAGCCGTGTACTGAACAGTTTGTAGCTCTCCATCAGCATCCACATAGCTGTACGATCCACGAGTGACGCCATCCAACGATTTGTACTCGGCTTTAGCCGATGGACCTCCACTATATCCATACGAGTATTGGCCCAAACCATCCTGAGCGTGATATTGAGTTGTAATTGGAATGGCAGCCGTATACAGCGTTGGTGAGAACTGCACCACTGATGCACTGGCTACAGCGAAAGTCGCGACAAGAACTAAGAATGCCTTCATCTTCAAATTGATCCTAGAATTGTAATCCAAAAATGTGTAGATTCTTAGATGAGACCAAGAAGACAACTGATACCTTTTCGTCAAGTGTAGTCGGCTTTTATACTCACTATCTAACCAACTCAGTTAGAGCGCAGACTGCTTTAGTGGTCAGTTGCATCAGTCGTCATCCCTCTCTTGGGTAGATTTTGTCATTTGCTAAACTGACCTCGAAACTCCCTACTAATTCCACCATATGGATCCAATTTCCATCCCATGCGCAGATTTATTGTTATACCGGCCGGCATGGGTGTAAATTGCACTGCATAAGATGAGATCGAATTACGGCGAATTGATGAAATCTCTTAGGACAACGTAATTTTGGCGTCTGGACTTGCAATGATTGCGCGTATAAAGTGCAACACTTGACCTGCTCGCGACAAATTCCTGAGACACCCTCATTAGCGATATAAGGCCACCTTCACTTTGAGTGGCTAATGCATTTGTGATCCCATTGTAACTTGATCCGAATTGGTTTAGAGTGACCTGAGTCTGAAGTGCTACCAACTAGAGATCATAATCACTGCGGAAGAATTATAAAACATTTAATGAGTCTTAAGTCGACTGATGTGACAGCTTGAGTTTCAGAATGTTATGTAGGTTCGGTGGCATTATAGCAAGTAGTTCATCGTGTTGTCTGTGGATCTAATTGGCTTCTTGGTAGAGTAGAATGCTTTTGAAATTCTGCTTCTGTGAGTACACCTACCTACTGTTGCGCTCTAGTTGCTTTTCATTCGTTTTGCACTTCAAAACAGTTTTGTTCAATGAGCATTTGAATCGGAAGGTTGTTGTCATATGAGAATGCGATTCATTGCATCAGCTGTATGGCATATGAAGTATTCTGTTTGTAGATTGTTGATTACAACATTTTGCGTGCTATTTATTATGAGTACGAAGAGCAAGTGGAAAAATGTTGGGCGGCGAAGGTGTCTCTTTGTAAGACCCATCGAACCACTGGGCGAATGTCCTTCTAGATGGGTGCATAGCAAATGTTGCGTCGCGTCGTTCGATTTATTTGCAAACGGAAGGATTACATTCTATTCTAACTCGGAATTGCATGCGATATCCGACAGCTGAAAAACGGAATTTGGTCTCGTGTAGAAAGTTTATGTTAAAGCCCAAATTGTTGTTCCAGGAAAGCTAAAACTAAATGCCTTTCCTATTGGCGTTTTCGATTAAAGAAAAGAATTGCCCTTTCCATCAAAATATCAAATCTAAAAGTGTTCTTTTTTTGTTTTCCATGCTTCATTGAAAAAGAAAGCGTACTTCCGGGTTAATTTTTTAAGTGTCCGTAATATTTTTAAAGAATATTGCCCTGAACTCAGCAACACACACTAGCAAAATGTCAAATTAAAATGTGTGTTGTGTTGTTAGACACGAATTTTGTAGCAACCGAAAACCCAATCTCATATATGGAGAAAGGTTCCATCAGGACATTTCAAAGATGGAGAAGCGTTACCATGGAAGATGAAGTCCAAGGATGTTGGCTGACTACTGCTGAACTATCAACAGGGACCAACCGGAAGTCAAATATTACAGAAAATCGTAGACTTTTTTCTTACAAACCACATAAGTCGCATATTTCTGCAGAACTATTTTCCTTTTTTCTTCACGAAATAAAATGGATACGTGATTAAAAAAAATAACTGCGTAATTTTATTGACAATACTTTATATATAGTAGAAACACTAAAAAAGTTCGTAATTACTTCAAAATGATATCCTTTACTATTTATTTCTTTACTTTCGTTTTCACGAAACTTCTTAAAATGACGTAAAACAGCTGTAGGTACACAGTATATTGGTCCTTGCGGCAGAATGTGTGCAAATCTGAAAAATTATCGAAATCGGCAAAAAGTGATCCGTATCAAAAAAATGATACGATAAATCATGAGAAGTGATTTAGATCAAAAAAAAGATAATTATAATAAAAATAAATAAATATATGTATATATATTGGTATTTACAGCTATTCGTCGCTGTAAATTTGTACAGGCTTCCTTTGATTTAAATTACCAAATTCTTATAGCAAAACACGATTCGAAACCTAGTTTCGTAGATACCTGAACGTCCCCATTCTTCTCTTTAACCGTTTTATGTACTTTCTTTAATTCCAATATTTTCCACTTTGGTTAACTGTATACTTTAAAATTTTCAATAAATTTATTTTCGTCGTTTTTTAGTTTATACATTAGCTTTCAGTCCTCAGTTGATGACTTGACGTTAATGGAGGGGTAGCAGACAAATCTCCTCAGAAATATTTTGACTAAGTTGACATCCCGTATAAAATGGATGGTGTATGAATGTGACCATTCAACATTCCATTTTTGTTTCCAATGCATTTTAACGGCACATCTCCACTTTCTCTAATTTAAATTTATGCTTTCAACTATCAAAATCAAAGAATTTCCAATATTTGTAGTAAGTTACCCAAGTATTAATAAACGCTGCGTAAAAGTTATCAACTCGTTATTCAGCAGTTACGTCAAATTTTTGTATGCTATCTGATGTCTACTAGCTAACTTACTTGTGCACATTTGTTTATTAATGCGGAGGCTATTGTTTAAGTGCAAAATTGTAATTTTATTCCGATCAGGATCAGGGACCGAATCGCCGCATGCTGCGTGAACGTTCGCGAATGACACGATTCGACCCTGGATGTCAACATGTGTTTCACTTAAATGCTTTCGGCCCTTAAAACATACTAAGGTCGAGTAGAAATGGATTTATTTAAATAATTTTTTTTTGCCTATTCAGACCGAATCAAAAACGTAATAAATAGGGGGAATTGCTTTTAGAAACAAATGCTTATCATAAAAATTTAAATTTTGTCGATAGGGTATTCTTAAAAGTTACGCCAGCAATAACGGGAACAATGCGATCAGCAACTGGATCAACTGAAACGATTGGAGCAGGTTCTTGGTATCTGGGAACCGATACATATGAGCCATCATCATTGGAAGTGGAAGCAAAGCTGGCCATTTCGGCACGACGAACAGCGTCGTAGTAGGCGGCTTTAGCGATAGCTACTTCGGGTGTATCACGCAAATTAACTGGAGCTGAAAAATGAGTGTAACTGTGTTCATTGGAAACTGCACCGGAAGTTTGATGGACTCGGCGGACAGCTTCATTATGAATAGCCCTGGCGGCAGCTATATTGGGTGTATCATACACATTAACTTCTGAATTATAATAACGCTCTGCAGGAGCTGAATAATATGCATGTGCAGGTTGAACGATAGGTACCGATGTGGTTCCGATTGGTCTTGAGTCAGGAACTCGGCCAGTGGCGTTCGCAACATATGTAGCGTATTGAGCGTTGCGCACAGCTTCATAGTGAGCAGCCTTAGCGGCAGCTACTTCAGGCGTATCGTGAACATTTAAGCCCAATTTATGTTGAGTTGTTTCGACAACTGCGGGCTTTGGATGGTGGCCGACGGGTGGTGCATTAGCGATAACCAATTCAGCACGACGGACTGCTTCAAAGTGGGCCGCTTTAGCTGCAGCTACCTCCGGTAAGTCCTGCGATTGAACTTGTAATATTACACCAAAAGCGCAAAAGAACAAACAACAAACAAATAACTTCATCATTGGACGACTGTTGCTGGCGTCTTTAATCTATGGGCGATTATAAAGAGACTGACTTCTGCAGAGGACTATCCAATGGTATATATAGGTGACAGCTTTACGAATTTTCAGCTAATCGCTTTCTAATTATGTCATATTGCAACTTGATTACCGAAAGTTGTTTCTAGAGGGAAATTGCGGTTACGTAATATTGATGTTATATTTTAATGAATCACATTGAAACTCAAAAAAACATTTATTGTTTGGTATGACCGAAAAGACTTTCTTAGAGACCCTGGCTTTGACACGGTTTTGTTTACTACCTGCCTTATGCTGACGTCATAGCTCATATCATTGCAGATAATTATTAGCGACTATAAGTCATTTTCAAAAACGCCGAAATACTTCAATTCCTTTTATTTTTTTTATATTTACAAATCACATATCAAAATTATAAAAATTCAACCTAAAAGCCTAAGTGGAAACTTGTACCCTTTCGAGGTTGTACTTGGGGAAAAGATAAGCCGCGTCTTCCGTCATTAGTACACTTATTATGGACAACTATACTAGGTGTCAAATAAATTTAATAAAAAAGTATTTGTTTCCACATACTTATAGAAATTTATTCAACCTAAGAGGGGTTGTTGGTGAAAAATTTAATTTAAATTCCATTTCTATGTCTATGCAAAATTCTACACCACAAATATTTATAATGCACTTTTAATGTTTTACTCCTCAAAAGGAGGTAAGTGGTTGGTTTTTGAGTTATGTAAAAGCCCTCCCAAAATGGAAAAAAAACATATTCAAAGATCCCTTTCAATGACGCCCGGTGTGTGTCATTCCTCTACGTTTATTCTCGACGTCCAGTATTTTACACGATATATCGCTTGAGATTTTTTGATGAACTTTCAAGTAATGCCGAAATAAAATAAAATAAATATATTATTAAGGGTTACGATGTAAGATAAATTACATTCCAATACAGAAGAATAAGCGCTAGCTACCAGGGCTTTCGGCTATATAAAGTAAATAACAACAAAATACAATTACAAAAGCAGATCAATCTCGTTGATGTTTCATATGGGTATACCTACAAAAACTGAGACGCGTAAGGCCTTAAAGATTAAAATTACCGCTGGATTAAGAAAAGGGGGAAACAAAGAGTGATTGCGATTGAATATAAACGGATTTCGAAAAACAATCAGAAGTGAAAGAAGGACATTTTTTCTCTGTTGCTGGTAGAGCTCTAGCTCATTAGAACGCAGAATATCTAGCAGTATTTAGAGCAATAAGGCCATTGACACCGTTGTTGCTGTGCTTTGTGTCATGGACACTCAGGTTCAATCCTCGGAAAACAAAAATTACACTTTAATGTTTTTTTCCACTGCACCAGGGCGCCACGAAATTCTGAGAGTTGAAATCTCCTAAGAAATATAAAAGAAGCGCATTCAAAATAAGTTATGTTACCTTTTCTTTGAAACGGGGGCTAGGTTAATAACGAACTTTGGTTTTTTTTTCTGTACAAGTTATAAACACTGAAACCTGATTCAAACTAGGTAAGTAGATATATTGACATTCCCATACTCATCCTATGTACTAAGAACTTTGCGTCGTTTACATATTGAAAACAATAAATAGTAGATTAAAGTAATCTTTAAAAATCTTTATTTAAAACATAATAACAATCTTCGCTAACAACATGCGATTAATAGACTTGCCCGTATTGACGAGCGGGATTAGCAAAATAATTGTTGGATGGGAACTCGGGCTCATTTGACCGAACCAGTTGGGCCTGACGGAATGCTTCGAAATGAGCAGTCTTAGCAGCAGCTACTTCAGGCGTATCGTGAACATTCACTCCAAGTTTGTGCTGATTAGTTTGAGGCACAGGTACTACCATGCGATTATAGTTGAGACTTTGATGGTACGGAACTGCCATATACATAACTTGATGGACGATTGGTGCATGTTGATCAATAAAACGGGGGCCAGCAGTCATTTGAGCACGACGTAGAGCCTCAAAGTGAGCAGCTTTAGCAGCAGCCACTTCAGGTGTATCACGAATATGAACATCTCCATGAACAACTGGCGCAACTGGGACGATTGAAGCGGATGCTTGGTATCGCGGAACCATTACATATGAACCATCATCACTAAATCTGGAAGCAGTGCTGGTTGTTTCAGCACGACGAACAGCTTCGTAGTGGGCGGCTTTAGCGGCAGCTACTTCAGGTGTGTCATGCACATTAACACCGAGCTGATGTTGGTTGGTTTCCATGACGGGTGCTGACTTGTAATGTTGAGCTGAATAATGGGTATAACTGTGATCATTAGAAACTGCGCCGGAAGTTTGCTGAGCTCGACGGACAGCTTCGTTATGAATTGCCTTAGCGGCAGCTACTTCGGGTGTATCATGCACATTAACACCAAGTTGATGTTGAGTGGTTGGAACAACTGGTGCTGAATTGTAATGGTTTACTGCTGCAGCTGAGTAGTGAACAGGAGCAGGGTAATGTACAGGTACAGATGGTTGAGCAATAGGCACTGAGATGGCTCCGATTGGCTTTGAGTCAGGAACTTGGCCAGTGGCATTTGCAACAGATGTAGCGTATTCAGCGTCGCGCACAGCTTCATAGTGAGCAGCCTTAGCGGCAGCTACTTCAGGCGTATCATGAACATTTAGGCCCAATTTATGTTGAGTTGTTTCGATGACTGCGGGCTTTGGATGGTTGCCGGCGGGTGGTGCGTTGGCAATTACCAATTCAGCACGACGGACTGCTTCAAAGTGGGCCGCTTTAGCTGCAGCTACCTCCGGTAAGTCCTGCGATTGAGCCTGAGATATTATGCCAACAGCACAGAGGATTAAACAGCAAACAAATAACTTCATGATTGGATCGACTGTTGTTGGTGTTGTGAATCTATGGAATATTATAATGGAACTGACGATTGCAGAGGACTATCCAATGGTATATATACTAGTAGGTAGCTGTTTGATGAATTTCCAGCTAATTGTTTTTTAATTAAGTTATATTGTTGGTTTCAGAACTTGATTCACTGAAAGTTGTTTCTGGAGCGAAATTTCAACTGTATTATTTAACGAATGCTGTTGAAATCCACAGACATTTTTGCCCGATATACATTTTACAAATAAGGTTCAGGAAAAACTTCAATGTGAATAACTTCACATGGAAAATAAATTATCAGCTCGATGGAAAATAATTAAAATTTTTTTAATGGAAAATCGCGGAAGTCATGGTCCCAAAACCAGGCAAACCAGTGAATGAAAAAAAGTTTTATGTTGCATTTACACCATCACACACGCGCATTTTTGCAGGAGACGGGGCAGGGCGATCCGTTAGTCCGCAGTCAATGCTAATAAAGGCTCTAGAATGAGATCACAAATCAGACGCCTAAAGTGTCATGGATGTTCTATCCATAGTTATAGATACATAAAACGGAAACAAACACAAGTTCCGGCGAACAACATCTCTACAATCACTTGAAAACATTTCTAATTATGATTTAAAACATGTAAAATAAGAGTGGTAATTGGTTTCAGTAAATTAAACCAACAAATCATCAAAAAGTTATACGAAATAAATAAAAAAATTGTCCGTTCACTACTTCCGAAGCCATTTTAAGCCATCGCCATAAAATTACAACATGCATAGCTTTCCCATGATTCCTACCACGTAAACAAGATGGCCGACCAAAGAACGTGTCACTTTTTTTTTGCGTGTTAAGTAATGCCGTCCCTTTCATTCTCACGGCTATTTAGTATTTAGCATCTCTTTAATCTTCCGTGTTAGTAATGTGTGATCGTGAAGATACGACATAAAGACCAATTCCGCTTCTCCCAATTAGTTCCAAAGTTTTGAGAGGATATTACTCAGACGCTTACAATCATAGAAGAAAACCGTTCTATTCCTGACCACCAGTTCGAGTTTAGAAGCAAATATTCGATGATCGATCAAGTGCATCGTATAACTGATACGACATAAAGGCTAATCTCGCTTCTCCCAATTACTTCCAAAGTTTTGAGAGGATATTACTCAGACGCTTACAATCATAGAAGAAAACCGTTCTATTCCTGACCACCAGTTTGAGTTTAGAAGCAAATATTCGATGATCGATCAAGTGCATCGTATAACTGACATAATAGAAAAAGCTCTAGAAGAAAATAAAATCTGCTCTGCCGTATTCTTGGACGGTTCGCAAGCATTTGATAAGGTGTGGCATGAAGGCCTTAAGTGCAAATTAAGACAAGTTCCCCCGGAACGGTTATTTAAAATTCTAGAACCGCATCTAGAGAATAAACTCTTTAGTGTCAAACACGGAAACGAATATTCATAATTTAAAGAAATAAGGGCAGGTGTGCCGCAACTGTGCGTAAACTTAATATTTACGCGTGATTTACCGCAAACAGAAGGTACTACCGTAGCTACTTTTGCCGATGACCCTGCTATATTAGCAGTTTGCATACAAGACCAAAGAAACAAACAAAATATTACAATGCGCGTTTAATCGGGTGAATGAACAAAATCATGGAGGATCGCTCTTAACGAAACAAAATCGGTCTACGTAGATTTTACATAATATATACATAAGTAAACAAATAACCTGCCCGTATTTATATGAAGAAGAACTTAAAAACAAATTATAGTTATTTTTATTAGTTAGGTATTAATAAAATATTGCAACCTTAACCTGGGCAACAAGCTTTTAATATTTATATAAGCAAGTGATAAAGCCTGTGTGGACATATGGTATACAATTATGCGGCCGTAAGATCATTCGTAAGTGCACCGTGGTACATTAGAAATGCAGATCTCTATATACACCTCGGAATTCCCACGGTTAAGTATGAAACTTGTAACTGCGATCGAAAGCATAGAAATCGACTAATAAGACAGGTTAATAACTCGGTCCGTGAAATTCTCGATGAAACAAATTTATTGTGTCTTTTACAACGAACGTTAAAATTTCGGAATGAGCAGGAATTATCGCCGGATTGTTGCCTGCCAAAAGTGTATAACCTCGTGATACAAAAATAGCTTAATAACTCATAACGTAGTTGCAGTACGAAATAATGTTGTGGGATGTGGTTTTAGTGAGGAAAAATCTCACACTATTAACACGCGTTGACTGTCCTTATAGTGTTTTTTTTTAAATTCTCCACCAGCTTGGAAAAAAATCCTTTCTTCTCCCTGAAAGTAGGCAATAACTTAAATTTTTTGCGGGAATTTAGATTTCTTAATAAGACATAGAAATGTAAGTTCACAATTCATAAACAGTGGAATATGTGTGGGGACATGCTGCCCCCCTTTTCGATTGAAGAAAAGAATTGTTATTTCTATCAAAAAAACATACACATACCTGTCCTATCTATATATTTTTAACTTTTCATTGACGATTATTAGTTGTTAAATAAAAAGTATGGACTAGAATATGACCAATATTGTGTTGTGTATTTATCTGAAACTTTTAAAAAGACTTAAAGAAATGTAAGATGGCAGCCGTCGCCCGTCGGATCTAATTAAACTGTATTCTGAGTTTATTCAATGACAGTTGTCTTCTCTCAATATTTCCACCAATGAAAGTGCATTAACGGTTGCAACGGACGCAAAAGTATAAATCTTCCATAACATACAGGGTGGCGCACCAATTGTGCTACAATAAGAAATTCAAATAACTTTTTTTTTAATCGATGTATTTATTTCATTTATTTTTTTTTTATTGGTTAGAAAATTAAATTTTATTTTAAATAGTTAGTTGTTTTTAAAGATTATAGACCGCAAATGATCTCCACGCTCTCCCACGCATATGCGGCACCTGATCAAAAAATTATTCATTGCGGCCTGAAGAGTTGAAGTTGGGATCGCCTCAATTATTGTCGTTATGGACTGCTTTAATTCAGTTAAATTCCTGGGCTTCGTTTTATACACCTCTTGCTTGACATAACCCCATAAAAAGAAGTCTGGTGCAGTCAGGTCAGGTGACCTTGGGGGCCAGCGAAGAGTGGAGTTCCTAGAAATTAATTTGTTTGCGAATTTTTTGTTTAGCTCCGCCATAACTGGTCTGGCTATATGTGCAGTTGCTCCATCTTGCTGAAACCAAACGCTGTTGAATGGTATACGTCTTCGGCGCAGTTCTGGGTAAAAAAACTCCTTCAACATCTTTAAATAACGGTCCCCATTGACAGTAACGGTTACACCGTTTTCTTCAAAGAAGTACGGCCCGACAATACACCTTGATGAAACTGCGCACCACACAGTGACTCGTTCTGGGTGCAGTTCCGTCTCATGGAGCATTTCTGGATTAGACTCATTCCATATACGGCAATTTTGCTTGTTTACATTGCCGTTAAGATCAAAATGGGCCTCATCAGACATGAACAAACAATTGATCAATGTGTTCGGCCATTGATATCATTTTTTGGCAAAATTCCAGGCGAACAAGCAAATCCTGAGGGTTTAACTTGCTAGTAATTTGGACTTTGTACGGAAACAAGTTTAAATCGTGATGAAGTATCCGTTGTAATGACCGTCTACTAACTCCAATTTGCCCCGATAAGTTTCGGGTCGAAACTCTCGGATTGGCCTGTATTGCAGATGCTACTGCTGCGATTGTATCCTGAACCCGAACATTGGCATCTCGATGGTACGGCCTTCGTGCGATGCCTCCAGATTCGGCAAACATGTTTACAAACCTCATAATGGTCCATCTACTCGGGGGATTACCGCCAAACTCCCGCCTAAATTCCCTTTGGACGGAAATGACGGACTGCAAAGCATGGTACCGTTGCACTATCCAAATTCTTTTCCCCGTAACCCAAGCATCCATTTTTATAAATCTAAATAGTAACCTACAAAATAAAAAAAAAATAAGCCGATTACTCACACAGAAAAAAAGTTATTACGTTTTATTTTTGTAGCACGATTCGTGCGCCACCCTGTATAAGCTGCTGTCTTTTTTTTCAACCTCTCAGTCGAGAACGTTGCCGCTATACACGATACGCATTCTATGTGTTCAAGATAGTTTTCTCAAAGTTCCCTTAACTTACTCGTACTTACAGACACTTGCCAAATGTCCAAGTGAAATGTTTGTTTGTTTGAATATATAAAAATAAGTGAGCCAATGTAAACTTTAATTTACATTTAAGCGTTCCATTGACTGCTAGATCAAAATCCATATAAAAAGAACCGACGTGATATTATTCGCGGTGGAGCTCTAGCACAAATTGTGTTATTTCCTTCTTAGAGACATTTTTCAATCTAGCGCAAAATAGATTGTAAAACAAAAAATGGAGAGAACAGTCTAACTGTCAACCGAATTCAATTGAAAGTTATCAAATTTGAAAAATCAAACAAACAAATGTGAGAGGGAGGAATAAAGAGTGAATTTATTTTTGCCATGGGAAAAAATTTTTTTAGTACCTAGAAATAAAAGTTTAAAAAGCCGCTTCATTCCAATTTTAAAAACCAAGATGTGTTTTAGACATCGAACTCAATATAAACAAATATAGGCCTGTTTTTTTAACTTCAATTTCAGCACGCAACTACAACAACTACACTCTACTTGACACTTCGAGACTCACAGTACGTTGTTGTAATCGCGTGCTGAAAATCTTACTTTACTTTGCTTTCCTGAAATCGAAGTTCAAAAAAACACGCCTTATATTAAAATTTGGGTATTTATTTTTGATTTAGCAGCAAAATTTGGAATTTCAGATCAAAATCTGAATTTCCGAATTGAAAACCATAAGACCCTTGGCCTATCTTTTTGCGACCATCCTTTTGTGTGTTTTTATTTGTGGTACTCTTGAAAAGATCTTTGACTTTTTTGCCGAATTCGAATGGCTGAATAAATAATCCTTGTATGGACAGTCATACATACCTACAGCAATTTGTGTTTGCCCGGGGACTAAATCTAAAGACCCTCGCTCAGTAGTCAACCACTGAGCCACTGCGCTTGTTTATGATGCAATACTCTATTTACTAACGTCATACGCATTAAAAACAATATTATCAGCATCTGTGCGAAATTCAGTGAAGACTACTTCTTATGAAATTGAAAACAAATATTGCATGGCGTGTTGAATATCTACCTACCTAATTTTTTGTTTTTCTTCTTTTGTTTGCTTACGAACACGAAGTTTGAAGTTAACGTCTTACGACTTTGTTGGATACGTTTCCTTAACACATCTCTGAATTAAATCTCGACGACTAAAATTCGAAATTAAAAAACTAAAATTTAAGATTTAATTCTTTATAAGAGATTTATAAATATAAAACAAGATCAGATTAAGGTACATACATACGTTCATATAGCAGTTATGAATTGTACCTTTATTCAATACCATATAGTAATTTTTTTGACTGTGGTTAACCAATATTGCCAAACAAGGTTTACATTTTTTTGACAGGAAGCAATGATTTTTAAAGGCCTCAAAACTTGGCGACATCATGTCACCTATACGTTTGGTACATATTTCCCTTTAATAAAAAAAAGAAAGAAGTAAATCACAGATCAGATACTTTGCAATTAATTGTTTTTTTTTTTTCAATATATGCGCTGCCTTGGTCATGATGATGTCTAGGACAATGCTTTAGGATGGAGCTTATGTTTAGTTAAAGATGAGTGGGGTAGGTGATCTTAAGAAAAGTGTGTCTCGGAATTTTGTCTGTCTGTTCGTGTACTGTCTCTGTTTGTCGCTGCAGACGACTAAACACTACGCTGTTATCTATGTATATAAAAGAGTAGCGTGATTGAGTTGACAGACATCGTACAGGCCAAACCGCTAATTGTAGGTTCATGAAACTTTTAGGATATGTTCCACTAGCTGTGTAGACGCTCAATAAGAAGGGATTTTTCGATACGACCCTCCCTGCCCTTTTAAGAGAGGTTTTTCTGTTACTCACGATACGTTAATCGTATAAACTCGAAAATTTGTAAGTTTATAGAAAATAAAAAATCATCGAATACCTATTTCGCCTTTTTTTCAAAATTCGGGTTATAAAGGTTGAAAAATAGGATGCAAACTTTTTTATTTAACCTTACTTCACTCAACCTGCTATTACATTCATAAGGCTTGGCCAATCCAAAAATGCTTAAAATGCTCTTTAGTCAATACTTCCCCGAGTATTCTAAGCCATCATTTATCTTTCTGCTCCTTCCAGAGTCAGAGCTAGAAGAAATTAAAGACGTCTACTGTACGTCCATAGCAACTAATGCATGCGTACATGGCTATTGGCTGTGAGCTGTGCGTTTGGTGTTGGCTGTATTGGTGAAGTCTGAGTGAGAATGTGTTGATAAAGCCGTTAACTATCCGGTAGAGTTTTTAAATTCCCTGAAACCATCGGGTATTTTATACCATAGACATAGGCTAACTCTTCGGAAGGGCACACCCGTAATGCTCCTTCGGGACCTAAAACCTCTAAAACTATGTAATGGCACTAGACTGCAAATCAAAGCTTTGCATACAAATTTAATCGAAGCTTTTATATTGACCGGGGTTGCTCAAGGGGAAAAAGTATTCGTGCCGAGCATTTCTCTGATACCTTTAACTTTAAGAGATTACAATTTCCCCTTAAAGTGTGCCTCGCCATGACGATCAATAATTCTCAGGGCCAATCTTTGAAATACGCTGGTATAGATTTAAGGGAAGATTGCTTTACGCACTGTCAGTTTTATGTAGCTTGCTCTGTGTAAGTTCACCTTTAAGTCTGGTAATGTTACTGCCGCCCAATAAAAAAAACAAGAAACATTGTCTATAAAGAAATCCTTTAAAAATAAACACTATTTAAGTAACATTTCTTCTAAAAATGTACATTTTAATAGAGTCCCACGCGGACGAAGTCGCGGGTAACTGCTAGTCCACATATAAAATAGAAAATACCCTCCTTGCTAAAATAACTCTACCTCCACACCACCACCACATCCACCGGCGAAGCGTAGACAAATCATGCAGAGACTCGAAACTCGCAATACTTTTGCCATTGAGCCCCTCAAATTATTATTCTCAAATTTCTCCATTTTGTTTTCCTATCGGTGTTTTGTCGATTAGAAAACTAGAATCCGCGAGACATGCACAAACAGACAAGAAATAAAAAAAAGTGCTGCCAACTGTAGGGAAATGTGATAGAGTTCGGGAATACCACATTCTTACATTAGTGACTGCTATGGTTTAGTTTTTATTATTTTTAATAATTTTATTTGTTGGTTAATAAAATTATTCAAAGGAGATGTTTTACATACCTACCTACTAGAAATATGTTATGACAAACATGGTTGTGTATTTTACGCTTTTGGCTATCATTAACTTCGATTTCATGTGTATATTTTTCTTAAATAACTGAAGAAAGTTTGCACCAATCTGCATTGTTAATTTTTCATAAATATTTTAAGCGAATGTACACTTTTTCCAAAAAAAAATCACTATCCACATGCAACGAATAGTTTCAAATTAAACGAATAAAATTCGATGAACACAGCGGCAGTGGCATATGCTAGGTGCGAGTGAGTTGGTGAGCCGAAATTCACATTTTTGTCAATACGATTTCATATTCAACAATACAAACGCACCTAGTATTTCCCACTCCGTACAAATATAGCTTGTAGGCAGGTAACGGAAAATGATATAGCATTATAGTGTTTCTACACAATGGTATAACTATACCGAATAAATAATGTGGTGCCCTTCCTTCTTCTTTCTTCTACCTCGTAGATCGAAATTCTTCAAAACGCTTCATGTCCTTAAAATTTCACAGCAGCCTAAGAATTTTTACTTCAAAAACACGCCCCCAAAATCTATTAACGTTATTATAACACTGTCCAACCATAACGCATAACTATTACGAACGAACTAAGACACAAACTAAAGAACTGTGATGCCAAAAATAAAAGCTTTACTAGTTAACAAAACAAGGTTTTGAAAAGCGCATCCCAAAACAGCATGCACCAATAAAGTTTTTGTTACGGCTGATGTTGCACTTTTAGAAATTGGATCGGCTCCTTTGTTATCTTAATTTCGACACCGCTCCTAACTCCTAAATAGATTTGAGAGGATTCTGTTGTTAGTTTTGATAGATAATGCCACTGTCTATGAATGTATTTCACAATGTGATTTATGTGAAATACCAAATGACATTTGTAGAAATACTAAGATTTGAAATATGTCAGTAACATATAGTAAATAAACAATCCTCCTATTTGTATAGCATTTACTCAACCGCTCAATTAACCATTCTCCATGTTGTCTCAATTTGGCAATAAATTATTGACTTCTTACAAAGCTATTTGATACCCAGTAATTAGCCTGCTAATCTGCAACAATAATTTCTAATTATTAATAAATTCAAACATAAAATCTCTGTAATTATCAAAAATTGCACACTGCAAGAGGTAAAATTGAAGGGGTCATTGACACTCACCCAATCATCTTATCAAGGCGGTCAAACAAAAAACCTCAACTTAGCTTTGTCTGCCGCGATAAACAATCAACTTAAGGGCACGCAAACACAGTATATTTAAATTAAAAAAAAAAAATGCTTTATCAGTGCACAGCCACAATCAATTGTGGGTCCTGTGTAATCGATTGACCCGTAAGGTGTACGAACGAATCAATCCCAATTTTCCAAATAAATACCGCCTCGGACGGCATTTCAATTCAGTTGTATAGTTCCACTAACAGCACTCTCAAGTGAATCTTCTCCTTTGAGTCCTCTCAATAAGTACACACATACACAAAAACTCCTATCCTATCATCATGTTGGATTTAGCTGGAAAGAATGTTGTTCTCGTTGGAGGATATGGCGGCATCGGCATGGCAACTGCCCGTCTCCTCTTAAAGAAGAAGATTGCGGTGAGTACCCATTGAAACAGAATGGAAGGATTTGCGCTTTGAAAGTCTGATTCCTTTTCTAGAATCTGGTGATCGTGAGCAAAATGGAGAACAATGAGAACTTGCGCAAACTTCAAGCTGAAGCATCTGACGTCAATATTCTCTGGATCGGCATGGACATTATGTCCCGCCAGAGCATTGAGAAGGGAATGCAGAAGATTGCCCAGATGATCAAAAACATCGATCTTCTGATCAATTCGGCAGGAGTGTTGATGGACCGTGATGTTGAGACCACCATCGGTGTCAATTTGGTAAGTAACGCGGTCGCAAATTCACCACAAAGGTTGTGTAATTGAAATTTTTTTTTAGACCGGCTTGATTAACACCACGCTATTGGCACTTCCATTGATGGACAAGACCCAAATGGGACGTGGAGGTCTAATTGTCAACATTGCTTCGGTTTATGGTTTGGAACCAAATGGTGCTCTGGCTGTTTATTCGGCTGCCAAGCATGGTGTCATTGGATTCACTCGTTCACTCAGCGTAAACTTCTATTAAATTTCCTATCTTCTATTGCGTTTATAATTTTTTTTTTTTAATAGGACGAAACCATCTTACTTCGCACCGGAGTATCTGTGATTGGAGTTTTGCCAGGTTTAACCCAATCTGAGCTTATGCAAAACTTACGTGCTAATACAACTCTGGACAGCTCCAAGGAGTTGATTGATCTAATGTTGGCTGCTAAGCAGCAGAAACCCGAGGATGTGGCCAGCAATTTGATCAAAGCTATTGAAATGAACAAGAACGGTGCTATGTATATCGTTAATTTGGGAACCATGAAGGAGATCACTATGAACGTTCACTGGCAGTTGTAAGTGATGGAACAACTGGATTGGAAACCGAACATAATATATTAATGATCTCGAGTGAAATTGTTTAGTCAAAATGTAACGATTTTCTTGGTTCTTAAATAAAGAATATGTTTGTTTCCCTCTATATACAGTTTGGCTTTTCAATTTAGGTATTTCCTTAGACACGCCATCTACAACACTTTTAAAGTCCAAGGCAAACGCCCTCTACTGGAAAGAAACACTAGCCGATGTCTCGGTCTTATCTAAGAAGTATTGTGTTAAACTATAATGAGCGAAAGTTTCGTGGTCAGTCACCAAGATAATTGGTATCAATTCAGCAGAAACTATTTTGTTTCGTTTAAAATTCTTACAGGAACATTAGTTGTGAGTTTGTCTTTTGGTGCGGATCTCGGCGCATTTCATCAAAATTCGTGTCGACGTCAACTATTTAACACGATACACGTTTTACCTAGGATTCTCTGATAAAAACAGCAGTGAACGAAATCTTTTGCCGGGAAACTGGAAGGAAACAGGAATGCACAACGACGGGGTCGCTTTTCTGTTTACAAATGTTTTGTAAAGTCATTTTCATAAATGCAATCCTTTTCGAATCTTCAAATCTAGCTCGTTCCCTAATGTACGTCCTTGTACCCTAAAACAAACAAAACAATAGAGGCAAAATTAATAGAGGAGAATCTAATGCTTTCCAATGAAAATAACACATATTTGAAGTCGATAATAATGCAGCGGAATTTTATTGATCGCTGCAACAAATATTTTACCCCGCCTAGCTTAGGCTGAAATCCTGAATGCATTTCAGGTATGCGTTAAAACATCGAGATACACATCCAAAAACAATTCCCAAACTAGCGAGAAAACGCATCAAAAAAGGTGTCGAAAAACGCGCAGAAAAATGCATCGAAAAACCCGTTTGGAAACGCACCCAAAAATACGTCGAAAAAAACGTAAAAACCACGAAGGACACATCCACAAACCAGTAAAAAAATGCATCCAAAAACGTATCGAAAAAGCCGGTCAAAAATGCATCCAAAACTCTACGAAAAAATCTAAAAAACGTCGAAATACAGATCCCCAAACAGGTATAATACCAGTTAAAACACGCATCCAAAAACGTGTGCCCCCGATTTCTAGATTTAAAAGCATAAATTTGTGTATTCTTAAGCTCTAACAATTGAAAGATTGTTGTCTGTTTTGTTTGTATAGTTCACTCTCCTATGAGAAGCTCTTCAACATTCTCGTATAGATACGCAAGAGTTCATTCAATGTTCTCATCTCTATCCAGCTAGCAAAGATCGGTTGACCCCGATTCTGTGAAACTACATCAATCACACATAGTTGCAACAATCCCATAACGCAAAGCTGTGCTGCATATTCGCGCAAGTGTCTGGTTTCTGATATTAAAAGTGAAATAACCGCTGGTTATTGGTTACCTTTGTCAAGGTCGTTCCCTTCTGGTGCTTCAGAATCGCAAGTAGGCTTTGCGGTTTTCACGCCGCACTTACAAGCACTGCATTAGATTTGAAAGCCCTACATTTAAGATGACATTCCATCACAACGTGGTATAAAACTCCAACATCCATCATTTGCAGACTCAGAGTTCTCAGAAGCGAGTACTAGTTCACTTCACTAGCAGCGTCTTCTATTCACTGAACACCACCATCACCGCACAATTATGATGGGAATCGTTGTCGCATTTTGCGCCTTGCTGGCAGTTGCTTCAGCTAGTGTATCGTATTACGCTCCAGCTGGTTTGGTCATACCAGCAACCAAGCATCAATACCACGCTCAGGATGAATTCGGTCAGTATGCCTTTGGATATAGCGAACCCATGTCGGCAAAACAAGAAATTAAGACTTTGGATGGCGTAACCCGGGGATCATATAGCTATACCGACTCCGATGGAATTATTCAGACTGTTGACTATACAGCTGATGAGGGTGGTTTCCGAGTCGCTGCTACTAATCTGCCGAAACCAGTTGAGGTTCCAGAAGCACCTGCACAGGATATACCTCAGCAGGTTGAGGACACGCCAGAAGTTGCAGCTGCAAAATCTGCTCATTTGGCTGCTGTGGAAGAAGCCAGAAAGCGAAATGGTGACATAGAACAAGAGCCAGTGACTGTGGCTCCCATTGAATTGCCACGACAAGTTGAGGACACACCCGAGGTGGCACAAGCCAAAGCAGAACACTTGAATGCCGTTGAAGAGGCTAAGCTAAGGAACGCTGCGATTGAAAAGATTGATAATGAGTTTTCACTGCTTCAAAGTGCACCGATTCTTGCCCCACTGCAACTGGCCTATCGTTCAACTCTGCTCCCGAATGGATATTCGTACACTTACGGTCTGAGTGGTGCTCTTTTGCCGAATACACACTTTGTGACCTCGCATGTTATTCACTGAAGGGGGTGGCTGATGGTGTAAAGTTATGGAATTGATTTTTTTTAATAAAGTAGATTCAAGCAAGATTCGTTTTATTTGTTTTTTTTTTTGTTCATAACAAATTTGTGTGTCAAGTTTATTTATAAGTAGGTGTGCTTTATTGAACATCTATCTCAGAAGAGAGTTGACGGCAGCATCTTATCGTAAAACATTTTTGAGGTGAGGATGAGGATTTAGTGAATCAAACTAAAAGTCAAGAAATTGTTTCTCCACTTTTTCACAAATGTGACACAGAAGTGACTGGACTGCAGAAGTTTTTTTTTGTGTATTCAAATTTCAAAAAACTTTTGAAGTGTATTAGGCAAGGTCTTCCGTATTCAGGTTGGCTTTCTCGGCACATGATAAGCCACATACATAATTTTACAATTTGTTGTAATTTTATTTATATTGACAGTGCTGCATTGAAATTTACAGAAATATACCATGTGTGAGCACAGATTCTGATTTGGGTAGTAATTTTTGAGAAATATTTTTAATACGACTTTGTTTGCATTTTTTTGAGTAAAACTGAGTATACGGAATCTTATTTAGAATATTTATTTCATATTAGATATGTATTATGATCAAAATCGTTAGAGCAGTTTTTTTAAGATAATGGAAACAATATTGTAAAAAAGATTGAAAACTTTGGTTCGAAATGTAACCAAGTAACTCAAGTAGGTAACTTATGAGACGACTATCGTCGAAACAATAGACCTGGTCCTTTTTAATTTTGGTCGGAATCGTTACGCCAGTTTTTATATAAACTATAGAAAACCAAGTTTAAAATAAGAAATTCTTTTTTTTTGAAAAATCCATTGAACGATAATTTTTTTTTGTGCAGCATTATGCATTTAACACGGAAGATGAAAGGGGGCCCAGTTCTAAATAGCCGTCTGACTGAAAGTGACGCGTGACGGAATTGTAGTAAAGCTCCACATGTTGATTTTTTTTATAGCAATGGCAAAATTACGCGTTCCTATAAAACAAAATGGATTCCCGAAGTGATGACTGACAATGATTTATTTATTTCCTATAACTGATTGATGAATTGTTGGTTTAATTTACTGACACTAATTTCTAATTATCACTCTCAATCAGTGGCGTAACTATACCATCTGGGGCCCGTGGCAAATTCTTTTGATGGGCCCCTATAAGTAAAAATCGTCACGTTGTACCTACTCAGTTTAAATTTAATAAACTTCGAGATTTTCAGCGTACTCAATTACACGTTGTATATGTCCCGCTAATGGCCATAGGCCTCCTTTCTTAGGCGGGAGGGAATGGTCTGTAGTCCCCATCAGAGACTATACTGAGACTGAGACCACCAACTTCGGCCGATTTCCCGTTACTTAGCCTACAAGCTATATTTTTTCGGAGTGGTCACGATTTACTGCGATAGTATTGATACATAGAAATTCGTATTGACAAATGTCACGTAACTTCAAAAGTTCTAAATCACCAATACACTCCCAAAAAATATGAGCCACTTCCGCTTTGCGCGAAGTGGCTTGCAGCGTTCATAGAATTTTATCAGTTAAATTTGAAATTGTTAGTTACGTGTGAATAATAATTTTTTTTAGGAAAAAGTGTACATTTGCTTAAAATATTTACGAAAAATTAAGAATGTATGTTGGTTGAGGGAAAATAAAAACATTTTGAGCAAATTTTCTTTATTATTTAAGAAAAAATTACACACGAAACCGAAGTTAGTTATATCCAAAAGCGGGAAATACACAACCATATTTGTCCCAATATATTTCTAGTAAATATATAAAACATCTCCTTTAGATAGCTTTGTTAACCACACAAATAAAATTATTCACCTTTAAAAAATGTATAATATCTAACCAATGGCATTCAGTTATTCTAAAATGTGGTATTCCCGAACTCTTTCACATTTCCACACGGCTGCCGAGGTTGGTAGCATTTATTTTTGTATTTTTTGTATGTTTTTGCATGTCATTCGGATTCCGAATTAACATAACACCGATAGGAATACAAAATGGCGAATTTGAAAAAAAACTGAGGCTGGCCCCCGGCAAGAGGATTGTGAGTTGGGGGTCTCATTATGGTTTGTCTATGACCACCAACTCCGGCCGATTTCCCGTTACTTAGCCTACAAGCTATATTTTTACGGAGTGGTCACGATTTATTGCGCTAGTATTAATACATAGAAATTCGTATTGACAAATGTCACGTAACTTCAAAATGTCTGAGTCACCAATACACTCCCAAAAAATATGAGCCACTTCCGCTGTGGGCAAAGTTGCTGGCAGTGTTCATAGAACTTTATCCGTTAAATTTGAAAAAGTTCGTTACAACTAAATTTTTGTGTGGACACTCATTTAGTTGAAGAATAATTGTATACTTTTTTTGATAATATAAGAAAAATAAACAATGCTGAAGAATTGTAAACAAATAAAACCATTTTTAACAAACTTTCGTAAAGCAATTACTATAAATCGAGTAGAAAATGGTAATCATTTATGACGTAATTTTGCAAATACGTATTTCAATATTAATACATAAATCATATTGTTCTACATTGATTTCAGTTTTTTGTTTATTGTTTAGCCAACTAAACTATCATTGTGTTATTAACATAAAGATTAATGTTATGTATGTTTTAAATAAATTAAGAGTTTCTCCATTAATATATATAAGTAATATAATAAAAAGAAAAGTATGCGTATGTGTATTTGATATATTTTTAAGTGTCTCGTATAACCCCGTATTTTTATATAAAAGTCGTATTCCTAGGTTGTTATAATGGAACAACAATGGTGCCTGAGTGCTTCGGTTGAGTAGCAATACAGAACTTTATGGTTGAATAGTGAATTTTTGCCATCTTGAAGTCCTACTTCGGATCCAACTACAGAGCGAGCTTGTTTTCATTTCACATTTGATGACAACTTACAGTTGAAGGAACCATACCGACGACGATATGATTGAGCACGTTCCTCAATGTTTGCTTCTTCATAAACTGAAAAGAAAAGGAATATTAATATAAATCCAGCAGGTTTTGACTGAAATAGGTATCAAATTTTTTGCATGGCATTCATCGGGTAGGTAACGAATTTGGATTTAACAGACCTTGAAGATAGAAAAGTAATGTCGTTTTCCATTGGACAAAAAGAAGCGTCCGGGAGAGTCCGGAATCGAAAAAATGCTGTTCCATTGGCACAAAAATACTCTTCTGGTGATTCTGAGAAGAGAATTTCGCTTCTCGATTTCAAGTCAGAATCCACTCAAGAAGCACTCATACAAGTGCAATTTTATGTATTTATTACAAGTTACCTGACAGCAGGCATAGATTATTTTTTGGCATTTCACCAATACTTTGGTGGATTCTGTCAGAAGCAGTTTTGCTGTTCCATTGGATTTCAGAATGAGTGGATCCCCGAGTGAAACCAATGGAAAACGACATAAATAAACATAAAGGAATTCATTGAAAAGTGTGGATTACTTACATCGATTCCGATTGTTTTCTTTTGTAGTCATCTGTTATAAATTGTCGTTTCCAGTACGAACCAATATGATTCGTAAATTCACCGAACACCTTTACATCGACTTCTTCCAAGGCTACAAGGCAAATGTATTTATTAATTAATTTAAACACCTGAAATATGCGAAAACTTACATTTTATTTAATTTGTTGCAAACAAATCACAATTTGTTTTCAATTTTTGACATGTATGTCAATCGACTTCTGTCAAAAGAAATTCACCACATTTTTTTTGGTTTGCTTTTTTTGTTGATGGTCACACGGATTCTAATTGACATAACACCGATAGGAATACAAAATGGCGAATTTGGAAAAAAATTGAAGAGGCCAGCGGCAAGAGGATTGCGAGTTGGGGGTCTCAGTATGATTTGTCTCTGGTCCCCATGCTAGCCCAATGCATATTGGAGACTTCACATTCATCCATAGAACATAATATCTCAATGTATTCATTATTTATTCGCTAGCTTTGTATGTAGAAACCAATGGATGCGTTCTAAAATGAATAGAGATGTGCAATTACCGGTATTTTGATTGACAGTTTTTGACGGTCATAAGTACGTAAAATTACTCGTCACGGGTAACGTGTACATCTCTAAAAATGAATCAACGTCTTTTTGTTTAGGTTGGTTGAAATGCTTAACGATTAACTTGAAACTGTATTATTGTCTTTAGTTGTCTCACTTTGGATTGGATTTTAAGCAGAACTTTTAAAAATATTCTTTTCATATAAAATAAATTACTCAGGTACAATGTAAAAAATTATTTTTGTGCTTGCGGCCTCTTGGGTCAGGGGCCCGTGGCATTTTGCCAGCCCTGCCACCCTATTGTTACGCCACTGCTCTCAATTAAAATGTTTCAAGTCAGAAATAGAAATGAATTCAAGTTGTTGCAGGAATATTTCCGCTTAACGTATGTATAGTTTTGGGTAGAACATCCATAACGCTCTGGGCTTCTGATTTGTGATGTCATTCTAACGCCTTTATTAGAATTTACTGCGGACAAAAGAATCTCTCTGACCCGTCTCCCGTGATAGTGTAAATGCTGTATTAAGCAACGGTTAATGTGGTTATGATTTGACGTCCCATATTCAAACCTGTATCGTAACAATAACAACGTTAAATCTGCTCTCCTAAGGGTTTTATTATTTTTCACATACAAGTATGCATAAGTTTTAAAACAAAAAAATTTGAATTATTTTCCAAAACTAATCGCAGACGCATATTGTCTTTTTTTTCATAAAAAATAAAAAAAGATTTTTGTCAAGAGCGCGACGTAACGTAACGAAAATGGAACATGCGACGTCATATCGGAATCACGTTAACACGAATGCATTGCGAAAGTATTAGCAGCAAAATATTGTTCATGTGTTGCATTGCATATCTGATCCTAAAACTTTAAATTAGTTTCAAAACAAAGCAAACAAATTTGAAAACAAAAATTATGCAAAATTGAATAAAATGGTAACACCGCAACTGAAATGTCAAACTGGAATACAATTCCGTAAACAAAAATAAAGAACGATAATCAATGAAGGATTAAGCCGAAGTTAAGTTAAGTTGTAAGTTTTTTTTTAATAATATTATATCTTAAAAGTAATGAAATCTAGACAAAGTCGTGCCAAGTCTAAGGTTCCTTACTGCGATTTCTTTATTATTATAGTTAATGTTGTGTGACTTGGCCGTTGAACATTCTTTGTACATTAGTGTGTACAAGTCAATTTTGTTTACACGTAATGTTATATCTGTTTTAACTACCTATGTTTGTTAAGTGAGATAATAGCCCATACTGGTATTGGTAATTGGACGCTAGAGTTTCATTTTAGGCTGTTGTTGGTTGTGCAAAACATGCATTCAGCATTGACAATGCTGACTTCTGCTCTCTTCTTTTTGGAGCGTCAAATCGACCACTGATCTAACATAATATAGACATACAGACGGACTTCTATCAATGATTAGAAGTCCGTCTTTACTGGAAATAATTTTTTATACTGTTTGTTTCAGGTTCGCCTAAGTATAAGTATTATTGAAATACGCAGCTTTATCAAGCCTACAATTGACGGTTATTGAATCAACGTTTTCCAAGTGGCCATTTTCCATCGTCAATGGGTAGCGGTTCTGGCGACAGATTGGTGCAATGGTGTCATGGACCCTGGTCTTCTACCCATGTGTACCCTTCAACGGCCAAGTCACACAACATTAACTATAATAATAAAGAAATCGCAGTAAGGAACCTTAGGCTTGACACGACTTTGTCTAGATTTCATTACTTTTTAGAGATAAACAAGCAGCTCCATCGAGACTTCGCTAATTTTTTTGGTGGGATTTCACTTCTTTTTGTAGAAACGTGGGCATATTTATGATTTATTTCATTAGATTTTCTTATTTGACACAGTATTTTTCTTTTTAGGAGTAGTTTTTTTATTATTACAAATCTTTCTTTTCTTTTTTTCCGGTTCTGATTCTTGTACAGTAGCAACAGTTTTTCGTATTGCCCATTAGCGTGATGTGTCCCACTACGCTGCAATGACAGTCGATTTTTTTATGAACCAATAGTTGAAGGGGGCATTACCATATCTCTAATACAGCTGAGACCAGCTAAGGGTTCTTCATCAGATACTTCAGACCTTCGATTTTTGACATCAAATGAAACGGCCCATTTTTTGTAAAGGCGGTATGTCGATCTCTAATAGTTTGGTTGGGCTCTTGTGTTTTCTAATCAGGGTCACCAGGTACTCCAGATCTTCGATTATCTTAGTTTTTATAGTTTTCCCTTTATGTGGCCATTAAACACAAACTCTGTACCAAATTTCAGCTCTCTGAGTTTATGGGAAGTACTAGTTCTACTCTGATGATTATGAGTGAGTGAGTGTCATAAATGCGAAACTTTGCTTTCTCTTAACTTCGGAACTAAATGACCTACAGACCTACAGAAATTTTGGATTTTAAGTATATGATTATAGCTTACTGGATGACGAAAATTTCTGCGTTCTGGTCTTATCCAGAGGTTCTCAAATAGGGGCCTGAAAATGCGGCGAAATGTTTCCAGTAAACGATGGTACGGCAGTGTTTGCTTCGGGCTCGACTTGGCGGGGGCACTGCCGTTCCTCCCGATTGTTTTGCTTACAAAATAATATTTTTTCGTAAGCCCAAGAAACTGGACGAAGGAAAAAACAAATGCTCTTGAGCTTACACGGAAGAAAAAGTATGCGATGCAAATTGTGCACAGGAAGTAATAAATCTCGGCACTCATTCCGTATATTTTCAGACGATTGTCGTCGAAACGATAGACCTCCAAAACTGGCAACTTAGTATATCGTTTAGACGATCGTTGATATACGGAATTTGCCCCCTGTTCTTTTCTCTGCCAATATTGTTTTTGACGAAAGGACCTTTTAAAAATTGTGTGTTCATTGATGTAGCAAAACACCTCCTATTCAATTTGCGTTACATACACATTCGTGTTTTATTCAGTGAAATGTTTACAAGTAATAAAATGGATTCACTGTCCGAAGAGGCTTGGCAGCTCCATAGTAGTCATTGAACCTGAAGTATGATGGGTACTCAAAAACTGGATGATTAATCAGTTGAGGCTGACTTATAAGCTGCTTTTGATTGCTGGCTACCCGTTGTAGGTAAATAGCCTGGTCTCTGGCAACAAAGTGAGCTGCGCGAGCGGCAGCTACTTCTGGTGTATACTGAACAGGCTGAGGAAGGTAAGCTGCTGAAGTAGATTCCTCTGCTGAGCCATCGTCTTCAGGTGTACCATTCTGTACAGTTTGTTCGTCCTGCTCTTCTTTTCCCTCATTTTCGTTGTCAGCCATAGATTGAACCGATTCGCCATTCATTTCCTGGCTCGGTTGTGTAGATTCATTATGTTGTCCTTCCGAGACATTCGCCTCTGAAATACTTGCATCGTTATCGCCTCCATAAGCAATGGTTTTCGACTTTCCATCGCCATCGATGTAAGTGACCGTTCCACGGATTATTCCATCTGGTGTTTGAATCTCCTGTCGTGCAATACTGCCATCACCGATCCCATACTGAAGCGGACCAATGTCATTTATCGAATAAAACTCAGAGGCCTTCGCCCATGCGATTACTGTCAAAAACGTAATAAATCCTTTCATTTTGCTTCTGAAGAGATCTTGCTTTGAACTGGCTAATAAAGTGTTAAGTTACCCACTGCTGATTAAGTTGCAACGAGCGCACGTATTTATAATGCATATAGAACCGAGAAACTAGTTCAGCTTTAATGACGTTTGGATTGATGTGCTATCGACGGCGACGTTGCTGGCACTTGTTTGTAGTAACTTTTCGGAGCATCCACCTTTGGTCTTATGCTTCACGCGAAGACCTTGATCGAACGCAGGAAATTGTGGCAATCGTCACAACGGACAAGTGATCATATGATCTAGTTGTGGTTTATGCAGACGAGTAGGAATTTTATAATATGTTATAGTATCGGATTGCAATTATGGTACCTACACACCCGTATTAACATTTAAAATAGTTTCTGCATATTTGCGACACAGTTGTGAAATTAAAATGGTGCTAACTTCAAGCTGTGCTTTAAGTAACGGAGAAAACAGCCAAATATGCTGGGACGTTTACTCATTTCAGTAAAGTACTGCGTTGAGGAAAAACAATGACAGCGCGGTTCTATTTACAATATACTTGTGGAAAAAATAGCTGAAGTTTTGCAAGAACATATTGGCACGTCTCCAGTAACTTTGACAGCCACAGCGTGCTTTTTAAAGGGGTTTTTAGTAGATCATAGTAGCATCGACATCTACACTAGACCTAAAGCATAGTTTTGAAAATAAAATTCTCTCTTACAGCCATATTATTCACTCCGGGTGAAATTTGCTTGTGTAACATAGGGCATAGAACAAATCATTCGTGCGCACGAAAACGTTTGATCGTTTCGCCTTAGAGAATACCGACGCAGGCTTAAGTTAATTTTATACCCGACCATTAATCCGCATTTTTTAAACCGGAAAATTTAAACCTGTGTCCATACTATTCTCTGAAAAACATGCATTACACTAGCTGGATTTAAAACACCTTAAACCGTTTTAATCTATTTTAAATCCATGTAATGTCAATTTCACAAAAAAAGAACACATTTGTTTATTGTTGTTTGTCACTTGGAAATTTATTTGATATGTTTTGTGACGTTCATCACCATCCAATTCCTTTCGAATCATAGAAAAAAAAGTAACCTACAAAATGCCTTTTTCTTTCAACAGGAAATACATCCGAAAATACACCATATAGAGTCGTCGACGCAAGCCCGTTTATATGCATTTAATATATACGACCACAAGAATGAGCTGCTGTTTCATCAGCTCTCCCAAAAATTCGTCTTCTGACGACGAATACATCCACATTTCATCTAATTTACGAATAAAATCATTTTTTTAGCTTCTTTCTATTTCACATTTCAACTTTTCTTATTTCTTGCGCCTTGCGAACGAAGAAATGACAATATTACCTATGAAATTGAGTTTTAACCCGAGTACTTTAACTGGCCTCCGGAGTGCAGTTTAAATCCAATCGGATTAAAAGCTGTCAAGTTAAAAAAAAAACCGTTCATGTTCGGGTTTAACGACTGAATATTATTTAATTCATTTTTCAATTTAGTTTTTGGGTTAGACTCAAATGCAATCTCCGGATTAAAGTGAGTGAATAGTATGGCCGTTAAATTTCCTATCTGTGAATACTTGTGAAGCAGGAAAAAAAATCCTGAATTACGGGAGATATTGCACCTTTATTTCTTTCTTTTATTACAAAAATAATAACACCGCATTTCATATGTTATATTATATATATAACTAGCTGTACCCGCCCGGCTTCGCCCGTGTAAAATGTGGTTTCAGAACAGTTGACGGAAAAAAAATAAAGAAATTTACTGTCTTCTAGGGGACATAAAAATGTATTTCTTTTGAAAATCGCTGGAAGGAAAAATCAAAAAATCCCCGAAAGACATTGTAGAGGTATAAAGTGAGGAAGCCTTCTTCAATAGTGAGGGACTTCAACCCGATCTAAAAAAAAAAACTCCCGAAGACTGAGTCTGAGTGGACAATGAAAAATAACTCACTTTTTTTTATTAATGTAACACTTCTTTGTATACCACTATGTTCGCGGTTTTGTTTCTATCGACTGAGACAGTGATATTTCCTGCATTAATTACCCTGGAGCACGCTACATATAACTGCCCGTATGTGAAGCAATTCTTTCTTAAATCAACTCCCGCTTTTCTTAAAGTTTGACCCTGTGACTTATTGATTGTCATGGCAGGACCAACATTAATAGGAAATTAAATCCGTTTAAACTGAAATAAATAACTGCTGGGAATTATTTGTAGGTATTCTTGTTATAAACACCGTTTTTCCTTTACCACACCCAGTTAAAATAAAAGCATCAATAAAGTTTTCCTGTAACGATATCACTCTCAATCTGGTTCCATTACAAAGATTGGGGGGATTCAAATTCCGAGCAACATAATGGGGTCTCCAACTTTGAATTAAATTTTATGAGCAGGAAGGCCATGGGCTGTGATGCTATTTAAGAACTCGAGCGGCTAATTTACTGCCCTTGATCGCTCTTTTAGCTTTTTTTGAAAGGCAAAATACCCGCGAATTGGGTAATTACCCACGATCTAGTATCACTGAAACCTATGACTATTTGACATTTCTTTTAATGTTTTATCTTTTCCTTTTTTAACAAACAAACAGCATACAGCACACTGCCTCTATCTGTCTCCCTCTCCCTTACAGGAGTAAAGTAAGGTTAAAAGAGATGTAAATATATCGCGCGGTTAGTATGTTTGATTTGAGAGTGAAGTGCATATCCACTCACGCAGGTGAAAATCGTAGAAACGTTTCAAATTTTGCCTATTTATTTAAAAACCTTTTAGTTTTCGAGTTAATGGATATCCTATGTTGTACCCGCAGATGTCCTCTATAAGATGTTGGTTACTATATTTAAATGCTCCCAGTATTTTCGAACGGAAAGCGTTACAAAGAAAAAAGCGAAACGAAACGAAAAAATAAATTACTCTTGTCCAATTTTTTCCGGAATTTATAGAGATAGAGAGTTGAAACAAAGTGGAGATTGTAGGCCTAGGTATCCTCTATAGGACTAAGAAAAATGCACCAGAATATATTCAGTAGTTTCTAAGATTTTTGCATTTAAAGACATGCAGTCAAATTCAATCTTAGTCGAACAGAACTACACCAATTTTATTTATATGATGATGATGATGATGATGATGATGATGATGATGATGATGATGATGATGATGATGATTAATAAAACTAAAAGAAATAAAAAAACTCGTATTGAGGACGGATTACTTCCAGAAAGAAGAAATGTTGAAATTATGATAGATGGCGGAGCGGTGGCCGGTATCTATTCAGTCGAGCTGAAACTAGCCCTTCACATGAGCCACGGGAAATACACTTCAGTATATACCAGGCTGAGATAATTGCTTAGCTTCATGCGTTGGACTGTACTTGCTTCAGAGTCAGGTGGAAGGAAGAAACATCCTGGACAATCAGGCGTTGATCAGACGCATAGAATACACAAACAAACATCCCAACATTATTGGCACTGGAATGTGTACTCAAGCTCAATAAGTAGCGTTCCTCTAAAAATGAAGTAATACTGACGAGGACACATAGGGAACGACGGCAGAGAAAATGCCGGACTCCCTTGTAAAACAGGGGTCAACTGGAAAGTGGCTGCGATCAGAACCATTCTCTTCAATTAGTATAGGAATGGTAGAACGCTGATTCACACATGGATCGCAGCAGAACACCTGGGAAGATGGTCAACCGTGGAACAATGTAGACAGGCTAAAATTGCAATAAAGTGGCCGACCTGCTCCACTAAAAGAAGGGTTCTAAACATCAGTTAAGGAAGATATGGGCCTTATAGAGGATGATACTAGTAAACTATGCCTGGAGGAATGTGAGACATTGGCTGGCAGAAGAATGAGGATCTTCTACACATATATATACATAATATAGAAGTCGACTGGATCGGTCTGGACTAGATGTAACCTGCACTCAAAAACTAAATAATCGGCTAATGTGCACTCTTCCTACGACAGTCCACATATGCGAATTGTCAATTGAACTTATGCTTGATGTAAACTATGCGTGTCTAGTTAAAAAATTAAATGAATGCCAACCCAATATACTCATGCATAAATTGTACATTTTTGCAATAAAAAATCAAGCTTTTTACACAAATAAATTTATTTCGTATTCAAATTGGTCAACAATATTTATAAACCATCTGCGATTTCAACTGGTATGGAGAAATTCACTGCTGGATGTAGTGCGAGCTGAGATACTGCCCAGCAGGATGGATCTCACCATTTAAACCGTATGAGTATGAAAATCCACTCGGCACGATAGTTGATCTGTATTGAATAGGAAGTGCATGTGCAGCACCGCTGATGTATTGGAATGGAGAGATGATTTGAGCGCTTTGTACCGGCAATTCATTGGCCTCCAGGCCAGCGTTCCTTAGTTTGGCGTTCTCGACAGCATTTAAATGTTCTACCTTAGCGCGTGCTACCTCAGGAGTATCCTCAACTGAACGTGGCAAGTCATTTTGGGCGAACATCACTGGAACTGGTACGGCCGATGAGGCAGACCTGCCGCGTTGCTTAGCTTCCTCAAAAGCAACCAAATGAGCTGATCTGGCAGCAGCTACTTCGGGGGTCTCGGCTACAGGTAATGGTTCCTCTGCTGGAGTAATTTTTGGAATCTCAACTGATTTGGGCAAATTGGTAGCGGCAACACGGAAACCACCATCATCTGCTATGTAATCGACGGTCTGCAGTTTTCCCTCAGCATCTTGGTAGCTGTAGGATCCACGGGTAACTCCGTCCAAGGTCTTCACTTCCTGCTTGGCGGACAATGGTCCCCTATATCCATACGAATATTGACCAAATGCGTCCTGGCTATGGTACTGCTGCTGTTGGATAGCATCTCGAACCAGAAACGGGGTATAGTACAGCCCACTGGCTGAAGCGACTGCAAGCAAAGCCGAGAATGCAACGAAGAATTTCATTATGATTGTTTGGGATTTATTTGTTTTGATTGAAACTAAAAAACGCTGCTAGTGATGTGTACTAGTACTCGCTTTGAAGAACTCTGATTGTCTGCGGCGTTTTATTCTCCTTTTATACCTACACAAGGCGCCATCCTGCTTGGGCATGGATCGAGTTATCCCCAAAGTCAAAACAGTTCCCATACTCGGCCTTGGTGGACTGCAAACCGGCACCGGTTAGTTAAGTAGGTACATATCGCTTTCAATTTCGCGCGGTTGTCCTCCCAACTTTTTGTTGGAATATGGAATGCATAAAAACATGCAACCACTGGGTGTATGCGGAAATCCCTTTCACTATAATTGACTCTTGTATGCCGACTGATTAGGTCATTGCAACAAAAGTAAAGGTCAATGCCAAGGTATAGATAGCTTGAGGGAATCCTCGCGAAAGTAAAGAATTTGGTGGTGTAGATTATGTGAACTGTGTTAAGCTATGCAAAGTAACCGCAGATGATAGTCTTGTGGATATGAAGCAAATTATTTATTGTTTTTATGTTGTAAAAATAAAAAAGGAATACGCTGCCCAGGTATTTAAAAAAAGGTTAACAATATGAGCTAATGTACAAACATACGAGGATAATTTAAGAACTTAAATGTGCGATTATTAAGAAATACAAGAACAAAAAAACATGTTATTTTATAAAGAGGGTATAAAGCAGCTCATTGAATATTAAAAAAGTAAACAAAACATAATTATTAAATATATCTATAGGGGTATTCACGATCCGATGCAACTGGCCTTGTATCATTGCGAAAGTGCGAAAGTGTAACTTTTTTCGCACTACAACAACAAAATATACTGACTTTTGCTACACTTTTGCACTTTAGCTATACCCTGACCCTATTGTAATCGAAAAATACAACAGAGTAAAGTGTAGCATTGTCAAATTGACAATTCGCTAAATTTTTAAATGGTCAGACAATGGGGTTTTCACGATATCATCTTCGTCTTTACTCTCTCAATTATCTAAGATATTTTTTCTTTTCGTCTTTTTTCGGCATAATAAACAATAAAAAGCAAATCGTTCAGTTTCAGCAAAGTTTAGAAGTTTTTTTTCAGAACAGCATGGAAAAATCTGTCATATTTTTTCAGTTTTGCAAGAGGTGAGAAAAAGTGTGTTCACGATCTGTTAAAGAAAAATAAAATTTCGCAATTTTACTAGGTCTTTTGCACCGAATCGTGAATACCCCTTATGTGTTTCAAATATTGTGACATTACTGATATAATGTAATAAGATTCGAAAAAAAAAATATGAGACAAACAAACTTCGAATGACTTCTTTTGGCCCATATATAAAAATTGAGCATTAAAATTGTGTTCGTTTGTCGCCGATTCACGCTTTAACGCAATAACCGATTTTAACCAAACTTTCTCACATCTTTGGTATTGGTCTATATCTATATGATTTTTGTAAAGTTTGGTTGAAATCGGAAAATGTACGTTAAGTTAAAGACTGTTTTCCCCTTTTTTTATTCAGCAAAAGCAATAATTTTCCCCTAAATTTAAAAAAAAAGTTCCCTTTCTTTCCCCTAAGTGGAATTTGCCTTTATTTTTCTAAGAAATGTGAATTTGAAATGCATTTAGAAACACAAAAATACTTACGTATACGTTCGATGGGCTGTGAATATTTCATTCTGAGTGAACTTTAAAATTTATTTGTAACGGAAATGCATTTAAATTTTACTTCTAAGCAATTTAAGTTTCAAAGAGATTTTTTATTATTTCGTCTTTTTTTATCTTTTCCATTGAAAAATCGCCAAAAATTGGCGTTTTTTCCCTCAATCTGGGACCACTGCGTGTGTGTTGTGCGTGCGTGAAAAAAAACACTTTAATTTCATTTAGGGTTTTTTTCGCATTTGAGTGATTTTTTTTTTATTTCGTTTTGTCTTGGATAAGAAAGTTTTTACGCTGCATTCTCATTTCGTTTTTCATTTATCTCCTTCTAAAGGGTTTGTCGATAAGAGCGCTACAAAAGTTTTTTTAAATAAAACAAAAACGGTTTTGGATATCAATGAAATTCTTTATTCCTGTGAAAGTACGTTCGATGCCATTACGTATGGAACTCGATTTCTTTTGCATGGCCACCACGGGCACGCTTGCAGAAGTCCAGACGCTGAACCCAATTTTCGACGGTTTTCAAGCATAAATAGGCCGATACTTCTACAATTTCACGTTCGATATCCGTACGAAGTTCATCAATCGTCGCTTGTTGGCATAGACCATAGACTTGACGTAGCCCCATAGGAAATAGTCTAACGGCGCCAAATCGCACGACCGAGGCGGCCAAGCGACTGGACCATTTCGTGAGATAACACGTTCTCCAAACTTGGTTTCCAATAAATTGATTGTGACATTCGCCGTCCTGTTGGAACCACATGTCCTCCAAGTCCATATCATCCAATTGGGGCCAAAAATATTCGGTTATCATTGAACGTTAGCGATTCCCATTCACAGTAACGTGCCGGTCTTGATCATCATGGAAGAAGTACGGCCCAATGACGCCGCCGGCCCATAAACCACACCAAACCGTAATTTTTTCGGGATGCAATGATGACTCATGGAGTACGTGTGGATTGCTGCCTGAGCAATACCGCATATTTTGTTTATTGACGAAGCCATTAAGCCAGAAATGAGCCTCATCGCTGAAGATGATAAATTGGACGTAGCGCTCTTAACGTTAAGGGTCTCTGCTCTGACTCCGAATTTCGGCAGTAAATTTTAATAATTTCGACTCGTTGTTGGCTCGTATATCTTTCCATCATGAAATGGCAAACCTTACTGAAGAGAAATGTCAAAAGAGCGGCAAGAAATTTGACTTTTGTAGCGTCCCTGTTGAAAAACCCTTTATATTATATACTAGCTGTACCCGCCCGGCTTCGCCCGTGTAAAATGTGGTTTCAGAACAGTTGACGGAAAAAAAAATAAAGAAATTTACTGTCTTCTAGGGGACATAAAAATGTATTTCTTTTGAAAATCGCTGGAAGGAAAAATCAAAAAATCCTCGAAAGACATTGTAGAGGTAAAAAGTGAGGAAGCCTTCTTCAATAGTGAGGGACTTCAACCCGATCTAAAAAAAAAAACTCCCGAAGACTGAGTCTGAGTGGACAATGAAAAATAACTCACTTTTTTTTATTAATGTAACACTTCTTTGTATACCACTATGTTCGCGGTTTTGTTTCTATCGACTGAGACAGTGATATTTCCTGCATTAATTACCCTGGAGCACGCTACATATAACTGCCCGTCTGTGAAGCAATTCTTTCTTAAATCAACTCCCGCTTTTCTTAAAGTTTGACCCTGTGACTTATTGATTGTCATGCCAGAACAAACATTAATAGGAAATTAAATCCGTTTAAACTGAAATGAATAACTGCTGGGAATTATTTGTAGGTATTCTTGTTATAAACACCGTTTTTCCTTTACCACACCCAGTTAAAATGAAAGCATCAATAAAGTTTTCCTGTAACGATATCACTCTCAATCTGGTTCCATTACAAAGATTGGGGGGAATCAAATTGCGAAGCAACATAATGGGGTCTCCAACTTTTAATTCAATTTTATGAGCAGGAAGGCCATGGGCTGTAATGCTATTTAAAAACTCGAGCGGTTAATTTACTGCCCTTGATCGCTTTTTTAGCTTTTTTTGTAAAGGCAAAATACCCGCGAATTGGGTAATTATCCACGATCTAGTATCACTGATACCTATACCTATTTGACATTTCTTTTAATGTTTTTTCTTTTCCTTTTTAAGCAAACAAACAGCATACAGCACACTGCCTCTATCTGTCTCCCTCTCCCTTACAGGAGTAAAATAAGGTTAAAAGAGATGTAAATATATCGCGCGGTTAGTATGTTTGATTTGAGAGTGAAGTGCATATCAACTCACGCAGGTGAAAATCGTAGAAATGTTTAAAATGTTGCCTATTTCTTTAAAAACCTTTTAGTTTTCGAGTTAATGGATATCCTATGTTGTACCCGCAGATGTCCTCTATAAGATGTTGGTTACTATATTTAAATGCTCCCAGTATTTTCGAACGGAAAGCGTTACAAAGAAAAAAGCGAAACGAAACGAAAAAATAAATTACTCTTGTCCAATTTTTTCCGGAATTTATAGAGATAGAGAGTTGAAACAAAGTGGAGATTGTAGGCCTAGGTATCCTCTATAGGACTAAGAAAAATGCACCAGAATATATTCAGTAGTTTCTAAGATTTTTGCATTTAAAGACATGCAGTCAAATTCAATCTTAGTCGAACAGAACTACACCAATTTTATTTATATGATGATGATGATGATGATGATGATGATGATGATGATGATGATGATGATGATGATGATGATGATGATGATGATGATGATGATGATGATGATGATGATGATGATGATGATGATAATTTTATCAAAATAAGTCGCAGTGTTTGAATTGATGTTCTCTTAATGCGTGAACCAATTTTGTTTCTGGAAATTTCAGATGAAAGGTGACGTCAGTACGAAGGTTTGTATGCTATACGGTCTTTGTATATGTATAGGTTATGCGACTTTATTATATATATTGGTTAATACAAGCGTAAAACAAAACTAAACAATCTAGTAAACTTAAGACTAAATACAAATATTGATGGTTAAATCGCATAAGATAAAATATAACATGAGTTTTTAATATAATTTTCGTAAGTTAGACGGAAATGGAATATTCAAGGTTGGGGTAAATTGCGAAGCGCAGTTTTAAGAGCTGATTTGGTGCAATTTATATCAAATAAGTTGGGAAACATGTTTGCTTTGTAAAGCATTCTTGTTAAAGGCTCGTGCTGGCCATAGTCAGTACGGTGATGGGGAAGGCGGAAAAAGGGAATTGAACGTAAACGACGAGGATTTGTGTTCAATGAGATCTGATGCAGCAGATGTTGGCAATCTATGTTTCCGTCTTGTAACTGGTGAATAAAAATTATATCAGCGATATCACGTCGAGTCTTAGTGAACATACCTGTGTTGTCGACCTCCGAAACAGATGCAGCTTAAAGGATAGGATAGTTTTGGTGGCCACCCGATGGCGCTGTTTTTAATCTCCGAAACCACTCACCTGATTTCAATAAAATTTTGTGGATGGGTATGTTTGGTTCCAGCTAGGAAGATAGGATAGGATAGTTTTGGACTCAACGGATTACAATGAAATTTTGTGGATAGGTAAGTTTGCTTCCAGCTGGAAAGATAGGCTAGTTTTGGACCCGACAGGTGCCGCTGTTGTCGATAGCCAAAACCAGAGATCAATGAATAAAAGAGATGGATATCTTTCGTACGTCTATCCCCCCAAAACCCATTTGTTTACATTGTTGTTTTTGTAATTTCAACCCCCGTCTGTGAATACGTGTGACAGAAAAAAAGCATGTTGCTAATGGCCGGCCACCATTCCTTTTGCTTTTCTGGGCATCGCGCTGTTCAATTGCTTTGTGTTTCGTAGTGAACTTGTTTGGTTTTTGTTAAGGCTTCGATTAAAATAAAGAAAATAGTGAAAAACGCATTCCGGAACAGCGAATTCTTGCATTAAAGTCCAATTCATGAACTCACAAACACTTGAAAAGAAATGAGCAAATGTGCGTGACTTTATGAATTTTTTGGGAAAACAGCTTGTAGGCAGCCGCCTTTCCACTGGAAAGTTATCCATCTCTGTATTCCATTATCTTTGGCCAAAACCACTCAACCAATTTCAAACAAATTTTGTGGTGGTAAGCGCAAATCGCAAGCATTTAAGAATATGTGATGTGGCGGATATCGCTTGGTAGAATTAAGAAGGGAAGGTATATTGTATACTATAATTTTAACAAACTACTGAGCCAACGTGTTCACAAGGAGCAACTACTTATTTGTAACGTTTTATAGCACCTTTATCGAATTTGAAGTGGAAGTGAAGTGGAACGCCCACATTCTGCGTTCGTTGATTTGGTTAATTGCGAAAATCTGACCGGACCAACTCGATTCAATCTTTAGCGCGGAAAAAAAAAACGATCAACAAGCCGACCCGGAAATCTCTCAAGTCATTTCTATGAATTGAACTCAATTTAATTCAAAGGCAGTTTCATTCGTAAGAGAGGTTAAAATGTCAAATGTTATACATGTTTATAGTTTATTCAATTTTAGGTGATACGAAGCTTGCCGGGTCAACTAGTCTAATCTAAAATGTGGACAATAAGCCCCCTTTTTTATTTGAAAAATTTAAGATTTATTTTTTTTTACCGCCTCACAATATTCCAGTTTGTCTGTCCCGGAAAATCATCCCAACTCAGCCATTCAGAATGGCATGAAATTGTAGGTCGGAAAAGGTAGAAACCCAAACAAATGAATGGCTGTGGGATGCTAGGCCTTAGGGTACTGTTGTGGATTTTTTTTAATTTTTATTTTTATCTGACTCTTCTTTGGCATTAATATCATTGTGTAGTTAGTATGGAAGCAGCAGAAAAGCCTTTATGACGAACTCGAGAGTATATAACTTTAGAACCCTTCTATTCGTCTAAAAAAAATTATTTTCATATGAACAAAAGGTCATGAGAATATAAGGACAGTTTCGGACACCAGTTTTTGTCTTTAAACCTTTTTCAAAATATTGAAGAATATGAAGATAATTTAAATTTAACTAAATTTAATATAAGATGGCTATTCCAATTTAAACAAAAAAGTCCTTTAAACATTTCTGAAACGACTTTGATGTTTAATGAAAGCTAAACCCATCTTCTACCATCTTGCTAAACTTTCTCTTAATTTTGACAATTTAATGTTCTGAGCAGAGACAATACTGAGACCACCAACTTCGGCCGATTTTCCGTTACTTAGCCTACAAGCTATATTTCTATGGGGTGGCAAATGCTAAGTGCGCTTGTATTGTTACATAGAAATTCGTATTGACAAATGTCACGTAACTTCAGAAATTCCGGCTTACAAATACACTCGCACCTTGCATATGCGACTTCCGCTTTGGGCAAAGTGGCTTGCAGCGTTCATAGAATTTTATCCGATAAATTTGAAATTGTTCGTTACGTGTGAATAATATTTTTTTTATGAATAAGTGTACATTTGCTTAAAATATTTACGAAAAATTAAAATAAAAACATTTTGAGCAAAATTTTCTTTATTATTTAAGAACAATTTACACACGAAATCGAAGTTAATTATATCCAAAAGCGGGAAATACACAACCATATTTGTCCCAATATATTTCTAGTATGTAAAACATCTCCTTTTGATAGTTTTATTAACCATTCAAATCAAATTATTCACCTTTAAAAAATTTATAATAACTAACCAATGGCATTCAGTTATGCTAAAATGTGGTATTCCCGAACTCTTTCACATTTCCCCACGGTTGCCGAGGTTGGCAGCATTTATTTTTGTATTTTCTGTATGTTTTTGCATGTCACACTGATTCCCAATTGACAAAACACCGATAGGAATACAAAATGGCGAATTTGAAAAAAAAACTGAGGGGGCCAGCGGCAAGAGGATTGTGAGTTGGGGGCATAAACTAAGCATATACACAGCCGCAACACACGATAATGAAATGCAGTTCCGGCTCAAGCCAAACTAGCGCCCTGTGCAAGATTTACAGAAAGCGCCCTTTTTTCATATTTGTACACATGCATAAGTCTTTTCCACATCACCCAGGAGGCAGACTTTCAATGTGTTTTTTTTATTGAGGTGTTTTTGGTTTTGAGATTTTTGAGCTAGATTCTTTTGCAAAATGTAAGTGGATGTGCAAGAAATATACCTAAATGAACAAGGTGTAATATTTTAGGAGATTATATAGGTAAGAAGTAAACTTGCATGGGTCTAGTGAAATTTTTCATCTTGCGATATTTTGAGTTAAATTTTCCTTGAAGTTACAACATTGCAAGTGATTGTTGTTCTGGACTTTAAACAAGCTTTTTATTTGAAAAGCAAACGTCAGTATTTGTTCTTTCCTATTAATGCGCCCTCAGAACTTGGCGCCCTGTGCATTTGCACATCTTGCACATATGGTTGGTCCGGCCCTGATGAAATGACAACCCACCTCAGGTTATCGACATCCTGTCTAATCCGGAAGAGTGTAGGCTGGTTTTTTTCAAGTATGAGTGAGTCCCTTTGATTATTATTGGCACTAATACATGAATTCAAACTGGGCTACATCAAGGTCAAATTCAGCTTGTAGGCAACTCTTTTTTGGCTGAAGCTGTCAGTCTATTTAATAGTTAGTTTATGGTTTATGGACAAACCATACTGAGACCACCAACTTCGGCGGTTGCATGAAAATAAAAACCTTTTGACCAAACCAACATTTTTCAAAAAGTGAAGAACAAAAACTTATAAAATGAATACCGCACGAATAAAACTCCTGCAAATGATTGGCTTAATAGCTTTGACCGCGCATAGTCGGCAAGGTATCTCCTTCTCAGAACAAAGTTGTATCAAAGCGCTTTCGAAAGTTTTCGAAAATATTAGTTATTGCCAATAACTTCTGTCGAGCTGCATGTCGCGTCGGGGATATCTATACATAACTATTGATTGACTCTCCAAAAATTTATACACAAACAAATTTATTTCATATTCAAATTCTACAACAATATTGATTCAAACCATTCGGAACACTGGGGATAGAAACTCACTGATATATGTACTGCGAGGTTAAGAATCTGTTACCGGGAATGGTGGCACCGTTCAAACCGTAAGAGTATGAGAATCCACTTGGCAACACAGCCGATCTGTACTGAATGGGCAGAGCATGTGCAGCACCGCTAATGTATTGAAACGGAGAGCCAGCAGAAATAATTTGAGCGCCCTGCACCGGCACTTCATTGGCCTCTAGGACGGCGTTCCTCAGTTTGGCGTTCTCGACAGCATTTAAATGTTCCACCTTAGCGCGCGCAACTTCAGGAGTATCTTCAACCTGACGAGGTAAGTCATTCTGGTCAAATACCGCTGGAGCTGGTGCAAACGAAGAGGCGGATCTGCCGCGTTGCTTGGCTTCCTCGAAAGCAACCAAATGAGCTGATCTGGCAGCAGCTACTTCGGGAGTTTCGGTAACGGGTAAGGGCGACTCTGCTGGAGTAATTGAAGGAATCTCAACTGATTTGGGCAAGTTGGTAGCGGCAACACGGAAACCACCAGCATCAGCAATATAGTCGACAGTCTGCAATTCTCCCTTAGGGTCTTGGTAGCTGTAGGATCCACGGGTAACTCCGTCCAAAGTTCTCACTTCCTCCTTTACGGACAATGGTTCACTGTATCCATACGAGTATTGGCCAAGATCGTCCTGAGTGTGGTACTTCTGAACGTTCGCTTGAATTCCGGAACGAACTAAGATTGGGGAGTAGTACAGTCCACTGGCTGAAGCGACTGCAAGCAAAGCCGAGAATGCAACGAAGAATTTCATTATGATTGTTTGGGATTGGTTTGTTTTGATTGAAACTTAAAAACGCTGCTAGTGATGTGAACTAGTACTCGTTTCAAAGAACTCTGCCTGTCTTCGGTGTGCTCTTCTCCTTTTATACGTACACGAGTCACCGCAAGAGAATTGAGTTGTTCCTTTACAATATATGCACAATCAAAACAATTCCTTAACAAGGCCTTCGGGTGAAACAGTGCCGACCTGCGCGCTAAGAATCACTTTCAATTTCGCACGTTTGGCCTCCCAACTTCGCATTGGAATCCAATGGGAAGTGCAGATAAAACACGATCACCGCTGGGAGTATGCGGAAATCCCTTTCACTAATTGACAGTTGTGTGCGCCGACGCACGGAGCGATCAGGTTATTGCAAGGTAAGTGAAGGCCAAGGGCCAGATTTTTTGAGGACCTATCGGGAAACTAGTTCCTGCAATGTTGGTGTTACTGAAACTGCGGAGTGTGTTGCAAAGTCGAGCAGCAGACGATCTTCTCGCGCACATGTGAAAGCAAAAAATATTAAAAAAAATACGTGTAACCTTGAGATACTGCCGTAGTTGACAGCACAGTGAATTGCTGGACAGGAGGCACAAAAATAAAACTTGTCTGTTTTGTTTGTTTGTCGACAGTTGAGTTGCCGGGTTATACTTGAGCTTCGCAGATGCCTTCGCCTTGATGGCATCGTTTAATGTCTTCACATATCGGAGTTCGCCAGTGGTATATAATGTCGTTCGAGGTCTTAGTAGCGCCGCCGACAATCGAAGAAGCGATTGTCTGCCACTTAGCCACCGTAACAAATGCAACCGTCTACACACACACACACACACACACGATTTAATGGACGCTGGAAAGGAATTTTGTTTATCTAATTGAGTTGTATTCTCGATGAAAAAAGAATTTGGATGGCAAATCGTAAATCTGCGGATTACATGGTAATCCCATTTTAATTCTAGCATAGTCTCATGTCATGGCGCCATATAATATGTTAGCTAGGTGAGGAGCTTAAAAGAAAAACGTTGATATTAGCGTCAAGGATAATTGGTAGAGGAAGACTTATATTTGCGTCGTTATCGTTTTGGAGTACCTATTAATTATGCAAAGGACACAAATAATTCGGTTTTTCTTTACTGCTATTGAACTGTGAAAGAAATTTTGTCAAAGCGTTGTCAAAGAAAGTAGGTATACAAGTACTTATAACGAAAAACAATAAACAGCCTGCAAACAAGATAACTAATTCAAATACAAAGTGTAGCAGAAAATTCAGTAAACGTTTATTTAGATCCGTTAGCATCTTTCTATACCCTTTTGAATTTGTACAGCGCCGCTTACAATTGTATCTCTTATTAACATGTCATACGGATGCATCCACGTCCACGGTTATCCTCATAAATTAAAACAGGCTCTTCTTTCAACTCGCCCAGGTCTTGCTTTATGCCTTTTAACCATAGCGCTTCTACAACAGCTGAGCTCAACGCAATATATTCTGCTTCACTACCGCTGTATTATGTAGAAAACAGTAATTTGCTTGAATTAATTGATTTTTGATCCACTTGGTCAGATCCCCAGTCTGTATCAGCATATCCAATAATTGGCAAATCTTCATTTGTTTTGAATTCAAGTTTCCGGTCTTTTGTGTATTTCAGATACCGGAAGATTTTTTTTAGGTGCCACCAATGTACATCTGATCGAGATTGCTGATATCGGCCCATATATGCAACAGGATTATGTCTGGTCTTAAGCACAACATGATATACATCCCAGAAGATCACGGTGTGGCTTCTGGGTTTTTGTTTGGGCATCGACCTTGCTTTTAACTGTGGCTCCTTTTCCATTGTAATTTTTACCGAGTTACACTCTGATATTCCAAATTTTTGAAGTTGCTTTTCAATACTTGCTGCTTGTAAAAACTTTATACTTCCTTCATCGTTGTCCACTCATTTAAGTTTTCCCCAATCGTACATTTTAAATTGGTTGACCAAGTCCGTCTAAAGTTTCTCAATAGTCAGCAACTTTTTTCCAACGATAAGTAAGTCATCCACATGTAGGATAATGATTAAAACATCATCATGCTCCTCATCCATCTTGACTTATGTCAATTTCCATTGGACAAAAAGAAGCGTCCGGGAGAGTCCGGAATCGAAAAAATCACTTCTGAAACCGTTCCATTGTCACAAAAAATACTCTTCTGGTGATTCTGAGAAAAGAATTTCGCTTCTCGGTTTGAAGTCAAAATCCACTGAAGAAGCACTCACACAAGTGCAATTTATGTATTAATTACAAGTCAGCTGACAGCAGCCGTAGATTATTTTTTGGCATTTCACCAATACTTTGGTGGATTCTTTCAGAATCAGTTTTGCTGTTCCATTTGATTTCAGAATGAGTGGATCCCCGAGTGAAACCAATGGAAAAACACATTAATAAGTGTACACGCAATCCTTTTTAAATTTCCAATCCCTCGGGCAAAACCATGTATATACAAGGTGGGACAAAAGAAGTCATCCGATGTTGTTTGGCTCTCATTTTTTTTCTAAATGAAAAACTTCGATTCTGTTTTTTGATTCAGCCTTATTGTGAGTTTTACCCCAACAATATTCCACCCGAAAAAAATTACATTTCAGTTTTTGCTTATCATGAGTTCCGGGCGAAAAATGTTTGATGTTTGAAAAAATTCCCCCTATTGGCGGAATATACTGCTATTAACCTCATACATTTTTCTTTATTTTTTTAAAGACGAACAAGAAAAGAACATAAAGCACCACCATGTAAGTACATTTTCTATATGGTAAAAAATTGGAAATTTATTTATTTTATTTCAGGAGCAAAACAATAAACAAAAGGCAAAGCGATTTACTGCTCAACAAAATGATGGAAAAATCAGACATCGCAAGGGGATTACTCAAGGAAAATAAAGAAAATGTAGCCAAATTTTGGAAGCAGCTCACTTTCGAACTCAACAGTGCAGGACCACCAAACAAGAGTGAGTTTGAGTGGAAAAAGGCGAGAATAATAATATATTCGTACTTCTGAAAAATTTTATTAATTATGTATGTAGGTTTGGACTGATCAAAACCCATCAACACCCGGACCTGAACACCCTGAGGTAAACCCAGACAACGATGCATACTACAAGTAGTATGAATCCGAGAAGACAACCACAATTTATGTAAAATGGATATAAGAAAACAATTATTGTATATCGTTGGGCCTATGTTGTTGAGCCAACACATTTAAATATTAACTATTCACCATCATTTGTTACCTAGTTTAAGTCAAATTGTATATACCAAAAGTTCAATAAAAGCAAATGTGTGTAATGCATGGACCGATCAAAAGCGTTATTACTCCAAAGGATTCGATGTATCCCGTAAGTGCCTTCGAGTTATTCGATCCACATTATTTTCTTCATCTTCTTCTTGCCGCAGTGCTATGCTATGCATTTTTATAATTTTTCTTTAATAATTTTACGACTTCTTTTAAAATAACAAGAAATTTTAGACTTTTATTTAATTTATTTTCCAAGCTGTCACAACAAATATTAGGTGTGTTCGAAATGCCCCTGTCGATTCGAAGTTTGCATTCGTTCGGGCGAAACTTGAAATAGCTTTTAAAATTTCGGTCTCGGGCTTGTTACCGTAAACACGGGACTTTAAAAACCCCTAAAAAAGTCTGTGCAAATCACCAAAACGAGAGATGAGACGCCGCCTTCAGAATATCGGTTGTGGCTCGCGCAGTGTGTGCCGTAGCTCCCTCCAGTTGGAACCACATGTCTTCCAGTTGCGGTAGAAAAAATTCGGTTAACATGGCCCTATAGCGCGCACCGTCCACTCTTGTCATACATCCCATTGCTAAAATGAGCCCGTATGGCAATCAATTGTGACGGCGCCCATTTGGCCGATATCATCTTCTCGACTTGACCAATAAAATTCTAAAGACATAAATTTATATTTTCAACTTGTACAAATTTCCGTGAAAGTAGGCAGTTGCTATTAGCCTATCATCTTTTCATCCTTTACAATTTATTTTGCAAAAAAATAACCTAAGTTCCAGCTCCTGTGAGTTTTCGAACTGACAGTAAATTGTTTTGTACAAACATCATTTATGAACAAGTTGACGACATTATTGCTCATCCCATAAATTGCTCCTAAACGATATGCCATAAGTGACTGATCGCTTTTTGCAACATTAATTTTAACTGAAGTTTTCAGCAGATTTCTGCTTTTCGGAAAGTTTTTATCTGCTGGGCATAAAACACTCACTTGTGCTTTCAACGATTCTGGGGGCAGATTCAGTAAGGCGAAACGAACAATAATATAGCAAATTTCTTCGTGCACACGAAAACGTTTGAAAGTTTCGCCACACAGAATGCCGACCCTGGTTTCAACTTTTTTTACACTCTCTTGCTTGGTGGTAAAATTTTTCACATTTGAAACATTTTCCGTCAAATTTTTCTTACTAAAATGCTTCTTTCCAGAAAATGCAGTTTTTTCTTGAAATTCACCTTATTGTCGATCTTCAAACTTGCTCTGTTCCGATATTAATCTCTCCTGTGCAATATTGAACGTAAGCTTTTCTAATACGTTAACTAAAGGCTCAAACTTTTCGGGCAATGTCAGAAAAAGATGTGCAAACAAATCACTTTCTTCTTTTTTGGCCCCTGCCAAATTCAACTTCCTTCTCAAATCCTCAAAAATTGTCAAATGTGAGATTTGCTGTTGGTGGTATATCAGTCTACCATCAAAAATGGAGCAAAATTTAAATCTTACGTGATTTTTGGGATACCCCTTTCAAGCGAAAGGTTTGCTCTCAGACTAGAATTAGGTAGGTATACGTAGGTACCTTTATAAATACTATATTTTCACACTTTACTTAAACGTTTTATAGGTACCTACCTGTACCTGTAATGCAATTCATTGGGAATAAATACATAAATAATCATGAACCTACTTGGTATGTATATCGGTTACGATTTTATTGCATCTCGTATAAAATTCAAATAACGTGTCATTTTAATTGTTTAATTGTACATATTAAAAGGCGTTGATCATGTTGATTTCCGGGCACGCGCTTCAGTAATTTTCGTCAGCACGACGCGACTCCTTCCTATACCTAACATAATTTCTTCCCACACATTTTTGACCAAATTAACTGAAACTGAAAACTATTTATCATCTCCTACCTCTGAGTTGTTTGGATACAAACTTTGCATTCTTTTTCCGCGAGTGACGCAATCATCATAATACACCTCACGCTATTCCCCAATTTCTTTAGTTTTTATTCATTAATGTTATGCGTGTATGAACAGCCTTTTCGTATGATATCATCTACTAGTAGCTTGTGCTAAACAATACCTTTGTCAAGAATGAACTTCTGGAATCAGTAGTTATAATCTCATAATTATAATTATAATATAATATACATTAACATTATTATTGTAGCGTAGCGGAGCGGTGTAACCAAAAATAACAAAGTTTCACACGCAAAATTTCATAGTTCATAGGCTACAAATGTTTTGTTTTGATTTGGAAACAGTGCTCTGCTCACTGCTCTGACAGAAATTGTGGCGAAAGCGAAAAAGACGCACCCCTTGCCCTTATCCCTTTACCAAATGTTTTCAATAAAGTCATATACTAACTTCTTTGTCTAGCGGCGGGCGAATTACTCTAAAAATAAACACTCGTCAGCCAGTCTACTACCGCGACAGCGGACATAGCTTATAGCTATGTAGTTGAGTGTTGAGTCGCACTAAGAATAAACTTGATTAGAGTAGGTATAAGCACAGCATATAAGCTAAGCAACCGACCTTTCTACTCAAAAAGCTTTGGGTGTTGATATACGAGAATTTTGGACGTGGACTGACACTGATAGTGATAGTGAGCAGCAGAGGGAATTGATGTCATCACTATTGTTATAGAAAGATTGACCGATGAATACAGTCGAGAAAGACTGAAGCGAGTCAGTTTATTTTTAAGTGTGAACAATTTTTTAAAAATTATTCGACATTTTAAATAGTAAATGGTTTTGCAGATCACTGCAGTTCGCGTTCTTATTAAGTCCATTTTACATGATAAAGGACGATATATTTGTTCTCTTACGATCTGTCAATAATTAAAAAACCGATCTCCTAAACGCATTCCAAAAACTTCCATGATTTCTCAAACAAAAAATTATAAATACGCTTTTTTAATAACAAAAATGCGGCCATTTTTTCATATTTTCAGCATACATAGAAATATTTTAAATTGAAAATAGTATTATCTAGTATAGGTAAATGTCGTATATTATTGCGGTTTATTGAGCACTAAAACTGACAGATTGATAGTAGGGATATAAATTTCATATTGGCACTCCTTAAGCGATCCATCAATTGATCATTGTTTCCGGATTGTTACTATCTTACTACGAAATGTTTCTCGTTGCATATATTTTATTATGTTGACGTTCTCATATAATTATTTATACATAATACACAGATAAGAAAAAGAGCTAGATACCTAACAGGGTTTTCCGCTGCAGCATCCAGCCATGTTTAGTACACGAAAACAAATCATTTAACAATAAAAATTACAAATAATATCATTTGTCTAAAAAAACAGCACATTATTGAGTTTTTGACGTTGAGTATTCGTGAACGTACCCAGCGAATGGGTGACTGATATCGTTGTCAAAATTGTTTGATTATACCATTTGCTTGTTTATACAACTGGATGGAAATTGCGGTCCCAGTCTTCATAAAATGAAAGTGCGTTGTTGGATTTTTTAGTTCACCACTTTTTTTTTAAAATCAGAATAGGCGGTGGACCTGGGCCATCATAATCGGAGTATATTAATTTTAAATATGGCTTCGTTCCAAGTATGTATATGAATTTCTAGAATCCACTTAATAATTATGGCCCACCCTGGATATTGAACTGAATGTATGTCCATTAATGTGGTATTCGATTGGGCTTCTTCAGATTTGCTCTCAGATTTCAGATTTCGGGTGTCGAACACAAAAACGTCACTTGCTCTTTTTTTGTTGAGATTTGTGCGTCTGCAATATGTGTACCTTTCGACACTTTTCTAAGCGTTTTCTATTCACTGGTTAGATTTTATATGAAAATATTCAAAATGCTCGCCCAGATTGGTTTCTAAACATTTGAACATAAATAATTAATAAATATAGACCCACCCGATGCAATGCGTTTCTTTGCAGTTGAAAAATTTCACTAAAACGTAGACAAACTCCACTAGTTTTCAAACTCAAACGCACGTGTATTTGTAAATCTGAAGCAAATCTGAGAAAAAAATCCAGATTCGCAAAAGTGCTCTGAAATCTGAAAAAGATTGTTTTTTTTGTACCAAACGAACATAAAAATTGCTCTGAGAGCAAAAAAAGTGCTCTGAGGGCGCCCAATCGAATACCACTTACCATAACACATACAAATCTAATTTATTTGATTGCGAAAATGTGCTTATTAGGGTTACCAGATTCGAAAACGAGACAAAGGGGACTTAATACATTTTACGAGACTTAAAGCTAGCAGTCAGCGCATTGCTAAGTAAGAAGTATGGAAAAAACAAAATGATAAATTTTTATTTTCAGAAAAACAAAACCTTTTTGCAGCAACTGTATCACTTTTACTTCCTGAATGGAGAGAATACACATACGCATACTGTGGGACTGTATTGTTTTTTTCTATTTTAGATAAAAGAACATTGCCGAGAAAAGCTTTAGTAAAACCATAAGGGTGACATGTATGGATACCCCTTGTATTCTCACTCAACTGAATTTCACTCAACTCCCCGGAGTCACACAATACACAAACGACATTCAAATGCTTTCGCATTGCCCATCGTCGCGTCGGTTGCGTTGTGAAAAATCAAACCCGAAATTGCGCCACCACTATACAGTAACAAACAGTATAGAATATATACTCGTTGATTTCGCGTGCGTTTAGCGTTTTTTCAGTTGAATTCCGTCAACTGCTTAGTTCGTCGTGGTCCGGTGGCCAAAGTGTGTCTCCTTCAATACAGTCGTGTAGTATTTCTATTTAGAGAGCTTATTTCATCTTTGGATTAAAAAAATATTTCAAAACAAGGTTGGTATGGGAACATATTTTTAATTTGCATTTGCTTTTTTTGGAAAAAGTGTAGCTACAGCAAGCATTCACCCTCAAGAGCCCACCCCAAAAAGTAACAGTTGCGAAAATAGATACAAAATGGGTACAGATTTGTTTACAAACAGTGAGGCGGAGGTGACTTTAATCTCCCCAATCGAGGACGTGTAAACGTGATGTTTTATTCAGCTTTGTTCCGTTTTAAGGTGGGGGCAACTTATGTCAACCTAAATGCAATTTTTCGAAACTGTACCTACCATACTAATAGTTTTGGTTTTCCTATGGTATTATAAAAATGATTTTAATGTAAGCATCAGTTCAGGCATCCTCTTCCGGATGATGACGACGATGGCGGGATGATTAATGAAATTATAAAACATGCGCATAGACATGCAGTTTCTCTCTATATGTGATGTCACTTTGTTTGTTTTCTATAAGGATACCTACATAAGAACACCAGAATACACATTACACACACAGATGGCTATATCAAGTGAAAGTTATATTTTCACACGCACAGGAACGTCATTTTCCAGAAGGATTTCGCTTCCGTTTTCTACAAAGCATACAAAAATGAGAACAGCGGGAAGCAGTCTTTTCGCTTTTAGGTCATGTTTTCCATTGTTTGTTTGTTTGAATTGGGAAAGTCCTCTTTGGAAGATTCTGTGCCTCAAATACCATTGAGGATAACTTATCAATTGTGAGAAGAGTAATAAATTAGTTTGATATTTGACCACACCCTGTGAGACGAAGCACGGTGCATGCAGTGTAAACCAGTTTGGTAACACTTAGGTATGCCTCTTCCCAGCTGATTAGCATAATTAAGTAATGTTGTCGGTTGTAAAGCCTTTAGTAATAATAATAACAATTAGCTGGTGGTGATGTCTGTGGAAGTATTTCAGTCTTTCTAAAGATGGAAACATATTTTTGTTGAGCATGGCGCTGGATTGCCCTTTCCGTTCGGAACTTATGGCCGCATAGAGCTTATTCGATTTCTATCATGTAATGCTTGACAATTAGTTTCGTCTGAGATATGGCATTGAGGACAAATACACTTGACAGGTACAGGTTATGTGATAACATCAATATTAATGGTGTCATTACCTATTTATATAAGCGACAAGAACGAACTTTAAAATTTTCGTGTTTCTAATTCGTATACCTATATACACAATATGATGTCATATTTAAGAGTATAGTAATGACAACTGGTTTTAAATAGTCAAACCAGGTATTTAGCCCTATCTATATGAAATCATTTATTTCAAGTATAAATGAAGGCCAAGGGCATATTGGAAAATTGTTTAGTATTTCACAGCCGGTTCTTCACATACCCCCGCCTTAATTTTAATCTCAAGAATGTCTGTGTACTTGATTGTTATTGATTGGAATGAAGCGTTTTTGATAACTCTGGTAACACAGGTTTGTTGATAAACATGGTAAACATTTATAAGAGTGTTTAAAAATAGTCTGTATGGAGGTGCATACAAAGAAATGAAGGCGATAAATTATACGTGCATAGAATTGGTAGTTACTAACGAGATGTATACATTGCTCGCGTAGAAAATTCCAGACTACGATTTTCTTTCTTTTTTGAATAAAATGAAGATTTTAAAATTTGTATTATAGTGAAAGCGTTATACATATCTACAAAAACCAGGAATTTCGGGTCATATTTTTGGAAGATTCCTTACAGAGGTTGATTGCTTGCGGATGAGCGCTGATCTTGGAACTTCATTGGAATAAAACAGATATTTTTCAAGTAGGTGCCAGTGTTGGAATCGAAATCACGGAAGAAATGTGAAGAAATCCATAAAGTCTCTCTTCTCTATAAAGCTGGTCAATTTTAAACTTAAACTTAAAATATAAAATGTTTATAATACAGGATGGACAAAACTTTTTTTATATTGCTTTTCATGTTGTGAATTGTAATTCATATTAATAGCAACTGATTTCGGACACTTGAACAATTTAATTCGAATTTTCCTCACCCAGCTAACAAATAAATCACTTTTGCATGGTAGATATACAATAATAATATTATTATTCGCTTATATTATAAATCAGGCATTATTTGCCAAATTGGATACTATTATGTATAATGAGTGCGAAAATTTAATAAATTTTTTTTACTTATTCAAAATTTTATTGAATTATCACAACACTGCATAAATTTTTCCATGGAAATCTGCATAAAAATAATTCATTTTCTAGCACTTTTGGGAGAAATGTAAAAATTTCGACTTTACTCGAAAAGCGTACCAGCCTTAAATTAAACTCGTAGCGTAAAAAAACAGGTGCACATTTATTAATAAAGGCTGATTTTTTAAGAGGTTTAGAACTTTTTTAAAAAAAAAACACAAAAAATTCGAAAAAATTAATGAAATATTTATTTGAATCGATAGTTTGAACCTTGCAATTTAATGTTTAAAGATAATTTCATGCAAATGTTGACCGCGGCTGCGTCTCAGGTAGCCCATCCGCTGAGTCCAATTTTGGCATACTCTTTCACACATATCGGCCGGTATCTCACGAATGAATGCATGGATGTTGGCTTCCAGTGCGTCAATCGAAGCGGGCTTGTCCCTATACACATTAGCCTTGGCATACCCCCACAAAAAATAATCTAATGGTGTCAAATCGCACGATCTAGGCGGCCAATTGACCGGCCCGAAACGTGAAATTAACTGTTCACCAAACTCGCCTCGCAATTGCGCCATTGTTTCGCGTGCTGTGTGGCATGTGGCACCGTCTTGTTGAAACCACATATCATGCAAGTCAAGAACTTCCATTTCGGGCAAAAAAAAGTTTGTTATCATCGCTCGGTAGCGTTCACCATTGACAGTAACTCTGCGATTCGCATCATCTTTGAAAAAATATGGCCCAATAATGCCGCCGGCCCATAAACCGCACCAAACAGTGGCTTTTTCGGGATGCATTGGTAGCTGTTGCAATGCTTCTGGCTGATCTTCACTCCAATTGCGGCAATTTTGCTTATTTACGTACCCATTTAACCAAAAATGAGCCTCATCGCTGAACACAATTTTTCGATAAAAAAGCGGATCCTCGGCTCGGATGAACATTTCGAACCGAGCACGAATTTTGATAGTAAAATTCAATAATTTGCAAGCGTTGTTCATTTGTAAGACGATCCATGGTGAAATTGCAAACCAAACTGAAGCTGTTTGACAGCGACACAAGGTACTAAACACACGTCAGCTGTCAAAACCAGTGTTGCCAAAACCAAACCAGCTAAAAAATCACCCTTTATGAGCAAACTGTGACCGTAATTAAAAGATCATGAAATTATAGCATTCACTGTCGACGGAAGTCCAGATGTTGAAAAAGGGCTTAAGGGCAGTTGTGACTAACTTTCGTGCACTAGCAGCACATAAAGTACAACTGAAATTGCGTTACAAGATATTTTACTGTAAACAAGTGCATGCGCGAATCCATATCTTTAAATTCAAAATAAATTAAATAAATTGTAAATTCATTGTATATAAAAATAAGGAAATTATCATTCCAGCAACAATCGAAAATAAAAAGAAATTTTAATTACAACAAATCTATTTTCACATAATGCACGTCACATGTCTTGCTTACTGCTTTTAAAAATTCGAAAGGGCGGTATTTCCCTAAACAACAAAATCAACAGGTGTGTCACTTGTATCACACGCTGTGACCAGACTTTTGACCGCGATCACTCGTAGTGACCACTGTATGACAAATGTTTACGTCATAGTGATATAGGCATGTCAAAACTTTACATGAAAATTGACATGTGTAATAGTAGCTTACACCAAATGCACCCTAATGTTTCTTTGGCTAAAAAGTTAATTTCAGAACAATGTTAATTATTCTTGACCCCGTTTTTGTCTTTATAAATTTAAGTTTTACCTTAATTTTTGTTAATTTGTTAATAATAATTGAAAGCAAGTTGTGCGCGACTCAGTCGTGAATACTAAGGTATGTTTTTTTTATATCCACAAATCATATATTGACTGCACGCAAGGCTCAAATATCGCTTTACCAAAAGTAGTATATAAGCTGTCTACCTATACCTACACGTACTGAACTGTTACGTAAGCTGTTCATAATAGATATCCCTATCGAGAAATAAGTCTGAATCTGCAAAAAATTGTTTAAATAAAAATGAGCTCTAAGCAAAAAAAATATTCCTTACGTAATATATGACTACAATTAAAATTCTATGAATATTTCAATTCACTCTGAAACGGATATTCTGAAAAAACTTTTTTGTTTTGTTCCAACAAGAAAGATATTTCATAAACCTTTAACTCGGATTAATAATCTGTCACGGATTCGAACAAAAAGTATCTAAATATCTATATAAATTTTTCGGGGTCAAACTCAATGACGTTATAGTTCGATTTTCGATTTTCATGATTCCTTTTTTTGTTTTGTTCGTGTTGCTGTATTTAAGGTAAAGACAGAAAGAAAATACCGGAAAATCGCATTTTTTTTAACTTTTCCGGTCAAACTTGAGTTATGCCGGATCCAGATAAAGTTTGAGAATTTTGTTGACACGCAATCATGAAATTGGACACAAATCAGAACGAATCAGATATGTTGCCACTCATTCCGGTTAATATCATGAGATATTTAAAATATCAGGCGTAAGCAGGCATTAAATACCTGTATACGAGTAATAGGAAATAGGTGCGTATGGCAGCACGGAACACATTAATCAGTTTAAATATTATATATTAACCATTACTTTACAAAAATATTTTACTTGACTTTTGCTGAGTTACATTTAAGCGAATTTAGCAGGAAAAAATTCTCGTTGAGTCAGTCAATGATGTATTGATGATACATTGGCCTGCCTTAAATCGGAAAAAAGTCTGGAGAATTAATAATAAATCTCAGTCCAAAAAGGTAAAAATTAACGAAAGGGATATTATACTCCTTCCTTCTGAGGAAGCAGGCCATGAGACTAGACTAGCCTACCTAAAAGTCGTGCAAGACATCTCACACTTTCTCTCTGAACGTCAAACAATTGTTCAGAGTAAAAAGTAGCTCATAGGCACTTCCATAACAACGTGGATGGAGATTAGTTAGTTAGAACTAAATATTCAGCTCCTCAAACAAGATTAAGACCATACTCAAATGTTGTAGGGAAGTTGAATATTTTTGCGAATTTGTTTTACCTTTGACCTGTAAGTGTTCCCTGGGATTGCATTGTATAGTGCCTAATCTTTTTATGATGCTCTCACAACCCTACTCAACCTTACCTAACCTATCGTTCAACGCAGTAGTCAGTTATTGTTATGAATATGTATTATTCTTAAAGAAATTTATTTCATCGTATGATTCGTGTATGTAGTGTATATGTATATATTTTTATTGTGTAAAATTTCACTATTACTAAACATTACTACATGGTGTTACATTTAATTCTTCGCTCTTCAGATCTAAAAAGCACACCCATACACAGATTATGTCATCGTATGACTTATTTATTGTGATGAAATTGACCATGAAAATTGACTCAATTTTCAATTCCTAACCTACCCATGTCAATAAAATTCAATAATAAGCTTTGTATACTTATTCAGCAACGTATATTCAAAAGTTGGGTGCATTAAAGAAAAATAAATATCAATATCAAATATCATATTATCAAGGAAAAAGCGTGCCTTGAACAATATATGAGCTGGCACCTGGCAAATGGAAATGGTGTAGTAAAAATGTATAAATAAATAAGTGAGAAAATTTTTTGAATACCTAATTATATGCAAAGTCAAACTGAAAACCGAGTATTAACGTGTTGTCTTTTTTAACAAACTCTCATTTTTCAGAGGCTCACGTCTGTCTTATGAATTATGATAAATTAGTTTCAGTGTATAGGTATATAATTATATTTATATTTTTTCTTCGGCAAACCATTCTTTGGAAATTTCTTAAATTTTGAGAATCCATAAGAGTAGTTGTTGATCTTACTTAATAAAGGCTACAATAATAGTTGTGACATCATTTCAGACTTTAGTGTGTACAAATCAATTTTGTTTGTAAGATATTTACAATTTTTGTTGCTCTTGGAATAGAGCAATGCAATACAAAAACAACGTTTGTGTTTTTAGTTTTGTACTTCATATTAATACTAAAAAGAGAATGTTTTTTTTTATTAACACATAATAATGTATTTGGAAGGCAGAAACTTTTTTCAATTTGGAATGAATAGGATTGTCGCAATATACTCGTAAACCGCCAATCGCACTAGGAATAGGGGATTGTTTTTGAGACCAATTTTCGCCAATTTAAAAAAGAATTAAAAAAAAAAAAATTTTACAACAAAAACATTTCACAACCTACAGGTAAATCCAGAAAACCCCCATGATGAAGCAATAAAATCATGATCATGACACTAAAGATCCTTATTTTATTTTGCACCTTTTGTTGGCAATAAAACCGCTTTCAGGTGCGATTACAAGACATTTACAACTGACTAATAAAAAAACATCAAAATCACAATAGGTCCTAATGAGATGAGCAGTAAATGTCGTCTTTATCCTTTTAATTGATTTCATGCCGTTCTTTCTTTCATGTCCATAAAAGCGGGAGTCATCTGATCAGCACTCTGATTTGCATTCAACAATATTACGAGGAGAATGTAGTGTTGATGTTGACCTACCCCAATGCAATGGATACCAATCCGCTTAGTCGGTGGTGGTCTGCTCATGCTCTATGTGTCAGTTAAGAAAATTAACAATTTATTGGAGTCCAGTTATCATTTATTGTTAATGCGAACATCGATGTTCCGCGCAGCATGGATGAAGAATGCAAATGAATATTTCGATAAACCAGTTTGAAAGTTTCAATTTCAGTACTCCTTTTAGTCAGATATAGGATTTACCTATATTATATGTTTGCAGGGTGTAACCGTTAAGAGCGATGTAAATTCAACTTCCAACAAATATTTGTTATGGTTGGTGGTATGTGGTAAATCGTGGAGCTAGACGGATGTGATTCGCGCGAGTAATTAATTTATTTATTCAGTTTATACCTTAATTGGCACGAGAGTATGTGAAAAAAAAGAAGAACATTTACGATTTGTGTGATTGGCGGTGCGTATTGATGGTCGTCGTGTCTTACTTTTAAATCTACATGGAGGACTATTGAACTTTATAAAGAAGCTATAAATAGTCAGCTGATTTAAGTAATCGGATAACCAAGTTCATACTCGTATCTTAACGACTTCTTCAAATATCACAAGTATAAAAATGGCTGAGAGGGGGAGTCTATCTTGCTTCGTTAAGGCGGGAGGGTATTTAAAAAAAAAAACTATAATGAAAAAAAAAAAATATTAAAAAAACAATGGCAACACTTACAATAAAGTACAATAGCATTTTTGAAAGCCAAGAGTTCCTTCATATTATATTTAAATCAAGTTATTTCTGTCAATAGCTTGTGAAAAAAAATTCTTTCAAACTTGAAATTTATGGAAAAAAAATAAGAAAAAAATGTATGAGCGTTGAACAAATAATTTAAATAAAGAATTTAGCTCGGAAATTAAGTTTGGTATACATAGTAAGTCCAAGCTAAACTACTTATCGTACATTCCCAAATGTATGTTTGTTTCAAATTCGTTTGTAAACACTATTATTTGTTTTGCGTCAATCTTAACCTGGGTATTAAATGGGTGGAACATGACTAGTCAGTAATTTTACGTTTTACATTTTACACATGTTGTGGCAAAATTTGAGGCTGTCTTCTTGTATTACATCGTTGTCTAGGTTGACCTCACGGTGTTCAAGTCCGGGTGTTGACGGGCAAGTCCAGTAGAAGCCTAAACATGTGAATACTTTTTCCTCGATTTAAACTTTCTACTCCAAAACATGTTTTTTTCCACGCTCAATCATCCAAATGCTATGACGCAATACTCGTTGTACTCATGTGTCATTCTTTTGTCAATACTGTTCTGATGTTTTAATGTTTGAAACAAAAATGTTTTTTGTTTGTACTCGTATGAGATAAACAAGTCTACACACCACATTGTTGATGTATGTGTTTTTGTTAGACAGCGATGGAGATTGTTTTCGCAAAAAGCATGAGCAATTCGTCTCTTTAAATATTATTTCCACAATCTGTACTGTACTACAGCTAAACCTAATCACAAACATTTCTTCCAGCGCTTTAGTTTTTGTCCGTCTAATCTGATAGAAAGGTGTATTTGTGCGGTAGAAGCTTCGGTTTATATTGATATATTCGCTCTCAGTAACTAATTGTTTGAATATAGTACTTAAATTTGCGTAGTACCTATTATTGGTTGGTCTTAAAATGAATTAGTGACTAAGTGTTAGTTCGCCTTTGTAATGATAGTATGTTAACAAACTGTCAGTTGTAGTGTGATAAATGACTACCGGTACCGGGCCGCAAGGGTATAACCATAGTATCTGTGTCAGATATTGAGTTTAGGAAATAAACATTTATACCTATTCATAAATGGCCTTACAAATCACAAGTATTTCAACTTAAATTTTATATAAAAAGTACCCCCAAGTTGTCGCAGTTGCTTCATCTATGAAAACAAAGTGCAAGTGAATTTTTGGTGAAGTAAAATTTTTATCAATAGATTAAAGCAACGCAACCAACTTAATCCCGTTCGACACCAAATTTAGCTCTGCCAAGTTCCAAATGTAAATGAACATTTTAGATAAATGCACTTTTCACTGATACTTGGCTGATGTCATTTAAAGGCAACTGTTGACATATAGATGTTACTTCTAATGCGTTTTCTTGGGTCGATGCATCATAGCTAGCTGCGTTAGCCCTTTCACTTTTGACATGACTTTGCTTTGTGCTTTCAAGACTGACAACAACCTACTCGGCTTCAATTGGAACTATGTCAGCAAATCAACAAATCTGTAACAAAGTGTGGTACAGATCTGCATTCTAACCCCTATCATGGCATCTTAATAAAAGTGATATCTTTAAAAACGAATGTGTCCGGATGCTATCTTTTTTGCTTAAACGTCAAACAAACTTATAGGATAACAAGCCAGATCTTATATGACCAAAGCATTATGTTGTTAAACAGTACGTAATCCCCATTTCCTACATGTTGACTACCAATCCATTCAACTTAAGACAACTAGATTTTTGAATGTCTTGAATATTTTTTTAGCTGCAGTACAGTTTACATGTTCTATTGAAATCTGCTTATAAAGCGTTCGTCTAAACATTCCTTTTATTATTAATTGTTTTAAGCCAGTTATTAGATAAGCATAGCCTTGCCATCCGTCCGGGTTTTCCCGGACATGTACTCTTTTTTGCCTCTGCGGGGAACGTCCGGTATAGTTTTAATAAAGTGTCCGGTATTGTGTTTTCACACTAAAATCAAGTAAGGAACAGAACTAATAATTCAGAAATTAAAATTCGAAACGAACAGAACTTTTGAGTCGTCAAACGTCAAAACAATCATTGTGTTTGCAAATGATTTTAATGTGAAAGTAAATGAATTTGGATTGAAAATGTTTTGTTATACCCTCCACAGGAAGGTATATTCACTTTGCCCATACATTTGTAACGCCAAGAAGGAGTCACCGGAGACCTCATAAAGTATATATATTATGAATCAGGATCACATTCTGAATCGATTTAGCCATGTCCGTCTGTCTGTCTGTCTGTCTGTCTGTCTGTCTGTTGAAAGCACGATAGCGCCCAAAGTAATTGACGTAGGTGAATGAAATTTGGTGAAAAGACTTCTTTTTATCGGCGTCAGGTTGGTATTGAAAATGGGCTATGTCGGTCAAGTAGTTCTGGTACCTCCCATACAAAACCAATATTGGACCCATGCCTCTCTGTCTGTTGAAAGCACGATAGCGCCCAAAGTAATCGACGTAGGTGAATGAAATTTGGTGAGAGAACTTCTTTTTATCGGCGTCAGGTTGGTATTGAAAATGGGCTATGTCGGTCAAGTAGTTCTGGTACCTCCCATACAAAACCAATATTGGACCCATGCCTCTCTGTCTGTTGAAAGCACGATAGCGCCCAAAGTAATTGACGTAGGTGAATGAAATTTGGTGAAAGGACTTCTTTTTATCGGCGTCAGGTTGGTATTGAAAATGTGCTATGTCGGTCAAGTAGTTCTGGTACCTCCCATACAAAACCAATATTGGACCCATATGTCTCTCTGTCTGTTGAAAGCACGATGGCGCCCAAAGTAATTGACGTAGGTGAATGAAATTTGGTGAGAGAACTTCTTTTTATCGTCGTTAGGTTGGTATTGAAAATGGGCTATGTTGGTCAAGTAGTTCTGGTACCTCCCATACAAAACCAATATTGGACCCATGCCTCTCTGTCTGTTGAAAGCACGATAGCGCCCAAAGTAATCGACGTAGGTGAATGAAATTTGGTGAGAGAACTTCTTTTTATCGTCGTTAGGTTGGTATTGAAAACCTGCTATGTCGGTCAAGTAGTTCTGGTACCTCCCTCACAAAACCAATTTTGCATGACTTGTATGCAGTGGAGGGTATCAAAGCATCGGCCAGGCCGATGATAACACTTTTACTTGTTTTTTTTTCTCCTATTTTGTACTCTTTTTCTGATCGTCATTTGTCAGAGAAAGTCCGGTATTTGGAACAGTTTGTACTACTTTCACCAAAAACCATCTGGCAACACTAGATAAGCATACAATAGAGTTCGCGACAACGTCAGTGTCAAATGAGAAGAAGAAAAATCCAAGTGACAGCTAAAAAACTTGTAGGAAAAAAAAAACTGATTTTGTATAAATGTCGTCTAATTATGTTAAAAAAATACTGAAAAGTGCAAAAACAAGATAAAGGCATTGTTGAATTATAAAATTAAGTTTATCAAACGTATTTGGTAACAACTGAGAAGTTAAAGTAATGGCAATTATGCGCTTTACAACAATATTTGAACAAAATGCTACTCTGGCCATTATAAACCATCTTGTTATCCTACAAGTTTTTTTGACGTTTGAGCAAAAAAGATAGCCCATCTGTGAAAGGATGGGCTTCGCGAAACACTCTATTAAAATATTTTTTTTTGACAGCAAAATATTAATTTCCATATCCGTTGTAACATTTAATGGCCTGAGGCATTAAATCAAATTTCAATTGTTAATATCAAACAAAGAATCAAACTGTAGCTTGCATACTTTAGTTTTAACATTAATTAGCTCAATTCTGTCCGATGAAAATATTTTTTTAAACAAAATAGCTTAGTATCAGAAACACAACAAATGTATTCACACGTAGCTATTTACAGGTGAGCTCACAAAACTCCAGAAAAGTTCGGATTTTCCCAAAACCAAACCAATTTTGAACAACTGCTTCTTTTAATTCCATTTCAGAGGAACAATGGCTGAAACTCCAACCAATGGATCAGAACCCCCAGTAGCTGAGGTAGCTCAAATGGCTATCGAAGATCCAAAGCCAGCTGTAACTCTTCGCGACAGCTTTAAAGCCTTCTCGAAGTTCGGTGATATCAAATCCGATGGCAAACTGATCACCCTTTCTCAATCTGACAAGTGGATGAAGCAGGCTAAAGTGATCGACAAGAAGATCACCACAACCGATACTGGTATCCATTTTAAGAAGTTCAAAGCCATGAAGATCTCCTTCGACGATTATAACAAATTCCTTGACGATTTGGCAAAAGCCAAAAAAGTAGATCTCGAGGAAATTAAGAAGAAATTGGCCAATTCTGGTGCACCTGGTGTCCCACAGGTTTCCGTAAGTTCACCTATACTGTTTTACTCTTTCGTATTCATTTTCTAACACATAATTTCTTGTTAGGCCGGAAAAGCATCCGCAACTGTTGATCGTCTAACTGACACCACCAAGTATACAGGATCTCACAAGGAACGTTTTGATGATTCCGGCAAGGGAAAGGGTATTGCCGGTCGCAAAAATCTAGTAGATGCATCAGGTTATGTCTCTGGATACCAACACAAGGACACGTACGATAAAAGCCATTAAAACTAAATATAATTTTTCTCAATTAAACAATTTTCATTTGCAAAACGAGGAACTCTGATCCTCACACTCTTAAATTTGAAAATCTAAATCTTTTCACCAGTACTAGTATATATTATACGCATATGTTTGTGATATTAATTTTTTCTTGTCCTAATTGTTTTTAATTTTTATTAAAGAGCAAACCAACAAAAAAATAATGATGTGTAGACAAAGGAGGAGCTACTTTATATTTAATCGTATTATAAGTATATGTTGTTTTATTTCGTATATGTTTTGGTTTCTGGTCTTTTCGGTTTCTTTTGCTTCTGCTTACTCTTTTTGGTTATACGGACTTTGAGTACATAATGTCTTCTGTTTTTTCACACATAAAACATATAAATCATACCATCAAATCTATATATTCCAGTTCGACCAACAACTAGACGTACAAAACAGGAGTGTGTTAAAAGAAAATTAAAAAAAAAAACATAATAAAATAATATTTTCAACCCGCCAGAGACGAATCTTTAACACCTCCATACAATCATATAAAAATAAATAAATTTGAGAATTTAATATATACATAAGTTTTCTTTTCTCATGCTTAAAAAAAGTACTGAACTTGTTTCTTTTTTAAGCTTTTGTATAACAAATTGGACACGACTATGTTTATTTCTGCATAAATATATCATAGCTACATTTTTTAAATATATCTTGTATACATACAACCAGTAGTCAAATAAACAAGAGATTCCAACAACAAATTAGCATTTATTAAGAAGATCCGGTTTTCAACGCTGACGAAAGCCCGATTGGTAAGATTGACTGTTAGCTTGGCAAAATGTTTGATAACAGGACGTATTTACAGTGAATGCTTGCAATAATAGGAGTTTTCCTTTTTTAGTTCAGAGAACAACCTGAACTGTTATACAAAAAGTTCGTGTTTCTTTTTTAGCTCAGATACATCAGAGCTCAGAATTTGTGTTTCTTTTTTCGTTCAGAGCGCGATCGATGAGCTCCGAATAAATTGACTGAGCAGGCTGAGTGAATAGTCGATTTCACACTTTCAGTCACATTTGACAGAAAAAAAAACAGGATAAGAAAAATAGTTCAAATGATGGACGAACCTTGTTGTTTTGGAACTGAATATTAACCAGTTTAATAAAAAACAATTAATAGATATTAATTTATGTATTTATGACAACTATGTGCTCAAGAGTGTTTCATAAATACCTCTGAGCACGCTCGCTTCGAAGCGCGCATAATGCTCGAGCTCAGTTCAGTGCTCAGCTCTGAACCAAAAAAGAAAAACGCCTCATAACTGCAATAATTACTGCTCGACAGGAAGCTAAAAGTCTGTTAAAACATTTCTTCTGCTTGACGATTAAAAAAATGCACTTGATAAAACGTTCAATGTGCAACCCTAATGTTTGGTAATACGAGAGTTTATTGAGAGAAGGGCCAACCAACACCTGGATGAAAAACAATTTGCTTAAACAAATACACGAACAAATGCAATTTCGAAAAACGTTATAATCTGATTAATTTGGATGGTTGGTACTTATCGTGTTGATGGTCGGAACCCAAATGAGTTTTTCTTTTGTAAGTGCAAGGTGTAACATTAAAAGTGGTATACTGTTATAAATACAATAGAAATGTGAGTAGAGTAAAAAAGAATTGATAACTTGTTATTGGTAGATTTGTTATTCTCAAACACCAAAAGTAATTATTTTTCTTGTAATTAAGAAAAAAAAATGCAAGAGCTTTTAGTTGTTCGTAAAAAAACTGATTTACAAATTAACAATTTGAATGACGCCTAATTGAAGTTTATGAGCTAGTAACACTGAATGTTTTTCAGTAGAATTGCGAATAATTGTGAATATTTTCCAAAAAACAACGATATATCGTCCCATACCCAGTAAATGTTTATATGCCTGCCTTCCTAAATCTGCACTTTTGTGCTTCCAAATTGACGAGAGATAGAGAAAGATGCTAATAAAAGCGCACAGATAAAATCACAGAAGGTATGAACATTCTACTCTATTTACATTTAAAAACAATAACAATGTAATCACTTGATAATGTTTCCAATACCTACTGACTTAAGACATGTCATATGAATTCAATAATAATAAATTTCAGTAAGTTTAAATAAATTTACACTCAACAAATTTTAATAATAAATTAAACAAATTATTTTCCTTTCACTACTTCCGGTAGCCATTTTGTTTTGTATAGGAAAGCGAAATAGTCCATTGATATACAAGTTTAAATATGCAAAAATTCGTATCACGTAAACAGGTGAATGAACCTTAATACGTTACATATTTTTGTGTGTTAAGTAGTGCTGTCCCTTTCAAGCAGACGTCTAGTATTGTGGATCGCTTTAATCTTCCGTGGCAGTGACTTTGTAAATGTAGGTAACACAAAGCATCTTCGTGTACCTGTGTTGGACAACAACGCGTGCGACGGGATGATCGGGTTACCGACAAATCTAGTCACGAATTTCTCGAAAGAGTGCTTAGTTGACATTTCGATTGCGCATTTGACAGATTTCGGCTAATATTTGACACGGTTTGCTCCCTTCGGTGCACAAGCAACAACCCGAAATGCGTACACGGTTAATTATAGCTTAACAGCTGAAAATAAGTTTATAAATATATTAATAATAGCATAATAGGTAATTTAATAAGCACACATTTTCTCGATTCGTGCTTAGATAGACACCCAACTGCAACCGCAATTATTTATTGCAAATTGTAAACCGCACAATTAGTATTATCCCATGTATATTTAATTTTATATTAAAAGTCTACCTCCGAACGAGTCTCGCATGAAAGTGATACTTAAAGAACGCACCTCAGCAAACCATTATTTAAATGCTCTAATTGTGCAATGTTATCGATATCTAAAATCAATTAAATAATACTAGCTAATACATTTCTCATAACATAAAAGACCTTACAAGGGACAACGCCCGTAGCACTTGAATAACTAGACTACTCACCGATCGCATCATACTTATTGATGGGTAAAGAAATTTAATCTTCAAATGCACGGATGGGTTAAAGTTTGTGAGGGACTCAAATAGTGTGTCTTATTTATCAGCACTTTTTAATTGCATATTGTGTTTGGACAGAATATTTGCTAATCAATTTATTATTATTTTTAAATTCTTATCCATGAAGAAGCTTCAGATCTTGAGAGTTTGTGCCGCAAAGGTAATAACCATACATATACCCCATGCAAGTGTTTTATTCGAAGGAGAAAGTGTTGCATGGGAATATTCTAGCTTAAGCTAATGCGCGATTTAAAGCTAGGTTAGGTTAGGCTGTGAGATCGGCCTCTATCATACCAATTATAAGCGATAAAAAACGAGTAAAGTTGTTGTAGTTCGCACGATTGTAAATGCTACTAGAAACTGTCAACAGGTCTCGACAAGCTACATTTTTGCGGATGGTTAAATTGTGACAAACCAACCTACAAATTCAAGTAACAAGTTTTGTTAAATCATTCGAGATTTTAGTCAAAATTTAGGATTATAAAATTATAAGAGTAGGTACTTATCTTTAGAGAGAGAGTGAAGGAAGAAGAAGGTTACAAAATTGATAAATCAGTTAGTTAGAAAAATATTAAGCAAAAAAAGACGTTCAGCAAAATAAAAGAATGGGAATGTTTGGTATATCTTCGCTAGTAAAATAAAACACTTTTCTTAAAAACGCTTAAGTATAGGAGGAGGCGAAACAGACCAGAAAGCAGTGTTGCCAAACACCGGTCCCATGCAAACTCAGGCTATTATTCAAGCTGTCAGCTGTTATTTTACAGACATTGCGCAGCAAATAAGTATAACTTTTTTAAATAATTTTTGAATGTGCTCCGCGAGACTGCCTTTTCACTTACTGCCTACATTTGTGTTCAAATTCGCAGATGTGCTCTCAACTGAAATCAGATAGTTACAACGTAATCTCATATTAAACTAATAGATATCGTAACATCTGATGAAACAACCATTTCATACCGGCTTTTCCTTTTCAATTGAATACGCCATCTGCGATACTCAATCTAACAATAATTTCTATCATCCCTTCATGCGAGGTGGTATAAAATGGATTCCCAATTGCAAATCCGAGTCAGTCTGTAGCCAAACAAGTTGTGCAAAGTTTAGATTAGAGAATGGCTTTCCGCGGAAAAAATGCAGTTATCACAGGAGGAACTGGTGGAATTGGTCTGCAAGTTTGCGTGCAACTTTTAAAAAATGAAGCTGCTGTAAGTTCCTCTAACGCTACGAGTATATAGCCACGAATGTAATGCTGGTCCTTATAATTTCCAGAACATTGCCCTCATCGATGTCCAGGAAAACCTCGAAGTTATTGCTAAAATCAAAGCGGCGCATCCTGCACAAAGAGTGCTTCTCATTAAAATGGACGTGGCCAATAAGCAAGGCATAGAGGCGGCCTATGAAGAGATTATGAAAAGTTTCGGAAACATCGATATAGTTGTGAATGTTGCTGGCATATTCAATGACTTAGATGTGCCACGGACACTGCAAGTAAATTTGGTAAGGATAACGGCATGTGCGTGTATGTTAATATTTGTGTTACGCAGTATAAATATACCTGTATATTCGTAAGATTTTCCAAGCTCGAGTTTCTGGTTAATTGGCACAACCTTCTATATGTAGGGTGGCACGATTAACTCTACTCTATCAGCGATGAAACACATGAGCAAAGAGAACGGTGGTCAAGGAGGACTCGTAGCGAATATGTCATCAGTTGTCGGACTAGATCCAATGTTTCTGCTTCCTGTGTACTCTTCAACGAAACATGCTATTGTTGGATTTACTCGGTGTTTGGGGGTTAGAGGCTGACAGTACAGTATAATTATCTCTCGCTTTAATCTTTCTGCGTTTCCAGAATGACTACTACTACCAAAAGACTGGAATTAAGTTTATCACTCTATGTCCAGGCGCTACTATCACGGATATGTTTACAAATTTTACCGAAAAGATTTTATTTAGTGATATGAGCGACGAGTCCTATCGAATATTAGATAGACTGGAGAAACAGAGGTAAGCTAGGTAGTAGGTTAGAAGGTAGTATTGTTTTTATTTATTGGGCTGATTTATAGTGCTGCCGATGTATCCCGCTGCATACTTCAAGCTCTGGAGAGAGATGAAAACGGAGCTGTTTACATACTTGAGAGCAAGAAACTCTTTCCTATAGAGATGACACGCTACTGGAGAGGAATCGAAGATCAACTTTAAACAAACTCAATGCAGCCATTTAGGAGGGATTCGATTTATATTGGATGTGTTGCTTCTATGATTACAAAGAATTTTCAAAAAGGCTAAAGTATGCCAATTATTATTTTTTGTAGGAGACCTAGCACATAAAGCTCAATAAAAGATTTAAGAAAATTCATCAGCAGTTTTGAAAATATTTCCTCGTATACACTAAACCTATTACATTCAAATATCCATGAAAACATCTACCGAACACCGTTAAACACTAGTCTATTCGACTTAACATGGCACTACTTTTTAAATAATATTTATATGATTTTCATCTATAAAGTACCCCAAAAAGGGTTCAACTATCTAGGCTGTTCCCATAATTTTTTGGCCAAAACTATATTTCTTTAACTGTAGTAAATAGAGTCCTTTTAACGCTATAAAATAAAATAAACTTTAAACTAAAAAGTGAATTAGTAAGTTGTATTCGACTGACCGGAAAAAAGGGAAGTATGAAAATGTCCAATCGAAAATGACCCAACTATCGCCTCAACAGACGGAATCGGCGGCGGATATACCTAATTTAGATTTGCGGTGCAGGGAAATAACTTCACGGGCAAAAACTTGATCATTTTTAATTTTAGTTTTCTTTTTCCTGAATATATATTACATCCACTTTGGGCAATTAAAGTTCGAAGTAAATAAAACACAAAAAATAATAAATTTATTTGATTCGGTCACCAACAGTTGCATTTGCGGATAATCACATATCGATGTTCGATATCTCGGGATTTGAAAGACATAGAGCAAATCTAATCACAGATTTAAAAAGAACATACGAATAATAACGAATAACCATAGAATCCGTTCCTAACTCAAAAACGACAAAAGTGGCGGGAACAAAACAATTCTCAGGTGTCGATTCGTTTTTGTGCTTTTTTTACTTTGGCTGAGTGGGATGGTCCAAAAATGGATCAATCTTTGTTATTTCTGTCCCTTTAGGGCTTGGAATCTTATGTGGTTTTCCATTGGGACAAAAAATCAATCTTTTTTTTGATCTAAATCACTTTTCGCGTTCCATTGGGAAAAAAAATCAATCTTTTTTTCGATTCGGAGCACTTTTTGCAGATCTCGATAATTTTTCAGATTTACACATACTGCCACAAATACCCACAGCTGTTTCACGTCATTGAAAGAAGTTTGCTTTGAAAACAATGCGCAAAGTTTGGTGAAAAGCAAAATAAAGAAATACATAAAAAGCAATTGATAAATATAATGTTGGAGGAATTATTATCTTTATTGTCTTCCTCATCATGTGGAAACTACGATTCAGAGACAATACTGAGACCACCAACTTCGACCGATTTCCCGTTACTTAGCCTACAAGCTATATTTCTATGGGGTGGCACATGCTAAGTGCGCTTGTATTGTACATAGAAATTCGTATTGACAAATGTCACGAAACTTCAGAAACAAATACACTCGCACCTTGCATATGCCACTTCCGCTTTGGGCAAAGTGGCTGCAGCGTTCATAGAATTTTATCCGTTAAATTTGAAATTGTTCGTTACTTGTGAATAATAATTATTTTTAGGAAAAAGTGAACATTTGGTTAAAATATTTACGAAAAATTAAGAATGTAGGTTGGTTGAGGGAAAATAAAAACATTTTGAGTAAATTTTCATTATTATTTAAGAAAAATTTACACACGAAATCGAAGTTAATTATATCCAAAAGCGGGAAATACGCAACCATATTTTTCCTAGTATTTTCTAGTATGTAAAACATCTAATTTAGATAGTTTTATTAACCACACAAATCAAATTATTCAGCTTAAAAAAATTTATAATTAATAACCAATGGCATTCAGTTATGCTAAAATGTGGTATTCCCGAACTCTTGCACATTTCCCCACGGTTGCCGAGGTTGGCAGCATTTATTTTTGTATTTTTTGTATGTTTTTGCATGTCACACGGATTCCCAATTGACAGAACACCGATAGGAATACAAAATGGCGAATTTGAAAAAAAACTGAGGGGGCCAGCGGCAAGAGGATTGTGAGTTGGGGGTCTCAGTATGGTTTGTCTATGCTACGATTCACCGAAACTACTCCATTTGTGTCTACAACAGGGGAAACATATTTCAAATCGATATCTATAGCAGATTTTTGCAAAAGCGAATGAAATTTGAACAGCTGATTTTGCTGTCAAATACGCACTAATACATTCACAAAAGCAGATCAATTTCGTTCCATGAACCGCGATAAATCTGAGATCTGAAAAAGATTTTTAGTGGTCCCAATGGAAAACGACATTAATTTTTGCATTTACCAAAGTGAAAACCAGAGACAATACTGAGACCACCAACCATAGACAAACCATACTGAGACCCCCAACTCACAATCCTCTTGCCGCTGGCCCCCTCAGTTTTTTTTCAAATTCGCCATTTTGTATTCCTATCGGTGTTATATCAATTCGGAATCCGAATGAATCCGAATGACATGCAAAAACATACAAAAATAAATGCTGCCAACCTCGGCAGCCTTGGGGAAATGTGAAAGAGTTGGGGAATACCACATTTTACCATAACTGAATGCCATTGGTTAGTAATTATAAATTTTTTGAAGGTAAAGAATTTGATTTGTGTGGTTAATAAAACTATCTAAAGGAGATGTTTTATATACTAGAAATATATTGGGACAAATATGGTTGTGTATTTCCCGCTTTTGGATAAAATGAACTTCGGTTTCGTGTGTAATTTTTTCTTAAATAATAAAGAAAATTTGGTCAAAATGTTTTTATTTTCCCTCAACCAACATAAATTCTTAATTTTTCGTAAATATTTTAAGCAAATGTACACTTTTTCCCAAAAAAAAATATTATTCACACGTAACGAACAATTTCAAATTTAACTGATAAAATTCTATGAACGCTGCAAGGCACTTTGCCCAAAGCGGAAGTGGCATATGCAAGGTGCGAGTGTATTTGTTTCTGAAGTTACGTGACATTTGTCAATACGAATTTCTATGTAACAATACAAGCGCACTTAGCATTTGCCACCCCATAGAAATATAGCTTGTAGGCTAAGTAACGGGAAATCGGCCGAAGTTGATGGTCTCAGTATTGTCTCTGCCACTAACTTCGGCCGATTTCCCGTTACTTAGCCTACAAGCTATATTTCTATGGGGTGGCAAATGCTAAGTGCGCTTGTATTGTTACATAGAAATTCGTATTGACAAATGTCACGTAACTTCAGAAACAAATACACTCGCACCTTGCATATGCCACTTCCGCTTTGGGCAAAGTGCCTTGCAGCGTTCATAGAATTTTATCAGTTAAATTTGAAATTGTTCGTTACGTGTGAATAATATTTTTTTTTGGGAAAAAGTGTACATTTGCTTAAAATTCTTTACCTTCAAAAAATTTATAATTACTAACCAATGGCATTCAGTTATGGTAAAATGTGGTATTCCCGAACTCTTTCACATTTCCCCAAGGCTGCCGAGGTTGGCAGCATTTATTTTTGTATTTTTTGTATGTTTTTGCATGTCATTCGGATTCATTCGGATTCCGAATTGATATAACACCGATAGGAATACAAAATGGCGAATTTGAAAAAAAACTGAGGGGGCCAGCGGCAAGAGGATTGTGAGTTGGGGGTCTCAGTATGGTTTGTCTATGGTCTCAGTATGATTTGTCTATGGTGGAAACAACCGGGGCTCCAGAAACACACAAAAAAAAACTCCGGATTAACGTTTAAAAATTCATCACTAGGAAACCGTGATTTTCCTTATTCCACTATCTATTTTAGACTTTAAGAAACTTCCAATGTGCCTACAACTAAATTAGGCTAGTCTCAATTCGCAGGTGCAAAATTCATGCTATGGCCGCTTATAGCCGATACATCCACCGCAAAATCCTAAGTTCCGAAACGTCCGGAATCGCGGATTTTCACTCCAGAGTCGGGCCCTTAGGGCAAAAATTCACGAAAATTGCGAAAAATTGCAAAACCGAGACAATAATAATTAAAATATCAATCATACTTACGTAAGGGAGTTGAGATTGATTGTTTTACTTCACTTTGGCTGAGATATGACGTTCGATTTCAGCCGCACAAGAAAAACAATCGAAAATGGACCATTTTTTACTAATTCCTACCCCCATTGGTCTAGGATCTTTGCATGGACCAAAGAGAAAAACCCCCAAAAAAATCAAAAAGCTCCGGATTAACGTAACTTTTATAAAATTCACCTGGAAAATAGTGAATAGTGGGCCTTACTAATAATCATTTTTAAACTTCACACTAAATATTTTCAAGGTCACAATATGCAATTTTATATGGAAAATTATACCATTGTGAGTTCGAAAAATATATCCTGGACACTAAAAATGATTATAATGGCGTTTTCCATTGGTTTCACTCGGGGATCCACTCATTCTGAAATCCAATGGAACAGCAAAACTGCTTCTGACAGAATCCACCAAAGTATTGGTGAAATGCCAAAAAATAATCTATGGCGGCTGTCAACTGACTTGTAATAAATACCTAAAATTACACTTGTGTGAGTGCTTCTTGAGTGGATTCTGACTTGAAATCGAGAAGCGAAATTCTCTTCTCAGAATCACCAGAAGAGTATTTTTGTGCCAATGAAACAGCATAATTTCTTCCGGACTCTCCCGGACGCTTCTTTTTGTCCAATGGAAAACGACATTAGTATCGCGGAGTGAATCCTGGCGAATCGGCGTTTTATTTGAAATTTTTCCTTAGCATATACATAATCCACTCAATTGCGAAGGGATTAATCCCACGATCTTAGAGAAAATCTATTACAGAAAAATAGTCATACGCGTTTTCTGTCACGGCTGAACCCAGCGAAATGTCAAAATTTTTTGTAAGGTTAAGTTCAATTTGTTTACCTTTCAAAATTTCCAAAAATCAATTTGGAAACATACTTCACATTTAAATAATTCAGGATGGTTTGTGCTCTTGGAATAGAGGGTAGTGCAAACAAAATTGGCGTCGGAATAATCAGAGATGGGGAAGTTTTGGCAAATGTTCGAAAAACCTACATAACTCCACCAGGCGAAGGTAAAGCAAAAGTGGAATAATCTTTTTCCGCGCTAGAATTAAAACCAATTTGATTATGCCTTTAGGTTTTCAGCCTCGTGAAACAGCGAAACACCATCGGGAGAAGATAACTGGTCTTGTCAAAGCCGCTCTGATAGAAGCAAAGATCGACCACTCTAAAATTGATGTTATATGTTACACCAAAGGCCCAGGGATGGGACCATGTTTGCTTGTCGGTGCTCTTGCAGCACGAACACTATCATTAATTTGGAAGAAACCACTACTTGGTGTAAATCACTGCATAGGACACATCGAAATGGGCCGACTAATAACCAAGGCAATAAACCCAATTGTTTTATACGTGAGTGGCGGTAATACACAAGTAATAGCTTACTCCAACAAGAGGTACCGAATTTTTGGTGAAACAATTGACATTGCCGTTGGCAATTGCTTAGATAAGTTTGCACGTATTATAAAGTTATCGAATGATCCAAGTCCGGGCTATAACATTGAACAGTTGGCAAAAAATGGAAAGAAATTCATCAAATTGCCCTATGTGGTCAAGGGTAAGTAAATGGTTTGGAAACGAAGAAGTTCAGCAACAACTTCTGAGCGTTTTTAGGAATGGACGTCAGCTTCTCTGGAATCCTATCCAATATAGAAGACATAGCAGAGCCCAGTCGGCGAAAAAACAAACGGAAAAAGGAGGAGCCCGAAGAGGAGTATTCAAAGGAAGATCTCTGCTACTCTCTGCAAGAGACAATATTCGCCATGCTAGTAGAGATTACCGAGAGAGCAATGGCGCACTGCGGTTCTAGTGAAGTGAGTAGTAAAACAATGTGTTAATGCAACTGGTAATCATGTGGCGATTGTAGGTTCTTATTGTCGGTGGAGTTGGCTGCAACTTGCGTCTTCAAGAGATGATGCAAATAATGTGCAATGAACGAGGAGGCAAACTCTTTGCCATTGACGAGAGGTACTGCATCGATAATGGCCTAATGATTGCACATGCTGGTGCTGAAATGTATCGTTCTGCAACGCGTATGTCATTCGAGGAGTCCACAATAACGCAAAGATTTCGAACGGACGAAGTGCTTGTCACTTGGAGAGACGACTAGGCAGATTCAAAACTACGATTTTGTGTTTAATGCAGTTTGATTAACTTTCTAAAAGTAAAGAATTTCTAAACCGTTTTTTAAAGTTCTTTTATATACAGCACATTGAAATATTGAAATAGACATGATAAATCACAGATTCTTTCTGAGTTCCATTTTAACAACAATTTAGGAGACATAACAAAGGATTCGCTTCAAGACTTCTTATTTAATAAAACATTTTTGCCGAAATTTGCAAAACATAACACAACTCAATGACACACGTTCTTTGTTCTACTCACATATTGGTGAGTTTTTTTATTTTACCCATAACGAGATCCAACTGTTGTAAACCATGGAAAACAATGATCTATGTAGATCATGTGGGTAAAATGATAAATTGCTCAAAAATGTTTGTAATCCCAAATTCCCAATTATACATAGGTATTTCGCGTAAGCTAGCTATTGGTTCTAGGCACCGGAACGACTCGTCGCCGGAGTACTCTAGCCTGGCCACTACCAAAGATCGGCAAAACCCGTCAATACTCGTCAAATTCGACAATCATACCACAAAGCCCAACGAGAAGAACACCGAACAATTACTAGCAATATACAGAGAAAGACGTTGCAAAAAAATTTACAGGAGTGGATTTTGCAAGCTCTCAGAAGTAAAGGGTGATTTTTTAAGAGGTTTAGAACTTTTTTAAAAAAAAAAACAGAAAAAATTCGAAAAACTGAATGAAATATTTATTTGAATCGATAGTTTGAACCTTGCAATTTAATGTTTAAAGATAATTTCATGCAAATGTTGACCGCGGCTGCGTCTCAGGTAGCCCATCCGCTGAGTCCAATTTTGGCATACTCTTTCACACATATCGGCCGGTATCTCACGAATGAATGCATGGATGTTGGCTTCCAGTGCGTCAATCGAAGCGGGCTTGTCCCTATACACATTAGCCTTGGCATACCCCCACAAAAAATAATCTAATGGTGTCAAATCGCACGATCTAGGCGGCCAATTGACCGGCCCGAAACGTGAAATTAACTGTTCACCAAACTCGCCTCGCAATTGCGCCCTTGTTTCGCGTGCTGTGTGGCATGTGGCACCGTCTTGTTGAAACCACATATCATGCAAGTCAAGAACTTCCATTTCGGGCAAAAAAAAGTTTGTTATCATCGCTCGGTAGCGTTCACCATTGACAGTAACGCTGCGATTCGCATCATCTTTGAAGAAATATGGCCCAATAATGCCGCCGGCCCATAAACCGCACCAAACAGTGGCTTTTTCGGGATGCATTGGTAGCTGTTGCAATGCTTCTCGCTGATCTTCACTCCAAATGCGGCAATTTTGCTTATTTACGTACCCATTGAACCAAAAATGAGCCTCATCGCTGAACACAATTTTTCGATAAAAAAGCGCGCGATGAACATTTCGAACCGAGCACGAATTTTGATAGTAAAATTCAATAATTTGCAAGCGTTGTTCATTTGTAAGACGATCCATGGTTAAATTGCAAACCAAACTGAAGCTGTTTGACAGTGACACAAGGTAGTAAACACACGTCAGCTGTCAAAACCAGTGTTGCCGAAACCAAACCAGCTAAAAAATCACCCTTTAGAACATGAAACTGAGGAAAAAGTAAAAACAACCTACCTAATTATGTGGTATTCGTTTGGGCTAAATAGTGCTCTAGGTCACTTTTTATATTCGATTTGCTGAAGAAGGCATGCGTTTTTTTTGTACGATTGTACATACAAAATCGATATTAGTCGAAAAAGCCCAATGGAAGACTTATGTCGTTTTCCATTGGGACCACTAAAAATCTTTTTCAGATCTCAGATTTATCGCGGTTCATGGAACGTGCAACGAAATTGATCTGCTTTTGTGAATGGATTAGTGCGTATTTGACAGCAAAATCAGCTGTTCAAATTGCATTCGCTTTTGCAAAAATCTGCTATAGATATCGACTTGAAATATGTTTCCCCTGTTGTAGACACAAATGGAGTAGTTTCGGTGAATCGTAGTTTCCACATGATGAGGAAGACAATAAAGATAATAATTCCTCCAACATTATATCAATTGCTTTTTATGTATTTCTTTATTTTGCTTTTCACCAAACTTTGCGCATTTGTTTTCAAAGCAAACTTCTTTCAATGACGTGAAACAGCTGTGGGTATTTGTGGCAGTATGTGTAAATCTGAAAAATTATCGAGATCTGCAAAAAGTGCTCCGAATCGAAAAAAAGATTGATTTTTTTTCCCAATGGAACGCGAAAAGTGATTTAGATCAAAAAAAAGATTGATTTTTTGTCCCAATGGAAAACCACATTACATTGGAAATTGACTTACAGAAATAACGAATATATATTTTCCGATTCAATAATCTTATAGATGGTCTTATGACAATAAAGGGAAAACTTTAGAACTCGAAACTAATGTCGTTTTCCATTGGACAAAAAGAAGCGTCCGGGAGAGTCCGGAATCGAAAAAATGCCGTTCCATTGGCACAAAAATACTCTTCTGGTGATTCTGAGAAGAGAATTTCGCTTCTCGATTTGAAGTCAGAATCCACCCAAGAAGCACTCATGCAAGTGCAATTTATGTAGTTATTAAAAGTCAGCTGACAGCAGCCGTAGATTATTTTTTGGCATTTCACCAATTCTTTTGTGGATTCTGTCAGAAGCAGTTTTGCTGTTCCATTGGATTTCAGAATGAGTGGATCCCCGAGTGAAACCAATGGAAAACGACATAAAAGACATAAAAGACATGATAATCTCTCCTACCTTTTATGCGTTTTTATGTCGTTTTCCATTGGTTTCACTCGGGGATCCACTCATTCTGAAATCCAATGGAACAGCAAAACTGCTTCTGACAGAATCCACCAAAGTATTGGTGAAATGCCAAAAAATAATCTACGGCTGTTGTCAGCTGACTGGTAATAAATACATAAATTGCACTTGTATGAGTGCTTCTTGAGTGGATTCTGACTTCAAATCGAGAAGCGAAATTCTCTTCTCAGAATCACCAGAAGAGTATTTTTGTGCCAATGGAACAGCATTTTTTTGATTCCGGACTCTCCCGGACGCTTCTTTTTGTCCAATGGAAAACGACATTATAAAATTTAAAACTGAGCCAAAGCCTCTGCAGCTGGCGCTCGTTAATTTGATTTTAGCGGTGTATTTTAAATCCATTGTTAATAAATAATAATAATAATAATAATTAAAAAAGTTTAGCAAAATAGATTCATATCGTTTTCCATTGGTCAAGAAAATTCCCTTTTTGATTGTCTTAAAATCAGCTGTTGTCAATTTTTATATTTTATTGACTGCAAAAAAACAAACAATTGTTTTCCAGAGTCAGAGCACTTTTGCAAATCTCGATTTTTTAGCAAGATTTACATATATTTTCACTAAACCCAAATGTTCGACATACATATGTCAGGCGACATTGTCGCGACTGCAATCGCAATGCCTTTCAGCTTAATTAAATGAATTATTGTAAACTACAAATTGCACTTTAATAACAAAAGACTTTTAATTCACACACAACGCATTTAACAAAAATAGAGTATTCTACCAGCAATCATGTGTATCCACAATAAGACGATAGACATTTGAACATACTTCCACAATTGTCATTTCTACTTCTCTGCGAAAACACATTTTGACGTGTAAACATGTAGACGTGAATACTTTGCAAAATTTATTTAATTTATTTTATTTACTGTGCATAAAATAAAACTACAATGGAAATAACAGATAACATAGCATTAGAATTCCATGAGGTTCTAGATAATGTGATAGAAAATAATGGCAAGGAAATGCTAGAACCATCTCAAATTTCACATATTGATGAGGAATTGTCTGCAAAAGGAGCAGAACCAAACATTGACGATGTAAACAAAAATTCGAACTCTACTTTCGATACCCAGCGCAATGAAGACCAGCCATCCGCATCAACAGCCAACGTTGTAAATGCATCGCAATACCCATCGGAACGTATAGAAAACATTGAAAACATTCCAGTGCCGTCTTTAATTTTACTTGTGAATTCGGGTGATCTGAGTTTACAAACAGAAAATGAGGCTTTAGAATTAAGAGATCAGAAAAATGAAGAGCTCTTAAAACTTAATAAACAAACGGACTTAAAAAAACAGGACCCCTCTGAGTCTGCTCAAAGTCAAAAGCCTTCTGAAAAAAGGAAAAAACACCTTGACACGGTTCAAAATGATCGTAACGAGGAAAAAACACCTCTCCCAGGTGTACCTCTTCAAGTGGCTTCCTCTTTAGTACCAGAGGAGACCAGCCATGTTTCACAACCGTCTCAATCAGAGCTAACACATGAAACGCCTAAAACGCAGCCAATGCCAGCTGCTCCATCTGTAATATCTTTGCCACCGAAGGAAAGCCATACCGTAACAGTTCAAAGTGTTAGTCCGTTCGTGTCATCTGAAGGCTTTCCCGCCTCTGTAACAGAGGACGCTAGGGATGTTTTACAATCATCTCCATCACATTTAACACCTGCTCAGTCATCATCACCGATTTCTGCTGCAACTCCACCGCCATCCCCAAAGCTTACTGAAGATCACAATAGAATTCAAGAGCAGCTTAAAAAATACGAAAGTCAAATAGATCAATTAAAGAAGGCACTGTCACAAAAGGACAACACAATCAGTCTGTACCATCGAGAGAATGCCCTTTTAGAGAAAGAGAAGTCGGCGGTAAGGCACTTGCACATGCATTTCGATATCCATTTTAACTGTAATCCTTTGTTTAGTTCCGCAAGGAAAAAGAATTAGCTACCAAGGAAAAAGAGAGCATTGTCATAACATTCGCTACAAAGGAAAAATCTCTAATCGATGCCAAAAAGCAAAAGGAATCCATTGAGAAGCAGCTAGCTGACTCACGCAAGGAAGTCAAGAATATTTCGACGAAATTTCACGCGGTGAATGAGGAAAAAACAAGGATTACTCACATGCTGGATGAAAAGGTAAGCTTCTGTGACTGACGCCAGTTTAAGGACTTAGAGAATCATTACCCTGTAGTGCAACGAAGTTAAAAAATTTCAAAAAGAGCTTGACAAGCAAAAGGCCGAATTTAACAGTCTGGAGATGAAACTGAAGTGGAATATGGTCAAGTTGGCGCAGGAAGCAGAAGCAAAATTAGTAAGGCAACTTATTACATGCTGTACTCTGAAAGGTTAAATGCATTTTATTACAAACAGGCTGCTGAAAAGAAGCTTGAGGAAGAGCGGAATGCTCCAAAACCGGCTGATGAGAAGGCGAATGGTAAGTGCTTCCCTTTGCTTTACTTAACGAACTATACAACACATTTTGTGCACAGAAAAACTAAAAGTTGAATACGAAGCCACAACAATTCTGCTCAAACACGAACTTGAAAAAAAGGACAAAGCAATTGAATCGCTAACCAAAGAACTTAAACAGGCAACTGAGAAGATCAACCAACTGCAGGATAACATCAGCAAAGAAATTCTCGTGGTAGGTACGAAATCCAAATCGTAATAAATATCCCAACAAAGTGTCTCCCTTTCAGAACACTAGCATTTCCAGAGAACTAGAGTGCATCCGTCAGGAACACGCCGTTGTACAGAATTCTTATAGTGAAGAAATGCTGAATTCTGCTAAGCTTCGCGGCCAACTGGAGGAACTACAAGTGCTTCGCACCCAGCATACCATGTAGGGTTCCATTAATCCACTACCACTGCAATTTCTGACCTTTTTCTATTTGTGTTTACAGAAATGAGGACAAAATTAGCACCCTCAATGCAAATATTCGAGAGCTAGAAGACAAAATCCAAGATTCTTCACAAGATCTCGACCAGCTGCATACTAAAGAACGAGAACTACTTAGCATCAATAAGGAGATGAGTGAGATGATTGTCGGTCTTCAAAATCAAATTTGTTTGCAGGCGTCAAAGGTAAGAAAAATTTTGCAGCAAAAAAAACCAAAAAATTATGCCCCGGGTGAGGCTCGAACTCACGACCTTAAGATTATGAGACTTACGCGCTGCCTACTGCGCCACCGAGGCTATGAGTTCTGGAAGTAAGAACTGCTACTTCTGTTCTGTTAGAATGATTCTGAGAGTGTGAAAAATATTATCACCATTGTTTTGTATCCCACAGTAGCCGGTAAAAGTTTTCGTTCAAATATTGAGGTTTTTTTTGTATATTAGAACAAATTGCATTCCAAATGTTTTTGAATTACAAAAATAGAGTTAGCGTTCAAAATTATCATGAGATATAAGCTATTAGCAGTTACTAGATATCTCCATTCGCTCTCCTTCTGGCTCGCCTCGATCTCATATAATACTTCTTTCTCTTTTAAGGTCAAAGGCGTTGATGCTGAAAACGAGATTCTTAAAAGGGAGAAACTAGACTTTGACACCAAATACAATGAGATTGAGTTACATTTAAAAGAAGAGGTTCAACAAAAGAACGACGAAAGGCTGTTGCTTACTAAGCATCTCTCGGAGAAAACAAAATTGTATGAATCTGTTAAAGTTAAGTTGGACAATACCCAAGGAGACCTGGAAGCTATCAAAAAGAAACATTCCCAAGTAGTTAAAGTAAGTTTATCCGCCTAAATTGTCTTCATACACCTTCTGTCAACTCTTTATGCCCAGGAACTCCAAAGAGAACTTCAAAAATACAAAAAATCCTCTGAAGCGAATACGTTTTCAAACCCATCATCGCCAACAACTCAGGGTTTCTGCAAAAATTGTCAGCTAAAAAGTACAAGTCAAGAGCAAATCGTTTCCCGAGACAGCAACAACAGTCGGAGTGACAGTGAATCTGAAGCACAAAGTACCACGTCAACGATGAACCGCGATATTCAGGTGAGGCCGTAAGATTTCACAATTTACCATGACACTTTTTCAAGTGCTATCAACTTCCAGGGTCCTTCAAAGCAGCATTTGGTAGAGAGAATCCTCCGCCTTCAGCAGGCCTCTGCAAGGCAAACAGAGAAGATCGATTTTCTAGAGAATCACACTCTGTCGCTGGTCGCCGAGTTGCAAAAGAAGTCAAAAGTCGTGCAGTATTATATGATGCGAGACCAAGCTGGTGCGCTAACCTCTTCCAAAAGTGATCAGAACAAAAGCGAGTTGGCGAAGTACGGTGGGGTTATGTCGGCCATATACTCCGGCATCAAGGGCCCCAATCAGAGTATGACGCTGGAACTTTCGCTCGAAATCAATAAAAAGCTCCAAGCGGTATTGGAGGATACTTTGCTCAAGAATATAACCTTGAAGGTAGGCTATATCTCATGACAAATCTGTGACACAACTGATATTTTTCCGCTTATTTAGGAAAATCTTGACGTTCTTGGACTAGAAGTGGATAAACTAACCCGAAAACTAGCCCAGATCAAGTCATAACATATTTAGCGCGCTTTACTGTACATTCCCAAATGGAATCTTATCCAAACTCGATTTAAGTTGATGCAACATTCAGAAGAATAAAAGCAACAAAGTGTGTAACTACTTGAACCTTGTTCTTTATTCAACTACTCCTATTTACAAACAATTCTCGTACAGCTTTGGACTTGCGGGTTTGCCCAACCCCATACTTAACTCCAGCGTTGGTTTTTCACCCTCCTTAGCCAGGCGCGCAAGTTTATTAACTTTGGTCTTAAAGTGCACCTTCATCATGGGATTTGAGACCCCGGTCTCATCACTAATGTATTCTCGCAGCAATGGTGGGAAATCGATTTCACGTGGAAGGACTTCCTCCTGATTTTGTTTTGTAATTTTACAGTATTCCGCTTCTTCGTCCTTGGGAATCAGCCGATAATCAGCCTTGTATGTGGTGCTAAAGAGAACAACTGGTTTTGGTTGGGTAACTCCGCGGAATGTGCGCTCTATGGTGACGCGTACTTTGCGAACTTCCTGAAATGATCATCTCATTAGAAAATGCAGATAGCAATATGATTTAGAATGACTTACTTCGTTTGGAACAGCTTCAACTTTAAGTATTCTCATGAACGATGGTTCTGAATAGCGCTCAAACATGCTGCGCACAACGACACGACCGACACCAAAGTTTTTCAAATTGCCGAGAATTTCCCACAGGGTTTTGCCACGGAAATCGGTTTTCCGGCCAATGTACTTCACAACTGACATGGTTTTATATTTCTCTCAGTTGGTTTTTATTAAGAAAATATTATAAAAGGAACTAGTTGAAAAGACAAATAAAATTATGAAAAGGAAAGGTTAGAAAAGTGACAGATGTTGCTGTCAGCTGTTGGTGACATAAGAATATCGAATTTCGAATATAAGGTACGTGCGACAAGATTTATGTGGTATTCGATTGGGCACTCTCAGAGCACTTTTTTTGCCCTCAGAGCAATTTTTATGTTCGTTTGGTACAAAAAAAGCAATCTTTTTCAGATTTCAGAGCACTTTTGGGAATCTGGATATTTTCTCAGATTTGCTTCAGATTTACCAATACACGTGCGTTTGAGTTTGACAACTAGTGGGCTTTGTTTACGTTTTAGTGAAATTTTTCAACTGCAAAGAAATGCATTGCATCGGGTGTATCTATTTTTGTTAATTATTTATGTACAAATGTTTCGAAATCAATCTGGGCGAGCGTTTTGAATGTTTTCATATAAAATTTAACCAGTGAATAGAAAACGCTTCGAAAAGTGTCGAAGGCTACACATATTGCAGTCGCACAAATATCAACAAAAAAAAGAGCAAGTGACGGTTTGTGTTCGATTAGCCACACGAAATCTGAAATCTGAGAGCAAATCTGAAGAAGCCCAATCGAATACCACATTAGTTTTAAAGATTAATTCGAACATTCAGTACCTATCTGTGCTAAAAAAGGTATTTAATATAAAATTAAAAAATGAGTCCATTAGTTTAATTTTCATTTTGTTGGCTGACATTGTAAAGTAAGAGATAAATAAACAAAGTGTATGCAATTCGGGCTAACGAAAGCAAATAGAGATGCATGCCACTTTAATGTTCAATAATTCACGGAAAGTGAGGTTAAACTTTAAAGAACGATTGAGTTGGTGGTAAACGAAATTAAGGCCATTTCAGGAGTGTGCTTCATACGATTCACACGAGTGACTCTTAAATGAACTTCCCAGTAAACAAAAATACTCTTCCGGAATTTCTAAGCAATTAGAAATATATAGGTTCTACTTATGGGAGAGAACTGAATTCTATAGATTGGTCCCTAAAGAAGAAAGATTTCCTCAAATTGCTTAAAAAAGAATGGCTTGTACATAATATATACGCAACATGTTCACGACATACATATTGAGACAATAAAGTGCTGGTTATTTGCTTTTAATTGGCTTAAGTACCGTGTTTCATCTAATTTACAATTATGGTTCAGTTACAACGAAATACATTAAAAGAACTGGCTTCAAAGCCATAAACCCAGTCAGTAAATATACGAATTTCATAATTGTACCGGCCGATATGAGGAGAGGAACACCAAAGACCATAGCAAACTTGCTGCTACCACCACTTCGCAGTTTGCATTACTTCCTCCTGCAGTAGTTGGTATACCTACCAAGTCTGAAACTGGATTGCTTGGCCAATCCTCAGATGAGTGAACCCCGCACAAAAGCGTTTTGTTGCACGAATTCAACTTACTCTTCCAGGCACAACACACGAGTGTTCATTTAAATATTTGTTTGCACTTTCATTGAACGAAGCATGGTCTACTAGTTTTTCTCCCATCCGATACCCGAGAGGCACTTCAAGCAGGTTCCGTCTTTTTGGTTAAATGTGCTTCTTAGCTATAAAATGCGGTTTATATGCAACATTGACGGCATTAGCTAAAGTGACTGCATTGCATATCTAACCATGCCTTATTCCAAGATGCAGATGCTGTTGTTGACCATTACCGTCGTCTTGGGTAAGTCCTTAAACTTGACATCAAACACATAACAGCGGTTTGAAGGAAACATTTTTTCTTTAGTTTTGTCAACGTCTGCAGATCGTGCAATTAAGAAACGAAATGGATACGGAAACGGATACGAGTACAAACAATCAGCACCAGCTCACTTTGAGTCGGCCAAAGTTGAACCGCAAAATTATTACGAATACAGACAACCCGCTCATCCATCATTATCGGGACAACCTTCGCCCCACAAGTCTAGTGGCTATAGCATTGGAAGTGGATTGAGGTCTATAGCTCAAGGATCAGCAAACCAAGCCCACTCAGCCGTGGCTAATCAGCATGCTGCAGCCAAGCAGGCCGCCTTTATTGCCAAGAATACCTTAGCTCAGTCGGCAGTCCAAGCGGCAGCGACAGCTCAGGCGGCTTTGGCGGGAAAACAGGTTATCTTACAGGAATTGGAGCAACAATCCTCGGAGGCACATCGCTCTTTGGCCAGAGAGTTGGAGCAACTTCAATCAGCCAAGTCGGCAGCGAAACTATCTCAACAGACCGCACAGGTTGCAAGCAATCATGTTTCCATTTTGGTCTCCGCAGTAAATGATGCCAAGGTAGTGGCTGAATATGCAGAAAAGGCTGCATCTGAGGTGGCTGGCCAACTTGCCTCTCAGTCCGCAATGGTGGGACAGGCTAAATCTCGACTCGATAGGCTTGAGGAACAACTAAAGGATGCCAGAGTCGACTATGAAGCTACAAAGGAGGCAACCTTAAAAGCATCATCGTCTGCGTCTGAAGCCCAAGCGAATGCATCGCAAGCTGGAGCACGAGCTACTATTGAGTTGCATGAGAGTGTTAGTAACACAGACCATGGCGGCCATTACGAAGAAGAACAAGTTGAACAAAACGAACACGAACCGGTAGACATATCTGGTGGACACAGTGAAAGTGATCATTAATGTTTGTATTAGTAAGTACATCTTACATAGAGAGTGAAGGCTAAGTGACTTTGTTTCCTAAAAAAACTTGTAAGCTAAGGAATTCGATGACAATAAAGTGGATATAGCATTATATAATCGAATGATACAGTGATAATACACACACAGACTTATGTTGCTGTGGGTTTTCTCTTAAAAAAACATTGTGCTCTAGGAGGCATACAACTTCTATTATTATCTTATTTCTTGAAATTGTACGAGGGTGTAGGACTGTAGCTATTGAGGAAAATCAAACAATCTCATTACATCTGTAAAAATCGTTTGTTTTTAAATTGCAGTTTGGTATAGGTCTCTGACACAAAATATGTCGAGGATAACTATTTAACTTAGTCCTTTTATTCGGCATCTCATTTCTGTAAAAACTATGGCGTGGGCAAAGATCGCAAAAAGGATCTTTACTCAAAGTATATTATGATTGAAAAGACTGATAAACTGCGTAAACGGCAGAAATTTGCCACCTCCTAAAAAGAACTCTCGGATTTTGTTTAGAAAATACTTAACGCAGGCCTCATAATTTTTCACTATGATTTAGGCTCGAAAACAAACCCGGAAAGTTACGCAAAACTTACAAATTCTAAACATTTAAATTTGTTGTATTTTTAAACGCGATTTAGACAATTTGAGGGGTGTTCAATAAATGCACCGCAGAGATTTGATTGCTATCTTAACTTCGTTTCCGTTTATACAACAGATTTAGTCAATTTTGTTTAAAAAATTATTAAGTGCAAATATTTTGAACAAACTATGAAAGTTTCGAAAACATTGTCATTTAGTTTAGTTCGTGTCTAATACACTATGCACAGCGAGCCGAAACCTGAATTTTCGCGGGAGCACTCGAAAACAGAAGTTTTTCCATACATATTTAATTTTTCAGAACGAGTAATTTAAATACCATAATAGGACCTAAGGTTTAGTTGGTAAGTCTACGACTTTTTGGGCTTCATTTAGAGTCTGTCGTGGTCGAAAATTAAATTGGTTTCGGCCAATTATGTCGTTGACAAAAAATGATTTAGGCATTTACACAACGCGAACATTTTTAACACGTATTATTTAATACTCAAAGATATTTATAAAGAAATTAAAAGTATTCAATACCACACTTTACAAACGTTTTTAGAAAAAATTAAGGACGAAAAAAGGATCTGCCGCATCCAATGGCTTGGTTAACTCTGCTTCCTGCCTACAGAGAAGCCTGCTGCCTGCGATTCACTGCCACTGGTCCTCAGCCTCACTAGTCCTCTCTTTCTTTTGTTACACATGAGAGAGTAGTTTCACTGTCTTTTTGGGTTATTGTGGCGTCAATGTAGTTAGTACTTGTTCCAATTTTTTTTTTGTATAAAAACGCTATGATTGTTTTTTTCAATCGAAAATTCAATTTAATTTGGTTTTGAATATTCCACTAGCTTAGGAGAAAATAATCAAAACTTAAGTCCATAATTGTTATCAGAACGCCAACATGTTTTTTTTGAATCGCATTGAAAACTACCAACATTCGACAGCAAAGCTTAAGATATGTAGGTCTAAGAGACTAAAAACCTTGACTATCAAGCCAACAATGTGGGAGGATATCGTTGCAGAGGACCAGGAGTTTGAGAACTTTATAAGAAAGGAGAGCCAAAAAAACATTCCCACATTTGAGTGTGCCTCTGGTTACATAAATCGCGAGTTATTTCCTTGCTTAGTGCCGGCATTCGAAAGTGTTTGCGCTGCTACATTAAAAAACGGAGTTCTGGTACACCCTGTTCGATTTTTCAATTTTATAGATGCACTAGCAGAGGTTCTTTACAATACAAATCCAGCACAAGGAGAGAGAAAAGGTAAATGGATGTCAATTCATCAAATCTACAAAAACGAGTATGTTTTAAGTTATCTTCTTTTTTTAAATCTGCACCAATGATTGATTTTTTAGGGACAGGCCCTATTTTCCATACTTTTGGTTACTTACTCCAGACGAAGCTGCTGTTATAATTCAGGCATTGGTCAGAGGATTTTTAATTCGGAGGAAATTTTATCTGAAAGCAATTAAAGTACGCAAACTAGTAAGCCTTCATTGCCTGCTTAGGTTCATGAACGATTTGACAAAAACCAGTTCGACTAGTACACAGTATAAATAATTACATGTTAAGAAGTCTTTTTATCGATTTGTGTTCATTTGAGCTAATCTTATAGTAATCATTTTTAACCGACGATGGTTAAATATTTTGTTGGTAGTTCATATACGCATACTGCCCAGATGTTTTAATATAGGTATTTAAAACTATAATTTCTTAGGAGGAACGGAGAAAAGTACTAGAAAATATTAGAAAAGTGCAAAAATGCTACATTGCCTCCAGAGAAGAAATCAAGGACATGCACAAATAAATCCATCGTGCACTGGTAATACGTTGTAACGTTGTAAAATACATTCAAAAATATTTTACAATGTTTTTATAAAGCGCGATCCCGCATTGTTATAAGTTGTTGTTAATTTGTTGTTTCCTATTTGTTTCACATTATCTAAATCTTAAGCTGCTTATTTGTCGTTTTCGAATTTAGTCAAACAAGATTTTGAATTAAACAAGTGTTTGGGACAAGTTCGGGGAATGCGCATTTTGGTCTTGAAAATTAAATTTGTCAAATGTATAAAAATCTCGAAATTGATAAATTCAAAATATATGCTTTATTGTAATATTTAATTTATTTTGAATAGTTGTACAAAGCTCGTTTTCAAAAATTGAGGTGAAGCACATTTCTTGGCGCTGTTCCATTAAACGTCTAGCATCACATAATATCCTGGATGGAGTGACGCTCCTAGAGTTCCAGCACTAAGTGACATTTCGGTATACTAATGTATTTTTCCCCTTCAGAAACAAACGAATTTTCCGTGAAAAAATATAATTTCACTTTATTTAGAATTTTATCAATGAACTCTACCTCAAATTCTGTTGGATTTTTTTTTTAATTTGTTTACTTTTAATCAGATATCACTGACGGCTCATTTTGTTTCTTCTTTTTTCTCAATTCAGCTAATAATATTATGCCAGATTGAAAAATTTCCCTGAAAGGGATATTCCACAATTTATGTTAGAGCTTTTATAGCACCAATGGTGAAATTTTTTTTTATGAATGGAGCGATTAATAAAACGCGGCCATTGCTTGACACTTTAATAACAAAACATTCTGTCTCTGTAAAACATATTTTGTGCAACGTTTTCGACTGCATAATGAGTAAACAGCGAGTTTGCAGTTTTTTGTGCTGAGTTTTGCTAAAGGGTTCTATATTTAACGGGACAAAAAAATTTGTAGGCATATAATCAGAAATCTTTAAAAACGCTGCTAGTTTTCTTAACAAAATAAAAAGGAAACTGGACATTTTTATGATATATGAGTATTTTTATTGATTGGTATAAATAAGGATAGGTAAGGAAATTCGCATAAATTAATCCTTAAAATTTACTTTCACAAATAAATTAAAAAAATATATATATCAAATCGGCTAATGGCCAAATTCACTAGACTCTCATACTTAAATATTTAAAAAATATTTATAAATAAATAATTTAATTAAAAAGATAAAACACAATGACACGACTGAACGCACACTTTCGTCTTCAAAATTGGAAATCAAAATGGAACACATCCGCCACCATCACTCATTTGTAGTACTGAGTAATCTGCCTAATCCAATCCAAGTAGTGTGACACTCGAACATACACCCCGGGAACATTCACTTCACCACATCCAATACCCCATGAAACGACCCCAACAACATTCCAGACACCATTACGTTCGCACACCAATGGACCACCTCCATCACCCTTGCAGGCATCTTTGCCCTCTTCACCGCCAGCGCACACAAAACCGGGATTCAGCTTGTAGTTGTACCCCAAACGGGTTTGTCTTAGTTGATTCTGGCACTGCTGTTGTCCGAGAATTGGCACATCAACTTCCTTGAGAATGTTCTGATATTTGCCGTGATCACCGAAAGCGTCCTTGCCCCATCCGGTTGTCCAGCAACGGGCTCCGGTAAAGTCTGAGTATTTGTCGGGCATGCAAGCGGGGCTAATGTGAGGACTTTTGGTGAAGTCAACCGGTTGGTCTAATTTAAGAACAGCGAGATCGTTGTCAAGGGTTCCGGCATAGTATTCAGGATGGACGTGAACGGAGATCACATCGCGTTCGATGTAAGGGAAGAATTCGACGTCATGGTTGACATCCCATTCACCCAAACGGACTCGTAGATCGAAGCCTTGATAGCTATTGAAGAAGAAGGCTCTTGTTATGAAGGTTCTAAAGGCTTTAAAGAGGTTTTGAAACTTACGTCTTGATGCAGTGAGCAGCTGTGATTATGTGTTGACCATCGATCAAGGTTCCACCGCAAACGTAGACGGACTCTTTGGGATCCTTCTTCAAAATTGCTACATGCCATGGGTACTCGCCGAACTCACTGTCACCATCAATGTAAACGGGGTTCTTGATACGACCAGTGATACCAGCTGCGTTACGGGTACCGCAACGACCCAGTTGCTGTTGTTGTGGTGGACGGAATGGACGACGACAACAGACTTCGTTGGAACGACATTGTTGTGGTTGTAGTTGTTGTTGACCTGGTCGTCCGTAGTAGGCACGCTGTAAAACAAAACGGAACATATATAAGTTAAATAGGCTGCTGCATGTAAATACTAAAGGGAAGGAAGGCCTTGTATAGGATCATCTTTGTTACCTCTTCAGCCTTAACACTCTCTCTACCATCATCGGCACTTCGTCGCCTTCGATCTCGAGGAAATGAAACCCTTTCACTCCCCTCTGAAGCTCCAGGAGCTTGCGCAGGAATCGGCTTTAATGCGTCGGGGTAGTTCAATTGCTTGCCATACCGTTGATTACCAGAATGTAAGCCACTAGAGGCGGTGGCCCCATCAAACGTAATTGGGTTGTTGGACCCGCTATAGTTGGAGCTTCTCTCATACACACCGTACCCAGAACCGTAATTGTCTCGGCTGTAATAGCCGCCGCCGCCTCCCCCTGTGGTGGGATAAGATGATCCCGAAGTTTGATAAGAAGGTCCCGACGATGGATAAGACTCTATTGATGTATAAGGCCCTGATGACGGATAAAAGTTTTGACTCGTAGGGCTGTGATCATAGTGACTTTGACTGTGATCATAGTGACTATGGCTGTGATCAAAGGACGGTCCCGTCAGATAGGATGGTGCGCTCTGATAAATAGGCCCACTAGGCCCTGTCGGGTAATGCTCTTCATAGACTTGATGTCCATTCGGGCTATTGTGATGATGAAGTCCCGCGCCCTCATAATGGTCATGATGATGATAGTGATGATTGTATTGCGCTTGCGGAGGGCGAGGCTTGAAAAGGTCTCCGACCTTTTTTATGATATTCTCATTGGGAGTCACATGAAGGTTGACCAAAGGCTTGACAACTTTGTCACCCAGCTCGGTCTTACTTACTTGCAGTGAGACCAAAGGATTGACATTGACCAAGCCCAAGTTCAGACCATTCGGACTTATCGATCCAAAGTGTGGATTCTGTGCAGGATGTAACCCACCGATTCCATTTACCGGATAAGCTCCAGCGGGATAGGGCAGTCCAAAGGAGACTCCAAACGTTGGTAAAACTTTTCTCTGGCTTAGACCAAATGATGGTATTGGTCGATTGAAAAAGTCTGCCTGACGCTAGGAGTTACGGAGAAAAGGATCAAATTAGAGGATACAGTCTGAGACCGGTTATGAGCATGCGTGCGTGCGTACCACAAGCCTCCCCAGGGGTGCTGTTAGGTTAGTTATATGTTAGTTACGGTATAGAGCCTTCACATAAACTAACCACACAGCGGGGCTACCTCATCCTCTTTGACGAAGTTCCGATGCAGGCAGATAGAGCGAAGGAGATTGACAGAGAGAATATGTGAAAGCTAGACTTAGGGTAAAACATTTAAGCAGGGTGAGGAGCCAGGTTAGGATAGGGATTATAGAATATTTATCAATGCTTACCCCTTCGGCATCGGTAGGCTGAACATCGGTGTCGTCATCAGATTCATTGTCCTCGGCTGTAACTTCACGTTTGGTCTTCTTGGATGTTTCGGCTGGGGGTACCTCCGTGCCTTCGACGGCAGTGCTTGTAATATTAGCTGCCGCCTCATCGCTCAATGCCTCGATATCTTTGCCTAAGTTACGAGGGTCGATAGGAAGAATAAGGTCATCCTTGCGACCGATTCTATCGGCAGCCGGGCACTGGTTGAACGGCACACAGGTACAGTCGACAGTTTGTTGTCTCGATGTGTCATAACCGCTTCCGAATTGGGTAGCCGCGTATTTGTTGTCATTGAAACCGCTGTTGAAGCTGTTGCCACCAAATTGAGTCGATGAACTGGGTTGCAGTTCCTTCTTGAAGTAGTCAGGGTTTTGCGAGTGGTAGCTTCCAGAAAGTCCACTTCCGGAAAGGCCATTCGACCCGAAACCGGATTGGCCGAAACCAGAACCAGATCCACCGTTAGGAGCAAAGCCTCCGTTTAAAGATTGATCTGATGCGCCAAAGCCTTCTAGACCTCCAGCGGGTTTATAGAACTCCCCTGTGTTTGGCTTCTGGGCAGAGTTAAAGCCAGAGTTTGAGTTGAAACCATTCGAGTTAAATCCGTTTGAATTAAAGCCATTGGATCCTGAAATCAAACTTCCCTGCGAAGCACCATTGAAGCCGGCTGCAAAGGCTTGAGACTCTGAGAAGCCTCCAGTTGAGATTGGAGCGAATCCAGCGGACGATTGGGCCAAAGCCGAGAAATCGGTATTGACGGTGCCGCCACCTCCAATGGGAACGGACACAGATGGAGTCTTCACAGCAGCTCCCTCTCCCTCGACATGGTGATAGTGGTGATGAACGTGCTGTTGAAGAGACGAAGCGGCCGTAGCTAGCGACTGAGCTTTAAGAGAGTCTCCAGATTGGTGGGCGTAGAAGTTGTTCTGTTGCGAGCTGGCAACTTGAATCTTTTCGCCGACAGTTTGTTCAAAGTTGTACGGAGCATCACTTCCATCAAACACGGGACCAGGTGGCTTTGAGCCGTAAATAATGGCACCAGCTGGAGGCTTAGAGAATGAAGCAGACGAGTCGATGGCCGATGGTGGGGGTGATTCAAGAAACGGTCCATTGTAGACTGGCCCCAAGCCTTGGGGGCGCCCATAAACGGGTTTTGAAAGTGGGCCTTCATAGCCGACCTTCCTTGGAGGTCCGAACTTATTTGTATTTGATGGGCCAAATGAATTGGGTCCTGGAGGTCCAAATGAGTTCGACTGTGGGGGCCCGAATTTGTTGATCGGTTGCCCATAGCGATTTCCGGGTGGTGGCATTGGCCGTGGTGGTCCGTATGGGCCTCCAATACGATTTGGTGGCGGTGGCCCCTGAGCATATATGGTCGAATAGAAGGGATTCTTCTGCTCAGGCTCGCAGCTCATTAGACCGAGAATGCAAAGCTTTTCCTTAATCAGGTTCCTCGCTTGGGTGTCGTCGCCCTGTTGCAGCGCCATCTCTACGTTACCATCGGCATACACCTGATCGTAGTCTCCCAAGTTACGACCCTCACGCCGACTCGTAAGGATATGATTAATGATCTCATCGACTTCTGTGTCGTTGCTGTAGACAGGCTCCTTAACGGCATACCGACCCTGATACTCTTCTTCATCAGACTTCTTGGTATCGGTCTCTATAGCTACGACTACTGTCAAAAGCGCGGCTGCCACAACAGCCAACTGATAGATCCTCATTGTTTTCCTAAAACAAGACGAAACATAAGGTCACTCCAGGTTATACAATCGATTGCTCAAATTAACCTACAAAATGCAGAAAATACAAAACGGTCATTGTGCCCATTTTTGGAGAGCTATCACCGCATCTCTTATGACAACACAAAACGCAAACAACAAACTGTATCTCAAAACGAAGAAAGATCACTTTTACTTTCATCATCGTAGCCGCGCATCCGAGACAGACCAAAAGACATACAAAAGCCAATTTAAGGTCGTTACCACATTATTTGCCGAGAGAGGGAGTCGGCGCGATGCTGGGAATCAGCTGCCGGGGGAAACGGCAGTTATTACCTCACATTGTTGTCATACAGTTACAGCTTATCCGAAATATGATGCCAAAGTAGAGTACCCTGGCTGGTATTGATGGTTATATGGCTCTGACGTGATCTTGGAGCTGTTTGGCTTTGTGTTCAAGTTTACGGTGTTGAATTTGGACTGCGTCGCATGCCATTACGAAACAACGATGGTTATCTCATAAGAGATACAAATTTTTGGTTTCATAGGATTTTTTTTTGTGTTTGAACTAAAAGGGGTCCGCTGAGAGCGCTTAACCTTTTTCGCTCCAAGTTTTTGTATACACTGTTTTGGGTTAAATGGATCAATTTTCTTTTGAATGATTGCGAAATTAATTTGCCTGAACTTTCCATTTCTTCTTCATTCCTGGTTTGTTTGTGTGCGTATAGTAATTGATTTTGCAATTTGATTGTGTGTGTTATTTGTGCTGCGCACGATGCACTTGAGTGAATGCGAAAGTTGCGGAAAGACTTAGGGAGTGGTGTTTTGCATAATGGTGCAGTTGGTTGCGGTGTGTGATCGTTGGCATAGGCAGATTTAGCGAACATCCGGTATCTGTGACACAAGGAGACTTGATCCTTTTTGATGTAGCTTTTGTAAAAATGTAACGACTGTAGAATTTGGCAAACTGGTGAATTAATTTTAAACGTTTTAACAAATACTTTGTGCATCAAAACAAACAGGGCATTTGTTCATACGTTGGTGACAGTTGTTCGCTTTTTAAGTATGTGTTTGAATTTAGTTCATAAATTGAAAAAGGCATTATATTCTCAGCGTTGACAAAAATGTATTACTGACTTTATTTGTATTTCACACTTTGTGACACGAACTTTTTGTGGCTCTGTTTCTAAACTTTTCTCACTGGAATTGAATAGATTCCCTTATACGTATATACACAATAGGTGGTCAAAAAAGAGCCATAGAACATACACTTTCCCTTTTATAAAAATGACTGATCAATTTATTCCAAGCAATTTTCTTGGGCAAGTTAGTTATTACTTAAACTGACTGATGAATGTAAAATCATTCGAATGCTAATTTGTAACTGTCTATTGGCTTAATTTCATTTGTATTTTGTGGTTGTTTTGCCATCAAATAGGTATAACAGGGAAAAGAGGTCATACATTCAAAAGTTGTCAAATAATGAAGTTGTATTTTGTTTCCCTAATAATTGCATTTTTTCGGGAGTTAATTCTCTCGCAATAAGGAAACTCACTACCATCCACTCGACATTCGCATTACCATTCTTGCATTGAACACAATATCATCTATCGCTAAAACGGCAAAACTGCAAACAAAATTGTTTTTTTTTTAGAAATAGGTCTTTAAAGAGACATTTGTAATTCTCTGAACTATGTGAATGGCATTTGAATGCGTTATTTCGTTCGTCCATATGTTGAATGCCGAGGATATCATGACGAAATAAATCGTTACTCGGTTCATTTCTTATTGAAAAACTATAACCGTATTTTAATTATTTACTATCAAAGTCATGTCAATCGCACAAGCTCTTGTCTGTTATGTATTTTTGTTCCATCGCTGAACTGAAAACTACTCGTTACTTATTAGTTCTAAGTGTAATTAATTTTTTTAGTCGGATATAAACTATCACCGACAAAAGAAACTATATTGCAACAAGAACTGATTTTGCCCAAGTTTGGGTTTGTTTGCCAGATCGATTGACAAACAAACACACAAAATCAAACCATTAATAAGGATGTCATTTATACTGGTTGTGAATGTTGTATCGACCTTTTCTACCAAAATATTTCCTATCATCATGATTAATACGTGTACTTTTGTGCAACAAAATTTGTTTATATTCAGGGCTTTTCTGACAGCCAGCGTGCGAAATTCAACTTACTAAACTCAACCAATTTTAACAAAAAGGTGCTACCATACTTTCATAATCCAATTTAAAAACAACAGATTTTAAAATTTGCCACTTGTGAAGTGTTTAATAAAACGGGGAGTTTGACAGCTGTCATAACAAATTCAAAACATTTCATGCATTTTCTCAATTCTCAGCGAAAGTACAAGATCACTGAAAGAACTTCTTTCAAATAAGTTGATTTTGTGATGTGTTTTTTCAAGTCACTGAACTTCACATGACGTATTTCAAAGTGCATGCTATAAAACTGCCTAAAGAAACGCCGATTCGACATCATAGCAATCGTTGCAGTTTTTTTTTATAACCACATTGCTTAAAAATTTAATTAACTGTCACTCATCCGCAACGCGAAAAATCGTTATTCAATTTGAAAAATTCACAGCACTTTTCCCGGGGTAAAATGAAACATTTCTCGGGCATTATTGGCTTGTTTTCTGTTTCTTTGTTGTTTTTCTTAATACAACGCATTCACTTTCATTTTCTTTTTGCACACAACACTTCGTCCCCACACTTACCTTTTGTATAAATTTATTTATCCACGAGATATGTCGTTTTTAGCACTGTGGTACTAAATATAACTCCAATAATCCGTTACTGCACTCTTATGTAATCCACAAATTTAAAAAAAAAATATCAATGTTCGTTAAAACAGCTGATATGTTGCTGCTTAGGTTACGATTCGAATGAAGCTGTTGAACTGGCTTGAGTTTAGCTTGAACCTCTGGTTATATAGGATCCCATCCCAAGTCCAAAAATTATCGCTTAAACCATGCAGAGGCTAGAGAGATACTACGTCACTGCATGGCGTATTACAAAGTCTAGCTTGAGACGTTTATGGAAGTGGTGGAGGGAGAGTTGTGCATATGGTGCGAGTGAGTAATGTTTCTTTTTTGTGTTTCGGTTTACCTTCGGGTTTTTCGTACTTTTTTGGGGTCTCACTTGGATGAAATCAAAAGCCGGCGAGTATAGTAAATGAACCGACACACTGAAGAAAGAGAAGGAAATTCGGTCCAACGAAGGAAAGGGTTTAGCTGAAGAACTGTACAAAGAAATAAATAAAACAGAAACACTGTACACTTTCTCCTTCGTCGGATTGGTTCCGATCAGTTTAAGAGTCTGGATGAAACGGGGGCTGTAGTGGGGCATTGCATTTGCAAAGTAGGAATGATATCTTGGAGTACCACTGAGATGTGTATGGGCATACCTCATCGTTAGTTTGGTATTATTATAATTATTATTAAAAAAAACTTTTGGTGTTACGAAATACTTATGAGATTTGTTTATATGGTTATGCTTATGGTTATTTGGTGGCAGATGGACAACTGACATTTACGGTAAATCATGCGAAAATTAAGTACAACCAGAGCATAGTCTGTACGTGTGAATTTCACAGAGTTGAAGTAGTTGTGTATTTGTTTGAGCGAAGGACCTTATTTAACAATTCCGTCCGAATTCTAATAACATTCTGATAAACACAGACTTATAGGGTGCTGTTCCTACATACTCTGTGGAAGTCTAACTTACCATAAACTATTTGGGCCTGTTCATATAAAGGAAACCAAACAATATGATTTTAAAAAAGTATGCTTAGCTATCTGGGGAATAGGCAGAAGACAATCAGAATTTAAAAAAAAAACCATAAAAAAAACGGCTTCGTAGTTAGGTGGTGCTGCTGTCCGGAACTTGGCCTTTGCTGAAGGTAGGCTCTTTTCCAAGTGTCCTTTCGGGTTTGGGACAACGACCCATTAACTCTTTGGGCAACAAATTTGAAGCCGATTTTTTTTCTAAATATCCTTTCAACTGTTGTCCAATTTTCCGCTGCTATGCTGTTAGGTAGTAAAATAACTTCTTAAATCTTCTCCTCCAAAGAAAGTCGGCGCAAACGGGACCGGATATTTACAAAGAAGTGTGTGTTGAAAACGACAAGGGATTTCTTTAAACACCTTTGCTAATGTCCGTGTTTTTATGCCCTTGAGCAGGACTGAAACTAGGAAAATCTCATGAAGAGATTCATTTATATTCCTTGACACGCTGAAAAATTTGCTCGGTTAAAAGAATATGTTTAAATTAACTAAGTCCCTTAAAAAAAACAAATATTTGTTATTGAAAACTAACAAGATAGAAAGGTTAAATGCATACTTTTGAAAAAAAAAACTTTATCAGTTAATATCAACCAAACTAAGTAAGTTGGTTCAATTCTACAGAGTAATTCACCAATTTTAAGAGAAAATTGTAAACAAGTTTACTGAGTTATTTAATCCACTTACTCTGTGGAGATATATTAAAAGTATTATGTAGTTTTAAACCGAAAGTTTGTTGATTTTTAATAAGTGATTTCGTCCCTTTTTAGCTTAATTCAATTGTCTTTTTCTGCTAGAAAAACAGTGACTGACAAGTGTAGGTCTGCAACTCTAAGGCATAAATATGCATAAACTTCTTGTAAATGTTCGCATTTTGTTCTTTGGCGTTGTGTTCAGCGATCCTTTCGTAGAAATTCACTACGGCGTCAACTATTTTTCTCGATACTTCTTGTTAGATTATTTTGTTTGCTTGTCATAAGACCCATGTTACAGCTGCTTAGGTTAGGCTCCAACCCCTTACTTAGTGAATAGTTAAACTACCGCACTGTGATTAAATAGATTATAATTCTGTACAAGTTTGGAAGATTCAAGCTGTTGTACTATACATAGTTTACGAAAAAGGTTTTTTGTTTTGGCACCTAACCATGACTTTCAAACAGAGCTACATATTCAAGAACATCATAAACCCAATTACATTTGGCAACAGGTTCCAATCTAAATTTGTCAGCATAACAACTTGTTAATTACCTACCAACATTACATTCATACATATCGTCAAACCAGCTTGTAGCTCTGCGATTAAATATTTACTTAAGTCATGTCTATACAATACACAACACCCGAAGTGACCCCGATTATGCACTACTAGTGTCTTCCTCTAATTCACGTTACGCTAGAAACCAGCTGCTTGACCCCATAATCCACATAACAATCACTTAGTCACCATGCACTAGAAATCATAAACTCAAGCCGACACTTAAGTGCAAAACTTCGCTTTTATTTTGATTCTGTTTCACGAGAGCATAATGTAGTGCAGACCGGAGATTATCACCAGCAGCGTTGCGAAATTGCCCGCCGCGTTGGCGCGTTGGCGTACTCTATGGACATTAACACTTTCATTACGAGAGTGCCAACGCGAAGATGTATTACTTAATCCACGAGACAATTTTGTTTACTTGTTTTCTTTGGCCTTTTCCAATCTTGGATTGAACCAACCATTTGGATAAATGGAAATTTCTCTATTATTGTTAAAAGATGGTGATGGCAATTCCCTGTCTTGAAGTTTTCCCAAACTCTTTTCTATCGTTGTTATTATGTAATTTGCTGTTTCAGTATCAAGCCATCCTAAACCTGACCGCCTTATTCGATAGGAGTCGAGTTACTCATGCTAACCGATTATGCGCAATCATATCACAACTGACGTCACTGAGTCTTACTGCAGAATACTGGATTCCGCAAGAAAGCCGCTGCTATGCTGCCGTCGTCGTATTACCCCCAATGTCAGGCTGGGTAGTCGGAATAACCGAAGAGCATTTGACTTGGCTTTGGCGAATGACCTTCTTGTGATCGCGTGAACTGAGAAACGCAAATAATAAACTTTTCGGAAATTTTCAATGAAACCTTTTTTGGAAATTTCATCGGAACGGAAAGTGAATGAGAGGCTTGAGGTGATAAATTGCCGGCATGAATGATTATTATCGTTTATCGCATACAATGAATAGTTTATTAATCAGTTGTTGGAAGTGGAAGTGAAAGAAATTCGTTGAATGTCTCGAATTTGTTTCTTAGAAAATTCGCATTCGGGTTTTTTTGTGGCTAGTTTGTCAGAAGCGAGCGCATATGGGGCACTGGGCCAAGGTCGGTTAAGTGATGAGGACTATTATACGGATTAAGAGTATTTAAATGGCAGATAGATAAAAGTTCTCCCCCACATTGGGAAATTATTTGACTTATCGTAGTTGATTGTATAACGTTGGTATAACTTTAATTTGCAAAATCTATTTTTAAACGGAATTTTAAATTATATGCACGTGAATTTGGTTTTGTTATTAATTTTATATGGCATTATGCAAAAATGATTACGATTAACAACGATGAAATTATGTAACACTTAAGGGTATCACACAATAAATTTGCTCTTAAATACATTTATACTGTACCTAAAAATCTAACAGAATACACGTTTATTTCTGGAAAACCAAGATAATATTTAAGACTGCACTTACAGCGATAAAATGAGTATTATCCGGCTGTTCCACTATGCGAGTGAGGTAGTGAATCCTTCGATTCTTTGCTTGCGTCATTACTTTTCAAAAGCTTGAAATTCTGTCGGAAGTCAAGTACGTATGTCTAAACATTTTATTGAATAATTGGAGCTTGGCTTTAGCGAGTCTCGTTTTTTATCCCGTAAGACTTGTTTTATTGAACGTCTATCTCAGCAAAGTAATGTTAAATAGGTAGAATCTTCAGCATACAATTACAACAACTACTTACTGTCTACTTGACCATGACACTTCCCAGATCCACACCAGGTATTTAGTTGAAGTGACTTGACAGCATTAGCTATAGATATTGACATTTTTTGAGTTGCGTAGGAAACAGCTTTTAGCGCCAGTCACTTTCAGCGGGATATATTGGATACTATAAAAGTTAAGAAATCGAAACACACTAAAATATACAACGCTTTCTCCCAAATGTGACACAAAATGGGACCGTTTGATTACTCTTCAACATTTTTAACTTTTTTTGTTTGAATTGCCTACATGTTTTTTTGTTTTCATGATTAAATTGTTATTTCTTTTTGCAGATTGTTTACAAGCTGACATTGATAAGGAGAACTACAAAAGTAATACAGAAGTTGTTGCTGGGGCTTTCGTATTTGGTAATTATTTGAATATCTATAGTCTATAGTGGTTTCCGAAGAAAATCTAGTCTGGAAATTAAATCGAGCGCCCACCCGAACTAACTAACTAGTTCCACTCTCAGATGAAACAAAAAGGAATCAGGAAACCGGAGGCCGCTTGTGATAAAACACCTTGGGCAAAATGAGAAAGTGTTACGAATAGGCAACACTCGGAGTTAGGAACAAAAAAGCGGATAACTTGACGTAATGCGCCATGAAATTGTGCGTACTCGACAATAACTTTCCATTAATTTAACAAAAATACATATACAGCACCAATTAATAACCATCATTAAGCAAGTTCTGATTTCGAACTTGATAATGCCGCATTTACACAGTCACACATTCCTATCACGGAAGATTAAAGGGATGCTAAATACTAACCGTGTGAATGAAAGGGACGGCATTACCTAACACGCAAAAAAACGTGACACGTTTTTTCGTCGCCCATCTAGTTTACGTGGTAGGAATTATGGGAAAGCTATGCATGTTGATATTTTTATGGCGACGGCTCACGAAATTTCGCTTTCCTATAAAACAAAATGCCTTCCGGAAGTGATGAGCGGACAATTATTTATAAATTTCGTACAACTGATTGATGCATTTTTGGTTAAATTTACTGGAACTTAAAATCGCTCTCATTTCAGATGTTTTAAATCAGAAATAGAAATATTTTCCAGTGATTACAGGAATTATATTCTCCGGAAATTGGGTTTATTTCCGTTTTACGTACCTATAATTATGGGCAACACATCCATGACACTTTAGGCGTCTGATTTGTGATCTCATTCTTACTCCTTTACTAGCATTGACTGGGGAAAAACGGATTTCTCTCTAACGTCTCGTGCAAAAATGCGCGTGCGTGATCGTGTAAATGCAGTTTAAGTCTTACTAGATTTGTAGCAACTTCAGCAATACTTTGACTCTCTAGATTTGACATAAGTCACACGGTTGAGTTTCTTGTCGAATTTTATCAAAAATAATAATAACAATTATAATAAATAAAACGTGTCGACTAAGCAAAGGAGAAGAATTTTTTACTAAAGTAACAGATAAATCAAGCAAAAATTTGCTTACGCATTTGGTGAAAAAACAGGAAATTGACCAATCATAGGACTAGACTGAGATATCGTTTGTTAATTGGTTTTCTCTTTTTTTTCAAAAAGGTGGCATTCGGATATCTAGTTGATTAAGTTCGACAGAAATCTATTTTGAAGGGTGACTTTTATCGTTTTCGATTTGGTTTTTCAGATTTTGTCTCTGAGATTTCAGATTTCTGACCATTAAATCCCAATTTATTAGTTTTTGTGTGTATTGAACAATTTTTTTTTTCACTAGCACTGGAAATCCATTTCAATTGATTACACATTTATAATGACGCATTTCGAAATAATTTTATATAAAAGCTCGTTTCCAAACGCGTAAAATGAACAATTCATTAAAAAGCAATCCTTCCAAAGATAAAGAATTCGTAACCGCCAGCTATATGCCATATACACTGGTATTAGTGAAAGTACGAGTAAATCTGAGAAAAAAATTTTAATTTTCAAAATTGCCCCCCAATTCAAAAAAAAAAAAATTATTTTTCTACCTCGATCAAAAATAAAATAGATTTTTTCTGCAAAAAAAATTATCTGTTTGCCAAATCGAAAACGACATTAGATTGATTACGTGAACAGTTATTCAATTGGCATTGACGTAACCAAGAAATTCTCAATTTTAACTGCGATTCGTGTCGGCTTAGTATTTAGAATAAAGTTGCATTTTGTGATCTAATAAAAAGGGTGTAGTGACAATTATGCAGACTCGAGGCGTTTTATTTCACTTTTTTCTAAAACATAAAATTGTTTTACCTGACCTGACCAATGTTACATCAAAACATTTGCTTCAACGCTTTTACATTACATTGGGTTTGTGCAGGTAACTATGTCAAGCGGAAAGTAAGTAGAGACTGTTTTTTATTGCCATAAGAGAGACTCTACATCTCCACTAATGATCAGCGACTTCTCCATCAGTCTAGAGTAGGCGCGTAATTTTCAATTTCATGTAAACTGAAAATCCAAACCGACTCACGATGAATATATTATAGCAGTCGGCTAACGCATGATCATATTTAATTCTATAGAAAATAAAAATGCATATAAAATCTACCTCCAATTGAAACAGACATCAACATCCTACTAACGAATCGGTTACGGCATCGATTCTGGGAAAATCTACGCTTGTCTAGCAAATGTCTCCTTTGGCTTATAAAGAATTGTGTAATCAACCCACTGGAACCCAAAGTTGCTGGAGTTCGTTAGCTCCTCGGAATTCCCACACAAAAAAATTGCAACCAGAAAAGAGTGCACTGAAGAAAATCTGGAAAATCCCAGACAGACATAATAATCGTAATCGGAGTAGATAATCAAAAGTGAATATAGAAACGTATAGCTGGATGAAACCAAAAACGAAAAAAAAAAACGAAGGAAACGAAGCAAAGTAAGAAAATAAGCAAACAATTCACAGTCGGAGCAGTCGGGCATTGCTGTGGCAGTGCAGCCTTGGGGATTCCCTGGTTTTTCGATATGTTGCATAACCAACATCAGCTCGGATTCATAATTACACCTGGCAAAGTGCAAGCTACACTGCGTCAACTCTTATCTAGCAGCGGGCGAGTTTTGGCAACAGCACACTGCAATATAACAATGAGTCACTGGTAGTCGCTGGTCAGCCACAAATGTCAGTTGTCTTTGAATAAATAATCTGTTAGCTTTAACAAATACGATGAAGTAGGTTAAACTTTTCACGCCAACTGAATGCTAATCAGATATCGATTGATTGGTTGTGTTGACTGTTTTTATGTTGAACTTTTGAAGCTTTGCTTTGGGTGCCTTTTAATGTGGGCAAGGTCAGTTTTGAATAAGGTGGTCAATTTTTATTTTGCTTTAGCAATGGGAATTTAATTTTCTTCTAAAGAGAACTGTGGGCGATAATACCGATAATAACAAGCTAAATGGTATTTACTGAGAGAAGTTCTCTTGGGTTGTGTTTGTATTGTTTTCCGTCCATTTAAGTATTTTTTGTTAGTTGAAAATTGTTGCAATAGTTTGGAACAGCGTTGCCACTAAAGTCTTTAGCAAATGTAGTACGTTAGCTAACAAAATGTAGCATTTTCAAACAATATGTAGCACCTGTTTTTTTTTTTTTTATTGACATTTAAATTAAGTAACAAACAAGACATAATAAAAATATAATTTTAATTCACAAAAAAGTAACAAAAAAGAAAAAAAAAATAATGCTATAAAATTCTAGTCCAAGTCCGAATCTGAAACTACTTTTAAAAACCGATCCATATTTGTTATTTGCAGTTGTTGTGGGTGCAGCACAATAAACCAAAAAATTTAAATTGGCTGTCAGCTGATAGACAGAGACAGACACTTCATGTCGTACCTACGTAAATGACAGCATTCAGCGGAAGATTTGCACATATTTTAGAGTGAATCGATTTATTTAGTTATAAAAGCACAAGGCGAAATTTGAAATGTTGTTCGTAAGAAAATAATATGGTTAGACGGATTTTAAGAAATGTAGTACTTTGGGGTAACGATGTAGTATGTAGTACAGCATTAAAAAATCCGCCAAATATGTAGCATAGTACTACATATGTAGTACAAGTGGCAACGCTGGTTTGGAAGCTATTTCAAACGCCATTTTTATGCTTTTATAACCGTTTTGTGATTATATATTCTGTTAGTTAATTTTAGACAAGTTCTTCTAGTCGAATTTTGCTTTAGTTTTGAACTTAATTTTTGAAGCAATTGGTCGGTTTTGGACGCTTTTTGGTGCGATTTCGGATTCTCATTATTTAACGTTCGCTGCTGTTGTTTTGTTCGCATATATTTTGTCCGGGGCAATTGTTAGCTCTTTTGAATATAGTTTATTTGATTTCCGACTCATTTCGCGGGTATTTTTGTAATGATTGAGGCTAATTCCGCGTTTCTTTGTGGTTGCTTTTGTTGTTGTGCGGTTTGTTATAGATTTATTGAGGCGATTACTTACTGTATTTATAATTTTGTTTTTAAATTACCTATCTACATAATCATTCTCAGTTGATAAATGTGGAAGAAGGCCCTGATCTTCAAACAGATCACTCCTCAGTACTTCTTACACTTGGCAATAAAATAACGATAAAAGAACAAAGCCCAAAACTGGTTAATAGACTGACTGATTGGAACTACTGTCGACAGAAGTTGGAAGAAAGACGAACTAGAAAAAGTGCGAAAACTAACAATGAACATACAAAAAGCTGCATGGGCAGCAAAACTAGAAGGCGTTGGCAACAGGCAAGGGCTCCAAGCAACAAAACAACACTAAAATATCAGAAAGTCTATAAAGAATTCAATAATGAGTTTTTTAAAACTTACCTCAGCCATCTTACATATATATGATGCTAGTACCGACCATGCTCTGGAAAGCAACAAAGGAAATGAACCGACTAATAGCTCACATTCCTCCAGTAAAAACCAAAGAAGGTAACTGGACAAAAAGCAGCCAAGAGAAAGCAAATTCTTTTGGACTTCCTAAGGAAGTCTTCGAACCCTTTGAAGATTAAAGCTACCAAGGAATCGAAGAAAGTTACGAAGAAGATCGACCTATACCTACACCCGGTAACTGAATTAAGAAAATAAAGAAAATATAAATATAAAAAAGGCCACAGATTTGATCTAATTACAGGAGATATTTTAGAACAATTTTCAAGAAAAGGTTTAAAAAAACTAGCGCAGATTATAAACTCTGCATTTAAGTTAAGATATGTGCCAAGCATGTGGAAGGTCGCGGAGGTAATGGTGATTCCAAAACCAGGCAAACCACCTAGCGAAGTAACCTCTTATCGCCCAATGTCGATATAAATACTACCAAAGTTGTCCAAGGTGTTTGAAAAAATGCTGGTAAAACGTCTGCAAAAAATAATTGATAACAAATCGCTAATTCCACAAATTTGGATTTAGAAATAAGCACTTTACAATTGATCAGGCGCATAGGATCACAGATAAAATCGAAAAATCATTTGAAGAAGAAAAGTATGCTCTACAATATTTTCTGATATAACACAAGCGTTCTATAAAGTCTGGCATAAAGGAATGTTCCACAAACTACAAAAGCAACTGCCGAAGCAGTATTCGACAATTCTGGAGTCATACCTCATACATATCAGATCGGTTCTTCAGGAATTAAACAAGAGACAGTATACTCAACATTAAGAGAAATTAAAGCTGGTGTACCGCAAGGCTGTGTTATAGATCCAGTGCTATACGTATAATTCACTAGCGATCTGCCTGTTAGTGGAAAAACCACTACAGCAACATTTGCAGATGAGACAGCTAAATAACAAAAAAAAGCTTCAAACGGCGATAAAAAGTATTTCAGAATGGACTAAAAAATGGCAGATTAGATTAAATGACCTAAAGCCAGCCAGTATTTATTTTACGTGTAAAAACGTACCACACATTCCAATATACATTAACAACAATGTAGTGAAATATTCAATATTCAACATATTCAACACAGCCATATGTAGGCATGCAACTAGACGCTACTCTGCGTTGAAAAGCGCGTGTTTAGAAAAAAAGATAAGTTGAACAATTGAACATGTATTGGCTTATTGGGAGATAACAATAACAAGCAAATTCTAAAACCAGTATGACCATATGGGCTTCAGTTGTAGGCATACACTTGCCAACCAAATTTAAAAAAAAATCAGGTCTTCCAAAACAAAGTACAAAGGAACTTAGTCAATGCACCTTGGTACTCTAACGCTGATCTACATAGAGATCTAAGTATTGAAACTGCTAGATCCATAAAAATAAGAATAGAATATAAATTAGGTTATATTCTTTACCAAAAAATTTTGGAAATCGGACTTTTATTTTTAAATTTTTAAATTGTCGATTAGTCTAACGACTGGTGCAATCTCATTCGGGATGACGAAAGTCCCTCACTATAAGAAAGCATCCCTCGCGTTCTAGCTCTGCCATGTCTTTCGATGATTTTCCCTTCCAGCTTACCAGAAAAAAAAAACTTAACTTCCAAGTTGATGGTAGAATATCGTTTCAAGTGCCCAGTACCTAATTATATTCAGTAATAGAACATAACCCCTTAGTCGTGTTTACATCTTATAAATCCGAATGATAAATATCAACAATAGATACCGCAGTTGATAGAAAAATTACATTTGACACGAGGTATTCTGTGATTATGGTGTTATTTTATTGAGATAAAAAAAGCCAGTCTAAAGCAACTTAATAGTGCGTATACGACCCCTGACGTCTATCTATGGGCATGAAAAACATTCAGGTAACACATTATTCTTGCAACAGAAAATTTCATTTTCCCAAAAATGCCAAACTTTCCATAAAACATGAGTTACCAACATCGAACATTTTGTAACATTTCAATCCTATTAGGGATCTTTAAGCAAAAATTAGCTCCTCAAAGAGTTGTCAATAACTTTGGCCTTGAATTTGTCGTTACGTAGGCGTTCCCCTGTAATTATGACATTTGCCACTCGGTTAACCTTGAAATAATTGCCACTTCGCCTAGCTGTCATAAACTTGTGACAGGTATAGTGCACTCATAGCGGACGTGTCAAAATATCGTTGACCAACAACGTAGGAAAAAAATAACTAATAACGTGCCGTACACTCAAAAAACAGAACACAATAACAAACACCCACTATTACAAAATGCTCGAGACACAGCAATCCATCAAATCTGTGACAATCGCCTGAATATTAATGCCGTTACGCCAAACCTTATCGCTGTCGTTTATGTAGCCAAAAACTTGATAAACAAACAAAAGCATTACTCACGACATGAATCCGTTTGCCACTATAGATCGCTGCAATCTGGTGACTCACCCACTACCACTACCAGTATAATCACTTTCGTTTGCCTATGGTTGCAAGAGGAGCATATTATGACGTCTACAGTGCCAACGATACTGGTGACCCGCACCGAAGAGCTAATCACGATATCGATTAATTCCATGTACGCATACCAATCATATTGTATAATCTTGGGTGGATTTGATTTTGTTAGGTTACGATTTGGTTCGAGACATTCAATCAATTGCATCACGAATTGTTTGCTTTTGTCTCCCAAAATCAATTCAAAATGTATCCGTAAGTATGTAATTTCGTATTGGCCCCATTTGACACAAGCCATACACTTACTGGAACTGCGTGCGGGAAAGTGTCAAGATCTCGGACTGTTATTTGCGAAACTCCAGAGCTTTTCGCAATCGCTGCGGTTTGACGGAACGATTCAGTCGATCAACCATAGCAAGCCGGATGTCACCGTCTCAGTCAGTGAGTAAGAGTCTGTTTATTGAGAGGAGGCAATGTGCTTTTGGTTCGATATAAACTATTGATCGAGTGAAAACAGAATTGGTAGTATGCACTCACTGCTGTTAGGGGTATAGATAAGAAACTGCGCAGTTAGTTGCATGGAATTTATTGAAAATACTATTCTACTGTTTTTGTAGCTATCTGTCAAATTGTCGTTCATTACAGTGATACCTGAAAGCAGATACCCCCTTGGATATCTCCACTCCACGTCCACCCTAACCACACATTGCAAGAGCAACTTCTGACATGAAAAAAGTCATCTTCCGCAAGCTCAACAATTTTAGAACCCTTGTTTTATCGAGGGAACGCCAGCTTCATCTTTTTGCTTGTCAGCCTTCCCGGTAAGCTCGAGATAATAATAAAGGGTTTTTCAATAGAGACGCTACAAAAGTAGAGCGACAGGGACAGCAAACGATGCCGAATTTCTTGCCGCTCTTTTGACATTTCTCTTCAGTAAGGTTTGCCATTTCATGATGGAAAGATATACGAGCCAACAACGAGTTGAAATTATTAAAATTTACTACTGAAATTCGGATTCAGTGGCGTCAACGTTACGAGCGCTACGTCCAATTTATCATCTTCAGCGATGGGGCTCATTTCTGGCTGAATGGCTTCGTCAATAAACAAAATATGCGGTATTGCTCAGGCAGCAATCCACACGTACTCCATGAGTCATCATTGCATCCCGAAAAAATTACGGTTTGGTGTGGTTTAGGGGCCGGCGGCGTCATTGGGCCGTACTTCTTCCATGATGATCAAGACCGGCACGTTACTGTGAATGGGAATCGCTACCGTTCAATGATAACCGAATATTTTTGGCCCCAATTGGATGATATGGACTTGGAGGACATGTGGTTCCAACAGGACGGCGAATGTCACAATCAATTTATTGGAAACCAAGTTTGGAGAACGTGCTATCTCACGAAATGGTCCAGTCGCTTGGCCGCCTCGGTCGTGCGATTTGACGCCGTTAGACTATTTCCTGTGGGGCTACGTCAAGTCTATGGTCTATGCCAAAAAGCCAGCGACGATTGATGAACTTCGTACGAATATCGAACGTGAAATTGCAGCAGTATCGGCAGATATATGCTTGAAAACCGTCGAAAATTGGGTTCAGCGTCTGGACTTCTGCAAGCGTGCCCGTGGTGGCCATGCAAAAGAAATCGAGTTCCATACGTAATGGCATCGAACGTACTTTCACAGGAATAAAAAATTTCATTGATATCCAAAACCGTTTTTGTTTTATTTAAAAAAACTTTTGTATTGAAAAACCCTTTACAAACAAGAAGCATATTAACATTAACAGATAAGCTGCGCACAACAACACTCTATAGTAACAGCAGTTCAGCAACGGAGTATCGCTTTTATGTACATGGCTTAGGCCATGTCGATTTACAAGTAGTCGTGTTTAAGCTTTTGAATGATTACAATAAATTTTTTGATTTTTCTTGTGTTCGATTGGTGTTGGCCGCTCGTAACTTGAGCGAAGATATGACTCCCATGTGCCTATCTTAGGTCGATGTCGAATAAGATTAGTGACGCTGCTATACAATTTAATTGTTGTTCTGTCAAATATACGACCAATTGTTGCTACCGCACCACAAAAGACAATCTATTTGCAAGAATTCAATGAAAGTAGACCATATATGATTTAAGAAATTGTGTCATACAAATTACTTTGGCCAGACACCAAGAATCGCTAATTCAGCCTGATTCATAATTTTAAAATTTTTGTTAAAATATCCTAAATAAAGCAACATCGTCAACACATTTATCCTTGAGTTTATGTGATTGGGTTGTCGTTTTTCAAGTCGTCGCAACGGGTGAGCTATTTTCAATTAGGATTTTTCCTCCTATCCCATGATGTGCTTCTTGTTGGAAAAGATAATTTTTCTCAGCATGAATTTGTGATTAGATCCAATTTAATCAGTTGGATATCGGCTGGACCGGGATTGTTTACCAATATCCTCCTTAGATATGGCTTTTGATGGTAATGATTCTAATACGGTGGCAGGAATACCTCATTACGACGCCATTATGTGTAAGTACCTACTCAGGATGAACAATGCAATGTAAATCCCAAACAAACCCAAACAGATCAAAGGCATCTTTTCTCCTTCTGACTGAATGAAGTTGAATCCAATGGAATGTAGGCTGGATACGGCTAAGTGTTTCATTTCGAACTTGCACATCGCTCTCCTGCATTGAATACATCCTGACCATCAGAGTCTTTTCAAAGGAACTGATAGATTTGATGTGATGAATGCGTGCCAATGGGAATTTACTTTTAAATTGCTGCTGGTGACCAGATTCAAATGGTTATCTGAAGCGTCATATAAATACGAGAGCCCACTTAGTATACTCTAGTGCTCTGACGTCATAGTGCGAATGGCCGAATAAAAGAGGATCGTCAGTACGTAACTTTCTCTGATGGTATATACTATATCACCGGATATGCTAGTATGGGTTAGACCAGTTAGGTACGTTGTAGTAGGTAATTAAATCGTCACAGCCCAGTGCAGGCTATTTTTTTATGTCTGATTTCGTTTCTCACGCTGGCTGGTGCACTGTTTAACATTTCGACAAGACAATATAGTTTGCGATCTTGAGGAGACCCAACGAGCGCGTGATCTAATTGTGTTATTAATTCATGGTAATCGGCGTAGTTCGTTAAAGCACATAAAGAAGTCAGCATTAGTTTTTCCAAGAAATGTGACATGACGTTGATATTTATAAGGATGAAAAAAATAGTGTACTGACCAAATGCGCCGTTATTTTGCTAAAGCTTTCTCAATCAGTTGTACGAACAGTTTTCAAATGGACCGAGGAATTGTTAGATATTTACTGGACTCAAACCTTGGTTTACATAAGATGTTGCAACGTTGTTGCCTGACACACCACTGTTCCGTTCAAGTTATATTAATAAATCACTTTGACCACAATTATGTTTCTAATTCTAGTAGCCACCCCAAGTAGAAAATGATGCTTATAGTTTAAGCGCTGTTACTACATTTCAGAAATGTTACCGACATAGTAATATTATAGAGTATGAAAGTTTTTACCTACTGTTTTCATTGCAGAGGATGGAACGGGACCAAAGTGAGGAATCAATTTTTCATCTTAAATAAATATTTCGGAAAACACACATAACGGTATTTTTGGCTTTGCTTGTAACCGAAATGTGACCGAACTTTAGTCAGCTGTCAAATTTGTTTTTATGTGTTCGTAAGTTGGTTGGGAAATAAAAACACTGATACCAATTAGAAATGTACGCGCATTATCTTCCTACTTTTTGGGGATGCTAAAAAAATGGTAATGCAGGTTATATTATATATACCCGAGTGCAATATATTCAAACGAAAATCAATTATGTATACCACAAATATCAATGAGTTGTAGCGGCAAAAACTAACCTTAGTTATGTTAAATAACAATATTTTCTAGCCAAAGGAAAATTAGTGTACCAAATCGGTACAGAAAGTTTGTGCTATTTCTAAAATTACTTCAGTAAAATATAAATAATATTAAATGTTATGTGAATATTCGCATTTTGGTGTTAAAATAGTAGGAATTTAAGAAAAGCGATATTGTGGCTAGAATATGTCTTTTCTTAAATTCCCACTATTTGTACACCAACATTTTATTTTGCACACTTTATTTATTATTGCATTTTTATTTATTTTCTCCTAATATAATATGCGTTTTTGAATTTTCCCACATAATCTTAATAGATCATTAATTTCCATACAACAACACTGTTGGATCTCGTACCATGGAAATAAGTGATATATATAGATCATGTAGGATGTAGGTAAAATAAAAAACGGTAAACAGTAAAGACAAAAAAGTTTATTTAATGTTGTACTTCAATGGCAAGCAATTTTGAATTCAATATTGAAAATGAAAATTAATACTTTTGGGGGAACATTAATTAAAAGAGAAACATATAATAATATACAAAAAAATTAAATTACATAAATATTCATCACAAAAAATTTAAAGAATTTTTTTTTGCTACGCCACCCTGTGTAGATATAAAGGGTGATTTTTTAGCTGGTTTGGTTTTGGCAACACTGGTTTTGACAGCTGACGTGTGTTTAGTACCTTGTGTCACTGTCAAACAGCTTCAGTTTGGTTTGCAATTTAACCATGGATCGTCTTACAAATGAACAACGCTTGCAAATTATTGAATTTTACTATCAAAATTCGTGCTCGGTTTGAAATGTTCATCCGAGCCGAGGATCCGCTTTTTTATCGAAAAATTGTGTTCAGCGATGAGGCTCATTTTTGGTTGAATGGGTACGTAAATAAGCAAAATTGCCGCATTTGGAGTGAAGATCAGCCAGAAGCATTGCAACAGCTACCAATGCATCCCGAAAAAGCCACTGTTTGGTGCGGTTTATGGGCCGGCGGCATTATTGGGCCATATTTCTTCAAAGATGATGCGAATCGCAGCGTTACTGTCAATGGTGAACGCTACCGAGCGATGATAACAAACTTTTTTTTGCCCGACATGGAAGTTCTTGACTTGCATGATATGTGGTTTCAACAAGACGGTGCCACATGCCACACAGCACGCGAAACAATGGCGCAATTGCGAGTCGAGTTTGGTGAACAGTTAATTTCACGTTTCGGGCCGGTCAATTGGCCGCCTAGATCGTGCGATTTGACACCATTAGATTATTTTTTGTGGGGGTATGCCAAGGCTAATGTGTATAGGGACAAGCCCGCTTCGATTGACGCACTGGAAGCCAACATCCATGCATTCATTCGTGAGATACCGGCCGATATGTGTGAAAGAGTATGCCAAAATTGGACTCAGCGGATGGGCTACCTGAGACGCAGCCGCGGTCAACATTTGCATGAAATTATCTTTAAACATTAAATTGCAAGGTTCAAACTATCGATTCAAATAAATATTTCATTAATTTTTTCGAATTTTTTGTGTTTTTTTTTTTTTTAAAAAAAGTTCTAAACCTCTTAAAAAATCACCCTTTATTACGCTTGATGAAATGGCGTATAATTATCTGTGTATACCTACATTAAATAGATCATGGGGTGCGAGTACCTAAAAATACTGTAACTTCGTCTGTGTACACATACAGGAGACATTAGTTTGTAGTATGTGTGAAGATTGTTTGCAGAAAAAGCACCAAAATATTGTAGTATTATGGTCACAATTCAGACTGTGTACATTAAATAGTTTTTGTGTGTTTTTAAATGTTACAGTAAAGGACATTTGTATTTTGAGTCGTGTAATGGTAACAAAAATGTCAAATAGTTACCATATTATTGGAATGCTTTTATAGACACAAAATCGAGTCAAATATACCGTGTGGTGACTACAATTGAAGTCACAAATTTCTACTTAGGATGTTTTATTTAATAAACAATATAAATATAAACTTAACTCTGCATTCATAACACAACCGATTATATTTTTAACTTCTTATCACTGTAATTGTAACACACCCTGCTCTGTCTGGTTGCACATCTTACTTTAATATTGAATCCATTAATAACCGAAGCTTCTAGTACATTCTGATGTCCAAACGGTTGATTCGAGAATATGCTGCCTTCTTCTGTGATAATTATTCACGATGCGTCATCACTAATCAATTAATTGTTTAGAAGTTGCTGGATTCCGTTAGTCTCCAATAGATGACGCTAGTTCGATTTACTGGAAAAGTAAACTACAATCCATCATCATTTTTAAATTATATTTTTCTGTACATTTGTCTCAAATACTACCCCATACTTCATCAATGAAACCTTTACACTTTAAAAAAATTTCTGAATCATTACTATTTATGGTTATAGTTATCATTTTTAGTTTTCGGGCTAAATTTAACGAATTGACAATGTCGAAAATTTCCGTATACAATTAGGTATTTATTGGGTGGCATGAATAAAAGACATTGTAACGTGGAACTTGAAGTGGTAAAGTGTAAACAACCCATTAGTCGCCTTCCCGGAAGATGTCGAAGCGGAAATAAAAAGGCAGATTTGAGAACAGGGAGAATCAGTTGATTTTTAAACAGTGATTGGTAAAGTTCGAAATAGTAATCGGTTGTGAAGATAGAGAAGTGTAAAGTAATACAGTAAATTAAGTGATTCGTTTAAAGCGGCTAAAAATTGTTTTAAGAAATATTGTTTTGAAGTGAATTATTAGAACATTGGAAAACGTGAACTAATTAAAACTGATGGTGTTCATGTTTTCGAGATTGTTCATGTTTTGGAATGTAACATTTTATGATTCTGCTCTTAAAATAAAACACATTTTCTTCCATTTTATCTTCTTTTTGCTTGTATTAGTATAGATTCATGAATATTTTTTACATATTTACACATACTGGCTTTCCAAAATGTCTGCTTTTTCGTTTAATGTTAAAACCTTAACTTTCTTTGAACACATTTTTAAACAGAAAATAAGACGTTGATGCAAGCAAAAAACAGCAACCGAATGAGGGATGATAGCTATGCAATACGCACACGCACGTGTGGCACCAAATATTTACATACATACTACGCATTGTCAATATTATGGGATTCCCCGAATTAAATAATTTAGTACATTTTTATGTAGAAATGTTGAAAAAATTTCTGTTCACGTTTTAAAGCTTTTAGATTTGTTCACGTTTTAGAGCAGTCAATGTAAAAAATACAGTGTTCACGTTTTGGGATAGTTCACGTTTTCCAATGTTCACGTAGTAATTCGTAAAATGTAATAAAAGTGATATTATTAGAAAATTTCAACAGAATAGTGTTTCATCTTTTCGAATCCCAGCTCTGATGTCACAATAGCAATTGCTTTACTGGTTAAGAAATGTCGAAAACCGATGCATTACCTAATATTTGTATGAACAAAAATTGATTAATTTTAATTCCGACTGTTTATATGTTAGGAAAGTGGAGCCACTGAAAATTACAAAATTCTAAAAGGTGGTAAAATCTTGATGATTTTAAGATAACTTAATGTAATAAAAGAAGGCTATAAATCAGTAATTAAGAGACCAGCGTTTTCTGCTTTATGCTTAAACCGCCTCCGAGTTCTACGTCTGTTTTCGCTGGAATGGAAAACTGTAGGAAAACAAAACACATTGAATATATAACGAAAGGTTTATTAAATAATGAAGAGAGCACGCTACCGTCACCGTAGACATCCAGGCAAAGACTGGTCAAAAGTGAGAGATTTGGCCGCAACATTCTGCCCGCCTTGAGCGGATGTCAAAAATGCGCTCGAAATACAAAATAAATTTATTTATGCTTGAGGCACGCGCTCTATAGGGTCCTCTGAAGTTGAGAAAAGGCGAGCTATTTTGACTATGGGGCGCTTAAGCAATCCATCAGCGGTCTTCAAAGTGACAACTCGAACTCTTCCGTCTGCTCCAGGATGAACGTTTGTTATTCTTCCCAGCTTCCATTTGGTAGGGGGCAACTTCTCCTCTCGAATCACAACTAGGTCTCCTACCTCGCAATTAGAATTGGTTTGTGTCCACTTCGAACGCTGTTGGAGTTGCACCAAGTACTCAGAACTCCATCGTCTCCAAAAATGTTGTCTCAAACTCGATATCAGCTGCCATCTGTTGACCAGGTTGACTTTGACGTGAGTCATGCTAGGCTCTGGTATGGTTTTAAGCGGCTCACCAATTAAAAAATGTCCTGGCGTCAGGGCCAGGTAATCGCTAACATCCGAAGAGATGGCACAGAGGGGCCTTGAATTAACGCAGGCCTCAATTTCCGTCAAAAGAGTTGTAAATTCTTCAAACGTCAACCGATTGTCTCCTAGCGTTCGGCGCAGGTGGAACTTGACGCGCTTAACTGCTGCCTCCCAGTAACCGCCCATATGCGGGGAAGCAGGGGGATTAAAGTGCCAAATGGTGCCGTCGTTCGCGAGATATTTGGCTAAGTGTTCGTCCTTGCTGGCATCCGTGAGTAAGCTCCTCAGTTCCCTCTCAGCACCGACGAAGTTGGTGCCATTATCGCTATATAGTTCCCGGCATTGGCCACGGCGAGCAACAAAGCGCTTGAATACGGCGATGAATGTAGACGAGGATAGATCGCTTGCCAATTCCAAATGCATAGCACCAGTTGCCATGCAGATGAATATGGAGATGTATCCTTTCACAGCTTTCGATCCACGTCCTTTCGAAAACCGCAATAGCACTGGTCCAGCAAAATCCACTCCACTTCGCAGGAAAGGTCGGCATGACTCCACACGCGGTCTTGGTAGGTCACCCATAAGTTGCTGCTGTATTGCGTTGGAGTGCCTGCGACATTTGACACATGATTTTGAAATCGAACGTAGAATTTGTCGTGCACCGATGACCCAAAAGCGGCTTTGTAGCATAACAAGCATTGCTTGCGGGCCTGCGTGCAGAGTTATACGATGTATCTCTTCACAAATGAGCGATGTAAGTCTAGCACCTGATGGTAGGAGCAAAGGATACTTTTTGTCCATTTGCAGTTTGGTGTTGCTTAATCTTCCGCCAACCCGCAGCAGGCCATTGATGTCCAAAAATGGATGCAACCTTACAAGTTTGCTGCAGCGTCCTATTGGCTTATTGGAGACGAGTCGACGAATATCATCCGCAAAAAAGTGTTTTTGGGTGATCTTTATCCAAGCGGTAAGGGCTTCGTCTAACTCGAAAAATTGCAAGTGTCTGCTGGTTCGGCGGTGGATTGAAACCCCATGCTTATGGATTTCGACTGCTGTTCGAAGATTGTGTATAAACCTCAGGATGTAGGCTGTGACATTCCTCAGTTTCCTTAGCGATGAATAATTATCAATAAGTTTCCATATTTGCGGCAATGGGGGATTACTTGCTAGATATGTTGACTCTGGTCGTTGATCGAGATTCGTTGTGAAAAGGTGTTGCTCAGGCCACGATGACTCATGTTGTTTCAGCCATGGTGGGCCATTCCACCAGAGGGAATGATCAACTAAATGCTGCGGTAGTACACCCCGTGTTGCGCAGTCAGCTGGGTTATCTGATGACCGTACGTGAAACCAATTCTCAGGAAATATGACTTTCTGAATCTGAGACACCCGATTTGAGACAAATGTGCACCATTTGCCAGGATGTTGGCGGATCCAGGCGAGTGCTACACTGGAGTCGGTCCATCCATATATGTTGCGAATATTGGGCTCCAGAGAAATGATGGCATGAGAAATTACTTGCGATAGTAATGCGGCCCCGCACAACTCTAAGCGGGGTAGAGACAGCGTAGTTGTTTTTAAAGGGGCTACTCTCGTCTTTGCAGTTAGGAGGTGAACAGAAATACTTCCGTCGGGGGCTACTGTTCGCAAATAAACGACGGCTGCGTAAGCCGACTGCGATGCATCTGCAAACCCATGTAAGTCATTGATAGCATTTGGGATTCCAGTACCAACCCATCTAGGTACTTTTATTGATGCGATGCTAGTGATTTGGTTTCTGTAGTTCAACCACTGGCGTTTGACATCATTCGGAACGGCTTCATCCCAATTCACCTTTGGTCTCCATAGACGCTGGAACAACATCTTAGGTATAATTGTGCTCGGAGACAACAACCCCAGGGGATCGAAAAGTTTGGACGCATCTGAAAGGAGTAAACGCTTAGTTAGGTTAGCAACATCTATTTCGAAAACCTGGACAGTGAACGTTAGGTTGTCACATGTAGGATCCCATTGAAGCCCAAGAGTTCGAACGCCTTCAGCTTCATCGAAGTTCAAAGACTGCATCACTTCGCGCTGATCTTCTGGGATGGTATTGATGACAAGCGATGAGTTCGAGGCCCATTTGCGTAAATTAAATCCACCTCGACTTAGTATGGTGGATATCTGAACTTGTAGGCGCTGCAAATCCACTTCTTTGTAACAGCCCGTCAATAGATCATCCATGTAAAAGTCACGAAGTATGACTTGTGTAGCTGCATTGTATTGTTTGCCTTCGTCGACTGCAACTTGTTGGAGAGTCCTCACTGCTAAGTGAAAAGCAGAGGCGACTCCGTAGGTGACAGTTAATAAGCGGTAGTCCTTGATTTCGTCAGTAGGGGAATCTCTCCAGACAATCCTCTGATAATCAATGTGATCCCGATCGACTCGTACTTGGCGATACATTTTCGCTATGTCAGCACTCATAGCGAAACGATGTGTACGAAGTCGCAACAATGTTGAATATAAATCTGGTTGCAGCTGTGGTCCGATCATTTGAGAGTCGTTGAGTGAGAAGCCTGAATTGGTGCGACATGAAGCGTTAAAGACAACTCTTAATTTTGTGGTTGTACTTGTATCTTTAACCACAGCTCTGTGCGGCATATAATAGTGCTTTCCTGTTTCTGGATGCTGTTTCGCTTCTTCCATGTGACCCAAATCAATGAATTCGTTAATGAAACTTCTGTATTGGGTATAAAGCGTGTGATCCTTCGCGAAGACTTTCTCCATTCTGAGCAATGCACGAATAGCAGCATTACGAGAGTTTCCCAAAGGGCAGTCAGGTTTGAACGGCAACTTGACGACGTACCTCCCATCTTCCTGACGATAATGTGTCTCAGTAAAGAACTCGTCGCATAGCTTTTCTTCAATTGTAAGGTGTTTGGTCTCAGGCAAAGCTTCGATGTGCCAAAACTTTGAAACAGCTTTTGTCAAGGCAGTGTCCGTATACATACAAACGGCAACAGAAGTAGTACATTGTGGTTTGAAATCAGCGATTTTACCGAAAAGAACCCATCCAAGTGTGGATTTCTGTGCTATTGGGGTACCAAAAGGCCCTTTGATTAAGCCTGTACATAGAAACTGTCCTAACTCATCGGATCCAATCAAAATATCAATAGCAGCTGGCGTATGGAAATAAGGATCTGCTAGTTTCAGTCCGCTGATATGCGGCCAACTCACTTCATGAATTTGAACTGGTGGTAGATTGCTTGTAATTCTGGGTAGTATTTGAGCATGGATTGACGTGGTGAAACTTGCGTCTGGTGACGATAACGAAAGTTGCACTTCGCCTTTAGAAGTACCAACTGAGGTAGCTCCAATTCCTTCGATGGCCGTGGAAGCTGGAGATATCCTAAGCTTAAGTCTCTGAACACAACTCTCGCTTATAAAGGTAGCATGCGATCCGTTATCGAAAAGAAGCCTTGCGGGTTGGTATCTTCCGGTCTGATCCATTACTTTGACGATGGCAGTACCCAGGAGCACTTGGTGCTCACAGTGTGATAGATGAGATGGCATGAAATTGATATTTGAACTGACGATAGGAGACAGTAACAGCTCACTATGTAATAGTGTGTGATGACGCACTTGACACACGCGGCAAGTTTTGCTGCTGCGACAATCTTCCTTTACATGTCCAGCACCAAGGCAGTTGATGCATAAGTTCTGCTCCTCAGCAAAGGAATTTCTTTTGGCTGTTTCTAGTGATCGAAATCTATCACAACTGTAGATGAAGTGCTTACCTGAGCAATATGAACATGTGTTCTTCTCGAATTTATGTTTTCCACTCTGTTTAATGGCGTTTGAAGTATGAAGAGAACTTGAGCTGGGCTGGCGTTTACCTTTTCCTTGGTGACTGGTTTGGTACTTTGTAACGGCTGATGAAATATGCTGGTGCGAATTGATGGCATCTAAGGATCGACATCTCGTTTCCAAGAAGGTAATTAGCATGGCGAAATCAGCCACCTTTTCGCCGTTTTGCGAAAGTTCCCATTGCCTGTGCGTTTCGATGTCCAGTTTGCTAACGGTGAGATGGACTAACCAGTCGTCCCAATTCTCGACGTCTCTCCCTAGCGCTTTAAGTGCTCTGAAATGTTCTTGAGTGGCATCTAGAAGTGCTTTGATAGCTGAAGACGATTCACCATTTATCTTTTTTAATGAAAAAAGAGCTTGAAAATGGGAATCTATTATTATGCGCTCCACGTTATAGCGCTTCTTTAATAGTTGCCAAGCTTCCTCGTAGTTGTCGTTGGTAATTGGGAAAGCCTTGACTACTTGAAGAGCCTCCCCTTGTAAGCTGCAACGCAGAAAATGCAATTTTTGTGCTCCGGAAAGCGATGCTTCACTGTGGATGAACGAAATAAATGCATCTCTGAATGGTCTCCAATCTTTTGGATCACCGCCAAAGTGCGGCAGATCCATCCGAGGAAGTTTGACGTCCGCACGAACTGTTTGTGTCACGTCAATGCTTTTAGAGTTATCTTTAGAGTTGATTTTTTTAACTGCACGTGTGAAATTTGCAAACGCTTGCCGATACCATTCCTCACCCTGCTCTCTTTCCGCTATTTGATCAGGCAAAGTTTCGTCGCCACAGGTAAGCTCTACTGCTTCTTGTGCACTGTTAAAGCTACTCCACAGATCTTCGAGTAATTTGAAATAAGATTCGAGCTCAGCTTCATCATATGAATCTGCTTTCTTACTAGCACCCAAGCATCGCTTAATAGAATTGCGAGCACTATCGCGTTTTACCAAATTGTTCATGTTGTCCTCTAATATATTAACCGTGAACTGATTTCAAGACACCAACCAAAAGTAAAAAAAAACTGCCGCACAAGTGAATCGCGTGAACTGAGTACGGAACTTGCCACTCACGTTATGCACATAATATGAACTATCCCCTTGCAATCGCATTCACTTATGTATTGTTGACTGCTACGCGTGAGGCAGCGTGTACAAAGATATATAGAGAGATTGTATATTGTTACAGCTCGGAGAACGCGTGATTGACGATAGAATTTTGTTGTTTTTTGTCTATGCTTTGTACATAATGGTACGATTGGTAATACGATTGGGAAGAGTTTTTTTTTTTTTTATGATGTTTTGTTTTAATGATTTCGATTTTATATATAAGGGATTTTAGTGACGCACCGGTTCGATAAATCAATATTTATTTATTTAATGTATCCGGCTCGAAGGACCAATGTTTTCGCTGGAATGGAAAACTGTAGGAAAACAAAACACATCGAATATATAACGAAAGGTTTATTAAATAATGAAGAGAGCACGCTACCGTCACCGTAGACATCCAGGCAAAGACTGGTCAAAAGTGAGAGATTTGGCCGCAACAACGTCGTCGTAAATATGTTTCAAATGCAATTTTCACACAACTAGTCAAATGGAATGACCAACAGCTGGGTTCTATTCTAACGTTAAAAAAGTTATCGGTATTTTGTGAGAAAAGTTAGTTTTATGCGGAAGTGCGCTCTTAGCCTTAAACACATTGAATCCGGCATGTTTTTTTTTGTTTTTGACAGGTCAAACGCGTCCGGGAACTTATATCGTATTAAGAGCGAAATGCGTCCTATTTTGACATCCAATTACACGAATTTTGCTGATGCTATAAAGTCAATGGAAACAATTAAAAAATGTCTTGACTCTTGACTAGAAAAACGCTTGGGTAGAAAAAATAACTAAATTCATGTTACTGTAGGCGTAAGGAGGAAGAACTAGTCGGAGTTCTAAGAACCTGCGAAATCTTCGTTTCTGGGTCGAGTGTGATGCACGAAGATCCATTATTTTCAATCAAAGCCATTTTGCGTGCGTTTTCCCTGGAAGAGTGATTGGGCCGTATTTTTTTGAAGACGCCATCGGCAATACAGTCACTGTTACTGGCGAATGCTACAAAACCATGATAGACGACTTCTTACTGCTGGAATTTGATGATCGGGGCTTGGTAAGCATATTGTTTCAACAGGATAGTACAACCGCACACACAGCAAGACCCTTATGAATATTGTGAAGGAAGCGTTTTCTGGTCGCGTAATCTCCCGTTTTGGCGATTTTGCATGGACAGCAAGATCGCCCGATTTAACCATCCAAGACTTCTTTCTTTTGGGTTACTCGAAGTCGCGGGCTTGTGCCAACAAGCCTCAGAAAATCGCAGCCCTTAAGGAGAATATTCGACATGAATGCAAAGAGCTATTCCCGGAAATATTGCGGAAAGTCATTGTAAATGCGATAAAAGTGGCACAAATTTGTATCAAGCCACTTAACGGATACCATTGTAAAAGTCCAAATAAAAACTTCCATCACTTAAAAACATTTTTTTAATTAGCAAAACGGTAATTCAAAAACAAAACTGGACACTCATTCCGTATGTCGATTATCGCCAGACGATAGCGTTTCGACGATAGTTTTGCTTCACGTAACTTTAATAATCGTCTATCGTCCAGACGATATCGTTTTGACGATTGAACATTTGCTTCACGTAACTCAATAATCGTCAAAACGCTATCGCCCAGACGATACAAATTGAGCGATACCTATTGAGGTATCGTTTTGTATTGATTTTTATGTTTTGCAAATGTGCAAACCAGCTGAAGATTTATTGAATTTCAAGAAAAATAATTGACTTCAGATATTTTTTAACTGCTACCAAATTATATAAATAACTACATCTTAACCTTTATTGCATTAAATTATTTATTAGATACTTCTCGACTGAAAAGGTAAAACATCTTAACTCGACTTAAGATGTTTCCATTTTTATTAATGTACGATTGCACATTGTCTCCAATTGTGAAACATATACTTCTATGTTATCACCATTTCATCACACTCCTATCCCCATATAAAACGGATAATGGTTTCATCTTAAGTCAGAAAATCTTATGATGACACAATATTCCTCTTTTTAACTGTTTTTCGTACTCCTGAAAAATGTTGAAAATTGACTATAGGCCAGTGTTTGCGAAATATTTAAATTACAGTTGGGTGTTAATACAAAAAGTCATCCGATGTTGTTTGGCTCTCATTTTTTTTTCTAAATGAAAAACTTCGATACAGTTTTTTGATTATGTTTATTTGAACCTTCAGAATTTTATTGGTCAAGTCGAGTCACAATTGATTGCCACACGGGCTCGTTTTAGCAATGGGATGTATTACAACAGTGCGCGCTATAGGGCCATGTTAACTGAGTTTTTTCTGCCGCAATTGGAAGAATTAGGACTGGAGGACATGCGATTCCAGCAGGACGGAGCTACGGCACACACTGCGTGAGCCACAACCGATATTCTGAAGGCGGCGCCTCATCTCTCGTTTTGGCGATTTATTTATTTATTCTTATTATTAAAAACGTAAGGAAAAGTTAAATTAAATTACTTACATTTTAAAAATTTTTTATTTACCGGCGACAAAAACAAACTCATAATTGTTGCAAAAGTTGTCATTTATGACATTTTAGACGACGTCTGATTGAAATTTCACACATAGTTTGAGAGTCTCTGAAAGAAACTCAATTCTCTCAATGCTCTCTCTCTTAGTACAAAATAAACGATAGACGAGACGATAGTGATAGAGTTACGGAAAGCAAATAGATGACGAGATCGTTGACTACTATCGCGCAAACGATTATCGTTCTGAGAGTTACGGAATGAGTGCCCTGGCAAATTTTGTTCGTGTGCATTGTTAACATTGACTCGGCCACATCGAGCGAATAGACAATAATGCTCCAGCTAAGAGGATCTTCGAATCCCAGCCGCCAGGTTCGAGACGACAAGAAGACCGAACCTCCGTTTCAAAGACCAAGCCATCGCGGATGCCAGAGCGCTTGGTCTGGATAACTGGAAGCAGCGTGCCCGGGATCGCAGAGGATGGAAGGCTACAGTGTCTCAGGCAGAGACTCTTCACGGGTCGGGAGCCCGTTAAGTAAGTAAGCATTTTACCTGTCTCTTTCGCGACGTAAAAACCGGACTACACTATCTCATTCGCAAATGAGCACTTGTCAAAAATCTCCTAATTATATAAGACGCAAACTTGTACCTACTTACAAAATAATTACTACAGAAAAGTAAAAAATTTAAATTATTGGTTGGTTATATAGGTATTGAACTCAACAGATAAATTGTTGCTCAAATTAAAACTTTCTTTAAATCTAACTTGTGTTGGGTTAAAATTTGAAGATTTAATAAATTAAGAACTCTCTGCTTCAATTTAGAACTTACGCTAAATCTTATTTGTGTTTGGTTCAAATTAAAATATAAATGAAAGGCAATTATGTCGTTTTCCATTGGACAAAAAGAAGCGTCCGGGAGAGTCCGGAATCGAAAAAATCACTTCTGAAACCGTTCCATTGTCACAAAAAATACTCTTCTGGTGATTCTAAGAAGAGAATTTCGCTTCTCGATTTGGAGTCAGAATCCACTCAAGAAGCACTCACACAAGTGAAATTTATGTATTTATTACAAGTCAGCTGACAGCAGCCGTATAGATTATGTTTGGCATTTCAGCAATACTTTTGCGGATTCTTTCAGAAGCAGTTTTGCTGTTCCATTGAATTTCAGAATGAGTGAATCCCCGAGTGAAACCAATGTTTCCTCTATTTAAAGGAATCAGTTTGTCACAAAAATAATTATTCAGCGCAATTGACACACGACCTTTGAGATATACAAAAACTTTAAACACTTACAGCCGTATTTATTAGATTCTCTTACGACGCCTCTACGATGTTGTTTAGTTAAACATCGCGTAAGAATTTACGCAGCCTCTACGTGGCTTTCCTGAAATTGTGATTTATAAACATTTTTCCGAGGTAACTTTACTAAACGAGGTTTGTGTCTAAATAGGTAAGAATTTCGATAAACTATTACAGAAAACACTGAAATCTATTACTTTTTGCAACTGAAACTGATCTAAGCTGTGGTTGACAGATTAGCTTCGTAAGAAAATCATACATAACACAAACAAAAAGCCAAATTCTCTGGGACAATTCCGAAATTTCTTTGGAGGGACTGCTGAAATATCTACCTGCAATCAATGTCGTAGCCGTAGATTATTTTTTGGCGTTTCACCAATAATTTTGTGGATTCTTTCAGAAGCAGTTTTGTTGTTCCATTGGATTTCAGAATGAGTGGATCCCCGAGTGAAACCAATGGAAAACTACAATAATCTATAAACCACCACCAAATCTGTTCCCAATTCGACCACTACCAAAAATGACATGACGACGCTGCAAAAACATATTTACGTAGGCTCTACGCAGGCTCTAAACGCAAATTTTCGCGTTTAAATTACGCAGCCTTAAAGCAACGTTGCTTAAGTTCGAAAAATCTTTATAAATCGCATTTCCCTGCGTAAGGCCATTTTAGAGGGTGCGTATAGTTAAGCAGACTCTACGGTGGGTTTATAAATAAGGCTGTTAACTCTTAACACAGTGAACACAATCTAACTAACAAGAAACTTCACTTCTGACTACATGTCTCCTTACCTTGACTTCGATAAACCATTCTCTTGCTATTTTCCCAGCAGTGAAGAATGGAACACAGATGAACCCACAAAAAGGAAATCGATATCCATCTATGCAGATGGTTCTAAGATGGACTGTGGAACAGGTGCTGGAATTTTCTCTGAAGAATTGAATATACATCACTCGATCAGATTACCTGACCATAGTAGTGTGTTTCAAGCGGAGGTTCTGGCTATCGGCGAAGCTGCCCATATGGTGTCAATGTTGGAAATACCAAGGGATGATATTACCATATTCATTGACAGCCAGGCGGCTATAAAAGCAGTGTCTGCTATTGAAATTAAATCAAAACTAGTTCGCCGCTGCCGTGAAGAGCTTAAGGTTCTCTGCTCGCAGCACATCACGCGCTTATGCTGGGTTCCTGGAAGATAAGATCCGAATGAAAGCCAACAACAGGTGGAAAGAATTAACTACCTGCGAAATATCAAGGAAGCTATGGCCGGAATACAATCCAAGTCGGACTAGCAAACTCATGCAGTTTGACAGAACGTCGATGTATAAACTGGTAGGGGCCCTAACAGGTCACAACTTCCTAAGAAACCATATACAATGAAACTGAAACTCAAGAATGACGACATATGTAGGGGGTGTGAAGACGAAGAGGTACACGAGGATACACCTCACTTCCTCTGTCAATGCCCCAGTCTTTGTCACTTGAGATATAGAACACTTGGTAGATACTAAAGGGTGATTTTTTAGCTGGTTTGGTTTTGGCAACACTGGTTTTGACAGCTGGCGTGTGTTTAGTACCTTGTGTCACTGTCAAACAGCTTCAGTTTGGTTTGCAATTTAACCATGGATCGTCTTACAAATGAACAACGCTTGCAAATTATTGAATTTTACTATCAAAATTCGTGATCGGTTCGAAATGTTCATCGCGCGCTGCTTCCATTTTATGATCGGCATTCTCGACCTTCTGAGCAGTCTATTCGGAAGATTGTGACCAAATTTCGCACCAAATTTACTTTGTTGGACATTAAACCACCAACACGTTTACGTACTGTGCGTAGTGAAGAAAATATTGCGGCCGTATCAGCTAGTGTGACAGAAGACCGCGAAATGTCGATTCGGCGCCGTTCCCAGCAGTTAGGCCTTTGTTACAGCACTACGTGGAAAATTTTGCGGAAGGATTTGGGCGTAAAGCCTTTTAAGATACAGCTGGTGCAAGAACTAAAGCCAGCCGACCTACCACAACGCCGAATTTTTGGTGAATGGGCTCTTGGAAAGCTGGCCGAGGATCCGCTTTTTTATCGAAAAATTGTGTTCAGCGATGAGGCTCATTTTTGGTTGAATGGGTACGTAAATAAGCAAAATTGCCGCATTTGGAGTGAAGATCAGCCAGAAGCATTGCAACAGCTACCAATGCATCCCGAAAAAGCCACTGTTTGGTGCGGTTTATGGGGCCATATTTCTTCAAAGATGATGCGAATCGCAGCGTTACTGTCAATGGTGAACGCTACCGAGCGATGATAACAAACTTTTTTTTGCCCGAAATGGAAGTTCTTGACTTGCATGATATGTGGTTTCAACAAGACGGTGCCACATGCCACACAGCACGCGAAACAATGGCGCAATTGCGAGGCGAGTTTGGTGAACAGTTAATTTCACGTTTCGGGCCGGTCAATTGGCCGCCTAGATCGTGCGATTTGACACCATTAGATTATTTTTTGTGGGGGTATGCCAAGGCTAATGAGTATAGGGACAAGCCCGCTTCGATTGACGCACTGGAAGCCAACATCCATGCATTCATTCGTGAGATACCGGCCGATATGTGTGAAAGAGTATGCCAAAATTGGACTCAGCGGATGGGCTACCTGAGACGCAGCAGCGGTCAACATTTGCATGAAATTATCTTTAAACATTAAATTGCAAGGTTCAAACTATCGATTCAAATAAATATTTCATTCATTTTTTCGAATTTTTTGTGTTTTTTTTTTAAAAAAAAGTTCTAAGCCTCTTAAAAAATCACCCTTTACTTCCAAGACGTATATGAACTCTCGAATGTCTCTTTATCTGATCTTTCCAGGTTCATAAACTTATCAGGATGGCTGGACAAAGTCGAGTAACGTGAGGGAGAAAACTTCATCGCCAACGACATCGGCTAACCCCTCAACAAGGGTATCACAATGGGTCCACAAGGACCTAAGTGGGGTGCTGCAGGGTTACTCTGCAGCATCCACCCATCAACCTAACCTAACTAACAAGAAAAACCAATAGTCCACTTTAATAAAACCACCTCAAGTTATTCACCAATCGATTTTTATTTTCGGTTAAATTTTCAAAAGTAGAGAGCGTTGGTTGCTGCATCTAGTAAGTTGAAAAACGATGTCTGCTCTTGGGCGAACTCAGTAAGCAATATGGTATGATTGCGCTTCAACTGGCGCCGAATATGAAAGCTGTTGGTAAAAAGAGAAACTCCAGTAGAATAATCACCTCTTGAATATAGTTAATTTAACTCACATAGTTACTGGCGTATGCCAATGGGATATGCTCGGCTGAATACACACTTGGGTAAGCTGACGGGTATGTGTAGTATTGACGGGCAAGTGGGGTAAGACCACTTACATAGCCAGCGTGCTCGGTGTTAGCTGGGGCCAGACCGGGCTGTGGCACATACCTGCCAAGAAGTGGAGTAGCGATGGTAGCTGTGGCCACAGCGATGACGGCCAATAGAATCATCTAAATTCAATTTATTAGATTTAGAGTATAAATTGCATTGGTTCACTTACGGATTTGAACATCTTGTTAAAAGTTTACTTCTTCAGTGGTTAACGAGTGCAACTAATTTGATACCAGCTCTTAAGATGTGAGGACTATTTATATGGTCCTTGTGTTCGGATATTCTTATACTTCAAGGACAAATCCAAAGAAGGCAACTTGTATCTGCAGGGTAATAGATGCGAAAAACTTGATAGAGCTGTTTGGCTTCTTTCCATAGTGGTGACTTTGATGGAACACAAAGAGTGAATCATGTGGCATCAGGCTAAACCGGCTGCAGCATGTCCTATAACCGCAGACAAATAAAAAATCTTAACAATTTGGCCTTGGCATTCAAAATTGTCCGTACTACAGGAAGATTCTTCCTTTCACTTTTGATCACGTTCCACTGCAACCAATTATATGCAGTGTACCTGTTTGTCGGCGGGAAAATGATCCTTCAGCGAACGGTGTTTCTTGTTTGATGGCATTTTTGTGCACGGCGGCAACCTCGGTATTATACCGTTGCTACCAATAAACTTATGCGACTGCTAGATATTAATCAAATAAAACGTGTTTCATGACAACTTATAGACGGTGATGATTTTTATACAGTTGTTTGGAGGGCTGAGGATGGATTTAATTACCAGGAAATCGACAAGATTATTCTTTTCAATTTGAAAACGTTTGGTTACGATTGTATAAGGTTTTCTTTTAGATAAAGTTCGAAACATGGAATGCCACAAATTCGCCAATAACAAATGGACAGAAGGTGACTGGTTTCCACAACTAGCGGGAGCGGCACGTCGCAATCTTATGTCAGAATCCATATTGAAACAAATGAAAAGATCTGTAGGGTCAATTGAGACTCGGTACAAACCCCCCAAGCGGTCATTTTGGAACCCACAAATTGAAGAAAATTCATTTAATTCCGTCTTTAATTTAGAGTTTGAAAGAGTGAGAGCTGGAATCTCTATCGTTGGATGTGAGAGTGAATGGCGCTGAAAGCCTACCGCGTCCCATCTTAATTGTTAGATATAATTCGTTTTATAGAGAGTTTAACATTTGTTTGACTTGGGCATTGATAAGAGCTTAACATTTGCCAAAACTAGCAGTGAACTAAAACGAGTAATAACTTCTCGCCTTTACATTGTGAGTGACCAAATACACTTCCACTTCCGTTATTGGGCATTTATGGCTATCGGTTTCTCCCTTATTACATTTCTCAGGTTCAACTGCAGCAAAAACCAAGTTATGACTGCGAGTACAACTAAATATTATTTCCAGTGCCTCACTCCCTTGCAAACGTCTGACGGACATCTGAGAGAATGATTATTGATTATTAATAAATCGCCATTTGGATTTGGCGTAAGGTTGTTTGGAGAAGCTGCCCCAATAGGGTTCTTTGGCATCTTTTATATATTCTCGTAAAAAGGCGAAGCCAAATAGTTAAGAACCACTTTCGCTATTCCTGAAACACAACATATTCGCTTGTTTTGTTGGAAAAATTGTGCAGAGATACAATGCTATGTACGTGTAATTTATTTTGCAATATTTTGTGTATAAACCAGGTTACTATAATGGTAGAATTTCTATCACTGGGCGAGCTCTAGTGAATTTAAACGACTATGCCTCTGTCTAAATAACCCGTACCATTAGAACAGCCTGCTGATATGCTATCAGAGGTCAATAATAAGACTCTCATAGGAACTAAGCTGTTAGACAAACTCAATTTTAACTTCTTGACCGCCTAATAAGAACTCAAGTAGCCAACATTCCAAACATATGAGGAAATGCCTTGACTATTGCCCATGCTACCCAGGAAAATCTATCTATTCGGTTTGTTTTATTCAGCACATGCAAAGTAAGACTGTAACAATAATTAAGAGTGACAATGATATATTAGATGAGGAAGTATTCTCGATATCACTCACAAATTTATAGAATCCGCCTATACGTGAACCCCAGTGCTAAGCATAAGCCTCAGAAGAGTAATGAGAGGTGTTTAATAAAATAACCGCATTGTTCATATCGTTACCCTTTATGATTACTGGGTACACTGCATGGCACGCACAAACAAGCAATCTAACAATTACACCATGCGCCCGCATGTCCACCGCAGATCTGCTAAAAATTCGTGTCCCGTATGTGGATTAGGCGGATGCTTAACTTAGAAAGTTCGACGTTGAGCCTTATTTGGACTCTTACGGCCATATTATTCACTCCGGGTGTAACTCAGGTTTAAGTTTATTTTACACCCGATCATTAATCCGCATTTTTTAAGCCCGATAATTTAAACCTGCGTCCATATTATTCACTGAAAAACACGCATTAAACCCGCTGGATTTAAATGCGGATTTAAAACACTTTAACCCGTTTTTAATCCGTTTTAAACCCACGTAATGCCAAAATTCACAAATAATGGCATGTTTGTTTTGTTGTTTGTCACTTGGAAATTGATTTGATTTGTAGTGTGCCTATTTTATGTGGTATTCGATTGGGCGCTCCCAGAGCACTTTTTTGCTCTCAGAGCAGTTTTTATGTTCGTTTGGTACAAACGTTAGTTTCGCTCTACAAAAAATTCCGCTTGTTTTGGCTGATTTATCAAAATTTAGGTGAAAAATATTAAAATATTTTTTCAGCTAAGTAGGTTTCAAAATCGACCGTCGAATGTGTCATCAGTTAATGGGTTTTGGAATTTATTTGTTTCGTTTGTTTAATCAACTTAACGTGTATGGCCCGTTCACCGATATGGCGATTCGGCCCCCAGTAACCACAAATATTCTTAGCACCATTATAAGCTCCTTGGATGAGTATTGCTGGTGTTAACAGAAAATGGCAGAGTCCTATGAGTACTATCATACTCTTCTTGCTAGCAAATGGAGCAGAATCACAAATGTCATTAAATACAAATTATCCTCTCTGCTGACGGGCTTGTTGTGGCAGGATTACAACAGAGGATGTAAACAGTACGACGCATCGTCAGCCCTTTATACTACGTCTAGTCTCAACCGTTCTTTGTCTGAACAGAAAGTTCAAGTTCTGCTTTAGCTGGGTAAATTTCAAAACCCATAACTTCAATATGTTCAATCATCGACACCATTCGATCCCTTTCCACACACTGTTGTAATTGTGTTACGTAACTCTAAGTGCCGAATAAACCCCTACCATTTCATTCATTATTATTACGCACTTACCTGATTGCAAAAGCTTACACAGATGTCTATGGAAATGACCCCAGGCTCACCTCATCCACTATCCACATAGTTGTTGCTTAAACAAAACCACTTTCTGGGACGTCGGAGTGCATCTGACAGGTGATAAGAGACTTCAATTTCCATCGAAAGGACATACCAGGCAAACAATTACATTGTTACACTGCATCAGTTGATCGTTGAATACAAGCTATTCCGTTCGTAGTTTCTGTATTCATTCAGCGGTTGTAAAGGCGATTGTATAGGTTAATTGAAAGAAAATGTCAGCTTACTGCTGAAAATTGAAATACCCAGTGTATGCGTTCTGTATAAGATTTTCTTGATGCTCGGTTGCACAATTTCCTATTCTCTGCTAGATATAGAAATGTTTCTCTTAAATACCTATAGAGAGGTCTTTTCAAAAGGATACGACTGATAAATGAACTATGCAGTGACACCAATAGGATTTAGTTGTATTAGCAACTGTAATAGGTGACGCAATTTCATACAATTTTGATGATGAGTCTTTATATTTTTTATTGGGGTGGACTTTATACTGATCCATTGGATGTATCGATGAGGCACTTGTGCCCGTAAACCACATCCCACAAATCAAAGCAGTGTATTTGGTTCAGTGTGTTAAAATCGGTGTTAATACATAGCTCAGTATAATTAAAGTTAGTGTTTATCTATTACCAAAATGAGACAGCGTATTAAAGGCCATTAAAGAAGTCTGGATACTGTCGTTGTGTGTTCCAGTTTGAATTTAGTAGGATGATGATGTGTAAACAATAAAATTTCGAATGAACAAGACACGAAAATGAGTAAATCTTTACAGTAAGATATGGCAGACGTTTCCCATGAAGTTGTTAAGTGTACACTTTGCCCTGATGGGGAATTTAAATTTAGGCTCAGCAAGGCATCTAAATAAAACTGATTTGACATTAAATAATTATAAAAATGCTGTCGAACCTGTTTAATTGAAATCAATGTACCATTTATGACAGTCTAACTTTTAAGTATATTACGAGTAAGTGTTACTCACTTATTCAGGTGAAAAAAAAATTTTTCATTGCGTTTAGGTTGGTGTTGGAGAAAATCTTGGTGTTCATCAGTCAACCGTTTCATAAACTAATTAGTGTGTCAAAAAATAGTTCAACAAGCCGATGATTGGATACATTTGCGATTTGGCAAATAAAATATATGTTTCCATGTGCAATTGTAGCTAAACATTGCGTGCATATTTCTGAAATTTATTTATTTTTAATTTCAATATACAAAATTCGTTACAATCTTAAGGAAATTCAAAAATTAAATTTCCTGGTCAGGTTTGACAGGAACAGCAAGGACATATACAGCGAAGTAAATGCTATGTTCGAATTTTCGAACTTATTTTAGTAAGCTAGGTTTTTATTCATACCGATTCAAAGCATTTGCTAAGGGCTTTTACTTTGCTAAAACCTTTTACTCAAAGCAAATGCTAGTTTCTATTTATACGACCCAGTGTTGTTATATCGTGGGATTTAACCCTTTTTGTGGGAATTTCGATGTCCAAAAAGCCTTCCGTGGGATAAAGGGATAATGCACCAAATCGTGGGAGTTTCAGAAATTTAACAATAAAACATTCAAACAATAAATTTTTGGTGAAATTCTACCAAAACACCTGTATTTCACCATGATTATCAACATACTGACTGTCCGTAAAAAACAGCTCATGTAAATCGTATTTTATCAAAATTTTTTGGTACCAAAAAAAATCATAGCAGTGTTACAAACTGCGGTTTTTATTCTAAAGGTTAATTTAACTTGATTTTCTTTCCGTGTAATACAAATTTTACTTTTAAAAACGATTTTAACTCAAAAAGTATCGTGGGATTTGAAAAGGGAATTTGAGTATGGTGAAAAGGGAAAAAAGGGAAAAATTACCACGCTTCGTGGGATAAATGAAGAGAGAGTGCTAACAACACTGATACGACCCAATATAAAATTTCATTTGGTGTCGATGAGCTGCCCATTTTTACAACAAAAACAAGAATTGTCGTGATCTTGTTTTTGGTTAGGTACTCTTTACGACAAACAAAAATATCTAGAGACAGCTATGCAGGCGGCGAAGAAACTTAAATATGTGGTTATAAAAACAAACGCACAACGTCGAAAATAATTGCATCTAAGATTATCCCTCACACTGTTCTAAATAAAAAGAGGGCCTACCAATACAAATAGCGTCATCTACTCAAAAGATGGAGATCTTGAAACAGTCTTAAAACAATTTTGTAATTGTTTGTACAAAACAAAAAACAATAGATATATATACTCTTAACTAAGTTCATTAATATATATTTTTTTTTGCAATGTGATCGAGCACAACTTTTAAATGCATTAAATATAGACTAAGAGCATGAAGTAATTTTTTTGGTCTGAGACTGAGTGGTAACCGACGACAGAGATTTGCATTACTGTGTAGCATGAGTAGAGAGTATAACGAAAATAACAGTCTGGCAGCAAATCATGGCAGCCGAAACGTGTTAAAAAATTGGTTTAATTTGGTACTTTGATCGTGTCTGGCAAGGACTTAGATGGCCGCAAAACGTTTTGAACCCATATTTTCAAGTTTAAGATAATCTACTCTCTTGCGTTGGGCAATAACGCATAATTAACACACTGTCACACGCTTCGGCTGCCGCAATTGAATGACAGACTGTTTTTTTTTGTTGATATACCTACCCACTCTGCACTCAGGCTACACAGTAATGGAAATATCTTTCGGTTACCTCTCAGACCAAAAAAAATACTTTGGTCTCTTAGACTAGGTAGCCCTAGTCAATTTTGGGACGGGTACCTATACCTTACTCTGGTGTTAGGAGAATTGAACTTGAGGCAAAAGCTAAGTTGTTGGTTTTTAATTCGGTGGTTGTTCTATCTCTTGCATATAGCTATCAGATTTTGGTACTGACTCACAATAAGATCGTGGATAAATGCTGGCAAAATGATGTTTCTATGTTTCATTGCTTGCATAGGTCTTTATTTATTTATTAAGAGGACTTAAGGTGCTCAATGTCGGACAGATACTTCTCTAAAAGAGCGACTCATGCTTCGGCTAATTGAGCACGGACGTTAAACGTTTGTACCCAACTCGGTTTTCAAAACTTGCCTTGGAAGTGGTGTAATTATACAGCCGTCGTTTGGGCAGGCCCTCGCGGGTCTTCTTCACCAGTATGAGGGTTACCTCTGATTTCTTAGAGTTAGTGGCGGAAAATCGATAATCTATTAGGGCTCGGGCTGTTCCATATGTGAATAGTACCAATTGGTAGTGGTCCGATTTATATCACAAAACGCCCAGTCCTTTTCTAGGTCGCCCTGGGATTACATAACCTTAAATAACCTCGACGCCATATCGCTTTCATGTTTTTCGCTATCCCCTTTTGGTCACAGGTTTGTTCGTTACACTAGTTATCACTCTATAGCAACGCTTAACCTGCGGTTTGTATTTGTCAGAAAATTAATATCATAGGCTTAGTTCAGAGAATATGTCGTAGCCTTTTATATTGTCCATTTTGAGCAATTGGGGGCTCAGTGGCATTTCCATGAAGCAAGACGCAAGACTTCATAAGTCCACATAATTATATTTCGAAAACGACATCTAATAAATAAATCATGAATTTCTTTCAACAAGATTCTAACGCATCCATGCTCGTATCCAATTTCTATTTATTATTACTTGCTATAGCTCTCAACATCTTCTACGAGCTTCTAACTCTCCCTTGTGGTCGCACTATAAAGGTAAACCCATCTTAGAGATGAACGAAAAATAAATTAACACCACGGCGACTGTCTCATATCAAGATCCCCTTTGATTCAACGGCGCGACACCTTCCTCCCTGGGTGTTGCCATAACAACCATACCCTCCACAAGATCCCAATCAGGACTCCAATCAACGCCACCATTAAATACTAGGCATTCAATTCACCATGACACGCAATTTTTCTCCGCCGATCTATTTATTTATTCAAATTGTCAGGCAGTTACATAAAGCAGGCCTTAGCTCTGGAGCGTCTGGCTCCGTCTGTTTGTCCGATTGTTCGCAAATGGGATTTCTGTGTAGGACGCTGATTCTGCGATGAACTATTATGAATCAACCGTGTACTCTAATCGTGGCCTAAACCGACAAATCCCAGTCAGGGACCCCAGTCACACCTATGGAGACGATTGTATGTACCTATGCGACATGCGTTACTACCCTCAGTGTCAAACTTCCACCCACATCGGCCACGGGACAAAATGCGATAGCATTCAGTCTCAGGAGTGTTCTCGAGTCCGCCGTCCACATTAATTGTCACATTGTTGTTAACGCGCACCCGCTATCGCCGAATGCTGCAGATCTAATCGAACACACGCATCCGCAGATGGAGCACGTATACGTATCGGAAGGAACCGGAATGTCGGCTCATTTACTCTAGATTTACGCACTCAATTATCACAGACATAGCGACCGCCGAGACACTGACATTGCACTGACGGTGCAAGTGGAAGAGAATGTATGCAGGCTAAAAGAAAAATCATGTTCATGGTCATCACCAGTGTGTGGTGCGTGTACGATCGTAAAAATCGTGTTCTTCATCTGTGGAGAGGACCTAGAATGAACACAGTTAATGGGCGAAAGAGAAGGCAGTCTCCTTTGGGCAGACAATGGAATCCATAGTTGGGAGTATATAAGAATCGCCGCAGATCCAATGAGAGACATCAGTCAGCCTTGATAGTTCTATCAGAGTTCAACACAGACCTACGAAGAAATCTTATTCTCAATTTCAAAATGTTCCAGTTGGTAAGGACTTTTAAGTTACCGGTGCCTTTATCGCAATTTTAATCGATCTCCATTCCAGGTGGTGTTATCTGCTCTCCTCGCTATTGCTGCTGCTAAGCCGAGCAACATTATCGAAGCGGTCTCTGCACCCGTCCTCAAGAGCGCCATCATCCATGAGCCAGGTCACATTCAAGTGCATGAATCCACCCTGGCTAAGGTGGGTGATCTTGTCGAGAGTGTTCCTACAGCTGTATCCCATCAGAGTTCAACGATCGTCCATAGCCGGGCGAACCAAGTCACTCCAATTGTTGCGCCAGCCATTCGCAGCTACTCCACGCCCGTCGTGAAAACATACACAGCTCCGATTCTAGAAAGTTCCCCCCTATTGAAGACCTATGCTGGATCTGCTATTCAAACACCTTATTTGCGCAGTTTCGATGGAAGTCTATATAACTATGGCTACTCTTACGGCCATGGCTCACCACTTCTGTACTCGGCTCCATTCGGCTACGCGCATGGACCCGTCTATAGGAGCTTTTAAGGAAAGTAGCGGCTGAAAGGTAGAGGCTGCTAACTGACTAATGCGAGGCGTTATCTATTGTTTCTATCGAGACGAATTTTTGAAAAGACTAGAGCCGGAGCAAGACAGCAAATGGATGAATAAATGAAAATTTCAATATCGAACTAAATTTTTGTTGGTCTTATTTGAGGGTCATAGGGGTTGCTTTACATTGTGCGGAATGAAATGATTTCTGAAATTAGGTCTAAAAGCTTAGAGAAGCCACACCTGTTGGTGGAGTTGTTTGTTGCCTTCACTAGGCTTTGCTATGTTTCAATTTGGTATTTCCAGCGCAGTCTGTGGAAACACCACTGTAATCTATGTGAGTAGGGTGTGCATATACATAGAGTTGGACTTGGTTATATAGAAAGAAGCGCAAGGTAATGCAACTCTAAAACCCAGTCGCACATTGTCCAAAACAACCATCAGCTTCAAATGCTATATTCGAATAAAGATCCCAAGATTTGCCGCAGTTGTGCATTCTTGACCAACAGGCTCTCGTAACGCGCTCGGTCGCAGACTTGCTGTGTGACATTTAATCAAAGTCTGTAACGTGTTCTAGGCTTTCCAGTCTCCGTGTAGAACAATAATTTTTCCATGGGTTTTTTGGACCGATTTCCGGTGCGTATTTTTAAGTGTGTTTTGTGGCTTTTTTTTGGGCATTTTTCAGGGTGTTTTTGGAGCTCTTCTCTTCATGTTAAATGTTTTAAGAGGTGTTTTGTGATCCTTCTTTATGGGCTTTGGAAATTTTTAAACCCTTTTTCGAGGCATAATTGCGGTCTTATTTGGGCTTATTTTTTGGATTGATTTTGAGGGTTTTGGGTGGTTTAGTTATGCTTAGAAAATGGTTGATATAATGTCCTTTGATTTGTTTTCTAATATAGGAGACTGACTCTCAATTCGCGTTTCAGTTCTTGTAAACGTACAGAGAGTTTGTGCAAAATCAATTCTCTCTTATTGGCTTGTTAAGAAAACTCATATTTTATCAATTGTACTTTTTATTTTTTTTTCAAAAATCCATTGTTATCATAGAGAAAAAGTGAAATTAACAAGCTCCAAATGAACATATTACCTTTAGGAATGTATTTTTGTTAGGTACAATCGTATGGATCGTTTTCGAGATAAGCCATGTTTTCAAAAGTAGCGTTATTAAATTTTTACTTACTTAAGCTCAAATATAAATATTTGTTCAAATCGTTTAGCCGTCTTCAAACGAATTAAACGAGTTTGAAAATTTTCTATAGAAAGCACAATGTTTTATGAGGTTAACGTGCTAAAAAAGACACAGCCGGTAGTTTGAACTGAATCCGGGAAACCGTTTAGACTGTAGGCCTCAGGAGCATACGGACAGACAGACAGACGGACAGTTCTAAATTTTGTACAAATATAATATCTTTTTCTTACTACGTTACGAGAAAGTTACTTTTTTTGTTTTTTTGTTTCCTCTAAAAACAAAAGATATTTTCGTTTAAATCTTCAGGATTATTCGAAGATCTACCGACTAGCAGTCCATAGCACAGCAGTGATGACGAATATTATGGCACTCTTGCACTTATATGCTGCTGATGCTGCCGATGTGCCTTCTGAGAGGTTGAGGAAAGTGCGGCCAGCAAAAGTTGTATACTCTTTTATTTTTTCTAATGTACGAGTAAACAATGTATGGATCGTCCATATCCGATGCTTGTCAAAACAAATTAATTTTTCCATGGAAGTTACCCAACGCAATCATTAGTATTGCTGCTGGACACTTGGAAAGTTGGCGCAAATCTAAGAGTTGGCATGACACTGATGCGGTTACCACCGAGGGAAAAAACTTATTTCAAATCCGTGATAGATGTAGGTAAAGGTACATAGCGCAAGTCGTTAGCAATAGCGAAAACCGGATGTGTATCTGTATCTCAAATTCGTGATGTAGATGTAGCTGAGTGGGCTCTCGACAATAGCCACAAAGGAGACTGCGAAACCAAACTATTAAATTTCACACAAAGATCCAACAGTGAGTGAGAAGAAACGTACCCCTTTGTACGGCTGTGAGATTCGATGTGATAACTAAAGCTCGATCAACTAGCCGAGATATAAGGCGTCCCACGCACAACTAATTGCTTGCAAGCTGAGTAAATGTCACTCAGGCCTCAGCATGCTTAGGCTTTTTGAAATAAGACAACTCCCTTTCAACTTCGGTTTCATACAATTTCGATAGCTTTAATGTTGCGCAGTATAGATCAAAGGCGAAGCAATATTCTTCACATATGGCGATGAGTACACAAGTGGGCCTGGATGGGCGACAACAATTGGTGATGAGAATGTGTTTACAACTGGAGCAGCGTGGTACACATGACTTAGCACTGGAGCGGCAGCAAAGGTTTGAACGACAGGAGACACAGGAACTGCCTTAATAACTGGTGCAACTGGAGCAACCTCTACGGCAGTAGCAACTTCAACGGATTTCGCCACTGGGACCACCTCGGTTTCAACAGATTTAACAGCAACTTCTGCGGGGGCAACCTCTTCAGCTGAGGCAACCTTTACAATTGGAGACACAGGTTCGTTAACTAGAGCAGCTGATTCCACTTCAACAGCCTTCACTACGGGTTCAGCTGCCTTTATAGCGGCTTCAACTTCAACTGCATCATCAACTGGAGCGACTTCAACTGCCCCGACCACTGGAGCGACTTCAACGGCCCCGACCACTGGAGCAACAACATCGGCAATGACAGCTTTGTTGTGCACCCTTGTGAAGCTTTGATGGGATACTGCTGTCGGAATGCTGTGGATGACGTCGCCCACTTTGGCTAGAGCAGGCTCCACAATGGTGTGAGTTGCGATGACACCGCCATTCACAGCAGCAACAGCAAGGACGGCGAAAAGTGCAACCTAAGAGAAAATAATGTACTGTTAAGCAATTTCATTGTCGCCAAAACACGCCTAGAACACTTACGGACTTCAACATTTCACGATTGATTGATAAACTCGATCTGACACTCGTTGCTTGGTGACACTATCTATTTATACGAACGCCAAATCAATGCGATACAATAACCTTTGGTTGCTTAAGAACCCTGTCTACCTGGACGGTGAGTTGACCATACCCAAGGCCATCGGATTATTTTTTTTCTCGTTCCTAATTACCTTCCTATTGACCAAATACTTTTCGAAAAAAAAATTAAAAAAATTAAAGAGAATTGAACTAACGGTAGCGAATCGAACCGTGCTGTTAAATCTATCACGTGCCATAGACCGTTCCTTGAAATAAAGTCTCAACTCTCAATTGAAGTGCGACCTTCGTCAATTTGTTGATTGATTGCAATTTGATTGTCGCAGCTAGCCCATGGCTTTTGGCGATGCTCAAATTCATGGGATAACTCGTTTGGTGGTGTATGGTAGTGAACGAGATTTTTACTGGATTCCATCGACAGACTGCTGAGAGTGGGCGTTGGAAGAGAGCAAAAAATCTCGCTTGAGGTGTGATTCATTTAGAACACTTAAAGCGGAAGTGTAGACGATTTTATCACATTAAAAAAAGGATATAATCCGATTATACTGAAGTGCTGACATTTTGATGAAATCGGGGAGCCTCTGATGGGATCGCACTTTAGCATGCCGATTGTTGGTTTATTTTAAAATTCAATCAGTTTTTACTCAGCGAAGGTGAATGATGGTTTCAATTAGTTTAAGGCGAAAATGTATTGTGGTTCGGATGGTAGCTGTAAATAGGTATTGAGACATTCTGCAACTTTAAAGCTTCTGATATTGTTGCGAAGGAAAATGCTAAGTTGGTAAATGATGTATGAGATTAAAGAGTCAGATAGAAAGTCCGTTAACAACTAATCAACAATGAAACCCATAACAAACGCAAAACATCGCTCTAAATATATCGACAAGAAGACCAATATTACTTACTAAGGTGTCGCTGCTATGAACTTGTAAAGAAATTTGTGTATTAAAACTGCCAAAGCGGAACTAGAATTATGAGGGCTTTATGTAGACTGTCCTAAGAGTTTATGGACTTTTTTTTGGCAAAGGAAAGGCGATATCTTACCTCAAACACTTCCAACAAGCCTCATAATCCATAAAACACTCACTGGCAACAAAACAGGTTTTGAGTTTTTGACTTACTTTCGCACTTTGTTTGCATCACAAACTAAGTTAAATGTATCTACTTAGCAAAATTAATAAACATCCAATTTTGTTTTTAAATTACCTTTTTACTAAAAAAAAAAGAATAATGATTTTGAGCGATGGAAATCTTTATTTAGACCTTTAAAATTTTTTCTGTTAGGTGGAAAAGATAATATCTTTTTTTTTTTTTGGAAAAAAAGACAAATCTGGTCGTTTTTCAGATTTATCTATAGAGGGAATATTTTGACAGTCTGTCAAGAAAAGAAAAAACAGTGCGATAGTGATATGATTTTGGATAGGTGTGTCATGTCTCCCCACGTGGCATCTCTCCAGCAATTACTCTTACTCGGTGATGATCGACTTTTTGGAGTGTGTTACCTCAAAGCTGTCTTTTGTGAAGCTCCGTCCATTTAGTTGATGCTGTGTTTCTCACACTTGTTCTCGCTCTCCTTGACTACTAAACACATTTTTCCTGCCTTCGTTCTAATACTTGACAACGCTCCAGTGACATCCCGCTGACTTCTGTCAATGATGTCAAGTATGCAAGTACCTGGAATTTGGAAATACTTTGCCAATAATTTGTTTTTATAGTCATTTTGCCTGAATTTGGTGCTGCAACCACTTGCTTTTTACATCTATGTAAAACTTTCGAGCACTGTTCTTGGGGAAGCGAATCTCCATTTCATTGAACGAGTCCTCTTTTCTTTTCTTCCGGAGGAGTCGAAGTTCTTGCCTCCTCTTTTGGCCCTCACTTTTGCCTTCTCTGCAGTGCGGTAGGTAACTTCATTTGCTTTATTTTCTTACTGAGTGTTTTCAATCTTTATCAAACCAAAAGTTATGTTGGAGTGATTGGTGTGTTCGACAGTTTAATTGCATAAATGCCACAGTGTCCCATACATATTCTCAAAAGTTGTATACGACTGCATCCATCATTTGCAGATTTAATAGCGGAGTCGAGGTATAGATAAAATTCCGAACTATTTCAAAGTTATAGCTGTCTATCGTGACGTTCTGTCCCATTCGTTGTGTAAAACCCATGCACAATCTGACAAGTTTGGCAGGGATGCCAAAACTAGACAAGGCTCTGTATAGCACGTCTCTATAAATGCTGCCATACTGTACTTCTGCGGTAGTGTAGATTTTTGGTCGTTTGTGGACTTACCGGGCCTGATAGGGTCCAATCAATTCGTTGACAAATGTTTTCAGGCGTTCACATAGTATGAGAGACAGGATCTTGTATGCGATGTTAAGGAGACTGATGTCTCTATAGTTTGTTGCGTTTGTAGCCGTAAGCGTAAGTCCGTTTCCAGATGTGCTCTTGCGTGTAGGTTGAGCTTGCCGATTGTGCTACCAAAGATATCATATTTTCCAAATTTTCCGTTAAAATCACCTAAAAAAATTTAACGTCGCATACTTAGGACATTACTCAGTATTTTTTATCGATGAGCTCGTAGAAACATTCTTTGTTAGCGTGAGTATGACTATATTAGGCTGATGTTGGCAAGCTTTGCCTTGAAGCGGATAGTTGTAAGGCGTTCACTAACGTGTCGAAAGCTCAACACTTCTTAATCGATGTGTATTCACCAGTTGCAACAACTGGGCATCGACTAACAGCTCGAATTTTTCAACCAATTTCTGTATTGCGAACTGTGACTGCAAAATTTTCACCATTTTTATAGTGAATTTTAATAATTTCAATGCGTTGTTGAAGCGTGTATCGTTCCTTTTTTAGTAATGGCGTAGTTTCTACTTGTCAAATATCAAAGAATAAAAGATTCAAAAGTGACAGCTACCGAAATAGCAGGTCATTCACAATAACACCTCTCACTGGAAAACCCTTTATATACAAAATGGTAACAGACAGGCCCAGTTTGTTCAATCTTGGTTATCTTTAATCATCGGTTATTCCAGCTGACAACCATTGAATGTGTTTGTTCAGCAGAATATTAACCAGAGAATCTACGGTTTGGTCAGTTAACCCAAGAAATCGATAACCAGCCAATTTTACGTGGTTAACGTGGTTTAACCAGTGATTTTCTAGAATTTCGTTTATTCAAGATTTTGAAAGGACTACGTAGGTATTAGTTTTGACGTATCTATTTACTATACAACAACTTTTTGTAGAATATTGCGAGCAATCTTGTGCGAAAAAAAATACAAATAATAAAATAAATTAACTTATTATAACGCAAGTAAAGTAACGTTTTCAACTGACAGATGTATAGAATACACTGCACGCCATTCTATGGAAGGTGAGGGTAGGTACAGACAGGTTCCCAATTTCAGCCAGATGAATTTAGATCTATTTCAACATTTTTGTGCTTTGACAGCTCTCATAAAATGGAAAATATTGAGAGAATGAGAAAATTATTGCGACGTTCGTCGACGAAATTGATATGAATCCTAATAATGGGTTAAACGTTTTTGTTGGTTGTTGTACTTATTCACATTTATTCTCAATTATGTACTAGGTTATTGTCTCACACCAAAAAGATATTCACCCCTATCGTGGAATCCGTCGGAATTGAGTTTCACTTCACCTATTCGATTCCCTTTCACCTTCCACTGCTATCGTAGAATCCGCCGGAAAAGTTGCCTTATCATTCACATTACCGATACGGGGAACTATTCACTTTGCGGATTTGACGATACTGAAATATTTTTTTAAGCGAATAATTCCCCCCGGCGGATTCTACGATAGGGGTGATTATTCCTCTGTTTTTTTAAAAATCCCTGTTTCATTTGATTTTGATATTTATGTACCTACTCAACAGTGAAAATTCAAAAAAAATTCATAAAAAAAATGACAAAAACACAAGGAGCCAGAAATATATAAAATGTAACCATAGATTCGGATAATCACTGAATTGACAAATGAACTGGAAAAATGGAACGATTTCTCGCAAATCTATGGTTTGGTGACCAAACTGAAAAAACGGTGAACAAACACTTATTGGTTATCACAGATTTGTAGTCATCGGTTAAACTAAATCGATGGTAACCTAACCAAGGATTTGACCAGCTGTGAACAGACCGGCCCACAGTGCGCGTATAACCCTGCTTTCTTTGTCATCTCTCAATGCTGCAGTAATGTGCTTACAACGCCCCAAAGTAAGGGCTTTCTTAATAGGCTTAATCTTCTGTGCTTGAATATATGATTTAATTGAATTCATGTCTTTGAGTTATTTTTAGCGTGACGTCCTCCTTGATGTAGTACCATCTACCATCACGTATTTATGCTTACAGTGCCAACCACTGAAAAATTAAGCAAAAAACCTGTGTAGGAAATTATAAATGCATCAGCGGCTTATTAAATTGATTTGCTTGATCACCCACTAGAAGAAATCAATCATTTAATTACAGTTGTCCCATGACAGGGCCACCGAGAGAGCTGATGGGTTGTGCGTGTTCGAGATCGCACTTAATTGAGTGGAGATATATGATATGATGTTGAAGTTAAAAGTTGAGATCGATATTCTGCTTGTGGTTTTAACGGAACGAGTGTGAGTTAAGGGACATGCATGACAAATGTAGCCAAATCTGGTACAAAAACTTAAGGTTTGTTGCTTTTATATATAAATTGATTCATCTAAAGGGTTTTTCAACTGGGACTGGTCGATTTTGGTAGCCTATGGTGGTCATGTTTCTTTGGTGGAGTTTGTCTAATCTGGAAAAATTATCATGATTACACGATTGAGTAGCACTTGCAAATGATAACACTTTGTTATCCAAATGAATGTTCGTCAGTGTAAACGTTGCGCGCATTTTACGACAGGCGCGATGGCCCTTTAAAGTCGACTCTCCAACGTTTGGTGGCCAAATTCGAGACAAACGGTTCAGCAAACAATAAATCAACAGTCAACACCCTTACGTCAAATTAGAGCTCAAGAACATTGCCGATTACCGTGAAAGGGAAAGGGAAAAAAAAGAAAACCCAAGGCAGCTCATTTACATATTTATTTATTTAATTTGGTCGCTATACAAAATGGCCGCTTTCCACTGCTCGCTAAATGACTCGCGGCATGTCAAACTCCAAAAAAACATTGACATTTCACCATTTGCGCGTCTAGTCTAGCACTTTTTGTGAAATACCTCCAATCTACCGCCGTTCGAATCGTTCAAACGTTTAAATACGAATCCGAGCTGTATGAGATAAAATTGGTTATACACTCAAAAAAAAATTTAATTTCAAATTGATATTTTTGTCATATCAACTTCAATTTCATGCGAAAATTTCAAAAATTTAATAAAAACATGTTTTTTTAATATTAAAAACATCAGATTAATAATTTTCATGGCAGATCTACATTAAAAGCTTACATTTTTTTAAATTACGATTTACATTCCCATATCAATAAGCAATATCAAATTTTGTATGATGTTCTGTAATATAATGCTTACAAGATTTAATGTTAATTCTACATTACGCGTATTGTTGTGATATTGAAAATATAACAAATTAAAAACTAATATGATTTAATGTATTTTTAATATTGACAAAATTTATTGTCTATATGAGTCATGTAAAAATAAACCGTAGCCCCATAATACCGGTACCCAAAGTTGTAATTTTTGATATTACCAACATATTTGATATGAATAATGTAAAAATAAACGACTCTGAAACTGAAACTGCAGTTGCACTTGCACTTGCAGTGGTTTACTCGTAGTGATCGGTTCGTTTGTAGAGTGTAGCAATTTTGCAATTTGTGTAATATTTAGTGTTCAAAAAATATCTGTAAAAAAAACAGTGATAATAAACATCAGTTCGTGTAATTTCGTCTAATTTGATGAACATCAAGACCAGTTTGCTTTTGCAAACATTAGTGAAATAATAAGGGACGATGATCTCGGAAACAATAAAAGTTTTCCGGATTCTTTGGAGGTTGAGTCCGTGGAATCCCTTCCGGAAGAATCGTGCAAATTATTGCAGCTCTTAAGGGAATTTCAATTGGAGACAGCTTTTACTGCTCTTTTGTGTAAGTTTTTATTACGTATTTTGGTAAACTTTGTAACTTTATCGTGCAAATTATGGCATAGTAATTTATATAAGTAATTATACCTAAGTTTAAAGAAAAAATAGACATTTTCTAAACATTTTCTTTTCCATTATTTACAAGACACCATGTACACATAATTAATTTTTGCAACATTTAATTACAGAAAACAAATGTTTAATTACGGAGAAACAGAAATTGGAAATTTATCACCGCCTTTGGATTTAATTTTTTAACCCAATATGTAACCGTAATAAAACAGTCCGGGCCTCTAAAATACTTATGGAGCTATCGATATGAATCGAAACATAGAGAAGCGAAAAGTTATGCCAGAAATACAACTTCACGAAAAAATATTTCATATACTCTTAGTATGAAATCATCATTAAAATTTACCAACTTCTTAAACGATCATCAAAATGGTTTACCGAGTAAAAGTAGTTATGAAAACTCTTTCCATTTTAATTTAGAAAGCTGTGACTATATAAATTTAATCGTAAATTTTTCAACTCTTAAATCAGATTTCTCCTTGAAAGTAATAGCTATTGCTGACTTTACAAGTCCTCCAATTCATGTTTACTATATTCCCGATGGAACATGTTTAAAAAGAAATAAAATATTTTAAAATAAATTTGAGTTATTAATTGTTTTATTACTTTGTACGTCTTCACAAAGTCGTCTTAAACTATTTGAGGTTTATAAAAAAAAAAAGATAAACACAAAACTTATTGCAAAATAAGTCAACTTAAGAATTAAGGTTTAAAATACACCGCTTGGACAAAATTAGAATCGATGTTTAAAATAAGTAAGTAAAAATTAATATTGATTTTACATTTTTCTAACATAAAATTGATTATATTTTCATTTCGAATAAATTACAAATTTTTAATATCAAAACTTAAATTATTCTTATCAGACATAAATTAAATCGATATTAATTTTCATATCGATTACACAATTTTAATATCAAAAATCGATGTTCTTAATATCAAAAGTAAATGCGTATCGTATCAATTTCACATTTTTAATATAAAAATATTATAAAATTCTAATATCAATTCCACATGAATTCATTGTTAAAATTACATTCGAAACGTATGAAATTAATATTGGATTAATATCATAATTGATATTTTTAACATCAGCTCGATTTTGTCAATGAAAAATATCAATTTTACGGCTGTTTTTTACATATTTTTTTTCGGTGAGATAAGGTAGGAAAATATCAATTTAGATATTGTTTCTATAAATATATTGTATCATTTCTTTAATTGCAGTATGGAAATTATTATGCCAACGAAAATGTGGTATTGCAAATACAAACTGGTAAGAACATCTAAAATGTTTATGTTTCTTCATTGTAAATAACCATTTATTTTTTATTATTATTATGGCATATAAGATTCAAACTTTGCGTTAGCTTTTGTTCGGCAGCTTATAGAGAAGAACAAATAGAATCAAGGTGGTAAGTTCACAAACTTCGTTGTATTTTAGCCACGAAAACAGTTTTATCTTTTTGAGACGCTGCCAATATTCGCTGCGGTGAAGGACCCTTGGAAAATAGAGAAATCATCAATAATGCTTAAGGCATAGCTTTATAGTGATAAACAGATATAGGTCGAATTTATTCCAGAACAAAACAATTTTTTCCAGAATATTTATGGAATCATTTCAATTTGCTCCTCTTTTCAGAGGAGTGCATCAAAAGAAAGAACTGCGAAGTCCGAAGGTACGGCGTCGAGGTGTATTCATAGACATCAAAAAGGGGATGTTGGTGAAGGGTAATTTGTAAATATTTGTAAAATACACATTAATTTCTTATGTAGTAAGTATTGTTTTTCCACCATACCTTGAATCTTGAATGTATAGCATATTATTATTTTAAGTTATCTTGTTTTTGGAACCTGAAGGCTAAATTGAACTAAATTTAAATTTAAATGTTTTATTTATTAGAATAATGAAGGAATGTATTTTCTTCTAACATTTCCAGCATCTCTTCTATTTCTTGAAGACACTTCTTCATTAGAAATGGGGACCTCCTCCTCCGTATCTATTTCAATGTCATCGTCACCGAATAGCTGGATGTCATTGTGTAAACTATCTACATCACAAAATCTTATTGGCCAATTCTGGTGTGTCGATTTATTTGATTCTTCTTAATCGACCTTAAGGAGACCAAAAGCTCGTTGTAGCCACTCTAGCCTTGCTGTGACTAAAGTTAAAGTGGGACTGAGCTATGTTTAGATGTCCATTGTTTCGAAATGGTGTCACCAAATTTTGAGTCCTATGTGTATACATCTATAAACACAGTACGTCACACACAGTAAAATATCAAAACGATTAGAAATAATATGGTTATTTTTAAAATAGCCCTGTAAGATAAGCGGTGCGTATTTTTCCGATTATGGTAATATTTATAGAATTTCTCACTGGCTGTTTTATTTCGATGGGACACCCATCAATAGCCCCAATGACACCTAGTACGTAATCACCGCTTGTCTACAGATAAATTAGGTTGTACGAAAATGTATTACCTGAACTTTTTCTTTGTCCCTGTTCGGCTAAGAAATGTAGGCATTATGAAAAGCGCATATTGCATTTAGCATTTCGCAAAAAGATCTATGGGCAACACTTTTGCAAAAATTTAACCTATCGCCAGCTGCCAAAAAGCTCTCTTGCTTGCCAACCATCCAAACAGTAAAAAACAACTTCTTCTCCAGATTTAAGACAGTAAGCTCAATTTTGTTCATTTGGATTTATTAAGTTTGCAAATTTATTGCAAAATTCATAGATAAACTCTCAAAAGTACTCAATGAGAAGCGACTTCGATTCATGCGAAAGTAACACCGGAACTCATCCAATGAATACATTGGTACATCCACCTCGTAAAAATGCTGATTTCGAGTACCTTTATTGAAAAATCCCCACAACATAGGATCACCTTAAATTGCTGACCTCATATTTACGGACATAAGTTCTCCGATTTAGTACAACAAATTGAATATTTTAAAAAATTTTAGTATGTGTAAGATATGAATATATGTATAACTTTCCAATCATAAAATCATCATTAAATAGATCCATGTTCTCAAAAAACTTTTTCAAACAATTATAAACTTTCAAGTTCCAAACGATTAGAAAAAAATATCAAATGACACTTTGCCGCTGTCGCTATAGGATTCTAGAACGGCCTTTTCTTCATCTGGGATATTTTGTGCTAGACGTCTAGCGGGCAGTATATCGCGGCCTATGTATAGGTTTGAAACAAATAAAATTTAATGATTAAATGCAAGATCCAAATAAAATATAGTTTATATATTTGAAGTTTACAAAAAAAGTTAACAGGGAACCATCGAGCGATAAATAGTTTCGAAAACTATGGCTATGTTATGATTCGAAAAGCTTACAGAGTAAACTAAAAACTGACGACTCGTTGTCAGACAGGTGTACGTACAAGGTCTTAGAGTAATACCTCGCCCTGACTGTGAAAACATTTGTTCATCAACAAGTCATTTTTTTTTTTTACTTTTTATGATTTTGACAAAACGCATTTGGAAAGGAAGAAAAGTTGCATCCAAGTCCAATTTGTCACGAGTATCCGGAAATGTGGAAAAACCTGCGGAGGCCAAAAGCAAACTTGGTAATGGAATTAAAAGGTAATTGCGGTTTACTTACGGCCATATTATTCACTACCTTTAATCCGGGTTAAACGTTACACCCGGGTTTAAGTGAGTTTAACCCAAAACTTAAACCAAAGTCCATAATATTCAGTCGTTTAACCCGAACATAAACCCATTTTTTTAAACTTGACAGCGTTTAATCCGATTGGATTTAAACGCGCTCCGGAAACCAGTTTAAGTTCTTTAACTCGGGTTAAAGCTCAATTTCATAATTTATGACATTTTATTTCTCGCAGGACGTGAGAAATAAGAAAAGAAGAAAAGTGAAATAGGTAAAAAAATTGTATTTCATTCATGAAATGGAGAGTTGATAGTAAATCAACGTCGTCCTCGATTACGATGTGGTGTATTTTCGGTAATACATCCGACTGAAGAATGCCCACTTCTGAAGGCTACATACTTTCAATGATTCGACTAATGCACTAAAAACTAAAATCGGCACTCTACAAATCAAATCAATTTCCAAGTGACAAACAACAAAACAAACATGCCATTATTTATGAATTTTGACATTACGTGGGTTTAAAACGGATTAAAAACGGGTTAAAGTGTTTTAAATCCGCATTTAAATCCAGCGGGTTTAATGCGTGTTTTTCAGTGAATAATATGGACGCAGGTTTAAATTATCGGGTTTAAAAAATGCGGATTTATGATCGGGTGTAAAATAAACTTAAACCTGAGTTACACCCGGAGTGAATAATATGGCCGTTAGCGAAGCAGATTCTAAATCGCCAAACTTTCGCAGCTATTGCTTAGTATAGAAATTTATGGAGGCGTCCGCATAGTTTCTGTGTTTACAGCAAAGAGTTGGCAAGTGTTACATCTCACTGCATCAGCCCCACATCCCACCCACGTTCCGCAGCGTGAATTATTGCTCTCGAAAAAAGAAGAAGAAAACACTGCCGCTCCAACTCGCCCTTGCTATAGGTATCATTGATATCTTTCAGCTTATGAAGCATTCATTGTGAGATGGATAAACAAATTGCGACCGCTGCAAGGTCATTCTCCCCCGGATGGGACCCATTAGTCACCCCCTGGCAGGCGTTGTCACAACATTATGCAAACTTGTCTGACCCAGACTTCCAAATTCCATGCGATCTGGTGTGCGAAATTCAGCGCAGTGCCCTCAATGTGGGCGCCTATCTATCTGCTATCCGCAGATCGAATTTCCTTCTATACGCTATGTGAGCTATGAGGCTGACAAGAGGGTAACCTTTGTGGGAGAGCGCAGCCAGCAGCAATCCATGATACTCGTAACTTTGATGCTGTCATTCTCGTTGACGAAGAGGGAAATCTGAGAGTTCGATTTCACAATAGTGCACTCCATCTGATGGGGCGTCGTCGATCGTCGCGTCGTATATTTTGTGGTATGCGCAATCAAGTTGACTTTGCATCTGGATGATTTCTAGATCTAGATTTCTCATGGTTGATGCGATCGTATAAAAACAAGATAATGACAGAAGTTAGGCATCAGTAACGCACTGCATCTCGCACTGGAATATCGCGGCGCATCACTTGATAGAGATTCTCCGTTTTTGTGTCTTCGAGTGTCATATTCTGAGTGATCCGAACAAACAGACGTAAAAGGGCCCCCTAAACACCAGCGGAAAATGTTCAAACTGGTAAAGTCACTGCATCGCGGATATCTCTTGGGATGTAACTCTTATTGCTTTTCCACAGCTTGTCATCGTGTCGTCAATGCTAATGGTAGCCGCTGCCTATCCCTCGCTTCAGTTTCTAGCATCGTTGCCGTCCGAGGAAACCATATCACTGTCGTCGTTCTTTCAACCAGAGCCAGAGCAGCCACCCAGCGTAATTACTAGTTCATCGTCCGACGAGTCCGCCGAAGCACCTACATCTTCTCGAGACGCTCCAGCTCCGACGCAAGCACCACCCACATCAACAGAGCCTGCTTCCACCCCGGAGCCAACGGATGCGTCAGCTTTACAAGCGGCTGACTCATCGTCCACCTCACTGACAACCTCTTCGCTGGGCTCGGTATCGATTCAACATCAGCTTTTGCCGCCCGAGACGATCGCACTGCCAATAAGCATAAGCACAAGTCCTGGCCTGAGAACCGTCTTGGCGCCGGAAACCATACGCATTCACGAGCCCACTGTCGCCAAGGTCGGCGAACTGGTACAAAAGATTCCCACAGCCGTTTCACACCAAAGTCAGACCGTCGTTCACAAGCATGCCGAGGTTATTACGCCAATTGTTGCTCCAGCTGTTCGGACAATCACCTCGCAAGTGGTGCGCGCCTATCACACTCCGTTGGTATATGCTGCACATGCACCGGTCATCAAATTCATTCAGCATTGATTTCGGGCACAATGAATGGCCCAAGGCGTAAATTTAGCAACCAGGACCGTAGCTTTCTTTAACTTTCCAGATTCTGTGCAGCATCGACTTGAACTTGATCCCTTCTAATGATTTTTCATTTATTTTTGTATATTTAGTTTTTTTTTATTTTAATGCTTAAATTTGATGTTTAAGCCTCGTCTAATAATTGAATAAAACAAGTAAATAGGATTGACGTTGTGATAATATGTAAACGGTCGGTTTATTTAGACTCGCTATTCTCTCAGGGATAACACAATATCGCATGATATTTGTTTGTTTATTGCTTCGACAAGTATTCCAATCATTCAGTGCAGCATCGTTTGCACACAAGGCAATCCAATTAAATCGGTGGATGGAATTGATTTCTCGTACGTAAGACTAAGATTTTGCAGCACTTGATCATACTTCTAATGTGTACTCAACATCTATCATTTAAGTCACATCCACCACGGCGAAGTCATCCGCAAAATCAAAAATCTACTCTTCTCTTAGCAGCGGTTGCTTCTCCCATCAGAATCACAGAGACGCACTTATTTGAAGATCCGATAGAGATGTAAGAACATCATAATTCGAAAGGTACTGTGCCACAGATGTGCACAAACAAAAAATCGTGGATATAGGTACCTATGTCGTCATTAAGACTTGTAAAATTAAGTTAAGAATTCCCCATACAAAAACTAAACATTTAATTGAAATTGCCGTCATATTGCCATAGTAACGTATTCAGATATATATCATCTTTAATTAGAACCTATTTTCGAAGGAATGCAGTTTACCTATCACTAAAAGTAAGCAACTGTATACATAATTTCAATTAAATTTAATCAATTTAATTTCCGTTTTAATAATAGGTCTGTTTTTTGGAGCTTCGATCTCACCAAAGTAAAGTAAAGTAGGATTTTCAGCACGCAATTACAACAACTACGCCCTTTCGACACATCGAGACTCACAGTTGTTGTTGTAATCGAGTGCTAAAAATCATACTTTACTTTGCCTTGTTGAGATCGAAGCTAAAAACACACTCCTAATGTCACTATAAATACTTACATTTTTCGACAAAACTTTGTTTGCTCTAAACGTGCATAGTGATTCAAAGGGGCATATTTTTTCGATATACAGATATCGGTTTTTCGCTTATAAAAACAACAATATAAATATTAAAAATTGTTGCAAATGTTTTAGTATTCCATAAACTAGTATTAATAAATAAGTTTTAATTAATTTGATACATTATGCAGGCCGGGAGAAATATTTTAGCTGTGGTTAGCAGTGATGTACATAAAAAAAATAAAAATACCTACCACGGGCCCAAAAATTCCCTACCGACGTAAGATTTCCCCTACAAATCTGCTTGCCTACATAATATTTGGCAAAATTAAAATAAAAGTGTTCAAATGGTATGTTTATTTTATTTATTTTTATTTTTTATTTCAAAAAGTTCGTTATTTAAATAAAGATAATTTTTTTTTTTTCATACTAAGTTAATGTTAATATTATGCAAAAAGAATTATTTACAAATAGGAAGGCAAAACAATAAATTAGTAGGTTGTTGATAGAAAGTAATAAATTTTAAATATAAATTCATTAAATTAAATTAGTATATTTAAATAATTCAAATGAGAGTAAATATATAAATAGAAAATATAAGTATTGAAAAAACATATTACATGTAGGAAACATAAGTTCATCAACGAAGTTGCGAATTTTATTTATTGCAAACCAAAATTTGCTCAACATCTACATCTAAAGGGATAAAGAAGAGACAAAAAGGCGCAAACGAATGCCTGTTGAGAAGGACATTTAAAGAAGAGTATACTTGGGCGAACAAATTTAATGTGAAAATAGAATTGTGAATTCAGGGTAAGAGGTATGTAGCAAGATCTCAAATCTAGTTTCTCTATAGAAATACGAACACAAATCATACATTTTTTATAAAATATAAAAAAATACCTACGTTTACAGCCAACGGTTTTTGATATTTAAAATCTGTCCCTTTTCCCCTACGGAGCAATTTTTTAGTTGAAAATACCTACATGTATAGGGATTTTTCCCTACGTGTATCATCACTGGTGGTTAGTACTTCGTTGCGTTCTCGGTTTTAAAATCGACTTTAGAAAACTGTATTTAGTGTTCCGTATTGGGCTTTTATAACTACCTAGAAATTTTAAGCATATCGGATCGAAGTTATTTTTCATTATTTTCAATCTTAGGCCAGGCCTCACTGTCATCGAGCCACAGTTTCCTCGAAATAAGTTGAATTGTGTCTCATAAAAATATCGTAATTAAATTTATTTATAGCTAGTAGCTTTACTGCGAGTATATGGTATCGGAATGCAACTTTGGCAACACTTGCATTCGTATTCATTATTTTTTTTTACCTTCTTATGCCTCGTTTCCATTTAATACATAGGTACACGTTAAAAGAAATGGAGAAGAATTGTCAGTATCAAATGTCAAAAACGTCCCTTTGATCTTATCTTTAATTAATTTTGTTTTTATCGCATTTGTGTCAAAGTTACGTTCCGGTACCAAATTCGTAAGTGGTTAATTTGCTGAACTATTTTCTTATACCTAATGAATTTGTGTATTTCCTGTAGAAATAAAATTGATCTTCATTGTACTGCTGTGAGGAATAAGGAGGTTTTATTCGTTCAGACCACAGCAGAGTCGATATTTTTTATTTTGGCACTAGGACCGGTGACTCATTTAATTTTGCGTTGTCGCCAGTGGCGGACTAAGAGGCAGTGACACCCGGGGCGGTAAAGCAAGCTTACACCCCTTGGAAAATTTAAGAAAAAAACACGAACAAATATTTTATTTAAAGGTACTTACGAGCTTTTATTGTACTGAATGTTTCGATTATATCATTAAAATCTATATTTTTTGTGTGCTCCGTTTCGATTGAAAGTATAGCCAAATTAGTCAACCTATTTTGGCTCATCGTTGATCTTAGATAAGTCTTTATTAATTTTAATTTGGAAAAGCTTCGTTCACACGATGCCACTGAGACGCAAATTGTTAAATAAATTCTCATCGCCAATGACAGACTCGGTAAAGAGTCTGAAAAATCCCACTTAACAATGAAGCTTAAAAATTCAAAGGCTGTCCAAATTTCTGCATCTTTTAAATTTATCTTTGAAGCTACCATGTGACGCCGAATTCGCTGGATTTCCAATATGATACTGTTGTCTGTAAGTTCTGTAAATGTCGAGGTAAGCATTGGAACCACAGCCCGCAGTTCTTCTTCCGTTCCATACAGCAATATTTTCGGTTGAAGAGCTGAGAAAACTGACGCAATATCTTCCATGGCCTTAGATCGATGCACAAGTTCAGTATAAAATGTATCCTGACATTCTAACATGGCTCTTCGTGTTTCCTCTTCCAACGTCAAACCAGCATCTTGAGCCTTTTCGCCTGGCATAATTTTCTTCTTTTTTCTTCTTCCCCGCCTTTCAATTTAAATTTCTAGCTCGGTGCATTGTTCTCTTGCTTTACTGATGGCACCCCCTATTAGTCTGCCACCCGGGGCGGACCGCCCCCACCGCCCCCCCCTTAGTCCGCCACTGGTTGTCGCAACACTCACAGTAATTCAAGTAATGATTTAATATTAATCAGTTAGAACAGTCTGGCGCATTTAAAGCACTGTACAGGATAGGTTATAACTCCATTTTTAACTTTACTTAAGCCCGTATGAAACTAAATTTTTGTTCTCATTTTTATCACATTAAATCTAGTTGAAAAGTTAGCTGCGTGTAAAAGATACAAAATGTGTATTAGGAAAGGGATAGTAGTAATTGTTTGCAAAGCAATAACAGATTTTTAAACGAAATTATTTTCAAAAACTTACGACAACAAAATGAATAAATTCAATTGGGAGGATCGATATGTAATTTCATTATTGAAAAAGTGCACAAGGCAGAATACATGTGGAACCCTAAAAACATTTTGTACAAAAATAAGCGGAAAAAGCAGCAGTCTTGGAATCGAACAGTTGGAGAAATTAATAAAGAACCCAATCCACTGGTTTCTCTAACATATGGTAAAGTATTGATATTATTATAATATATTCTTGCACTTAATCAAAACTTTAAAATTATAGGAGAATTAAATAAAAACAACAATTTAAAATCGTATTTTACAACAGAAAACCAAAATCTTTATAAGGCACACAAAAGTGGTGCCGGTGTTGAGGATTTGGAAAATATACAAAGTATCTGGAAATTCAAATCGAGCCTTAACTTTCTATCAGCTACAACCATGGAAGTAAAATTACATAGTATTTTCGATTTATTTCTATATTTTCATTAATATAGGTTTTGTGTAGTGAAGAAACCAATTCTTCCCAACACTTTTCCGAAAGTATGTAATACTCTCTCATCAGTATCTCCAAATTCATTTCAAAATGAATAATATTTGGAAGAATTTATGGAGATGTCCAATGAATAATCTTTAACACCAGTCCAAAATCTGACAGACTCAACCCAATTACCTTCCAGTTGCACCAGTCTTATATAACTCCTTAGACTCAGGGCATGTGAAGAAGAAGCAAAGAAAAGTGAAAATTGAAACAAACGAAATCCTTGCAAACACTCTTCTTGAGGCATCAAAAGGTTTAACTGAGGCAATAGCAAGCAAGACTACGTCCAACGGTACTGATAATTCTGCGTTTGGAGCATGTATTACCACTGAAATAAACAAGCTTTCATCCGACCTACAAGTAACTGCCAAGAAACAAATATTTTCAATTATTATGGACCTCCTAGCTGAACGACTAAAAAGAAAATAAATATTTTCGTATTTATTTGAAAAATGTATTAATTGTTATTTATAGACTACAAATTTATATCTGCCCTAAATACTTTAAAATAATTTTCCAATGTTTTTCTTATATTTTCTGCACTTTTCCGTGTTCTCTTCCTTTCTGTTGCAATGTTAATGTAGTTTTCTCTAACTATCTTCTGAATAATCTTCATGTGGAATTTTGTCAAAACATGTCTTGTTTTCTATATTAACGTTCTTAAAAAGTTACCTACACGACCATAACTCCAACATCTACATTATATCCAGCTATTGCTCTGCAGTGCTTTCCTGAAATTAATAAACTTGAATTATTCTTCTTACTCGTTCATTGTTTAAAAGCTTACCATCAATAGCCCAAATACAGTTTAGAAATCCCCATAGTTTGAAAAAAATAAGTCGCAATATTACGCCAATCGTTTTCCGATTGGGGAAATTTTAAGACATCCTCGTTCAGTGTCAAGTAAATTGCTGGAATAGCTACTTTCCTTATTTTTATACCCTCCAGAGGAAGGTATATTCACTTTGCCAATACATTTGTAACGCCAAGAAGGAGTCACCGGAGACTGAATCGATTTAGCCATGTCCGTCTGTCTGTCTGTCTGTCTGTCTGTTGAAAGCACGATAGCGCCCAAAGTAATTGACGTAGGTGAATGAAATTCGGTGAAAGGACTTCTTTTTATTGGCGTCAGGTTGGTATTGAAAATGGGGTATGTCGGTCAAGTACTTCTGGTACCTCCCATACAAAACCAATATTGGACCCATGTGTCTCTCTGTCTGTTGATAGCACGATGGCGCCCAAAGTAATTAACGTAGCTGAATGAAATTTGGTGAAAGGACTTCTTTTTATCGGCGTCAGGTTGGTATTCAAAATGGGCTATGTCGGTCAAGTAGTTCTGGTACCTCCCATACGAAACCAATATTGGACCCATGTGCCTCTCTGTCTGTTGAAAGCACGATAGCGCTCAAAGTAATAGACGTAGTTGAATGAAATTTGGTGAGAGCACTTATTTTTATCAGCGTCAGGTTGATTTTGAAAACGGGGTATGTCGGTCAAGTACTTCTGGTACCTCCCATACAAAACCAATATTGGACCCATGTGTCCCTCTTTCCGTTTAAAACACGATAGCGTCCATAGGAATCAACCTAGGTGAATGAAGTTTTGTGAAAGGACTTCTTTTATCGTCGTTAGGTTGGTATTCAAAATGGGCTATGTCGGTCAAGTAGTTCTGGTATTTTGCATGACTTGTATGCCGTGGAGGGTATCAAAGCATCGGCCAGGCCGATGATAACACTTTTACTTGTTGATATTGTTGATTGTTGAATCCGAAAGGACCTACCAGTCTCTAGATATCTCAATGTTAATTGCAAACGTTCTGCCGGTCCAATACGATTTCTAAATGTTGTGTCACGTTATAAAAGGTCTCACTTTTTCTAATATTTCGCTAAATTGTTCTGGGGACTCGCTTAAAATGTTTCGAAAGAGTTTAGTGTCTTCGCAGTGGATTTCTCTCATTAATTTGTGACTTAAACCTGTAAAATAGGAAATTATTCGAGAAGCATTGAACTTTTTTATTTAAACCTTCTTCTCCCCTGCATAGTAGCCTGAATACTTACTTCTTTTTATACCCTCCAGAGGAAGGTATATTCACTTTGCCAATACATTTGTAACGCAAAGAAGGAGTCACCGGAGACCTCATAAAGTATATATATTCTGAATCAGGATCACATTCTGAATCGATTTAGCCATGTCCGTCTGTCTGTCTGTCTGTCTGTCTGTCTGTCTGTCTGTCTGTCTGTCTGTCTGTTGAAAGCACGATAGCGCCCAAAGTAATTGACGTAGGTGAATGAAATTTGGTGAAAGGACTTCTTTTTATCGGCGTCAGGTTGGTATTGAAAATGGGCTATGTCGGTCAAGTAGTTCTGGTACCTCCCATACAAAACCAATATTGGACCCATGCCTCTCTGTCTGTTGAAAGCACGATAGCGCCCAAAGTAATTGACGTAGGTGAATGAAATTTGGTGAAAGGACTTATTTTTATCGGCGTCAGGTTGGTATTGAAAATGCGCTATGTCGGTCAAGTAGTTCTGGTACCTCCCATACAAAACCAATATTGGACCCATATGTCTCTCTGTCTGTTGAAAGCACGATGGCGCCCAAAGTAATTGACGTAGGTGTTTGAAATTTGGTGAGAGAACTTCTTTTTATCGTCGTTAGGTTGATATTGAAAATGGGCTATGTCGGTCAAGTAGTTCTGGTACCTCCCTCACAAAACCAATTTTGCATGACTTGTATGCAGTGGAGGGTATCAAAGCATCGGCCAGGCCGATGATAACACTTTTACTTGTTTTGTTTTATTTTTTTGTAGTCTTGGACATTTCCATAATGGCGTTTTCGATTGAAGAAAAGAAGTGCCCTTTCTATGAAAAGAGCAAATCTAGAAGTGCTCTTTCTATGTATTCTATGTTTCATTCAAAAAAAAAGTGCACTTCCCTTCCAGGTCAATTCTTAACACGAAAGAAGCGTCCGGAATATTTTGAGAGAATTGACCTGAACTCACCAACACACACTAGCAAAATGTCAGATTTAAATGTTTGTTGTGTTATTAGAAACAAATTTTTCGCTTTTGATCCGAAAATATACAATTACGCGTGCAAAATGTAAACTGAAATTGAAATATGTATATTGATTGGGCCTATTAAAACATTCATATTTACTGTAAAAAACAAAAAAACAAGTAACAACAGAAAATCTAATCACACATAGGTATGGTGTCTACCACTGTTGCAAAAGTGCTCCAACGAATTTTATTGAAAAGAGCAATTCTGAACTTCGGGTCAATTCTCTCGGATCTTGAATGAAAAACGCCATAATTGTTGCTATGTTAGTAAATTAATATTATCAACGGCCAAACTAAGGAGATCCGAGTTCATAATGATACATCTATATTTTTCGTTTCCACTGAAGGAACATTTTTTTTTTTCTTACAGAAAAAATGAACAGTAACACACGTATTCTGTCCTTAAACATTTTTCTATTCTTTGGTAGAAACTAAAAGCAGAAAAATATTTAATAACCTCAACAAACCTCAAAGTGACGGGAGGCAAATGCCAAATAATGTTGAAACGTCAAAAAGTAGGTAAAGTGGGTGTGTATCACCCCTATCGGGAATTTTTGTTCTAAATTTTTGTAATGCTCTAGTTTCAAAGCAGACAAAATGCAAAAAAATGTAGTGGCATACGGGCTTAACGAATGAAAAAAACAATTTTTAATTTGTCGACTGATCTGCAAACATTTTTGACGACTGATAATTTTCAACCTAACAACGTTGATAGACAAATTATTGCCAGGCCAACTATCTGACAGTGAAAATGTCTGAGTTTGGGACAAAACCTGGCAATCGTGTGAACTGACAATTTATTATTGTAAGGTGGTTCGATGTCGTCAGCTCATTTGCAGATCATAGTAAGAACATTGGTACAGATCTGGAAGTCGTCTGAACATAGCTTTAGATAAGTTGTAAAAAATTTATCTTTTGCAGACGAGTAGTCAAACGCGGACTGTGTTTCTTTGACTGCAATAGTCTGATTTTTGTTTGACTTGTTTATGAGCAATTTATTCATAAATAATGAAATTCGAAAATCCCAGCAAACCAGAACAATTTAAGGTAAACGATCAAAGTTGTTCCCCACAGAGGGTAAATTGAGTAAAAGAAGCACACGGAGTAAATAGCGCTCTTCTTATGCGTGCTGTCAATCTGTCATTTGAAACAGCAAGCTACCTTGGTGTTAAGTTCGAAATGAAATAAATGCGACTCTAGATTTTATACAAGTATTCGCAAACAAAAACCAATTGAGCCCCATTGACCACAGCGTCTAATGGCAGAACCCTCTTTGACAAATAACGGCTTACACTACAAATTATGTTGAAGATCTAAAAACACTTAATTTTCTTTTTACCCCACTGGACACAGGGAGGGATATGTGCTTCACGCGTATCCTATGTCCGTTCCTACGTGACGCCTTGTAGCCTAAACGGCTGGACCGATTTTGAAGAGTGAGGTGTCATTAGATTCGTATTCTTCCCCGGAGCGTCATATAGCCTATGACGTCCTGTGCCTTGTTCATTTTAAGTTCCTTTTTTTAGGCAGTCTGGTTTTTTAAACAATGTTTTTTATTTTATAGGTAAATGGTTTTATTTTCAGTTGTTGCCTTTAGGTCACCAAGTACAAAAACTAAAATGCTAACTAAAGTACTTAAAGAAAACCAAAATGCTTTTAAAAGATTGGTTACTCAATTGGAGCTACCCGTAGTTCTTTTTACCTGTAATTTAAGTGCTGGAAATCTTACTCTTTCTATAGAATAGAATATTGTTATAAAGAATGGCATAAAATTGTGTGTCTCTTCTTTTGTTTGATCTCTGTAGTCGCTTACTATTGATTATTACTTCTTAAAGCGTGGCGATGATGCCACCCAGTTCCTCCGTCATTGCAACAAAATATTTTTTTTCCCTAACTCATGTAATTATAACTATACATAATTGTAAGAACACACCCCAGCTCTATGTACCTTCACCTGCATGCAATTTGAATTATTGGAAACACGATCTGGTGCATTAAGGTTGGCAAGCATGCATATGCAAACTGGCTTGCATTAGAAAGCGCCAATATATGCTGCGAAGGGCATAAGAGCATTCAATGCAGTTTGTATAAAACGGCGATTAAATCATAGCCAATCATCAGTTGTCACTGGCATACGTATACGTAACCCTTTTGCACCAGAACATCTCTGTCAAAATGATGAAAACTGTAAGACAAGACAAGACGTTTCAGATGATTTCAAATAATTATTAAAAAATCCATTGTTAGGTAATTTTTACGGCAGCCGTTTTGGCATTTTGCTGAGGCACAGCCAAGACTCTCGGAGACCGGGACTATTCTTTCACCGACTGCCGTTCGAGTTGGCCAGCTTATTCGGCGAGTACCCACTGCAGTATCTCATCAAAGCCAAACTGTTGTCCACAATCCTTTGGATTTCTAATCAAATCAACTAATGAAGCAACTTGAATCCATCAAAAGAGTATCATAATCTAAGTGTCAAAGAACCCATTCTAAAAGGTAGTAACTCTCGCACTCACTTTACCTGGAACCATTCAAGCGTTTTCGTCTTGTTTGCATTGAGAGCTAGTAATACACTTTCATGTGGCTTTACGCCAATTTCAATGTCAGTCGCTTGGCTTTTTATAGATGTTACACAGCTTTATGGGACTTTTGACCGACACTTCTCCGTGCGCTCCAAATCTAGTTCCCATGGTTCCATATGTGTAAAGATTTCAATCTCATTAGCACATCATCTGTGCTCATCTCTGCTCTGAGCTTGAACTCGTAGATAGGTTCCGACTGGGGTCAAGAGCGATGGCTTGGTCCAATTATTTTATTAGAAAACACCAGATAACCTATGTAATTGGGTATAAAAGAGGCTATACAAGATCTGTCACCACATCAGTTGTACGAAGTTTAAGCAACATGAACATCTTGGTAAGCTGTCACTGCGATGTCTTCAAATTGTTAAATCATTTATCGTTCATATAGATTATCTTATCGGCGTTCTTGGGCGTAGTGCTGGCTCAACAGGGCGATATCAAGGATTGCGAGCCGCGTCAAAGTGCGATTTCCGTGCGGGATGTACAGGATATATACCAACGACCGGTTGGGTACGAGCCAGTGGAGTACACTCCCCACTCCACGTATGGTCCACCCGATCCGGTGAGGGCTACTCCTTTACGAAGCTATCCGCAAGATGTAGCCGAAGGGGCGACTGGACCTAGACCCGCATATATCAAGCCTCCTACATACAGTGATATCAGGCAGCAGTTTCCCTACGCTCCCGTCTATGGTCCCCCACCGCCACGTGCTCGAGTTGCGGCTGCCGCTGGTATCTACGATGATTATGAAGACCTCCAGTATACTCAACCTCCAGCCGTAGCTCTAGCACCAGCGGTAGCTCTAGGACCAGCGGTAGCTTTAGCGCCAGCAGTACGTCGGTACAATGTCAACTACGCACACAGAGAACCCTATCAACCGATCTTTGCATATGATTCCTATGCAAATCGTCATCATCAGTATCGCGTGCCTGTGTATTATGCGCCACTACCAGAAGGTTACTACCCAGCGCGCTCGACACCACCAACAATCAGAAGCACCACCACGACCACACCAACAGAAGAGCCTAAGACAGTTCATCCGACGCTTACGATACCCATCACTCAGCCCAATACACAGCCCGAGCAGACGGTTTACGAAGAGACCAAAGTTAGGAGGCACCCGCCCATAGTTGCAGTGACGAGTTCATCAGAGGAGGAAGAAGTGCGCTCAAGACACAAATTCAAGAGGCCCTTCTTGGGACTAGCCAATCTGTTTCGCGGCTCCATTATTTCAGCGAGGAATAAGATCGGAGTGATACCGTCGATCGTTCAAGGATCGGCGAACAGATTTACGTAGTTAGGCAATAAAAATGAACTGATGAACTTTGTTGTATATGGTTTCTGTGCAAAATTCATAATTCGTATGGGGACAACTTAAGAATGGTTCGCTTTACGTGAACATCCGCCTTGATGGCTACATTTTACGGTGGGCACACATATTCAGTGTCCCTGAGAAAGACAATGACGACCTGGGGCCAGTACAAAGACCAACCCCAGTTCACTTTCCAGATGACTGTAAGATCATCCAGCCCCGTGATGAGGTCCCCCAACACCTTTGTGTTCACAAGAGACAAGAACGTTAACTGCCTCTGAACCAGGGGCTCCATCCTCGTGGTTACCAATTTATAGCCACTGGTTGAGCTTTCGAAACCCGAGGGTCACTTACAGATAGATTTCTTACAAAATTCAAGGAACCTAAAGTACGGTTAAAAAGCCGTCTGGAAGCCAAGGTCGCAGTGGAATTTTCGTTCATCTTGCACTGTTTAATTTGGTGAGGCCTACAAAAAATGCAACACTCGAATAAGGGCAGTGACCACCATTTCTGGGTTCAGAGGCGTCTGTGGTGCTGGCTGTATTTCAAGGGACATGAGTTCGTTTCATATGTGGAACATATTTTTCTTGCCAACCACAAGCGGATCTTTCTTAAGCTTTTGTTATATAAATATCTGTTTGATTGGGATTTGTGAACTGCTATCGATTATTATTTGCAAATACACCTTGTGAGGTCACAGAATTTAGTGAATTTCAGCGGAAAATTTGTTTTAAATTAGAACGAGTATGGAACGCTCTTCAGATGTGTATACAATCAGAGAATAAAAATCATTTATGACTATGTCACTATTTTTTTACTTTCTGCACAATGAGAATTAGGATAACTATTCTGAATAACTAAAAATATTTGTTCGTGACTATTTTAAGTATTGTCAATACAACTGGTTAAAATAGTTATTTGTGACAATTTTGATGGTTATTAAGTTTTACCAAATCAACTTCTTAATATAGTCAACATTAGCTCCTTAAGCAGTTATAATAGTTATACTTTCAAAAATGTCTGAATTGACTATGTAGGTACGTTGTTAGATTTAACTATACTAAAAACTAGAATGACTTTGTAAATAAATATTTATGTACTTCTAACCGCACATAATGTCAAGTGCAACAACTTCTTATTGCCTTAGGATAAATCTGTTTATAGTTATTTTGATACAAAAAAAATATCAAAATTGGCTTAATAATTCACTATTAAGAAGTAAATTTCAACTTTACATTAACAAAGTTGCTTACTTTATATATATTTAATGAAAAGTACTTATTTTTGCACCTTATCTTCTTCCTTTGGGACCACGTGAAAGATAAGGTCTACGCCAACAGCCCAGCGTCGATTCAAGACCTCAAAGATGAAATTCGTGAGGCTATCGAGGACATAGGGCAACCACCGCGATTTGGTTATGGAAAATATGGACCGTTCCACAACAACGGTCATAGGACTGAGCCTTGAGGCACGCCGCCAGTTACCTCGTATTCCTTTATTCCCTCATTAGAATCATAGAGAAGGACCCTATTTGTAAAGTAGTTAAATATAATTTTACGCAAATATTCTCTCATTTCAATCCGGTAAAGATAGCTCATGATCCGTTCCCGATTCGACGAATTAAACGCGATTTTTACGTCCAGGGTTATAACGGCGCAGTATTTCTTGGTGCCACCTTTCCAACGTCTGCCCTCTTTATTACCGCGCTGATTGCGTCTATGGGCGATTTTGACTTACGAAATCTCCCATATTGATGTTCCAATAGTCGTCCTGCTATTTCAATTGCTGGCTGTAGCCTGTTGTAAAATTTTTACGCTCGAGGATTTTACCAACCGTGTCTAGCAGACAAATTGAACATGAGTACTAAAAAGATTCATTAGTCGTAATGCCACCCAATTCGCACTCAAGCTGCAGTCACACAAATACCAATATGTAGATATTAATTAATTTCCTCAATATTTAAAACTTTAACAACTTTAAAAGTCAACTAGTGGTAACCGTGTTACCAAATTGAGTTAACAGTTGCAGTACATAATCATCATTCATTTGATTACAATTTCCGCCTGATTATAACCTGCAAGCAAAAATGTCTTTTCATTCTTATATATTTGCCTAATAATTCACAGACCACAACTGCTCAGCTATTATATAACCCCAGTCGATTCGAATTGATTCGCCCAAAAATCAGTTGATTTTTACCTCGCGCACCATCTACAACAGCAACAATAGCAGCTTGTTGTTGTCCATTGTATCCTGTTACCAGTTTCATGAAGTCACTCAACTGAATGACTCACCGGTTTCCGTCTTAATAAAGCACCACAAGAGTATCATTACCATGACCAGAGACCAGACCACCCCACCGTCCTTCGTTTCACTATAGAAATAGTAACATTCGAATGTACGTATTCCACCTTCATGCAAGTGTCAGTACAACAGTGGGCCGCAGTCTAGATTGTGTGGCGTGTCTCGTTTGTTTGCTCTTCGGAATTATAATTTTTTTTAATAAAATTTTCCATAGTGTCGAAAATTTTCTTTAGCTGCTGACCTATATTTGAAGAACATGCTGGTCAATGCAGTGAGTGCTCTAGCAATTGGTCTTTTAAATTGTATAAACCATTCTTTCTATTGCAGTTGTGTTCAGTGATGATGCTGTTGGCAGTGGTAGTGAGTGGCCAGTCTAGTTATTTGGGAAACCTCAAGATTATCGAACCATCTGTGGCTAAAGCGGGAGTTATCATAGACACTGCGCCATCTGTGGTGTATCACCAGAGCTATTCGCGACTCAACGGCAAAGTGGTGGTGACCCCATCTAGAGGTTCCGGACGTTCGTACAATGCGCCTGCTGTTATACCGGCTGTGAGAGACTTTCATACGATATCCGTGGGGGAAGACCATGCGGCACCGATGTACGGACCGGTTTATCGACCGGGTTTGTGATGACGGGAATAAAGTGTTTAACACGGTTGTCGGTGTGTTGTTTTTATTATTTTTTTTTTCGTTTGTTTGTTTATGCCGCCGCGGCTGTATAGCCGACTGGCAATAGTACATATGGTCGACCTTGAATGTGGTATTGTGCGCGCTTGTGCCTTTCCTTGTTAATATGACGGATTTACATACCAGTGGGAAGCAGGGGAATTTAATTGCTAAAAATGTCAGCCATTTGTCAGTTTGAGAGCTTTGCAAGATAACAATGGGGACGTTCAAGTATCTAGTTTAGTAAGTCTGACAGCTCTCTCACTAAGTGAATCTCGGTTCTGATTGGTCGAAATCGGTCGAGAGAGCAGCTGTTTCAGTTGACGTTTATGGAGGGGTAGCCGACGAATCTAGTCAAGAAATTCGTGACTGAGTACTAAGTTGACAGTTCTCATATGTGGCTGACGTAGAAATCGTGACGTTCCCGACCATTCTAGTTTTTGCGTTCAGGTTGCATCTCATCCAGACCAATCTAGTCGACTTAAGATGACTAGATTCTTGAATGCGGCCAATATGTCTGGTTGCTAAAATGGATCAATTCTAATACCTGCTCGAGCGAAAACTTTTTCCTATATTAGGCGTGTTTTTTTGAGCTTCGATCTCAGCAAAGCAAAGTAAAGTAGAGTTCTCAGCACACTTATTACAACAACTACTGCGAGTCTCGAAGTGTCAAGTAGAGCGTAGTTGTTGTAATTGCGTGCTGAAAATCCTACTTTACTTTGCTTTGCTGAGATCGAAGCTCAAAAAAACAGGGCTATTATAACTAAAGGAACCCCAGCACGAACTTCGAAAGACCTCACACTGAAAAAACATCTGCTTGTCATATTGAAAATTTGCCGGCTGTCAACTGAAAATTCTCAAAACTGTGATGATAAAAGTGTCGCTAAGTAAAGGATTTTTTAATTGGGACGGGTCGATGTCGGCAGCATGTGGCGGCCATGAGGTTTTTTGTGGGTATCTAGTCTCGTGTTTTTTATTAAGTCGCTAAAACCAAACCACCATGGTAAGCTACACGATTAAGCAGAACGTCCAAATGATAGAACTTTATTATCAAAATGAGTGTTGGTCAGTGCAAACGTTGCGGCCATTTTACGACAGACGCGGTGGCCTTTCAAAGGCGACAAGACAACCGGTTCGGTAAACAATCTGTCAATACCCGTACGTCAAAGGAACGTAAGATCAGCCGAGAACATTGCCGCGATCAGTGAAAGTGAACAGGCGAGCCCTATAGGCAGTGAATAAGAAGTTAGCCTTTCACGGACTTCCACTAAGCGAATTTTGCGTCGGGATTTAGGCCTAAACCCGTACAAGATCCAACTGACACAGGAGCTTTAAGTTAATGACTATAAATAACGCTGGTTGTTCGCTGACTGGGCTTCCGAGCGTTTGGAAGAGGAGCCCACATTTGAACAAAAATCATCGTTAGCGAAGAGCTGCGTTTTTAGATGAATGGCTTTATTAAAAAGCGGTATATGACGACGCCTATACTCGAGTAATAAAAAGTTACTTTAGGTGGTGATTTCGGGCCGGGGCGTCTTTGGTCCGTACTTTTTTAAAAATTACGTTGATGAGGCACTCACCGACGGCGAGTAGCGTAACCGATTTATTTCATCCCAAATTGAACTCTATGGAGGTAGACGATATGTGGATCAAGCAGAGGTGAAAAAAATTGTCCGATAGACTTTTTCTTGTAAGGTTTCCTGAAGTTGCAAGTCTATGCCAATATAACCTAAAATTCACCCAGCCCAGATCTATGCGGAAGAATCATAAAAATAGTAGAACTCGGATCACTCCACCGTGAGAAGCCACGGCGGACATTTGACAAGTGGTATCGTAGGTAGGTGGGTAGAAGTGGCGGCTCCCAAAAAGCACTATGATGAGCCTTTTTGTTACCACGACTCGTGTGACCTAGTTTGTGATGGTTATTGAGGTGATGCATTTTGTACTTATATCCAACCTGTGGAGTTGAGGAAACGAATTATATTTAATATCCCTTTCTCCGAAATGTTGCTATAAGGTCGTCGAAAAAAGGTTGGTTCAGTGATTAATGCCACACGGACCAATAAAATTCGGGTTTAATGTTTGAATTGGCAGCAGAAATCTGAAATCTCAGATCAAAATCGAAAACCAAGTAAGTCAAATCTAAAGTGCCATTTGTCAAATCCAATTAGTTAAAACTCACACTGAGGCTCTAAATTTGTAATGTAAAGTAAAAAGTGATATTTAATTTTTGAACTTAGGGCTTGCTACTCTTTATGTGCATGCATATGCATTTTGCTGAATGTCTAAAGTGTGGCGCTTTCATTTATTATTAGGGCAGTCTAATAGCGGTAGGGTTGTATGTAATAACAACTAAAAGCTACACAAATCACATACGTTTTAACTTTTCTAATTTCTCATTGCTTTATATGTCGAATCATAACAATTTTTGTTTATAAGTTTCACAAACGATAACTTGAAGTTTGAAGAAAGCTTCTGGTGGACGAACAAAATTGGGTCGCAATAGGGATCCGGTCAAAATTCCGCTTTGCAAAAAAAACAAAAAAAAAGTAGATTATAAAAAAATAAAACTTTAAATTTATGAAACATAAAAATTTTTTTATTTTTAGATATGATTAAATATAATTAAAATTAAAAAAGAAAAACAAGAAAAAAGGCGCGCGCTTTTTAACATTTTCCGAATCTTTTTTTATTGGTTGTAAAATTTTGTAAAGCAGAATTTTGTAAAAATAATTTTGATCCATCCTGAATTTTGACCCTAAACCGTCATTTCTATGAAATGCTACCCGGGATTTAAAGTTCATCATCTATCCAAAAAGGATATAAGATTAGAATTTATTTTTTTTTATTTCTAAGGGCCAGTGCATATTTAATTTAATCATTTCAAATTCAAAAAAATTAAATTGCTCATGCTTTTTGGATAAAATTTTTTTTCCTTTTATTTATTTAGAAAACCATTGTATAAAATTGTATTGAATTGATTTAGGTTGACCATGATCATATTACAGTTAAATCCGGATATAACGACGGTGAAGGGACTGGGCTCAAATGGTCGCTATAGACGAATGTCGAATATAACCGAAGGTCAGACAAATTAAAAAAAAAGACTCATTCTTTACTAGTAGATATATTAGGTACTACACAATGCTGTATTTATAGTTTTATTATTCAGTCAGAATTAGAAAGAGAAACCTGTAACAACAAATGTAGTAAGAAAAACGCGCAACTCAGGTATAAGAGTTGCAACACTGGTTCGCATTTAATTAATTTCCTTAAAAAAAAAAGTGTAATATTTCGCTGCTTAAGGTTCCCTTTTTCAGCAAAAGGTTTTTCCAGCCGCTTATCAGTTCTTATAAGCCACGAAACTTCCATCTCGTTTTACCCTTCACCAAATACAACAACTGAAGAAATAACAAAGAAGGAGGACGTGGATATACTGTTTACTGTTACAATACGGAATTGCCGTTACATCCGGGGTCGCTATATCAGGATGAATTTGTATGGAAAGTAGGTATGGTGTGAAATTAAGGGACTTAGAGTTTGCGTCGTTTAAACCGAGGTCGCTATAAGCGAGTTTCACTGTACCTTAAATATACACTTTTGTTCACATATCGCATACTGAAATCGTTTTTGAGAAAAAATTTCGAAATTGCCTTGGAAAATAATAAATAGATAGCTCCTAACTTTAAACCCACAAATTCTATAAAACCTAGTTTGAAATGAGTCCACCTTGCTGTAGGCCTCAGAAGCTGACGGGCGGAATTGGGTTATATTTACAATATAAAAAAATTGATAAACATCTGGAAATCATTCGAAATTTTTACCGAAAACGGTATCTTTCTCATATTCGTATACGAAAATAAGAAATACAATTGAGGCCAAAAAAATACAATCTGAAGTAAGATTGGCTTATAGTTAACACAATTAATATTTCATCCTTGATTCGCACAAGTTGGCCCAATTTAAACTCTCTTGACACAACAAAAGAACGTTATTCTGGTTTGCCCCCAATCCTCAGAACTCTCTGTGCCTTTGGCTAAGAATGCAACTTCGATTTAAAAAAAGAATTCTTAACGTAAGCGATTTAAGGTAAACTTTTACGGTCACATCGAATTAGTCAAGACACTGGAAGCTAGTTCTTAAAGATAGCTATGTCTTTGACTGTAACCGATAGGGTTAATGTTTTAATTAATTTTTGCTTACCTCAATCAACACAGAGTGGTTAACTGAAACTGCAGACAAAGGCTAGTTCCTTGAGGCTCCGCCGGTTCAATTCGAAGTCGCGCTACTGAAGATTAGCAAACAATTGTTGATACTTTTTGAAAAAAAATCTCATACTCGAAAATTAAGGAAAACAAATTAAAAATATATAAATTTGTATGCTAACCTTTCAATATTGTGAACCACTAAATTTGTTTTACTTTTTACTGCCCCTTGTATTTCTTAAATTACCCGTAGTAAAAAAGCCTGTATGTAACCCCTTTTTTAAAAAACCGTTAAATTTTTTTGGCGCCTTAGTTATCGTACTCGTGTCGGGTCTGGAAACGAGCTGTTTTTCCTGCGTATAGGGTCCTGTATCAATTTTCCAACGTCACCTTCGTACCATCTCATAATAATTGTCGAATATTTACGCAAAATAGCAGTCAGTTAATTAATGTTCCAATTAAAACTGGTGGTAATAGTAAAAGAGTGTGCACATGAAATTGTTTTAATTACTTTAAAGTTGCTCACAAGCACAGTCTCAGTCTCACAGTACATTTAACATATTAGTCGTTGCTCAAGTTGTCACTTCTCACAAAAAAAAAAACTTAACCATGCAGTCAGTGACAAAGTTTTAAGAGGTATTAATAATACGTACCACATTTATGACTAAAATAAATGCAACATTCAAGTAAAAGTGTATTTGAAACCTACTATGCACGTATGCTGCAAACTTTTATTAACTTTTAACAAGTGAAACTCGTAATGAGCATTCGTCATACGCCCTTCGCTGCTTAATATGTTCATATGTTCGTACTCGCGTCAACTTGATATAAATCATTAATCAAACACAATTTTAGTTCCGAGGTTATCTGTGGCTTTGCAATTTTACGACGCAGTTGCGTAGGAGGTGTGCTTTAAAAGTTGCGATAGAAGAATTGAATTGAAGGACCGGGCTTAATGTTGAGAGATATTCATCTCTGAAAGAAGAAGATTTCGGTAAGGTCTGAAATAACTGAAAGCGGTCGGTGGAGCTGCCATTATGGAGAAGTACATTATGGCGGTAGACGACACATGTCGCAATGCTGTGACTTTTTTTTATTCAAATTGATCTGCAGGTCAGCTTAAGAAAAGGCAAGACTGTGTGTGAATATCAACTAAGTGAATTCCAACTGTCCACTAAAAAGTGAGCGACTGCCAATGGGGTGAACCGTAGAATCCTCTGTCAACACGGCATAACAACTAGAACCTTTAATCCTTCTCAAAGGCTTGGTCAGAGAAAAAAGTTGATTTAGCCAAGCACCTATGCCAAACTTGATGGAATATTTCAAAAAAGTTGGAGAACCCTTCGAAATAAATGGTAAACGGTAGGTTAAGTTTAGCGAACAAAAGTTGGTACACACTTTACTGTCGTTGCTCAAGTTGTCACTTTTTCTTACAGAAAAAAACTTAACCATGCAGTCAGTGACTAAGTCTTAAGAGGTATTTATAATACGTACCACGTTTATGACTAAAATAAATGCAACATTCAAGTAAAAGTACATAGGTTCTGTATAGAATGTAGTGTTATCAAAATTTTAAATTTTAAAATTTAAAAAAGGCATTTTTTAAAAAAATTGGTTTCTTTACAATTGTGACCCAAATTTGTAGGTACTTAGAGTAAAATTTTTATCTTCTACCAACCCACCGCACGTCCTACGGCTCCAGCGAACCAATTTCCCGTATGCTACGGAAGGTATACTCAAACATTTCCATTTTTTATTTCAAACGCAGCAATTCCTCTATTAAACGCAGGCTCCTTCTTTCTAAACCCTAGCTTTAATTCCTAGTTATAAGTCTTTATTGTAAGTTTGTTTTTCTACCTTGTAATGAGCGAAATAAATGGGGACATTTTGCCCCCACCAAAATTAAAAAATTTTAATTAAAATTAAACTAAAATATTTTTCAAAAATGACTACCCAAATCCATATCAGTGTTCATATATCTTCGGTATATTTTTGTAATAATAACAATGCTCCACTTCCAAAGAAAAACCAATATGTAACGGCTACGCAAAACTTTTTTGTAGAAAATATTACCAACTTCTATCTTTTTTCAACCATATTGAATACGCACCCTAAAAATTATTTCCACAATTTGGAGCTTACACAATCAGCAATTCCCACATCTTTTGCACCGAAACTTTTGACAGACGAGAAAGTTACGTGCGACAATTACAATGTTCGCCGCTGGCCTTGAGGTATCGGAGCTCCTAGAAACTACCCGATGTGCTAAAAACGGAAGCATACAATCGCCTGGTTTCCAGCAAGCCTCTTTACCCTCTCTTGTGCAAAGACATGGTGATATCACTCTTAGCTATCCCCGCAGACTTCTTCACCTTGTGTGCAGTTCGATCTTCTGTTGGGACTTTTTAGTTAACTATTTCAGTAACTCCTCCACAGGTATCGCCCTTGCTCCACATTTTCCCTTGATCATCGCGAAGTTAACACTCGTAACGGACGCGATCAGTTTAACCTCACGTCTGATGACCTGAAATTTGATCCCTCATTCCGCCATCTGAAGCAGTGTAGTTTTTTTCTATTCGACGAGCCACTACAGCCTGACTTTCGATTAATACAGTTACACACAGATTGCCACTTACCTCTTCACCTTGCTGTGTTAGACTCCTGGAGACTGCAGAGAGTTTCGCAAATTCAAAGAAGGATTACGATTTAAAACACCCAACTGCTCCACTTGATGTTTATTGTCATTACCATGCACTACCTCTCAGACAGGTATCCAACAACCGCTTTTTCAGTGTCAGGCCTGGCGCTATTTATCTTAGGGTGGCTATATGACCCTAGGCATAGCTTCAGACAAAAGGAAACCGGTTTTTAATTTGTTGGTATAAATTGAAGGACCCCACAATTCCTTCCCTAATGAATCGATTCAATTCTGCTTCCGATTAAAAGTCACTGAATCATTCATAAGATTTCTATAACACCAGATTCTCAAAATTAATCTCTGTCGTTTTAGTAGAGAGTGGAGTTTCAATATTAATCGAGTATGTAAAGAGCAAATATTTTGTTAACACAGTTTTGAGATTTATTTCGGATGAACATAAGAATTTAATGGTGCAGAGCCAGACCGTATGCTGGTGAAACAACAGTCTTGATAAGAGGAGCAGCATGAACTGAGTGTACAACTGGAGACACATGTAGAGCTGGAGCAGCATGAAGAACGGGAGCAGCGTGAAGAGAGTGGACAAGAGGAGCAGCATGAACAGAGTGGACAACTGGAGCAGCATGAACCAAAGGCGCGGCATGAACCACTGGAGCAGCGACGTAGGACTTCACAACTGGAGCAAGCACGGGCGAAACCACAGCGGAATTGTGAATACGGGTGATGTGTTGAGATGACACAGCCGATGGCACGGAGTGAACCACAGATCCAACATGGGCTGGCTCAACCACGCTGTGGGTGGCTAGAAGTCCTGGTTTGCCAGCAACTACGGCGATCATGGCGACAAAAGCGATCTACAAAAAAAAAATGTATTTAATACAAATTGACTGCGACTTAAGATCCTTTGCGGCTACTTACGTATTTGAACATGTTGAGGGTTTTGGAGTTGATTGCGTGTAAACACAGAAATTGACTGAGTTCTACTGATACCTAGTTCAGCCTACGCTAACTCTATTTATACGAATATTATCCACAGCTGTATGCTCTAAGTTTGAATCAATGACATCCGAAATATACAATTGTCGACACACCCACTTCAAAAAAAAAAAATTACCAAAGGTACTCGTAATCGAATGTATCTGATGCTCAAATCAACATACTACATCGATGTTCACTCCTTGATAGACATGTACGGGTTTACTCAACGAACCCACCTCTTATGACAAAGCCTAATCCGTCCTTCAGTTCAGACAAACCTATGTTGTGTCAGATTTCAAGGTGAACCCAAATATGTGTACCCACCACAATGGCCCACCACTTAACGGCCGCTGTTCGTTCGGCCAAACGAGAGTGCACAGAGATTATTATCGTATCGGTTAGTCGGCACGCGGTAGTACTGCAAAGGGAAACTTCACGTTAAGTGAAGTATAAAAGCAGCTGTCTCAGACGGTGTCAGCATCAGTCAGCTGTTTATTTCCATACAAGCAACTTGCAAACAAACATAAAAATGTTCAAATTCGTAAGTAGTGCCTGTATATACAAGGGAAAAGTTTTTTAATTCAATTATTACTTTCGCTTTGCAGGTAGCTATCCTTGCCCTCGCAGCTGTGGCCGTTGCTAAACCAGGTCATTTGAGCACTCACTCAATCGTTGAACCGGTCGTTATTGGCGCTACTGTGCACTCCGCGCCAAGTGCCATTTCACACCAGAGTCAAACTCAATACCACAGCAAGACCATTGTAACACCAGTCGTTGCTCCAGTTGTCAAGTCCTATGTTGCTGCTCCAGTTGTCCATGCTGCTCCAGTAGTCCATGCTGCTCCAGTTCTGCACGCTGCTCCAGTCCTGTCGCATGTTCACCATGCTTCACCAGTACTTAGTACCATTCATGCTGCACCTCTGGTCCACAGCACCCAAGTTTTGCACGCCGCTCCCTTGGTGCATTCAGTGCCGCTCCAATCTCCTACGGACTCCACCATTAAGATTTCTGGGATAGAATTCGAAATAAATGCTAGCGAAGTGAAGCGAAATTATAAGGAGTTTTATTCGGAAATTATAAGCTTAAAAAAAAAAAGATTCTGTTGCTGGTCTTTGGTCGCTTGGACATTTTAGTTCCCCTTTGGATGTCAGTGGCTAAGTGGATAAGAACTGCCTTCAAGTTTTAGCACAGATGGATTAGTTTGAATACTAACTCCAAGTTGAAAGAGATTTTATAGTTCTTTTTTTTATTTTCTCAACATTTTCTTTGGTACACGATACAGTGTCCTTGTTGGCCTATTAAGACACTAAGACACTTTGTTCGAGGGCCATATGAAGCTTAAAACAAAAAAGAAAAACAAAATGTAGGTACACAATTGGGTTTTTCAGTAGGTACTCGGTGTTGAGGTTTACCTAACACCCAGCTGAATAGAACGTCACAGAGGACCACAACTTCGAAGTGGTAGGGGACTGTGTCAACCATTCAAAAATCAATCGGAGATCAAAGCTCTTGTCAATCGCGTTAATAATCGAAGCCCCCCTCTATTAATCTGAAGAATGGACAAGGGACATCTTAAAAGCAGATAAAGATATTTTTGACTTTTTAATTAATTAATAATTTAGAAATAGTTATAGAACAAATTAGTGCACATTATTAAAATACTTGGTAGTAAAATGAGCAAAACAATATACAACACGAATTAATATCTAAGGCTACAAATATCCCAAACGTGAGAATTCAAACAGAACAATTTGAAGTTTTACATTCGATTAAACACGCGAAATCTGAAAGAAATCACAGAATCCAACAAAATTTCATATTTATTTGCGTTTTCCTTAGGAGTAGGAGTTCGATCTTCTTTTCTTTTTCAAATTTGTCACAATGACACGTTTTTTTATAATCCGGTTCTCAAAGCTTTGTTTCAGAGGGTTCCTTTTCTATAGTTTACCTTAATGAAAATATATTAATAATATTAATATCATTTGCACTTTTACTGATCCTGTGTTACATCATTTAACAAAAAAACGAGTTCGGAAACGCCCACCAAACCTAGAAAATGTTAAATTCTTTGGAAACGGGCTACATTTGCATTTTAGTCAGCACACGCATGTCTTACGAGCATTTTTAATTCCCTTTAGACCACGCATCGCGCATTTATACGTTTACAGCCGTATTTATTAGATTATCTTACGACGCCTCTACGATGTTGTTTAGTTAAACATCGCGTTAGAATTTACGCAGCCTCTGCGTGGCTTTCCTGAAATTGTGATTTATAAACATTTTTCCGCGGTAACTTTACTAAACGAGATTTGTGTCTAAATACGTAAGAATTTCGATAAACTATTACAGAAAACACTGAAATCTATTACTTTTTGCAACTGAAACTGATCTAAGCTGTGGTTGACAGATTAGCTTCGTAAGAAAATCATACATAATACAAACAAAAAGCCAAATTATCTGGGACAATTCCGAAATTTCTTTGGAGGGACTGCTGAAATATCTACCTGCAATCATATGTCGTTTTCCAATGGGCAAAAAGAAGCGTCCGGGAGAGTCCGGAATCGAAAAAATCACTTTTGAAACCGTTTCAATGGCAAAAAAATACTCTGCTGGTGATTCTGAGAAGAGAATTTCGCTTCTCGATTTGAAGTCAGAATCCACTCAAGAAGCAGTCACACAAGTGTAATTTATGTTTTTTATACAATTCAGTTCACAGCAGCCGTAGATTATTTTTTGGCGTTTCACCAATATTTTTGTGGATTCTTTCAGAAGCAGTTATGTTGTTCCATTGGATTTCAGAATGAATGGATCCCCGAGTGAAACCAATGGAAAACTACAATAACCTAACAACCACCACCAAATCTGAAATTATATTTTTTAATGCATTTGCAGACGAAATTCGTTTGGTGCAAATTTACACAACATTCGAAATGAATGAACAAACAAAAATTAGTTCCACTTTTTGGATTTGTTTCCAATTCGACCAATACCACTACTACGTAAGCTCTACGCAGGCTCTAAACGCAAATTTTCGCGTTTAAACTACACAGCCTTAAAGTAACGTTACTTAAGTTCGAAAAATCTTTATAAATCACATTTCCCTGCGTAAGGGCATTTCAGAGGGTGCGTAAAGTTAAGCAGACTCTATGGTGGGTTTATAAATAAGGCTGTTCGAGTTTTGTCGGCCCGTGCCTTGATTGGAAAATAAAACCAATGAAAGTCAAAAGAGAATAGGTACCCACAAATTTTTGTTTTCAATGGCTAACGCAAATGAAAAAATACGAAAAAGTCCAAAACAGAATACAAGAATCGGGTAAGAATTCATGGACTATCCGTTTGTCTCTGTCCCGCACTTTTTATCTCCTTAACCTTCTATAGTTCACAACACTTACGACAAAACACGCATCGTGTAAATCCAGACTCATTAACTCATTTCGGAAACAACAACAACCACAGTTTACCACATCAGACAGCTACCTTTGAAATACTGGTATTGTGAAAAATAACGTTCATTTATAAACAGAATTAAAAAGGCGAGAAACATGTAGGAATATTTTTTGGCATCGAAAATGGACAAAGAACAAGTCCTTAGTAATTTCTGCACCTCTTTTAATAAATTCATTTACAGATTGAATTGATAATGGCCGTGAGTGGGGAAACCCCCAGAGAGGTAATGTAAGTTATTTTATTTATTATTAACTAAACTATCTTTGAATGTCTTTTAGGAAAGGTTTTCTTTTTAACCTTAACCTATATATAAATGCTTTGAAGTTATTAAAGAGATAATGAACTGGAACGGATTGCATTACAACAGGTGACATCCGAGTTGTTTTATTTTAATCAAGTCGATCAAAATGTTTTCTTAAGACATAAATGTTAACTAAAACAAGTAAAAGTGTTATCATCGGCCTGGCCGATGTTTTGATACCCTCCACTGCATACAAGTCATGCAAAATACCAGAACTACTTGACCGACATAGCCCATTTTTAATACCAACCTAACGACGATAAAAGAAGTCCTTTCACAAAACTTCATTCACCTAGGTTGATTCTTTTGGACGATATCGTGTTTTCAACGGAAAAAGGGACACATGGGTCTAACATTGGTTTTGTATGGGAGGTACCAGAACTACTTGACCGACATAGCCCATTTTGAATACCAACCTGACGCCGATAAAAAGAAGTCCTTTCACCAAATTTCATTCAGCTACGTCAATTACTTTGGGCGCCATCGTGTTTTCAACAGCCAGAGAGACACATGGGTCCAATATTGGTTTTGTATGGGAGGTACCAGAACTACTTGACCGACATAGCTCATTTTCAATACCAAGCTGACGCCGATAAAAAGAAGTCCTTTCACCAAATTTCATTTACCTACGTCAATTACTTTGGGCGCTATCGTGCTTTCAACAGACAGACAGACAGACAGACAGACAGACAGACAGACAGACAGACAGACGTACATGTCTAAATCGATTCAGAATGTGATGCTGATTCAGAATATATATACTTTATGAGGTCTCCGGTGACTCCTTCTTGGCGTTACAAATGTATTGGCAAAGTGAATATAGCTTCCTCTGGAGGGTATAAAAAGATTAAACATCAGAAACGGTATACTCATTCAACAAGCAATGACAAGACAGTCGAAAAAAAATAGTACCGAGTGGTAGTGAGTGATATGCTGATTGCAAAGAGTTGGCGTTTGATCGAATGTGCAGACAAAATGTAAAAAATATCAAAAAACTAACTTTTTTGCTTAAGACTGCTATATACAATATACATCGCAGTCAAAATAATTAAATTCAAATGTAAGGCAGTATAGATCAAACGAAGTTTTGTATTATAATTTGAAATAATTTGTTATTGCGTGCAAAAAATCAGAGGCAGTAGGGACAATAATTGGCGGGTGAATCTATGACTTAAGCCTTTAGAAAGATGCGGGCTCTTAGCAACGCTTACTGAGCAGGAACCGTAACAAAGAGGAAATCACCTTTACAGGTGTCGCAAATTCGGGCGTTTACGATGATTTAAAGAAGAATCTCCTCTTTTACACTTGAAGGAAGAGGAAATGCGGAATAATGATAATTTCTGTTTAACGTTTATTCATTCTGTGATCATTTTAAATACCTTTATAGGTTCGTGGCCGAATTCGCCCTGCGATATTTAATTTAATGAGTTTAGAGCTAAAAACACTTCACCTTCCAGACGCCGTTAAGTACTGCTCCATTTCCGAGGATAAAATGTCTCTTAAAGGTCATGTAGACTATAGCAGGTTGGTGATGAAGACTACGTTGATGAGATGACGAACGCTGATCACCGCGCCATGCGTTGCTAAAAAATTAGTTGTGAGGGCATAATCACCGAGCTACAAAGAATTAAAATGATTCCATTGCATTTTGTTTGCAACCAAGGTGTCAACTTAAGGGGCTTAGTTCGCGATCTTGGCATAACTTGAGCCATGTGCTATTTCTTCGTCAACAATGATCTCGCTTTCGCATTTGCCTCCTAAGGAAAAACCATCGATTTTGAAAAAAAGACGGCTTTAGAAAATAAGACGACACTGTACAGTTAACAGTTTTATAATGTCAATTCCAAGATCGAACTCAAAGTAAAATACTTATCATATCAATGGATGAGAGTGAAATTTGCGACGCAGGTCTTGGGCCACTTAGTTTTTGGGGGCTTTTAACATTTGCCGAAGTTCGTTCCGATATGCCAACTCTTAAAAGTTGCTGGGTTTGTTAATATTTTTGACAGACTCATAAACATCTTAATATCTCAGCTTAAAGGCAACCGCAACAATTTAAAGAAGCGTTTAGTCAGAATGCAAGGCAGTAAGAGTTTTTGGGAAAGGCCAATCAGGGTAAGATCTCCTGATTATAGGAACGTGAAAACCTTAATTAAAAATTTGAGATTAAGATGTTCAGCAAAAGCACTTATCCCCTCGATATTAATGCGGCAACGAATAAGCTCACGAAGAAATTTGTGAATTTTATGCAGAATTACTTTAAATTATAGTCACCGCAAGGTTTATTTGACTCGGTTTTTAATATGATGACAACTATTTGACCTTTTTGTTACCATTACAAGTCTCAAAGATACAAATGTCCTTGGAAGGTGCTATTTAATGCTACCACTTAACAGCTACGCGAATCGACTGCGCGCAGTCTTAATTGTGACCAAATACTGAGAGCAGAAACGCTACATTTGCCTACAAGTTGCATCTTGCATGTTTGGCCTGCATAAATCAAAAGAGCAATGGCGGTCCGCAAACTTAGAAAACCCTGTGCTGGATCCATCCGGAGACCTTTTTTATGGTGGGATATCAAGTGTGGTGGCTGTGTTCGGCAGATTTCGCTTCTTCGGACTTCATATAAAGAGTTTTTAAAGTTTATGAAATTTTGGGTATTTTATTAAACTCCTAATATCATTTAGTCGCAAAATCTAACAGAAATTTATGTCATGATATCATTTAGAAATTGATTGATTAGTTTTTTTTTTTTTAAAGCTTTTGAAGCTTTTATTATTTGACATTATTTGACAAGTAGAAACTACGCCATTACTAAAAATAAAACGATACACGCTTCAACAACGCATTAAAATTATTAAAATTCACTACAAAAATGGTGAAAATCTTGCAGTCACAGTTCGGAATTCCATCGGAAAATCATCTTGACTGATGAGGCCCATTTTCACCTCGGTGGCTACGTCAACAAGCAAAATTGTCGCTATTGTTATTGTTGAGAACCCTCTCCATCCTCAACGTATGACTGTTTGGTGCGGTTTATGGTCCGGCGGGGTCATTGGACCTTACTATTTTGAAAATGAGGTTGGATCAACAGTTACGGTGAATGGATTGCGCTATCGAGAGATGGTTAATGATTTTTTATGGTCGCAGTTGGATGGTATTGATCTGGACAACGTTTACTTCAAGACGGTGCTACGAAGCCATTGATCTTTTACGGGAAAAGTTATCTATCAAAGAGGTTATTACAATTGGCCACCGAGATCTTGTGATTTAACACCTTGCGACTTCTTACTTTAGGGCCACGTGAAAGATAAGGTCTACGCCAACAGCCCAGCGTCGATTCAAGACATCTAGGACATTGGGCAGCCACTTTGCGATTTGGTTATGGAAAATTTCATGAAAAGGATATGGTCCTGTATGCGTGCTCGTGGTGGCCATTTGGCTGATGTTGTTTTTCATTATTAACGCCATACCTTCCTCTTTATTATGAAATAAACATCCGATCATTTATGTCAAAAAATTACATTTTTCTTTGAATACCAAAACAATACCTCTTATTGGAAACCCTTTACTATTGTTCTCAAATTTAACTATATACTTGGTTTGTAATTTATTTTTGTTAAGACCGTAATGCAAAAGGCCTTCGTAGATCATTTTATTTATTTATGCTATGTGATACTCGGAGTAGTAAAAAAATGTGCCAATCACTTTTTGTAATCCTTACTCATAGACAGCACCTGTTTTAGTTAATTAATAATTTAGAAATAGATATGAAAAAATCAGTTGCATATTGTCAAAATATATGGCAGCAAAATTTGCAAAAGAATGTACTAAATCAAATTAGTATCCACGGCTACAGATATCCCAAACTGGCGAATAATAGCAATAAACATAACAATTTGGAGTCGTACGTTCAACTGAACATGCGAAACCTGAAAACCAATCAGAAAATCCAACCAAATTCCACATTATATTGCGTTTTTGTTAGGATTGTAATCACATTTTATTTACGAATTTGCTTTGGCACATTAACACGTTTTTTACATTCCGTATTTTTGAGCTACAGAAACACCCACCAAGTGTAATAGAAATTTACCTAATCTTTGGGAATATTTTCTAAAATCCACTTGAGCTGTAGTGGAAACTTGGGCTAAACTTGCATGTAGTTGGTTAATTTTTGCAACGACCCCCAAAATTTAAATTATTCAGCTGCATGAATTCTGCTGTCAAAAATATAATTCATATTAAAAAAAAAACGAGAATTTGAATGGGTGAACATTTTTTGCCGCCCAAGATGGATTAAGAACAAGTAAAGCTAAACTCAAAGCTTATTTTTCTACATTTATTGTTAGAAATTCATTTACAAATTGAAATATTTCCACCCGGCAGCAATTAATTACAATTCGGCAATTAACTACACAGACATTAAAAATATAGAAGAGAGAGGATTTTCGTCCAAAATTTTCGAGGGAAAATCTGGAAGGTGCACTGAAATTGACTGTCTACTTTGGATAGTCTTAAATCTTGAGAGACATGTATTTAATCTCCATACCAAGTAGACACCTCCATTTATATGTGTCAGAGGCATTATATGGTTATTTGAGCAATTGTGAGAGACTGTTATTTTTGTATATCTAGAACATCATCCAAAATATTTGGAAAAAAATAGAAATCTATATGTTTGCTCGAGTGTTGTTTATGACTTCCTTTCTTCCAGCAAAAACCATAAAGAATTTCACAACTGATTTGTGATTATGTTTTTTTTTTGTTAAAGGATTTTCATTCAGTTAGAATAGTCAAAAAAATATTTTTACATTGGGTTTTTTCGACCTGGCCATTGCGCCTTTAGGCTGAAAATGTTTTCTCCTGTCAGGAGGTGAACCTGCTATTAAATTTTTCGTCATTAGACCAAGCGCCTACCTGCGGTACTATAGTACTACCGCTTGCGCTAACTGAGCGCCACAAAATAAATAAATAGAACAGAGAGGTTGACAAAGATTCCGTTCCGGTGATTCTTTATAAAGGGTGATTTTTTAAGAGGTTTAGAACTTTTTTTAAAAAAAAACACAAAAAATTCGAAAAAATGAATGAAATATTTATTTGAATCGATAGTTTGAACCTTGCAATTTAATGTTTAAAGATAATTTCATGCAAATGTTGACCGCGGCTGCGTCTCAGGTAGCCCATCCGCTGAGTCCAATTTTGGCATACTCTTTCACACATATCGGCCGGTATCTCACGAATGAATGCATGGATGTTGGCTTCCAGTGCGTCAATCGAAGCGGGCTTGTCCCTATACACATTAGCCTTGGCATACCCCCACAAAAAATAATCTAATGGTGTCAAATCGCACGATCTAGGCGGCCAATTGACCGGCCCGAATATTCTTCCGAATAGACTGCTCAGAAGGTCGAGAATGCCGATCATAAAATGGAAGCAGCGCGCGATGAACATTTCGAACCGAGCACGAATTTTGATAGTAAAATTCAATAATTTGCAAGCGTTGTTCATTTGTAAGACGATCCATGGTTAAATTGCAAACCAAACTGAAGCTGTTTGACAGTGACAAAAGGTACTAAACACACGTCAGCTGTCAAAACCAGTGTTGCCAAAACCCAACCAGCTAATAAATCACCCTTTATTTACCATTTTTATACCTAAAATAAGGTTTTGTTGTCTTTGGATTTGAACGAAATAAAGGACATTCACATGTTGGCGCTTGAAGCGCTCTATTACTTTTCAATAATTTGGTTATGAAAATTGATTGGTGATTAACAAAATTGACTGAGAAAAGCACGGTGGCAGTTATGTTGTATGTGGGGTGTATTCATGCATTTCCAGATGAAATGCTTTTGAGCAGTATGAGTATATAAACTCACTAACTATAGTGCCACGATTAAACACAAATTAAGTATCATGTGCATATTGCGATCTTCTTGGAATTTAGAAAAATGCAAACCGCAAAGCCGTAATTTTATATTTGCTATATTCATTGACAAATGGGCATGCCCTGCGGTCTTATTTGACCACTAAAGGATTTTCTATTAATCATTGTTCACTAATGAAAGATCAATGAATGATCACTTGATCCGTTGAAAAAGGCAAACTGCCAAAAGTCGGTTTGTTAATTAAAATGCTTACTTACCAAAAAATATTCGACATTTCGGGTGTGCGGGTATGCAGGCAAATCACTAAGACTTAGGCAGCGACTTTGTTCATAAGGGAATATTAGTTTAGTTAACTCACTACCAGCTTTACGGCCATATTATTCACTCCGGGTGTGACTCAGGTTTAAGTTTATTTTACACCCGATCATTAATCCGCATTTTTTAAACCCGATAATTTAAACCCGTGTCCATATTATTCACTGAAAAACATGCATTAAACCCGTTGGATTAAAGATGGATTTAAATGCGGATTTAAAACACTTTAACCAGTTTTAATCCGTTTTAAACCCACGTAATGTCAAAATTCACTAATAAATGCATTTGTGTTTTGTTATTTGACTCTTGGAAGTTGATTTAATTTGTAGTGTGCCTATTTTAGTTTTTAGTGCATTAGTAGAATCATGAAATGTTTGTAGCCTTCAGAAAGGGGCATTCTTCAGTCGGATATAAATATTAGGGAAAATCCACCACATCGAAATCGAGGACGACGTTGATTTACTATCAACTCTCCATTTCATGAATGAAATCCCTTTTTTTAACTCTCTGCTCCTTTTTGTTATCTCTTTCACTTTTCTTCTTTTCTTATTTCTCGCGTCCTGCGTGAAATAAATTGTCAATATTATGAAATTGAGCTTTAACCGGAGTTAAAGAACTTAAACTGGTTTCCGGAGTGCGTTTTAATCCGATTGGATTAAACACTGTCAAGTTTAAAAAAATTGGTTTATGCTCGGGTTAAACGACTGAATATTATGGACTTGGGCCTAAGTTTTGGGTTAACTTCACTTAAACCCGGGTGTTACCTTTAACCCGGATTAAAGGGAGTGAATAATATGGCCGTTAGACAAAAAAATTTTCGTACAGGAATTGCTTCAAATTGTCCCGAGGGTAGTATCGTATAAAAAAACACCATATAAATGGATTTTGTCTAAATTGAGGAAACGAAGTCTTTCCTAAAAACAAAATATTTTTTAGTTTCTGCACTCCCAAAGTTGCGGAGTTGAACTTGAACTTGAACTTATTGATGTTTAGTTCAAAACACAGCTGCGTGCCGATGTATCTATAGTACCTGCAAAGCATTGAATTGAATTATTAAAGTTTTTAACAAAGAAAACCTCCAATCCGGCACACCTTATCCGATCGAATAAATACGGTAAATGAACTGTTCGGAGCCGGCATTGACAAACCATACCAAAATCACTGACCTTCAGTACGACGCAACAAGATATATAATGTACCAAACGCGGCAGGTAATGCAAAATCTCTTTCAAATGGTATACCTGTTTTTGTGGATGCTTATAGAAGCGTGTGAGTTGTATAAAAAGACCTCGAACTGTGCAAACCAGCATCAAACGCAATTTGTCGGCCAAACAAACTAAACCCAAAATTCCATTCAAAATGTTCAAATCTGTAAGTTGGACAGTAAAAATCCTTTTATAGAATGATAATTATATACATTTCATAACGACAAAAACCCTTTTATATTTTTTTAGGTTGCCATCCTTGCTGTTGTCGCATTTGCTTCTGTCAATGCTGGTTTCATTGAATCGCACTCTGTAGTGGAGCCTGCCAAAGTGGGTGCTGTTGTACACAGCGTTCCATCTGCGGTGTCGCACCAAAGTTTTACAAGATTCCACAACAAGGCTGTGGTTTCGGACATTCTCGCTCCAGTTGTGAAGACAGTGCAGGCTGTTCCAGTGCAACACGTCGTGAAGACGGTTGAAGTTGCTCCCATTGTCAAGTCAGTGCATGTTGCTCCAGTTAGCCAAGTCCACTATGCCGCTCCTGTTGTGAGCACTTATGCTGCTGCTCCAGTTGTGCATGCTGCACCAGTATACCATGCCGCACCAGTTGTCCATGCTGCACCAGTCTACCATGCCGCACCAGTTGTCCATGCTGCTCCGGTCTACCATGCCGCACCAGTTGTCCACGCTGCTCCAGCCCTTAAGACCATTGTATCGCCAGTCACCTACGCTGTGCATCATTAAAGTGGTTGAATAAGAAATCTGTGATGTAAAAGAGAAACGCTTCTTGTAAATAAATTAAGAAAAGCCAAAAAAAATTGTCTCAGTTAAAAGTTCTATTCATAGTATAGCACCAGTTTAAAGCAGAAGACGAAAAGTTTATGCCTTCGTCTTGGTGTAGGTACCTATATACATTTTCTAAGTGACTTCGGTTTGACTCTCTTAAACTTGGACGCTCTGTTCTATGGTCTACATCTTTTCATAAAAGTCTTTTAAGGAAACACTTTCCGACAGACGAATTAACTTCTTGAATGATTTTTGGATTGCTAAAGGTTACAGTCTCCATCCGAATTTATCTTAAGCAATCGACTTAGATGTTTTTCGAACTCCTTTCTGACTTTGAATCGCAACCAAATACATTGTTAACCATCACATAGTTGTTAAAAGGCTTTAAAGTGGTTACGACATTTGAGCTGTCTTCCCTTTTTTTTAATTCTAATTTTGCCCTCCTCTAAAAACGCTTTTCGCAAAAAGAAAGAGTCGATCATTTGAAGGTAAATAGAGTAGTGAGAGCCATCCTTCATGCAAATGATAATTAATATTAACGGAACCTAGGACACGTGCACTTCCGACGTCTGTCAGTATTGCAATGCAATTTCCGCAATATGAAAAGTGTCCTTTTCGTTTCGTCATTCCAATTGAATTGGACGGACTTGCTGTTGCGTGCAGTCAGACATCTATCGAAATTTCATTGTGAAGAATGAGGTTAACGAACTGCATTTGATTTCGTTTCGGCACAATTTGAAATTGAAAGTCGGTTCAGTTATAATTTTGTTGCGCAACCATGCACCGAAACTTAGGAACGGAAAGCGTTTGACTGTGAAGAATCTCAAATCAAATGTCAATGAAGTGACGATTTTAAGAGGAAATTCAAAGTCGAAGATATTAAGTTTGTTCTTTTACTTTCGTAGTAAGAATGGAAAACACTGTCAAAATGGCTGTGTTGGGGATACGTTTTCTTTCAGAGAGGAACACTTACGAAAAAGTTAGGAAACGGTTTTGTAGTTATATATGAAAAATTAATGATACATAATTTAAAAAAAGTGGTACCAAAAGTCGTTTAAATGTCTGATAAACTCGAAGATTTGTATAATTTTAATTTATTAACAATATTAGTTGATTCATCTAGCAATAAAAGTGATTTGGAATTAATCGAACTTCTTTTTGAAAAATCCCAGTATGTGGAAGAATTTGTACTGATTGAAGTACAAACATTCGAGAAAAGGAATACCTAATCATTAAAAATTATATAGAGGAGATTGTCGCTTTGTGGAGCAGGACGAACTTCGTCGGCACTTTCGCAAATAGTCTTCATTCAATTTATTTTGGCCACCTGTTGATATAATTTTAATACGCAGGACAACAAAATTCAAATCATGTATTAATTGTCAGTTAGGTACCACATTTTCCAACTCTTACACCAAGAGATTTGTTAAGTAAAAATTCATAAGATAAAAATTCATAATATCTTGTTTTCTCTAGGACGCTCTCTTTTACGAATCTTTCGAGTTAAGGTTTAAGGAAAGGCATTGAGTAAAAATTCGTAAGAATTCGTATCAGATTCTGCATATTCCGAACGATTTGACATTTATATTTCAGCGCCTTAAATTTCCCGTACGTCGCTGTATGTTTGTGGCATCAATCTTGTATTCCCATGGTCAATTGTATTCAATGAAAAAGCGGAATGTTGGCCGACACGTTAATTATTGCGGTTTGATTAAACAGCTAGTTATCTCTATATAAGTTCCAATTCAGCCTTAAAATTGTGTTCGTTTGTCGCCGATTCACACCATAACGCATTTACCGATTTAAACGAAACTTTTACAGACCTTTAGTATTGGACTATATATAGTTTCTGTAAAACCAAAAGCTTGGTTAAAATCGGAAAACGTATGTGTGTGCGTGCGTAGAAAAAACATGAAATTCAATACAAAGACCTCATAAATTATACCTATAATATATTATATTATAATCTGAATCAGGATCACATTCTGAATCGATTTAGCCATATCCGTCCGTCTGTCTCTTTGTTGAAAGCACTATAGCACCCAAAGGAATCGAACTAGGCAAGTAAAATTTTGTGAGAGGACTTATTTTTATCGTTGTCAGGTTGATATTAAAATTGGGCTATGTCGGTCAAGTAGCTCTGGTACCTCCCATACAAAAACAATTTTGAATGACTTGTATGCAGTAGAGGGTATTGAAGGCCAGGCCGATGAAAACACTTTAAATTGTTATTTTGTTTATCTTTAGAAAAAATTAAATTTCGGAAAGTTCTCAACAGTTGGCGCTGTAGGCACATTTCGTTTTGTGGATGTGTATGGTAAGTTTAACTTACCTTACCTGACCTAAATTTCTTAAAGAAATATTGTGTTGACTCGGAAATGAGCAAAGAAGTTCTCTATCGTCTCACAACACCCGAGGACCATGGTGTAGTTTTGCAAATTCTGCCGCGTTACTTCTATCAAGAGGAACCAGCGTCTATTGCCCTTCAAAATGTGGACCCGTCACAGTCTGAAATGGTACACCTAAATAACATTCCTGCAACTTGCTTGGTTTATGTGCACGTCGCTCAAATTGTTTAGGCGATTTTGTACAGCCCAAAAGATTCTGACGAAGAGAAGCGCTTACTTAAATATGTCTCTTATACAGCGGATTGGCGAGTGATGCTTTTCAGGGCGTTCCTAGAACAAATTTCTAAGGCCACATCTGTGAAATTTAAGATACTGCAGTGATGAATAAATCTCAAAAAATAATACTAACCAGTAATAAACAAAGATACAGCTTCCTTCTGAGGCATTGCCAAGTACATATATAATACCACTGTATATTAATTTAATTTGTTATCTCTTGCTTTCTTCTGAGGCACAAAACGTTTTGCAAATGTTGGTAAATTTTCCTCATAAATATCAGAGCAAATCATTTGTAAGGTCACTTCTATTTTATTGAATATTGGAAATCAAATAAAGTTTTTTTTAAAATGATGATGAAATTTAAAGTCATAATATATTCTTTTGCAACGATGAAAAATCTATATTATTAACAAAAATAAGTTAATGGACAAATAATAACAGTTATGAATTATTGACTAGATGCCTGAATAAAACGTTTGGAAATATTTGGTACCGCGATGTCTTCGTAGATCTAGGGGTAAGGAATTTGTGCAGATAAACTTTGACTGTACAAATATTACCGATCTGGACGAGGTAGCAAGTTAGCAGTTTATTAAGATGTCTTAAGTCTGCAATTTACTCACGTTGTTCTCGTAGAGCGAACGCATGCCCAATAACTAGACTTTAGTAGCTCTGCAAAAAAAAAAAGGATCGGCCATATAACAAATTTTTTACACTATGGCAAAGAAAAAGAAAAAGGTAAACAAATTCCAAGTCGAAACACTCCACAGTCCACACTGACTTACTCGTGTCAGTTTTGCACAAGTTCCATTCATCGCCCTCTGCTCTGTTTAAGTTCTTGTTTGATATGAAGCCGTTCATCCGTTACAGTGCTAAGCTACACGCAAATATCTACAGGTAGACCCTATAACTCCAATAACTAAGCAGAAATCACTTTACGAACAATTTGTGCGTTATTAAAAGAAATTAAAAGTATGGTTCTTAAGCGGGTCGTCCTCTTCCAAGGTTCATCACATCACAGCGCGTTTTGTAGTCCAAGTTGTGTGCATAAGTTTAATGTGACCGAACCACGGAAGCATGGACCTTTTGAAAAAAAACCTGTTGTATACATCGAGGGAATCTCATTTCGGTAGGTTGTATGTACTCGCGTCGATCTTATTCCTATCGTCAGTACCCAAATCTTATGTCCGTATGTAAGTAATCAAAAGAAGCACCAAATAACCTTTTGACTAAAAATTGCCTCTAACCGAAAATGGAGAAGTTTAAGAGAGGCTCCTATTCATGAACGAAGGAGAATATTAAGAATAAATACTTTCTACGTCTAAATCTAGTAAATAGTTCCAAAAACACTCCTCAGATCATGGGACTTATGAAAGCCAGCAATAGTTTGCTTTTTGGATACATAAACTAAAGTTCACTGACTGAATGGATTTGGTGGAGCTTATTTTTTGATTTGGATTTGCAGTTGTTTTACTCGTTTCCGCTTTGACGTAGAAGGGTGTACCATTCGTTGACAAGTAAATTTTAATTATAATTATAGAGAATTCAAATAAAATATTTTTATTTTGTTTATTTATTTTAAGGGTATATCATTGAGCGAAGTTAGTGGTGCACGGCGTAAGTGATTGGCGATACCACTGTTTTCAGGACGGGGGCAGCATGGACAATTGGTGCAGCGTGGACAACTGGAGCAGTGTGGTATACTGGAGCAGCAGCATAAGCGCTCACGACTGGAGCAGCATAATGAACCTGACTAACTGGAGCCACATGTACAGACTTTAAGACAGGTGCAACAGCAACGTGTTGCACTGGAACAGTCTTAATGAGCGGAGCAACCTGAACAGTCTTCACAATTGGGGCAACGATGTCTGAAACAACAGCCTTGTTGTGAACCCTGGTGAAGCTTTGATGGGATACTGCAGATGGAACACTGTGCAGGACAGCACCGATTTTGGCAATTGCAGGCTCAACTACGGTGTGTGTTTCAATGACTCCAGCACTTACGGCGGCGAATGCGATAACAGCAAGGATAGCAACCTGCAACAACGTAAAATTAGTTAACTGAAATTACTTCCATCTTTTGTGTAAACTTACGGATTTGAACATTTTGATTTTTTTGGTATGTGCTTGTGATTTGCAAGGGTGTCAAAAGGCGATTGATAATTGTTCACACTGTGCGCGGTATATTTATACAAATATCTTTGTTTCCACAGCAAAATGCTGTCGTATATAGCTTGAGGCGCAATAACTGGTACGCGCTCACATGGCTTCTCGGCTATGGAAGGCCTATCCCAATGTTTATTTTATTTGACAATGAAAGATCAACGATCGACATTGAATTGCCTTTGGCTAAGAGGTGGTCGGTGGCGATGGCAATTAAACGAAACCAATCGCATTAGCTGCTGGCGAGTGGGCTTGGAATTGCGTTTTTCCTACATGGCAGTGAAAGCGATGGTTGGTTTTCAAACAGCATTATTTTGTAAGCCAGAACGCTTCGAGTTTTCAGGTAGTAACTGCATGCTTACAAATAAATTAGGATCTTCAATTTCCTTTTAGTCAATGCTTCGGGATCTGCTAATCTAAGATCTCAGAATTCCATTAGCACGCGTATACATACGAATCGATGAGCCGACTTGGACTTTGGAGTGCGTAGGCCATTTTTTATAAAAGATGCTCCGTTAAGAACTCTGCAAAATTGAAACTACGCTCTAGAATTCGTCAAAAAAACGCAGTCACTGTAGCATTCACTCAAATTTTAAAGTTTATATTTTTGTATGTGCATTTGTACACGCATAACATTAAATCCACTCCCGCAATTAATTTGAATTTCTCAGAAGAAATGATTCCCGCAAACTTTACAAGTTTACTCCTAGATGCCAGCTCACAGGCGTATCTTATGGAAAATGTTTGGAGGAGCTTCCTTTCTTTTGCCTTCTCTCTTTCGCTTTCTTCTTCTTTTTATGTCGTTTTGTGTTTTGTCTTCTGTCTTTTGTCGTCAGTTTTCTCTTATTTGTCGGTTGTCGTGTGCCTTCCATCTTCTGACTTTTGTCGTCTGTTTTCTGCCTCTATCTTCCATCTTCTGAAAAACTCGTCAATGAGATTATAAACTTTCTAGACAACCTTTAACCTTTGTGTCGGCGCAGTGGCTTATTGGTTATTGTGTTGGACTACTAAGCGAGGGGTCCCAGGTTCGAGTCCCGCGAAAACCCAAATTCCAACTCAAGTTTTTTTTCCACTGCGCCACCTCTCGCGAACGTCTGACAAACATCCGAGAGTATAACTGTCATGAAGAAGCTCCTCAATTAGGCGTTTGGACTCGGCATAAAATTGTAGATCCCTTCCATTCGTCCCAAAAAGCTAGGCTCAGGGTCCCTACCGCCCTGTTGCCCCAACTATTTTTTTTTTTTAATAGACAACCTTTAAACATACATACAACTTTGACTTCAATATACAATACTGTATTGCTATTTGTAATGCACTGCAAGTAATTTAAGCAACTGATTATTCTTGCCCTATTAATGCGTTTGCTGACATTGCTAATTACCGAAATTTTTGCATAAACAAAAATTAAAAAGTAAAATGACTAAATCTAGCTTACAACGAGTGGCTCAGGCTCAGCTCATCCACATCGATTATTATAATAATGATATAATAAGGTCAATTGTTTTATTGCCTACCTTACGATATTTTTTTGACCACCTTGTCTAAATAAAAAAATAATTGTCCAATTTAAATGCTTCAACATAATATGACGACCAGTTATCAGTAAGCAATAAAAATCTCTGAAATCTGACCAAAATTAACATTTATCTAAATAAACAAGATATGCGTTTAAAAGAGAGACGCAACATTTTTATTTAACACCAAAGAAAACAAGCTTTAAAGAGATTCGAAGAACTAACTAGTAATGGTGGAGTCCACCATGAAGACCGTGGAGGCTTTGTCCATGATGAAGGTCCAATGGAACTGAGTGTAGGGACGGAGCTGAGTGAAGCGAATGACTAGAGTGCAACAGTGGCGCAGAGTGTACTGGCAGAGCATGATGGCTCACAATTGGAGCTGAGTGAATGATCGGTGCGGCATGGACTGATTGTGGAATATGGACTGGGCTGGCATGGGTAATAATTGGAATTGAAGGTGCATGATGTTGTTGGATGCTCTGGTACGATGTCGTTGGAGCACTGTGCAAAAGAAGAGGTTGACTGAGTGACTGATGTCCCAAATGTCCAGCTGAAGCAACAGCTACCACGGCAATAAGACCAATCTTAAAAGAAAAGCAATTATTTTAAAACCAAAGGATAAGGACGGAGTCTAACTTACCAATTTGAACATGTTGATAACTTTTTTTTTCACTTTGAGATGCAAAACTTGCTTTCAAGTGTGAACGCAGTTAACTGATGCCAATGCAAAGAGGTGTTGTTACTTTTATACCCTCAACTGGAGACTCGGCCCTTTGTAGTTTCATAGGTTTGGGTATACAAAAAAGATTGATCTCCAAACCGCATTTACATATGATAATAACGCACCTTTACGTGGGCAAATCGCTCACCTTGTATGTCTAAGCTAGTTCTGCTGAAGGGCAGCTTCTGGGATACATATGTATTCATTGCAAATGACTTCAAAGATACACATCGAGGTATACAGTTTTAATGCCGATTAAGATGAATTGTTGACGGTGGGTCTAATTTAAAGTTAAGTGAGTATGTCGTTTTTATGATGATGGATGATATCAGTGAACTTGAATTTCTGTTTCTCTGTCAGTGTAATATACAAAAAAAATTCTGTTTTCATCTTTAATTTGACTCCACAAATATTATTTATTTTTTTAAATCTTAACACAGCAGCTCAACACGGTTTACAGCCATACAACCGAGGTGTAACAAATTCGATTACCGAAATATCACAAAATTTTATAAAAGTCCAGGAGTTTAATATAAAAGTTCAAAACCTGAGAAAACTCCAAATTCAGTGGTGTAGATTCGGCATAAAATCGAAAGTCCCTTTTATTCGCAACAAAAATTTAAGACTCATGTACGATCCTATAGAGAATTGTTGCGCAGCCATTTATTTCTTTTTTTTTCATTAAGAATTCTATAGCTATGCCAAGGATTGAGTTGTTTGTTCTACTTGCTTTTAATGTGTGGCTTATAGTTCAAGAGTAACACAACCCATCAGCACGTTACGTTTCACTTATTTTGAAAAAATTTCGGGGGTTAACTTCGCAAACTTTATTTTTCCTGAGAATATTAAAAGTTGAAGCCGGCATGATAATTGGGATATAATACAACGATTCAGCAATTTTAAAACTACGAGCATTCGCAAGGAAGCATAGGCTATTGAGCTTAAAGCAAATTTTTGAAATATTCTATAGATACAAGATAAAAAATTTATTTCGAATAAATCCATGCACATAATAAGCTCATAACATTGTTTACATCTAAGTAGGTTTAAGTATAGATTTAAGAAATAACTTAAATGACAGTTTTTATTTTTTATGCATCGAGCATTAAAAATAGTGTGAAATGCCACTTCAATGTGATTTACAAGAGATTTTTATTGTAGGTGGGGTGACCCTTTAACACAAAGTAAATAAATAACAAATATACATAATCACAAAGAAATATATAAAATAAATACATAATATATTAACTAGCAAATTTTAAAAGAAAAACAAGTAAAAGTCTTATCATCGGCCTGTCCAACGCTTTGATACCCTCAACTGCATACAAGTCATGCAAAATTGGTTTTGTATGGGAGGTACCAGAACTACTTGACCGACATAGCCAATTTCCAATACCAACCTGACGATAAAAATAAGTCCTCCCACCAAATTTCATTCGCCTATGTCAACAGACAGACGGACAGACGGACATGGCTAAATCGATTTAGATTGTGATCTTGATTCAGAATATAATATACTTTATGAGGTCTCCAGTGACTCCTTCTTGGCGTTACAAATGCAATGGCAAAGTGAATATACCAACAAAAGGAGACTTTAGTTAATAATCTCAATAATCGAGATGTTAGTATTCGAGTGATCTGAATTGAATATACACATCGCATTATCGAATGCGCATATGAGTGAATACTCGATTTAAAGTTATCGATTGTAGATTCTTTCAAAAAGTATAGTAACACCAATTGTAGTAGTATACTGGGCTCTAATCGCGTAATTTATAAAACGATTGTCGTCGAAACGATTGAACAAAACGACATCGTTTTTAGTTTGCTTCCTATAACATCATCGTCGCATCGTTCAATCGAATCATTCATCGTTCTAGTTTTCAACAGTTTGAACATGACATGACAACAAACTTTGACACCTAAAAAATTTAAAAATGTATGGAAATTGTTTTTTTAGTTGTTATGGAATTGGGTATTTTATGCAAAAATAGATAGCTAGGTAGTAGAATTTTTATTGGTAAGGGGCGAATTGTAAAAAGAAATCAATGAATGCAATTTTATGATTGCATTTTTTCTGATTGCATTAAAATTACATAAATTAAAAAAACAAATAGATGAAATTCATTTGATATTCATCCACTAAGTGCAATCACCATTTTTTGTTTGCCAAAGAATGCATTTTTTTACAGTTCGGATAAGTGCAAGTCGCCTCCAAAGCGAATATATGTGTGTGCTTTCCTTTAATAATTTTTTATACTTTTCTCAGACCTAATTAAAAGTGAAAAATGCAACAGAAACGATAGCAATATAGCCATCGTTCAATAGAATCGTTTCGACGATAGTATTTGACAATAGAATCAGCAGCGTGAAGCAACAAAAAACGATGATCGTCCAATCGTTTCAACGATTATCGTTTTTTGGTTGTTACACGAAGGAGAAGCATTTAGATTAGATTAGACCCCAGTTTTTTTCACTCGAGTTAACTACAAATTCTAGAAGTACCTTTTTTTGGAAAACTACGATTTTGTAGACTTTCAAAAGATTGAAAACTCTTTTGACTCACTGTGCGAACGCCAATTGAAATTAGCTACGCATTTAAGTTCGTAATCACTAATAATCATTGCAGACATTTAGGCGTTGCCGATTGAACGACTCGCAACTCGCAAGCAGCGTTGCCACAAAGATACAATTGTATCAATTTAGCTACATTTTTGCTTCCGTGAAAAAAATTGATACTAAGATACTTTTTTTTTTTGATTTTGGTTCAATTAGATACATTTTTAAATTTTCCATTAAAATTCAGCATAATCCCCCTTTTTCATATATTTTAAATCTTTTTTCAAATACAAATTCAAATTTTTAGATCTGGTAATATTAACATGTTTTCTTATTTTTGAAACTGACTATTGCTCATTCTGTGCTGATGTTCCCACCCATTCTGATACTGTACTATCTAGCACTAGCCCATTTGCATTCGCAAGTTTCTCCCAATTTATGAGAGTTTGAGAGTTTTTCAATACCTACAAGTTCCTCTAAGCCCCTACTCTCTACAGTTGTCAAATGTCAATAATCTCTGCATTAATTATCTTCAGCTAATTAAAGTTTTCGAAACAATTAAACGGTGAATATAATATGTAGATATCGTAATTCTGTGGCCACAAGCAATAACCGCTTAAGTCGACTTAAAACGTTATTGAGATTTGTAATTTTTGTAATTTTTTTTCAGCTGCATATCATTAAAAAAGTATCCAAAATTTCAAAAAATTTCGAGTCAATAAAGTTATTTGTAATGTCACGCGTTTGTCAAAAACTTTAAGCTGCTCTCCTGAAAAATGAGTAAAACAGACTTAAGCTGTTTTTGCTTGTGGCCACAGAATTATATATAAATTCTAAAAATCTATTTAGAAGACGAATGAATTTAAAGTCAGTACAAATTACTCTGCAATACTTATTTATATTTTTTCAAGTTTGTTTTTAAGATTTTTTATACCCTCCAGAGGAAGGTATATTCACTTTGCCAATACATTGTAACGCCAAGAAGGAGTCACCGGAGACCTCATAAAGTATATATATTCTGAATCAGGAACACATTCTGAATCGATTTAGCCATGTCTGTCTGTCTGTCTGTCTGTCTGTTGAAAGCACGATAGCGCCCAAAGTAATTGACGTAGGTGAATGAAATTCGGTGAAAGGACTTCTTTTTATCGGCGTCAGGTTGGTATTCAAAATGGGCTATGTCGGTCAAGTAGTTCTGGTACCTCCCTCACAAAACCAATTTTGCATGACTTGTATGCAGTGGAGGGTATCAAAGCATCGGCCAGGCCGATGATAACACTTTTACTTGTTATACCCTCCACAGGAAGGTATATTCACTTTGCCCATACATTTGTAACGCCAAGAAGGAGTCACCGGAGACCTCATAAAGTATATATATTATGAATCAGGATCACATTCTGAATCGATTTAGCCATGTCCGTCTGTCTGCCTGTCTGTCTGTCTGTTGAAAGCACGATAGCGCCCAAAGTAATTGACGTAGGTGAATGAAATTTGGTGAAAGGACTTCTTTTTATCGGCGTCAGGTTGGTATAGAAAATCTGCTATGTCGGTCAAGTAGTTCTGGTACCTCCCTCACAAAACCAATTTTGCATGACTTGTATGCAGTGGAGGGTATCAAAGCATCGGCCAGGCCGATGATAACACTTTTACTTGTTTTGATTTATGTTGTTTCCAGTCTACATAAATTTACATTTACCAGTTTCTACTGTAAAAATATGTCTTTTACCATACACAACTCTTATGAGTGCTTTTTTAGATGATTAATGCCACATATATTTACAGCCTTATTTATTAGAATTTGCTAAACACGCCAATACACCTGTATAGTTTTGCAGAGTATAAGTATTTATACAACCCTTATACATCCTTCCAAAAATTCTAGTTATACAGGGCTTGTGTCAAAAAAAGTACTGAAAAGGGGAAATCTATTTCATTATCTGTCCGAAAAGATAAAAAAAACCTTGTGAAAAATGCAAATTCAAATACATATGTACAAATTGGAATCAAAACAAGTAAAAGTGTTATTATCCTGGCCTGGCCGATGTTTTGATACCCTCCACTGCATACAAGTCATGCAAAATACCAGAACTACTTGAGCGACATAGCCCATTTTGAATACCAACCTGACGCCGATAAAAAGAAGTCCTTTCACCGAATTTCATTCACCTACGTCAATTACTTTGGGCGCTATCGTGCTTTCAACAGACAGACAGACAGACAGACAGACAGATAGACAGACAGACGGACATGGCTAAATCGATTCAGAATGTGTTCCTGATTCAGAATATAATACTTTATGAGGTCTCCGGTGACTCCTTCTTGGCGTTACAAATGTATTGGCAAAGTGAATATACCTTCCTCTGGAGGGTATAAAAAAGGGAATGTGACTTATTTGTATTATGGTTAGCGAATTGAACAAAATTCATTCGCCTGAACTGTCAAACCGTTGGCGAATTTAAAGTCGCCTTATTGCGGTTTGCGAATTTATGAAATATCGTTCGCCTAAAACTTCAAATTTTGGCGAACAAAACTATTTGGTGAAACCTGAGGCGAAAATCCATTCAATTCATATTTCTATATACATATGGAACAAAACCCAGACATAGCCAAAGGGTTGGTACAATTTGGAGCTTCAAAAAAATCCAATAAAGAATATATAATATTTAAGGCATACAATTTTTTTAGGGATTCCTTTTTTGTTGACATAAATGTTCGAATTGTCGTTTTGGTGCTGTCATTTTCGTTTTTATTATATAGGTAGCCTTTGATTTCTAGGCGGATGAATTAATTCACCGACAATAATCGTACAAGGCGAGTGTTTCGACAACTGACTCGATTTACGCGAATAATTCGACTCGCTAACGATAATAGGCCTATAAAACAAATATATATGTATAGCGATTAAAAATATCTCATATCTGCCCATATTTCTAAGGCAACTTATCGAGAATACTTGCAGAATCTTTTAAATTGAAAATAAAAACGTCGATACATCCAATTTATTTTTGATTTCATTTTAAAATAAAATGTGACTTTATACACTCTTTATAATACGTTTATAAATAAGGCTGTTAGTGTTTGCTTTTAACGAACTTACAAGCTCAGTGCCTTCAGTCGTATTTAAAAATAAAAATATCTGGACAATCCTGGCGAGGCTCGGCCTTATGGCAACCTTTTATTTTTTATAGCTGGAAAATCGTTTATCGTCAGGATAGTGTCAGAAAAACTTAACAACAATTTTTATAAACGCTCATAAAATAGTCCAATGATTTCCGTGGAAAGTTTTTTAGTTATCCAAATCCTTCAAACTCGTTGAAATTTTTTTTTTTCAAATGAGTATGTATGTACCTATCTCTAATTATAAACATATTTCGTTTGATATGCTTAACCTCGCAGCAAATATAGATATACGAATTGCCGGCGAACAAAACAGCGAACTTTTAGATAATTTTTAAGTATATTAAGTATATGTGCAAGCGATATACAACTCTCTTAGACCTGAAAAGGGTGGTTCACAATTTCCATGGTATTTTTCGTATTAGCCTATTGACAGACCCTAAGCAAATTGACGGATTGGGGTAACAATCACTTTAAACATGGAATAAAACGACTACCGTTATTATTAGTATGTTAAGAAATTTAGTGTAGTTACAAACAGTGTTGAAGGGTCTACCCGTGCGACTAAAACGGTAGTACATTTGTGCTTAAACTGCATACAGAAACTTTATTTAAAACAAAAAATATTAAGATTACCTAATAAAAAAAACTCAATTAAAAAAAATTAAAAAAAACCTAATTAAAAAAATACCTTTCAAAATCAACAATACATATTAAATTTTGACGATGAAATTAAATAAATTTTGTGGACATCCGCTCTCACTTCCTTTTTAATGGAATTATCATTTCAGATATCATCAACCTACGTGTAACGATATTTACTCTTATTAAATAAATTCACCTTAAAAAAATATTAAAAATCAATTTCTATAAGAGGTACTACAAATTGCACTGAAATTTTTTTCAAATCAAGTGATAGGGCAGTACTGACTTGGGTATGAATTTAAACAATCTGCTTATATTTCGTACATTTCCAATGTGTCATTTTTCCTTTTAAATAAGTAAAAAGTCTTGGCAGAAATTTGCTACGGGAATTTGTTTACAATTTGTGTAAACATTATGTTTTAAAATTATGTTCTAAATAAAGCTGTCGTAATATTTATTGGTAGGTACCTACCGTTCGTATAATATTTTACATTTTAATTTGAGCTGTCAGCTAATTAATAGTCGACATCAGTTTAATTATTATTTAAGGCCGTATTTATATAATAATTATATAAGTTGTTATGAAAAAGTGAACATAAATTATTCAAGGTTTCGACCTTCTCTTTCTGTTTTTAGCAAATAATTACATATAGTTACCTTGATTTTTAAATATAATATTGTCATTAGTTTTCAGGGCATTGTGCTAATGCAATTAATTTAATAATAGCAATCGACCGATCACTGATACTGGACATTTGTAATAACTTTAAATAGGTGGTTTAAGCTATTAAAAAAAATTAAAATAATGACTGTAAGCCATTTACTTCATTATCTTTCGCATTTTTTAAACTGCGCAGCTTACATTTTTCACATTTGTAAGATAAAGTCTTATTTTGTTTATGTAATGACTAGCAGTAACCCGCGACTTCGTCCGCGTGGGACTCTATTTAAAAGTACATTTTTAGAAAAAATGTTACTTAAATAGCGTTTATTTTTAAAGGATTTCTTTATAGACAATGTTTCTTGTTTTTTTTTTATTGGGCGGCAGTAACATTACAAGACTTAAAGGTGAACTTACACGAGAGCAAGCTACGTAAAACTGACAGTGCGTAAATCAATCTTCCCTTAAATCTGTACCAGCGTATTTCAAAGATTGGCCCTAAGACTTATTGATTGTCATGGCGAGGCACACTTTAAGGGGAAATTGTAATCTCTTAAAGTTAAAGGGGAGGTCATTAGGTATCAGACGAATGCGCGGCACGAATACTTTTTCCCCTTGAGCAACCCCAGTTAATATAAAAGCTTCGATTAAATTTGTATGCAAAGCTTTGATTTGCAGTCTAGTGCCATTACATAGTTTTGGTGGTTTTAGGTTCCGAAGGAGCATTACGGGTGTGCCCTTCCGAAGAGTTAACCTATGTCTATGGTATGAAATACCCGATGGTTTCAGGGAATTTAAAAACTCTACCGGATAGTTAACGGATTTATCAACACATTCTCACTCAGACTTCACCAATACAGCCAACACCAAACGCACAGCTCACAGCAAATAGCCATGTACGCACGCATGGGTTGCTATGGACGTACAGCAGACTGCACTGGGATTATTATTAATTTCAGTCACACTCACTCGCATGCCCGTCAGCCGTCACAACAAGCCACAACCCAAAGTCAAAAACCGATACGGAATGGAATATGGAACGGCAAGTCCTAACAATCTTAAGAACGATTGTAAACAGCGTTGCCACTAAAGTCTTTAGCAAATGTAGTACGTTAGCTAATAAAATGTAGCTTTTTCAAACAAAATGTAGTACCTGTTATTTTTTTTTTAATTGACATTTAAATTAAGTAACAAACAAGTAAATAGTAATGACATAACAAAAAAATAATTTTAATTCACAAAAAAATAACAGTCCGAATCTGAAACTAATTTTAAAAACCGATCCATATTTGTTATTTGCAGTTGTTGTGGGTGCAGCACAATAAACAAACAAATTTAAATTGGCTGTAATTCCTACGTAAATGACAGCATTCAGCTGAAGATTTTCACATACTTTGGAGTGATGCCAAGTTTTTAAATCGATTTATTTAGTTATAAAAGCAAATGGGGGAAATTTGAAATGTTGTTCGTAAAGTAATATGGTTAGACGGATTTTAAGAAATGTAGTACTTTGGGGTAACGAAGTAGTATGTAGTACAGCGTTAAAAAATCCCCCAAATATGTAGCATAGTACTACATATGTAGTACAAGTGGCAACGCTGATTGTAAAGAATAACCGAACGCACTGTGGCTGTGGGTATGTATATATGTATCCATCTGTTATGCTTTTCATGGGTACGATATACTCAACCCACTCACCCCCAAGCAGAGCTGGCAATCGAGAAATCAATTTAAATTTCTTGCTGATCAAATAGATCTATCTTTAATTTCTTCTAGCTCTGCCTCTGGAAGGAGCAGAAAGATAAATGATGGCTAAGAATACTCGGGGAAGTATTGACTAAAGAGCATTTTAAGCATTTTTGGATTGGCCAAGCCTTATGAATGTAATAGCAGGTTAAGTGAAGTAAGGTTAAATAAAAAAGTTTGCATCCTCTTTTTCAACCTTTATAACTCGAATTTTGAAAAAAAGGCGAAATAGGTATTCGATGATTTTTATTTTCTATAAACTTACAAATTTTCAAGTTTATACGATTAAGGTATCGTGAGAAACAGAAAAACCTCTCTAAAAAGGGGAGGGAGGGTCGTATCGAAAAAACCCTTCTTAGTGAGCGTCTACACAGCTAGTGAAACATATCCTGAAAGTTTCATGAACCTACAATTAGCGGTTTGGCCTGTACGATGTCTGTCAACTCAATCACGCTACTCTTTTATGTATGTAAATATATAGATAGATAAAACAATTTTCAACATAGCTTTTAAAAAAAGTTTGCCAGGTTGCCAGGGTAAACAACTAGGTAAGAAATCTTCGACCTAAAGGCAGATGTTAAATAGGGACTCTTACATTTCTTCCACTCTTTAATGGGGATATGTCATTCACACTGTAGCGACATCAACGAAAGCCTTGTAAAAGTCACATCCATAAATGAATCTTCACTGTAGGTGAAATAAATATAATCAATATTCACACTATACACCAATTGGGGCAAGGGCGGATCCAGGGGGGGGGCACAGGGGCACGTGCCCCCCCCCCCCAGACACAGGCCAGTCGAAAAAAAACACTAACAATTGTATACTAACTGCATTATTACTGCTTCCTCATTCCATAATGAAAACATAACAGACAATTCGCCTATAGGCAAAAATAAAAATAGCTTTTCCAACAAATGATGATAATCAAGACGAAAAATTACCCAAATCTATGTCTGCATATGCTAGAATGTGAATCTTGGCGTGCGTGAAATTTATGTGCACGTATCTCCTCATGCAGAATCAAGCGCTTAAACGCATGCGGACCTGTTTCGGAACGAAATCTGCGAAAAATCTGCGAAAAGGCAGCGGAAAATAATTTGTGGAGAATTCCATCAGCTGATACACAAATAGCAGTGTTAGCAGAACTGGCTACTCGAACTTTTCACTGGCTCCTTAAAATTGTCATTTGGGATTTATCCAAATTTATGCTATTCACTCCGAAGTTTAACGATTTTTAGGAATTACCGGCTTAGGAACTTGTAAAAAAAAATTCATACTTCTATTGCGAACGTACTCTTTTCGTATAGGTGACTAAAACTTTCTAAAAGGTTATATCGTTTTCGATTGGGCATTTCAGATTTTTGCTGCCAAACATTAAATCCGATTTGTACCGGTTCTTTTGTATATTGAGTTGGCCGCAAAAAACACTTGTTTTTCATGTACACTGGAAATCTATTGTAATTGATTTTCACACATTTATACCAACCAATTTCGAAAATATTTAATATGAAAACTTGTTTCCTTAGACGTTTTTATTTTGTTAACATTGGAAAATGGAAACTAAAAAGGTCTCTCAATTTTGAGTGTGTTTATTTTAATTTAATATTGTCGTCTTTAAAAAGCAATGTAATCAGAATAAGTAACCCTAAAAAACTGGAAAAAAATGCGCAGTTTTGATCTTTCAGTTTGTTTATTTTTGGCTCCAAAATTTTTCAAATGTGGCTCCATACCTGTTCAAAAAAGCTGCTAACGCATTACAAATGTCAAATTTTCTCCAGCAAATAATGTCGCGGACAATAAATATGTGCGAAAAGCGAATAGATAATTGTACCAAGCAATCTGCTACAATTACCCACTTTTCGTCATCATTTCGCAGCAGCAGCGTACTGCAAAACGAAAAGGACATTCGTTGTGTCACTTTTGTATGGGATTTAGATGCGAAGTTATATAGACTACACCAACACAGAAACTTATTTTGGATTTAGTTCTCTGAGGTAAACATAGAGGTGCGCAACAGATTTATTATTTATTTTTTGTGAGTGAGACAATAGTGTTGGAGACCCACAAAAAAAAAACCCTTATTTTTGAATGTTGTACAAGTTATAGTCTTACGGTAGACGAACACTCCATGAATTTTGCGAATAATTAAGTTCAAATGAAATTAACGACATAAAAGAAAACTGCCATTACCTATTAAACATATAATTTTGTATTATTAAACCCTTATAAAAAGTATTTTTGATAGTTATTTTTGTATGTCATTAAAAAGAATGGATCCCAGAGATAAATTGCAATGCAATACAATCTTCATCTATCTGGGCTTTGTGCCCCTCCCAGAAATAATTCCTGGATCCGCCCTTGAATTGGGGAACATTTTATTAGTATCCTAATAATGACACAAATATTTACAGCATCTACTCAACAATTTGCCAGTGTCGTGGAAAAGTCGTCTCCAATATTTTACCTGTATCACATATATACACTGCACCGTTCTTATTTATCTCAATTGCTTGAATCATATTCTCGGCAAGATCGTCGGGACTCTGACTCTTAATTGTCGCCTTTGAACCGTGAGTCAACTTCTCCGACCTGAATTGATCCAATAGGCCAGTTCTGGTAAAGCCAGGACAGATCGTAATAAAGGACACCCCAGTTTGGTTGAAGTTCGGCTCGGTCTGGAAATATATTATGTTACTTAACGCACTATGAAGAAAGCTGCTAACTTACTGCAAGTGAAAGCGAAAAATGCACCACACCAGCTTTGGAGGCATTATAAACAGGCAAATTGACCAATAGGTCTAAGCCTGCCACTGAAGCAATATTAACGACCATGCCACCAACATTTCCCTTCGATTTGTCCATCAGTGGAAGAACAGCCAGAGTTGTGTTCATCAATCCCACCTGAAAGATAGAAAGTAAATCAACTTGTCGATGTTAAGTTCATCCAAAGGAGACATACCAAATTAACTCCTATGGTGAGATCAGCATCTAGCTCGTTGGCTAGTCCACTTCCATTGACAAGAACGTCGATTCGTTCAATTTTGGAGACGACTTCATCTATGACCTTTTTGATGTTGTCTTTGCAACGAAGGTCGATCTTTAGAAAGTACACCTTCGTTGACGGATTAAGAGCTTCAAGCTCTTTTATTAGTACATTATTTTCGACCAAGTCCAGAATCACTAGCTTCTGCAAAGAGTAGCGAATTTACAACTATCCTTACTGAGGGTATTTCAAATTCGAGTGGACTTCGAATTATTTTCGATTTGTCCTTAACGTATATGAAATTATTTCATTGGCCAAAAAGGGTAGAGTTAAAAATTGGTATGAGCTACGCCGAAAATAATCCGCACGAATTCAATTGCTTTTGAAACTATTCATAGGGGTATATAGATAGCACTTACTGAAATTTTCTTCTTGAGTAAAAGTCTGCAGGTCGCCGAACCGATACCACCACACCCACCAACGTAGACAATGTTCTTTTGGCTCAGATCCATGTTATGTATTTTCGACGGAGAGGGCTAAACTCGATCAAATGAAAATTCAAGAGGTACTGATTGACAAAGTTACTAGTTCAAGGGGCTTAGCTCAGTTAAGCCGATAATTTGCGTACTCGTCGTCGTCGTTAAAATAAGTGCATGTGTTTGCACTCGGAAAATTGTATCTACCCGCTGATAAGTAAGGTAGATACTGCATTTTGTTATAAACCAGATACGTGCATCTTTTGTTTCGAAACCCGTAAAGTGCACATGAAACCAATTTTGTATGTGAATTAGAAATAAGTTTAAATAATGTACTTTATCTTATGTAGTTGCCAGTTTAAGGGGAATCCTAATAAAACCGTCCTCCCAAACAATCTCTATATGCTATCGGTTGCCCATAACATAACAATAGTGAGATTAAAAAACCAATTGACTGTAAAAAAGACTAAAACGATGTAAACAAGATTCATTCTATTCCTAACTGATTGACAAACGGAAACTACCTACACAAACTAAAAAAAATATGCGTATCCTCCGACTGTCATATAGTTAGGTATGCTTTTTATTTATTTTTTTTTTAACCTATGAAACTCCGGGAAAAGTATGAATCTTATGACACCTCAATCTTCAAAATCGGTCAAGCCGTTTAGGCTACAGAAATAGATCTAGGTACATACGCGCGAAGCACATTACCCTCCTTTTGTGTCCAGTCGGGTAAAAAGGCTAGAAACCCTATTAGGGACGAAAAGCTGTATAACCCCAAACCGAGCCTAGACATAGACACAGCTCGAAGAACGATGACAAAGTACCTTTTGTTCTGAGACTTTAATGGTAGAAAGAAAAACGTTTTCGGCAGAACTAAAAAGTATTTTTTTTTATTTTATATATAAATTTTGTTTATTAAAAAAAAAGAAAAGATTTTCCTTTTTATTTTTTCAACATTTATTGAAACTTTATACTACTGTACAGTTTGGTGGTTGGTTAAAGTCTGACGTTTACGAGATGCTGACCGGAGTAAGTCACCTCGTCATCTTGTGTCTGTACCATCGACTGATGGTAGATTCACAGTGGTATTGGTGCTTGATGGCTTACTCTTCAGATAAATCAGTATGATTACTATTACTATTACAATAATTATTATTAGTGTGAGACTATACGTTACATTTTTATGACTAAAAATTATATTGGTCACTTCTTTTGTATTATTTATGGGTTTATAATCTATTAATTCAATATCTGGTATAATTTCATAATTAGATATGGGAACTATCAAGTCTTCCTGATATTCTTTACGATTGTATGTTTTATTGTTGATTTTAATTTTACAATTCTTAAACTTGATTAAATAATTTCCTTTGATTGAATATTTTAATTCGTTACAATTTTGTTCTACAATAGTTTTGGAATTTCAAAAAGAGTTCATTGTTATCTATGTATTTCTTTAAAGGGAGTTCATCATTGTCAATGTATATTGCATTCGTTAAATCTGAGTCACATTCGGATAGGATGAAGTCAAAATCTTTGTCTGTAAAATTTGTCCGGACGATTGTTATACATCTTTTGCCTATGTATGGATATGTTATTTCCTGAGTGTTTTCGGTTGCCATTTTTAGAATTATTTGCCTCTTGAACATGTTTAGTGGTTTCTCGGTAATGGATATTAAATTTGAACTATCGCTTTCGACGCTGTGTTGGGTACTGATGAGGTCATCTTCCTTCAAAGTATTTATTTGTTCTTCAATCCTTATTTATAGAGCATCGGCCACTTTGTTTTCTTTGCCCTGTATATACTCTATATCGAAGTCGAATTCTTCAAGTTTTATCTTCCAACGTTGAAGTTTAGAGTTTGGCTCTTTCAGATTTTGTAACCAAACTAATGGTCTGTGATCCGTGAGTATCTTAAATTTTCTACCGTATAGGTAATGTCTGAATTGTTTAGTTGCCCAAACAATTGCAAGTAGTTCTTTTTCTACTGCGGAATAGTTACATTCGTGTTTGTTAAGAGTTCTGGACGCGAAACTTAATGGTTCATGTGATTGACTTAGGACTGCGCCAATTGCAAAATTGCTAGCGTCAGTTGTGAGTATGAATTCTTTTTCAAAATTAGGGTGTTTATTTAATAGTGTTTCACTCAATGCGATTTTCAGTTTGTTAAATGCATCTACATATTCTTTTTTTTCGTGATCTATTTTTATATCCTTTTTTAAGCAAAGTGTTAGTGGTTTAATGATTTTTGCATAATCCTGAATGAATTTTCTGTAATAGCCTGTCAATCCCAAAAAGGATTGGATTTCTTTCACCGTTTTGGGAATTGGGAAATCTTTAATTGTTTGTATTTTTTGGGGATTTGGTTTAATACCGTCTGGAGTAATAATGTGTCCAAGAAATTCGCTTTCCTTTTTGAGGAAATCACTTTTGTTTAGGGATACTTTGAGGTTGACTTTTCGAAGTCTCTCGAAAATTAAATTGAGGTGTTGGATATGTTCTTGTAAAGAGGTTGAAAATATAATGATATCGTCTAGATATACATAGCATATTTTTCCGATATAGTCGCCTAAAACTTGGTTCATCATGCGCAGGAATGTAGCCGGTGCATTTTTTAAACCAAATGGCATTCTAATCCATTCATAGTGACCAGAAAGTGTAGAGAAGGCTGTCTTCTCACGGTCTTCAGGATCTATCTCGATCTGATAAAATCCTTTGGTAAAATCTAGAGTCGAAAAGTAATTTGCACGACCCATTTTATCTAATATGTCATCGATAAGAGGTATTGGGTATTTATCCTCTTTAGTGATTTTATTCAATTTCCTATAATCTATAACGATTCTCCATTCTTTGTTTCCCATTTTGTCTTTTTTCTTTGGGACTACCCAGATAGGTGCGTTATAAGGAGAAGTAGAGTGTCTAATTATTCCCTGATCTAATAATTCTTGGATTTGTTTGTTCACTTCATTCTTGTGAGCCTCAGGATAACGATAGATTCTTGTGAAGATTGGTGATGTATCAGTCAAAGGGAGTTTGTGTTTGACATGAGAAGTAAAGGAGAGGTTATCTCCTTTATGGAAGAATACATTTTGGTATTCTTTTAAGGTTCTGAAAAGTATTTGTTTTTCTTCTTTATTCATGTGATTGGTGTTCTTAGATTCGAACTCGTCGAATATGGTGTCATGTGGAGTTAAGCTATTCAGGTGATGAATTTCCATAGCATATTCTTGCTCGTCGGTTTCATCAAAAAATATTGGGATTTTTATTTTATTTAATTCAAGTGTCTTTGTTTCGTAATCGATCTTGGCTTTATTTGGTAAAAGGATATTGTTACCAATAATGCCGTTAAAGCAAGGACTAAATGTCATTAGTTGAAATAGGCAATCTTCATTCACTTTGTATATAAATCTTTCTTTTGGAAATAATGCTTCCTTTGTTATACGTACTGGTTTACCTACGGTATTTATAGTCAATGGGTTTTTCCTAATTCTTATAAATTCTTTTGGTGTATCTTTCTCGTTGATGATGCTATTTGTGGCTCCAGAATCAATGAGCATTCGTAATATTTTACCATTTTTTTCTAGTTTAGTATTTTGCAATACGGATTTTGATCCGAGGCTTCTATTTGAAAATTTCCTACTCGTATTTCTTGATTATTTGTTTCCATATATCCCGCAGGATTATTTTCTTCTTGTAGATAAGTATTGCCATTTCTTCTATTGTAATTAACTTGTCCTGGGATTCTTCTTAATTGTGAACTACCGGGGTCTACATCCGTGGGCTGTGATTTTGTTTGAATAAAATTTCTGTTATTGTTGTTATAATGAAAAGGGGCTCTAAGGTTATTATTGTTGTTATTCTGATTATTATAGTGGTTAAAGGGAGGTCTGAATTGTTGATAATTCTGCCTAAAATTATTGTTTCTAAATTGACCTAAGTTGTCATAGTTGTTCAAAGGTCTGTAATTTTGTTGGCGTTGGGGTATGTACATTTTTGGTTGGAAATTTGTAATAGTGTTTCGATTATATGTGTGTACTTTAGTTGGTCTATCTTCAGAAGGGCTTGAACTTACAAATCCAGCTTGGGTAAGCTCGTAAAGAGCTGCCTGTAAACTCATAGGCTTAAGTGCATATAAGATTGTTCGCATGTGAATTGGAAGTTTTTCTTTGAAAATATTAAGTGCTGTTTCGTTATTATTGTTGACTTCATGTCCTTTTTCCTCTTGGACACTTTTATATGTTATTATAGAAGCTAAGGACATCACCCTTGAATTGTGTTTGTCTTAAATCTTCGTATAACTGAATACTGTTTTTAAATCCGCCAAAGTTGTTTATAAGCATAGCTTTTATGTCCGTCCACTTTTGGAGGTGGCTATGAATTTCTATACATCTTTTGGCTTTCCCAATAAATTTAGACTTTAAAATATCTATACACATGATCTGGGACTGATCATCGTACTGGTTAAGTGTGGGGACTATACCGTCGACATTTGTAAGAAAAGTATACAAATCTTCGGTTCTACCATCGAATGTATTCAATTTCTCAATATATTGGAGAGGATCGAGCGTTAAGCTCTTTTTGGGTGTGGTACTTGGTGACCCCCCAGTAGCCATATTTATTTCTTTAAATTTATTTTCAATATTCTGATAATCAATTCTATCCTCTGATTCACTGCTTTCTGTCTTAAAATTATTTTCACTTTTATCACTTGTATTGCTTAGATTTTTAGATTCTACAAAATTATTATTTATTTTACCACCCAAACTTAATTCTAAATACTTTATTAATATATTCAAAATTTGTAAAATTATTTATATTCTTAGTTTCTAAATTATTCTTACGAAGGTTCTCTGGTATAGGTCGGTTTCTGATGTTCGTTAGTTGTAAATCTTCTTCAGATGAACTGCTTTCCTCGTCCGCAAATCTGGTTTCTTTTTTAAACGGCTTTGTAAATTTCTTGATGAAGCTCATCTACTTCTATACACGTTGGGGCTCGGAAGCTGCCCTTTCCTTCTTTTTTTTTTTTTTTTTTTTGTTTTGTTTTGTAATTTTAATGTTTGTGTGTGATCAGTTCTCCTCTATGGAACTTCGTAGTATGATTATATGCACTAACGTGAACTACTAACTGATAAAATTTTTATTCACTGAATTAGCTTTGGAAGACTTTATTTTCGCTAAGGACTTCTTTACTTTTTCCACAGAATTGCAGTTGCAATAGTTTAAATGTTTTAGGATCAATGTTTGTATCGTATTCACTTTTTAACTATCGCGTTACCGTTACTTTAGTCGTTATTTCGAAATATTGTTACTCTTTTTCGCAGAGTTATCTCGAGGATAATTTCACTTTGTTGAAACGGAATTATGGTTCTTAAAGGATACAAAAAATATAGTTGTATCCTACCGACTGCGCCAATTTTGTTTATTAAAAGAAAAGAAAAGATTTTCCTTTTTATTTTTTCAACATTTATTGAAACTTTATACTACTGTACAGTTTGGTGGTTGGTTAAAGTCTGACGTTTACGAGATGCTGACCGGAGTAAGTCATCTCGTCATCTTGTGTCTGGTCTCTTGTGTGATGTGGATGGGGGTTGAAATTTGAACCGATGCACATGTTTGAATGGCATTCTGATGTTCAAGTGATCCTGGATTTCGGGTGTCGTTTGGTCATAAAGGATATCTATTTATGACTTCCAGATTGTTTTTGAATGGACCGACCTATGGTCACAGCTGCATCTGGTGGTCCTAATAACACTTCAAAACCATGTGTTATTCATATCCAGTCGATGGTGTCCTGTTGAACATAATATCATGTTCAATTTCCGGGGTTGGATTTCGGCGTTCTGGAGCATGTGTAACTTATATATACTAGCTGACCCGGCGAACTTCGTTCCGCCCAAATTCGTTAATGAAATGAATATAATCATGCTTATTTTTAGATTCGAACGAACAATATTCACTATCGAGAATGTCATAAAATGAATTTAAATGAATTCAACTTTCGAAATCAGCGGTTGCACATTTTTATTTTATATGGAGTGAACATACTTTTGTTTTTTTTATAGAGGCTATTTTTTCATTGTTTTAATAAAACTATATAAATATTTAAAATATTAACTACTTATTGAGAAATACATGCTACGATCTACAAAAATGTGAAGTAGAAGTTTTTTATTAAAATGTTTTATTAGTAATATTTTGACATGCTAAAATCTGAAGTTTAAATATGAGCTTATCTAAAATAGGTTTTAAATTTTGTTATAAAATTGCGAACCCATATTGTTGAAGTAAAGAATGCAAAAAGAAGGTATTATGTTATATTGAACCTCAAGTTTTTAAGTTATTTATTCAACTCAATTCTGGTCACACTACCTCTTAAATATGGTTATTGTATAAACAAAACAAATTTTTTTTTGATACAGTTTTTCTGTAAACAATCGGTGACAAATACCAGCAGACATGGCGATTGTTTTGTTTATTAATGAAAGAAGAAAACAATTCATACAGGAGGATGCCTCAAGTCCATTTCCGAAAAAAAATCCCCAACAAAATATGGAAAAACAACAAATATCACTGTTTAGCGTTAGGAAAATACAGACGAATAGAAAAATGGCATTTGTTGCGAACGATTAGAAAGTGAAAATATACTCAACATTGGAATGAAAAATGAACTTTCGATTGATAGAATGAACTTCCTATCTGTTCGAAATTCAAAATACAGATTCTTCAAATTCGACACACTTTCGAAAGAATCGAATCTCAAAATAAGTATGAAATAATTCCGAGAATGCACATACTATAAATAAATAGTTGGCGCAACAGATCCGTAGGGACCTAAGGCCTAGTTTCTCACAACTATTAGTTTTGTGAGTTTTTTTTTTATTTTTAGGACGGATGGAAGGGAAGGACAATTTTATGCCGAGCCCAAACGGCCAATTAAGAAGCTCTTTCACGACAATTATACTCTCGGATGTTTGTCAGATATTTGCGAAATGTGGAGCAGTAGAAAAGAAAACTGTAATTTGGAATTTTTTTTTCCGAATTCGAACCTGGGACCCTTCGTTTAGTAGTCCAACACGCTTACCACTAAGCCACTGCGCCGACATACTGCTTCATGTAATTCGATCAATTCAATGTTTCATTTGAAATGCCTGATGCCGAAATGGTATTTGGAAGCATGAATTGTACATTTGAATGATATCCAAAAAATGTTTTGATTCTGGTGTTGTGCCAGAAAGTAATGATCGTAATGGTTCAGGTGGATATTCTAATTCTGGTAATCGAACTTTACCAGAAGCACAACACATTACAGAAGTTTCATTTCCAAATTTGAATGAAGACAAAATTGACATAATTTGTTCATTGCGCCAATAACCACAAATTTGTGCAAACTATAATCAATGGCACTATTATATCGAAAGCCATCACCATTTAAAACAACATTAACATTGATTCATTCAGCTTTTTCATTAACATTTCTTGTTGTGCGATGCGATTGCATTCTCAATCTTTCTTGCTCATTACGATGTTCACGTTGTTCAGATGAATGACCTGAACTTAGTGAATGAATTGAGTAAAAATGAATTTAAAAGTTAAAGTTAAAAATGACCTGAACGTGATCTGGCCATACATTCTCTTTGAATTCGATTTTGATTTTCTTGCTCTTCTTGTGATTGATTTTGCCTTCCATTTGATCTATTTTGCGTTCTACGTTACCGACTACCAATATCACTTCTCCGCTGAAGTGGCATTTTTGATACAAACTAAAAAAGAAAACTAAATTATAAAAAATCAATCTTCAATAGGTTAAAGGTACCAGCTTAGGAACCGCAGGACTAAACTTTTTCAAAATGTTGGGAAAACATAAAGAACCTGATTAAAAACTCGAAAAAGTATTTTGACAAAATAAAAATTGATTTCTCATAAAAAAAAAACCTATTTTACAGTACAAACACATTTTTTGCTCCGGTTTTGGTAAAAAAATTGTCATAATCTTTCCAATTAGTAGTCTTCAGCTTCTCGAACGACATCTTGAGATGTCAAATCACTAAAAAAATCATTCAAAAACCAAAATGTACTGAAATTCAAGTGTTTTTCCAAGCACGCACAACCCAATCTTTAATTTCTTCTAGCTCTGCCTCTGGAAGGAGCAGAAAGATAAATGATGGCTAAGAATACTCGGGGAAGTATTGACTAAAGAGCATTTTAAGCATTTTTGGATTGGCCAAGCCTTATGAATGTAATAGCAGGTTAAGTGAAGTAAGGTTAAATAAAAAAGTTTGCATCCTCTTTTTCAACCTTTATAACTCGAATTTTGAAAAAAAGGCGAAATAGGTATTCGATGATTTTTTATTTTCTATAAACTTACAAATTTTCAAGTTTATACGATTAACGTATCGTGAGTAACAGAAAAACCTCTCTAAAAGGGGCAGGGAGGGTCGTATCGAAAAAACCCTTCTTAGTGAGCGTCTACACCGCTAGTGAAACATATCCTGAAAGTTTCATGAACCTAAAATTCGCCAAAGGCCTGTACGATGTCTGTCAACTCAATCACGCTACTCTTTTATGTATATAGATAGATAAAACAATTTTCAACATAGCTTTTAAAAAAAGTTTGCCAGGTTGCCAGGGCACTCATTCCGTAACTCTAAGAACGATAATCGTTTGCGCGATAGTAGTCAACGATCTCGTCATCTATTTGCTTTCCGTAACTCTATCACTATCGTCTCGTCTATCGTTTATTTTGTACTAAGAGAGAGAGCATTGAGAGAATTGAGTTTCTTTCAGAGACTCTCAAACTATGTATGAAATTTCAATCAGACGTCGTCTAAAATGTCATAAATGACAACTTTTGCAACAATTATGAGTTTGTTTTTGTCACCGGTAAATAAAAAAATTTTAAAATGTAAGTAATTTAACTTTGTTCCTTACGCTTTTAATAATAAGAATAAATAAGCTCAAATCGCCAAAAGTGTGCCTCGCCATGACAATCAATAAGTCTTAGGGCCAATCTTTGAAATACGCTGGTACAGATTTAAGGGAAGATTGCTTTACGCACTGTCAGTTTTACGTAGCTTGCTCTCGTGTAAGTTCACCTTTAAGTCTGGTAATGTTACTGCCGCCCAATAAAAAAAAAACAAGAAACATTGTCTATAAAGAAATCCTTTAAAAATAAACGCTATTTAAGTAACATTTTTTCTAAAAATGTACTTTTAAATAGAGTCCCACGCGGACAAAGTCGCGGGTAACTGCTAGTCATTACATAAACAAAATAAGACTTTATCTTACAAATGTGAAAAATGTAAGCTGCGCAGTTTAAAAAATGCGAAAGATAATGAAGTAAATGGCTTAAAGTCATTATTTTAATTTTTAATAACTTAAACCACCTATTTAAAGTTATTACAAATGTCCAGTATCAGTGATCGGTCGATTGCTATTATTAAATTAATTACATTAGCACAATGCCCTGAAAACTAATGGCAATATTATATTTAAAAATCAAGGTAACTATATGTAATTATTTGCTAAAAACAGATAGATAAGGTCGAAAAATAGACCAATTTATGTACACTTTTTCATAACAACTTATATAACTATTATATAAATACGGCCTTAAATAATAATTAAACTGATGTCGACTATTAATTAGCTGACAGCTCAAATTAAAATGTAAAATATTATACGAACGGTGGGTACCTACCAATAAATATTGCGACAGCTTTATTTAGAACAATCATTTTTGATAAAACTAAATTATTTTAAAACATAATGTTTACACAAGTTGTAAACAAATTCCCGCAGCAAATTTCTGCCAAGACTTTTTACTTATTTAAAAGGAAAAATGACACATTGGAAATGTACGAAATATCAGCAGATTGTTTAAATTCATACCCAAGTCAGTATCAGTACTGCCCTATCACTTGATTTGAAACAATTTTCAGTGCAATTTGTAGTACCTCTTATATAAATTGATTTTTAATATTTTTTTAATGTGAATTTATTTAATAAGAGTAAATATCGTTACACGTAGGTTGATGCCGTTGATGATATCTGAAATGATAATTCCATTAAAAAGGAAGTGAGAGCGGATGTCCACAAAATTTATTTAATTTCGTCGTCAAAATTTAATATGTACTTATTGTTGATTTTGAAAGGTATTTTTTTAATTAGGTTTTTTTAATTTTTTTTAATTGAGTTTTTTTTATTAGGTAATCTCAATTTCTTCTTGAAATTCAATAAATCTTCAGCTGGTTTTGCTAATTTGCAAAACATAAAAATCAATACAAAACGATACCTCATTAGGTATCGCTCAATTTGTATCGTCTGGGCGATAGCGTTTTGACGATTATTGAGTTACGTGAAGCAAATGTTCAATCGTCAAAACGATATTGTCTAGACGATAGACGATTATTGAAGTTACGTGAAGCAAAACTATCGTCGAAACGCTATCGTCTGGCGATAATCGACATACGGAATGAGTGCCCAGGGTAAACAACTAGGTAAGAAACCTTCGGCATAAAGGCAGATGTTAAATAGGGACTCTTACATTTCTTCCACTCTTTAACGATAGGGATATGTCATTCACACTGTAGCGACATCAACGAAAGCCTTGTAAAAGTCACATCCATAAATAAATCTTCACTGTAGGTGAAATAAATATAATCAATATACACACTATACACCAATTGGGGAACATTTTATTAGTATCCTAAGAATGACACTAATATTTACAGCATCTACTCAACAATTTGCCAGTGTTGTGGAAAAGTCGTCTCCAATATTTTACCCGTATCACAAATATACACTGCACCGTTCTTATTTATCTCAATTGCTTGAATCATATTCTCGGCAAGATCGTCGGGACTGACTCTTAATTGTCGCCTTTGAACGGTGAGTCAACATCTCCGACCTGAATTGATCCAATAGGCCAGTTCTGGTAAAGCTAGGACAGATCGTAATAAAGGACACCCCAGTTTGGTTGAAGTTCGGCTCGGTCTGGAAATATATTATGTTATTTAACGCACTATGAAGAAAGCTGCTAACTTACTGCAAGTGAACGCGAAAAATGCACAACACCAGCTTTGGAGGCATTATAAACAGGCAAGAGTTGTGTTCATCAATCCCACCTGAAAAATAGAAAGTAAATCAACTTGTCGATGTTAAGTTCATCCAAAGGAGACATACCAAATTAACTCCTATGGTGAGATCAGCATCTAGCTCGTTGGCTAGTCCACTTCCATTGACAAGAACGTCGATTCGTTCAATTTTGGAGACGACTTCATCTATGACCTTTTTGATGTTGTCTTTGCAACGAAGGTCGATCTTTAGAAAGTACACCTTCGTTGACGGATTAAGAGCTTCAAGCTCTTTTATTAGTACATTATTTTCGACCAAGTCCAGAATCACTAGCTTCTGCAAAGAGTAGCGAATTTACAACTATCCTTACTGAGGGTATTTCAAATTCGAGTGGACTTCGAATTATTTTCGATTTGTCCTTAACGTATATGAAATTATTTCATTGGCCAAAAAGGGTAGAGTTAAAAATTGGTATGAGCTACGCCGAAAATAATCCGCACGAATTCAATTGCTTTTGAAACTATTCATAGGGGTATATAGATAGCACTTACTGAAATTTTCTTCTTGAGTAAAAGTCTGCAGGTCGCCGAACCGATACCACCACACCCACCAACGTAGACAATGTTCTTTTGGCTCAGATCCATGTTATGTATTGTCGACGGAGAGGGCTAAACTCGATCAAATGAAAATTCAAGAGGTACTGATTGACAAAGTTACTAGTTCAAGGGGCTTAGCTCAGTTAAGCCGATAATTTGCGTACTCGTCGTCGTCGTTAAAATAAGTGCATGTGTTTGCACTCGGAAAATTGTATCTACCCGCTGATAAGTAAGGTAGATACTGCATTTTGTTATAAACCAGATACGTGCATCTTTTGTTTCGAAACCCGTAAAGTGCACATGAAACCAGTTTTGTATGTGAATTAGAAATAAGTTTAAATAATGTACTTTATCTTATGTAGTTGCCAGTTTAAGGGGAATCCTAATAAAACCGTCCTCCCAAACAATCTCTATATGCTATCGGTTGCCCATAACATAACAATAGTGAGATTAAAAAACCAATTGACTGTAAAAAAGACTAAAACGATGTAAACAAGATTCATTCTATTCCTAACTGATTGACAAACGGAAACTACCTACACAAACTAAAAAAAATATGCGTATCCTCCGACTGTCATATAGTTAGGTATGCTTTTTATTTATTTTTTTTTTAACCTATGAAACTCCGGGAAAAGTATGAATCTTATGACACCTCAATCTTCAAAATCGGTCAAGCCGTTTAGGCTACAGAAATAGATCTAGGTACATACGCGCGAAGCACATTACCCTCCTTTTGTGTCCAGTCGGGTAAAAAGGCTAGAAACCCTATTAGGGACGAAAAGCTGTATAACCCCAAACCGAGCCTAGACATAGACACAGCTCGAAGAACGATGACAAACACCTTTTGTTCTGAGACTTTAATGGTAGAAAGAAAAACGTTTTCGGCAGAACTAAAAAGTATTTTTTTTTTATTTTATATATACATATTTTATTTTATTTATTTATTTAATGTACAATCTATTGTCAGAGTACAAGCAATCTATCTAATATATTTACACCAATTGTTGATGGGGCATAACATAAAAGAAAACAATAGCAAAAAAAAACTAATGCAATTATTTTAAAAGACAATAAAAAAATAAAAGATTATAAAATACACCATACATTCAATAAACAATATTCATACAAAAAAAAGACAATAACCATTTCTTAACAACTTTTAAAAATACATTTTTATCCCTCTCACACCTATAATAATATCTGGAAGCGAATTAAACAAAAGGGGTGCGGTGGCGTAGTAAAATCTTTTAACGTATGCGTATTATAAATTGTAGGAATAGTTACCAAACTTCTAGTATTAACCCGCAAATTATAATTACTTACGTTTCTTACAAAGTAAAAACCCGAGTTTTCGAAAATATTTTTAAGACTTTGTAGCGGTAAAGATGCCTGCTACAAAGAATTTCAAGGTTTCTGAACAAAAAAAGACTTGATGTTCTTCGATTTACTCTGCATATAATCCGTATTGCATGTTTTTGTTTTATCAATAGTGGCTCCGTTTTATTAAAATATACACCACCCCAACAAGAGGTACCATATTGCAGCTTAGATTTTAAAAGACCATTATATACGAGTTTTATGATTGATTGTGTACAATATTGACTAAGATGATACAGTTGTCTTACAACTTTATTAAGGTATTGTTTAATATAAAGTGTATATGATTATTCCAACATAGCTTGTTATCTAACACTATACCTAATTATCTAAAATTGTCGACAAACTCCACCCTAAAACAATCATTGCAACAGGATTAAGAATTCTTGAATGTTATGAAATTTTCATTGAGATAGGTAAAGCAAAATTGTGTGCAACTTGGAGAGTGATAATATCTAAATCGGCAAATCATCAGAGATATTACTTTTAATATTAAATAGGACCCAAAACTGAACCTTGTGGAACACCAAGTTCAATTTAATTCGGAGCGCTGTAAATATTTTTTTAGTTTAACCATTTGACTGCGGTTTAAAAAAACAAAAAACAAACCAATGGTATATAACCTCTAAGCAATATACACTGCCGCTCACTTAAATAGGAACATGATTTTTTTGTAGAATGTTTTGTTTTTGCTATTCTCTCTTTGCTGATACCGGTCATTGCGGTTTCAATTTTAAAAGTAACGTTTATTAGGCTATTTTCGGAAAAGAGAAGAGAAAAAAAAAGATTACCGTTACGATTGATTGGTGGATTGCTGTCAATATCCACAAAAATAAAGCATTTGTTTTGGCTCATTAGAATAAGAACAGATGAAATTGTGTCAGTTTATCGCAAGTCTTAGAAGTGATTAGATCTGCTAAAGTTGTTAGCAATAAGTTATTAATATTTTATTTCGAATTTTGTGCATAATGGGTCGAAGCAGTGCATTAACGACGGAGGAAAGGGCAAGAGTTTCCGCATACAGAGAAATGAAGCTGACCTTTAGAGAAATCGCAAAAAAAATTGGAAGGAGCACTACCGTTGTATACAATTTTCTTCAGAATCAGTCGAAGTATGGAAAAAACATGAAGGGACGTACTAAAAGAGTAACTTCAGAAGCTGACAGAAGGGCAATAATTCGAGCAGCCTCAAATTCTCACCAGTCCGCGGCGAAAATCAAATCCAATTTGGCAATAACAGCAAGTGTTTCAACGGTAAAACGTGTTATTCAGAGTGCTAATCACCTAAAAAGATTAAAACTGAAAAAAAAAAACCACCACTGAATGCTGCCAGAAAGAGGCCCGATTGCTTTTTTCGTGAAACTGTATGACCTGGAATTCAGAATGGAAACTCGTCGTATTTTCAGATGAAAAAAAATTTAATCTGGATGGGCCCGATGGATACAACTTTTATTTCCACGATCTGCGTAAGGAAGAGCATTTTTTGAATCGGCACCATAGTCACGAAGGTGGTGTTATGGTTTGGGGAGCGATAAGTTACTATGTAACCTGCGAACTGAAGATTTTGACTTCAAAAATGAACGCAGTGGCTTACAAAAACGTACTAGAAGAGGCATTCCCCGAACTGGGGAACCTCTTTGGGCCTTTGAAGTGGTGTTTTCAGCACGATAATGCTCCAATCCATACCGCCCGATCTGTTAAGACTTGGATTCAAGCACAGAAGGTGGATTTGTTACAATGGCCTCCATATTCACCAGACCTCAATATTATTGAGAATGTTTGGGGATGGTTAACTAGAAGAGTTTACGAATCTGGAAGACAATTCGATAGCAAAGCATCACTGATAAATGCTATCAAAACCGCCTGGTCTGAAGTTTCACTGGAATACATAAAGAATCTTTATGCCTCAATGCCTAATCGCTTGTATGAGGTTATATCAAACAAAGGTGGATGTACACATTATTATAATATTATAAATATTCCAAATGTTTTAAATATTGTATTAATAAATTGAATTTTGATGATTTCGTTTATTTTTCTTTATAATAAGTAGATGTTCTTATTCTAATGAGCCAAAACAAATGCTTTATTTTTGTGGATATTGACAGCAATCCACCAATCAATCGTAACGGTAATCTTTTTTTTTCTCTTCTCTTTTCCGAAAATAGCCTAATAAACGTTACTTTTAAAATTCAAACCGCAATGACCGATATCAGCAAAGAGAGAATAGCAAAAACAAAACGTTCTACAAAAAAATCATGTTCCTATTGAAGTGAGCGGAAGTGTATATAAAAAAGTTTTTCGAGTAATATTGAGTGATCCACCATGTCAAAAGCTTTAGTGATGTCAATAAATAATAAGGAAGCAGGTATTTCTGATAAATTTAAACTGCTGTACAATTCGCCAGTTAATTTTAACAGTGCCGCCTCAGTAGACCTTCCATAAAGAAATGTGTTCTATCTAGAAATGACAACATTCTTGATTTAATACCTTTTTCAAATAATTTTGAAAAAGTCGATAGCAAAGAAATAGGGCGATAGTTGTTTAAAATAGTAGTATCCCTTTTTTCGTGGAGCGGCATTACTACTGCTGGTTTCAGGGATTGTGGAAAAAAACTTGGATGCATACTAGTTATTATTAAATAGAAAACATAAAACATCAGAAATTTGAAAAGAAATTTGTTTCAACATAGAGCTTGATAAATTATCAAAAGAAGTAGAATTTGATGTTTTAAGAGAACAAATTATTCTATGAATCTCCAGAGCAGTGAATGGTTCACAGAAAAAATTTTCAGTTTGACTATCCATTTTATTGTTGGTATCAAAAATAATACAAAAATAATTATTAAACAAATCAGCAATTTCCAAAGGGTCAGAGATAGTTGAGTTGTTGACATTCAAAACTATATCCACTTCGGAAGCTTTTCTATTGAGAATTTCATCAACAATTCGCTATTCTTTTTTGGAATTTCCAAGACTTGCTAATCTATTAATTATAACTTTCGACTAATCGATTTTTCAGCAACTCGTTACATAGTGATAGATAAGTACCTACCATCAAGTTCCAAACACTAGATACATACAGCAACCTGGATCTCACCTCAAATCACATTCGAGGTATTTATTTTCGGCCGTCAAAAATGATATTAAAAAACAAACTTGATCACACGGCAATGCAAAACGCTGGAGTGTGTGACATTTTGTATCGGAACAATTCTCCGAAAAGCTGTTCCAATGAAATAAAAACGCGGCCGAATATGACCGCCATCAACTGTCAAAATTAGGAAGTTCCTATTGGAAGAAGCTTTATGTGCTATGGGTAAACAGAAATTGAAGCCTCAAATTCAGCAACCTAAGCGTTAAATAAAAATCACAATAGCGACCTCTAATGATTTTTTTGAGCTTTAACTGATGATAACAGCATAAAGCGCCCATTTTATTAATACCTTAAAAAGAATACAACACTCACATTCAGTGCCTGTTTTACAGCTTTCATTTTTGAATTTGCCAGTATCGGGGAAAGGTGGTCTCCAATATTTTACCCGTATCACAAATATACACTGCACCGTTCTTATTTATCTCAATAGCTTGAATCATATTCTCGGCAAGATCGTCCGGACCCTGATTCTTAATCATATCGATGGCATGTGTCATGGCCTTTGAACGGTCAGTCAACTTCTCCGACCTGAATTGATCTAGTAGGCCAGTTCTGGTCAAGCCAGGACAAATCGTAATAAAGGACACCCCAGTTTGGTTGAAGTTCGGCTCGGCCTGGAAATACATTATGTCACTTAAGGTACTATGAAGAAAGCTGCTAACTTACTGCAAGTGAACGCGAAAAATGCACCACACCAGCTTTGGAAGCATTATAAACAGGCAAATGGGCCGATGGGTCTAAGCCTGCCACTGAAGCAATATTAACGATCATGCCACCAACTTTTCCCTTCGATTTGTCCATCAGTGGAAGAATAGCAAGAGTTGTGTGCACCAATCCCAACTGATAGATAGAAAACAGATTAACATGTTAAGTTAGTAGATTTTATCGAGACATACCAAATTAACTCCAAAGGTGAGATCTGGATCCAGCTCGTTGGAGAGTCCGCTTCCATTGACCAAAACATCGATTCGTTTAACTATAGAGACAACTTCTTCAATGCACTTTTTGACGTTTTCTTTGCATCGAATGTCGACCTTAAGGAAGTACACCTTCGCTGACGGATTTACCGTGCCAAGCTCTTTTATTAGCTCGCTATTTTCGATCAAGTCCAGAATCACTAGCTTCTACAAAGATGAGTGAATTTAATTTCGATTGACATTTTTGCGTGCAACCACACATAAGAACAATCGGATTTGAAATCAAGCAAGAAGAATTCAAATCCGTTTAGAACTGACAACAGGTGTAAATGCCACTTACTCCGATTTTCTTCTTAAGGAGAAGTCTACATGCCGCTGAACCGATACCACCGCACCCCCCAACATAGACAATGTTCTTCTGATTGAGATCCATGTTCTGTATTTTCGATCGAAAAGACTAAACCCGATTGAATGAAAACTCAAGACATTCTGATTTCTAAAGACACTATCTCGAGCAGCAGGGCATACTAATCGTTGATTTGTATGGTACGCAACACATGCAAGAAGAACTGCATACATACACGCTGATTAGTGGTGTGTGCCTTATTTGGGTATAGATAAGTTCACTTGTGGCTTCCAAAACCGCAAAAATAAAAACATGCTGAAAAGCTGCACGGTGAGTGGAATTGAATCATTTTTAGGAAACCAGTCTTGTGGTTGATCTGATCCGATTCTGAATAAAAATATCTATAGGTTGTGACTTGTTTGCATGCGTTGCATTGCGCAATACACAAATTGATTCCATTCGCAGGCGGGTACTTTCAACTCATTTGAGTTCTTTTCTTTCACAGCCATCGGATATTTTTTCAAGCACACTGTTCGGTATCAAAAGTAGGGCACAGTAGGACAAAACTAATTCTATATTTAGTGGTTAAGAAAACAGTAAAAATGAAAGATTTTCTCGAAAACTACTAGGACTGCTTTCAGTGCAATTGGAAAGTAAATATCCAAGTCCAATAAAATTACTACTTGCAGGTTACATGCGACCACATAGTTTGAACGCCATTATGGCTTCAAGTGCACTACTTGGTCGCACAAAACCACTTTTGGGCTTGATGGATTCATATTGGCCCAAGGAAGGAAGAAAGTCGCGAAAATACAACTTCAAGAAGATGAAATAGTTTGTATTGGGAACCGCACTTAAAAAAAAATATAACAGGATAGCCGGATACAAAAAATGTTAAACATTATATTATTGATTGATTTCGGCGGTTCCCAGTCTCAGTTGATCATGTCGCCAGTGAAAAGGTCAAACTTTTACTTCGCAGTCATAATGTACGACATTTGTTCGTGAAAACAAAAACCCAACGGAATCGGAATCAAAAACCCAACAACAGAATTGGAATCATCAGAACAGCACATGCTGTGTTCAGTACCTACATTTGTTCGAAAACAGATGTGATCATCATCAACTATGACATTTGTTGATGATTCGAAAGACCGCCAGGTGTAAGTTGTCATATGGTAATATGACAGGTGTCGTTTTCGTTTCGGCATTCCAATTGAATTCGTCGGACTAGCTATTGCGTGCCGGTGTTGAAGGGTAGTGATGCGATGTCATGAGAACACAAGCGTTCTCACCTAGCCTCTCACTATCAACTCCTACTCTCACCTCCACGGGGTGACTGGTGGGTGCCTAGTACCTCGACTGGAGATTGGGTAACCAACCCCTTTGGAAGGTCGTTGGTGGCAGCAGACGAGAGAGGGGGGAGGAGTGTTGTTTTCTCACTAAGACACCTCCTCTGGTACCAGACGGCAGCGGAGGAGTTCCCTAGATGGAGCCAACGGTGGCGTCTACAGTTCCAGTCAGGCCGAACTATTTAGTGTAATCCCTATAGAGCTGCTCTGACATATTCGGATACCAGGTCTATAGGGATTTCCAATACCGAGCCAGGGTGTTGGAGAAGAGTTGGTGGCGGATGAACCCTTAATGGGCCAACGGCAGCGCTCACATCCCAGAGTGGGTTACTGGCACCGGAATAACCGGCCTGCTGTCCTAAGGTCAAGGGCCTGGCCCTCCAGGTTGGGGGTTGTGCCGTCGGGGTAACTTCCCGACCATTTAAAAAAACACTAGTTATGGGAGAGACACGTGAAGCCTCGGATAACGATTTCCCTCAAACGGCAACTAGACCCGGAACGTCAACGGACAACGATTTGAGAGTATGTACCTGGAACGTGCGAACGCTGTACACCCCAGGTGCTACTCAAAAACTTGAGTCTGTCCTCACGCGGTACAAGGCAGATATTACCGCGATCCAGGAGATACGATGGATAGGATCAGGTATGATGAAAAGGAAAAATTGCGATATTTATTACAGCTGCCATAAAAGATCGCATGTATTAGGATGCGGATTCGTCGTGGGAAACCGGCTTAGGACAAAAGTCATTGACTTTAAGCCGATAAGTGATCGCCTAGCTGTGATCCGCATCAAAGCTACTTTCCAAAACATAAGCCTAATATGTGCACACGCCCCTACCGACGAGGCTGAAGACCCTATCAAGGAGGAGTTTTATGACCACCTGGATGGAGCCTACGGAGCCTGTCCGGAGTACGATGTCAAAGTTGTGCTCGGGGACTTCAATGCTAAAATCGGAAAGGAAAACATCTTTGGCGGGTTAGTTGGTAAACACAGAATCCACGAAACGACCACAGACAACGGTTACCGACTAACTGACTTCGCGGCAGCTCGTAATACGGTGATAAGTAGCACTAGGTTTCCAAGGCTAAGGATCCACACAGCAACCTGGCGCTCTCCAGACGGTCGAACCGCCAACCAAATCGACCATGTGCTAATCGACGCGAGGCACGCATCCAACATCCTCAACGTGCACACATTCCGCGGGGCAAACGTCGACTCTGACCATTTTCTTGTTGCGGCTAAGTTCAGAGCTCGACTATCCAACGAGAAGAAGCTGCGTTCCGCCCAGAAGAAGAAATTCAACGTTGGACGCCTTAGCACACCTGGAGTAGCCAGAGTCTACAAAGAGCGCCTGAGTGAGAAACTCTCCGCAGTGCATTCACCTACCACAAATGCCAACACCCAGTGGTCCCAGTATCGCGACATCATCAAAGAGGTAGCCGAAAACACCTTAGGGTACCAGCCACCCCAGAGAAAGAGCCCGTGGTATGATGATGAATGCGTACGCAGGAAGAAGGTGACAGAAGATGCACATATGAAGGCGCTGCAGCGCAAAACAAGGGCAGCGAGGGAAGAGTATCGAGCCAGGAGGAGGGAGGAGAAGAAAATCCTGCGTAGAAAGAAGAGGGCCTACGCAGTCTCCCAGCTCAAGGAGATCGAAGAGTCCCGCGATCGAAGCAACATCCGGAAGTTCTACAAGAAAGCCAAGCAACTGGCTGCTGGCTTCAAGACCGGAACGCAGGCTCTTCGAAACAGTGATGGAAACCTAGTCACCGAAGCGCAGGGAATAGTAGATGTTTTTAAGCAGCACTTCCAGCAGCTGCTAAATGGGCATCATGTAGAGAGAGTGATAGGGCAAGAAGAGAACCCACGTCCAGTCAATGAAGATCCAGTTCCACCGCCCAGTATGGAAGAAGTCGGCTTAGCAATAAAAAAGCTAAAGAACAACAAGGCCGCCGGCTCTGATGGTTTACCAGCGGAGCTCTTCAAATACGGTGGTGATGTTTTGGTAGGGCGCATGCACCAAATCATCAACCAAGTATGGGTGGAAGAAAGTATGCCCGATGACTGGACTATCAGCTCCATATGCCCCATCTACAAAAAAGGCGATCCTATGTCTTGCAAGAACTATCGAGGCATATCCCTGCTTAATGTCGCATACAAGATCCTATCCAACGTACTGTGTGAACGTCTCAAACCGTTCTGCAACACACTAATCGGCACGTACCAGTGTGGCTTCCGGCCCGGCAGATCGACTATAGACCAAATTTTCACACTGAGGCAAATCCTGGAAAAGACCAATGAATTTCAAGTCGAGACTCACCACCTTTTCATCGACTTTAAAGCCGCATATGATAGCATTCATCGTCAGGAGCTTTATGTGGCGATGGCCGAATTCGGGATCCCGGCAAAACTGATCCAGCTATGTAGCGTGACGCTGGAGAACACACGCTGCAACGTGCAATTTGGAAGTAGTTCCTCCGAACTATTCCAAACATGCACCGGATTTCGGCAAGGAGACGCACTATCATGTGACTTCTTCAATCTCGTGCTAGAGCAGATAGTGCGCAGGGCAGGTGTCAACACGGAAGGCACTATCTTCAACAAATCCGTCCAGCTACTGGGGTATGCAGACGATATTGACATCATCGGTCGCTCCCAGCGTGCCGTGATAGAGGCTTTTACGGCGATTGAAGAACAGGCGAAATTCGTTGGTCTTGTAGTAAATGAGGACAAGACTAAGTACATGCTATCAACAAACAAACAAGCATCTGTCCACCGCCTAGGACAGAACGTCACTATTGATAGCAACAATTTCGAGGTAGTTAAGGAGTTTATCTACCTCGGAGTAAACATGAACTCCACAAATGACATCCTAGTGGAGATCCGGCGAAGAATTACCCTAGGAAACCGCTGCTACTTCGGTTTGGCAAAACAATTGGGTTCAAAACTCCTAACTCGAAGGACAAAATGTATGCTTTACAGAACCCTTATCCTGCCAGTTCTGCTTTATGGCGCCGAGTGCTGGACGATAAGCAGGAAGGGAGAGCTGATACTGGGCTCCTTCGAAAGAAAAATTCTTCGACGGATTTTTGGTCCTGTGTGCGAGGAGGGCGAATGGAGGAGAAGATACAACCGCGAACTCTACGAGCTGTACCAAGATGTGGATGTAGTCCAAAAGGCCAAAATACGTCGACTACATTGGCTCGGCCACATCGAGCGAATGGACAATAATGCTCCAGCTAAGAGGATCTTCGAATCCCAGCCGCCAGGTTCGAGACGACAAGGAAGACCGAACCTCCGTTTCAAAGACCAAGCCATCGCGGATGCCAGAGCGCTTGGTCTGGATAACTGGAAGCAGCGTGCCCGGGATCGCAGAGGATGGAAGGCTGCAGTGTCTCAGGCAGAGACTCTCCACGGGTCGGGAGCCCGTTAAGTAAGTAGTAAGTAAGCTATTGCGTGCGTTCGGCTATGTATCTTTAAAAAAATTGCATTGAGAAAAGTGAGGTTAACCAACTGCATTTGATTTCGTTCTGGTGCAATTGGATTTGGGTAATTTGCCACAAAACTTGAAATTGGAAGTGGACTCAGTTACAATTTTGTTGGACAACCTCAATGCACCGAAACTTTGTAACGGAAAGCGTTTGATTGTCAAGAACCTCAAAACAAATTTCAATTAAGCGACGATTTTAAAGAAAAAAATTAATGTCGAAGATATTCGCATTCCGCTTATTCCGTACCTACGATTTGTCATTCGTATATATACATCTAAAATATTCCGTTCTATGCCATATGATAGTTAAAAAGTAGCAAGGACTATCGCTATATGTTTATGGCATCAGTCTTGAATTTCCATGTTTCTGACATGGTCTTGGACATTTATATGTGGCTTGCCCAGTTTTTCTCTGTAGCAGATAACGGCTTTGCAGAAAGCTACGCAAAAGCTCTTTGTATTGAGGGGTTCCTTCTGCTGAGAAAGGGCAAACAAATCGTACGAGCAATCGTATCTTCGGCTATAAACACTCTAACTGCTGAATGTCCGGGCCTACTTTATTCTGGACAGGTATTCCCTCGGCTGTTTGACAGGCGTTCGCAAAAGAATATACGTAACGCAAGGAACATAATGTTAATTAGCCCCGTGGTGTGTACGCTCCGCCAATTATTTTACTCAAAAAAAAAAACACATAATTTATATATAAATAGGTGGAGGGTGGAGTTGGAGCAGCACATGAACGAAAGAGAAGAAAAGAAACAAATTCTCTCTTAAAAATGTTTGCCGTGCAAAAGAAATTTAACTTCGCAATTTAAATACTTAGCCGCAAATTTAATTTAAGGTCATGCTTAACAGTTTAGGTCTGTTTTAATTTTTTTCTAGCCTTCTACTAGTTAATTTTTGTTTCACAAAATGTATTAATGAATTTTAGTAAGAAAGGCTCTTTATAAACTTTCTGTCAAGACAAATAGCTACGTTTTAAAATCGATTATTGTATTGTCCAATATATTTAATTTTATGACTCTCTAAAAGCATTCTGAAGTGTCTTGTGTATAAGTTCCCTAAAATATTTCAATTAACTTTTAAATGTCTTGCAACAATGAGTTTTTATACACTTTATCATGTTTGAGAATAAATAAATGAATAATTTTCAGAACAGGTCGCTATAGGCACTATGCTAGTTAGTCCTAGCACCTTACAAGCTGTCGTTTTTGAAAGTTCTTATTTTTGAGCCAAATGGTAGGGACAATTTTGTTTATGCTCCCCGCTATTTTGAAAATTAAACTAATATTGATTTGCTTTGTAATAAAGGCCACAACGTATATGAGAAACTCTAAAATAAAAAAATGTTGCTTACACATGGTGCGCGAGTTAAGTATCCATAGCAAAACATATTGAGAAAAAAGATAACATTATTTGTATTCAATGATATCTTTAGTCTCTAGTACAGTCTTGCACACAACGCTACAATGATAACATATGTAAAAGAGATAATATCGTTTGTATACAATGTTGGAATATTATCTCTTCTTCATTATCAAGCAAGACGATTGTACGCTTGGGTCTCCTTGTAGATAGATAAGAAAAGTATATAAATACGACTGTATGATGAATTTATCAACAGTCTTATTGTAACTACATAGTAGCCTTAAGCTCCTTTTAGAATTAGTAAAAAGTATTTCAATAATAAAGGACATAGTTCCAAATAAATATTGTTTAATTTTAAAAGTAAGAAACAAGTGTTTTAATTGGCGATCCTGCCAGGAGGTTAAATATACTTTTTAACTTCAATCGAGCGGACCTCGGGAACAAGTAGTGAAATCTAGTATAAACAGAACACTCGCGTTACCGGTTACAAGAATTACCTAGCATAGCAGGTACAAATATAGCTTCTTCGTACGAAGCAGCAAAGCAATTCAGTGAAAGTGTATATGTGGAGGAAAAAAACACACAAATTCGACGACAACAGACACGAGTTCAAAATGGAACAACTCGCAGTATTAATGGCAAGATTAGAAGCTTTAGAAACCAGGAGCAACACAGTAACACAAACCCTAGAGCACACACGCACAGAGAATGCAAGGTTAGCAGCAATAATAACTAACCAAAATCAAATAAACACTAATTTAGAAACAAAACTAAATGAAGTAAAATCTGGATTAGGCATAGTACCAAACATACCTGTGCTAGAGGAAATAAGAACCACATATACAGATGGTAGTGAAATACAGTTAGACGCATTTAAAAGCCTACCTATTTTCAACGGCGATCAATCAAATTATCGGTCGTGGCGCGAAGAAGCATCCAGATTAATGGACAGCATTAAAAACTTCAAAACACACAGTAAGTACGCAGCAGCATTGACTATAGTGAAAAGTAAAATACAGGGTGCAGCCGCGAATGTGTTAACTAATTATAACACAATTTTTAATTTTGAGGCGATACGTAACAGATTAGATTATACGTACTCTAATCAAGAACCTCTATACGTGCTACAAGACATGATGAAAGCCATCACGCAAAAAAGAAGCACACTGTCTGAATACCACGACGAGATAAATAAAAATCTCAATTTAATAATATCAAAAATCACTATGTCAGGTGATCCGCCGAATATAATCGACAGACTAATTAAAAATGCTAACGACGACGCAGTTCGTATATTCATTGATGGTATGAGTGACAACTTTACAAGAGGATCATTATATTCAGCTACAATAAATGATCTAGAACACGCATTCGCAATTGCTCGCAGAATAGAACATGATAATGTGCACAGGCATTTACATCTCACTCAGGATAAGCACCACAAAAATATGCCACATGAACGCAGAAACGAAAGAAGACCAAATTATTCGAGCCAAACAACGAATTATCAACCCCAGAAGCAATACGATAATATGCAGCAACACAATCAAGGACCACAGCCGATGGAGATAAACTCGAGACAAATTGTACATGCACAGCGACAAAATTGGAATCAATACAAACCCGATGTATATAATCCACCAGCGAAACGTGAACACAGCGGGAGTTTCAACACACACAACAGACCGCAACGATCTTATCAGCAGAACTTCAAGCAGCAGAGAGTAAATAACTCCCGACAACAACGCAGAGACGATGTCAGCAGTACATATGCAGAAGCAGATGAAACGGAATGTATGGTAAATAATAACATAAGAATAGATCATTTAAACTAGTAGACGGGTTGCCCTGCTTAAATTTAACTAGTACTATTTCTAAGAAAATTTATAAAATTCTTATTGATACTGGTGCAACCCATAATTACATTAATAGAAAATGCGATTCTAGCAAAAAAATTAAAATTAAACCTATAAAAATAAAAACAATGCATGGTTATTCTATGGTAGATACAAAGAAAGTAGTTAGGATATTAAAGAAAAATATAACATTTTTTGAATTAGAGGATATTCAGTCTTTTGATATGATATTAGGATATGAAGGACTTAAAGTTCTAAACGCGGAAATAAATTTCAGTAATATGACTCTAACTACCATAAGCAGTGTCGAATCTATTCAGAAAATTAATTACATAATTGGGGAAAATAATATTTATAAAGCAGACATAGATAGACTGATGAAGATTAATAACAGCATAGGACCGTTACCCTTTACAGATACTATAGAAGCAAGCATTAGGACGACCAATGATAATCCGGTTTATGTTAAACAATATCCATATCCCATAGCAGATAACGAATTCGTAAACAAAGAAATACAGAAACTCTTACATGACGATATAATAGAAAAAAGCCATAGTCCTTATAACAGTCCCATATGGACAGTACCTAAAAAAGGTTTGGACGAAAAAGGAAAACCAAAACGGCGCATGGTTGTTGATTTCCAAAAACTTAACGCTCACACTGTAACAGACAGATACCCCATTCCGGATGTCAACATGACAATTCAAAATTTAGGTAAAGCCAAGTACTTTACAACATTAGATTTGGAGTCAGGTTTCCACCAAATTAAAATCAAAACAGATGATAAAGAAAAAACAGCTTTTGCTATAAATGGCGCAAAATATCATTTTAAACGAATGCCTTTCGGGCTCAAAAATGCACCAAGCATATTTCAGAGATGCGTGGACGACATTTTGAGAGACTTTGTAGGTAAATTCGTACACGTTTACATTGATGACGTATTGATATATTCTTCATCTGAGGAAGAACATATACAGCACATAAGTCAAGTATTCGACGTACTCAATAAAGCCACATTAAAAATATCTGATGAGAAAAGTAAGTTTTTTCAAGAAGAAGTAGAATACTTAGGTCACATAATCAGACATGGTAGAATCACTACGAACCCTGAGAAAATAGCAGCTATAGAAAATTTTCCAGTCCCACAAACGGTAAAGGATTTGAGAGGATTTTTAGGTCTTACAGGTTACTATCGTAAGTTTATAAAAGGATACGCAAGCATAGCCAAGCCCCTGACATTATATTTACGAGGAGATAACGGTAAAGTAAACAAAAAACAAAGTAAAAATATTAAGTTAAATCTGAATGATTCAGCATTAGAAGCGATTAGAATTTTAAAAAATTATTTGAAAGAACAAGTCGAACTTTTTCAACCGGATTATAGTAAACCATTCGAGCTTACTACTGATGCATCCAACATAGCTATTGGAGCCGTACTAAGTCAGAATAAGCAACCTATACACTTCTTGTCAAGAACACTGAGTAAGACAGAAGAGAACTATAGCACAAACGAGAAAGAGCTATTAGCGATCATATGGTCCTTACAAAAACTCAGAAACTATATATATGGTATAGCAGACTTAACCATATATACCGATCACCAGAGCCTTATATATTCTGTATCAGAAAAAAATCCCAACACAAAGCTGAAACGTTGGAAGGGAATCATTGAAGACTTTGGAGCAAAATTAGTTTATAAACCAGGAAACCTAAATCTTGTAGCTGACGCATTATCACGTCAACGCATAAATACTTCTACCATAGAAACAGCACATTCAGCTGAAAGTTCTTCTAATGATATAATAAAAACTGTGAATCAGCCTTTTAATGCATACACTGCACAGTTCGAACTTATTGAAGATATAACAAATAATATCGAAACACAAATCTATTTTAGTAACAAAATAAGACTCATAATAAAGTTTAAGGACAAAGACTCTTTACTAAGGCAGATGAAAGAAGTTATACAACCCCAAAAGATTGTAGCTTTGCATACGAAATTTGAAAACATATACAAATATGGTGAAAACATAAAAAAAGAATTCCCACTAGTAAGATTTATATTCACACCAAGAAAACTTCAAGACGTGACAAATTTGGAGGAACAACTAAAACTTGTAAGGGTAACTCACGAAAGAGCACACCGAGGGTTACGTAACAATATACAAGAAATCTCAGAGAAATATTACTGGCCCGATCTAAATAAACAAGCAAAGAGTTTCAACAAAAAATGCATAGCATGTCTATTTGGAAAATATGAAAGAAAACCTATCAGAGAACCTCTGAATAATTCAGAAATACCAACACATGTGGGAACACACATTCATATGGACATATACTTCAACGACAAGTATACTTTCCTTGTAACAGTAGATAAGTATTCTAAATATACAATCCTTCGGGAAATCGAAACTCGAAACAGACTGTACGACGTTATGGAAGAGGTCTTATCTAATTATTTCCCAAAATGTGAACGACTCATGACAGATAACGAGAAGGGATTCAAAACAGAAATGGTGAACCAAATGTGTTTGAAATACAACATAACTAAAGTAGAAACTCCAGTATACAGATCGACAGCGAACGGTCAGGTAGAACGTGTAAACGGTACAATAACTGAACTGTCTAGAATATTCACAATTCAGAATAAAACAAGACTTATCGAAGAAATATTTAGAACAGTGCGTGAATTAAATAATTCTATACACTCAGTTACCGGTTTGAAACCTAGAGACATTTTCTTTAATCAAAATAAATATAGCAATAGTGAAATTATAATAAATAAACTAAACTCAGCATCCAAAAAAGTGATCGAACGTCTAAATAAAGAAACTCGACACAGAGAGTATAAAAAAGGAGATAAGATAATGGTAAGAATCACAGGTCTTAGAAAGAAATCTAACGCCAGATACATAACAAGAATAGTAGAAGAAGATAAAGGAGACACTGTAATCTCTAAAGAAGGAATAAAAATTCACAAGGATAACATAAAGAATTATCATTTTTCAGATGACGAAAATATTAATATTCCTAACATTACTAGGAATTGTACAGAGTCAAGAAGGGCAAGGAAACGTTCAAATAACTGAGTTACTAAACAAGAAGTTTATACTTACGCAAACAGATGACGTGTATTTATTCAAAGAACAAACTTATTTGTTACATGCCACCAACCTGACTTCGATATTTCAACCTTACGTAAATATCGTAACTAGTAAATATCAACCTACACAAGAAGAAAAAATTTGGTTAAGTAAAATTAAGAATTTAGCAGACCAATTACAAGAACATACTAGGCATACTAGATCAATTAACTTTTTAGGAACAGCTTTCAAATATGTGTTTGGTAATCCTGACCATTATGACTTAGTTAACATAGAAACGAGTATAAATAATCTCATAGAAAACAATAATAAACAAAAAACTATAAATTCTAGATTTGAACAAATTTTGCAACAATTCGAAGGTCAGAGCCTTAAAGAACATTTAGTAATAGAACAAGTGTACGAACAATTATTATTATTGACCAGAACAATTAATGCAGCAAAAAATAATGAATATTTATCAGAAAGCCTAGACTTAGATGACATTAAAAATATTATTCAACATGAAATAATTCAAGTACCCATAATAAATATACTTGAGTACTCTAAAATATTATTAGCTAGAACTGATGAATTCTTCATCACAATATATAAATATCCAGTTCTAATTAAATCATGTAAATTGTATAAAGTAACACCTTTAAATTCAAAACATGGAAAAATCATTACAGATAAAACAATTGCCTTATGTAACCAAACTTATTTAAGAACAAGAAATTGTCAAAATCATCTAAGTAAAAACATTTGTGAAATTAACTTTGAAGAAGAAAATTGTCTTATTCCACTTTTAAAGAATATAACTTCAAAATGCAACATTAAACAAGAATACGATTACGACTTAGAAATTGAATCCGGTGTTATGTTATTAAGCGGTAAGCATAAGTTAAATAATCAAACAATTAATGGTATAAACTTAGTTACTTATGAAAATACTATAAATCTAGACGATAAAATATACAAAAACATGCATAAGCAAATTAAAGAAGTTATATTAAGAAATCATAATTCAGAGTCTTACATCGACCAAATAATTAAAGAAGATACAATGTACAAATTCGATAACATAGATACTTTAAAAAAACTAATTATTCCTTTTGAAGAAAAACCGATATTATCAACTATATACACAATTGTAACACTGATTGTTATTCTAGCATTTACGTACGTAATGATAAAAACTATACAATGTATAACAGATCGTCAAAAACAAAAAAAGATTGACGCATATAACAAAACTTATGAAAGAGAAATGTTAAAAATAGCGTCGAAAAATCGGGACGATTTCGTTTAACAAGGGGGGGAGTTAAGTATCCATAGCAAAACATATTGAGAAAAAAGATAACATTATTTGTATTCAATGATATCTTTAGTCTCTAGTACAGTCTTGCACACAACGCTACAATGATAACATATGTAAAAGAGATAATATCGTTTGTATACAATGTTGGAATATTATCTCTTCTTCATTATCAAGCAAGACGATTGTACGCTTGGGTCTCCTTGTAGATAGATAAGAAAAGTATATAAATACGACTGTATGATGAATTTATCAACAGTCTTATTGTAACTACATAGTAGCCTTAAGCTCCTTTTAGAATTAGTAAAAAGTATTTCAATAATAAAGGACATAGTTCCAAATAAATATTGTTTAATTTTAAAAGTAAGAAACAAGTGTTTTAATTCGCGTTTCTTATCAATATTTTCTTCTTATATGAGTGCTTTTTATGTTCGGCTTGGATCCATATACCTACTTTATTTACAAAATATGGAGTTTATTTAAAAATCCATCTTATCTTATCTTTTGAAAGATAGCCTTATGTTAATCACAGCATTCTTAAAAAACAAAAATAGTTTTCGCAAATCAAAAATCAAATCAGCTCACAAGTGCTACGTTGAGAATAATCTTACAGCAGCTACAAGTGAGATTTACTGAACTATAGAAATGTAAATGTGGAATTAGTAAACAAGGTTAGATAGATAGCAGATGTCAGAAGTCAGATATACAAACTTTAACTTCTGTGTAGTGTGTACCCAGTTGATACGGGGGCTGTTTAGTTTGCCTTGACACTTTGTTCCGCACACAACTTTGGGTAGATTTAAAAGAAAAATGCGAACTGAGAAGCGAAATAAAAGACAACAAAAAAAGAACTCTACTTGGTTTTTCTAGTTCTTTAATTTAATTTTGTTCTGTCTGGTTGGTTTGGTGGTTGACAATCGAATGAATAGGATAGTTCAAAAGAAGTCATCCGATGTTGTTTGGCTCTCATTTTTTTCTAAATGACAAACTTTGATTCTTTTTTTTGATTATGTTTATTTGAACCTTTGGAATTTTATTGGTCAAGTCGAGAAGATGATACCGGCCAAATGGGCGCCGTCGCAATTGATTGCCATACGGGCTCGTTTTATGTCATTTTTCATCACTTCGGCGAGAACTAAGGGCGACAGATTCTCGCACTCGTGTCGTATGTTGTCCTTGAGGACTTCTAGGGCCTCGGGCTTGTTCATGTAAATACGGGACTTAAAAAAACCCCACAAAAAAGAGTCTGGAACGGTTAAATCGGGCGATCTTGCGGGCCAGTGGAACGCCGCCTTCAGAATATCGGTTGTGGCTCGCGCAGTGTTTGCCGTGGCTCCGTCCTGTTATAACCACATGTCCTCCAGTCCTTATTCGTCCAATTGCGGCACGAAAAACTCGGTTAACTAGCCCTTTAGCGCGCACCGTCCACTGTTGTCATACATCCCATTGCTAAAACGAGTTCGTATGGCAATCAATTGTGACGGCGCCCATTTGGCCGATATCATCTTCTCGACTTAACCAATAAAATTTTAAAGGTTTAAATAAACTTAATCAAAAAACAGAATCAAAGTTTTTCATTTAGAAAAAAAATGAGAGCCAAACAACATCGAATGACTTCTTTTGATCCACCTTGTAGATGTAGATGTAGATTATCACCAAAGGTACTAAATGCTGCCTGAGGTGTAGTTTACATCAAAAAGTGTTTTAGCAAAGCTAGAGAAGCAAGTTTATATCGTTTTCGATTTAGCAAAAAGATAAATTTTTTTGAGAAAAAATATTTTTTTTTGTCGCAATTGCTTTTCTTGATCGATAAGCTAAAAAAATAAATTTTTTTTTTGGTCTGAGGCACTTGAAAATTTAAAATTTTTTCTCAGATTTACACATAGGTACTTTCACTAATACCAATTAGTATGACCCACAGCTGGCGGTTACGAATTGTTCATGGTCGGAAGGATTGCTTTTTTTAACTGAATTATCAATTTTTCGCGTACGATTTTTTATATTAAATTATTTCGAAATGCAAGTGAAAAAAATATTTTTTTACGGCCAACTCACTAAACACAAGAAAAAATAATAAAATTAAGATTTTATGTTGGATTTGGTAGCAGAAATCTGCAATTTTAGATCAATGAAAAAAGACAAATCGATAACGATATTATGAATATTATAGCATGACTTGGAAAACAAGGTTAGTTAAACACACTTCGAACATCACAATTTTTGTGAAATACTCGATTTTCATATATGTAGGTACACTCGTACTCGTACATCTTCCACTAGTGTCTATGCCAGTAATTTTTTCAAGCTGTAAGCATACCCTATCAACATTTATTTTTTCATTTTCTCGTTTGTCCAACAATAAACTTTATCGTATTTGGTTTCAATTGAACGTTTATTGGGATTACAAATTCAATTTGCGATCTAATTAAGACTTGCATTCTATGTAATTGCAAAGAGTTGCAGAGTTGATATTTGTCGTAGGTATAGAACCGATAGCTAATTAATTTCATACTGCATTAAAATGCAGCTGCTTTCAGGGGTAGACACCTTTTTATAGAAATAAAAGACAAAAAGTAATTGACATGGTTTTGGATTTGACTGAAATTGTAAATTTATGCGTTTTGGTATTCAAACATGATTGCAGGTACGTAGACGAGACCAAGTGTCAAATAATGCACAATATGTCAGTGTTATTTTAGACCGATTCTTTGATTCTTTGATCAGCTGCAGCCATGTATCGCCGTTAGCTTATGCGGTCATGGTGAAATGACAATGACGCAGATCAGCTGTCAGCTGTCAAATTGGTTTTCGCTGGAAAGAGTGTTGCCAATAAGACTACAAGTTAACACAAATAAAATTCAATCATCAAATTAAATCAGTTTCCCAGGCAGCCGGCAAAGGAATTCGCTGACATTGTGGTACGTCGCAACATCGGACGGCAGTTGCAACTCGAGCAGGCAACAGCGTTGGACCCGCATTCCATCACGACTGGTGTAATGTGTCTGTGGGAACACGTCGCCGTCGTATTCTGCTGTCATAGCATTAAGATAGTATTTAAGCTCTAGGTTATAAGTTAAAACTGTTCATTCTTTCTAAAATTGTACCGAGGCAGAGACGCTGCCAGTTTAAATAAAAATTATTTTTTTTAAGAAAATCCGCGTATGAAATTTTAATTTAAGATCATTAAAATAATTAGAGGAATAAAGTATGAATCCTTGTATTTCATTAGCTGTGCTCGAGCAATGCCTTCCGACTGCTAGCTCTTTTTTTTTTTCTGTCGGAGGTTGTTACTATTCGCTGCAGCACTCAGACACAAACTACAGGTCCATTGCATGATACAAGACAAGATATCGCATTGCGCATGTCGTTCATTCTCGCTGTTCATCGGTATTCATCTGTCAACAAATTATGACGTAGGTTGTGCCCATGATACAACAAGACTATTAGCGCGAAAATTCAAATTTTGAATTTTGTTTTAGTTTAGTGGCGTGAATATTTAAAATGGGTGTTTGTTCTGTTTTTGAGTGCAACAATAATACCAGGAAAAAGAAAACAGTAGACACCAGCTTCCATAGCTTCCCTAAAGAAAAAAATATCTTAAGACAATGGTTATCATTTTGTAGACGGAAAGATCCTATAAATCTTAAGACTGCGAGACTTTGTAGTCTGCATTTTGTCAAAGACGACTTTCTTAACAATATTGAATATGAAATGGGTAAATTGGTATATTAATCTAGTAATCTTAGTGCTCATTTATGTCCTTTCCCTCTTAGGATTTACTGGTCGACGTACATTGAAACCTGGAGCTGTTCCCAAAGTACATATAACTGAAGGTAATGTTGATGTTCCAAATGCTCCTCAATGTAGCCGTTCAAATAGAATGGCTATCCGACAAAACAAAGAAGTCGTTGAGAGCATTATGGAACATTCAAACTATACTGATTCGGAAGAAGAATTGGATGCAGCCCCCGTTGAAAATGTGGAGAATGAATTACTCCAACCACACATCGAAGAAGAAACTAGTGATTTGCTTCAAGTTAAACAATTTGAAGTAGATGAAATGGTTAAGGAAATATGCGTGATTAAAGAACAGATGTAAGTCATTATAAATGTATGCACAAGTAGACGTATGAGAGATGTAACTTATAATTATTTTAGGACCCAACTTGACAAGGAAAATTGTGTTTTAAGGACCCGTCTATTGGACTCGAAAAAAAAAATTTGAGTACTTGAAATTCGGTTGCGGAAAAGTGATTTCGAAAAAGGGAACACGGAGCAGAGACTACTCGAAATCTTTACACAAGGGCAGGTGAAAAAACTTCAAAATCCCTTAAAAAAGTTATATTGGTCGGAACAGGATATAGCCAAGTCCATAACGCTCTATTCCGCAAGCTCAAGGGCATACAAATTGCTCATTCGCCTTCTCAATCGTAAAATTGTTGACGAAAAAAAAAACAGAAAACGAAAATATAAAAAAATAATTAACTAAACCACTTGTTTTTAAAACATTTTTTTTTCTTTCACTTCACATTTAGCATTTTTTTTATACCCGGCCGCGTCGAGCAACGCAAAATACATTAAATCTACCACTATAATCCAAAGGAACAGCAAACAAAAACACACATATGGACGTTAATGCTTATCCAAACAAATTAAACACGATTCCGAAACTAAACTGCTTATATTTTACTATTTAAATATTTAAACATTCAAAGAAACAACACAAATCGTTCCATATAAAACATATGTAAATGCGAAATGTCAAAATGTTCATCGGGCTCTTCTGACGTAGATGCGCAGAACAAATCAATAATGAATACTTCATTGCGCTATCTTGTCTTGTTGTATCATGGGTCCATTGTACTGCCAAACAGACACCTTACATTATTGTACTTAGTTTTCCCGCCTTTCGAAAAAAGATGAGAAGGAGCTTCAGTGCTGAAGAGCTTAGATGTTCGGCACTCACCACATCAGCCCCAAAGATCTGCCACCTGATGCGAGTAAAGGCGGGACAGCTACAGAGGAAGTGTTCGGCTGTATCATCGTCCTCTCTACAAGCAGGACAGATGGTGGTGTCGCTCAAGCCCAACACATTTAAGTGTTTGGCAAAAGCTTGGTGTCCCGAAAGGACGCCCACAAGCAGTCTGCAGTCGATTCTTCTAAGAGACAGAAGGAAAGACGCGGACCTTAACAGATGTCCGGACGCAGTCGTTTGGTCTGCCTACATCCAGCACAGTCACGCCGACGCTCGTGTTTACGAGAAACCCAAGTATCAATGGATGACCTAACTACAGATGCAGGCAGACCCAACGCAGGATCAGGTTCTGAGAAAGCTTCCTCTGTTACTGTAAATTAAGTGCTCACTTTGCTAAAATTCATCAGCTAACTAAAAAGATCTTTGCTGATATATCCGCTTCGCCGTTTTTGAATACAAAGCTGGTTTTAATCACTCGAAGTTGAACACAACTTGGGGATTTTAATTTTCAACTTGAAGATTTGCTTTTTTTATCTCAAAGTTGACTCACTCCCCGTCCCAGTCCCCGAAATAGTAGGAGCTAGGAGAGTAAACTTGGGATTTTATGTATAGATTATTGCGGATTTTGACTCTTCAAATCAAGTTTCGAAAGCAATTACTATTAATTCAAATTTGAAATAATATATTGTTTAAGCTATTGTAGCGATAATTGGACATAGTCTGATTCGAGCAGTGAAGAGGATGAAAGAGGAGGAGAATTCGGTCTGCGAAAGACGGCAATACAAGATAATACCACGGAGATGGACTTGAAAAATGGGACGACCATGACTTTATATACCGTTACCGTGTCTCAAACTGGACGACAATGATGAGGTTAAATCTTGTAATGAATTCGTTGCCGTGCATCTGGATAAGGTATTGTGCATCGCGAAAGAGTTGGAATTTATTGTATATTTTATTAAGTACGTGACGTGACTTTCTTGTTCGATAGATCGTGCAAATTAAACAAGTAACAAACTTGCACTGAGAACTGATGCAAACAGCTTTTTCGCGAAAGCAAAATTCCCTCGAACCAATTTAAAATTTATATGGAGATCAGGAGATCTACTCTTTAAAACGCAAACCATAGACAAAGAATAAAAAGTAAACAAAATGCTTTGTCAACTCCGAAGGTGGTCCCTCGTTATCGGGAAGTTGAACAATAGTGAATAAAACGGCCCTTAATAAAAAATTTTAAAAATTGTATTATACCTATACCTGAATATTATGGGCGATTTTTTTTTCGCTTTAATCATACGAGTTGTATAAAAGGAAGTCCCCAAAAGGAGTCTGCCTATACCTACCCGCTTTAATGCTGAAAACCAGTGATCAGATTTGGCTGCATGATAATGTGAAGGTTTCTCCGTATAAGACATTTCCTCTACAGCTCTATGAGCAGCATGTAACAGTGGCTTGCTTTTCACAATGACCATCAGTGAGTATGAGAAAACAATTTGCAGGCAACTTTGGGCAGTTCTTTTACACTGATACTGATATGTATTATGAAGAGAACGTTTTCTTATTTTATAAAAGAAATGTAATTGCAGGGCGGCAACGTTGTTTTGGTGGCGTCTGTATAATCTAGTGTTTATTGTTCATTATACTGATGTCAAATCCACCATAGCAAGTTACACGATTAGGCAGAAGTTAAAATTTGTTATCAAAGTGGGTGTTTGTCCCATTTTACGGCAAAGTTTGATGGCCGAGTTCACCGGTTCAGTAAACAATCAGCCAACAGTCGTACTTCAGACGAACGCCAGATCGGCCGAGAAAACTGCCGCGGTCTTTGAAAAGAAGAACCCGTGACAGTCAACTCCTTACTGTTTACAAGAAGTTGGCTTCTCGCAGACTTCGACGTCGAATTTTGCGTTGGGACTTCGAGATAGGTGATCACAATTAATGATTATAGCATGGTGTCCACTGGTCTGGAAAGTCAGGGAAAGTCAGGGAAAGTCAGGGAACGAAAATTTGGTCAGGGAATGTCAGGGAAAGTCAGGGAATTTCGAAAACAGTCAGGGAAAATTCACTGTATTTTTTTTTTTAATATTGTAATTTTAAAATTCACTGTATTTTTTTTTTAATATTGTAATTTCAAAAAAATTATTTGTGTCGAGCTTTGAAGTCTACCCACACGTTTCCGCAAAAAGATATAAAAATCAATATTCATCAAACCAACAGAAATGAAAAATTGCAGAATCCATCAAGAATTAACAAGACTGACAATAATAACATATATTGCGATTTGTTTCAAACAAGAAAATAATGCCCCTATTATCGTTAGCGAGTCGAACAAAAAAAAAAGCGAATGTGACTTATTTGTATTATGGTTAGCGAATTGAACAAAATTCATTCGCCTGAACTGTCAAACCGTTGGCGAATTTAAAGTCGCCTTATTGCGGTTTGCGAATTTATGAAATATCATTCGCCTAAAACTTCAAATTTTGGCGAACAAAACTATTGGGTGAAACCTGAGGCGAATGTAACTTATGAATGAAAATTCAAGAAAAACGTATAAAACACATTCAATACATATTTCTACATACATATGGAACAAAACCCAGCTATAGCCAAAGGGTTGGTACAATTTGGAGCTTCAAAAAATTAAATAAAGAATATTTTATATTTAAGGCACACAAATTTTTCATTTTGAATTCCTTTTTTGTTGACATAAATGTTCGAATTGTCGTTTTGGTGCTGTCATTTTCGTTTTTATTATATAGGTAGCCTTTGATTTCTAGGCGAATGAATTAATTCGCCGACCATAATCGTACAAGGCGAGTGTTTCGACAACTGACTCGATTTAAGCGAATAATTCGACTCGCTAATGATAATAGGCCTATAAACTAGACTAGTGTTTAAATGCGTTGTTTTTTTATACCCTCCACAGGAAGGTATATTCACTTTGCCAATACATTTGTAACGCCAAGAAGGAGTCACCGGAAACCTCATAAAGTATATATATTCTGAATCAGGATCACATTCTGAATCGATTTAGCCATGTCCGTCTGTCTGTCTGTCTGTTGAAAGCACGATAGCGCCCAAAGTAATTGACGTAAGTGAGCGAAATTTGGTGAAAGGACTTCTTCATATTTTCGTTAGGTTGGTATTAAAAATGGGCTCTGTCGGTCAAGTAGTTCTGATACCTCCCATACAAAACCAATATTGGAAAACATATTACGTTAAAAACACGATAGCAGTGGAGGGTATCAAAGCATCGGCCAAGCCGATGATAACACTTTTACTTGTTTTTTTGTATATTTGCAAAATTTGGTCAGGGAAAACTTCAAAACTGGTCAGGGAAAGTCAGGGAAAGTCAGGGATTTTTTTTTCTAATAATAGTGGCAACCATGTATAGACAACTCCGTTGGTTTGCTTACTGGGCGCATTTTCGGATGAAAAGCTATACTGACACGCATACAAAGTACCCAACCATATGGCAATACATCTACAAAAAGTTTCTGTTTTTGGTGCGGATCTTAGACCGGCGTCATTGTGGTCCGTAATTTTTGATAGATGACTTGAGGCCATCGCAAAACGATGCTAACCGATTTCTTTGGGTCCATATTAAACTATATGGAGGTCGACGATATGGGGTTCCTGCAGTGTGGCACATCACCGGACTCTTTACATGAACCGTTTAAGACTTTTCTTGTGGGGTTTTCTGAAGTGGCGAGTCTATGTCAATAAGCCGCAATTGATCGACGGCCTTGAAACCAATATATAATCATCATCGCTCAAAATAAATTTAAGAATAAAGCTTAAACTTTGCATAATTTTTAAGACTTCATACCATTGATTGAGTCTTATAGTACTACCAGCAAGTTGTCAAAGAATCCATATTTCCTAATGGCTGAAACTGCTTGACATCAAAAGCATTTGAATTGTATTATAAAAAGTACCTATCAGCTTTTTGGATGCCGAGTAACATTATTAAATTTTTTAGTAAACTAAAGACAAAAGTTGACTTTCCATCATAGGTTTAAAATTTTTGCAAGTACATATGCAGTTACGAGAGAACCACTTTATCCACGCGCTGTCTCAATTGAAACCAAAGACGGTTTTGCAAGTCAACAACACTTGAGAAGTGGCGTACGCAATTGCGACAGCAAATTGCACCATCTAGCTAAATTGCTTACCACATATGCGCCCTCAATCAGCACACTGCGTCTACATCACATCGCAACAGAATGACCTTGCCCAATGTGTCTCACTGGTTTTTAATTTCCACCACGGAAGAGAAAGACTCAGTCTCAAACGGCGGTGGTTGTGGAATACGCAAGGGTGTAAAACGCAGCTACTATAAAAACCCAAGTCACAGTCTTGTTAGGCATCATAAACACATTCAGTCTTTTCAGATAAACATCTTAAAGCCAATAAACATCACAAACATGTTCAAATTGGTAAGAGAGCAAGAATTTTAATAATTACCAAGTTACTTATTCCCACTTCTGTACACCTTTACAGATTGTATTGTCCGCTGTACTCGCTGTTGCTGCTGCTGCACCAGGACTTCTAGCATCCAGTTCAATTCTGGAACCAGTCGGTTCAATTGTGCAAACTATTCCAACTGCAATTTCGCACTCTAGTCAAACCCAAGTCCATAGCAGTCCAATCATCACTTCAGTTGTGTCACCAGTCATCAAGACTATTGCTGCCCCGACCATCATCCAGAGCGCTGCACCAATCCTAACCGCTGGACATGGTCCCATTCTGACAGCCGGACCAGGTCCAATTCTTAGCTCAGCATCGATCTTGGGTGGACCAATTTTGAGCGCCGGAGCTCCACTTTTGCATTCCGACTTGGGTTTGGGCTTAGGCTTGGGCTTGAAACTGCACTAGATTTCGTTAGACACCAAAGATCCCTTTCGTTGTTGTGAGTGTGTGCTTCAGGGGCATAACAAATAAAAGCGCCATGCAATAGATTTTGAACGAATTTGAAAAGAACACCTACATCGCTTTTTAATTTATTCTTTTGCGTGCGGTGTCATAGAAACGGTTTTGCTTTTTTTCACTTTCACTTTCTATAGTTGGTGCTTGGTAACTGGTTTCAGACTTGCTTAGCTACTGTGGTACTTCTGGGTTTACAGTACACTTGTGTATTCATCTCTATATGCAACGATATGCATAAACTAATTATGGGCAGTGTCATTTGCCTACAGTTGCATTGGATATTCAGCGAAGTTCAGGAAACCGTGGATCAGTCGTGGGAAAAATGCAATCACAGCCAAAAGGTCACTCTCTGTTCCTTGTGTTTATTTTAAGCGGAGCAATTAGCTTTTGAGTTATAACGTATATAACTATATAAATATAATGCTTACTCTAATCGGCTAATAAAATGGACAGGTTTTGCTGTTTTAACTCATCGCAAATTGTAGCTTCACTTCCTGCCAGGGAAAAATAAGAGGATATAGAGAAGTGACAGTCGCAATTCATATGCCCACACAATCTCTTAAAGGAGTTTGACGACGATAATGTTTTATACTTCGAAGTAGCTACAAATTCAACCAAATTGTTTCCTTACTTGTTGTTTGGTATATATGTCCTTACAACAGGACATATATACCAAAAAGTCGGTAAAAAAATTTCAAAAGAGAAATGGCAGGAGCTACTTTGAAATCCAAGCGAGAAGTGTTGGCACTCCTCGTTTTCAACACTTTCAAAATATTCAACTAGAAAACATACACAAGCTTTATATACGACTAGCTGGTACTTGCGACTTCGTCTGCGTACAATTAGTACTTCGAGTACCTGAATTAAAATATTTATATCAACAACAGCGCCACTTATCGGGTCCAAAACTATCCTATCGTTTAAGCCAACCTATCAGCCCTACAGCCTACACATTTAAGTTCATTGGAATTATACCAAAAGTATAGAATTTTATTATCCCTAACTTGAGAAATAATTGGATCGTCATTTAAACTTGCATCCAATTCTTCATCCCCTTCACGTTTTGTTTTCACGACAAAAAGTAGCGAATGTCATTCTCAGAGGTCCTATCTATCCCTATACCAAAATTGATAAAAATTACCAATCTTACTTTCGCAGTTAAGTGGATCCCAAATGTTTTATTTATAAACTAAGTATTAAGACCTTGTCAGCTCCAACGTTCCTATCCAATTCCCCCGCAGATTTTGAAAATAAAATTCTTTCTTAGTTTTTTTTTATCTATGCTGTGAATTGCGATTCAGCGTAACCATTATGCGACTAAAGTTGCGATTTGGAACTTTTTTCGAGAGCCTGGTACAACTTTTTGCTTTTTAAGCCCTTTTTTAGTTGGAGAAGTCGCTTTAAAAGTATTTCAAAAGCTCTTATATCCAAATAAAAACATTTAAAATGTAACGCAGTTGCCTATCACAACACATTATAGTGTTTGACGAACCAATACTTGCTAAATATCGTTCACGAATTTGAAATAAGCTACTCTGCTTCAGAAATTACACTTTTTTTCTCATTGGCCCTTTTTCATACGACTTTTGAGAATGCTGCAACGGTCACACAGTCTGTGTCGGAGTCGCTTGTACGGGCATGATGAATGAAAGAAAAGTACCTATTGTTTTTGCACAACTGCGTAGTTGAAATTTAATATAGTAAATGTTCAACTTTTTCAATTGTTAATATTTGAAAAAACGAAAAATGCAAAAATATAAAGCAAGAAAATCTCTTTTTTTTTGACAGTTCATTTGTTTGAGCGTGTGAATCGCAAGAGGTAAATATACTACCAGAGACAATACTGAGACCACCAACTTCGACCGATTTCCCGTTACTTAGCCTACAAGCTATATTTCTATGGGGTGGCACACGCTAAGTGCGCTTGTATTGTACATAGAAATTCGTATTGACAAATGTCACGAAACTTCAGAAACAAATACACTCGCACCTTGCATATGCCACTTCCGCTTTGGGCAAAGTGGCTTGCAGCGTTCATAGAATTTTATCCGTTAAATTTGAAATTGTGCGTTACGTGTGAATAATATTTTTTTTTAGGAAAAAGTGTATATTTGCTTAAAATATTTGCGAAAAATTAAGAATGTAGGTTGGTTGAGGGAAAATAAAAACATTTTGAGCAAATTTTCTTTATTATTTAAGAAAAAATTACACACGAAACCGAAGTTAATTTTATCCAAAAGCGGGAAATACACAACCATATTTGTCCCAATATATTTCTAGTATATAAAACATCTCCTTTAGATAGTTTTATTAACCACACAAATCAAATTATTCACCTTCAAAAAGTTTATAATTACTAACCAATGGCATTCAGTTATGGTAAAATGTGGTATTCCCGAACTCTTTCACATTTCCCCATGGTTGCCGAGGTTGGTAGCATTTATTTTTGTATTTTTTGTATGTTTTCGCATGTCACACGGATTCATATTTGACATAACACCGATAGGAATACAAAATGGCGAATTTGAAAAAAAACTGAGGGGGCCAGCGGCAAGAGGATTGTGAGTTGGGGGTCTCAGTATGGTTTGTCTATGTATACTACTATAGAAACTACAGAAATAATATAGAGTGGATTGTATTTACACCAACAATAAATTAAACAAATTTATTCACCTATATCGTCTTCACTTCTTGAATTCTTCAATTCTTTACTGTAGATATCAAGAGAGGTAAAGGGTGATTTGTTAGCTGGTTTGGTTTTGGCAACACTGGTTTTGACAGCTGACGTGTGTTTAGTACCTTATGTCACTGTCAAACAGCTTCAGTTTGGTTTGCAATTTAACCATGGATCGAGCGATGATAACAAACTTTTTTTTGCCCGAAATGGAAGTTCTTGACTTGCATGATATGTGGTTTCAACAAGACGGTGCCACATGCCACACAGCACGCGAAACAATGGCGCAATTGCGAGGCGAGTTTGGTGAACAGTTAATTTCACGTTTCGGGCCGGTCAATTGGCCGCCTAGATCGTGCGATTTGACACCATTAGATTATTTTTTGTGGGGGTATGCCAAGGCTAATGTGTATAGGGACAAGCCCGCTTCGATTGACGCACTGGAAGCCAACATCCATGCATTCATTCGTGAGATACCGGCCGATATGTGTGAAAGAGTATGCCAAAATTGGACTCAGCGGATGGGCTACCTGAGACGCAGCCGCGGTCAACATTTGCATGAAATTATCTTTAAACATTAAATTGCAAGGTTCAAACTATCGATTCAAATAAATATTTCATTAATTTTTTCGAACTTTTTGTGTTTTTTTTTTAAAAAAGTTCTAAACCTCTTAAAAAATCACCCTTTAGTATCACAATTCACAACCACCAACAACAAAAACCTTAAACTCAATACAAATATCACCACCATCGCACTTGATCGGCCATCTGCGCATTTCCTGAGAAAAACATTTTCGCTGTTGATTACATCCCCACTCACTTTTTCGTGTCACTTAATCGGAAAAGACTTCACGCAGTTTTTTGTGACATGTATGTGCTTGTGCGATGTGCGACACCCACCCACCCCAAAGCAGAACAGCGATCAAGAACAACGGTTGCTGATAATTTTCGATTTGAGAAAATAAATTTATGTCGTTTTCCATTGGGACCATCAAAAATCTTTTTCAGATCTCAGATTTCTCGCGGCTCATGGAACACGCAACGAAATTGATCTGCTTTTGTGAATGGATTAGTGCGTATTTGACAGCAATATCAGCTGTTCAAATTGCATTTGCTTTTGCAAAAATCAGCTATGGATATCGACTTGAAAAATGTTTCCCCTGTTGTAGACACAAATGGAATAGTTTCGGTGATTCGTAGTTTCCAGATGATGAGGAAGATAATAAAGATAATAATTCCTCCAACATTATATCAATTGCTTTTTATGTATGTATTTCTTTATTTTGCTTTTCACCAAACTTTGCGCATTTGTTTTCAAAGCAAACTTCTTTCAATGACGTGAAACAGCTGTGGGTATTTGTGGCAGTATGTGTAAATCTGAAAAATTATCGAGATCTGCAAAAAGTGATCCGAATCGAAAAAAAAATTGATTTTTTTTCCCAATGGAACGCAAAAAGTGATTTAGATCAAAAAAAAGATCGATTTTTTGTCCCAATGGAAAACCACAAAAGAGACTTCATAGACGCCACGCTTTACGAAGTAATAAGCAATAGTAAGAGACTTCAGAGATCAAACAAAATGAAGAGACACACAATTTTATGCCAGCCGTTATTTGTCAAAGAGGGTTCTGTCATTAGACGCTGTGGTCAATGGGGCTCAATTGGTTTTTGTTTGCGAATATGTACTTCTATAAAATCTAGAGTCGCATTTATTTCATTTCGAACTTAACACCAAGGTAGCTTGCTGTTTCAAATGACAGATTGACAGCACGCATAAGAAGAGCGCTATTTACTCCGTGTGCTTCTTTTACTCAATTTCCCCTCTGTGGGGAACAACTTTGATCGTTACCTTAAATTGTTCTGGTTTGCTGGGATTTTCGAATTTCATTATTTATGATAAATTGCTCATAAACAAGTCAAACAAAAATCAGACTATTGCAGTCAAAGAAACACAGTCCGCGTTTGACTACTCGTCTGCAAAAGGTAAATTTTTTACAACTTATCTAAAGCTATGTTCAGACGACTTCCAGATCTGTACCAATGTTCTTACTATGATCTGCAAATGAGCTGACGACATCGAACCACCTTACAATAATAAATTGTCAGTTCACACGATTGCCAGGTTTTGTCCCAAACTCAGACATTTTCACTGTCAGATAGTTGGCCTGGCAATAATTTGTCTATCAACGTTGTTAGGTTGAAAATTATCAGTCGTCAAAAATGTTTGCAGATCAGTCGACAAATTAAAAATTGTTTTTTTCATTCGTTAAGCCCGTATGCCACTACATTTTTTGCATTTTTTCTGCTTTGAAACTAGAGCATTACAAAAATTTAGAACAAAAATTCCCGATAGGAGTGATACACACCCACTTTACCTACTTTTTGACGTTTCAACATTATTTGGCATTTGCCTCCCGTCACTTTGAGGTTTGTTGAGGTTATTAAATATTTGTGCTTTTAGTTTCTACCAAAGAATAGAAAAATGTTTAAGGACTGAATACGTGTGTTACTGCTAATTTTTTCTGTAAGAAAAAAAAACATTTTTTTCCTTCAGTGGAAACGAAAAATATAGATGTATCATTATGAACTCGGATCTCCTCAGTTTGGCCGTTGTTAATATTAATTTACTAAACATAGCAACAATTATGTCAATTAGTGTCCAGTGCAACAAATATCAAAAAATAAAAAACAATAACAACAACAATAAGCAAAAATCGGTTGTGCTTGTGTTTAGCGTTGGGCAGTCCCTCTCGTCCCACTCCAATTCGTTTGCTGTTGACCTCTCTCAGTCATTGCAAGCGCCCTATGATATTTTTTTTTTTTTTCATTTGAGGGTTTGCAATGACTGAGTGAGAGCATCATCTGGCGGATAGCGGGTTGTAAGTGAAGGTTTTGTTGGTGGACCAAAAGAGATTATCGTATGGGCATAACACCTACGGTAATTTGATTTGGAAAATTTAACTTTGGATCTTCACTTCACAACTGCGCTTAGTTGTAGCGTCGGAGTTGTGTTTTTTTGTGTCTGTTTTCTGTTCTGATGAGGAATTTTAGGGTTGACATGTGCAACATTCGTGGGCTGCGATCGAATCTCTTTTCGGCGTACGCTCATGTTTCCAAACACAAACCAGCTGTTTTGGCACTGGGTGAGACCCAGGTGGGTGAAAAGTCTGACTCATCAGAATTTGATCTACCTGGATATCGCTTAGTGCCATTATTCTCCTTACATCGAGGTCTCGCCATTTATGTGCGTAATGATGTAGCCTACCAAGTTCCTCAAGATTATGGCCAGTGTTCCAACCCGGAATTTAATTTCAAATGGCTCAAATTCCATGTCCGTAGGCAAGTAATTCATTACTGTTTTCTTTATAGAAGCCCTAATTTTGACAGCAACTCGACTTTTAACGAGTTCGATGTGTTGTCTGATTCCATAACTAGAATTGTTTCCTTGTACCCTCATACTGAAATCGTCATTGCGGGCGATTTCAATATTCACAATTCTGATTGGCTTCGACATTCTGGACAGTCAACACCCGAAGGAATTTATGTTCAGATCTTTGCTGAGGTAAACCAATTAACCCAGCTTGTAAATGCGCCAACACGTGTACCAGACATTGACGGTCAAAATGCCAACACACTGGACTTGTTTCTCACCTCCCACCCTAATAAATACTCCATTGAAGTATTATCGCCTCTAGGCTCGTCAGACCACTGTACCATATCAGCTAATTTCTCGTACTCCGACCACAAAGTTAAAGAAAAAACTCCGAAAAGAACCGTATGGCAATACGAGAAAGCCAACTGGAGCGGACTTAACAGCTTCTTTAGGAGTTTTAACTGGTCGTTATGCTTCCTCGATAACGACGTGGATGCCGCCGCTGATATGGTAACAAATATAATCACCTTAGGTATGAAATCCTTTATCCCTCACAGGATAAAGAGTATCAAACCAAAAGAAAACGCGTGGTACGACTCGAGCTGTAAAGAGGCTATTAGACTAAGGGAGTTGAGTTTTCGGTCTTACAAGGCCAACCCATCTGAGGAAAACCGAAAAAAGTTCAAACGAGCCAGGAATGACTGCAATGCCCTCATAAAGCGTGTCAAATTCTCCTACGACCAAAAGTTGAGGCAAAAAATACTACAATGTCCCAAGGGTAGTAAAAACTTTTGGTCATTTGTAAAAAATGTTAAGAATTCGGCCTCTCCATCGATCCCCACTCTCATTTACAATGACACTCCAGCTGTCAGCTCTTTAGACAAAGCTAATCTGTTTGCTGCACATTTTGCAGCCAGCTCGGTGCTCCCAGATTGCGCTTTGCCTCCACCTGTGCTCGAGAGCGTCGAATTTACCATGGGACAAATCCATTTTCGCACTCGCACAGTTGCAAGGGTACTATATGATCTCAACATAAATAAATCCGCTGGTCCAGACTGTATCTCCCCCATCGTTCTGAAGAGGTGTTCTTCCACACTGGCAAAACCACTGCGTAAGCTTTTTCATCTCTCCTATTCTTCTGGACTCTTCCCGAGAAGGTGGAAAACAGCATTTGTCCAGCCCGTCCCTAAAAAAGGCGAATCTTCTTCTCCCACCAATTACCGACCCATAGCACTTACGTCCATTCTTTCTAAGGTCATGGAAACGCTGATAAATCGTCATCTTATGAAATATCTTGAATCTCGGAAACTCCTCAATGACCGGCAGTACGGTTTTCGTGGCAACAGGTCCACTGGTGATTTGATGACTTATCTCACCGAGAAGTGGAACCAATCTCTCCATCACTTCGGTGAATCGAAGATTGTTGCGCTTGATATTTCAAAAGCATTTGACAGAGTTTGGCACCAAGCTCTTTTGTCGAAAATGCGTGCTTATGGGATCGATGCGTCTCTTGTTCAATGGATTAGAAACTACCTTTCTGGCCGTTCAATTCAAGTCGTTTTGGATGGTTTCAAGTCTGATACTCACCATATAAATGCTGGTGTCCCCCAAGGCTCCGTTTTGTCTCCGACTCTCTTTCTCATTTTTATAAATGATCTCTTGTCTGCAACTTCTAATCCAATCCATTCCTTCGCTGATGACAGCACTCTTAGCTTCTCATATTCTTTCCAGGACTCACGTCCCTGCTCTTCGGCCGTAGAAATGGAACGGCAACGTATGTTAAGCTCATTAAATTCCGACCTTGACAGCATTTTAAAATGGGGTTCAGCCAATAGAGTAGAATTTAATGCTTCAAAAACACAATGCTGTCTGCTGTCTCTAAAGCGAAATCAGATCCTACAGCCATTATCCATGAATGGCACTTGCATCACCGAAACCGAAAGACTTTCCATTCTCGGTATGTGCGTTCATGACAACCTTCGTTGGAATGACCACATACACGAAGTCGCTAAGAATGCTGCGAAATGTCTAGGTTTTCTCAAACGGTGCAAGAAATATTTTACCCCTTCTGATCTGGCTACAATTTATAAGGCGTTCATTCGCCCCAAATTAGAGTACAATTCCCATATCTGGTCTGGTGCGCCGAAAACCATATTGCACCTCCTGGATAGGATCCAAAACCGTGCGTTGAAACTAATCGGAGATACGAATATCGCGAATTCTATTCATTCGCTTGAACATCGAAGAAACGTTACGTGTCTCACACTGTTTTATCGCTTTTTCAACAAACAGTGCTCAAATGAAATTGCCAGCTGCATTCCGCCCCTTTAGCAATTCAACCGCAATACTCGCCTTGCTAGGAATGCCCATCAGTTTACCATTCAGCCTATCTTCGGACGTACCATGAAATATAGAGACTCGTTCATAAGCCGTACAACACGAATGTGGAATGCCTTGCCCGGCTCTGTCTTTCCTCCTCAGTACAGTTTGCAGACATTTAAAACCAATGTGCATCGGTATCTCCTATCTTCTCTATCCCAATTTCCTTAATGCCCGCGCTGTGTAAATCACATTGCACTATAAGAGTAGTCATAACCTCTTTAGCGCGTGTCAATTATAAAAAAAAAAAAAAAAAAAAATTATGGAAATGTCCAAGACTACAAAAAAAATAAAACAAAAAAAAAAGTATTAAAATAAAAAAGTTCAATGCTTCAAGTCACAAATTAATGAGAGAAATCCACTGCGAAGACACTAAACTCTTTCGAAACATTTTAAGGATGTCCCCAGAACAATTTAGCGAAATATTAGAAAAAGTGAGACCTTTTATAACGTGACACTACATTTAGAAATCGTATTGGACCAGCAGAACGTTTGCAATTAACATTGAGATATCTAGGGACTGGTAGGTCCTTTCGGATTCAACAATCAACAATATCAAAAATAAGGAAAGTAGCTATTCCAGCAATTTACTTGGCACTGAACGAGGATGTCTTAAAATTTCCTCAATCGGAAAACGATTGGCGTAATATTGCGACTTATTTTTTTCAAACTATGGGGATTTCTAAACTGTATTTGGGCTATTGGTAAGCTTTTAAACAATGAAAGAGTAAGAAGAATAATTCAAGTTTATTAATTTCAGGAAAGCACTGCAGAGCAATAGCTGGATATAATGTAGATGTTGGAGTTATGGTCGTGTAGGTGATGCTGGAGTGTGGATACGCTCCGACCTAAAATATGCAATTAAGAAAAATAAAGCGGATATACCTACTCCAACTAATCTTCCTTCATTTCTGACGACGGTTTTGCATTAACGGACTACATGATGAAGCCGTACTCACAAATTAATTTAACAGCTGACCAAAGAAGGTTTAATTGTATTGTGTCGATAAATCGCCGCGTTGTAGAAAATGCTTTTAGTATTTTAGCGAACAGGTTTCAAGTATTGTTTTCACCTATCTACCGCGCTCCTGCGGAAGCCATTCAAGTGGTGCTAGCTTGCCTTTGCCTACATAACTTTTTAAGAACGAATAATATAGAAAACACGACATGTTTTGACAAAATTCCACATGAAGATTATTCAGAAGATAGTTAGAGAAAACTACATTAACATTGCAACAGAAAGGAAGAGAGCACGGAAAAGTGAAGAAAATATAAGAAAAACATTGGAAAATTATTTTAAAGTATTTAGGGCAGATATAAATTTGTAGTCTATAAATAACAATTAATACATTTTTCAAATAAATACGAAAATATTTATTTTCGTTTTAGTCGTTCACCTAGGATAGGAGGTCCATAATAATTGAAAATATTTGTTTCTTTGCAGTTACTTGTCTTGTAGGTCGGATGAAAGCTTGTTTATTTCAGTGGTAATACATGCTCCAAACGCAGAATTATCAGTACCGTTGAACGTAGTCTTGCTTGCTATTGCCTCAGTTAAACCTTTTGATGCCTCAAGAAGAGTGTTTGCAAGGATTTCGTTTGTTTCAATTTTCACTTTTCTTTGCTTCTTCTTCACATGCCCTGAGTCTAATGCCCAATTCACAATGTCGCGTTGACGCGCGCGTGCGTTGACAGATTATGTAGAAACAAAGCGTTCATATGCTGCCACACAAAATACAACTCCAGGCGTTGAATCGACTTTAGATCGTAAATATCGTAAAGTTCAACGCGACGCCTGAGTAGACCTACTCTCTACTCTCACGCGCGTTTGACAATTTCAGAATTTTGAATTGTTCGATTCGATGTCGTGGGATGTGCCGTTCTTAGTTGGAGTGGCACAGAATCAATTATGTTTATCACACACATGTTTTAAAAAGCAATATGATGTTTTTTTTAATGCAAATTAATTAATTTGGTGTGTGAAAATGACGAATACCTTTATTTTTTTGTTAAGTTAATACTAATTTCTTTAGATTTTCTTTGATAAAAAAAATATTAATCAATGCTCTTGTATCTTTGTTAAGATTGTTTTTGCATTTCTGTTATGAATGATTTTTTTTATTTATTTTGGAGAATCCTTTTTTTATTCTTGCACAAAAATTACAGCTACAAGAAAAAAGAGAGTAGAATTGAAATTTGAATTCTGCTCTCTATTTGTGTACATTAGTTTAAACCAAACCGAACTTTTAATCTGGCATTCTCTACTCTCTCAACGCGCATTCGCTTCAAAGCAGCATTTCGTTTTACAAAATTGTTGCTCGCGTGCTTTGGCATCTAAAATCGTAAAGTTTCGATAAAGCGTGTCAAAGCGCGCCGACGCACGCACGCGTTCAACGCGACATTGTGAATTCGGCATAAGGAGTTATATAAGACTGGTGCAACTGGAAGGTAATTGGGTTGAGTCTGTCAGATTTTGGACTGGTGTTAAAGATTATTCATTGGACATCTCCATAAATTCTTCCAAATATTATTCATTTTTAAATTAAGTTAGAGATACTGATGAGAGAGTATTACATACTTTCGGAAAAGTGTTGGGAAGAATTGGTTTCTTCACTACACAAAACCTATATTAATGAAAATATAGAAATAAATCGAAAATACTATGTAATTTTACTTGCAAAAATTTAGTTTCATACGGGCTTAAGTAAAGTTAAAAATGGAGTTATAACATATCCTGTACAGTGCTTTAAATGCGCCAGACTGTTCTAACTGATTAATATTAAATCATTACTTGAATTACTGTGAGTGTTGCGACAACGCAAAATTAAATGAGTCACCGGTCCTAGTGCCAAAATAAAAAATATCGACTCTGCCGTGGTCTGAGCGAATAAAACCTCCTTATTCCTCACAGCAGTACAATGAAGATCAATTTTATTTCTACAGGTAATGCACAAATTCATTAGGTATAAGAATATAGTTCAGCAAATTAACCACTTACGAATTTGGTACCGGAACGTAACTTTGACACAAATGCAACAAAAACAAAATTAATTAAAGATAAGGTCAAAGGGACGTTTTTGACATTTGATACTGACAATTCTTCTTCTTTTCTTTTAACGTGTACCTATGTATTAAAAGGAAACGAAGGTAAAAAAAAATAATGAATACGAATGCAAGTGTTGCCAAAGTTGCATTCCGATACCATATACTCGCAGTAAAGCTACTAGCTATAAATAAATTTAATTACGATATTTTTATTAGACACAATTCAACTTATTTGGAGGAAACTGTGGCTCGATGACAGTGAGGCCTAGCCAAAGATTGAAAAGAATGATAAATAAGTTCGATCCGATATGCTTAAAATTCCTAGGTAGTTATAAAAGCCCAATACGGAACACTAAATACAGTTCTCTAAAGTCGATTTTAAAACCGAGAACGCAACGAAGTACTAACGACAGCTAAAATATTTCTCCAGGCCTGCATAATGTATCAAATTAATTAAAACTTATTTATTAATACTAGTTTATGGAATACTAAAACATTTGCAACAATTTTTAATATTAATATTGTTGTTTTTATAAGCGAAAAACCGATATCTGTATATCGAAAAAATATGGCCCTTTCAATCAATATACACATTTAAAGCAAACAAAGTTTTGTCGAAAAATGTAAGTATTTATAGTGACACTAGCTGGTACCCGCGACTTCGTCTGCGTACAATTAGTACTTCGAGCAACTCAATTAAAATATTTATATCAACAACAGCGCCACTTATCGGGTCCAAAACTATCCTATCTATTAAGCCAAAATATCAGCCCTACAGCCTACACATTTAAATTCATTGGTATAATACCAAAAGTATAGAATTTTATTATCCCTGACTTGAGAAATAATTGGTTCGTCATTTAAACTTGCATCCAATTCTTCATCCCCTTCACGTTTTGTTTTCACGACAAAAAGTAGCGAATGTCATTCTCAGAGGTCCTATCTATCCCTATACCAAAATTGATAAAAATTGGTTTGGCGGTCGTTAAAAGGTAACATTTGAAAGGTAACAATCTTACTTTCGCAGTTAAGTGGATCCCAAATGTTTTATTTATAAACTAAGTATTAAGAGCCCGTCAGCTCCAACGTTCCTATCCAATTCCCCCGCAGATTTTGAAAATAAAATTCTCTCTTAGTTTTTTTATCTATGCTGTAAATTGCGATTCAGCGTAACCATTATGCGACTAAAGTTGCGATTTGGAACTTTTTTCGAGAGCCTGTTACCACTTTTTGCTATTTAAGCCCTTTTTTAGTTGAAGAAGTCGCTTTAAAAATATTTCAAAAAGCTCTTATATCCAAATAAAAACATTTCAAATGTAACGCAGTTGCCTATCACAACACATTTTAGTGTTTGACGAACCAATACTTCACGAATTTGAAATAAGCTACTCTGATTCAGAAATTACACTTTTTTTCTCATTGGCCCTTTTTTATACGACTTTTGAGAATGCTGCAACGGTCACACAGTCTGTGTCCGAGTCGCTTGTGCAGGCATGATGAATGAAAGAAAAGTACCTATTGTTTTTGCACAACTGCGTAGTTGAAATTTAATATAGTAAATGTTCAACTTTTTCAATTGTTAATATTTGAAAAAAAGAAAAATGCAAAAATATAAAGCAAGAATCTCTTTTTTTTTGACAGTTCATTTGTTTGAGCGTGTGAATCGCAAGAGGTAAATATACTACTATAGAAACTACAGAAATAATATAGAGTGGATTGTATTTACACCAACAATAAATTAAACAAATTTATTCACCTATATCGTCTTCACTTCTTGAATTCTTCAATTCTTTACTGTAGATATCAAGAGAGGTATTTAGTATCACAATTCACAACCACCAACAACAAAAACCTTAAACTCAATACAAATATCACCACCATCGCACTTGATCGGCCATCTGCGCATTTCCTGAGAAAAACATTTTCGCTGTTGATTACATCCCCACTCACTTTTTCGTTTCACTTAATCGGAAAAGACTTCACGCAGTTTTTTGTGACATGTATGTGCTTGTGCGATGTGCGACACCCACCCACCCCAAAGCAGAACAGCGATCAAGAACAACGGTTGCTGATAATTTTCGATTTGAGAAAATAAATTTATGTCGTTTTCCATTGGGACCACCAAAAATCTTTTTCAGATCTGAGATTTCTCGCGGCTCATGGAACACGCAACGAAATTGATCTGCTTTTGTGAATGGATTAGTGCGTATTTGACAGCAATATCAGCTGTTCAAATTGCATTTGCTTTTGCAAAAATCAGCTATGGATATCGACTTGAAAAATGTTTCCCCTGTTGTAGACACAAATGGAATAGTTTCGGTGATTCGTAGTTTCCAGATGATGAGGAAGATAATAAAGATAATAATTCCTCCAACATTATATCAATTGCTTTTTATGTATTTCTTTATTTTGCTTTTCACCAAACTTTGCGCATTTGTTTTCAAAGCAAACTTCTTTCAATGACGTGAAACAGCTGTGGGTATTTGTGGCAGTATGTGTAAATCTGAAAAATTATCGAGATCTGCAAAAAGTGCTCCGAATCGAAAAAAAGATTGATTTGTTTTCCCAATGGAACGCGAAAAGTGATTTAGATCAAAAAAAAGATTGTTTTTTTGTCCCAATGGAAAACCACATTAGTTTTTTCGTGTTAGATTTTGGGATGTAGATGTAGCTAAGCTTCCAGATGACACAGAAAGCTTGTTGATGGCGTCAAATAATTATGGATGTTTTGGCTCTTGTTTGTATTTTTGTTTTGTTTGCTTCGGTTAAAAATTGTTAGAGTGAAAGCCATAAAAAGGATGTAAAGTCAGAAAATAAACACATTTTGGTCAAAAACGCTCCCAAAAAATAGGCATGGCAATATAAGGAATAGCCTATGTCCTTCTCATGATCTTAAGAGACATTTAAAAAAAAGTTCCGTCGAAATCTGTGCAGTGGTTTTCACGCCAACCGCGAACACATGAAAACAGCTAAGTTAAATCAACGGGCGACCACTGCCCGAATTAAACAATAATTTTGACTTTTATGAACGTGCAAATTTATTCCGTATAACTTCGTATAATGCCAACTTAGAACTAAACTTATCCTATGCAAGACTTCCACACGTTGGCTCCCTTGCGACGGCATTTTCCCATGGTCAGCGGAATGCAGCGGAAACTCACCTGAGCAATCTGAAGCGCGTGTGTCGAGTCAGCTAAAGCAAGCCGGCCGGTTGGCGATCTGTGGGAAAGTCGGGTTCAAGGTAATGATGCGGATCATGTGGCCTGCGCATGGTCCGCATGTATGTATAATGCATGTGCGGATTGGGTGGTGTTAACTAGCTACAATTTTATTATCATTATTATTATTAATATTATTATATTAATACGTGAACATCAAGAGTTTCGGTACACTTTTTAAGTATTTATTATGAAATGAGGAGAATGAAACTTATGTTATTTGAAAGGTACTGTGCCATAGATGTGCACAAACAAAAAATCGTGGGTATATGCCGCCATTAAGAATGGTAAAATTAAGTTATGAATTCCCCATACAAAACAGGTAATTGAAAGGATTTTGGTGACAATCAATTTTTCGCCGCCATATTACCATAGCAACGTATTCAAATATAAATCATCTTAGATTAGAACCTGTTTCCGATGGAAGAGCTCATTTACGTATTTTTGCGATATCTAGATGGCGCTCTATTCGTTTGTAAAAAAAATACATACAATACGAGTAATAACGTAAATAATTGTGGTACGTTTTTTAGTATTACGTTCTTATAAAAGGTATGGTCGATTTTCGACCACAAGAGATACTAGTATGTATAGATAGATGTTAATTTTAAAAGCAAAACATCGTTCGAAGCAGTTGAAATGCACAGTCGACTTTTAATGGGGTACACGGATTTAAATCTTCGCATATAAGACTTAACTTTCGTTGCAATATAACACATTTCTACTGCGTACCCGTACATGAACAACTTCTTGGACGACCTTATACCATCAGGATCATTCTGATATTCAGATAAAGGTGATATCGAAGTATCACCAAACCGTATCAAAAATCTTCAGTTTAAGCACCAATTGATTAGGGTTCGAAGGTTCATCATTTCCCAAACATAAATTTAAAGAGATCATAGTTATTTTCACAAAAATGCATACAAGGTCTTTTATTATATTATTTTATAATAATACACAATTTATATAAAGGGTCTTTCGTTAAGGACTTGGCATATCCTTTTTTAAATAAAATGCAAACTACTTGAGATAGGTATCTCAAAAAAAAATGTATTGGCTTGAGTTACTATCAAAACATTTATGAATTGAATTCGACTTCGTTCATATGTCCACCACTGGAACGCAGTGGTCCCAGACTGTGAAGACTGCTTTCCACTTTTTTTTATCAGCAACGGCAATAATTTTCCCCTAAATTTGAAAAAAGTTCCCCTTTTTTTCCCCTAAGTTAAATTTGCCTTTATTTTTATATATAATTTGAATTTGAAATGATTTTCTTTCCTATTAGACAAAACGTCAAGTCGAGTGAATGCATTCAGATACATATTTAGTGTGAACTTTTCATTTCTTTGAAATTTATTTTTAATGGAAATGCGAATAAATTTTACTTTTAAGCAATTTAAGTCTCAAAGAGATTTTAGATTTTTTCCCCTTTTTTTAAGCTTTTCCCTCGTTTTCCTCCTTTTCATTGATTTTCATTGAAAAAGCGCCAAAGGAGCTGTCTTTGTCTAACAATAAGTGTTTCAAGCAAATCGAGTGGTACGCTCGAACTAATTTGCATCTTGCATGTGTTGTAATGCAACAAGTAAAACCCTATGTATTGTGTACAAAAATAAAAATAGTTGCGTTGCATTCTAACTGTAGTCTTTAATATGGGGCATTAATGAAATAAAACTATCGGGTTAATAAATTGCAGGGGAATAGTGCTAAGTTTGGTACTTGTATAACCAATTGCAAATAACGGTAAGGGTCATTGACCTAATGTAAACAACAGCTGTTTTGTAATATATAAAACACCGAGATTACTTCAATTGTCGTTATAGAAAATCAGATCACTCGCTATTAGATCGCCAAGTATGACGAAGATAAATTTTATAACGTTCCCCTAACGAGTTTTTCTTTCTATCATCTGCTGCTAAGCACATCTTGTGCAATCAAAAATTACTGTCTTCTAGGTACATCGCCTTGTAACAATTCGCCTTGCTAAGGAAAGCCCTCGAGCAAGGGCGGATCCAGGGGGGGGGGGCACAGGGGCACATGTCCCCCCCAGACACAGGCCAGTCGAAAAAAAAAAAAACACTAACAATTGTATACCAACTGCATTATTACTGCTTCCTCATTCCATAATGAAAACATAACAGACACTTCGCCTATAGGCAAAAATAAAAATAGCTTTTCCAACAAATGATCATAATCAAGACGAAAAATTACCCAAATCTATGTCTGCATATGCTAAAATGTGAATCTTGGCGTGCGCGAAATTTATGTGCATGTATCTTCTTATGCAGAATCAAGCGCATAAACGCATGCGTGAAAAATGCACATGATTTCTAGCTTTAACCCTAGAAGGGTAATCTTCGTCGATTCGACGAACACAAATTTTATTTTTTCAATTTTCTCTTTAATCTTAATCTTAGCTTTTTAAAGAATAAAGACAATTAAAAGAAAAATAGAAAATTATGTTTTTTTATTATAAAGAAATAGACTGTGAACATAATCTATTAGAATTAAGAAGAATTTTGTGCACAATTTTCGTAAAAATTGGAGTAAAAACTTCGTCGATTCGACGAATGATTACCTTTAATGTATCAAAAAATATGATTACCCTTCTAGGGTTAAGCCTAATACGGACCTGTTTCGGAACGAAATCTGCGAAAAATCTGCAAAAAGGCGGCGGAAAATAATTTGTGGAGAATCACATCAGCTGATACACAAATAGCAGTGTTAGCAGCGCTGGCTATTTATCTTTGATTTGGCTACTCTAACTTTTCACTGGTTCCTTAAAATTGTCATTTGGGATTTATCCAAATTTATGCAATTCACTCCGAAGTTTAGCGATTTTTAGGAATTACCGGCTTAGGAACTTGTAAAAAAAATTCATACTTCTATTGCGAACATACTCCTTTCGTATAGGTGACTAAAACTTTCTAAAAGGTTATGTCGTTTTCGATTGGGCATTTCAGATTTTTGCCGCCAAACATTAAATCCGATTTGTACTGGTTCTTTTGTATATTGAGTTGGCCGAAAGAAACACTTGTTTTTCATGTACACTGGAAATCTATTGTAATTGATTTTCACACATTTATACCAAACAATTTCGAAAATATTTAATATGAAAACTCGTTTCTTTAGACATATTTATTTTGTTAACATTGGAAAATGGAAACTAAAAAGGTCTCTCTATTTTCAGTGTGTTTATTTTAATTTAATATTGTCGTCTTTAAAAAGCAATGTAATTAGAATAAGTAACCCTAAAAAACTGGAAAAAAATGCGCAGTTTTGGACTTTTAAGTTTGTTTATTTTTGGCTCCAAGATTTTTCAAATGTGGCTCCACACCTACCTGTTATAAAAGCTGCTAACGCATTACAAATGTCAAATTTTCTCAAGCAAATAATGTCGCGGACAATAAATATGTTTCGTCATCATTTCGCAGCAGCAACGTACTGCTAAACGAAAAGGACATTCTTTGTGTCACTTTTGTATGGGATTTAGATGCGAAGTTATATAGACTACACCAACACAGAAACTTAATTTTGGATTTAGTTCTCTGCGGTAAACATAGAGGTGCTCAACAGATTTAAAATTTAATTTTTGTGGGTGAGACAATAGTGTTGGAGACCCACAAAAAGAACGCGTTATTTTTTGAATGTTGTACAAGTTATAGTCTTACGGTAGACGAACACTCCATGGATTTTGCGAATAATTAAGTTCAAATGAAATTAACGACATAAAAGAAAACTGTCATTACCTATTAAACATATAATTTTGTATTATAAACCTTTATAAAAAGTATTTTTGATAGTTATTTTTGTATGTCATTGATAAAGAATGGATCCCAGAGATAAATTGCAATGCAATACAATCTTCACCTATCTGGCCTTTGTGCCCCTCCCAGAAATAAATCCTGGATCCGCCCTTGCCTCGAGATAACAACGTGTCCGTTTCTCGAGATAACACGTCCACCGAAGTGAGACTTCAACGACTCGATTGTTGCACCCACTGAGTGGCTTGTGGCATGGCAACCACATATCACTGATGTGCAATTCATTCAATCGCTCAAAGAAATAATGTTCCAACATGTCTCTGAAGCGAATACCATTAACCGTAACGTGACGATTATTTTCATCAAGGAAAAAAAAACGGCCCAATGACACCACCGGCCAATGCTGTCGAAATGGATACTATCATTTGGATACTCTCGCAGGGCCCTGGATACTGTGATACCTAACGCTCTAAAATGATACCCTTGCTTTTAAAATCTATAACGTAAAAAAATTTTTGTAGAAAATGTAATATTACCACATCCCTATTTAACGAATAAATTGCACATCTCTTGGTCTGTCAAATAATTTTGATTTTATAATTATAAACCGCACTTAGTGACGTTTTGTGGATGAAGTGCTGTTTCATGAAGCACATGAGGGTTCTCACCTGTCCATCAGTAACGCAGATTTTGCTTATTGACGGAGCCGTTTACCAAAAATGCGATTCATTACTGAAGATGATTTAGCGATGAAAATGGACCTTAACGCTCTTAACCCTTTGTTGCCTGGTGGTTTTAACGTAAAACCACCGAATAAATAAATTTTCCTTAGTTTTGTGGTGGTTTCAATGGGAAACCACCATATCATGTCATTTTCAAAAATTATAACAAAAAATAATTCGGGCAACAAAGGGTTAAGGTTGTGACCACCGACTCGGAAGTTCGGTAGTAAATTTGAATTATTTGTAAACGTTATTCCTTCGTGTACTTCACCATGATGAAAATGATTATTTAACTGAATATTTTGACATTGACATTTTCGGTAATCGGTTTAAGAGTAAGTTCACAGTGAAAATTTGGAGTTGTCAAATCGCTAATGAAAGACCCTTTACTTAAAATACTAAAATGAGTGCCTAACCATAAGTTGTCAAACGTTTAGTATTAAATTACTTTTAAATCGTTAAAACTAAAAGCGAAATTTATACCTAAATTCGATATAAGGTAGGTGGTCCAAATAAGGCCCATAACCTAATAAGGCCCAGTGTGCAAAAAATGGCATAGCCGACAAGCAACAGGATTTATATTTTAAATGTGTTTGTGGACACCTATGTCTACACTAAAATCTATGAAATGTTCCGTCTAACGCAATCGTGTTTTTTTTTACAGTCGATACAAGTTAGTGAATATGCACGCACGCACTTTTTTATAAGAAAGTGATTTTTTGTAAATGATTTTATTGCAAATAATAATTCGGGGAAGTCTAGTTTTCACACTAAATATACCACATATAAAACTAAGGTTTAGTATGGTTTAAGTATTTTTTTAATTCTTTGAGTAGATTTTCGTTAAAATTTTTGCAACGATAAGTTTTTCATGTTCCTAAAAAGGCCCACCGAAAATATAAACGGGCCTTATTAGGAATATGAAAGAATAAAACTGTTTTTTTTTTGGGTTGTTTTTGGATAAAATGTCAAAAGCGACCAAATTAGGGAACAGAAAGCGGGCAGAATGGTTGTCAGATGATATCCTAACATTAAATGTTATTCTTAATAAAAATCTCCTTATTTTAAATTAATTTGTTGAAGTCAAATTTATTCTTTTTTTTTATTTTAATTTTTCTTCCTAGTCAAGAAGGTTGTGCTGAATTTTTGTTTTCTATTAATAAATAATATTATAATATATATCTAAATAATAAGCTACGTTGTTTTATTTGTTTCATGACAAAGGACTTCTTATTTTAGCAGGATAACCAAAGTAACTGAACAAAATTATGTATGGGCCTTATTCGGAACAGGTGTTCATAATAAGGCCCAAGGTAAGGTTTTTAAAAATGTTATGAAAATATATTTCAAATTGGGTTTTAACAAATAAATGTTGTGTTTTTATATAGATAACTAAACTAAGGCTAAGGCTTATGTCAATTTAGTAATTTTCTTTTACGCGTTTGCAAGTTATTAACGAAAAACTATAAGGTGGGCCTTATTTGGGTTACCTACCTTAATGTAACTAAATGATCTTTGCATTATTATATCCAATAGAGCGAAGTAAAACTAACAGCAAAAAAATGGTCCGATACCCCAGCAGGTTGGTATTCAATTGTAAAAAATTTCATAATAAGTAATAATTATAAACTAACTTCTCTTTATCCATTTAAAATTGTAAGAGTTTATTTTCATGCGTTGCGCAAGGGTGGTGACTGGTGAGGTGCCCGCATTCCGTCCTTTATGTACATAACCTGTTCTGTGTTACAGAAAAAATATTAAAAAAAATTGGTGGATATTCCTTCCTTCATGGTAAGCTTCCAATAATTGCAAAACTAAACGCTTACCAGGGTTATAAAAGCGTAGTATTTCGGTGGAGGAACTACCAGCCAGAGACAATACTGAGACCAAAAACTTCGCCGATTTATCGTTACTTAGCCTACAAGCTATATTTTTACGGAGTGGTCACGATTTACTGCGCTAGTATTGTTACATAGAAATTCGTGTTGACAAATGTCACGTAACTTCAAAAATTCTAAGTCACCAATACACTCCCAAAAAATATGAGCCACTTCCGTTTCGGCCAAAGTGGCTTGCAGTGTTCATAGAATTTTATCCGTTAAATTGTTCGTTACATGTGAATAATAATTATTTTAGGAATAAGTGTACATTTGCTTAAAATATTTAAGAAAAATGAAGAATGGAGATTGGTTGAGGGAAAATAAAAACATTTTGAGCAAATTTTCTTTATTATTTAAGAAAACCTTACACACGAAATCGAAGTAAATTATATCCAAAAACGGGAAATACACAACCATATTTGTCCAATACCTAGGTATTATTTCTAGTATATATAACATCTCCTTTAGATAGTGTTATTAACCACACAAATCAAATTATTCACCTTTAAAAAATTTATAATTACTAACCAATGGCATTCAGTTATGGTAAAATGTGGTATTCCCGAACTCTTTCACATTTCCCACTGTTGCCGAGGTTGGCAGCATTTATTTTTGTATTTTTTGTATGTTTTTGCATGTCACACGGATTCCCAATTGACATAACCGATAGGAATACAAGATGGTGAATTTGGAAAAAAAAGAAACTGAGGGGACCAGCGACAAGAAGATTGTGAGTTGGGGGTCTCAGTATGATTTGTCTCTGCTACCAGCAATGGAAAATACTCTCTCTGATGGGAGGACAGCTAAGCAGAATTGTCGTAGAATAAAAAACGATTAACTTCAATCTTTAATCGTCTTAAACTTTCGTTGTGTCATTTTTGTTTGTGATTTCTCGTTTCGGAACAGCTGAGCACCGGCCGTTGTGGAACAAAATATAATTCAAAAATTAAACGCAAATCTAAAAAAAATAAACAAAAACAAACAACTTCTAAATTTGTTTCCAAATTCAGTCCACTTACTGGAAGTGGAAGCCAGAATTATTTTTAAAGAATGACAGATATAGACCCCCAAGGAGCAATTTGCGACTTCATGTGTCATAAGCGACGTCGTTAAGACGGTTTTGTTACCAGAAAATATTCCCAATAAGTAATTTTTTAGGGCCATGCTAGGTAATATTTCCCATTTAGGAATATTCCTATCTAGAGATTTTTTATATACACAGGTACGTTATTGTGTCAAAATTGTTTCTTCAATGAAACATTATGTCCGCAGCGTGTTAAATGTGTGTTCATGCACACAATTACTAGGAACTTTCTGTCAACGCAGATTAAACGCGATTCCCAATTGGGAAGTTTGTGGCACACAGATTAAACACAATTCCCAAAAGATTATTTACTACACAAATAAGAACGAATTCCTAATTGGGAATATTTTACGGTAACCACTTTTCCCAAATAGGTATCGATTTTGCATTTAAAAAAAAAATGTAAATCGAAAATAAGAAATTTTAAATTAAAAGTTTTGGTGGATATGTTGTAATTAAATAGATTTAAATGTCACTATTATGTCTATATAGACATGGTAGATTTATTTGTTGTTTCGAAACATAAGTTCCTAAATGTGATCACGAATTGACACCAGAACGTCGCCAGGCCTAAAATGTGTATTCGAATGCTACTTGCCCCCCTCCCACCTCCATTTTTGTTTCAACTAGTTTCTGCTTTGAATACATACCTAGTGTCAACTAGTTACTCCATTCGCCCAACTCAAATTCCAACTTTACATGCAGAGAGGATGTTGTATTGAATTTGTGTAGGGAACAATAATTTAAGCCGACACGACTGTCTTACAAATTCTCGAGAACACGCACATGTCAACACAATGAGGCGCGGATTGAATTCCTTTCGTAGGCAGACATTGAATTTGCTTTTGCATTTTGAAGTTCCGATGTCTATACATCAAAGGCCACTTATTCACAATGAAAAAACACAATTTATTGGCGCAACAAAATGAAAACTAAAAATGAAACTGTACAAGAAAATGATTGCCTCCTTCCTTCCGTCGCAGTTAAGCGTGTCGTAACTCCTTTGCTCAGCCCTCTCCTCATAGTAGATGAAAACCGATTTAATGGTAATGTGGACCCAAATGCAGACCATGGTATGGGCTCAACAATGGACTGGGATGGTAGGCTGGAGCAATGATTGTTTTCACAGCTGGTGCAAGGATTGGTGTCACAATATGTCCATGGCTGTGCACTACGGTTGAGCTCTGGTGTGAAACAGCTGATGGTAGGCTATGCACCACGGCTCCAACCTTTGCCACCACAGGTGCATGCACCAGTGGAGCATAGCTCAAAAGTGGAGCATGAAGAGGCGCGTGCAAGTATCCAGGACGTGCAGCGACCAGCGCGCACAATGTTGAAACAACAACGACAAACTGAAAAGAGATTTTCGATGAATTTTAGCAACCTATATGTCCACGTGAGCCCAACATGCGACCTCTTACCAATTTGAACATTTTTCTTCACAGTGGTTCTATGTGACTCTGGCTAAGACAAAAGTGAACTGATGCCCTGGCCTATCGAGTGCAGCTCTTTTATATATTTCCAGGTTCGCACAAATTACTCCGCTGCAGCGCCACTCATTAATCATTACTCCACATTTAGATGCAAGTTGCATATCTACAGCTTCCACCAGAATTGCACCAACATTGGCAGCACAGCAGAGTTTGTTTTTGTCCTCAGACCCGCTGACTTGGATTCAATGTTGCACAATGCAAATGCCGATATGGCTGGGACATTAAGAGTGTGCACCGACAGACACCAGCGCACCAGTAGTGCTCCTTTGTTGCATGACATATGGCATGCCATGGTGTGGATAGCGCCGCCACATGGTGTAGGTGACTTCTTGGCGCGACCTTCAGGGAAAACACAAACACCGAGAACAATTTAACACAATTTCCATGCGCCGCCGTGCAGTTTTCCCAAACAAGATCATAGCCGCACATGCATATGCATCATGTCGGATTGACATGACCGGCACATGGGAATGCATCGCGCGGTAGACCAGCTAATTGTGTGAACTCTTGCCAGCAATGTTGGCAGCTGGTGGTGGGCCCGCTGTCTGGAATTGACTCCAGTATGTCAGAGCATAAAAGTCGTGCACCACGAACAAAACTTAGGCCGGGCTGCGGTCGCGGGGAGAGTGCAGCTTAAATCGATATCTCTTCCTAGAAGCGTCGAATTAATGAGCTGAACTGTCTCACCAGTAGATCCGCTTAAGGTGGAATTATGCGATATTGTCATATGTTTTTCATTTGCGGACTACGGCTTTTAAGCCTATAGAGTCACTTAGGAGATCTATATAAAGCCATGACTTATGCGAATGAGGTTCAGATCGCAAGATTATTGACAAGAGTATTTGTCGATCGGGCTCAGCTTCCAATTGAACTTATTTCGTATGAATTCCCGGATATGATTGTTTGCCTGGGAGATTCTGGCATTTACTCAGTTCCGGAACTAGTGTTGTTTTTAATGGAAATAGTTCTGAACAACTTCAGGAGAGCTTCAAGTCTCCCGCGATATCGACGTACATCGAGATCTTATAAAGTGGGTCTCAGAAGTTTAATATATACATATTAGGTTTTCAAGTAACAAGTAATCCGACGAGCGGTTATTAAACTATACGGGCTGTTAGACCACTTTCCCTAAGCGGGCCTACCTCTTAATTACCTGTTCGTGTTTATTTATTAAGTTTTTATTTTATTTAGTTCTATACAAAAATGTCCACATTGAGCAATTTTCTGACTGACAAAATAAACCCGCCTTCGCGTCAGCTGACGTTTAATCTTTTTCTCAAGGCTATTCAAAGATTCGAAAAAAAGGTACGACTGGGTTATTTATCGATGTAAACAAAGCTTTTGATATGGTCAACCACAATATTCTGTTGCGTAAACTAGAAAAAGCTGGATTTCGTGGCTTGATTCTTGAATTGCTTAAATCTGACATAAAAAATAGGTCGCGAGGAGTGAAGATAGGTCAGATAAGGAGCAAAATTAGGTTCCTTAATTTGGGAGTACCCCAAGGCTCTGTTTTAGGGTCAATTTTGTTGTTCGTCTATATCAACTCACTGTTTACACTTAAATTTAAAGGCTCACCAACTGCTTTTGCAGATGATATAGGCTATTCCTATGGCTTGAATACACCCCTAGACCTAGTCTCTGACATAAATTGCAATCTTAAGTTGTTAAGAATCTGGTTTGCTGAGCATAATCTGGTTCTAAGCTCAAAACGTAAGTTAGATTTTTCAGTTTATTATTCATAAACAGTGTGGAAGTGAATGTTTCATATCACGCACCTGAATGCTTAAACTGTAAACTTTTAAATTGCTACTTGCAACAAATATGCTCCACCATGCTCTTAAAAACAATTTATTATGGTATTTTTACTCTAAACTGCAGTATGGTATTGCATGTTGGGGAGGTGTTTATCTAAACAAAATTCAACCACTATTAATATTAATTCTTTAGAAATGTATATTACCGAAAATATGCCGCACACCTAGCAGACATCATAGTTTTCCTTTGTTCTGTTGTAACTTGTAAGGTTTTGAAAATTTTTGTTATGAAGTCCGGGAATCGTAATTATCGGTTAATTTCAAACTACAATCTACGTAGAAATTTTTTAAATATGGTTTCTGTTCCAAATTTTCGAACTACCGCATATCGTAATTTTTATTCTGTTTCCTCATCCCGTTTATATAATAAACTTAGCTTAGTCAATAAGGATGATATCAACGCCTGGAATGCCGTTAAGCCATGTAAAATGCTGGCTTTTCAATTTTAACTTCGTTAATTTAGAATCTATACTTTGTTAATTTAGAATCTATACACTCCGGATTAAGTTTTAGTTCTACAAATTATATATATATTTATTATTTTTTGCACTTACTTTTGAATTTCTTTAGTAGGTAATCTGCTTCTTTTATTTGAGTTTTAAAGTTCTTTTTTGCTAAATGTTTCATAGGGTCACCCCACCCAAAACAACATTTTTGAAATTTGTAATAGTTCTTTGAAGTGACATTCATTGTATTCAGCGCACAAAATACAGAATGTCTCTATTTTTCTTAAATTCTATACTTAAATCACTTATAAACATTGTTCTTATTTCGGAATTTTTATTTTGTATTGAATTTATTGAAATAATTTATATCTATATATCTATCTATCTAAATCACACTGAAAGATATATTTTTTCGTACTTTTCGTACAAACCAAAAAAGATTGCAGCTCTAGTTTTTCAAGAGTAAATCATACAATTATAGCTGGCTATATATTCCGATCCCTAATCGTAAAAATAAATAAATATAGCTAAGACAATAAAAATTAAGAAGGGCCGTCGGAGAAAATAAAAGGGATTCTAACTATATAGCTCCGAAAACTGTTTCTCATCTACCACGCCAACAAAACCAGAAAAATAGCCTCTGCCTCTGCATTCAACTTGATTCCATTGAGTGAATTATGGAATCATACAAACGACTTCTTACAATACTTTCTATTAAAAAACTTTTTGTTAAAAGCCCGATCCCCACCAGAATTACAAAATCTGATTTAACTTTATAAAGCCAAACCAACAAATTACGGTGCAGGAAAATAACTTCACGGGCAATAACTTCACATGGGAAACAACTTCAACTCGAGTGCGAAATAATTTCACAGTAGGCCCAAAGTTCGAATGTAGCGTACAGCGTATACCTTGTATTAATGTAGGTACTATTCTGTACATACACTGAACCATGCTCCGACAAGTATATCGAAACGGATACAGTAGTTGACACCTCTCTGACCAATAGGGATTTCCTCGCTTCCAGTTAATTTTTTCGAGGAAGATAATTTTTTCTCCAAATAGGTATATAATAAATTTTTAAAATTTTCCAATTTATATATCTATTAAAGGCTCTCTTCAGTCGATACTTGTAAATCAAGCCAATACATTTAAATCAAAATCACACTTATCAGTGTCAATTTATGAAATATTTTTAATTAAAGTTTAAATATTAAAATTATCTGCTGTATAATAAAAAATTGGGTGCCAATAACAGTATCAAAGAATAGCAATAGACTTAATTATTTTCAGGTGGTGCCAATAGCTTGTTCATATGGGACCACAGTTTTTGGTACTGTAAATAACTGTACTTTAGACGGTTCCAACAACTATAGTTTATAACGTCGGTTATTTATTTCAGATTTTTGAAATGCCGAAACAGAGGATCGGCTCCAACTAGCTATTTCGGCAACGCTTGTTTAAAGCCAAGATTTTATTATGGGTGGCAGGAGGTTCATTTAGGCCTGCTTTTTTCAATACGATTTTTCTAAACAGCTTGCGCGTAACTGTCATCATGGCCTTATTCAGTTTTGTTTGACAAATCATCATGGAAAGACTCACACCCACCTAGATCGTGTCATATGGTTTTACAGCTTTAGGTACACTTTTTTCTATCGGGTTATGTGAAGTTAAAACTTTTCACCAATAAGCCAGCTACGATCCAAGGTTTGGAAGCCAACATTACTCCCTTAATTGATCGCATTGCTGGAAGAAATAATACAAAATTGAATCTTAAAAATTTCCCATGTACCTACGGCATAGTCGCAATATTTCCATTGTTATTTTAGGCCATAATAAAGTTTCCACCATCCAAGTTAACTTTATATGTTTTATTTAAAATTTAAAAAGGTATAAATGAACCACCCTTTTTTTAAAAAAACCGAAACATAAGTCCCGGCAATATCTTGGCTCTAAGTTTAACAGGTACAGAATTAAGAAGTGTATACGCCTGAGTTACCCCATTTGACTTTATATAGGTAGTTTCCTACAATTCAAACTAAAAATCGTTTGTATCTGTAACTCACTTATGAGGCGCGCAATTATGTTCCGATACCAATTCATGTGTAACCATCACACTTCGCCATCGAACGCTTGTTTATGTTTTTTTGTTTTTGCTTTCAGGCACTGCTCACAGATATTGCACAACTACAAAATATTTTCTTCGGAGATTTTCTGCCTCCACCACTGACACTAATGAGATTTACGATATCGACCCTTTTCTTTGGATCGCGTCCACCGCTATTCAGATAGTTGGCCGATAGTGTCATTATTACTACCACTTTGCGAAAGAAACGAAAACGCGATTGCAACGTGGGCTGTGTATGGGTTGAAAATTGTTATGCCGCCCAGGCCGCCATCGCCATTAGACCACTGTGTTTTTGGGGCGATTAAATCGCCGCACATGTAACAGACAAATAAATTTTATTGTCTGCGGTTCCACATCTGTGGCCAGGAGGAATTTTTCGCCTTCGAATTTGGTCCTAGTCGGCACATATCCGGGATTTCTATAAAATACATAGGACAGGTCAACAACCTCGCTTCGAAAATGTCACGGCGCGGCGGTGTGCAATCAAGGAGCGTGTCAATTAATCAGCAGAACGATGTGCCCATAAAAGCACGCAATACGTGCAGAACCCACAAATGCAATAATAACACATTACAAAATGCTGGAAAGACATGTTGCCTTCATCCCATCGGCTGGGTAAAGGTCATGCCAGAAACTAATTCGGATACCATGTTACACCGTCACCTCCTGTTGCGAGCATCTGGTCATTGTCGTTGATGGGATTTCATAATCCGATTATGCACCAACGAACACGCACCACATGCGGCTGAAAGCCCATGCTGCAGCAAGTTAACCAGACCTACTCTCCGCAATGTTGGCATGGAGAGCAGTCTTTCTATACCAACATACAGAATACAGTGGCGAGGCGGTAACTCGGATTTTCTTAGTTCACTTATCCAGGTGAGAGAGTAATTAGGCACGCGGGGGAAGAGGTCATGTGCCGCCCCCTGTTTCTTTCGGAGTGTATCATTAGATCTGCAGAAAAGTAAGCAATTCATTTCGGCTGATATGGTGTTTGGACGTGGTATGCAAAATTTTCCTCCAATTTGAATGGTGGTGTGGATTTTTTTGTATTTACCTGTAGTGGAGCATGGGTGGTGACTGTTGACGACGGTGGCGTGGTGCATGGCTTCAATGGGAGTGATTGGTATATACAGTGTGTGGCAATTTGTACGATAGATTGTTTGCTATACGACATGCATTGTCTGTGCCTGAAAGTAGGTTGTAGCTCTCGGTTTTTAGGTTAATGGCTTGGGAACGATTTTAGATTTTACGCTTCCTGTTTAAGATTACCAATTTGTTGTGTGTTGCCGCAGGGGGCGTGCGATCGTGCTGGACACTGGACTGTGGACGGGTTTTCGTTGATTATTTAACGGGTGTTAAAAAGTGAATACCATGACAATTGCTTTTAGTTTGTTACTTATTAGAGAACATAATATCCGCAGTGCACAAACAAATGTGTTGTGGTACTATATATATGTAGGGTATTAAATTCGCCATTTTGTTTTCCTATCCGTGTACGTCATTGTAAACCCGTGTGGCAATTGCCACCCCATAAAATAGGCAAGTAATGGTAAATCGGCCGAGTTTGGTTATCTCAGTATTGTCTCTGCTGCATATACTACAAATACATCATGCCTTCACAACCTTTTGCATTATTTGCCTAGTCAAGATTCTACAAAGTAAAGAAATTCAATTTAAAAAAAAAATGAGAAGGCCAGCGGCAAGAGGATTGCGAGTTGGCGGTCTCAGTATGGCTTGTCTATGACAAACTAACTTTTACCTTAGTCAACTTATATTATGCTGCAGTTCCTCTTCGAATAGTTTTTATTGAAAAAATGCACCTTATAGAAAGAAGTCTGAATTGTAGAAGAATGAAATTCAATATTACAAACTATCAAGCTACCTCATCGTTGCACTCATTCTGTTCACCGCAAAACATTATTATTATACCTTTGGCGGCATCAACGTACATTGTGCAACAACTGTTTTTATATTAATTGGGATGGATTTAAGCTGACCGCAATTAATCCAGCAACACATGCGGACATATTTGATTTGTATTATGGAACTGAAGTGGTTTCATCAGAACAGCTTTATTAAATGTCAAACTGGATTTCATTTACAAATTAACTTTAAAATTTAATGGAATAATTATTGATATCGAGGTATTTTATTCAGAAATATCTTAAATAGTCACAAAAAATCAGATACACAATGAAATTGCAAGGTTTGTCTGTTTATAGCTATGCGGAATTGAATACGTATCATTTTGAAAGGTGATCACCCAATGCGAATGGATCTCTCAGGAAGAAAATTCCGAAAGGGCGTCGATTTCGTTCTTGTTCATCCGTAGCACATACAACTGCTAAAGCTGTTTGGAGCCTTCCTTTTTTAATGCAGATTTTTTACAGCCTTACACGTCTATCACAGAATCCGTCGTACTCGGAATTTTGCTACGAACCTGGAACGAACTATCACAGAATCCGTCTTAGGGGAAAGTTTTGCTACGAATTTCGAAATTCGTAGAAAGTGGTATGACTGAATCCGAATGAATCGGAATTTTGACATTTAAATCTACGAACTATTTGATTTTTCGTATCAAAATGCAAAAACCGTAAGTTTGTTACAGAATTATGGAAAAATAATCATTTTTATTCCATTAAGGGCCGTTTGCTGATATGACTCATAGCGAACTAAGTTCCACATAAACTCTTATGTGACAGTTTATGACCTGAAAAAAGTAGCCCATAAGTATTTAAGTAGAACTTAAATCGTTAAGAGTCGTATGAGCAAACGGCCCTAAAGGTCACAAATCTTTTTGAAATCTGTAAACTTGAATTTAGGTTGAAATAAAACAAAATGTTCTGCAACAACTCGCACTTGATCCTCGAGGTCAAACGGATTACATGCATCACTCAGTATCTTACACTGCATTTTTATTTATTTTTTGTGCTTAATATTCTCCTCCTCACTAGCAACAATTGCAAATGCAACAGAATCCATTTCTAACCTTTTTATATACCCTCCAGAGGAAGGTATATTCACTTTGCCAATACATTTGTAACGCCAAGAAGGAGTCACCGGAGACTCCATAAAGTATATATATTCTGAATCAGGATCACATTCTGAATCGATTTAGCCATGTCCGTCTGTCTGTCTGTCTGTCTGTCTGTCTGTCTGTCTGTCTGTCTGTTGAAAGCACGATAGCGCCCAAAGTAATTGACGTAGGTGAATGAAATTTGGTGAAAGGACTTCTTTTTATCGGCATCAGGTCGGTATTGAAAATGGGCTATGTCGGTCAAGTAGTTCTGGTACCTCCCATACAAAACCAATATTGGACCCATGTGTCTCTCTGTCTGTTGAAAGCACGATAGCGGCCAAAGTAATTGGCGCAGGTGAATGAAGTTTGGTGAAAGGACTTCTTTTTATCGGCATCAGGTCGGTATTGAAAATGGGCTATGTCGGTCAAGTAGTTCTGGTACCTCCCATGCAAAACCAATATTGGGCCCACATGTCTCTCTGTCTGTTGAAAGCACGATAGCGCCCAAAGTAATTGACGTAGGTGAACGAAATTTGGTGAAAGGACTTCTTTTTATCGGCGTCAGGTTGATATTGAAAATGGGCTATGTCGGTCCAGTGGTTCTGGTACCTCCCTCACAAAACCAATTTTGCATGAATTGTATGCAGTGGAGGGTATCAAAGCATCGGCCAGGCCGATGATAACACTTTTACTTGTTTTTTGTTTAAAATACACAAAACAACGATTTATAATTTATTTATTTCTTCAATCTCGCATACTTTGACGTTAAGCAGCTGATTTCGAAATTTCGAATATGACTATTAAGTGCGGCAATGCCTTTTGTGATTACATTCGGATTCTATGATATACATTTTTTCGTATTCGTAACGTAGATCCGAATTCTGTGATAGACGTGTTAGTCTTCAACGCAGAAGTGTTAGAATTATGCAAACAACACAATATAATAGAAGTAGTAAAAAGAAATTCATTATTTTTTTTATGAAATTGAAGCTCCTGTGCAATCGAAACAGTGCTTACATGACGGTCGCCTTTAATTTTGTATCATTTTTGACAATTGGCCTTCCGGAGCGTGGTTCATCTTTAACCTCAAGATTACCGGAACGGAATCGACGAAACCAAAATTACGCATGGTTTTCTGTTACAGTATCAGGACCATAAACACTATTCACATTGTCAGCCGCCTGACTTGCAATTTTGACTTCATAGAAGAAAAACTGTTAAATGTAGTGTATTTTCTCTTTGCAACTGTTCATTTTGACACGTGTGCAAACGAAACTGAATCAATCAAATGCAAAACTGTCAAATAAGTTTTTTTTAGTATTAACTGTCATTTTTACAACGACATATATTGTGAATCAATGAAACAAAAACTAAGCCAGATATAGAGTATTAAAGCCATCTGCTGAGGAAATAATGGATTACTTTTTACTACACATATTACATAATGTAAGTGGAAAATTAAAAAGGAAAAAAAAAGAATATTCAAGAAAATATCAGTCATGTATCTTACTTCCTTACTTAATTTAAAGTTTATTTGATAAAGCAAGGGTCGCGGTTTGCAACTGAGTACAAGGTATTGTTAAAAAATTGGCTTTTGAGATATGAGATCTTGGAATGGAAGCGGAATGGAAAACAAAAACTATATAAAACCAATTTTTTTAAAAACGCCTATAATTTAAAATCTGTCGTGGGTACCTAAATGAAAATATTACCTTAAGAATACATTTTTTTTACAAAAACTGGGTGTGCCTGACCACCTTAATTCAAATTTCAAATATCGATTTGATTCAAATTGCGAAACACGATTGCCATACTAGTTCAATTTCAAATATTTCCCCCCACCTCTGTGCTGACATCTCTGAAACTTAAAGCTATCCGAGAAAACTTAAAAGTCGTATCTCGTATGCGTCGTAGATGATCGACAAATGAACTTTTTTCAAAAAAATTTAAATTGGCATACCTATATTGCAATGAAATAAAATTTCATGCTATGTTCTGAAAATCATACCGATTAAGTGGTTCAAGCCAGATTTGTGTTTAAATACTCAGACAACCTTGAAAAGATTTATTACGTAGGTGCTATAGCTTACCCGGCGAACTTTGTTCCGCCAAATGCGTTAATGTAACGAAAATAATAATTTCGAGCATGCACATGCTGCTTCATGTAATCAATTCAAGTTCTTTCTTCAAAAGCTAAACAATGATTATGTGTTTTAATCAAACCGTAATAATTGACATGTCGGCCAACATTACGCTTTTTCATTGCATTGCTTTATGGTACATTTTTCGATATTTTCTGCCAAGTGAGCAAGTCACATACAATTGACCGTGTGGGAAACATGGCAATTGGAACTGATGCCACTAACATAAATAGCGATTCACTTTTCACAATGCAATTTTTCAATAGATATCTGACCGCACGCAATTGCAACTCGAAAAGGCCACCTGTCATATTGCGCAATGGCAAATGGATCAACCCCGACACCTGGCGGTTTTTCGAATCATCAACAAATGTCAAAGTTGATGTGCAGCGTCATCTGTTTTCGAACAAATGTAGATACTAAAAAAGTATGTTCTGTTCTGCGGATTCTGATTGCGTTTATCTTGGTTTCCAGTTTGGACGATCGATCATTGTTCGCAATTCCCCATACAAAATGCTTTTCAGTTAAATGAAAGCATTATGATGACATTAAATTTGTCGCCGCCGTATTGTCATAGTAACGTATTCAAATATAAATCAACTCGGAAAGAACCTTATTTCGAAGGAATGCAATTTACCTATCCCTAAAAAAAAGCAACTGTATAATGTTAATGCAGAGCCATATCTGCGAGGTGTTGACAACCACTTTTGAAATTTCAATGATATTACGGAAAATATTTTTCGACATAAATGTGTTGCTCTAAATTTTCATAGTGACGTAGGTATTAAAATGTAAATCATGAGTTTTACTTATAATCACGTAATGCGACCGTTTGTGAAAACGAATATCTAGACGATGGCTTAGATCGGAATGAAATAGTACACAATCGAGCGATCTGTCGCAACCTCGAAAAAGATTATCACACATTATGAAACAGTTTTAATCGGTTACTAGCCAATGCATCCTAAAGTACTTTAAGCTATCATTTATCTTTGTGAAGCCTGAGTCATAATCAATTCCAAACGGATGCCAGGGGCTCAGTAGTAAGTGTGCTGGACTACTGAGCAACGGGTATCAGGTTCGATCCATGATTACATCATAAGGTTAAAGTACCTTTTTCAGTTAAGGGATTTGTCTACCAAGCCTCGAAAAGTGACATCGACATAAAAATCGACGCCAATATATATACAGCTTACAATGACAAAATAGCTCAAATTTGAGGTTGTAATTCATTTTATGCAACATATTAAAGCCATTAAATTTTGCTCACTATAATTGCATCATGCACAGAAGAGAATTCCCCGCCAAACTGGCTCCAGATACTGATATATTTACATCTGCATCATCATCAAAAATTAGCACAAAATGTGCGTGCGTATACAATGCAGGAACTTCTTCTTCACTCAATCGAAACTCAACCTTAAAAGAATATAAAAAACACGCTTTTGATATAATTTTCTTTTATTTATTTCCGATTATTCGATTCTCAACTCAGTATCTCGCGAAAGTATCCCTATCCATCTCGATCCAATCTCTAGCCGCCTGGTATTACCAAGCTTGGTGAACAACTGGAGCACTGTACAAGGTCTGGACCAAGGGTGAAGCATATGTCCTGGCGAGTCCATTCAAAGGAGCACTGACGGAAACATGGTTCACATAGTCGGGGGCCTGAACGGTGTGAGTATATTCGTATCCACTTGAGGGTAGACCTGCTGAATAGACTAGTCCCGCACCCAAGCCCAAGTGTCCGGCGGCAGCAATGGCAATTAGAGCAAATAACACCACCTATGGAAGAGAAAAAATATTTCTTTAGTCTCCAGTGTGGAAAGGATATGCGCGCTTTGTACTCACAAACTTGAACATGTTGATTTGATTTGTATGTCTCGGTGAGTCTGTGTTACTTGAACAGGGAACTTTGAGCGTATGACTTGGATACGAGAACCTTCATCCGTTTTATAGCAAAGCAACAAAACAATTGATAGTCACAAGAAAACAAAAAAATGGAGTAGCCTCTAGGGTGGACAATATGTGGTGTGTGCCCACCTGCACAATGTTTTGTTGTACCGCCCCCCTCTCCACGCGGTCAAGGTGTTTGTTTGTGGTTAAGAATGTCGTGAGCCGAGACAAATTCACAGTCTACAATTAAGCGGCTACGACCTTCATTATCTTGCAGTATCGTCGTGGTCGTCATTCGCGTGGCTGATGACGACAAAACAAAAATAGCGAGAAAAACTTGTCCAACACCATCGAGCCCCATTAGTCGCGCGCCAGTGCGATACGTGCCTTGCCTGAGCCTACCACATACACGTACCTATCTAGAGTAAAAGTAATTGATTCCTGGTTAGTCATAGAGCTGGTTTAAAGCTAGGGGCGTTCTATTGGCGTGCGTGCCTACAGCTAACACTCCGACTTTGGCTTCGTATTCAGTTCTAATTAGCGAGCGGGTTTTTGAACTTGATCCCTAAACCAGTTAATCCATTGTACCGTCTCGTGCGTTGATATCTGGTTGGCGGCGGTTCGTATACGGATAGCTACTTAATCGGATTAGAGGTGGAGATACGATTTTTTTCGGTCGACTATAGTTTTGTTTGGATTTCGATGGAAACGACTCGCGATGGTGGTGGGCGATGGTTCGTAGAATGTCTGATCTTGCGGAACTTTGTTTTGTTTATTGTTTTGGAAAATAACAACGCAAACAGGATAGCAAACTCAGGGCGGGGTTTTTACAAAGAGGATATTGTCTTTGGTATGTGCTGGTGGGAGATGGATATAGATCTCGGTGTATCTGGTCCGTTCGAGTCTAAAGGAATAGTTTTTGTATTTTGTATCCATAATTTGTTGGTGGACAACTTGCATATTATTTTCGACTAATCTTTTTGCCATTTTGCTTATTACCCGTATAGCCGCTCAGTTCGGTTCAGTTTTAGACCTTTTTAAGGCCTTTTTTACATTAGTACTTCCAGGCTCTTTCCAGGGGCGTTGCCGGGAATTTCCTTAAGCACTGGTTTTCCACAAATCGTTCATTTGTCTCTGGCACCTTTTTTTGATTTTTTTTTAATCATCTCTTGCCTTCCTCTTCTAATCTAATACACTGTTTAAATGATGATAGAACCCTCAGTTTTATGTATTCGCTTCTTGATTCACGTCATTGTTCTTCAGCCATGGAACTGGAACAAACCATATTGAGACCCCCAACTCACAATCCTCTTGCCGCTGGCCCCCTCAGTTTTTTTTCAAATTCGCCATTTTGGATTCCTATTGGATTCCTATCTCTTCACTAGCGATTTGCCTGAAAATGAAGAAACCACCATAGCTACTTTTGCAGATGACACAGCCGTCCTTGCTGTGGGAGCAACTGTCGAAATAGCAACAAAAAAGCTTCAGACGGCAATAAACAATATTTCAAAATGAACTAAGAAATGGCAGATTAGATTAAATGACCTTAAGTCAACCCATATTAATTTTACGTATAAAAACGTACCACACATTCCAGTCTATATTAACAACAATGTAGTAGAATTTTCTAACACAGCTAAATATCTAGGCATGACTCTAGACGCTAAACTGCGTTGGAAAGTGCACGTTAAGAAAAAAAAAAGATGAGTTGAACATGCGATACAGTAAAATGTATTGGCTTATTAGGAGATACTCATCCCTGTCCAACTTCAATAAGTTATTGCTATACAAGCAAGTCCTAAAACCAGTATGGACCTACGGGCTCCAATTGTGGGCATGCACATGCCAAACAAACTTACAAACAATTCAGGTTTTCCAAAATAAAGTACTAATGAACATAGTTAATGCACCTTGGTACATACGCAACGCCGATCTGCATAGAGATCTAAATGTTGAAATGGTTGAAGATGAGGTTAAGAAGGTTGCTCGGTGTCATAGAAATCGGCTTCTCAATCACGTAAACACAGAAATAACAGAACTTTTAAATGATGACAATGTTATCAGGAGACTGAGACGGATAAAACCTCTTGATCTTTAAGATTTGGCTAGGGCTAAGAAATTAGGTATTAATTTCAAACAAAACAAGTTCAAAAATCCGACAAACGGCGGATTTATCTCTTTAAATTCATTAAATAATTCAAAATATAAATTGCTGATTAGTCGTACGACTAGGTGCAATCTTATTCGGGATGGCTAATGTCAGTCCCCCGGGAGTTTTTTTAGATGAGTTAAAGTCCATCACTATTGCAGAAGCATCCCTCGCGTATAGCTCTGCAATATCTTTCGATGATTTTTTACTTCCAGCGAATTCCCAAGACAAAAAAAAAACAAAAAAAAAAATCGGTAATATGTCAATTGGGAATCCGTGTGACATGCAAAAACATACAAAAAATACAAATTAATAAATAAATCCTCGGCAACCGTGGGGAAATGTGAAAGAGTTCGGAAATACCACATTTTAGCTTAACTGAATGCCATTGGTTAGTAATTATAAACTTTTTGATGGTGAATAATTTGATTTGTGTGGTTAATAAAACTATCTAAAGGAAATGTTTTACATACTAGAAATATATTAGGACAAATATGGTTGTGTATTTCCCGCTTTTGGATATAATTAATTTCGATTTCGTGTGTAATTTTTTCTTAAATAACAAAGAAAATTTGCTCAAAATGTTTTTATTTTCCCTCAACCAACCTACATTCTTAATTTTTCGCAAATATTTTAAGCAAATGTACACTTTTTCCTAAAAAAAATATTATTCACACGTAACGAACAATTTCAAATTTAACGGATAAAATTCTATGAACGCTGGAAGTCACTTTGCCCAAAGCGGAAGTGGCAGATGCAAGGTGCGAGTGTATTTGTGAGCCGGAATATCTGAAGTTACGTGACATTTGTCAATACGAATTTCTATGTAACAATACAAGCGCACTTAGCATTTGCCACCCCATAGAAATATAGCTTGTAGGCTAAGTAACGGGAAATCGGCCGAAGTTGGTGGTCTCAGTATTGTCTCTGGTTCCGACCATGAGAACATTTCAAAATAGGATACATAAAAAAGTGCAGTTTTATGCATGAATGTTGTCTTTCATCATTAAACCTGAAAACTCAGTCATTATCCACGATGATCGACGAAATCGATGGGCTTGTGCCACGTAAATAATCGAATGCGCTTAAATTTACCCTTAACCTTTGGAAGTACTGTAAAATGTAAGTATCCCCCTGTTTTTGAAACCCACGATCATTTTTAAAACCCATTGTGAACGAGTACCTACCTCTTCTTCTTTCTATTAACCCTTCCACTCGTGCTGTGATTTAATTAGCATTAAAAACTCATTGAGCGGGCATGACACTCCCAGCATAGGTATTCGTAACAACATATACTTACTTGTATCTCGTGTGTCATTGGTAGATACACAAATCGTAAGTCTATATTTAAACGTTCATTCATGCCGTGGAATACAGGTGTGCATAAGCTTATGATCAAATTTCTTATTTGGTTTCGGTGGACCTACCTTAATTAAATACAAATCTGGGTGGAGTGAAAGGTGGCAATTAACATGGCATTACAGAAGCAGGGAAAGGATAGGATAATATATCCCGTAGGCGAATGCACCGCCACCGCATGGTACAAGGTACAACTGGAGAGGTGAACTAGAGAGATCGTATTACAGAATTATCTTTCCAGAAACAAATAAGTCAATGATTAAACCCATGTCCATAGAGGAACTAAACTAGAGGGCCAACTGAGAGCAGAAACGGGAAATCTGCCTACAAGCTGCCTGTGTAACAGCAAATTGCATAAGTGTTCGTGCCTGTACAAATCAAAGGAGCGCCATTAATGCCGCACGCATACTTATACAATTTAAGGTTACAACTTTATGTCAATCGAGCCGCCATTGGGAGACTGTGTTCGTCATATTTTGTGCCATTTAGTTACACGGCGTTCACATCACAGTTGGATTTAAGAGTTTTTAATGTCTATGAACTTGTTGGAAATGGAATTCCTTTTATAATTTCGTTACAATAAAATAACAATTTGTTAATATCTTGCAGAAATCGATCTCATAATAACAATCAGAGAAAAAATAACTATCACGTTTTCTTCACTTTTGTTAAAAGAGATTTTGTAAATTCAAGTTTTTTTTGTATATTTTAAGGAAAGAACATTTTTTTCGTTGATTTTAATGGTTTTAATTTCGAAATATCGGAACAAAATATTTGAACACCGTTTAAGAAAATCCTTTATTTTTTTTCGTGAAAAAGATTTTTTAGTTTTAGCAAATGCATACTTGTACAGTAATTATATCCAAGTATGCATAATGCTAAATTGAAAAATAAGTTCGATATTTTTTTATTTTTTTATACTACATAATATTGCTCTCAAATTTAACTATGTATGCGCTCGGCTTTTTCCGGTAAAAGCCATAATATAAAAATCCTCGTACATCGCCCTTTATTTATACATAAGAAATACTCGGAACAATAAAAAAATGTTTTGATCACTTTTTGTATTCCAAAAACACAAAGAACGCACTTGTTTTTGTTAATTAATAATTTAAAGGGGTTTGTAAAAAAATTCAGTGCACATTTCGAAATACATTGTTATAAAATTTATAAAAGAATATATGCACAGAAAACGAAATATAGCATGCAAATACCAACAATTAACAAAACAATATGTATTTTTACGTTCGATTGAAATACCAAAGTAACATTATTCAACACTGTTCAGTGTTATTAAACTACAGAATTTCCAATCATATTTTGAATTTGTACAAATATGGTGTTAAATAAACGAATTTGATAACATTCACCAAACCTTATAGAAATTTATTGAATGTTTATGAACATTTTAGAAAATTCACTTGTGCCCTAGTGCAAGCTTGGGTTTACTTGCATGTTGTTACCTCATTTTTGGAACAACCCCTTTTATGCAGCAGCATGAATTTTGCTGTCAAAAATAGAATTCATACAAATAAAATTAAAAAAAAAAACTGAAATGTGAATGGATGAACAGTTTTTGGTTACGAAAATGGGTAGAGAAGAAATTATGCTATTTAAAAAAACCATAATCAACATTTGCTTTTTTACATTTATTGTTATAAATCTATTTACAAATTGTTTGTTTTTGGAAATAGTTCCACCCGGCGGCCATTAATACACGTATTCACAGACAGGAAAAAAAGAGCGCGCGAGAGAGGGCTGTCATTCAAAATTTGCGGGGAAAATCGGTTAGGTGTGCTGAAAGTCGGCCCTCTAGTTTAGTTCCTCTATGCCCATGTCGTTTGAAAGATTTGCAACTGCAGACAATTAGACAACACGAACATTCTGAAAAAGCCGAATTTTAAGGCGCTTTTCAGAGCGGTCTCCGGCTTTTATTAGAGCGTTTATTGAGTCGCCTTTAGAATAGTCTTTGCGGAGTTTTTACGGCGTTTTTAATATGGCGGTTTCTTTTTCTATTTTTTTCTTGGCTCATTGTAGCTTAGTGTTTTTAGAGCAGTTTTTGGGTCGTTTTTAAAGGCGATTTCGGAAAGTTTTTCGGGTGGTTTAAAAATATTTGTAAGTCTATCATTCAGTACGTTTTCGAGACTTATTTTAACGTTTATGTAGATTTTTATGGCTTTTGTAGTATTTCGGGACATTTTTCGAGGTGCTCTTATTTTTTGGGCCATTTTACGTGGCGTTCGAGACTTTTTGGGATGTTTTTTTTCTGTTTTTAGTTCAATCACTGCTCATCAAAATCTTCCAAATATTCATAATGTAACAATAGGATGGCAGGGCTGGCGAAATGCCACGGGCCCCCGACCCAAGAGGCCGCGAGCACAAAAATAATTTTTTACATTGTACCTGAGTACATATTTTATTTTATTTGAAAAGTATATTTTTATAAGTTCTGCTTAAAATCCAAAGTGAGACAACTAAAGACCATAATACAATTTCAAGATAATCGTTAAGCATTAAACCAACCTAAACAAAAAGATGTTGATTCATTTTTAGAGATGTACACGTTAAAAATCTTCGTGTATTAGAGACCTTGCTGATTTTTTAATAATAAAAAATCATTTTATGTCCTGCAGCTTTCCTGAAGTATGCACTGCATTAATGTTATTACCTACATTTTCCTGTGACTACAGCTAGTGCTGAACGATCATTTTCAAAACTAAAATTGATAAAAACCTATAAGAAACTATGAGACAAGACAGGTTATCTAACTTGGCTATTCTGTCTATTGAAAATTCTATGGCCAGATCTTTAAACTTTGATAAAGTTATAGACACTTTTGCGGAACAGAAAGCTCGGGAAAAAGATTTTTCTTAATAAATATCTTTCTTAAAAATATTTAATAATATTTTTCTTAATAAATATCTTATTGAAATTAAATTGCTATTTTTATTTCATTGTAAATGTATGCAGGTTTCCTCACGATATTGTTCCTTCACCGAAAAGCTATCGAATAGATAATGAATGCATTGAGATATTATGTTCTATGGATGAATGTGAAGTCTCCAATACGCATTGGGTTAGCATGGGGACTACAGACCATTCCCTCTCGCCTAAGAGAGGAGGCCTATGGCCATTAGTGGGACATATACAACATGTAATTGAGTACGCTGAAAATCTCGAAGTTTATCAAAATTAAACTGAGTACAACGCGACGATTTTTACTGATAGGGCCCCATCAAAAGAATTTGCCACGGGCCCCAGATGGTATAGTTACGCCACTGGTGCAAAAACAAGCTCTCGGTCATTTCTTTCATTAGAGTGTGTTCTCTACTCTTACACTTACATTAATGTAGTACGTATGGAGTTTACCTCATCTGCAATGTATGGCTATGGATGTGTTCTTAACTGGGAGGGGAGCTACGTTGCCATGAGAAATGTGGAAATGATTTTTGCCTTCTGACTTCGGAGTTATATGTTTGCCGTTTTTTTTAATTCTTTCAACTTGATCTTACAAGTGAATGCTTTTATGGTCACATTTGTGACACATTCGTGAGAAATAGAAACTTCGGATTTGATTGCGGTTTGAATGAATATACTTTCACTGCGCTTCATGAAGATTAATATATTAAATTATTAAGATTTGGTGTTTAAATTAGATTTCTTAATATCATTTAATTGAAATACCTATATTAAATAACAACACTTAAACAACTGTGCTCTGATAAATATTGAAGGCGTAACCACAAAATGTGACCACTGTTTTTCCCTCTCAAGCCTTACTTATTTTTTTTTAAATTCTGTCGAGAATCAATTTCCTAGAAACGGTTATATAACGCCCCATATCCGATCCCGCCCACATTTTGTGATATGCCTGGTAATAACTTACTTTCATGTTACATATTTGGGGTTGCTTTCTAGGAATTTCGAGAAGCAACGTGAAAACCGGTCTGGTTGTAAATATAATACATTGCCACACCGACACCGAGAACAATCCTCAAATCCTCAGGGTAAATTCCATTTTTTTTCAATTAAATCTATTCATAGCTAGCTAAAGCTGCTACATTATATTTAGCACTCATTTGCCATTTCAATTGATAACATTTAATACATTTTCGTGTGTGTTTTTTCGTTTTATTAATTTTCTTATAAACAGTCATTTGTTCAACAAAAAGTCCAACTACTCGTATCGAGGAAATTACCAACCATGACCATAAGCCACTGGAGCTGAGTAAGCAATTGGTGCCGAGTGGTAAGCGAGTGGAGCAGCAGCAGCGTAACTGATGTGAGCTGGAGCGGCAAGAGACAATGGAGCAGCAGCAGCATAAGTTTGATGAACCAAAGGAGCAGCAGCATAGGTCTTCACTACGGGTGCAACAATTGGCTCAACCACATGAGCTGAGTTATGGACAACGGTGGAGCTCTGGTGAGACACCGCAGTTGGTACACTCTTGACAATAGCTCCAACACTGGCTAGGCTGTGCTCCTGCACAATGGGGGATGAGTACACCACTGGAGATGATTCATGGTAGAGTCCTGGACGAGCAGCAGCTACAGCGAGGAGAGCAGACAACACCACCTGTTAAGCGAAAAGTATTACGATTAGGATTCATTCACAAATGCCCTGTTTTTCACTTCTTACCAATTTGAACATTTTGGTTTATTTTGTTTGTTTGTTAAGAGGTCTGTGTTGACTGAAGAACAAATGGACTGCTAATGCTACATACTCGGCGGTGGATAGCTTTTATACACGGCCTTTCAGTGCCGAAAAAGTCGGCTCAATTTAAGGAAAGGCTGGCGGTGGGGAGCATACTCGGATGTACTCATAGATACCAGTACATGACAAAGTGCACATATACTGTCCAACATTTTTTTGCGTCGCAATGTGAAATGAAGTGAACCTTCCATTATGGTTATTTGTAAATAACAACGCTATCATGTTTTTATTAAGTTAACTTTTTTGGGCGACCAAACGCTGTTTGGTAAGTTGGTTTCTTATGTGTATGGATGTCGCTTTTGTGGTGGTTCTCTTCGCGGAGACCTTGAATGTGTAATAGTTTTTTTTTCTTCGCTTTTGTTTTTTTCGGAGATTGTGTGATCGAGATTTGTATGCGCAATATAGGGCGTGTACCGGTAATTTGTGGTTGAGGCGCCAGGTGTGCTAATTGATTCACTGGATTTCCTTTTTTGAATGTTTTCTTCAACAAAAAAAGATATTAATATCAAATAACGCATTTCGACATATAAGTGTAAAGTTGGGTCTACATATATGTAATCGATTTAACGACGAATGGATTGCCTTAAGTAAGGGGGTGGCAACGTAGTGGATAGGTACCTACATATATAATGTATGGCAGCAGTTTCTTAAAAGGCTCTATTCTGGCCTTATCCCAATACACTTCTTGCTATGTGGTAATACTTATCTGTCAACATAAGATTTGTAATGTGTTGCAATTAGGTCATTAGATCATTGGAGGAATGCTTGGTACATTGCATGCCCTGTTTGGACAGCTAAACTGTAGAAATGAGCATCGTATGACAACTTGTCATGCAGTCTTAAATTATCCCAATTTGAACCCGATTTTCTTTATATGTGTGTTCATTAGGCATTCTTATTCTTGTGCTGAAAATCGTTCTATCTTGTCAATCTTATTGGCAGAATGTTGGAAACGCCATACACTTGTCTGCTGTCACTTGAACGTTAGTAAACAAATCTTTAGCACTCATGTCTAAAATAACTATAAATTAAACTTGACTGAAGGAAATATAAGAGATCCATTCGGTTACTTTTTTGCAAACATAAAATTGTTAAAAATTTGCTAAGAAACTGTGCGAATGCGACCACGTACTGAGAATATTTAAATAATTGAGAGAGAAATCAATTTCTCCCCTTTTAATTATTTCGTAATTTTCTACTCGCCGAACTCAGACATACTGAAAAATTAAAAATTAAAACTGACAACTAAATGACAGCTCAAAAATTTTAAAAGTAAAACTCTATTTTTTTGATCTTCAACGATGTCGGAGGAAGAAGTTGTAATCGAATATTCTCCTAGAATATGTAAATATATGAAAATGTCCAATATAAATTTTTTAATTTATTTTAAATTTCAGCTTCAATGTTTTAGTTCATTTCTTTTTTGTGAAAGATTGAAATATTCTTGTATTTAAAGTTTCCAGGAATCAATTGAATATTAAAATGAATCAACGAGTTATTTTGGGTATTGAACAATGATATATATAAAAGTTATATTCAACAATATAGAAAATAAAGAAAACAAAGCTTTGAAGGCAATGTAACTAAGTAATACTTAACAACACCGAAATTGCAAGACTACAAATCACAACATTTAATAACATTAGAAGATCAAACCAAATTTAGAAAAAAACTGACGAAATTTAATTTTATTAAAGAGCTGCAAGCAAGGACACCAACAAATTTAAAAAAAATTAAAACAAATCAATTTATTTTCGGTAACAAAACGTTTGAGACTGCATAAACAACCGTTGACAGATTTTCGAAAAATGAATTCATAGCTAGTATCTAAAATAGAAACGCAATGGAATAATTTACATTTAAATGTCTGGGAAAATGTAGAAAGTAGGTACAGTTGAAATTTGGTGTGAGATGAATAGATTCACAGATGGTTTTAGTTTCATGAATTCGGTAAAAGCTCAAAAGATGAATAACAAAAAAAAGACATGCTTTGTTGCCGATAGCAGTCGCCGTAATAGATATCGCAATTTTTCATCCTCTTTTTGCCCGGCCCATCCCATCGCACTTCTTGGATGGCGGTTAGATCTGCTTTAAAGCAGTTTAGGGCCTCAGCTAGCAGTTCGGCTGCACGAGGCCTTTTAAGGGACCTAACAATCGACGAACCTACACATCCGAAATTCGTTGTCCTTATTACATTTGCCAGGTTCGTCAACAATAAAATCTACCGTATCCGAGTCTTGTTGTCGCTTCATAACTCATAAAGTTTTTCATAGTTTTCCTATTTCATCCTCGTGAGAATTTTAACGCGGCATAAAACTCAGTTGTTCCATAGGTTCAAAATGTACCGAAGATGAGAACCTCCGGTGAAGAGTAGGATTTAAAGGACACAAAATCCGCACTTTCTCTACCACTGACCATATCTCCACCGCATCAGGAATAAATTCTCAGGAAGGCACCTCCCTCAGGATCTAGCCAAGCTTTCCGTCACAAGTTTTTTCCAAATCGTTAGGATTGTTTACACATGTTTAATTTAAAGTAAGAAGTTGCTTGCATTATTTACAGATGGAGCTGCAATGGGTACGGACAAACCTTATCCTCCATGAGCCAGTATTGACCTGAGTATGACACGGAGTACTTCTTCTCGTTAGCCCAATAACTTAACCTAATATTCCCTACCGTTGTTTTTGTGACATTTTTTGTTGTTAGTGCAGTGTTTTAAACGACATGAGCGAGACCTCCCATTAAAACTTCATACAAAAGTTTTTTTTTGGCAGCGACTTTTCCATTTTAGTGCAAGCATTTGAAAGTCGCAACATCGACCCTGACGTGCTCATCCACCAGCCTACGGATTTTACGTGCGTGTCAATATCTCTGTAGAATAAACAGCTTTCCACCGAAAAAATTGGCTCACTACCATGATGAATGCCAATCGCCGAAGAATAACCTTTCTAGTTGAGTGAAGCGTGACAATTTATGGGCGCTTTATCAATATGAGGTAAGAGTAAGACCGTATCATTGTGAAAGAAGAATTTTGCCTTCGAGTTGATTTGTTACCGCTAACAGGAGAATGACCATCATCACAAACTAGGACACATCACCTTGTTCGTTTACAACTTTTATTTACTTCGTACAACTATCAGTCAAATTAAAGTCTGTCCAACTACCCGTCAGTAGTCTACCATTGGGAAGCATAAGCTACGGGAGCAGCCTGTGCATATGAGTAATGAGCTGGAGCGGCATAAGTGACATGTGCTGGAGCGGCGGCGGCATATGAGTAGTGTGCTGGAGCTGAGTAGTGAACTGGAGCGGCATAGGTCTGCAACACGGGGGCAGCAGCATATGTTTTCAGAACTGGAGCAGCAGCATAAGTGTGGACCGGTGAAGCGGCATAGGTCTTCACGACGGGAGCAAAAATTTGCTCAACCACATGAGCTGAATTATGGACAACGGTGGAGCTCTGGTGAGACACCGCAGTTGGTACACTCTTGACAACAGCACCCACCTTGGCGAGAACTTGTTCTTGCACAATTGGTGCAGAGTACAGCACTGGCGATGACTCGTAGAGTCCTGGACGGGCAGCAGCTACAGCGAGAAAAGCAGACAACACCACCTACAAGTTAGAATTCGTTAGTAACTGATCCTTATCTTGGAACCTTTCAACTTACCAACTTGAACATTTTGAGTTTTTTTTGTTTGGTTTGTTTAAGAGGTCTGTGTTGACTGAAGCGAAACTTTAATTGATGTCTTTTATGAGGCAGTGCAGCACTTTTATACAAAACTAGAAAAGCACTTGTAGTTAAGCAGATACTTTTCCAATTTCAATTTTAGACTTCGCACACGGATACTCTCTATTTCCATCTTGTCGTTGGGTTTGACCGTGAATTCGATTTTATTATCACGTCACGACCACTTTTTCGGGTTTTTCGTTTTGTTTTCGCTTACTTGTGCGGCAGTGTTAGTGTTCGGCTGTGGCGCAGGCAGACACTGTTTATGGGGTTCATGGAACCCGCCATTATTGTACTGTTGAAAATTGCTGTACAAAAATTCAATGCGAAATATTTTTTAATTAAAGCAACGAACCGACTTACCGCAACAAAGTGATGAATTTTGTTTGCAAATAGACGCTAATGATTATGGCTTGATGAAATATAATGCACTGCGATTGCGAGGCAATTTTTTTTCCATAAGTTAAAGTGAGTACTTCACAAGTTTGGTGTTTTATTGTCACCCGAGGTGGCCAAGTGGAGATATAAAGTGACTTTGCTCTAAATAAGTTATGATCCTCTGTTTGAAAGTATGTATTTCGGCTTGATATCTTTGCCACTTCAGAAAGCATGGGTTAGGTTGGGTCGAAAATTGGGTATGGGGTAGTATGGTATCATAATGTTACTAGGCACCGAAAAGGTCCCATACTTGGGTATGGAAACCATCCCACTTTTATTGAAAAAAAACTACCCTGCAGTCACTAAATAGCACTTTATAGATCGTGCAGTCTATTTTATCTACGTGCTGCAAGAAGCACCATCCAATAAACTTTAATCGGTTGTGGTATATTGTCCTCGGCTGCAGGTCGATGCAGAATGTGCCCCTTCCATTTGTCCTCTCTCAAAGGATATTTATTTATTTATTTGTCACCAAAGAACAAAGTCTTTCATAGACATAAGGCCACAATAATAGTATGAAGTTACAAAAAAAATATGATACAAAGAAACGTTAAGCAAACAAGTATGACTGTACACTGTCAAGTAATTTTCTTTTTATTGAAGGAACTGGTAAATTAAAATCGATTAAAACGACATTTGCATTATACGCTGACTTTAAACCATTGATTGAGGAAGAAAGACCGTATTTTGTACAAGAGTGTCATACACTAAAAAATCGAGAGTTGCGTAGGTCGAATGAAGGAACATTAATATTGAGAAGACTTAGGATGAATTAAAACCCTATGAATAAATAAAACTCTGGCCACCGTTTTTCTAACCTCAAATGATTCTAATTTAATTAGTTTTAACCTAGATAAATAAGGGGGTAGGTTTCTAAGATCTAGCCAAGGAAGTCCTCTCAGCGCGAATCTTAAAAATCTTTTTTGTAGATTCAATTCTAGATATATGAACTCTATAATACGGACACCACACAATAGAGGCATATTCTAATATAGACCGCACAAAAGCGCTATACAAGGTCTTGAGAACATAAACATCCGAAAATTCACAAGCGTCTTAACATTCCCTATGTTCTGTTTGCCTTGTTTGTGATGGACTCAATATGATAAGTAAATGATAGTTTGGTATCTAAAAAAACGCCCAAATCCTTGACTAAATAAACACGGGGAATAGCAATTCCATCAAAGGAATATGAATACATGACAGTGGATTTAGAGCGAGAAAAAGTTATGACAGAACCCTTAGAAATGTTCAAAGGGAGACTACTTTTAGAGCACCACAGATGAAATTTCTGAAGATATGAATTTAAAAAATGGAAAGGACGATTATCATTTCCCGGCATATATATCTAAAAATCATCCGCAAACATCAACAAAAAGGATTCAGGTATAAATCTAACGATGTCATTAACAAATATTATAAAAAGTAGTGGTCCAATATGACTTACTTGGGGGACGCCAGAAGTTACCGATATATTTTTCGAAATATAACCACGATAGTGTCCAGAAAAGTTTTCGGCTAGGGTTTCCTAGCGAAGAGTTTGTGCAGCAACTTTTACTCAAAAAGTCAAGTGTTATGAATACAAACCGAAAGCAATAAAATTCTGGGTTGAATAAAAAAGGCATCGTTTCGGTTTGAGAGAGAAGAGAGCTGTTGGCAATTATTTAGGCAGCTCTTATCGTATTCTGGCTTCTGTCATATTGATATCCAACAAGTTGTTAAAATTGTACACTATATGATATTTTATACTCATTCCGCGATACTAATAATACTTTTCGAACTCACAATGGTGAAATTTTCCATACAAAATTGTATATTGTAACCTACAAAATATATAAGGTGAAGGTTAAACATGATTATTGGTAAGGACCATTCTCTTTAAGCAGTCAACACTTGCATTTATATGGCTAGAGATAGAAAGTCGATAATTGCCTCCACTCCAGCTAAAAACGGTGCTCCATTCGCACTAATTGTCGCTGTATTTTTGTAATTCACTTGAGAGTAGTTTCCTTGTTTGTGGCTTGCCCACAGACATGTGAGTATCGGTCACACCGTATACATCCATAGAATTATTTTCACCCTACTCCTCCGGAAACATAAACGGTGACGGTCTTTCGCTGTAACGGTTTCTACAGGTTTGACGCTCATCTTTTATAATCCGATGGTCAAAAGCTACCCAAATGCATATGGAATTTATTAGGTAGCTTACATCGACAAACAATTTGTGTTTTAGAAAAACTTCAAATTCTCACTCAGGATCTTGACTCTTTATGGGATTCTCTTTGAACGCCAAACGATTTTTCGTTTATGTGCAAAATACGGCAAGCCTTTATAGGCTGCGGTCCGTTGCCTTAATAATAGTACCTACTATAAAAAAGACAGTTTAAATAAATTCACCTTCTCGGTGAAAATATTTCCAAAAATTTGCATAGCTAAGTTTGGAGATAACTTTTAAAATGACGACGTCTTACGGGCGATGCCGTCTTTACATAATTTCTGCTGTAGTACCTTTCGGACCCTTGTATTGACCGGATGTCACTAAGCACACCTAGCTGAAGACAGAACCTCTTGTATCTAGTTTTTGTCTTTTTCTTCTTTTCACCGTAGGTACTCAAATTCCCTTTAAAATTCCTCGATACTTTTTTGTGAAAAAATAGAATTTTGAAAAGTTAAATTTGTATTACCGGGAAAGAAAAAAATACTTTGACTCTATTTTTGGTACTAGAAAGTTTTGATAAAACACGATAATGAAGGCGTAATGTAGATGTTTTGATAAAATGTCAGCAAATTAAATGTTTTTTTTGTCAGATTCTGAAATTCTCATGATTTTACTGCTTTTCCCCTTTTCCCTTTTCGGACATCGAAATTCCCATAAAAATGGATACACGATATAACAACACTAAATGATCGCTAGAACGTAAATGTTGACGAAAATTAAATAAGTTTAATTTACATGTTAGAATAATTCGAGTAATGAATGCTATCAAAAAGTTATTGTCTCTGCTGCATATGCATTTCGTTGGCAGCTCCTACAACTGACTTACACTGCAAAATAAAAGCATGCTGAAATTTTAAATAATTGAAATGCATTCTTTAAATTAGGTTTAGTCGTTTTTATTTTATCACAAATTAAAAAGAGACAGTCAAAACAATATTATTCGGTCCAACGACCCGTCCGGAATTTACCACGCGGAAGCATAGGCAATTGGTGCAGCAGCAGCAGCGTAGGTGTAGTGTGCTGGAGCAGCAGCATATGTGTTATACAATGGAGTCTCAATGGTCTTCAAAATGGGAGCGGAGTGGTAGGTCTGCACCACAGGGGCCGCATAGGTCTTTACTACTGGTGCAACAATTGGCTCCACGTAATGAGCATGATCATGTACTACAGTTGAGCTTTGATGTGAAACAGCGGTTGGTACACTCTTGACAATGGATCCAATCTTGGCGTAACCATGCTCCTGTACAATCGGAGTGGAGTACACCACCGGCGATGATTCGTAGAGTCCTGGACGGGCAGCAGCTACAGCGAAGAGAACAGACAACACCACCTGTAACGAAAAGGAATGTGAGCCCAAATGTAACTACATATATGGCTTGGGTGGCACTACACTTACCAACTTAAACATTTTTGGATTTTATTTGACTTGTTTAGGAGGTCTGTGTTGAATGAGTGAACAATTCAATTGATACCATTCCACAGCTGCATGGGCACTTATATACAAGTGCAACAAGCATTCGAAACAAATTCACTTCAACTGACTGCATATGAGTCACGAAAATCGCGGCTGCTGGTGTCCATAACCAAGAAATACTCTTATAGGCTGCCTACCAGGTGAACAGTTGTTCGGCATGCGTTATAGCATTTCTGACCTTGAAAATTATTCACGGGCAATGTACGCAGTACGCACGATGAAAGAGACCATGATATCGGGATAATTGCGAACGGAATGTTACGTTTCTGCCATAATTAGCATTTTGACCATGGATATGGGGCAATTTCTGTTTCACGCGACCGTGCTGCTGGGGATAATAGGGTGGAGCGATGTAAATCGATCTTTTCCAATTGATCTGCCTGAATTTTCTCGGTCGGTATGCTGTTTAAAATAATTTGTTTGGTTGACCCTTTTGAGATTAAATTAAGTGCACCAACCCTATAATTGGAGTTATAAGTGTCATAACAAAAGTTAAGCCAAGGAAACCCCTGAATGTGTGTTCCAACAAAGATAAAGGAACTCGCAGTAACTTGATTGATTAGTTTGAAATTTTTCTTAAAAATTTCAATAGTGCAAGTGTTGTTCGCGTTGCAGTTGATCTTTCAAATGATGATCCACCATGAGATTATCAATATCGATTATGACACAATACCTTGAATCAGCTAAAAAAATAGTTGGCGCTACAGGTCGGTAGGGACCCTGGGCCTAGCTTCTCGCAACCATTCGTTTTGTGTGAGTTTTTCATTTTTTTGGGACGAATGGAAGAGATCTAAAATTTGATGCCGAGTCCAAACGGCACATTGAGAAGACAATTATACACTCGGATGTTTGTCAGACGTTCGCGAGAGGTGGCGCAGTGGAAAAAAAACCTTGAGTTGAAATTTGGGTTTTCTCGGGATTCGAACCTGGGACCCCTCGCTTAGTAGTCCAACACACTAACCACTAAGCCACTGCGCCGACCTTGAATCGGCTGCTTAGTGGTTATTGTGTTGGACTACTAAACATGGGGTCCAAATTTGAATGCCGAAAAGCCCAAATTCCAACCTAAAGTTTTTTTTCACTGCACCACCTCTCGCGAACGGCTCGCAAACATCCGACAGTGTAACTGTCATGAAAGAGCTTCTCAATTAGCCGTTTGGATTCGTCCCAAAAATGAAAAACTGACACAAAACGAATGATTGTAAGAAGATAGGCCTTGGGTCCCTACGGACCTGTTGCGACAACTATTTATTTATTTTCATCACATTTCCCCACTGTTGGCATAATTTTTTTTGTTTTTTTTTTAATGTTTTTGCATACTACACGGATTCTAATTAACGTTACTCCGACAAGAAAACAAAATAAAATTTTAAAAAATATTGAGGGGCCAGTGCAGCGCCAAGACGATGGCGAGTTAAGGGTCTCAGTATGATTTGTCTATGATGCCATCAGTTCCAACAGCAGATTTACCACCATTTAGATTTCTTTAACAACTGTTGTAGTTTCTTTGTCAATACCACTGAAAGATCTGCGCATCTCAGGCAACTCGTACACGTGCCACGCTGCTGACTTCTCCTTCCCACAGGAATCCTGCTTAGTGCAAGATACAAAAATGTTACTTCCATTTTTTCAATCCATATTAGAAGAGCACAGAAAGCATCTATTAAAGAGTTGTTAGTGCTGCCTTTCGGCCGATAACTCCTAGCCACGGTTGCCACTTTGGTAATTTTTTTTTTCTTTTAGAGTTTTGGTAATTTGATAATTTTTATCTGGTTATGGTAACTTTTGGAGCAGGTGCACCAAAAATACGAACTCGATATTACCGAATTGAAATGCTGCCTTACTGTTTCTGAGTGAACGCATTTCATTTACATAAAACTCTAATTTGTTAGGGGTTTGTTATAGGAAAAAAGGCTCTGACCAAGAATTAGATGTCGTTGCAGAGGAAAATGCAGATGATCCAATGCCTTCTAGCAGCTGATAATTTTTTGCACAAACAAATAAATGTGAAATAGATGAAAAAAAACTCTACGTTCCTTATTGAATTAAAAAGTCTTGTTTTATAAATGTTTGTTTTTAAATAAGCAATTTTAAAAATCAAAATTTGAGTTTAGAAAATCATGCTTTTGGTCAGCAAAAGTAGTTAAAGTTATTACTGTTACAGACTGACTAAGTTTCTACAAACCTAATTTACCTAATTGAATATTTTAAAAGACTTAACGATGACCCAGAAGCTTATCCTCAAGAGTCCTGAAATAAAAAAGCAATAACCCGGTGCGACCTATTACAGGTAGCGCAGTTAGTTATGCATTGCCACCTAAGCGAAACCAGAAATCGCACGAAAGGCACACTGGTATTGCCCCATATTTTAAATGTGCTTTAATTTGGAATGCTATTGCGATATTTAGAGTATTGCTGCATGGGGTATCACACCAAAGTGGTACCTGTCATATTCCGTTTGAATGTAACACTGATACAATTTGCTAAGCGTTTACCTGTTGCAAGTCTCTTGTGCAATTCAATTATCCACCTCTTCATCATCAAATACTTCGAAGCTAAAATTACCCCATATCTACGGTGAAGTCTTAAGAGACGTGCTCCAGTAAAACAACGCCAGACTCTAACCTTACATACGCAGCAATAAGCACGCAACATTTATCCCGAGATCATGACTTTTACTTGTATCGTGCGTGCATTGCCCGCGAATGCTGTACCTGAAATATTTTTCACGGTCAACACACGTTACCGACAGAGAAGTGCGGCTACCCAACACTCCATGAGACACCTGATAGACCAAAAGAGTATTTCTCGTTTGGCCAACAGCAGTGGCGATGACGATTTTGGTGATTCAGCCAAGAGCCATGTGGATTCGTGTTTTAACACTTGCATTGGAGTCCAAATAGGTATATAAGTGCCCATGCAGCTGTGGAATGGTATCAATTGAATTGTTCACTCATTCAACACAGACCTCCTAAACAAGTCAAATAAAATCCAAAAATGTTTAAGTTGGTAAGTGTAGTGCCACCCAAGCCATATATGTAGTTACATTTGGGCTCACATTCCTTTTCGTTACAGGTGGTGTTGTCTGTTCTCTTCGCTGTAGCTGCTGCCCGTCCAGGACTCTACGAATCATCGCCGGTGGTGTACTCCACTCCGATTGTACAGGAGCATGGTTACGCCAAGATTGGATCCATTGTCAAGAGTGTACCAACCGCTGTTTCACATCAAAGCTCAACTGTAGTACATGATCATGCTCATTACGTGGAGCCAATTGTTGCACCAGTAGTAAAGACCTATGCGGCCCCTGTGGTGCAGACCTACCACGCCGCTCCCATTTTGAAGACCATTGAGACTCCATTGTATAACACATATGCTGCTGCTCCAGCACACTACACCTACGCTGCTGCTGCTGCACCAATTGCCTATGCTTCCGCGTGGTAATTTCCGGACGGGTCGTTGGACCGAATGTTTTGACTGTTTTTGAATTTTGTTATAACTTTAAGAAATACAGAATGTTGATCGAAATTTGTGTAATGATTTTATTGGCTTTGCTTCTTACGTCACCTGAGACTAACCTCTGAAAGGAATATTTTGATCCAGTTAAATAGAGCTCGGTTTAGAAATAAGTTACAATTTTTTTCCAAACTTATTTTTCTTTTAATTTTTCTATTCAACAGGGCGACTATTAATTTTCCAGGTGCATTTTAATTCTACGCCCAAATTGCTTAAGCGAGCGCTTACAATTAAAATGATCTTCATTGGTTGTTGGCAAAATCCAAATATCTAGCCTCACTGCAAGTTATTACATACACTCTCCTTGGATATCAGTTTATAAAACCGCTTGTGATCCTACTTTTAAATCCTAATGCAACTCTGATAACTGCAGTCAATTGGGCTCCAGTAAGGAAGAAAGAGTATGCGTTTACAAATTGCTACAAAATCTTGCTGGACAATTCGCTAAAGCACCTGATGTCATCAATGCAAAAACAAAACAACCCCTAGGTATTACACTTTTGCTAAGTTGTAAGATAAGCCTTTTTTTTATTTTTGGATCATCCAAATTGCTCAGACATCATAACATTCAAGGCCACGCTTGGCTGTCTGAGTACCCAAAGGCCAGTGGGTTAAACGTTTTTTAACTTCTTATTTTGCTTCTCCTAAAACACTTCTTTTTTTTAATTAGACATTATTGTTCTCAACATGTGATTTGTCCACGCAGGACTTAACACTTTATAACGCTTTTATATCAAGAGCTTGTTCTGGTGGTCAAGCTTGGAATACTTTCCGAGTAACCAATAAAGTTTACTATACATGTCTTTAAGTTCCTCGCAATTCTCTTTAAAATGCGACTTACATTTCAAGTTTGGGTCGAAAGTCATTCACAGATATTTAACGTAATTGCTTGCACCATGTAGAATTTACGTGCACGAATTTCGCTTCGTTAAGAGCGATCCGCCCGGATCGTGCCTTCGACTGCGATATATCAATAAATATAAAGTTAAAAAAAAAAATCAACCAAACTAGCAAAAAAACGACAAATGTTTGGCCGACTCAGTCGTGCATATTTTTTTCTGTGTTTAAAGGATAGCTGGTAATACGGGATCTGGTCAAAATACAGCTTTGAACAATTTTGTCTTTTCACACAAAAATTCTGCTTACAGACAAGGAATTTCCATATAAAATATAATCGTATTTTAAAAAAATACCCACGCCGTCTTTTATTTTCCTTCCATTAGGTAATATAAGGTTACAAAAAAATAAGAAAAGGGAAGTTCAAATTAAAAATAAATTAAAAGAGAAAATGTTCTCTCCATCTATGCTTTACAAAATTCTGCAAACAATAAAAAAAGGCTTGGAAAATGTTTAAAAGCGCCCGCTTTTTAAAATATTCGAGAAGTCGCGACTCTTGATTTTATTACAAAAATTCTTACAAATTAGAAAAAGTTAAAAAAAAATATTTTGAAAGATAACACAATTTACAACATGCGCAGTCGTTATCCCCTTAGCCGAAACTCAAATCTGCCTTTAAAATCAAATGCCTCTCTTGATCTTATACTCGTATGTAAGCATATGCATTCTGTCTTATGCTGATAACAAAACTTCTTTGGCGGATTTAAAACCAATATAACATCTTCCAGTCCATTATGTTTCCCTTAAAGAATGTAATTAACTTCCCATTCACTTGATGAACAAGTCCAACACATTAAACAAAAAACAAAAAAAAAATAGAAGCACATTGCGCCACTAATTGATTTAAAATTGAATTTTTTGGTAACCAGTTGGGCTTCAACCTTGATAAGTGCGCCTTTCAATATTCACTTGAAATGTAAACAGTAAACACACAGTTCATGTAGATATGAATCACCACCACCAAACCAAAGGATATACCAAATAGAGCCATCAAAACATTGTGATAAGCCAATTATCAGCAAATTATAAATGCAACTTCGATAAGTGTCCATTAGTCAGCGTCAATGCCAACCATTTTCACGGTCATGCTTTTGAGAGCGGTCTGTTTCTTCTTGTTTCTTTTAACACACGCAATTGCGTTTACTTTGTGTGGTGGACTTGAAAAACGACTTTATTTTGACTTTTGTGTCACCAAGCGCGTGATATAAATAATAGGTGTGCGATTCAAAGTGAAATTATCAACAAACGTTTCGCCAGTCAGTCAACACAGACCTCCTAAGCACAAAAATCAAATCAAAATGTTCAAGTTGGTAAGTTTGAAAATGCGGGACATCAAAAATTATCTAAAGGATACTAAATGTAATTTCTTTTTGTGCAGGTGGTGTTGTCTGCTCTCCTCGCTGTAGCTGCTGCTCGTCCTGGACTCTACGAGTCACCCGCGGTGGTATACTCTGCTCCCATTGTCCAGGAAAAAGTTCTTGCCAAGGTCGGTGAAGTGGTCAATAGTGTACCAACTGCTGTGTCTCACCAGAGTTCCACTGTTGTCCATGACTCAGCTCATGTTGTCCAGCCCATTGTGGCCCCAGTCGTGAAGACCTATGCTGCGGCCCCAATTGTTAAGACCATTCACGCCCCATTGGTCCAGACCTACGCTGCTGCCGCTCCAGTCCTCAAGACAGTCCACAGCCCTTTGGTCCAGACTTACGCTGTAGCCGCTCCAGTCCTCAAGACAGTCCACAGCCCATTGGTACAGACTTATGCTGTTGCTGCACCAGCTCACTACACCTATGCTGCTGCTTCACCGATCGCATACCATTCAGCTCCATTGACATATGCAGCTGCTTGGTAATAATATCCTTCGGTACGGGTAGGTGGACAGCTGAAACGTTTACTTGTTGATGCGAATCTATAATGACCAAATAAAAATCTAGACAAAAAAAATCCAGAACATATAATGTGACTTTTATTAAAGTGAAACATCATTCGATGCGATATTTTAAGACTCCCTTTAAAAACTCATCGGTGGACTTGATAACATTTTCGTTGAGTACATTGCCTAACGACGATGGCGCCCACATAAAGTCGAAGTGGTTAAACTTAGCAGCCCCTACTGCATAGACACCCAGTGTACCCGAAAACTTCTTATGCAGGTCATGCACAGCGGCTGGCGTTGCTATGGTATCTGTGCCACCAAAATGCAGAATAACGGGCATTGTAACTTTGGACAGATTATACCTGCTGGGCTCGGCTTGGTTGTACACCTGGCGATTTCCTTCCAAGCCGTAGTCGAAGGCCGCAAAGTCTCCCGACTTGTGGATCTGCAGAAAGTGCGTGACCTCTTGAATGGATCCCCCTGCCAGAGCTGCGCCGAGAACGATGGGATCCAGCGACTGGAATATAAATAGAGTAGTCGCATTTAAGGACGTGGTACTATGTCTAACCTGATTGTATTGACTGCGTCCTAGAATGCCCTCCATCAGAATTAGGCAGTCGGCGCTTTTTGGCGACTTAATGGAACATTCGCGTAGGAGGTCTCCCTGGTGAAAAATCTCGAATGACTTGGACTTGCTTCTGCCCTAAGAAGTGGTAGTGTAAAATTCAGATAATATTCATATAAATTTAGACTCACCTTGATGAACCGCTTGACTGTCTTAAGCGCGTCCGCAGATATTGTCGTCGCGTTCCTAAGGAACACAATTGGTGCCAGTGCCTGCATAAGTAGGATTCGATCATTGTACTCAGGTCGCATCGCGCAAAGAACGAAGAGCGCCGTGGCGCCCTGCGAGTGACCGATGTAAATGATTTGGTGAAAGGCTGTCACATTGCGAATGTGATCCACCATCGCGGGAATGTCAAACATCCCGACCTCATGAAAACTGAACTTCCAAAACAGTGGGTCATCTTTTGAGAGCGAGGTGTGGTTACGACTGTACGTAGAACCGCGAGTATTGGCAAGCCACACATCAAACTCACTGGAGGAGAACTGAAAAGCTTAAGCCAAGTTTCAAACAGTAAAAAGGCATCAGAACCTATTGCTTACCTAAGCTATTCGTAGCACCCATCATCACAAGGCTCAGCGATGATGTCAGCAAGCCATGAACCAATAGCACGGGTTGACGTCCTGGCTTTGGAATTCTGTGCAGAGCTAGAATATACCCATCATCCGTTATCACTTCGTGGGTGTCACACGGAAAGTTCAACTTCCTTATCCACTCATCCTAAAAAAAATTAACCGATTTATGGGGACATGACAAACAATTGCTATACCGTTGTCAACTTGGCATTGCCTTCAACACCTTTGTCGTATCGGTTGACTCTAGCTTGAAAAATGTTCCACGGCCACAGGAATGGATTCCTCCTACCACATGTCAATGCAGTAAACCAACAAATGGTAACGATGAGCGCCAATTCGTTGTTGAACAACATTATTGGCTCCACTGCGTCGATTTGTTGAAATGAACCCGCTCAGGTAGTCATTTTCGTTATCAGATCTTAGCCGAGGGTATATCTGCCATCGATGGATTTTTAATTGCTTCACCGTTTAATGGAAGTTCGCAGATGACAGAGGTTAGATAACCATGCAAGCATCAGAAGCACTTAGCATTTGGGATCAAGCTGATAGAGCTGATAGAATGGGCCGAACTTAATTGTTGAACTATAAATAAATAAACTTACTTCGTACTTTTTTTCTGCTTGCGATTCATGGAAAAGTCGGTAGGCTTAGAGTTTGACGCAGTAAACTTCGTTTGTTTAGCTTTTCGTCTTTTAGAATTAAAATTCCTTTTTTACGACTCTTGACACTTTACGCTCACGAGAGGTGGCGCATTGGCTAAAATATTCTCCATACACATCCCTCTTGGAAAGAAGTTATCGTTTTTCCTTTTTAGGATTTAGGAAGTGAACCAGCACTTCCTATGGAACGACAAAACTGTTTCTACTCAAGTTTTGAAGTTTTGTCTTTGTATATTATATTATTCGCAGAAAATGGAATTCAGTGAACTTCAAAAATGTAAACTTGGGGTGGGAAGAAATAGAAGGCCAGGGTAATAAGCTAGACCGGACATGCTAGTGGGTTCGTTGTTGCTGCCTAATACTTATGGCGATTTGCCTACGGCTATGATCCTCCTGTGTCTCGTTGAGGGAGCCGGGGTGGTTTATCCTTGGATCGGGGGAAGGATGCCGATACAGTCTACCCCTTGCCCGTGAACATCGGACGACCCCAAGTTAGACGATATGTCTTCGGATATGCGATGGGTGACCGAAACAGTGTACCCTCCGTTTGTGATCCTCCGACATCTCGTTTGAATTGACGTCCGAATTGACCAGTATCTCTAAATTAGTAGATCGGCCCTTTTTTTTGCGAGAACTTATTAGACGTTTAGTAAGCTTGTTCAAGGAGAAAGTGACCGGTCGACAGCTAGTACCCTCGCCTGTATCCCCTGGTAACTTATCGAATATGATAGATAATGAATCGTAGTGGTGGTTGGAACGAAGGGGTGACCGATGCAGTTTCCCCTCTGTTACCATCCATAAACAAACCATCTAAAATAGTAGCTGATGGGACCAGCTGCTAATATATTGAAAAATATGTGAAAGATCATTGCAGCCATTTGGTCTTGGTAATATATTTGCTGATGTTGCGTGTGTCTGTAAGAGACAAGTCACTGAGGTCTACGAAAAAATATTTTCCTAAGTGTGTTTTGCGCAAATTTGCTAGAGCTGGGCAGGTGCACAGAAGATGGAGAACGGTTTCCTCTCCCTCCTCATCCATGCAGCTCCTGCAAGCGTGTCTACCTATCAAACAATGTCCTGATGTTAATGCTCTTACTACGGCGCTGATTCTATTTCTACTAATAGAGAGAAGTTTCTGAGTCCTTTTAGCATCCATTTTTGGCCAGATTTGCTTGGATGTGGCGCAGGTATCAATGCTGTTCCACCTGTTGTTTGCGACCCTTATTGCATCCTTAAATAAGAAGAATTTAATGGATTGTATAGGAGCGTTGTTGTTGTTGTTCGATTCCTTGTCTGGCTATTTCGTCCGCTTTGCAGTTGCCAGGAATGTCACTGTGCCCTGAAACCCAACACAGGGTTAATGAACATCTGTCCGCAATCTCGTTCAGAGATTCCCGGCATTGTTTTACCAACTTGGATCTAGTTGTTGGTGTAATAAGGGCTTTTATTGCTGCCTGGCTGTCTATGTATAGTACGATAGCTTTTCCATCTATCGCAAACAAGGTGAGTCTGCCAGGCTGCCTCGCGTATAGCCATTAATTCAGCCTGAAAAACGCTACAGGATTCATCTGTATATACTTCAAGCGCATATTTATTACCTATTGTGCGATTCTCCCATTCGGAACGTTCTGGGATTATTGCTCTGTATTTTATGTTAAAGATCTCGAAAGGAACAGTATAATCCGTTTTATTTTGGGATTGTGTCAAGAAGAATGTCCGTATGGCCTATATGATAGTTGGTCCATTTCTGAGATTTTCTGAGTTTTACGGCCGCCATAGACGCGACTAGTTTCCCGTAGATGTCGACAGGAAGAAGATGTAGTATTGTGTCTAATGCCCAAAACACATTTGCAGAAATTCTGGACGCAGCGCAGAATGCAGTGCTGCAAGCAAAACAGATGTGCAGAAAATTGTTTGACATGCATTGCATCGGCTAATATGTCTACTGTCATTCGCTGACAAATCAGCTGATGTATTTAATGTGTTTTTGGAAATTAGTTTTGTATTGAAATCGTTAATAATAAAAATTGAGAAACTCAATAAAATTCGCAAAATTGTATTGCTTTCATCGGTTTACCAGTCGTACTGGAAGTTTTTGTACCTGTGCCAATTAATTAAAACGAAGAAAAGTAGTCGCGTATGGACTCGGTTCATTTATTCTGGAAATGAAAGACAACTTCATGGATTCTTCAATAAACTCTTTCTATTTATTAAAGATAATGATTCTGATAAATTCAGAAAAGCTACGCGAATGGGAGAAAACGAGTTTATGCTACTTCTACAATTAATTGAAAAAAAAAAAATACAGAAAAAATACTTTATTCGGAAGTCCATATGACCAGAATGCAGATTGGCTATTACATTAGTGTAAGTATTTGAAACACTGTGGAAATAAATACCAATTTAGTAAATCATTATTTTTCCACGGTGTTTGCCGGTAAATGTTGGCCTGGTCCTTCCGTATAGGAGCTTCTACAATACGTCAAGTAATTTTAGAGACCTGCGAGCATAGAGGAACTAAACTAGAAAGCCGACTTTCAGCACACCTACCCGATTTTCCCCGCAAATTTTGAATGACAGCCCTCTCTCGCGCGCTCTTTTTTTCCTGACTGTGAATACGTGTATTAATGGCCGCCGGGTGGAACTATTTCCAAAAACAAACAATTTGTAAATAGATTTATAACAATAAATGTAAAAAAGCAAATGTTGATTATGGTTTTTTTAAATAGCATAATTTCTTCTCTACCCATTTTCGTCACCAAACACTGTTCATCCATTCACATTTCAGTTTTTTTTTAATTTTATTTGTATGAATTCTTTTTTTGATAGCAAAATTCATGTTGCTGCATAAAAGGGGTTGTTCCAAAAATGAGGTAACAACATGCAAGTAAACCCAAGCTTGCACTAGGGCCCAAGTAAATTTTCTAAAATGTTCATAAACATTCAATAAATTTCTATAAGGTTTGGTGAATGTTTTCAAATTCGTTTATTTAACACCATATTTTTTACAAATTCAAAATATGATTGGAAATTCTGTAGTTTAATAACACTGAACAGAGTTGAATAATGTTACTTTGGTATTTCGCCTATTCAATCGAACGTAAAAATACATATTGTTTCGTTAATTGTTGGTATTTGCATGCTATATTTAGTTTTCTGTGCGTATATTCTTTTACGAATTTTATAACAATGTATTTTGAAATGTGCACTGGTTTTTTTTACAAACCTCTTTAAATTATAAACTAACAAAAACAAGTGCGTTCTTTGTGTTTTTGGAATACAAAAAGTGATCAAAACATTTTTTTATTGTTCCGAGTATTTCTTAGGTATAAATAAAGGGCGATGTACGAGGATTTTTATATTATGGCTTTTACCGGAAAAAGCCGAGCGCATACATAGTTTAATTTGAGAGCAATATAGTATAAAAAAAATATTGAACTTATTTTTTAATTTAGCATTATGCATACTTGGATATAATTACTGTACAAGTATGCATTTGCTAAAACTAAAAAATCTTTTTCACGAAAAAAAATAAACGATTTTCTTAAACGGTGTTCAAATATTTTGTTTCGATATGATTTCGAAATTAAAACCATTAAAATCAACGAAAAAAATGTTCTTTCCTTAAAATATACAAAAAAAGCTTGAATTTACAAAATCTCTTTTAACAAAAGTGAAGAAAACGTGATAGTTAATTTTTCTCTGATTGTTATTATCAGATAGATTTCTGCAAGATATTGACAAATTGTTATTTTATTGTAACGAAATTATAAAAGGAATTTCATTTGATTCCAACAAGTTCATAGACATTAAAAACTCTTAAATTCAACTGTGATGTGAACGCCGTGTAACTAAATGGCACAAAATATGACGAACACAGTCGCCCAATGGCGGCTCGATTGACATTAAGTTGTAACAGGAAATTGTATAAGTATGCGTGCGGCATTAATGGCGCTCCTTTGATTTGTACAGGCACGAACACTTATGCAATTTGAGGTTACACAGGCAGCTTGTAGGCAGATTTCCCGTTTCTGCTCTCAGTTGGCCCTCTAGTTTAGTTCCTCTATGCCTGCGAGGCTATATGGGATGAACTGAAAGGAATTTATTTGGTTCCTCCAAGTGAAGTAGAATGGGAAAAAATTCCCGACGAATTCTTTGAGAAGACTGGAATGCCACATGTAGTAGGTGCTATTGATAGGAAACATGTGCAAATAAAGTGTCCTCCCAAATCCGGTTCCCTTTATTTTAACTACAAGCAATATTCTAGTATTGTGCTACTAGCTTCGTGTGACAGCAACTACATGTTTACTGCCGTTGACATTGGAGCATACGGAAGTCAAAGCGATGGGGGTATACTGAAGGCAAGCAGTTTTGGAAACTCTATTTTAAGAGAGACGATCAACATTCCCAAATCTAAACCGTTGCCGAAAACGAACGTAGAATTTCCCTTTTACTTTGTTGGTGATGCGGCTTTTTCTCTCAAAAATAATATAATGATACCATATCCTGGAAGGAATCTTACCCATGACAAAGAAAACTTCAATAAAAAGCTGTCCAGTGCTCGTGTTCGCATTGAAAATACATTTGGAATTCTAACGGCAAGGTGGCGAGTGCCAACGAATTCGTTAAATATTCTACCACAAAATGCTGAAAAAATAGTTAAAGCCACCATTGCTTTACATAACTTTGTAAAAATACATGACAGTAATAACTACTGCCCTTCAAATTTCGTCGATCAAATATCGGAAGAAGATGATCTCATCAAAGAAAGTTGGCGACAAGAAGTAAGTCCGTTGCGGCGAAGTAAATTGTTTACTCGATTCAATGACTCAAGAAATGCATTTGCTATGAGAAACTTTTTGAAAGACCATTTATCTAATTGAGAGTACCTTACCTATACCATGTTCTTTTTATATTACTTTGATTAAAACAATAAACGATTTCAAGCATATATAAACTTCATTTTATTGCTCACTAGACTGGCAAACTCTTGCACCGAAAAATTCGATTCATCTGTTTGCCTTGCGAGCCCTTCGAAGAAATGCTGAGCCATGGTTTTTTTGGGCTCATCTTCGTGAAAAGCGTCTTTTGCCAAAAGAACCATTTCTGACATTTCCTTTTTGGCTTCTTTCAGCAATTCCTCGATATATTTGCATCATCAATTACCAATTTATTGTTTACTTAACCTTTAGAGCACCGAGTAAATTTTGAGACCTAAGAGACGGAGTGGAGTACCATAGGTCGCCCCAATAAAAGCGAGGATTTAACTGTATTTAAGTTTATTTTATTATTGGTTATAGCTTGAATACATTAACAAATTTCATTTGGAAAGTTTTTTTAACAAATTCATTAAAAAAATTATGTGCGAACTTGTTTTCAATATTTTAGAGAAGAAAAAAATGTTTATAATAGGGGTATTCACGATCCGATGCAACTGGCCTTGTATCATTGCGAAAGTGCGAAAGTGTAACTTTTTTTCGCACTACAACAACAAAATATACTGACTGAAATTTCGCTAAACTTTTGCACTTTAGCTATACCCTGACCCTATTGTAATCGAAAAATACAACAGAGTAAAGTGTAGCATTGTCAAATTGACAATTCGCTAAATTTTTAATTTCTGTGTATCGGAAGAAAAGAGAATGAAAATCAAAAGTAAGTGCCACCGTCCCACCGAAGGGAAAATCCAGTTGAAAAATGGTCAGAAAAGGGGGGTTTTCACGATATCACCTCGCCTTTACTCTCTCAATTATCTAAGATATTTTTTCTTTTCGCCTTTTTTCGGCATAATAAACAATAAAAAACAAATCGTTCAGTTTCAGCAAAGTTTAGATGTTTTTTTTCAGAATAGCATGGAAAAATCTGTCATATTTTTTCAGTTTTGCAAGAGGTGAGAAAAAGTGTGTTCACGATCTGTTAACCCTTTCGGTACTTCTTTTTTGTTCTAAGGTTAAGAAAATATTTTTTTTTCTTTTTGTTGTTACGGAGGCTCAGACTAAAAACATTGGAACATTATTTTTGTTAAGTATTTGTTCTAAAGTGGTTTTTGGGAACGTTGCCAAATGACATCAATTGTCTCTAGTGGCAGCAGAACGAAGGACAACATGTATATTTTATTTTTTTTATTGTATCCCTGCTATTTATCATTAAAATAAAATCAAAATTGATAATGTATTTGTCAATTACCAATGTAAAAATGAAATCATAAAATTAGTCTTCCGAGGAAAAAATTCGAGCTCTACAGACCTTCCTTGCACCAAAGCTAAAAGCACAATGATATCAACCAAACCATATCAACCAGTTTGTTTGCCTCTACTGATTGATCAGATACTATAAGAAGTTAATCAGAAAAGAAAATCGAAAAAATATACTCAAAGAGAGAGAATGGACGTTATGAATTCCTATTGACATATGGCATCAAAATACCGAAAGGGTCAAAGAAAAATAAAATTTCGCAATTTTACTAGGTCTCTTGCACCGAATCGCGAATACCCCTAATGTTTTTTGAAATACAAATAGCTTCAAATGCAAAATTTCAACGCTTTTAACTTTAAGATCGTCTTCACTTTCAGTTGTGTTATTCATCATTTCTTCTATTTCCGTTTGGTGCAAAAATCTTCGACTATTTGCCATTTTAATCTATAAAAACAATAAAAAAAAAAATTTCTTAAAGTGCGAAGTGGGGTAACTTGGGTCTCTTGTAATTTCTTTTTTGTTCTGGAAAAACTAACAAAACTTTAAGATTACGTTGAATTTATATTTTGTATGGGAAACAACTCGACTACCTGAAAAAAGAATTAAAAACAGTTGTTATTAAACGAAATATGGACAAAAACGTGGTCGTGGGGGACCCGAAGTCCCCCACTCGGTACTCTAAAGGTTAATGTGTATTTACCTGGAACATTTATTTTTGTTGACTCAGTTCCTCAAATTTCTTATCCCGCAGGTATACATTTTTGTAGTGACGGTTTCTTTTGTCATAGAGAAATTCATTTTCCCGAACAAATTCAATGAGTTTCTCTTCCATCTTTTCAACCAAAACAAACACTATCAGCAAATGTCAAAAGTCGATGATGCCAAATCCTTGGAATTAAAATTTTTTTTCTTTTGTGTTGTGGTACGTTTGAATTTTGCAGCAAATTTAGAAATAGAGACATTTTGCAGTGTTGCGGTGAGTGCAGAATTTACGTGTGTCTGTTTCCATATAAATATGTGTATACTAATCTTGCTGTGCAGTGAGTTCTGCACATGTGTTTTGGGCATAAGGCGGCCGAAGGGGTTGATCTGAGTGCCCCTGTGATGCATATACTGGCTGATCTTTGTACTCGTTCCATAGATCTAGAATTGAATTTTTTCTTTAGTGCGGACCACCAAACCAAGATTCCGTAAAAGAGAATTGGTCTGACTACCGCAGTGTAGAGCCAATTTGTTACTCTAGGCTGTAGGCCCCATTTTGGACCTAGGGCCTTCCTACAGGTATGGATAGCAACCGCGGCTTTCCTTGTGCGGTCCTGAATATTAAGCTATTGATTTACAAACATTAGTTAAATTGCAGCTCAAGAATTTGTTTCGGCGTCCTACGAAGATGTTGCCGAATTCTATAATCTAACCCAGTACGAAAATCGTACAGGTACCTATTATAATCAACAAATCATAAGAGCAATACATTCTTAGCGCATTTTTATTTCTATATCTACAGAAATATTTAAATGGTAAAATAACCAAACAAATTATCTTCTCACGCTTTATGAAGAAAACTGCAAACAAATAGGTCCCATGAAAAGATTCAGGACTAAGAAGCATATATGGATTTTCATCACCGAGGCTTGCTCTAAATACTTTGCAATAAATGTAACACCGGAAGAAGTAGAAGGTCGCTTCAAGACCGTCATGAAAAAAAGCAATCAGACGAGTGGAGCATCACGAAAAGAAAATCCATATGGAAATATTATGAATAATATCGTAAATGATGACGATTCATTATTTCCGGAGGATTTGATGGGGCCTAATAAGCTGCTAAGAAAGTCAGACCTGTAACCAATTCCAAATCATCAATCCCAACCATCTACAAGCCATCATGATGCAGAAAATCAGTCCCCAAATTTTTTGTCTATCGGGGATTCGGATGACAGTGATGACATTTTACTAGCCAGCCAAAGTCCCAAAGAAAAGAAAGTGCCTCATGGAAAAGATGGTCGACCGACTAATTTAGGACAAACGTATGCGGTCTTTTGCAAAAGAAGAACAAAAAGAAAGACGCCACAAGGAAAAAATGTAAAAGTTTTCTCAACTGGGAAATTTTCTTTCCAGTGTGCTGCAAACAAAGTCACCATCATAGAGGAACTAAACTAGAGGGCCAACTGAGAGCAGAAACGGGAAATCTGCCTACAAGCTGCCAGTGTAACCTCAAATTGCATAAGTGTTCGTGCCTGTACAAATCAAAGGAGCGCCATTAATGCCGCACGCATACTTATACAATTTAAGGTTACAACTTTATGTCAATCGAGCCGCCATTGGGAGACTGTGTTCGTCATATTTTGTGCCATTTAGTTACACGGCGTTCACATCACAGTTGAATTTAAGAGTTTTTAATGTCTATGAACTTGTTGGAATCAAATGGAATTCCTTTTATAATTTCGTTACAATAAAATAATAATTTGTCAATATCTTGCAGAAATCTAACTCATAATAACAATCAGAGAAAAATTAACGTTTTCTTCACTTTTGTTAAAAGAGATTTTGTAAATTCAAGTTTTTTTTTGTATATTTTAAGGAAAGAACATTTTTTTCGTTGATTTTAATGGTTTTAATTTCGAAATATCGAAACAAAATATTTGAACACCGTTTAAGAAAATTCTTTATTTTTTTTCGTGAAATTTTTTTTTAGTTTTAGCAAATGCATACTTGTACAGTAATTATATCCAAGTATGCATAATGCTAAATTAGCCCTGTTTTTTTGAGCTTCGATCTCAGCAAAGCAAAGTAAAGTAGGATTTTCAGCACGCAATTACAACAACTACACTCTACTTGACACTTCGAGACTCGCAGTAGTTGTTGTAAAATGTGTGCTGAAAATCCTACTTTACTTTGCTTTGCTGAGATCGAAGCTCAAAAAAACACGCCTATTAAAAAATAAGTTCGATATTTTTTTATTTTTTTATACTACATATATTGCTCTCAAATTTAACTATGTATGCGCTCGGCTTTTTCCGGTAAAAGCCATAATATAAAAATCCTCGTACATCGCCCTTTATTTATACCTAAGAAATACTCGGAACAATAAAAAAATGTTTTGATCACTTTTTGTATTCCAAAAACACAAAGAACGCACTTGTTTTTGTTAATTAATAATTTAAAGGGGTTTGTAAAAAAATTCAGTGCACATTTCGAAATACATTGTTATAAAATTTATAAAAGAATATATGCACAGAAAACGAAATATAGCATGCAAATACCAACAATTAACAAAACAATATGTATTTTTACGTTCGATTGAAATGCCAAAGTAACATTATTCAACACTGTAAGTGTTATTAAACTACAGAATTTCCAATCATATTTTGAATTTGTACAAATATGGTGTTAAATAAACAAATTTTAAAACATTCACCAAACCTTACTACTTACTTACTTAACGGGCTCCCGACCCGTGGAGAGTCTCTGCCTGAGACACTGCAGCCTTCCATCCTCTGCGATCCCGGGCACGCTGCTTCCAGTTATCCAGACCAAGCGCTCTGGCATCCGCGATGGCTTGGTCTTTGAAACGGAGGTTCGGTCTTCCTTGTCGTCTCGAACCTGGCGGCTGGGATTCGAAGATCCTCTTAGCTGGAGCATTATTGTCCATTCGCTCGATGTGGCCGAGCCAATGTAGTCGACGTATTTTGGCTTTTTGGACTACATCCACATCTTGGTACAGCTCATAGAGTTCGCGGTTGTATCTTCTCCTCCATTCGCCCTCCTCGCACACAGGACCAAAAATCCGCCGAAGAATTTTTCTTTCGAAGGAGCCCAGTATCAGCTCTCCCTTCCTGCTTATCGTCCAGCACTCGGCGCCATAAAGCAGAACTGGCAGGATAAGGGTTTTGTAAAGCATACATTTTGTTCTTCGAGTTAGGAGTTTTAAACCCAATTGCTTTGCCAAACCGAAGTAGCAGCGGTTTCCTAGGGTAATTCTTCGCCGGATCTCCACTAAGATGTCATTTGTGGAGTTCATGTTTACTCCAAGGTAGATAAACTCCTTAACTACCTCGAAATTGTTGCTATCAATAGTGACGTTCTGTCCTAGGCGGTGGACAGATACTTGTTTGTTTGTTGATAGCATGTACTTAGTCTTGTCCTCATTTACTACAAGACCAACGAATTTCGCCTGTTCTTCAATCGCCGTAAAAGCCTCTATCACGGCACGCTGGGAGCGACCGATGATGTCAATATCGTCTGCATACCCCAGTAGCTGGACGGATTTGTTGAAGATAGTGCCTTCCGTGTTGACACCTGCCCTGCGCACTATCTGCTCTAGCACGAGATTGAAGAAGTCACATGATAATGCGTCTCCTTGCCGAAATCCGGTGCATGTTTCGAATAGCTCGGAGGAACTACTTCCAAATTGCACGTTGCAGCGTGTGTTCTCCAGCGTCACGCTACATAGCTGGATCAGTTTTGCCGGGATCCCGAATTCGGCCATCGCCACATAAAGCTCCTGACGATGAATGCTATCATATGCGGCTTTGAAGTCGATGAATAGGTGGTGAGTCTCGACTTGAAATTCATTGGTCTTTTCCAGGATTTGCCTCAGTGTGAAAATTTGGTCTATAGTCGATCTGCCGGGCCGGAAGCCACACTGGTACGTGCCGATTAGTGTGTTGCAGAACGGTTTGAGACGTTCACACAGTACGTTGGATAGGATCTTGTATGCGACATTAAGCAGGGATATGCCTCGATAGTTCTTGCAAGACATAGGATCGCCTTTTTTGTAGATGGGGCATATGGAGCTGATAGTCCAGTCATCGGGCATACTTTCCTCCACCCATACTTGGTTGATGATTTGGTGCATGCGCCCTACCAAAACATCACCACCGTATTTGAAGAGCTCCGCTGGTAAACCATCAGAGCCGGCGGCCTTGTTGTTCTTTAGCTTTTTTATTGCTAAGCCGACTTCTTCCATACTGGGCGGTGGAACTGGATCTTCATTGACTGGACGTGGGTTCTCTTCTTGCCCTATCACTCTCTCTACATGATGCCCATTTAGCAGCTGCTGGAAGTGCTGCTTAAAAACATCTACTATTCCCTGCGCTTCGGTGACTAGGTTTCCATCACTGTTTCGAAGAGCCTGCGTTCCGGTCTTGAAGCCAGCAGCCAGTTGCTTGGCTTTCTTGTAGAACTTCCGGATGTTGCTTCGATCGCGGGACTCTTCGATCTCCTTGAGCTGGGAGACTGCGTAGGCCCTCTTCTTTCTACGCAGGATTTTCTTCTCCTCCCTCCTCCTGGCTCGATACTCTTCCCTCGCTGCCCTTGTTTTGCGCTGCAGCGCCTTTATATGTGCATCTTCTGTCACCTTTTTCCTGCGTACGCATTCATCATCATACCACGGGCTCTTTCTCTGGGGTGGCTGGTACCCTAAGGTGGTTTCGGCTACCTCTTTGATGATGTCGCGATACTGGGACCACTGGGTGTTGGCATTTGTGGTAGGTGAATGCACTGCGGAGAGTTTCTCACTCAGGCGCTCTTTGTAGACTCTGGCTACTCCAGGTGTGCTAAGGCGTCCAACGTTGACTTTCTTTTTCTGGGCGGAACGCAGCTTCTTCTCGTTGGATAGTCGAGCTCTGAACTTAGCCGCAACAAGAAAATGGTCAGAGTCGACGTTTGCCCCTCGGAATGTGTGCACGTTGAGGATGTTGGATGCGTGCCTCGCGTCGATTAGCACATGGTCGATTTGGTTGGCGGTTCGACCGTCTGGAGAGCGCCAGGTTGCTGTGTGGATCCTTAGCCTTGGAAACCTAGTGCTACTTATCACCGTATTACGAGCTGCCGCGAAGTCAGTTAGTCGGTAACCGTTGTCTGTGGTCGTATCGTGGATTCTGTGTTTACCAACTAACCCGCCAAAGATGTTTTCCTTTCCGATTTTAGCATTGAAGTCCCCGAGCACAACTTTGACATCGTACTCCGGACAGGCTCCGTAGGCTCCATCCAGGAGGTCATAAAACTCCTCCTTGATAGGGTCTTCAGCCTCGTCGGTAGGGGCGTGTGCACATATTAGGCTTATGTTTTGGAAAGTAGCTTTGATGCGGATCACAGCTAGGCGATCACTTATCGGCCTAAAGTCAATGACTTTTGTCCTAAGCCGATTTCCCACGACGAATCCGCATCCTAATACATGCAATCTTTTATCACCAAACCTTATAAAAATTTATTGAATGTTTATAAACATTTTAGAAAATTCACTTATGCCCTAGTGAAAGCTTGGGTTTAATGCATAATTTTTGGAACAACCCCTTTTATGCAGCAGCATGAATTTTGCTGTCAAAAATAGAATTCATACAAATAAAATGAAAAAAAAAACTGAAATTTGAATGGATGAACAGTTTTTGGTGACGAAAATGGGTAGAGAAGAAATTATGCTATTTAAAAAAACCATAATCAACATTTGCCTTTTTACATTTATTGTTATAAATCTATTTACAAATTGTTTGTTTTTGGAAATAGTTCCACCCGGCGGCCATTAATACACGTATTCACAGACAGGAAAAAAAGAGCGCGCGAGAGAGGGCTGTCATTCAAAATTTGCGGGGAAAATCGGGTAGGTGTGCTGAAAGTCGGCCCTCTAGTTTAGTTCCTCTATGGTCACCATGAATTACATGTTTGTTTAGTTTACTTTATTTATTTATTTATATTTTCTGTGATACCAATAAACAAATCACCATTAGAATTAGGTACATTTTATTTTAGTTTAATTTTTTTATTTATTAATTTTTTTGTTTCTGTGATGAAGTACCTAATAATTAAATTTATTAAGTTTTTTTTATATTGAAATCGTTACTAAAGCTAAATGCCTATTATTAAGCATATGAATGCCAACAGGCAAATGACCAGATTACTTGTCAAATGACCAAAATGCCAATATTATCAAAACTGTATATTAGACTATTATGACCAAAATTACCAATATGGTCATATTTGCCTTGATGGTCATTTAAGGCATTTGTTATTTATTATCAAATACATACTGTAGTGGGGTAATGCTGTAAAGGAAAACAAAGCAAAAAGTTGAAGTTAAAAGTTACAATTTCAACACAAACAAAATTTCACAACAGGAAAAAAGTATATATTAACACAAAAAGACGAGACCATTTATTAAACCTAAACAAATTACAAAGAACGACGAAATTATATAATTTACACAAATAATAGATTGAATAATCCACAAAAAAAGGAAGCCAAAAAGAAAATAAATCACAATTCCACGAACTCAAACACCGATGACAACAATATAATTCGTGATAAATTAAAAATGCCAGCAATGCCATAACGAAATTTCAAAAAAGTGCATATGGGCATAAAGGGCTTTATGCTGGCATTCGTGCTTATTGTCCGATTACACAATATGCTATTTGGGCATTTTATCTGTCAAAATCAGCCTGGTCATATGTGGCATTTAGGTCATTAGAGCATTATGAGATATGCCCATTACATTGTAGGACCATATTTTGACAGGAGAACTGTCAGAAATTGGCAAATTATGACCACTTGGCATACAGTCTAATCTAACCTTAAAATCTCTCTGTTATTCTGTTTCATTTAATTTCTACCAATCGCCGCAATGTTAAATCAGGCTGCACTTCAATATTTTCCGTTTAGCAGTTGTTTGTAATGTCTTGCATGGCTGCGGCTTCTATTCTACATCCCAATTGTCGTTTTCATCGATACACATTTTGTGTAGTACGCAGCCTGCCAGCATAAATTTGCACATTCTTTCGATTGTCCAAACGCATTATCTGACGGAACCTGGTTTTTAAAGAGTTTTCAATTTTAACTCGCTTGTGGCTCAGCATTTTGTTTTATTTTCGGCTCCTTGCTGTCATGTTCCCAGTGTCCTTATATGGTGTCATCAAAAATTCCCTTAAGGGAAACGCGGCATCGCCCAATAGCATCATAGATTTTGCTAGGCGCACCAACAAATACGTCCAGATATCGGGTATCAGCATTACAAATACCCTGAAGGGTCAAGGACAAAAGGTTGTGTCGATTTATGTACGTTGATCGGATTTTGTTTGCTGGTTTCCTAACAAGAAACAAGGGCTCTCCATTAATGCGGGGAAAACAGATCTTATAGTCTTCACTAGGAAGAGGAAAAATCTGTAATTTCGGCCCTTAACACTTTTCGGATCGGAACTAACAATGACTAAGAAGGTTAAGTATCTGGGAGTCTATCTAGATACTGAACTTACTTGGAATTATCTTGTTGAGGAGAAGGTCCGGTAGGCAAAAAGAGTACTACATCAGTGCAAACGTATATGTGGGCAGAGGTGGGGACTCTCGCCTAGGTCAGCATACTGGATGTATACGATGATAACTGGTGGGATATATGGTGGGCGAAAGCCTCTCAGAAAACTGTGACGAAGCACCTGAACCCTATCAACGCTTAGCATGTATAGGAATTACAGGTGCAATACGTACAACCCCAACATGCGCATTGGAAGTCATTATGGGGATCTTACCGCTAGACTTATTTATTAAGAAAACAGCGGCCCAAACGGCACTTCGTTTGCATCGAGATGCGAAATGGCACAATCGTGGTACGATCTATGGACATAGGAAGATCCTGGAACTTGTCAAAAACGAGATTAGGGAGCGAAACATGCCTATGGATCGAAAAACAAGGGTGCGTATTACGGAAAGAAATCACAAAACTCGTATTGAGAATGGATTACTTCCAGAAAAAAGAAATGGTGAAATAGTGATTTTCACGGATGGATCCATGATGGATGGCGGAGCGGGGGCCGGTATCTATTCAGAAGAGCTGGAACTTGCCCGTCACATTAGCCTCGGGAATTACACTTCAGTATACCAGGCTGAGATGATTGCTTTGCTTCATGCGTTGGACTTCTTGCTTGAGAGTCAGGTGGAAGGAAGAAATATCCTTATAGAACTGGACAATCAGGCGGTGATCCGATGCATGGAACAAACAAACATCACAACATCATTGGCACTGGAATGTGCACTTAAGCTTAATAAGTATTCATCTAAAAATTAAGTAACACTGACTTGGGTACGAGGACACATAGGGATCGAATGCAATGAAAAGGCGGACTCCCTTGCAAAACAGGGGTCAACTGAAAAGTTGCTGGGACCAGAACCATTCTCTTCAATTGGCAGAGGAATCGTAGAACAGCTGATTCACAAATGGATCACGGCAGAACACCTGAAGCATGGGTGGTGGCTTTGTCTACAGGACATGGTAATTTCGGGTATCACCTAAGGAAAATTTGCCTTAGAGAGGATGATACTTGTAGGCTATGCTTGGAGGAATCTGAAACAGCGGCACATATACTGTGTCAATGTCCGGCGTTGGCTAGCAGAAGAATGTGGATCTTGGGACATCATTGGGTCGAGACCCAGTCGATAAAACAGATCTTCCATAAACAGATGCTAGCCGTTAACACTAGGAATCGAGCCCAGAGAAGAACTGTGGAGAAATCCAGAGAATCTCTCCGAGTAAGATTTACAGTGGTAGAGAGACGAGAAGAGACCCGACAATGGTGTTCTGATTCGAATATCTCTCGAAATCTATATACATATTCCTAACGTTTATGTTGCATCCCAGTACATTTGGAAATCCTGCTATCTGAAAGTAACAATTTAAGGTTTACTTAATAAGTTCTATGCATCGACTTACCTCTGCAAATTTTGCTGAAATTCGGGCTTTCTCTTCGACGCGGTTGATGGAAATTTAACATATTGGGGGCGAAATTTCGAAAATTAATTAGAACACATTCGATATGAGTCTGTATATTAAAGATATGAATACACTAAACAAATTAGCTACTTTTCGGTAGGAGTCCTTGTTTCCAGCAAACTAATAAAAAAGTCCTTCTTTTGCTAGCCAATTACTTTTATTAACGCTTACAAAAGAAATATGCAGGTACCTATATTTATGTAGGTACCTATATTTATCCGCCACCCTGCCTTCTTTTAAAATGAGTCGAGTTCTCGTGCAAAGTTATTATTCTTGGTGCAGTTGCGCTTTGGACGCGAAATAGTTAGCCTAACTGCAATGAAATAACTTACAAATATCTTTTAAAAACATATATCTTATCAATTATACCTCGGCTTCGGTGTATTTTTCCACACCATCAATAAAATCTTGGGCTCTGTTTTTTTTTTGTTGGTTGAAATAATTGCTGCACCACGAATTCATTATTATCTGATGAGGACGATGAGGAAGAAGATGACGAAAGATCACTTAAAGTCATAAATATATCCATTTTTTTCATCCTTTTTAAAACAAACTTGTTGTTTATTGTCATTTTTTCGGCAGTGCCAAGTAACAAGCAAACACTGCCGTAACATGCTTTACTGGAACCATTTCGCCGCATTTTAAGGCTCCTATTTGAGAACATCTGGATAAGACCAGAACGCAGAAATGTTTGTCATCCAGTAAGCCATATTCATATACTTTAAATCCAAAATTTTAAGTCTGTAGGTCATTTAGTTCCGAAGTTAAGCGAAAGCAAAGTTTCGCATTTATGACACTCACTCACTCATGATCATCCGAATAGAACTAGTACTTCCCATAAACTCTGAGAGCTGAAATTTGGTACAGAGTTAGGGTATAATGGTCACATAAAGGCAAAAACTATAATAACTTTGATAATCGAAGATCTGGAGTAGCTGATTGTGACCCTGATTAAAAAACACAAGAGCGCAACCAAACTATTAGAGATCGACATACGACATATCTAAAAAGTAATAAAATCTAGACAAAGTCGTGCCAAGTCTAAGGTTCCTTACTGCGATTTCTTTGTTATTTTATTATAGTTAATGTTGTGTGACTTGGCCGTTGAAGGGTACACAAGGGTACAAAACCAGGTGCTCCATGACACCATTGCACCAATCTGTCGCCAGAACCGCTACCCATTGACGATAGAAAATTGCCACGTTGATGTTCAACGGCCAAGTCGCACAACATTAACTACAATAACAAAGAAATCGCAGTAAGGAACAGGAACCTTAGATTTGGAACGACTTTGTCTAGATTTCATTACTTTTTAGAGATAAACAAGCAGCTCCATCGAGACTTGGCTAGTTTTTACAGAATGTTTTTGGTGAGATATCTATTACTTAGCTATGCATAGTTAAGCAATAGAATTTTTCAAACTAAATACATACTCGTATTGCAATATTTGTTTTTGTTTTGTCAGCATAATTTTATAAAAACCGCAATAAAGAGTTTGATCAAAATAAATATTTAAGTATTTGGAAATAAATATTTTTTCTCAAAAGAATTTAATGAATCAGTTTTTTTAATTACGTAGTTAATTTCCCGATGTATTTTCACATAACTACGCTATATTTTTATTATAATCTCAATGACCCACTTCCGATAAAAATGCAATAACAGATACGCAAAACTTCTTTTTAGCAAATATTTCACATGCAATGCACGTCCTTCCACTTGTGGGATACGTTAAAGCTGCCGAGAATATATTTAAAAAAAAAATATTCGCATATAAAAGTGGAATATTTTGTTCTTATATATCAAAATATTTTCCATAAATTAGAATTCAATTCTTAACTGAAGTTGATTTTATTACTTTAAGTCGTAAAATTCACGAAGCTTTGAGCTCTGGTAACACTAATGCTTTTTTACCCATCTGGTATAGTCTGTTTCATATTGGCATGGAAACATGCCCGAAAAAGCTGTTAAAAAGTAATAAAATAATATTTTTTGCAGCAATTAAACATTTTTTTTTAACTTTGCTTGAAGTAAAACTTTGTTTGTTTTGTATTCATGTCTTAAAATTCGTTTTATTTGTATTCCAAAAAAGGTTGCTGAAGTGGAATATAAATTTATATAAATATTCCACTTTTCAGAGTAAGTGGAATATTTTTGAGAAAAGCTGATGGTCACACTCTCCTTGGGGTATTCAGTTTATGCTAATGCAAACTCATAAACAAAACTCTGAATTCTTACATTCAAATGTCTATCGCGAACCATACTTCCAATCATAGACACCTTAAAAGCGTTACTAATCTATTCCAGTCAAAAATAAAAACATTCCGCAACAGATCTTGCTACTCTTGTTCTTGTACTATTTAACCAGTAATCGCAAAAAATCGCCAGTTATTGGAGAGCTTCGACAAAAAATCCGGCATCATTTCTCAAATTGTTACCAATATTTTGATATAGGAGGAAGTTTCGTGCGACACCACCCAGTCGTGCTCTTTATTCTAAATATCTGCTCGATTTATTCATAGAGGAGAGAGGGGCACCTTTGAACGCAGGACAGCTTCGACAACGACAATGTCATCGACAAGTAGAGGTGTCGATATGTCAAATGATGTCAAAGTGCTATATTTTCGTTAAAAAAATACTAATTTATTTTTTTAGTGAAATAAAAATAAAACAATTAAATATTTCTTAACCAAGCATAAATTATGGGTTCCCCAGGCTAGTTTTAAATATACGAAACATATAAAAATGTATAAAAATAAAATAAGTAATAATAGAGTGAAAAGTTACCATTTTAACAATTTTAATATGTTTATCGGTATTAAGAGCTACCTTCTAAACGAAAAAGTGTTCTAAGGTGTCGCCGTCTCCCCTATATTTTGAAATAGTTGCCCCAACCTAAATTTTTGTTTACCTATTAGGAATATTTTTCCACTCGCCAAATTTTCCGAGAGCTAATTGTATCATGAAACCCCTTCTCATTGGCCGTTTCTATTCGTCCCAAAATTGGAACTTACACTACACGAATGGTTGCAAAAAGCTAGGACCTGCTGCGCCATAATTCATTTATTTATATTATGTAGTTATTTTGAGTGCATCAAACATTGGTTAGTGAGGCGTGCCCCTAGATTTACGCATGCGAACTTGATTCTTGCGTATATATTCATTCTTAAGTTGTTATAATAAAACAGGCCCAAATTTACATAAGTCACGTCTTAAAACAGCTGCACACATTTTTAAAGGCCTCCGCCTCAGTAGTAAATCCAGTTTAATAGGTAAAACACTTAACCACACACATACTTATCTCTTCATCACGACATTTTTCACTCAATAAAAAAATCAACTGTCCGACGCATTTCTTTGCCAATATCAATCGCATTAACAAGATTTAATCACTTAAGCACCGTTAATTAATCACTTTATGAATGAACGTATACAAAGCAAATAGAAACGACAACAGCATTGCTCGCAATACGTCACAACATCACCTGAGGCCAGAGAACTTCACAACTACCTATACACGCAATGAAATAGTTAAATCATGGTCAAGCGATATACTATACAAATTCACGCCCCAGACCGACAAAAAAAATAAAAAATCTTGATTCCAATTGCAACAGTCATTGTACCCTAAACCTCGCTTAGCACTTTTATGAGTAAAGTGCCGTAACACTCACTTTGTGAGTGTCGCACCGACAGATATAAAAAGCCACCAGCATTTGTAAAAAGGTATCAGTTCAATCTTCGAACCTTCCAGTCAACACAGACCTCCTAAACACAAAAATCAATCAATATGTTCAAGTTGGTGAGTAGTCCTTGCAGGACAAATTGCCTTGAGGACCGCTTTATTTAAGGATTATTATTTTTTCCCCTCTCAAGGTGGTGTTGTCTGCTCTCCTCGCCGTAGCTGCTGCCCGTCCAGGACTTCTGCACTCGCCAGCGGTATACTCTGCTCCCATTGTACAGGAACAAGTTCTTGCCAAGGTTGGCGCTGTCGTCAAGAGTGTACCGACTGCTGTTTCTCACCAAAGTTCAACTGTTGTCCATAGCTCAGCCCATGTTGTCGAGCCAATTGTAGCTCCAGTTGTGAAGACCTATGCTGCTGCTCCCGTTGTTCAAGCTGTTCACGCTCCATTGGTTCAAACTTATGCTGCTGCTCCAGTCCTCAATACAGTACATGCTCCATTGGTTCAAGCCTATGCTCCAGCCCACATCAGCTATGCTCATGCCGCTCCAGCTCACATCAGCTACGCTCACGCTGCTCCAGTTGTTCACGGTAGTGCTTGGTAAACAAACCAGTCCTAATTTCGGGTGGTTGGACGTATATTGAAAATGTCTCCGACGACTTTACATTCTCCAAGACAATACTCAAATGTACATACATAAAAAAAAGCTTCAATGATTAAATTATTATAATCTCCATAAAAAAATGGTTTTCTTTCACTTTTCTTACATTCGAGCTTGTTTCTGGTAGTGACAACTAGTACCTGGTGACCTTGTCCGTATGTTCGCTTTGCTAATGATAAACAAAGGCATTATGAACATGTCGGTACTTTCTTTACAGTTTCTGGAATGCCTTCATGGCCAGGAATCCAGCAGAGCAATTCTTATGCTGAGTGCCAAGAACCCTGAGTTCTTCGCGACAGCATTTCACAAGCTTTGATTTTATTTCTATCGCAGTAGATGCTTTTATCGCTGCCTGGCTGTCGATAAAGAAGGCAATACCTTCAGCTGGTATTGCCCTTACCACAGATTCACGGGCTGCTGTTGTCACTGTCAGGACCTCTGCTTGGAAGATACTGCTGTAGTCGGAGAGGCGAATCGATTTTGATATACCCAGCGATTCGGAGAAGACGCCAGACCCTACCCCGGTTTCCATTTTTGACCCGTCTCTTTGCAAAGCAACCACAAATTTTTAAATTAAATTTTTTTCAAAAAATCTTGAAATGTCAAAAAGGCTACCAGCATCTGATAAATAATGTACCAAATTTGAATGCATTTTTAATGCATTTGTTTTGATGTGTCTATAGGGGTATTTACGATTCGGTGTAAGAGACCTAGTAAAATTGCGAAATTTTATTTATTTTTAACAGATCGTGAACATACTTTTTCTCATCTCTTGCAAAACTGAAACAAATGACAGATTTTTCCATGCTGTTCTGAAAAAACTGTTAAACTTTCCTGAAACTGAACAATTTGCTTTTTATTGTTTATTATGCCGAAAAAAGGCGAAAAGAAGAAATATCTTGGATAGTTGAGAGAGTAAAGACGAAGATGATATCGTGAAAACCCCCTTTTTCTGTCCATTTTTTAATTCGATTTTCCCTTCGGTGGCACTTACTTTTGTTTTTCATTCTCTTTTCTTCCAATACATACAAAGAAATTAAAAATTTGGCGAATTGTCAATTTGACAATGCTACACTTTACTCTGTTGTATTTTTCGATTACAATAGGGATAAAGTGCAAAAGTGTAGCGAAATTTCAGTCAGTATATTTTGTTGTTGTAGTGTGAAAAAAGTTACACTTTCGCTCTTTCGCAATGATACAAGGCCGGTTGCATCGGATCGTGAATACCCCTATATTAATAAAATTGGTGTGTACGCATTCACTCCTATCGGGAATTTTCGTTCTAATTTAGTTTCATTAGAGACAAACAAAATTTTGTAAGCTCCGCCGTTTTTAACGTCAAATTACGAATTTTTGTATCAATAAAAAAAATATATACAGTCGTATTAATAAAAAAACCGCAACTACTCTCTAACTCGTATGTTACCTAGCACCTAGTTAAATAAATAACATATTAGTTAAATTTTCTTATTAATAAATGAAAATAACTCATATAATAACTAGCTGACATTTTCTCTAAAAAAGCTACTTAGAGCTGGCATCGCCTAACCAAATCGTACAAAAAACTATTACATATTGGCTGTCATCATAAATTAAATTGTCACAAGTGAAAAAGAAAAACAGGCAACAGAAAATAAAACAAAAAAAAATAACGGAAAACAATACAAAATCAAGCAAAACTACAGAAAATCAAAACAAATGTAAATATTATTTGATATTATTTCATAAATCTTGATATGTGTATAAACAAATATGAGTTTTATATTTTATTCAAAAGAAATGGAAATGGAAAAAAAACAAAAGCGAAAGCGGTCGGAGAATTGGGGCTTGGGCGACAAGGTAGGTACTCATTTAGTAGGCGCACAGAACATACATTTTCTTTAATGCCCCTATTATCGTTAGCGAGTCGAACAAAAAAAAGGCGAATGTGACTTATTTGTATTATGGTTAGCGAATTGAACAAAATTCATTCGCCTAAACTGTCAAACCCATAAACTAACTATTAAATAGACTGACAGCTTCAGCCAAAAAAGAGAAATTGCCTACAAGCTGAATTTGACCTTGATGTAGCCCAGTTTGAATTCATGTATTAGTGCCAATGTTAATCAAAGGGACTCACTCATACTTGAAAAAAAAACAGCCTACACTCTTCCGGTTTAGACCGGATGTCGATAACCTGTGGTGGGGGGTCATTTCATTATCGTGTGTTGCGGCTGTGTTGGGCAAATTAAAGTTGTTCTTAGTTCCTGTTCCAATTCGTTAGTTATATTTTGAACGTCATTAAAGCATAATATATAAAAATATTCGACTTGCTTATTTGTTCGTTGGTATCAAGTTATTATATTATTTTAGAACACCAAGATATAAACAATTGTTGTAAACAACGAAACTATATTAGTCAAAAGATAAAATTTCAATTCAATGCCAATTTTTGTTTGTTCTTGAGACCTTTTCCGGCGTATGTAATAACAAAATACTTATTGCAATTAATTTATCACCGACCGATTTCTTTTTAATGTTATCATTATTGATATTTGAATTTCGCCATCACTTTTTCTATTAATTTTTCCCTCACATTTTTTCTTGAATATTCGCTAATGATTCCTCTGCCTATTTAAATGTTTTGAAAAGTCAGCGCTGTGTAAAAGAGACTAAAGCTGTATTAAGAAAGCCGCAAATTTTCAAACGTTTATTTTCATAATAATCTTAAAATGGCAAAAATAAGCTGCCAGCAGCTGGAAAATATAATTTGAATGCATTTTTTTATGTGTCTACATTAATAAAATTGGTGTGTACGCACTCACTCCCATTGGGAATTTTAGTTTTAATTTTTCGTACTGCTCTAGTTTCATTTTAAAAGCAGAAAAAATTAAAAAAAAAAAAATTTCTGTCATACGGGCTTTATTAATAATGAAACATCTAGTAATCAGACATTTTGAATGTGATGTAGGTAATTATGATTATTGATTATTGATTATGATACGTATGATTTTTTTTGTTTTCCGCAATTAAACGGAATTTTTACGAAAAGATCATTACTAAAAAATATTTCAAATCTTAATATTCGTAATCAATTCTTCTTTTTAAATTCTTTGGACATTACTGCGGAGTAATTTTTCGCCAAAAACAACAAACGAAAACAGACTCAATTAGTATAATTATAGGAACAAAAATATTTTATTTGAGCGAATGAATTTTTTCCTTTATTATTTATATTGATTACATTCGTTATTATACAATTTGTAGAATATGAGCGTGTATTCGTTGTGAAATAAAACAACGAATTTGAACTCTTAGAACGCATCCATCAGAAGACACAAATCACAAAACACACAAATTATCAGTCAGTGTTCTTAGACGTCTCTCTTTATATTTCCCACGAAGTGTGTTCATTTTCCTTTTTCACTAAACTTATATTAAATAAAAGTAAAATTTGTATTGTTCGGACAAAAATCAAAATAATTAATCTTCAGTATAAAAATCGGAATTTGCTAACACTTTAATGATTATTTTTTGGTAGTAGAAGTTGTTGCTATAGGTAAATCTTCTTTTTATGTTTATATTCTAGGTAGGTTTTTTTCCTTTTACGCACAAAAAGTTTTTCCAAAATATTAAATTCCCTCAAAAAGGTTGAGATACAACGATGTAGGAACACTGCTGAATTCACACGTATTCACAGACAGTAAAATTGCGAGCGGGAGGGAGGAGCTTATATTAAAAAAAATTTGCGGGGGGAATCGGTGAGACGTAGTAAAGCTGTCAGTCTATTTCATACTTAGTTTATGGTCAAACCGCTGGCGAATTTAAAGTCGCCTTATTGCGGTTTGCGAATTTATGAAATATCATTCGCCTAAAACTTAAAATTTTGGCGAACAAAACTATTTGGTGAAACCTGAGGCGAATGAGCTAGAGAAATGAATCAAAATTCAAGAAAAATGTATAAAACCCATTGAATTCATATCTCTACATATATATATAATGAAAATCGCCTTTTATAGTTTGAAAAGAAGCAATTCCAGCCAAATACAGAAGCTAGTTGAGCTCATGGAACAAAACCCAGACATAGCCAAAGGGTTGGTACAATTTGGAGCCTCAAAAAAATCCAACAAAGAATATTGGGATAATTTCGCTGTTGAAATAAATACTCTTGGTCCACCCATACGAAGTGGAAAAGAATGGCACAAAGTAAGTAAAAAATTTATAAACCATTTATGAATATTTGCTTAAACAAATTTGGAATATTTTTAGGTTTGGTTGGACTACAAACTGAAGTTGAAAAAGAAGATAGCTGGAAACAATAAGGAAATAGTTGGAACTGGCGGAGGCCCATACAGTCAACTTTCACTGTCACCGATTGAACAAGCCGTGGATGCTTTACTCAGCATTCAACAAAATGTTAACCCAAATGGCGTATTTTTCGGTCCTATGAGAAAGGGAGACGCTCCAATCGGAAATGAAGAGTGTGCATTAGGGAACGTTGCAGTTGCTAGCGAAAGTAGACGGGATAACCTAGACGATTTGATCGAAGAAGACCCAGAAGCAGACGTGGTTATTGTTCCTAGGGAAACGCCTTGTCGTACAAGGAATATACCTTATAGGGAAAAAATAAATTCCCGAGAAATTGAACGCATGAGCATTCTGAAGGAACAAACCACAACTCAAGCTGAGCTGCTCAGCATCTCGCAATCGATTGATAGCACGTTAAAGGAAATTTCAATATACCTACGCTAAAAAAACGTTTGAACTCAAGAGTGAAGAACTGGCTTTGCTCAAAGCCAAAGAAGAACGGAAAGGAAAAGAGAACCATGAGAAGTCCATCCGTCATAAGCAAAAACTTGGTCTCCAATTGCGTGCATTGGAATTGAAAGCTAAAAAATACAATTAGTTTAAAATTATCATTACTATTTATTAATTTATCTATTTTTCGTAACGTGTAATTGAATTTAGTTATAAAGGGTGATTTATTAGCTGGTTGGGTTTTGGCAACACTGCTTTTGACAGCTGACGTGTGTTTAGTACCTTTTGTCACTGTCAAACAGCTTCAGTTTGGTTTGCAATTTAACCATGGATCGTCTTACAAATGAACAACGCTTGCAAATTATTGAATTTTACTATCAAAATTCGTGCTCGGTTCGAAATGTTCATCGCGCGCTGCTTCCATTTTATGATCGGCATTCTCGACCTTCTGAGCAGTCTATTCGGAAGAATATTCGGGCCGGTCAATTGGCCGCCTAGATCGTGCGATTTGACACCATTAGATTATTTTTTGTGGGGGTATGCCAAGGCTAATGTGTATAGGGACAAGCCCGCTTCGATTGACGCACTGGAAGCCAACATCCATGCATTCATTCGTGAGATACCGGCCGATATGTGTGAAAGAGTATGCCAAAATTGGACTCAGCGGATGGGCTACCTGAGACGCAGCCGCGGTCAACATTTGCATGAAATTATCTTTAAACATTAAATTGCAAGGTTCAAACTATCGATTCAAATAAATATTTCATTCATTTTTTTCGAATTTTTTGTGTTTTTTTTTTTTTTTTTTAAATTTCTAAACCTCTTAAAAAATCACCCTTTACATACTGCATTACATAATGCATTTTTTTCTCTGTTCGGTGCCATTGAGTTTTTTTTATTTTTTGTTAATAATAAAGAAACTAGTGTATAACAAAATTTAAAATTTGCATTCGTCTTTGTTGGCCTTCTCGGAGATCCTTATTTGTTTCTGGCTCAATTCCTTCGGTTGCACTTGTTCCTTGCACATGGTTTTCCGTCTCTTCTGGGACCGTTATGTTAAAATGTTGACAAATGTTATGCAAAGCACAACATGAATTTATAATTTTTGTGTTCGTTTTTGGTGAATAATGCAGTTTCCTTTCGCTGGTCAAAAGGCATCGAAAGCGGGACTTTAAAACGCCAATGGTTCTTTCAATGATGTTCCTGGCCTTGGCATGCACTGTGTTGTATCTTGTCTCCCTACTTCCAGGACTCGCATTTCGGAAAGGTGTCATCAAATATGGGTGTAGCGGATATCCTGAATCTCCTAAAATTGTTTTCAATTACACATTAGAGTTTATGTTATTTGGCTGCAATTATTAATGATTTGTACTTACCTAAATACATTGAACTCCTCTCACCATTTCGGTACCATCTTGCAAGCACCGCTTTTAGTTCACTTGAGGTCCAAATGAACGAATCGTGATTTGATCCAGGATATCTAGCATCTACGTACCTAATCACCATATTGTGATCACAAGCCTTTAGTTGCAGTTAATGACAATAAATGCATATATGATTAATTGTAAATATTTAAGTACTTACCATTATGCTATTCAAGCTATAATATCCTTTCCTATTCAAATACTGATGTCTCACTTGACTTGGGGCAACAATTCCAATGTGGGTTCCGTCCACACAACCAACCACCCCAGGAAATCCTGTTTTAACGAAAAATGAGTTCCTCGCCTGTTGTTTTTCATTTTCGGTCATTTCTGTGTTTATCCATTCCTTGCACACTACAGATTGGAACACATCTAAAACCTCATTCAGAACCACAGAGACAGTTGGTTGCGCGAGACCTAGGTCAAAATCGTTGCCTACGCTCCTTTGATAACTCCCCTCAGCAAAAAATCTAAGTACGCAGGCCAACTTTATAATAGGAAGGATTGAAGAAGTGCGCGTAGATGTGAATGTGTCTTTTATTTGGTCCAATACATGTACGAATGCTTCTTTGGTTAAACGAAAGTTGGACACAAATCTAAAAAAAAATTCATTGATTTACTTCGAAAACTAAAGTGCTTAATGTAGTTATTTACTTATAGACAGGGTTGCCATTTCAAATCCGTTCTTCCAGTCAGATTTGACTGGAAAAAAAGCAGTCAAAAAACTGGAATTCAGTCAAATAAAACAGTCAAAGAATTTTAAACACAAATCCAGCTAAAAATCCAGCTAAGATAAAAAAAATTGTTTTATTCAATAAAAATAACACAGAATCCATTTTCTTTCATATATGTACATTAAAGGGTAGGTAATTAAGTATAAGAAAATAAAAATTGTTTTTATAAAAAAACAAAGAATTGTAAATATACACACAAGTCTTAAAATTCATTCTAATAAGTAGTACATTGCAAAACAAAATCATAAATAAACTTTGAAATTTGAATCCAGCTAAAAAAACCAGCCGGCTGGATTTCAAAAAATCTTCCAGCTAAATTCATTTCAATCCAGCCAGATCTGACTGGAAAACAGTCAAAATGGCAACGCTGCTTATAGATGGTTTGAAAGTTCTAGACTCTAGAGGATTGGAATTATCTCTCATACTTCGTCTCAATCTACACATATCTAAAGCTACCTCCGTATTGTTTTCCTCAAAAAATAGATTTATATTGCTGATCATTTTTGTAAGGCACACAAATATTTATTTTGAATTTATTTTGTGTTGACATAAATGTTCGAATTGACATTTGCTGCTGTAATTTTCGTTTTTATTATTTTGGTAGCCTTTGATTTCTAGGCGAATGAATTAATTCGCCGACAATAATCGTACAAGGCGAGTGTTTCGCCAACTGACTCGACTTACGCGAATAATTCGACTCGCTAACGATAATAGGCCTATAAGTCTCTACTAAAAGACCTCTGCGCCGAAGCAATCCAAGTAATAGAGAATAAGACGGTGGACACAAATACAAACAAAATCAAAAGGGATCGATGGAATAAAATAAAGATTTCGTGAGTAAATACCAATAAAAAACCAATCAAAGAGAATATCTTAAAATTAATTTCAGGTACAATGGAGTGAGCGACGTGAAACGCGATGTAGCTCAGCTCCAATTTCAGTGGCGAGCAATGAAGCAAAGAGCGAAAGAGGCGAGCTCTGAATACCGCCGCGAAAAAATGCGTACGGGTGGTGGGCCACCGCCACAATCCCCAAAAAAGGAGCATATGGAAATCATCGAGCTCATTCCCAGAGAATTTGAAGTGGATTCGAACAGGTATGACAGCGATGGTCGAATTCTTCAGGTAAGCACTTATGCTAAATTCGTTATCGTTTTTATAAAACCGATTTCTTAATTTTACAGAATCCTGAAGATGAAGATGAATTTGATGATGGCGCTATTGAATTCTTGCTGAACGAAGATGAGGAAAATACAGGTAAATGAAATTAATATTACTTTAAGCTAGATTTTATCTACTTTTATTCTGCAGAAAACAACAATATACCTGCATGTTCTCTTCCAATAAAAAGTAAAAATAAAAGGCAACACAACAAGAAGCCAGTTATTTTGAGTGTAAGATTTTTTTCGTAATTTCTTTATACTTTACAATGTAAAAGCGGTATATTTTCATTGATCATTTTAGACCGAAAGTGAATTCAAGCGCAACTTATTTGAACTCACAAAACAACACATGATAAGCGAGCATGAGGAACGCATTAGCATAATGCAAATCGAAAGGAAGTGTCGGGAACGAGAACTCGAGAAAATCGAGCTGGAGATAAAAAAATTAAAAAAAATGGAATTTAAAATATTATAAATAAAGCTGTTGAAATGTCTCAATATACGTATGTGTTGCAATTGTTTATACTTTCTTCAGTAGTGTAGCTTTAACAGGTACAGCAAGAATGGACGTCTGGATAAGGGTATAAGTAGGAATAGGTGGCGGTTGAAGCATGAACCCAAGTAGCACTATGTTGTGCCTTTTTGTTACGATGGCTCATGAGACCGGTTTGTAATTACTGTTGAGGATGTGATACAGTCGATACCTATATCCGAGCTGTGTTATTGAGAAAACATATAAGATATTTGCAGAGAGAATGGGAAAGAGGTTCAGTATGGGGTGGTACAAATGAACTTTTGAATTGTTTTATGCACTTATATATACATATAAATTCTTTATTCATTAACATATTATTGTGTATGAATGTACATAGCTTAAGAAAAATGATGTACGATGAATGCTCTGCGCGAGTTTTCTTGGCTTTGGGAATGGTTAGGCTGATCGGCTTCTTGTGTAGCTTCATTTTCCACTTCGCTGACATCATTTTGGTCTGGGAAGAAAATAAGAAAAAGTAGTTTAATGTTTGCTTGGACATAATTCAAAAAGAAATACTTTACCTATTGGATCGTTATATTCAATGGCCAAATTGTGTAAAACACCTAAAGCCACTATTGTAGTCTTCACATTTTCTAAAGACCCTCTCATTCCAGTAAGTAGAATACGGAATCGGGACTTCCAAACTCCAAAAGTTCGCTCAACAGTATTACGGGTAGCGATTTGAGCTTTATTATAATTTTCTTCAGCGGTGTTTCTAGGGTTCAAAACCGGCGTAAAAAGATGGTTGTTACAAGCATAACCACGATCCCCTAGAAGTCGTCCCCTGAATTCTCCTCTTTCTAGACGCTCCTTTATTGTGCTTTCTCTAAAAATTCGAGAATCGTGAGTGCTTCCACGCCAATGAGCAACAATATCCCTTATTTTTTACTGAGCATCACAAACTACCTGTGTAGCAGATGAAGTGTAACATAAAAACGATTGAAGGATGGATTTGTGCGTGGAATATGAATTTTTACCTGTGTGTTTATAGAAAAGTACCCCTTTCTATTAACATAATACTGTCCAGATTCTCCACCCTGTCTTTGAATTCGAATATGAGTATGCAGTCTATTGCTCCAATTACGTGTGGAAATTGGCATATTTGTCTAAATTCCTCAATTGTAGCAATCTGCTCGGATGTGGTTTGGGGCATCTTGATGAACCGACTACTTTTTGAAGCAAATGCTTTTGCTACTCGGAAAGAAATGTTGCTCAAGGTTGGTTGACTAAATCCATGTATATCAGCACCATCATCTTGAACCTTATGATAATCCAATGATGGTATATTGTACACATATTATTATGTATTTAAGGACGTGGCAATGATGTAGTGGTTTTAGGTATTGCTTGGGAAACAGCAATACTCTAGCACCAAACATAAAGAGAAACGGATAATATCATAGTTTCTCCACCACTAAACCAAAAACGGCTACTGTTTGGTAGGACAATGGTCCGGGATTGGTCTGAGTGGTGCAGGATTTGAAATCCCCTTTTAATAAAAAAAAGTACATAATCCTTACCTCATTACGCCCCCAGTACCTAATGGCAGCCATCACTTGCAAATCGACTGGAATGCGTCCGCCTTTTCTGCTTCCCTCCAGGTCTTCCCTAACGAGTTCAATTAATTTTTTCATATTTTCTTTTGAAAATCTATATTTATTTTTAAATGTTTTATTGGTAAATATTGTCATAGGGTTTTTCCGGTTTTTGTACACTTTTTTTTTCGAGTTGGGGCGATGGTAACCGAATCCTCCCCTAACATATTCACATTACTTAAAAACTCTGAAAAACGGTAAGCCATATTGTGCCACAATTTTTCAAATTTAAATTTATTTTATTTGTCATTTTGACGGGAACTAGAGTTATTGACTCGCTAACAGACCTCCTACCGTAAGTTAGTTATTTGAAAGTTACGAAGCGTTAGTTATCTTCTGAAAATGTTTATTAATAGCAATTTGAGTTTAACAAATGTGTTTGGGAATAGGTAGGCCTAACATGTAGTTACGCGACAATTATTAATACGGCTGATAATATATAAAAATATATAATTCGTAAATTGCAACTGTAAACTTTCCAATTGGTGATTTTCAATTCTTATTTCCGTATAGTCATCGCATCGGAATTTGGGAAAGACTTGAAGCTCTCATTTACAGGTATGTTTCTATTATAAAATTTTTGCATTTAAATCAAAATCATTGGTAAAGGTTAAAATGTTTCATACAGTTTGTATAGTTAGACCAATAAAAAAACTTGACAAAAGAACATTATGAACAAATTTTCCAAACTCAAATATAAAAGATTCGGAAATAAGTACTCTTCAAGTCTTCTTGTAGAAATGAAATGTGATCAGTAACTTTGAAGACGTAGCGTTAGGTGTTGGCACTTGGAATTGACTTCCAATTAATGAGGGAAAATGGGTTCACAGTTTCGAAGAAGGAACTCTAAGCTTATTGGTTCTGGTTCAGGTGAAGATTTAAATTGCGGCGCGGCAGCCAAAAATTTAAGAATCTCATAGCGCCAGAAATAAGACAGCCACCAAAATAAAACAGAAAACTAGGCATACCTACATACAAGAATAATAAGATGGCTGCTTATTTTTGTCAGCAGCAGAAACAAAATGCAATTGGATTACTGATATCTGCGGAAAGCTTTATAAATCCGTTGAAAGCCGGCACCTGCCTAAAGTATGGATCATTCCGCGAGAAAGGGCATCAGTGGAAGCCACAACGAACTAAGAAAACTGTTTCCATCGCGCAATCAAACAACACCCACCTCTGAATATTATGATACACTCTAAGACCGAGCGAGCTCTGACGTCCGCAACTCCTTAAGCGGGAACTTAACAGCTCGTGCACCAAATAAAAGGAGACGACACTCTTCTAAGCAAATTAAGAGACCTTATGCACCTTCTTGTGTGGATCACTATTTCAGCCGCAAAAGGTACATATCGAATTAAAAGAGTTGTCTAAATATTTTATGAATGTAATTTTATTTCCAAAAAAACAACCGGCAAAGCTTAAATCCAAATGAATGTCCAAATATCTTCAATCCTAGAGCAGGCCACTTCTTACCAAGCAGTTGTAGCAGTGTAGGTCAATGGCGACGAAGCAGCCACATGAACTGGAGCAGCAGCCGCATACGTCAGAGGTGCGGCATAAGTCAGTGGGACAGAGTGAGCAACAACTGGAGCAGCAGAGTAGGTGCTGACTATAGGTGCGGCAGCATAAGTTTTTACCACTGGGGCAACGATCGGTTGCACAACATGACCATGACCGTGAACAATGGTTTGGCTTTGATGTGATACAGCTGTTGGTACACTCTTTACCACAGTTCCGACATGAGCGAGGCTAGATTCTTGGACAATTGGAGACGAGTACACAACTGGACTGGTTCCAATCAGACCCGGACGCGCAGCAGCAATGGCGCATACAGCAACAAGGATGACCTAGGGATAATTTGTTATATTAATTTTGGCAGGATGATCAAAAGGACCATACTTACAAATTTGAACATTTTGAGTTTGGTTTTGAGCTCTTCACTTCACTTAGACTGAAGACTGTATTGATTGTGATGTGGTTGACAGCATGTGACACCGTTTTTATAACGCCAAGCCGAACTATCGGCGAGACAATCGGCAACCGGAAAGAAAACCATACTGGTGACACTATTGGGCGGTAGCCAGTTTACACATTTAACAAAAAACGTATACACACTCCACGGATCTGATTTGGATCACTTCTAAGAATAAGCACAATCCAGATCATTAACGCCCGAGGCCAGCACACACAAAAAAGAATTAATTCCTCCCCAGTACACGCCACATTCGAATGTATGTCCAATTGCTTGGCTAAGTCTTTGTCTCCCACTGCTGTGCCCGAAACCGGGTGCTATTGCTATAGTCATGAGTTAAGCTATGGCTTACACTACCGCACCAGCCGAAGAAACACGCATTTTCAAGGTCACACCTGCGGGTCAATGATAATGAACTGACAGCAATTCCGCAGGTAATTATAGTTTCAATCGATGGCAGAGAGAGTGAGAGGCGTGCAACTCATGCGGATCGCAACTGACCGCAGATTGTTCCGATAGCACTCGAGAGAATGCCACCGATTGCACAATGGTTGCATTACCTTTGGCGCAAAATATATTTTCTATAAAAGAGCTTGTACGCACTGAATAAGGCAATCAGTTCATTAGTTCCTCAGTCAGTACAGACCTTCTTAACAACAAACCAAAAACTCAATCAAAATGTTCAAGTTGGTAAGGATTACTTCGGCCTCAAGAGGCTCAATAAATTTCTGTGCTAATATTTGTGTTTGAACACTCAGGTGGTATTGTCTGCTCTCCTTGCCGTAGCTGCTGCCCGTCCAGGCCTTTACGAATCATCCCCACTGGTGTACTCATCCCCCATTGTGCAGGAGCATAGTCTGGCCAGCGTTGGAGCTATTGTCAAGAGTGTCCCAACTGCTGTCTCACACCAGAGCTCAACTGTTGTCCATAACTCGGCTCATGTTGTGGAACCAATTGTTGCTCCAGTTGTGAAGACCTATCATACTGCCCCCGTTATACAGTCGTATGCCGCTCCATTGACATATGCTGCGCCGCATTTGACTTACGCTGCATCACCAATTCATCATGCAGTTTCTTCTCCTCTGACCTACACCGCAACGGGCTTGTGGTAAATACGGATGGACTGTTGGACGGACATTATCTGAATAAAATTAATGAATAATAATCGATCGAAAAATGTGTTTTGTGGTTTCCTAATTTTTGAATACCCAGGAACTTTACATCTCTCTTTTGATCGTTTGTATTGCTTTGCTTTAGATAGGAAGTTCGCGCAACATTATTATGACTCAAACATGTTGGCGAGACATGGGAATTAAAGCTAACTAATCCATCGTGAATCGGCGAAATATTTCGACTTTGGTTGCGAACAGGTCTAGGCTGAATTTAGCTTTGAGGACCTACTTTAAGGGGAAACGTTTCATCTATTGGACAACCAACCATCGAAGTGGAATATATGTCAGAAGGTCTTACTTAGAAAAATATTAAGTAGTTCTGGTGAGAACAAAAAATGTATACCTATTTGAGCGGCGGGACTGAGACATTGTTGTTCAAGTCCGGCATTTCCATGATATAATTCGCGGAGGCGCTGCAGACATTCTTTTCATTTATCGTCTTCTCCCTGGCTCCGTTGATTGTGCGTCGCTTTAAAACTCTATTTTCTTTAACACAAACCCCCGTTATTTACGTTGTCCCCGTCTCTTTTACCTGTCAACCCATCATATCTTAAGTATATGGCTTCAATGAACCAATCTCCCGTATTCTGCGAAAGGTTAATTCTAACCTAAACTTCCTACCTTCTCCCTATGTCTTAGATTTAAGGTTTTCAATGTCTTCGTTTTAGGTATCATAGTTTTAAGCCGAAGTGTTAACTTCAGCTTGTATAAGCCAAATATGTGGGGGTGTTCTCCCACCAAAATTTATTTTAAATTTCACCAAGCAATAAGATCTGCGCCTCAGTAATACACACAATAATTGTTCCTGCTAGGATTCTCATTCTCATTAATTTTTGTCCAGATTAATCAGGAAGGATGATTTTCTGAAGGTGAATTTTAGAAATAATTGGCTGCTGCAGTTCTGCTCAAGTTATTTGAGCCAGCAGTCGGTGAAATTGCTTTCGAGATATCCGTTCCGGCACAACTTTCGTCGCATTGCGTGGAACCGCGTTATACCATTTACTCTTGACAACTACACGACACATATTTTTCGTAGCTCTCCAGTCTCCAAGCTCCGACAGCTAATTGCTGCGAATTATTTCAATGTGAAGTGAAGACGTTTATATGCTTCATTTATTTATGCTGTATCAGCCTTATTTATTAGAATTTGCTAAACACGCCTATACACCTGTATAGTTATGCAGTGTATAAGTATTTATACAGCCCTTATACACCCTTCCAAAAATTCTTATTTATAAAACATTTTTCAATTCATACAGGGTTTGTGTCAAAAAAAGTACTGGAAAGGAGAAATCTATTACATTTATCTGTCCGAAAAGATAAAAAAAAACCTAACCAGCTTGTGAGAAATGCAAATTCAAATACAAATTGGAATAAAAAAATGGAAACGTAAAAAGAAAAATATGGGAGACTAGCTGTACCCGCCCGGCTTCGCCCGTGCAAAATGGTTTCAGAATAATTCATGGAAAAAAAAAATAAGAAATTTACTGTCTTCTAGGGGACACAATTTTTTATTTCTTTTGATAATCGCTGAAAGGAAAAATCAAAAAATCCACGAAAGACAATGTAGAGGTATAAAGTGAGGAAGCCTTCTTCAATAGTGAGGGACTTGAACCCGATCTAAAAAAAACTCCCGAAGGCTGAGTCTGAGTGGACAATGAAAATGAAAGAAAATAATTTTATAATGTTTAATTCACTTTTTTTATTAATGTAACACTTCTTTGTATACCACTATGTTAGCGGTTTTGTTTCTATCGGCTAAGATAGTGATATTTCCTGCATTAATTACCCTGGAGCACGCTACATATAACTGCCCGTGCATGAAGCAATTCTTTCTTAAATCAACTCCCGCTTTTCTTAAAGTTTGATCCTGTGCTGTGACTTATTGATTGTCGTGGAAGACAAACATTAATAGGAAATTGAATCCGTTTAAACTGAATTGAATAACTGCTGGGAATTATTAGTAGGCATTCTTGTTATAAACACCGTTTCTCCTTTACCACATCCAGTTAAAATGAACGCCTCACAAAAGTTTTTCTGTATCTGGTCTGTAATCTGGTTCCACTACAAATCTCTGGCGGCATTCAAATTGCGATAATGGGATCTCGAACTCTTAATTCAATTTTATGCGCTCTAATGCTATTTAAAAACTCGAGCGGCTAATTTACTGCCTCATCTTAATCGATCTTTTAAAAAAAATTTTAAAAATATTTTTTTTTTTCTAAGCAAAACAGAGATAAACAAACCTTTCCTACATATTTGACATTTCATTTATGGGTTTCTTTTTTCTTAGCAAACTCAACAGCACACTGCTTCTGTCTGTCTCCCTCTCCCTTACAGGAGTAAAATCAGATTAAAAGAAATGTCAATATATTGCATGGCTGTTATGTTTGATTTTTCAACTCACGCAGGTGAAAATTTTGGAAATGTTTCAAATTTTGCCTATTTCTTTAAAAACCTATTTAGTTTTCGAGTTATTGGATATCTTAAGCTGTACCCGCTGATGTCCTCTATAAGGTGGTGTTTACTATACTTAAATGCTCCCTATATTTTCGAACGGAAAGCGTTGTAAAGAAAAAAGCGAAACGAAACGAAAAAATAAATTACTCCTGTCCAATTTTTTCGGAATTTATAGAGATATAAATTTAAAAAAATATGAAGATTATAGGCCCAGGTATCCTCTATAGGCCTGTGAAAAAAGCACCAGAATGTATTCAGTAGTTTCTAAGATTTTTGCATCTAAAGATATGCAGTCAAATTCAATCTTAGTCGAACTACACCAATTTTATTTATACGATTTGGGACTCTACGTCATAAACTAACTATTAAATAGACTGACAGCTTCAGCCAAAAAAGAGAAATTGCCTACAAGCTGAATTTGACCTTGATGTAGCCCAGTTTGAATTCATGTATTAGTGCCAATGTTAATCAAAGGGACTCACTCATACTTGAAAAAAAAACAGCCTACACTCTTCCGGTTTAGACCGGATGTCGATAACCTGAGGTGGGGGGTCATTTCATTATCGTGTGTTGCGGCTGTGTTGGGCAAATTAAAGTTGTTCTTAGTTCCTGTTCGAATTCGTTAGTTATATTTTGAACGTCATAAAGCATAATTATATAAAAATATTCGGCTTGCTTATTTGTTCGTTGGTATCAAGTTATTATATTATTTTAGAACACCATGATATAAACAATTGTTGTAAACAACGAAACAATATTAGTCAAAAGATAAAATTTCAATTCAATGCCAATTTTTGTTTGTTCTTGAGTCCTTTTCCGGCGTATGTTATAACAAAATACTTATTGCAATTAATTTATCACCGTCCGATTTCTTTTTAATGTTATCATTATTGATATTTGAATTTCGCCAGCACTTTTTCTATGAATTTTTCTCTCATATTTTTTCTTGAATATTCGCTAGTGATTCCTCTGCCTATTTAAATGTTTTGAAAAGTCAGCGTTGTGTAAAAGAGACTAAAGGTGTATTAAGAAAGCCGCAAATTTTCAAACCTTTATTTTCATATAATCTTGAAATGTCAAAAATAAGCTGCCAGCAGCTGGAAAATATAATTTGAATGCATTTTTAATGCATTTTTTTTATGTTTCTACATTAATAAAGTTGGTGTGTACGTACTCACTCCTATTGGGAATTTTCGTTTTAATTTTTCATACTGCTCTAGTTTCATTTTAAAAGCAAAAAAAAATGCAAAAAAAAAATTAGTGTCATATGGGCTTTACTAATATGAAACATCTAGTAATCAGACATTTTGAATGTGATGTAGGTAATTCGTATGATTTTTTTTGTTTTCCGCAATTAAACGGAATTTTTACGAAGAGATCATTGCTAAAAAATATTTCAAATCTTAATATTCGTAATCAATTCTTCTTTTTAAATTAAATACTGCAGAGTAATTTTTCGCCAAAAACAACAAACGAAAACAGACTCAATTATAATTATAGGAACAAAAATATTTTATTTGAGCGAATGCATTTTTTCCTTTATTATTTATATTGATTACATTCGTTATTATACAATTTGTAGAATATGAGCGTGTATTCGTTGTGAAATAAAACAACGAATTTGAACTCTCAGAACGCATCCATCAGCAGACAAAAATCACCAAACACACAAACTATCAGTCAGTGTTCTTAGACGTCTCTCTTTATTTTTTCCACGAAGTGTGTTCATTTTATCTTTTCACTAAACTTATATTAAATAAAAGTAAAATTTGTATTGTTCGGACAAAAATCAAAATAATTAATCTTCAGTATAAAAATCGGAATTTGCTAACACTTTAATGATTATTTTTTGGTAGTAGAAATTGTTGCTATAGGCAAATCTTCTTTTTATGTTTATATTCATGGTCAAATGTGGCCCACAATTTTGAGGTTTTTTTCCTTTTACGCACAAAAAGTTTTTCGAAAATATTTAATTCCCTCAAAAAGGTTGAGATACAACGATGTAGGAACACTGCTGAATTCACACGTATTCACAGACAGTAAAATTGCGAGCGGGAGGGAGGAGCTTATATTAAAAAAAATTTGCGGGGGGAATCGGTGAGACGTAGTAAAGCTGTCAGTCTATTTCATACCTAGTTTATGCTCTACGTCTGAACATTATTTCTTATCGAGGATACTAACTTGTGGAATCTTTAAATTCGAAAATAAAAATGTCGATACAAACTATCCAATTTATTTCCGATTTTAATTTAAATAAAATGTGACAGATTTTTTAAGTCAAAATGACATTTCGATACTATTCCATCCATAGACATACTAAATATGGACTACTAGTGAAATGTCATTTTCATATACTTCTGCGAGAAAATATGTTCCAAAAAACACAGGCGCTACAGTTTTACAGCGGATTGGCAAAGAAGCACATGCCGCCGTCAAGTATAAATTGCCATAGCAACGTAAACAAAAAAGCAATTTAAAAAAAAAAAAAATCGTTTCCATAGAAACATGTAAACAAAAGAGCGTCATCTATTGAAAAGAAGCAAAGCTACAAAGAGTAATTTGAAATTAATTTTGTAACATTTTATTATTTTGAAAAAGAAAACGAAATAACAATTTCTTAACTTTTTGCCTCACAAACTAAAATAAAAAACGTATAGATATCTTCCATGCAGCGTTCAATCCCTTAATATTTATATCTTGGGAGGTAAATCTTCGGTGAAATTGAAATTAGTGACGTAGTCAGTCGACGTATTTCTTTTACCCACTGAATTTGCTTACCTATAGCCATTTTATCTATCATGAGATATACGACTTTTTTCTTATTTTTTCTTTCTAAGGATATAGTTTTAACATCTAATGCATCCAATGACTTTTTAGTGAATCCAGCCGTCGCTTAAGTTTTGGAGGACCATGATCCAAGCAATTTTTTATTTGAACAAAAAAATTGTGAACAGCTAGCTAAACAAATATTATACATAAATAATATTTAATATTTAGTGCAGATAACAGATAAATGTAGGTAACCCAGGCCTAACTACAAAAAAGCATGTTGCTAATGGCCGCCCACTAATCCTCTTGCTTTGATGAAAATATCGGTAGCTGTTCACTTGTTTTGTGTTTCGTATTGAATTCGCTTGGCTTGTGTTAAGGGTTTGATTAAATTGAGATCGCAGTATTAAAATATAAATTACGGAACTAAGTAGGTACTACGACCAAGCAAAATATAGAAACATATATAATTGGTAAATAATGAATAAAAAAACATACAAATCCTACATTAGTTCTCACCAACGCATAGGCATACTACACGCAAATTTGTAATGAAAGTAAACTTGGTCGTTTCAAGTTTATTTTGTTTTCCGCTGTAAAACAGTAGCGCTCCGTATTTTTGAAACACGCGTGAAGTTGGCTACTAGCAGTCCATATATAATAAGTCAATGATTCCATCCCTATACAGGCTCTAAACAACGTCCAAGTGCGTTTAGCTTATAAATACACTCTTTATAATACGTTTATAAATAACGCTGCCAGAGAATAAAATAGTTTTAGTTTGTAACTATTGTCGTAGGTATAGTTGTTTTATAAAGTCACCTGAAATTTATCGAATGACTATTTTTTAACTCAAACATATTAAAAATAGTTGAAAAATATTTAGAAATAGTAATAAAATAGTTAAAATTAAATGACTTTACAAAATAATAATAAATATTATATATATATACACTTTTTGCCAAATAACAATCTATTCGATTGATTATTGCATAATAAGTTGTTACTGTTCAGTAGGTAGTAGAATAAACAGTTTTTTTTAAAGCACAAACCACAATTTATAATTATAATTTTATGTTAGTAACGTAACTATGTATAGTATAGTTGTAACAATCCCGTCCCCACTTTCACTACGATTCTAGTGATTCTCTACGATTCTGTGCCCATGTTGATTACGATTTTTCGATTAGCGCTTGACCAGCCTTTTTAATGAAACCGCATGTTACAACGAATTTGTTGTTCATTATTTATGTATTAGAAACGTCGAGTGCCTATAATTCGAACCTTCTCTAAATCGAAATTTTCTCCAGAGATACCTCTATAACCCAACAATAATCAAAATAATTCAAAGTAATTATTACGCAGTGGTTAAGTAAGAAGGTTCCTACATAATATAGATGTCACCAATGACTACGAAATAGTTGAAACTGATTTGAATATAAAGTAGTAGAACGAAACTATTATAGTTATCATAAACCACAAAAAAATAGGTGAAAATGGCCAGTAACTCATACCAGAGCAACGCGTGCGCCTCGAATCTCAATCTCGCAGTTTAAATTCAACCATTTTTTGAGTGTTAGGCTTGATCAGTCGCAGTTCTCCTTGGAGAAGTTGTAGTTTTTGACTTAATGTACAGTTAGAAGTAGATAAATAAATACTTTCAAAGTTATATACTAACAACTTTTTAGTACAGGTAAACCTAACAATGTGAAATTGACTTTTTTTTAAAGTAACTATTATAGCCGCTTAAATAGTAAAATTTGATTGAATCAAATGACTATTAAAAGAGTCAGAAACAATTATTTACAACTACTTAAAATAGGGTTACTTATTCCTATTATGAAATAGTTAAAAAACAGTCCTTAGTTCTCTGAGTATATCGTCGGAAAACTCCTGAGAGACATTGCTGCTATTTTCGGCTTTATCCCTAGGATAACAGCCGATTTGTCTGTGAATCAAGAAGGTATCGGAGCAGAACAAGAGGTCGTTAGAACACACCTTTAGTCGACTATGTAAATGACATTAAGGCAGTTGTAATAGCTTAATAATTAAAAAACCAAGTATTGAAACGTATCCATTCTTGCCATGGAAATGGTTCAAGTAATTTTTGATAAGTACAAGAGTCATATTCGTAATTTTGCTTGTAAAAAAAGAGAATATTGTGGTGGCTTACTGATTTTTCATGACTTTTTACTAGATTTTTAAATGTAATAACAACCTCTTTTGACGGTGTTAATCTACAAAAAGCAAGGCGAAGTAAAAAACGAATGAGCCAAAGATTTTATCGAGCAACGTTGCTAAACATGAAGCCTGCTCGAAAGTTTCGCCGAATAGACGGAGTAAAACATAGCTTCTTTAAGGCTACAGAACGTCTGCCTCCGTTGGATACTGATAATGTGACTCCTGCTTGCATCAGGAAAGCGAGGAGCAGAGGCCAGTTTTTGTTTAGATATATTTGCCAAGTTTTCAGTACAGACCGATAGAAAATGTTCGCCATGTGTTACCCTGAGCCAGAGTGTGCTATTATTCTAAACAAGTATTGAAACCTGGCACAGAAGGCGGATAGAGCAAAATATATACCTAAAAGCCGAACAAAAACAGATTCTAATAGATGCAAAAATGGAATCCGTGTTCAAATCGCCTAAAGTAAAATTGAAGAGGGTTACCTCGATGTGAGTATGACACACGGAAGCGGAGGAGTTTATAGCCTCTACTTCGAGTCTGCAGCAAAGCGGTGATTTGCAATAGTCTTTTGAATATATATTTTGAGCTTATTTGAAAACACATCCGCATCGGACATAAGCATGGTTTTGTAAACTGAAACACAATTTTCGCAAAGCTATATACAACAAGAATCACTTTATTTTCACACCAATTCTCTTTGGAGTTATCTACCATTGATGCCAACCACCGTAGAGGGATGCATGGCCAGCGTAGCCACCATCCCATCCATCGTAGTAGGGCGATACAATTTCTGGAGCTGCGTACGCTTTCAAAACAGGAGTGTGCTCAATAATCGGCCGCAGGTATGGTCGCTTCTCGTGCACAATGGTCTGACTCTGATGTGACACTGCTGTTGGAATGGAATGCAATGTATGTCCGACAATAGTTGGCTCCAGTTCATAACCATACGGTACCACGGATGTGTGTAGGTAACTTGGGCGTCCCCATGCCATCGACACCAAAGCGAGAATAAGAATCTAAAGGAATTAAAATTTAATTGCATCTAACTTTAAACGGTACCTAGGTATAAAACCTTATATACTTACGATTTTGTACATTTTCACTGTTTCTCGGGTAGTCCACAAATGGAAACTGTGTCCAAACTGCCCAATGCTAACCTCTTTTATAAGACCACCGAACTCAGCTGCCATGGCAGTTTTTGGTTTTTCCTCATGAATTCTTTTCAAACAATTGGACAATAACTCAACGGTACGTATAAGCCAAATGATGCAAAAAAAACGAAGAATTCGCAAGGTACAGTTGGAAGTTTCCCGCAGCCTTGCGTTGTTCTTGCTATGCCAAGTGATCGCAAGTCTCCACTTCCCCTGATGCGTTGGTGGGCTTTATCGACCTAAACGCTTCCAAATCAGTTTGACTAACCGAAATTAGCATAAATGCGTGTTTCTTCGATTGTGGCGGTGGACCGTAGCGAACTCACCAGACATGGAATGGATTACATCACATGACGTATGTTGAGCCTATAGCATCGCAATAATGTGATAGAGTTGATTTTTCTGTACACAATGGCACACATGTTCATTTGTGTGTCTTGCCAGCTTTTCATTTAGTTCCGGCTTGGTCTGGCATTGGATGCATGGATCAACGTATAGATGGGGTTCTTAACAGTGGTAGCCTATATGAGAGTAGGCTATGAGAGCGATAAATTATTCAGATATCATATTAATGGTTGTAAGCTAGCGAAGTTAGTGGTGACAGAAATTGATCCGATTGTGATAACGAATGCAAATGCCTGGAAGTGTTCTTGCTTTGAGTCCAATTTATTTGGAAGTCGGTTATGGAATTTTTCTGATATACCATACACGAGATCTTACAGTAAATGCACCATCCCCTTCCAGAGACACCAACCATTCAAAATGCACTTTGAGTTTGAAAGTTAAGGTTAGTGCGGTTGATCTTGGCCTATTTTACACCTGTTCCCATTTTTAAAAGAACAAAAAACGGCTTTAAGTATATAGTGAGCACCTGTATCCATCGATAACAACCAGTCAAGGCCAGGTTACTAGAGAACAAAGTCGCTAAAAAAATTGGCAGTAGCCGACAAAAATCAGCGCTCAATTACCTAATCATTACGCTTTGCACTGCAAAGCACCTATTTAGACTGTATAACTCCACCTACCTCAGACTTGATGTCTCAATTCAAGTTAGCTGCAGGTTTTACGTTGTTTTTCTATACTTGAAAAAGAGCCCGTGGCTAAGATATAACGATGCTCCTACTTGATTATCAACTTCGACAACACTTCGCACCTAATTACATAGACACGTCGTTGAAATGATCCAGCAAGTGTTGCGGTTACGGCTAGAGGCATCAGAAGAAACAGCTCAATTGCGGTTTGTTACAATAGGAAGGTCAAAAGCAAAGGTTAGTACACTCAAAATCAAATATTTTTATTCAACTCAATTCAGCTCTTTACAGGCCGACATAGGGAAGGTAATCCGGATGGTAGTGTGTACCTGGAGCGACATACTGCGCAGCTGGTTGCCTGATATACACCACTGGTACAGCACCGCGGCTACGAAGGATTTCAGCGTTCCGAAGGTTAAAGTGTTCGATACGAGCGGCGGCCACTTCTGGAGTGTACTGAACTGGTAGGGGAAGTTCGCTGAATCCAACCTGTCCTAATTGGGCTCTTCTGACAGCTTCCAAGTGTGCGGCCTTAGCAGCTGCTACTTCAGGTGTATCCTCGACTATAGCGGAAGGAGCTGTTTCAATAACATCTCCATCCTCATACACTTCAGATGTATGTTCGTCTTTTGGGATATTTGTTCCTGATACCAAGAACCCATTGTGCTTGTCAGCGGTGTAGGAAACAATTTGAACCTGTCCATCAGCATCTACGAAAGTGTAAGCGCCTCGCACAACGCCTTCGGGTGATCGTTCCTCATGGCGGGCCAGACGTCCATCGTTGTAGCCAAAGTGGTAGCCACCAGATTCGTCGATTGTTTGGAAAGCATCCTCTACGGAGTGAGCAGGTCCAGCAAGAGTAACATGTGCGCTACTCGCGAGAGCAGCCACAAGTAGGATTGTTTCGAAAGTCCTCATGATTTTTTTGTGGAAAATTGCTCAAATGTGGAACGCAGACGATTGACTGATGACATTTGAACTGCTGAGGTGCATTTTATAATGAAACCAAACTGATATGCAATGCAGGTACCTGTTTGGCAATTAAGCGCTAGTCGCGTTGGGGGAGTTTGTTTGATTCTGGTTTTTGACAAAACTGATTTGATAACAGCCGCATTGTCAGAGGTATCCTCAATACCATTGCTAACATTGTTATGCTGCCGTAATGTTATTGGCCATTTGCATGGCCTTGTGAGGAGTTTCTCCTTCTTTTGGAATTGCTAAGGCACGGGTCTTCTTCCTTGCAATGAGCGCAAATAATCGTTGTGTAAGGTGCAACCTTTTGGTTGATGAAGCTACAAAATTGAACAGTCACTTATACAGTCGACTTTCGCACACAAACATCCCAATAAAATTTTTCATCATACCAATGATTTGCTTTAAAATTTAGTTTAAGAAGCTTTTACTGTCGTCCTTCATGAAGTGTCTAGTGTTTGTCGTAAGTCGGACACCCTGAAACGCTGATTTGATGCGGGATATTTGACAGTGGTTGGTGCACAGAATTTGAGCCCATATTCCAGGTCACCGGCTTAGGTTTCATAAATGGCAACGCACATCATACAGTGTTCACACTAAGTTGGACGATATAACTATCGAACCATAGGACCAATAATTTAATGCCACCTGAAACAAGTAGGAGTGTCTTGCTTTAAGATCGAGTTCAAAATACGTAGCACGGCGCAGGGATATAAGTCCACGAGACATAAGTTCCTAACGCACTTTTCAATATTTAAAAAGGGTTTTGAGGGTAAAATTACCAAGTGGACCGCCAGTACTCCTAACCTTTAGCGACTAAGTCGAAACAATCAGCTATACAATCTTAATACATCTTTATAATTGATGTCGGACTTGAGGAAACAATTTCGTTCTGAGCTAAGATATATGGTACCTAAAATGAATGCAAGGTTTCCAAGGCTTAGCTTGCCACCCCTGTTGCGGACATGTGCTTGACCAAACAAAAGAAGCATAGATCGGTCCATTTGGGTAGGTTTTGTTACTTGATATTGAGTGCCTCGGGTAGTCAGGTGCTCCTCACACGCAACTTCTGCGCTTCACCTTACCCATATAGCACAGAAATTTTGTTTCGGCAGCCTGTATGCGTAACGTTCCCATATTTATTTTGCTGAGATACAGGATAAAAAAGAAATTTTTGCATGATATTGCTATGCATTTCATTGTTTTCTTAACAAATAAACTGTTTTCACCGTTTTACCATTGTTGCGAACGAGAGGAAGGGGAAAAATGCAAAAAGCTGCGCCCGCTGAATGACACAGTCGAGACAGCCACAAAGAAAAAGTAAGTATGGATATGTTGGCATGAAGGTGAATATTTTGATGCTCAGCAGCGAAGTTATTGGAATTTGCAAATCGGACATTGCAAGCAATTCTCAATTTTCAATAGGTATCTTGAATAGAGAGAGGAAAGGTTTTCAATTTTGATTAATTAATTTTGCGTGCGCTTTACAGGATTAATACAGGATTGATTTTTGGCAGGATTTTGCATAGAGAAACAGGATAATCCTGCGAGATACAGGATAGATGGGAACGTTATGTATGCGTGAACTGATTCTTTCGGTCCAATACCTTTAAATGATCAGTAAGTCTATGAGTGGAACAAATCAAGAAACTAATGACGGATAATCATCACGTTAAGATAGGTGGTTTTCTTTCAGAGCCTATCTTTGCAACATCAGGTGTTCCACAAGGAAGTCACATTGGACCTATTGACTTAAAAATATTTCATAGTATTCAAACTGCTGAAGATTGCTTGCTTCTCCAAGATGCTCTAAACAGTCTAGCCAGTTGGTGTCAACGTAACTTCTTAGACTTAGACGAGACGCATCAACCCAATATCTTTTAGTTACCAAATTAATAATGTATAGAGCTGGAAAAAGTACTTCTAAAAAAGACCTTGGAGTCTTATTGGATTCACAACTCACTTTTAAACCACATGTTGATTATATTGTGAGTAATGCATTTAGAATGCTCGGATTTATTAGGCGGAATACGAAAGAATTCTCTGATCCATATGCACTAAAGGCTTTTCGCATTTGTAAGATCGGTTTTGGATTATTGTAGTGTAATCTGGAATCCTTACTAACAAAATCAGTCCTACAGAATTCAAAGGGTGCAAAAATGTTTTACTAAGTTCGTTTTTATAAAGCTAAGATGGAATATAGAAACTCCACCCTACTTAACTAGATGTCTTCTTTTAAATATGCTTTAAATGCCCCTATTTACTTGAGCGGATAAATTTTTATTTTCCCGAAAGATTGTTGCATCTATGAGATTTCATCTTCGTGGTCAGTTTCACAGAACAAATTATGTCAGTAATGAACCAATTGAGCGTTGCATCAAGGAATTTAATTTAGTTATTGATCGCATTGATGTTTTTCAAAGCTATTCTAGAAATTCTCTTAAGAATCAAATAATGTCTTTTCTCTACCATAATAATTAACCCCCTTATTAATAAACGCTGCGTAAAAGTTATCAACTCGTTATTCAGAAGTTACGTCAAATTTTTGTACGCTATCTGATGTCTACTAGCTAACTAACTTGTGCACATTTGATTATTAATACGGGGGTAAATATTTTATATTATAGTTTTAGTCCTAAGTTCATACGATAATAAGTTGTCTAAATGGGTTTGTAACTCAAATTGACGAATAAATAAATAAATAAAATAATGTAGCTTCGTCACCAAGTGTAGTCCTTCCGGTTAAAGATTTACAAATATTATGTATAGCTGCCCCTAAATTTATCGCAATATTATTTTTGATATCGTCTATATTTTTATCTTTGTCTTCGCTGATATTTATATAGATACTTTTTTTTATACTATTTTCGGCATTCACCTGCATGTTGTGTTTCCCTGCCGCAATAAATTAAAAATTAAACTCAAACAATAGATAATCATTTCACGTTAACTCCAAATTAGCATATAATCCAAACCATAACCGGCATACCAGTCTAAAGCCATTAGCTCACGCTTAACTGCATTCAAATAGCGACAATTAGCGACCTTTAGCTAACAATGGAGTTTGTTTGGATTTTTCTTTTTATTTCGCACCAATTATGAGTTCGAATAGATCAAACGACACAGGCCATACTCGCGACTACTGGAACTGACCACGACACGACGCTGTGCTAAATGGTAATAGTAAATCAAACGTCCAGATGTATGCTGGGAAATGAATCGTGAGTGTGCTCTCAAAGGTCAGAACACTAGCATAATGCCAACAATTGTTTGACTTGACTAGTATCTATCAGTTTTATTACTGCTACAAACAGTCGGTCGGCTTAGTGCAAGTGTAGAGCGGTAGCTTTGGTAGACGGTATTACGATGATGAATGGCATACGTTCGCACTGCATACGACAGCGTTAAATTGTCTGCGAAGCTACTACCAGGATCAGGACAACAGCGCAACAAATTTGTGTGATGCTGCTAAGATATCTGCTTTTGACATTAGTGTGGTGCGGGGTAGGTTGCGAACAATGGTAGGTAATGTTGGTATTCTGACAGTGACCAAATTGATGTCAAACAATGTCTATCTATATCGCTGCTATTTATAAAATTATAAACATAATATGACGCAGAGAATGTAAACTACGTAGGTACGCAACTGACGCGTATTATGCAAACCACAAGCTGTAAAAAAAAACCTTGCAAAGGATACTTCGTCTACGTATCTACACGATGAAAGGCGAAAATATTTGCTTCCCTGTTTTGTAGATAAAATACCTGCAAATAAAACAGTACATAATTATGGTAGGAACTTTTTCCAGACTTTGTGCTTTAAGGCGTAGGTACCTAGTGTCCAAAGAGAAAGTAGAAAGAAAGAAAGGTGTAGTTTGTCCAATACCGCGGTCGCACTGTTTGGCGATCTGGTGAGAATCTAACCTGCATCGTTGGCTCATATTTAATTTTTTTTATGTCACAATTACATCGGCGGTACCTACTTTTACTCACTCACTGAGGGTAGGAATCAATAGTAATTCGAAACGCAAATCGGGAATTGGAACGAGTGCACCAACCATTTTTAACCCAATTCCACTTATAGCCCCATGGAGTGGGACACAACCGGGGTGGGGTGTAACTACTTAAAATAATCGGGGAGCCCAATCTGATTTTAATACTACACGTTAGTCTCCGCTTAGCAAAAATGTGCACCCATCGGCAAAAGTACTTTGACAGAATTGCAAGTCGCTTTTCAAGGCGATTAATTCATAAAGGCTACGGATTAACTGTATACAGTTTTCACTTGGTGATTGCGTATTGTGTGACGTATGATTGTGTGTGTAAATGAGACCATTTGCGATCCATCGCTGGACAAAGCAGGCTATTTGTGGTTTAAACACGAATTTTTGACTGGCAGAAATGTTTTGACAAACCTTTTTTTTCAAGGTTTCTTTGGCGAAGAATGCTGTTATCGTTTGAATTTAAATTAAAAATGATAGATTTATTGTGTACAGGTCCATTTTGACTAAAATCGCGAAAAGACATAGTTTAATATGGAGGCTCGAGTAGCTTTTTTCACAAAATACGATTGCGGTCTTTCCGTTAAAAAATATAGGGGAAGAATTTAATTTGTAGAAGCAAACAGTAAATATCCAATTCAATGATCACAAAAGAACGATATCTGTGCAAAATTTACATCAATTGGATAAAAAACGAAAAAGTATTACCAACACAAAGTTCGTTAAGTTTTTTTTTTAAAATCTAAGTGTTACTCCTAAGATTCTTGAGTTTAAAATTTAAAAAAAAATACTGAAAACCCAATTTTCTAAAGAAAGAGGCGCCTTTCTCAAATCGATATGGACACATTTTCTGCAAGAAAAGTACCGTACATAAAGGATGTTTTTTTTTAGAGATATAAAACTTTCATATACGGCCACAAATGTTGGAAAAAGTTATCGAAAATTGGACCTCTAGATTAGACTACGTCCGATCCAGCCAGTGGTGGTCGTATGCCAGAAATCGTATTTTAATTATAATGCCAGAAGATTATCCTTCGAATAAAGCAAATTGCATGTCAATTTAAAAAAAAATCATCTTTGTTTTATTCCATTTTAAAGTTCTATACCTCTAAAAAAACACCCTTTATATTATGTAACTTCAAAACAAAATAAAGATTCTACAATTCGCCAAAGAATTTAAAAATAAACCCATGAGGCAGGAACCGAGTTTTTTAGACGAAAGAGAGTTCATTTGAGTCCCACATTTCCATCGAAAAATTGGAATCAAAAATTGCTCATTTCCTTTTTATGGTAAAAGTGAAATTCGAATAAACTACTGGGTGGAAAAAATTGACATAAGTTTTGGCGGAAAGTGACTTTTCTTTTGACTTTTGAGTGAAACCGTTTTAGATATTAGTCATGACTCTCCATAAAGTCATAAACGAGTGCGAGTAGTGCAATCTTTAAGGTTTTAGTCCAAACATTTTGAACAGAGGTCTTATTATAAAAGCCAGAATGGAGTGCGAACGTGAGATCTTGTTGTCACGAGAAAAATGTAGAAAAAAAAAAACAGGCCCTAATTAAATTAAATGGAAATGTGAAGTAATGAATCAGAAATCGGAATCAATGGGTATTTAGCGATTCATCAGAGTTTGATGTCAAACTAAATTATGTACTTTAAGGCGTGTTTAAAGGCGCCATCGTTAAAAAAGAAGTGTTCAACTTAATTTACGAAGAATGTTTCAAACAGAATAAGCTTGGATCCTCGGAGTGAATTATTCGGGAGGAAGCAAAGAGTTTTTTAAAGCGCCTAGACAATGAAAATTCCACTTTTATTTTTACTGAAGCGCAAAACAACATAGGCAAAACATCTAACAAATCGGTGCAACAAACAAAAAATAAATAAAAGGTAAGTGTACCTACCTAATATAGGTAATAGTTTTCTTCTATAAATAGATCTGTGTAAGCTTTCTACAAAACATACAATACATTTTATCTGACTTGTGGAGCGGCTTAGACGTAATAGTTTTTCTAAGTTCCGCTTAACATATTAATGCGCCATTTTGATATTAATAGAGACTTGCATTGCTTGCATCCATTTAAGTATTAATTGAATAAACTAGGTACATTTAAAAACTCACGGCAGCACTGAGCGGACAAAAAACATATTCCATTGCATACATCTGGGCTTACGATTTATACGCCTTTAAGCATACTCGCTACAAAATTGGTATAATCAAAGCTTACTGTACAGCCATGAAAAATGGTTGTAAAATTGGTTAGGTAGGTAGTTATGAAAACCATGCAAATATTATTTAGATATTAACATCTAATTGGCGAAATTATGATGCCAAATTTATGTATAATTTTCAAATATATGCAAATATTCCACACACTCTTTAGGGGTCCCCCTCACATTGTAATTCCTTTCGGAATCATTTTAGAGGTTCTTGTACTCTCGTTTCTCCTTGGCGGAAGAAATCCGTCCTATAGCACTCTCTTGATAGTATCGTCTCTAGGAAGGGCCAATAATGGGTATTTTTTGAGTAATGCATCAAACTGTTTCAGTGTAATGCACTTTTTTTTAGTTGAATACTTCGAAAACAATATTTTTAGTACAAATTATATTTTAATGAGTTCCTGTCCATGACTGATTCGAATCTTAAAAATGTCCTCGAACTTGGTTGTGGCAAATTGCAACATATTGATGATGATGAAGATGATCATGTGAAAAAACTCCCCCATTTCCCTTGAGTCTTGTTTATTTTCATTTCAAATGTGGGAGGTTCTTTGAAAGGTTCGTATGCATCCACTGGAGCCATATTAATACGTGAAAAAACACCGCGTCGCCTTTGTAAGTTTCAGTAAGAATTTTCATACTTTGACAAAACTCGTGCGTATCAAAACGAAAACTTTAGTTGGCGTTTGGATTCCAATTCCATATCATCAAATCAAATATATTATTTCTGTATTCTAGATCCATTTTGCGGTTCTCATACTCATCCAATCCAAATTTGCAAATAAAAGAGTTTGTGAATACGGACAGGTCGATGTTGAAACGAAACAAATCAAGCTGAAAAAACATATTTTAAATAATGTCCATCGCGCTTCTCAAAGTGGCACAATTTTTTATGACTCGGCCACATTGGTTAGGCTATGTTGAGTTGTGTTTTGAGATCGCCACAAAAGACCAGGCACCATAGCGGGTCCATAACCATCGCCATAAAACCATTACGTACTCGTATGGTCTCAATAAGGAGCAAACCACTTCTAAGTTATTGAAGAAGTACCTTCCGAGGCGATTTCTTCAATTGCTTGATATTCACAGAGAAGGTGGGAGAAGGGAGATGTCCTCCGCGATGAATCCTATAGTAGATCTATGAGTGGGCTGTCAGATATGTCATCTACCTCAAGGCAAGTTTTTCGAGATGGTGTTGACGTAGTCTGATTAGACATTCAGGTTTTAGCCAGGTTTTAAAGTGGATTTGAGTAGTGCTAATAGGTAATAGCCAGAATGGTCTTGGCATCATGAAGATCGATACTTACTTACTTAACGGGCTCCCGACCCGTGAAGAGTCTCCGCCTGAGACAGTTTTTGATATTTTCAAATGTGAGCATAAGGCGTTTGTCATTGCTTTTTTTTTGTGTATCTGAAGATGGAGAAGTGGAAGGCTTAGGATAACTCCCAGCGCTGCAGTGGGAGTTGCTCTCATTGCGCTCGTAGTTTTTGGAGTTTATTGAGCCTGTCTTGTCTTGATTTTTGTTTCGCTGCCACCATGCTGGAGCTGCATATGTGACAATTGGTCTGGTTATGGCTGTGTAGAGCTATTACATAATTTTGGGGTTTATACCCAAAATTTTACCAATCAGACTTCTGCTTTCTTTCCTCTGATTAGAATAGTAATGTCATCCGCGTATTTGTGGCCATTGAAACCATTATTGCTGAGTAAGTTTAGCAGCTTATTCACTACGAAGGACCATAGCAGGGGGGATAGAACACCACTGGGGGCAACCTTTCCCAGCCGTAACGCAGATACTGTCACTGCCTAATGTAGCGTTTGTGTTTCTACTGTTAAGCATGTGCTTTATCCAGTTACATATAGTACTATATACGTCTGTGTTGGGCATATTGGGTTTTATATAGTGGTTTCCTGTGTAGTGGACCACCCAATAAAATTTTCCATTTTTTTAAGGAAGAAGGAGGTGAGGCTAATAGGACAGCAAGATTTCGGAAGATCAGTTGGTCTATGACCTGCTGTCGGTATAAACTTGAGCGTTACCTTGTTGGTATATATAGCTTACTCTAAATATATTGATGCAGATAGCGGGGGTTATTTGTGCCCTGCCTTTTTGGAAGAGTGCTCTAAATATTTCATCTTAACCAGAGGTTTTAAATGGATCAAATGAATTGATGGCGTATTTTATTTTGTCTTCGTGAAAAATTTCTTTTGACCTTTTCCGCAGCCCTCTTTTGTTGGTATGTTGGTTCTTCAATGAAGAGAACGATTGGGTGAGTCTGATGGTCGGGCGCTCAATTGTTTGTGTATACGAGTAAGCTTGACTTAAATTGTACGGTCTATGTTTTGTCAAATCAACTCAACCTTGGGAAGAAGACGTGGAAGAAACATACAAGGTGGTTGCCTATCCCCCCACTCTGGAACTAAGATTTGTTTGCGGATGATGTAAACCGAGGGCATTTTCCTAAAACCAGTAACTGCACACTACGCACATGTTACTACCTTGCTTTTAGTACCAGTCAAGCACCCATGGTGCCCGGGGTAATGATCTACTCACCTTGTGTTAAACACAACAAAAAATACAGCTCTAGACATGGGCTGACATTAATTGCAAACTATACCTACTCATTTTGTGTCATGTCACGCGATTGAATTCGATTTTCGAATCCCCTAAAGTAACTTATTTCATAGCCTCATTCATTAGCGGTTTAATCGCTCTTATTCGTTCAGTCTTATTCCTAAAAATTATTTAAATTGCCGGCTCCACTATGTACGCGATTTCGAGATCAAATACCTCCGAGGCCTTTCCATAGATGTCTTAATTAGCTCGCAACCTTGAAGCGTCTCAATCTAGTCCTCCAATCAATCGATCATTGGGTAAATGTTCTCGGAATCGAATTACATCGATGGCAATTAAGTGCAACAGATCTACGGGTAATCCATACCCTAAAACGGTTCGTTTAACTTGTGTACATTATCTACAAATCTGTGAATTATAAAAAAGTGATATGTGGAGTGAACATGTAATTTTCGGTGTCCGAAACACTTTAAACAGTGTCCACTTTAAGTCGACTCGATTTATCGCTCATGCCTCCTACTACATCTGCAGCAGGTGTTGGCCATAGTGTGTCAAAAAGAAGTGTAATTGAAAACGAAAATGACAACGCCACCGCTAAAACACTACCGACGAATAGAGGCCGCATAAATGTGCGTTACTTTGCCTAATTGTCGCACCAACATGCACGTGCATTGTACATACCACATACGCAATGCCTCAGGGCAACGGTGTAAGGCTTGTTTTTATCGTACCGGTGCCAGCAACTTATTGACTGTCATGTCGTGCAAGCGGACTTGTCATCTCTGATGCAGTTATGGGAATTAATCAGAATATTAAACTGGACAAGATTATCTAGATTGTGGAACCTGGGGCACATCAGTGCAGTCACAGTGGCACTGTCGGTGCGTATATTATGTTACAACAATTCATTTTCGAAAGTGCGGTTGCATAAGAGACCAGAATACTACCGAAGGGTGATTAGTTGATAGACAATGCGTTCGCGGTGCGGCGTAGTCAGAACAAGTTTGTTGAATGCATTTGATTTGTTTTAATCTATCGTAATTAAAATTAATTTTTTGTCAGCAATGCTTGGCCACTTTGCGCTGAAAAAGTGAATGTTGTGTTCTCTACCGCTCAGTGAAGTGAAAGTTGAAGTGATTTTCACATAAATTCGCATCGCTCATGGGGATGTTAGGCGGTGGCCAATTGTATACAGTGCACACGCAACCTTTAGGATTGAGCTGCGATTTGTTGAGCTACTGTTTGATTACGCGCTCTTGCAGTTATTAAAATAAATAAATGAAACAAATGTTTGGCGTAACAGGTCCCAACGACTGGCTTTCTCACGTTTATTCATCATTTAACGATTCATTGATTCATATAACTCATTCATTCATTGAATCAGTTGATGACGAAATTCTGCATAATTCAATTCAAACAAGGGGGCAGGTGTCGTTGGGACGACATCGCCGTGGCTTGTTTAATGACGCTGAAAGAAGTTGATTTCTCTGTGTCATTCTAATTGCGAATTCGTTAGACTGAAGTCTGCAAAGTGATGATCTTTACATTTAATCAAAGGAAATAAGCTGTTTCTTAACGGCTTGTAGTCTTAACTGACAGCGCTAAAACTTTACGCAAAAGTGCTCTCTGAATTGAGAGCTTAGAAGCCAGAATTGTATCGCAATTTTTTACGTACCTATGCATTCGGAACAATTCTATGATCTTCTAACTTTAGTGACTCCTCATCCGCATATCCAATAGCAAGAAACAAATAATGCGCGGGAGCATTTCGGCTGAGAGGCTTGTGCCTGCTATACGATACTCAGCTAATGGGGAACATGTTCGCAAGCATCATTAAACGAAAAATACAAAAGATGAAACAAAAAGGATCATAAACACTTCTAAATCCTTTTACAAGGACTATAAAAGTAAAAACAAAAAAGACAGAAATAAGTTAAAAATAATCCTATTTTTTTTTCTAAAAGTCTTGCAATTATGCAATAACTATGTGTTCAAAAGTTTAACAATTTTTATTTTCAGATGGCCGTCTGACAATTATCTAAATTTTCTCTAAGTATTGTTAGACAAAATTGTTAGTTCACACGGCTGTAAGACATTTGGGAAAATTTTTAAACTGAAAATAAATATTGTCAGATCTTCTACACATAGCTTTAAGTAATCAAAATGTTAACCTGTTCCGGTTAGAAGGGGACCCTAATTATAACAGTTCAGCTCAAAAATCCACTCTTACGACGACGGTTAGCGAAAATACAAGACTCATTATCGCGTTCAATTTGATGTCCGTCACTCGAAATATGACTCGTTAAGACTAATCTATCTATCTATTGGCGGCAAATCAAAACAATAAAATCTTGTTTTGCCAATTATTTCCCGTTAATTATACGCTTTCAGTTCAAATTACTGCGTCCCAACAACTATGCAGCTATGTGCGAATCTATGGCCATTTCTGTCGATGATTAACTTAATAACAACGCTAAACCCAAGCCAATGAAAGGTATGATACACGTACTCGTATGCACGACAAAATCAACGGTATACGAGTAATAAGCAAAATTATGAGCCTGCAAAGTTCCACACCTTGCGTGTGTTATCAAGGCAAGTCTTTAACAAAACAATCGGTCTACACCATGTATAGGTACAATAAAAGCGCTGAACAGGTGTTCGCTCGAATGAATCAGACCAACGATCAGGCAGTGCGGCTTTGGCTTAATTAAAATCACATTATCTGCTAGTTGATCTCGTTTCCTTGGTCATTCGACATTTTATTTACTTGTTCACAGACCATAAACTACAATTATTATTAGACACGAGATTCTAACCTTGAATTTCTATGGACTAGAACAGGAGAATTTGTCACACTTAACGATTTGCTTGATACGCTTCATTAGTGCAGATTCCGCGGGAGATGCTGCGGTAAAAGTATTTATACGTCAATCACGTTACGCAATGCTGTAGTCTTTCACGACACTATTACCTACGAAAACAAAAATAATCGAAGCATTAACAGTGCACAATTTTTTGTCGCTGCAAGATACAAGGAGGACAATGATTTGCGACGTCCGGTGAGGTATTGTATATTTAAGGTGAGCGTTTTGTGGTAAATATTTGTTTTTGCTTGGTGACTTTTGATTGGCCAACTTCCTGCACATCAGTGAAAACTCGTCAACTTTTTCGATGGAGTTGCTCGTTTTTATTGGTAACAATTAGCAGCACGATCGATTGAAAAGATGTGCCAATGTAGACGGCGGCTGCAGGCTATTGATTTGTCGGTACGGTTTTCTTATGAAGCAAGTAGTCATTGGTTACGTTTCAGAAGGCGCAACTAGGAGGTGGGCACCTTGCTGCGTATATGAGGGCGTTTCATGAGGTTGAAGGTGTGTGAATCACTGGTAGAGGTTGCAGATAATACCTATTGGAAAACTATCGTATTATGCAGTAACGACTCATTAAAGTTGGGTTATTAAAACCAAGAACAGTACAAACTGTACTAGCTCTACCACCCAGCCAACCTGGGTCCCATCATTATACCTAACTGATCGTGTGAAAGAATATTCGTTGTATTAAGTGTAGCCAAGGAGGCGAAACTGCAAATGACTCTTTCATAGCGTCAAAGTATCCACTCGGATTTGTTATCGACAATGATCAACTCCGCCATTAAGTATGCCTTCCGTGTTCCGTGGTTGAGGCTGTGAGCATGACGATGTGTGCACAACTCTTTCGAAATGTCATCTGACCAATTGGCATTCCTACGTATGCTTACTTTGAACTCTCAACCTAAATGATTTATACGTAATTAATGTGAGTACTTAAACGCGAAAGTTGTTTCTTTTTTTAGTAGCAGAACGTGCAGCCGATATGGAAGTTTATCGGCAGATTTTTTTCTGTTGCAGCTTTTGGCTTATGACCTAGTTAAACAGAAATGTGGTTGAGTATCTACGTGTCGTACCTTCAGTTTTATTGAAAGTTACTTTTAACGTTGAAATTCGTATATTTGTTATATTGATAAAATAAAATCCCACATTTATTTTTGGCTTACCCAAAAATTCTTTTGGCATGTTTTGCACAGTTTTACGTTTGCTCTATACATAGAGTGCATATTAGCAGCGACAGTGCGGTATCATGATTTGACAGTTGACACTGTCTCATATGCCAGTGTCAAAAACTTAAATCCTCCTCCCATTGACTTGTGTAGAAACTGCAGGGTTGAAGAGAAAGGTTAGACCATTCTCTACTATCTCTCTTGAGAGTCCTGCCCGCCTTACTTCAAAGTGTTGTTCTCCATCGCTGCTTATAGGTGCTGCACTACTTATCAGCTATCAGATTTTCATGTTCGATCATCGGAATAGCACAAACTACACCTTAAGGTTTTTTTTCTTGCCAACTTCGGAAAAACATACGAGAGTATATCTGTCCTAAAAAATTTTAATTAAAAATTAAACTCTCGCAAAACGCATCGCTGCGGAAAGCTAGGCACCAACGATATATTTTTATTTAGTAGACCATCCTAAAGCATTTTAGCAACTTTGTCAAAAGCTCAACTTGGATTAGCATTTTATCAAAATCACGCCAAAACCCGCCAGTTTAGGTATTCGGTAGCATTGGCACTCCTTGTTGGTAACAGATCCACCCGGTATCGCAAAGTGATTTTTTACATTTGCTTTTATTAAACTTTTCGTATATACAATTTGACTTAAACTAGGTAACAAATGATGGTGAATAGTTAATATTTTAATGTGTTGGCTCAACAACAGGGGCCCAACGGTATACAATGATTGCTTTCTTATATCTATTTTACTTAATTGTGGTTGTCTTCTCGGATTCATACTCGTAGTATGCATCGTTGTCTGGGTTTACCTCAGGGTGTTTAAATCCGGGTGTTGAATCTAAAAGTGATATCCTGGCAAAACTGATATATAGTGTACATTGGTTGTTTGTCTTGTAGGGCGCTCATATGTCGCAATTAACATATACCTTGGTAGTGCCTTCTATGTGTTTAAGCGGTTGTAGATTTGATGATTTTGATGGATTAGTAGCCATAAGTCGCTGTAGGATAAGTGAATGTTTTGTGGCGGAACTCCATATACATGAAGCTTGGTTTTTTTTCGAGAGTGAGTAGGAGCCTTGGGTTGAAGTATTCCTTTGGCCAAAATCAATTCTAAGGACCCCGGTCTTGTTATATTGGACAATTCGCTTTGCATTGATATTCCCGAACTCACTAGTGAATCTTAAAAGATGGATTCATTTTTATATTTATCGATTACGTAGTAAGAAAAAGATTTTGTTTTCCATACCACCTACAACTTATATGATTGAAAAGACTTCGTTGGTACTTGAAAATTCAATAACCAAACTCAAAAATTTACGTATCATGTAAGGTGTAAGAGCCAATAAACAGAACTTGCTTTTTACTGAGAGCGTAAGCCTCACATTATCATTTGATGCACTGCCATCTGAAATAAAAATGTTTAAACCAAAAGTGAAATTTATTTAAATAAAGTAAATTATAATTTTCTCTAAAACACTTACTACGTCAGTTTTTCAACACGTTGCTTTAACAAATGTTGATTTCCACATATATTCATATGACGAATAGCGATTAACAGAACCCTTTGCGACCCTGACGGGCTGATGGAGCCTACACGGGGCCAAAATCTCAAGTATATACGAAGTCAAAGTTGTGCTAATGTTGGATCTTCGGTAGATAAGTAAGGAACTCAGAGATAATTATTTTACTATAGTAGATTAAGAGAGTTAAAAATTCTCTACGCATAATAAAAAAGACCTCAACAAGTGATGATCGCTGTATTATCGAAGAGGTAGCCAGAAGCGCTAAAACCACTCTCGGCTAAGTTATATTTAGGAAAAAGTTGCTGTGTCACCTGAAGTAGGAAGATGAGCGGACATTATGCAACAACGCATTCCTTCAACAAACAGCGTGTTCAGAGAATCAAATCAAATAACTTAAAAGCGGTATTTCGTAATTAGTATTTATAAAATTGACTTAAAATTCGCGACTAAATAATGATTATTATACCCTTCTTGCCAAATGACTTACATTCGTGCCTTACCTACTGCACGCAAACTCAAGACAAAAGCAAACAAAATTACTTTCGCGCAATTATTACGATCCAAGAACCCAGTCAAGCCTGCAAACAGCCCGCAAAAGACTGTAGGTCAAGGCAGTCGCATTACCATTACCACAGTCACAGTTGCTATTTATTAATTAGTCTAATTATGAGTGCTGCAAACCATATATTATGCATATTATTATTCAACGGGAAAACCGTTTTTTTTTCCCACCAAGAATATGAGACAGATAAATACAATGTTTTCAGTTTGTTTTCAACAACAAACCAAAAGCGATCAGCCCCTTCCCGCGAGTCGGCAGTTGAGTACGTTATAAATTATTTCCTCAAGTCACTGTCACGAAAGGCAGACCACCGCTTGAATGAAAAAGCATAAAAACGTTGAGCCCATAAAAAAAAACAGTTACTCAATTCGTATGCCACGGCAATTTATACTTGCCTTCTCGTATTTTTGTCCCACATGCAATCGGCTATCTCGAACTCGAAGTCGAACACAAGAAAGACAGAAAACGTGACGTCTTTTGCATGCCTCCACCACGGTTTACTAGGTAAAAGATTCGCATCAATTGCGGCGAGGCGTCGAAATCGAAATCGCAGTGGAAAAATGGAAAACAACCTTTTGAAGGTCGTTAAGTGGCGGCATCGGGCTCGGGCATGGTAAGGTTGAACAGTTTTACGTAACATGGGAGTTGAAGGAACTTTGATTTATCACCGCACTGAGATAAATAATCGTTGTGGAAAGTGGCAACCACTTGAGATTAATGAAACTTGGGCTGAACATTAGTTGGTTGATAGGTGCCTTTACAGGATAGAAAAAACTGCAACCTATTCGAATTTTTTGAAATACATTACAAAAGCAAAACTGTCGTTTCTCCTTAGCCCATTATCTTGTTCCTATAATACTGTTTTTTTATGAAGCATTATTTAGTTTTAAATCTTGTTATCAAATTCTTAATAAAATCGAGACCATGCTCTGAACGAAAATTCCAAAATCGTCTAAAAGGACATACGCGATAGGCTGATTGGAGCTGACCGGATTTTGCTAAGGTTTTTAAGGGGTATATTTAACATTCTCCAACATGCGTTGAATAAATTCTTCCGGCGAAGAACGAGACACATTCAAGTTCGTACACCTAACTATTTCGCAGTCCTCATATTTACTTTCAAAAACCTGACGGCATAATTCTAGCCGAAACTGAAAACACTTTGAGTTTTAAACCGATCTTTAAACTCTTGTACAAGTACCATATTACAAGAAGTTGTTACATATTTAAAAGCCCCAGTCGGCCTTATTTCGCTTTAAAATTATGTATACATTCAGATTATATGCACTAATATTATGACTGAGAGCTAATTTTGTACTGTTCTTCATCTAGTTTTAGTATTTAGAATTTAAGAAAATAATAGTTCAAAATTCGCGCGAATGAGCGAGTAAGCCATTAAACGTCGTCGCTCTGCCGTTAGAAAATAGCTTATCGCTCAGGGCTTACGTTCAGCGTTGCCGTTGACTTTTCGAAAAATGTTTTTTTTTGAAAATGTTTCAAAAGTATCTAAATTTGAGCCTCTAAAATGTACCAAGTGTATCACAAGAAAATATTGTTTTTTTCTCAAATAAATAATTTATTAAAAACGAAATCCTTAAAAAAAACGTTACATTTCACAACACCTGATTATCAGTCAATTTATTTAGTACAAAAAAAAATAAATAATTTTTATAATTTTCCCCTCCATGGTATAATCGAAACCTCCGGTCGTTACGCAACAAGAGAAATAAATTATGGTCAGTTTTCCTTCGTAACAAGTCTTTTTCTGACTATTCCAACTATCTCGGCGTCTACCTTCAATTCACTCAAGCCTATAACTCCCTCTATCAACGATATGTCAACGATGCGCAAGCGAATCTTATAAGCGACCCTAAATCTTTTTTCCGATTTGTCAACTACAAGAAAAAATCCGACGGTTACCCTCCATCCCTCTCTTACGAAAATATAGCTTCAAGTGATCCACACACCATTGCTAATTTCTTTGTCACCTTTTTTAAACAATCGTTTGCCGACAATTCCTTTGCACCAGATCCTTCTTATTTCAAATACCTACTCAACTACTCCATTGGCCCCTTCCTCTCTCAAACTTTTGAACCTACTGTAATTGAAAGTAAATTACAAAAACTTAATGATGAATATTCACCTGGCCCGGATGGTATTCCAGCGATATTTCTCAAGAAGTGTTCCCTCGTTCTCTCCTATCCCCTTTCGCACCTCTTTAAGCTCTCGCTTTCACAAGGCGACTTTCCTCAGATTTGGAAGTCCTCTTTCATAACACCGATCCATAAAAAGGGATCAAAGAGCGAAGTTACTAATTATCGCCCCATAGCCAAACTTTCGCATATTCCCAAACTCCTCGAAAGTATTTTGTACGAATCCTTAAGCTTTCATTGCAAGTCTTTAATTTCCCCTAATCAACATGGCTTTCTTAAAGGCAGATCAACTACCACTAACCTCGTTGAATTCGTGTCCTCTGCACTTTCGGCCTTAGAAAGTGGAAAAGAAGTTGATGTTATTGCAACCGATTTTAGTAAACTTTTGATAAGATATCGCATAAATTAATTCTTTTCAAATTGTCTGCCCTCGGCTTTGAACCAATACTGCTGAAATGGATATCCTCATATTTGGAAAACCGTTTTTATAGTGTTCGCTTCAGGTCCGTCCTATCCGCCCCTTTCATGGCAACCTCTGGTGTACCACAAGGCAGTCACCTAGGTCCTCTTCTCTTTATCTTAACCATTAACGATCTTGTAAGGGTCATCAAACACTCCTCTATCTCTCTCTATGCCGACGATACCAAATTTTTCAAACACATAAATTCATCACAAGATTCCTGCTTACTACAACAAGATCTAGATAATTTTTCTATTTGGTGTCTCAAAAACTGCCTAGAGCTCAATATTTCCAAATGCCAATCTATCACCTTATCACGTAAGTATAACAAGACCCCTAACCGTATATACCTACTTAATGACCAACCTATACCAATCGTAAAGTCTCTTCGTGACCTTGGCATACTGTACGACCTCGAGCTCAATTTCCGTTCGCATATTGACGAGATAATTCGTAAAGCCAATTCATCCCTTGGATTCATTAAACGATGGTCAAAGGAATTCTCCGACCCCTACGTGACCAGGTCTCTCTACACTACTTTTGTCCGCCCCCTCCTTGAATACGCCAGTCAAACGTGGTCACCCTTTCAGCAAGTTCATGTAAGCAGAATCGAAAACATACAAAAACGTTTTCTTCGATTTGCCCTCCGCGGTCTTTTTTGGAACGATCCCCTAATTCTTCCTCCCTATCAAGACCGCCTTAAACTCATTAACTTGAATAGTCTTGAAGATCGCAGGGATGCTGCAGACATTCTCTTTATTCATCGACTCCTATCAGGCTCTATCGATTGCATGTCTCTTTACAACTCTATCTCCTTCAATATAAACCCTCGTAATTTAAGACACCCCCGCCTCTTCTATCTACCAACCCACCGCACGTCCTACGGCTCCAACGAACCAATTTCCCGTATGCTACGGAAGGTTAACTCAAACATTTCCATTTTTGATTTTAACCGCAGCACTTCCTCCATTAAACTCAGCCTCCTTCACTCTAAACCCTAGCTTTAATTCCTAGTTATAAGTCTTTATTGTTAAGTTTGTTTTTTTCTAGCTTGTATTAAGCCTAATAAATGGGGACATTTTGCCCCCACCAAAATTAAATTAAAATTAGAAAAATATTATTTATAAATTATAGATTCATTGGTATTCTAAATAAATTTCTAGAATTTCTATACATTTCAGTGGTATTCACCTTTTAATTATTTGGAAAGTGCAGTAGCTGAAGATAATTAATGCAGAGAGATTGACAATTGGCAACTGTAGAGAATAGAGGAATTTGAGTTGAATAACTCACACACTCTCATTGAAAAATGTATCTAATTGAACCAAAATCAAAAAAAAAGTGTGTATTTCCGTAAATTTTTTTTGCACGGAAGCAAAAATGTAGCTAATTTGATACAATTGTATCTTTGTGGCAACGCTGCTTAAGTGGCCACCACCATACGATTTCATGTTTCAATTTGCATCGTAAAGGGTGATTTTTTAGCTGGTTTGGTTTTGGCAACACTGGTTTTGACAGCTGACGTGTGTTTAGTACCTTGTGTCACTGTCAAACAGCTTCAGTTTGGTTTGCAATTTAACCATGGATCGTCTTACAAATGAACAACGCTTGCAAATTATTGATTTTTACTATCAAAATTCGTGCTCGGTTCGAAATGTTCATCGCGCGCTGCTTCCATTTTATGATCGGCATTCTCGACCTTCTGAGCAGTCTATTCGGAAGATTGTGACCAAATTTCGCACCAAATTTACTTTGTTGGACATTAAACCACCAACACGTTTACGTACTGTGCGTAGTGAAGAAAATATTGCGGCCGTATCAGCTAGTGTGACAGAAGACCGCGAAATGTCGATTCGGCGCCGTTCCCAGCAGTTAGGCCTTTGTTACAGCACTACGTGGAAAATTTTGCGGAAGGATTTGGGCGTAAAGCCTTTTAAGATACAGCTGGTGCAAGAACTAAAGCCAGCCGACCTACCACAACGCCGACTTTTTGGTGAATGGGCTCTTGGAAAGCTGGCCGAGGATCCGCTTTTTTATCGAAAAATTGTGTTCAGCGATGAGGCTCATTTTTGGTTGAATGGGTACGTAAATAAGCAAAATTGCCGCATTTGGAGTGAAGATCAGCCAGAAGCATTGCAACAGCTACCAATGCATCCCGAAAAAGCCACTGTTTGGTGCGGTTTATGGGCCGGCGGCATTATTGGGCCAATTTCTTCAAAGATGATGCGAATCGCAGCGTTACTGTCAATGGTGAACGCTACCGAGCGATGATAACAAACTTTTTTTTGCCCGAAATGGAAGTTCTTGACTTGCATGATATGTGGTTTCAACAAGACGGTGCCACATGCCACACAGCACGCGAAACAATGGCGCAATTGCGAGGCGAGTTTGGTGAACAGTTAATTTCATGTTTCGGGCCGGTCAATTGGCCGCCTAGATCGTGCTATTTGACACCATTAGATTATTTTTTGTGGGGGTATGCCAAGGCTAATGTGTATAGGGACAAGCCCGCTTCGATTGACCCACTGGAAGCCAACATCCATGCATTCATTCGTGAGATACCGGCCGATATGTGTGAAAGAGTATGCCAAAATTGGACTCAGCGGATGGGCTACCTGAGACGCAGCCGCGGTCAACATTTGCATGAAATTATCTTTAAACATTAAATTGCAAGGTTCAAACTATCGATTCAAATAAATATTTCATTCATTTTTTCGAATTTTTTGTGTTTTTTTTTTTTAAAAAGTTCTAAACCTCTTAAAAAATCACCCTTTATAATCACTCAGTTGCTCGTCGCTTACTGAGTGGCCGATGCCTGATGAACAGCGAAATCAATTAGAAGACTTAAATAATTATTGAACGCGTGAAGCAAGGCACTTTCTTCGTATATACCTAGTCCAGGAATCTTAATTTTGTAGAAACAGGCCTAGCTTTGCGTACAAACAAACAGTTATGTGTACCTGCATCTCAGTGCAAGGAGACTACACTTTCACATCATTTCTGTAAATGACTTGCGGAAAGAACATAAATTTCCCAGTACAGCCAAGTCTACATAATAATTCCATCTCACTCCACATGCTCGACTGCAAATTATGCCACAAAACATCCAATAAAACACTTTATCTCACGCCCAGATACACACTTCAATACCCACCATCCACCAAGCCAAACCATTATTTATCCGCACCCACTCTAATTCAATCAGCTCACTTTAGTATCGCACAATTTATGTAAGTACAGGCGAACATTGTACGCGAGCAGCGATTTTCTCGAAGCGTGATTTATATTATGCACACCGTGTGGATACAGAAATAGATTGTTCTCTCCATATGTACATTTCACCAGCCACCATAACGCCATGAATATTTAAATGTTAAACAAGCAGTCGCTCTGCATCCTATTGGACGATAAACTGGAGTAGGTACCAGTTAAGCTATATAGAGTAAGCACAGCCTAGATCACGCACAGCTCCCTGTCACACACTTAACCGACTGATTATATTGTAACAGCGCGTTCCAAAGATGCAGTCACAGAAATCGTAATTACAACGATTTTCAGATAATTAGGTCTGTTCATGTTGGCAAATCCCACATAGATGCAAGTGTTTTTTTTTCTCCTGCCATAAAGACATCTGTTGCAAGAAAACAAGTCTTAACGCAGTGCACCTTAGTGACTGACCACTGAATGGTGTGAAGTTATTTAATTCATTATTGAGTATGATACGAAGCTATCTATCTAAGGGAGCACTGTTAATGAGAACCTATCGCTATCGCAAATAGATCGACAAAGAATGCTGCTGTGCCAAATCTTTGATCTGAAGCTGTGAGTTTTGACAGATATCCAGTCAAACTATTGACTTACAGTGATGGAAATCACTTTTGACTGGACTGGGAGATAGTCGCACGACTTTGGTTTGGAATTCTTGGTGCCTGTTGCATCAGCTGCTAACGCCAAACGCTTACGACTGATGCCAACCTACGATTACATTTCACGAGACCTACCACGATAGGCATCTGATTTATGCAAATCTGCAAAGTGCTTTTGCAGAGAGGTTGCGCTTTTATGAGTTTGGCGTCTGGGATTTAATCCACAGCCACGCGCAGAGCATTTTTCTTGTTGATCATATATGCTGCTGATAAAGTACACAATTGACTCATAAAATAAGAAATGCCACGAATTAGAAGATGGATTGTAATTGTAGGTGACTGGTGTCATTCGATGGTGATAGGCATTCGGTTTACATCAGCATGCAGTGGAGGCACTATCAGCTTAGGGTCTAAAATAAACTACTAATTGAACCAAAATCTGCATATTGCTCGAAAATATTACGTCACAGGGCTTATCTGCATTTCTTGTTTTTATTAACATTTTTGAAATAGGTCAAGAGACTATCGTTCAAAATTCAGGCGGCAAAATCTACACGGTTGGGTTGACTATAAGGTCAATTTGTCGTATCAATCGAAATGTAGTAGCTAGCACTTGTATAGACATATACTGATATAGTAGTATGGTCGAAATTGCGCGCCGTCATCAAATGCGCAGTGAGCTGTAGTTAGAGGAATTTAAAATGTTAATACATGACTAACACATCCCACGTCACGGGTATTAATGTGATCAAAATAGTGAGGGGTGGCTTAAATAGAAATTACTCCTTAGAAGCAAGTGAATGATACAGAAAAGATCTGTGGCATCTTTGAGGAGACAAAGATATAATGCGTTTAACTGTCCGCACCTCACAGACAAAGCTAAGGCCAAACCGGAAATCGTAAAGTATATCCAATACTCCGAAAAAGACGTAGGTATATAGGTATTCAATTCACGAAGCGATAGTCGTATTAATTCAAAAATATAAGACAGGCGTTTACTCTTAAATTTTTAAGAGTGGTCATCCCATTTTGTGAGGGTCAAATATTTCTAAAGAACTAGAACTTCCTTTCCAGTGACAACTTCGATGTTGATTTTCAAAATGCGATACAAAATAACCTGTGGACAGATTCAACGATCGTCTACACGATATCGTTTTTGCAACCAAAATAAACCAAAATAAGCCATATTATGTTTGAATATTTTTAACAAACGTCAGCTTTCATTATATTTGTGAAAAATGAACTGGATTAAGCTCTCAAACTTGTAATTTTAGCAATTAGCTGCTAGTTCTAGAGGTCTATCGTTTCGACCATAATCGTTTAAAAAGTTACGGAATGAGTGCCCTGGGCACGTGTTTTAAGTGATTTTGTAAAAGCCCACCAGCCCCTTTTAGGGGGCCAATAACGCAGCATTTTTTTATTTGACCTAATAGTAGGTACCTACTCTACAATAATTATAATAAATTATGTCTCATATTTCAGCATTTTTTAAATGTTTGCCTCAGAAGGGCAATATCCCATAACTATTTTAAGGGCGACTTTCACTAATTTTTAAAAATCGTAAGTTCACACTTGGAAGAGAAATTAATACCACTAGACTAGAATGGTATATTTACAAGAAAAAGTAAATCGTAGATGGGTTTTGGACAAAAGCGAATGCATGCGTAACTGCTACTTGTAAAGTATCTATAGAGCACGCTCCAGCTTACTCCCTTGTATCTTGATGTAGAAATTTCCCATTTGGAATGGAGGTTCATTCTATGAATACTCCAGACGGTCGGAAGGGATGCTGCAAAAAGGGGGTGCAGAGGTTTACAAGTATTAAAAATGGATAAATTGTTTTTTTTTTTATAAAATATAAGTTTATTGAAATAAAATTTGGAAATGAAAATTATTGAAAGTTTCTTAAGAACCAAGGTTGCTGGGAACTAAAAATATAGAGTGAATGTCGGTTCACTTCCAAAGTCTCTATAACAATGATAAAGTTTAATATTGGAAAATCTATATAGATTATACAACTAAATTGCACTATTAGTATGTCTCCCTTTACCACCCATAGTTTTCAAAGAGTATAGTTGCTTTTTTTTTAGGTAGGTACCAGTTTACAAACACATCCAAAAACATTGAAAAAAAAACTGCCAAGCCGATTGAGCTCAAATTTGGAAGCATTCTTCGGTATTGACCCGGGAGAGTTCCTTTATAGAGCTTGGTCAAAATTAGATAAAGGGGTGGTGGGATCTTTTTGCTTTAGGTATCCATAATAAAATCTTTTATGCAAGTAATTCGAAACTAAAAGACAATATCCCAATTGAAGTTTCAACTCCTGCTCCTATCTTTCCCGCCTATATGATTCATATTAGGAAGATTCAAGTTTGCAACCTGTGCGCACACCTTCAAGTAAAAAAATTTGTGTTGTCCCAATTTCGCAACATATAATTGTACATCACTCTAATTAGCTAAAGATACAAAGTATAATTATTTGTACGAACCTGGGAACCTGCACTTAATTCATTCAATTTTCATGCCAACCCAGTTAAAAGCTCCATAAACCGATGATGATTACGACTTACGAGTACTCCTAGCCTCACACCCATATCCGACTCTCAAGAGTGTATTACAAGAGTGTATTGCCGACATCTCAGGCAATGGCATGCGACTGACACGTTTGTATCAATTCTTCTTACATGGCCACGGTAAATTTTGTTAATAGACATCTCTCTGATTAAAGATTATTCAGATTGGCGGACATCAAGTTACGGATACACTGCGTCTCGACTTTATTCAAATCGGCATTTTGTCGGTATGCAATATGCTCATTCCTGCTGCTCTGCTATAAAACGCCATAATCAATCCAAATCACAATTGTGCAAGTAATTGCGCAGTAGTTTGCATAAAACGGTGGACAACACCAACGCGAAGATCAATAATAGTCATCGATCAGGACTTTGAAAGCGAACGAAGTCGCTCGACGGACTCCTAAATGCACTAATTGCTGCAGTTCATTAATTGATTGCATTCGCGATGAATGGACGTAGATTTGCACGTACCGTATGGTGTTATGCTTGGGTATGACAACTTTCATGTCTGGCCTGGGGTCATGCGGAATGCATGTGGTGCGTTTTTGAATGGCCTGAGTACGAGTAACCTGATTAGTTCTGAATTCCGAGTGGATTAGCCTTTGGCCAATGGTGTTTGGCAGCATAAATTTGATACGGATCAGATTATGAAAGGTGGCCACATGACTGCGCTATATGAAGTAGCCAGCAGGATGCAGTGTGTATTTATTTGCAACTCCGAGCCTAAAATAAGACAAAACTATACCTTGTAATGAAAAGTATGCCAGCCGCCTAAGGAGTCTAAAAAAAAAATTTTATTTAAAAAAAAATTTAAGTGAAATTCATTTTCCTGTGACTATCTTCTAAAGAAAAGTCTTAAATTTACTTTTAAATATTTTTATAAAGGTTAAAGAAACACACAAAAATTAATTTAATCTTAAACAAAATCCACAGATGGTTTTCCTGCAAGTCAACAAAAAGGAAGAAAATTAAAAAAAGTGTAACAGACTGTTAAAATGTAACATACATATTTTACAGAAACAGATGTGCTTTTTGAATAAATTAGATCACCCTGAAGTCTGAAAACGCTCGGTGCTCTCTGTTCACTGTCCAGTGCACTACTATGAACGAAAAAGGAAAAGCACTTAAAAAAAATTATTTAAAAAACCAAAACACCAGACTGACTAAAAATGGAGCAAATACATTCAAATATACCTAACTACACCGAGAGAAAAATAGAGTGATAGTAAGCAAAAACAAGCTTAAATTAATCAATTTTCGAGTCATATTCATCGCTATCCGATCTGTGATTAAATCAAGTACGGCGGTTTGAAACTGGTAACACGGCATTCTTACTTGTGGAATTCGCATGTTTAATTTAAGAACTTTTCAAGTAATTATACGTCCTTAAATTGATACCGATATTTTCTTATTCTTAAAGCGCAGGATTATTGAATTAAGAACGATAAGTACTTAATATAAGTATAATCATTATTGTTTTAATATACTTGTCATTTTTAATGTGATAATGATTTTGATTATTATTAGACCGCCTGCTATTGATTTTGGAACGCCCTTTCTTAATTTAAGTGAAAACACTCCATATTAGATTGATCGTTCTCACGGTAGTAATTATATTTCTTGTTTCTATTACAAAGCATTATTGATTTAAGAAGCACGTTCTTAATACAAACCTTTCATTAACGGACCTGCTATGTAAAAAAATACTACATTCGTTTTATAAACAATTTCATTTTTTATTAACAAAATTTTAAAAATAAAACAGTTCATATTCTATAAAAAAAATAAGAAAAGAATGAAAAATTCTGACCACCTGTTGCACCAGCTTACTGCAAAATACCGTCTCCAAAATAATTGAAATCATATCATCTCTTTGGTTGTTGTTGAGCCTTTTTTGTGTTTTGTAAAACTCTAGCAGAGCTTTACCTTTCACGTTGTTTTGAAGCAAATTGTTTAGATCCTTAGAAAGGGGAATTTTTAAGTAATCGAAATACGTATGTACAATTAGGTATATAAGATTTGCAAAAAAATAGGTAGGTATATCGAATAAATGTTTTTTCTTACCAAACAACAACAAGAAGCGGTGCTTGATGCACATTGGCTGGTAGAACTCTCCTTTCCATTGGCTGGCTTCCGTATTAAGCCAGGCACTCACCTTTGAGCTCGCTGACATAGTGTCGTCGTCAATATTGTGCTAAAAAGGAAAAACATGGAAAAATTATTTTTTTATTCAAGAAAGAAAATATATATCTAGATTCTTACCACTTTTTTCTTCCATATAAACAGCTTTTGCCGAAATTCAGCCCTCAATCCTACATGTGGAATCACCAACAGGTCGTCTTTAGAAATATATATAGAAGACTTCTAAATGTTATATTGCCACCTAAATTAAAAAAAAAATATTTTTGATTTGCAAATTAGAGCTGCAGGTCAATGATAAAGGTACTTACCCAATAAATATTTGTAGATATCTTCAATATCAACTCCTTTAACAGATTTAAAAGTCTTTCATTATCTACTTCGTAATTATTATAATTTTCACAATTCTCAAGTACATATATGAAATCACTAGACTGACCAAAATTATTGTTATCCATTGGACTGGTACGAACACAACACGACGCGACACGAAAACAAAGACAGAATGAGCTGAAAAGATCGAAGATCGAATGCAATTAAAATTGAACTATCAACACGTTCCACCCTTAAATTCTAAAATTGCATACTTGATTTAATTCAACACATTCTTAGTTTACTCTTAAACGGAGTAAATTTGATAGCACAAAATATTACTTTTACTCTTAACATTTTTAACATAATAACGTAGCTGTAATAGTGAGAAGAAATAGAGTAAAAAAATCATATTCACTCCGCATCTGCTCATAAGAGAAAACGTATAAGGATGGATTATAACTGTAATTTAGGAACGAGAAATAATTTACTCATACTGAATCCAACTTTCTTAATGTGAGTATGTACGTACTTTAGAATATTTTTTTTACTCTGTGCATTCTTAGATTGAGAATGTACGAACTGTAATAGCTTACAAAACAGAGTAAAAACCAAAGAGATTAAGAGTAATATTTACTCTGAAAACCCTTAATTCAAGTATGCAGTATATGAAGAAAAGTTGATCCACTTTCAACACTTTATTTCTTACTTTGAACCTAAATGTTTTTAGAGTTAGAATCACTGCGTTAATTTAACTTCGCACGTTTTTAGATCAAAATGTTTTTGATTAAATAAAGAAAAATCTGTTTGAATTGTAAGAATTTTGATTAAAATGTGTGCTTTCTAAATATAATCTTAAAAGTACTTAAATTCGGGTCGTGGATTTTCCCTCAGTGTAATTGAAAACCGGAGACTTTGCCTACACAGCCTAGCAAAAATATGAGTACCCTCCGATTGTCAAATAGTTATAGGTAAAATTGAATGTTTGTTGTCAGTCGGGTTTTTTGGTTTTTTTAAATTATTTTTTTTATTTTTATCTTTTTAGTCTATGACACTCCGGGGAAGAATACGAATCTAATGACTCCTCACTCTTCAAAATCGGTCAAGCGGTTTAGGCTACAGGCGTCACGTAGGAACGGACATAGGATACGACCGAAACACATAAACCCGAGACTGTTTCCGAATAACTGCTACGTCATTGCCTCTAGCATTCTCAAAGAAATATGGTCCAATAAACACCATTATTCCAAATGTCGTAACGTGCATTTACTTAACGATCATGTAGTGTCTTTTGGTGTGGAAATTAAGTTATCTCGTCGGTATGTCCAAAAGTGGTATTTGTTGCATTCGGAGCTTAAATCGATGTTCTAAATTTTACAACTTAAGCTACTTTAGTATCTAACAAATAGCTTTTAAATTTTATGCTTCTTTTTTTCCACCACGAAAAAAGCTAGAAGAATTTAAGTCTCCATTTTTTCCGCGCAAATACATTTAATTGTTCGGGACATTAATTGCATTAGCACTTTTAACATTTAAATTTTCTATTCGTGAATAATTTGATGATAGAATTGCGAATGGATCGCCACTTGTATATTGGAGACCAATGGAAAATGTTGGCTCCCTAAAATTACGCCAAAAAATTAAAATGGAAAGAAAGCCCAAAAAACTGCAAAGTTGTGGCACCAAAAAACTTTTTAGTATTTTTTTTCAAATATGTTAATTTTAATTGAAAAAAAAAGCACCAGAAAATTTCATTTTATGACTCATTATATGTCACATGATGACCACGCAATGGCGCGTGGCGACGCTAGCAGACCTATGTTGCGCGACGAAATTATTTTCGCATCAGCTATACCTACCTAGATGTTAAAAAAATAGATGAGTTAAATTGAAAACAACAAGTGTGCGTTCTTAATTTATTTCAATTTAGGCTGAAATTAACAAGCAAAATTACGTGTAGGTTCACCAAGTGGCAATGCATCCCCAAAAAGTTACTGTTTAGTGCGGATTTTCGGTCGGCCGGCGGCGTCATTGGACCGGACTTTTTTTTAAAAAGACGTTGATGAGGCCATCACCACCAACGGCGAGTGCAACAGAACGTTGCTACCCGATTTCTTTTGGCCCAAATTGAACGATATGGAGGTAGACGACATTGCGGGTTCCAGCAGGACGGGGCTACGTTGCACACAGCAGACGCCACGATGGACATTCTGAATGAACTATTTGAGGGTGTGGTTGTCTCGCGCAGAGGAGAAGTGAATGGCGATTTGACCTCGCTAGACTTTTTCTTGTATGGTTTTTGAAAGTCTCAAGTCTATCCCAATAAGTCGCAATCAACTGATACCTTTAAATCCATTTTTAAGGTTAGCGACAAAAATACAGTAATTGTATAAGAATTATTCTTACTCATAAATTTTCTGTCAAAACATTTTTACCAAACGGCTATTATAATTTAAAATTTTTTTAGCAATCATATCATCTTATAACTCATATATTTTTTTGTATAAGCCAATATTTCAATATTTCTAATATTTTTTGTATAAGTCAGGCTACTATATTGGTAAAATTTCTACCAATGGGCGAACTCTAGTAAATAAAACAAAAAATAATCATTTCATGGCAACTATTTTTGTCAGTGGAATACAACTGGCAAAACACCACACCAACAGGCAAGCCCGTATATTAATTTAAATTTTATTTGCCTACATCCCCAACGTCACAATCTGTTAGTGTAGATCAGCGGTTCCCAATCTTTTTTGGTCGAGGAGCACTTTTTAGGTCAAACATTCCTCGCGGAGCACTTCCTTTCACTTACGCTATTTTCGCAGTTATGTATTTGTAAAAAATGCAATGTAAATCGGGGACTCCCACCAGCGTTGTTATGTGATCGTATTTATCGTAAATCTTACGATTTCCGAAGGTTAATCCGACGCTCCGATTTTTACTCTTTTCAACCCTATTTCTACGATTTCGTATATATTTTTCCGATTTTTTCCGATATTATGCAAACATAAATACGATGGGTAAACCGAAATGTGACTCGATAAAAAAAATATAACTTTAGAAACAGAATCTTAAAAAAATTAAGGAATGCATTTAATATGACTTTACCTTACCAACACATCCCTTTGCAATTAGCCGGCATCGATTACCGAACATACTCTTTTGTTTTTTGCGTTATTGTATTAATATGCTAACTTGTAGGTATTATGTTATTTAATTGCTTATCAAATAGATATATGAAATAAATAATCATGTTTTTTTTGTTTTGTATTATTTGTTTATGATTCTTAAAAACACGATACCTTTTGGTTGCATTAATTTTAAGCATTGCAAATTGGTTGATAAATAAAAATGGTTAAAACGGGTAAAATTTAAAAGTATTTATTGTTCTTAAGGGATATGAGTTCTTAGTTGTTTACCATAGGGATGTGCAGTTTAACATGGTGATAGAATTACTATATATATAATGTGGTACTCAATCACTTTTTACCTGATTTCAGAGCACTTTTGCGGTTCTGGATTTTTTCTCAGAGTTGCTTTCGATTTTGTTAGAAATAATTTATTGAATGTAAACAGTTCCTAAGATTTATATTTGTGAACACGCCTTAAGCACTTAACATTTTCATTGTACCATCTGTCATATTTGAATAATAAATTCATTCTCCTTTTTTAACGACGTAGAATCGTAAAGCGTTCTTATTTAATTCTATTTAATTCACTGCGTGGACTAATTTTACATCAACAGATTTACCAATACAAGCGCGTTTGAGTTAGATAGCTACTGAAGCTTGTTAACATTTTAGTGAAATTTTCCAACTGCAAACAAAAGCATTGCATCCATCGGGTCTATCTATTTTTGTTAATTATTTATGTACCTACAAATAAATATTTAGAATTCCATCATGTTCCAATCTCACGAATGTCAAAAAAAAAGTGCAAGTGACGTTTTTATCATAGACAAACCATACTGAGACCCCCAACTCACAATCCTCTTGCCGCTGGCCCCCTCAGTTTTTTTTCAAATTCGCCATTTTGTATTCCTATCGGTGTTATATCAATTCGGAATCCGAATGAATCCGAATGACATGCAAAAACATACAAAAAATACAAAAATAAATGCTGCCAACCTCGGCAGCCGTGGGGAAATGTGAAAGAGTTCGGGAATACCACATTTTACCATAACTGAATGCCATTGGTTAGTAATTATAAATTTTTTGAAGGTAAATAATTTGATTTGTGTGGTTAATAAAACTATCTAAAGGAGATGTTTTATATACTAGAAATATATTGGGACAAATATGGTTGTGTATTTCCCGCTTTTGGATAAAATTAACTTCGGTTTCGTGTGTAATTTTTTCTTAAATAATAAAGAAAATTTGGTCAAAATGTTTTTATTTTCCCTCAACCAACATACATTCTTAATTTTTCGTAAATATTTTAAGCAAATGTACACTTTTTCCCAAAAAAAATTATTATTCACACGTAACGAACAATTTCAAATTTAACTGATAAAATTCTATGAACGCTGCAAGCCACTTTGCCCAAAGCGGAAGTGGCTCATATTTTTTGGGAGTGTATTGATGACTCAGAACTTTTGAAGTTACGTGACATTTGTCAATACGAATTTCTATGTATCAATACTAGCGCAGTAAATCGTGACCACTCCGAAAAATATAGCTTGTAGGCTAAGTAACGGGAAATCGGCCGAAGTTGGTGGTCTCAGTATTGTCTCTGGTTTTTATGTTCGATTAGATATGTTAAATCTGAAATCTGAGAGCGAATCTGAAGAAGGCCAATCGAATACCACATAAAAAAAGCCATATTTACTTCGGGCTTAGCCCAATAACTTATTTAAGGGTGCAAAACCCTAAGAGGGTATAAATATTATTGGTATGAAAGTAAATACCTATGTACTTCTTAAGTTAAATTTGGTTAAAACGTAGATGGTTACAATACTAATAATGAAAAAAGTATCTTAAAGTTCAAACTGTCCGACCTCTCACTAGCATTACAAAATAACATTTAAATGAAGTACAAAATGACCTCTTCCTCTTAAACACATTTTTTGTACTCGTTCAATTAGAAAATACGACAAATACGATTTTGAACCGAGAAAATATACGATTCTCAAACAATATCCATAACAACACTTCTCCCACATCTTTTTACACGAATTATTTTTTAGTTTGTTTGTATGTATTGATTTCTTTTAAATGAGCATTTCAAATTCGATTGCTGCGATTCAAATGACAAGTTCAGAAGCATAAAATAGTCACTAGTGTAAAGGAATTTTGCTATTTCGTTTTTTTTTTATTTTGCCGCGGAGCACCAGGATATCCTTCGCGGAGCACCAAGTGCTCCGCGGAGCACACTTTGGGAAACGCTGGTGTAGATCATAACGACTACTAACCGTTAACTGAATTTGATTGCCCACAAGCTATTCATTTGCCTGGTGAGTTAATTTCAGCGCATATGCAGATGCAGATACCTTTCACAAAAAAAACCTCACACCTATTCCAATTTGAATTCGTCCAACCCGGACTTGAGTCAACCAATTTTCACGAGGAGCGTAATGTTCTATTGAAGGTCTAGCGACCGCCTTTAGATGTGTACGAGTATATATACATAATTATCCATTTGTGATATGGATTTGAGTAGCACAGGTACAAACACAGAAATATCACTACAATAACTTGAAATAGCCCAACATCTGTCGTGGTCAGTTTCAAGTATAGCGTGCGAAAGTTCATTTTGGTAGCGATCCACTTAAATTTTTACACCAAGGCGGCGCGGCGTTGACTGACAGATGGTAGGTATTTTGATCGAAATGATTAAAAACTTAATCACTCTTTGTTCATTATGGTGAATTACGGGTAAGTTATACTTGTTGGTTTTACTTCCATTTGCGAGGCTATGTAAATTACTTGACCTGAATGGCAGTAGTTATGAGTAGCCTTCCGCAAGACGGTCCAGACATAGACATGGCATTGTGATGGGCTTTCAACAAGGGAAATGAAACCACACACAAAGTTTGTAATATGAAAAGGAAAAAAAATTTAAAATACGGTCCTTATCAATTTGAGCAATTTTTGATCATCTCATTACTTGGGTTATTTTAATAAGATTATAGACTCAAAGACTATAGCGTTACGCGCCTTTAAATTATTTTCAATATTTTTAAAAAGAATTGGGTGTGTTTTATGGCGAATCTTTTTAAAAAATAGGAATGGGTATAGCTACCAATCTGTCTCATGTTTGTGGATTAATTTTTGTTAGCACGGCATGGCAGCAATATTTATAATAAGCGAACTTTCAACTATAATATATCTTTATTTGAAAAAAATTGATCTGTATTCGGGAAGAAGTGATATACCTACCCCAATGATATAAGTACAATCAAATGCATTACTCCGCCTCAATTATGACAGTTTACCAACTACGATGTTGTTTGTCACATTCCCAGTCCACTTTAGTGTCGCGACAGAGCGGGGTTTCAACCACTACCGAAAATTTAAAGTTGTTACCCCTTTTTGATTGCGCAACTCAAAGAAGTTCTCACTATACTTTTGTTAAAAAGTTGTTCACTCTCTCGGAGAGCTTGTAATATAGAGGGTTTACCGATCTAAAATACCACAATTCATAAAACAATTTTTAAAAACATTTCAATTAATATACAATTACAAACATTCCCTGACCAAATGAAATCTCTTGCGCCGTAACTCCAACCAACACGTATCGGCTACTTATCAGGGCGTCATCAGTCGGTCGGTTGGTCACTATTTATCTTAAGTACTTTCGTAGATCTTTAATTCTATCTCGGCGCGTCCAACAAACTATAAAGCAAAAGCAATCAGCCAACAGAAATGCTAACAACTATGGAAGTACCACAACTGCCACACGAAGGCAATTGATCGACAGAATCACCACCACCAGCTGTGGCCGTTGCTCCCCTACCCTACCACCAAAAACGACTTCTTGGAAGCTTTTTTCACCTACCTTCCGGTCGAAGCACCATGCTTCTACTGTGCCACCGCAAATAATCACGTTTGATGTGACTCAGCTATAGGTAAGGGGCGCCAGACAGTTTTGCTGCTGCAAATTTTTTGCTTTCAACAACTTGTGAATTGTGACTTTTGGTATATACATTCGCCGCTTTGCGCCATTTTTGACGTTTCTTTCCTTTCTGCTTGTGCGAATTTGTGAGAGACTATGATGGAGTGAGGGTTTGTGTGTTGGCTGTGCAGGCCTCCTCATCCTCCCGCTTGTGCGTGCTCAGCGCAATCACCGCAATGAAATCACAAACATTCAGTTGTATAAATACGCGCATCGGTTACCGAATCGATATCATTCCAACTTCAGCTCTAGATCTCTACTAGTTACAGTTACCTAACAAAAGAACTCTTAGCAATATGTTCAAACTGGTAAGTTAATTGCGCTTTTGGATACTAAAAAAAAGGATATACTCACGAGGATAATTCTCGCAACTCTTCGTTTCAGTTCGTTGTCCTGTCAGCCCTCGTTGCAGCTTCCTCAGCCGGATATATCGGCGGATTAGGAGGTGGATACGGGTTGGGTCATGGTGGAATAGCTTTGGGCAGTGGATACGGAGGATATGGACTCGGCCATGGATACGGCAGTGGAATCGGTGTCAGCTATGCCGCAGCTCCAGCAGTGGCCTACCAAGCACCAGCTGTTGCAGTCGCCGCCGCTCCAGTAGTTAAGGCTATTGCCGCTCCAGCCTACGCCACATCATACGCCAACACCTACAAAGTATCAGTATCGGCTGCTCCAGTCGTTAAAGCTATCGCTGCTCCAGCCATTTCCTATGCCGCACCAGTTGTAAAGGCCGTCGCCGCTGCTCCAGCTATATCTTACGCTGCCCCAGCTGTTTCATATGCTGCCCCAGCTGTCTCATACGCTGCCCCAGCTGTATCATATGCCGCCCCAGCTGTCTCATACGCAGCTCCATCTGTAGCATACCACGCCGCCCCAGCTGTATCCTATGCCGCTGCTCCAGCTGTGTCTTATGCTGCCGCTCCAGCTGTGTCTTATGCTGCCGCTCCAGCCATTAGCGTTGGATATGGTGGTGGTTATGGATACGGACACGGTCTGGGAGGTTTGTCCAGCATCTCATACGGTCATGGTTACGGTCATCATTAAGTGCAACACCTGCGCTTGATACGAAAATACTCAGTGAAAAAAAAGAATACCATCTGGAAACGAACAACGAAGATCCCAAAATTCAGTGAACAGTTCAATGAGGGTTGTGATTGGAAACAATGTGAACAACATTATTAACGCTTGTATAACTGTAACGTCTTTTTTCTATATTTGTTTGTAAATAATATTTAATTATTTTTTTTATTATTATTTAATTTGTTTGTTTTGGTTTGCAAATGATTTTGAGCGAATACCTTAATCGGTACTTTGACGATCAATATTTTTGCTGCTGATTTATGTAGTTGAAATGAGAGTGCGTGTAGTGAGAAATGCAAAAAAATAAAAAAAAAATTTAAAAATAAATAAATCTGAAGTTTCACTTGCAAGGGTACGTTACAACTGTCATATAGCTTCAGCTGCCAATTATTGTTTATATAATTCATTTAAATGTGGGTTTTTGAAGTGCAATATCAATTAATATATTTATTACTTATACAACACTTACCCGCGATTTAAAAAAAGAAAATGAGAAAAATACGATTATATGTGACTTGGTTAGCTTGTGACTTGTGAGTAAACTGTCAGCTAGTGAAATTCATTTAAATACTATTAATTGTCAATTTGAGACTTGAGTCGTCTGGCAGCTTGGGAGTGTTCCTTTTTTTTATTTATTTCTCCAAGTATTTCTCAGGCGTAATGCCAGACGAAAATTGCTGGCCGTACTTACTTTTATGACTGATGCTATTCGCACGACGTTAGGGGCACGGCTTAGGTCGACGGCTACGGTTAAACGCGGCAAATTGAGGTAATGCGGCTCGCTTCGCTCGCTTAAAGGGATCTAAACTCTAAACAGTATTTCATTTTCGGGCAAAAGCCTGTACATTTCAAATGCTATATATGAGTACCTACGTAAATGTTAGCTAAAGTTACGTTATTTCGAAAATTGTAGGTATATAAAATACCTACACTTGAATTCGAAAATAATTGGAAGCAGTTCTGTACTTTAATCTTCTATAACAAATTGACAAGCTTTAAAAAACACACCGTCTGCAATTTTGCAAAAGTTATTAAAGAAACTTAATTTTCGTGCTTAACAAATACTTTGTTTTAGGACTATGAAAGGACAAAAGCGTGCTGATGATGTAGAATCACGAAAATCCTTTGGTCTTGGTGAGCGGGAAAAATATTTCTAATGCATTCTATTAAGTGGAGTATCTTAGTTTCCACTTATTTTTGCATAGGATCACTCGACGATATTTTTTCGCACCAACAAAAATGTATAATTATAAAAGTAACATGTTAGCTTTTCCATTTCGTTTACTCCCTCAACTGCAGCAAAACCTGGGAGAAGAGCATGAAACGATGGTAGAACGTCTTCGTTGACCATGAATCTGTCTGTACTCTGTAAGTCCTCGGCAAGTTGGGATGCGGATTAAAAAGCCTCTCTGAAAAAAATCGTCAGCATTTTTCTCTGATGTTTTTAAGAGAATTCAGAACTTCTTTTCGGCTGTCGATTGCAGAATCAATATCAAAGAAAGTTTTAGTTTTTTTTTAGATTTTTTGGGGGGACTTCAGCCTCTCAAGCACTGCTTAAAGGAATATAATGCTAGCACCCTAATTCTTAACTCTGGCACTATATTAGATCCGGAAACTAAAGGACACTCGTACAATACAATTAACATAATTATTTGGCTATTTCATATCTATAATTATTTGTAGAAAATTAATGGCACTTTAGTCGTCTGATTTGTGATCTATTTTTTGTCGCCTTTATAAGCATTGACTGCGGACAAAAGGACCTTTCAATCCTATTTCGTGCAAAAATGCGCGTGAGTGATGTTGTTAATCAAAAATACTTTTTGAGTCCCAAAAAAAAAAAACCAGAAATGAATAGATTTGTTGAATTTTTATGAATTTCATTAACTGCTTAAACACTAAGCTCCGTATTAATAAACGCTACGTTAACTTTTAACAACTAGTTACTCAATACAGCAGTTACGTTAATTTTTTGTATGCTATCGGACCTCTACTAGCCAGCTTTTTTTATTACTGCGGGTACGTGGGTTAGTGTGGTCTTTATGTCTTAAAACGTTTCGTAAAGGACCATTGCACAATAGAGACATTTTTTGCTCGATGTTTACCGAGACTTTCGATTTGCGAAGAAAATTACATCTTAACGTTTGTTCAATTTTGTTACCTCATTGGAAAGTTTGACAACATCTGAGGTCTGTGGGTATAATTGTTCTCGAAAAGGTTATCAACTCAGACCCGGCATAAAAATATTATTCTTCAAAATAAAGCTAACTTAAATTACTTGCACATGCACATACCTATCTTCCATTTTTTGAGAAGATTTCCATTCTGGGAACTATTTTTCGAGTAAATCCATTTTAATTAAAGACCTCGATGGTGGGACCGATTTGTAGAAATTTCTATCACTATCATTAAAGGGGATCCTTAATCATTTTATCTATGTGCTATGTGGTCTCTTTATAATAATACTTGGAAGAAGATTCGGAAGTTACCGTCTAAATTTTTCTAAAAACAAACTCTGTTGGCATAATTGTCGCAGCGGGCTGTTGCGGGTTATAAGCTGCTAAGATATAGATTTCATGGTTTATGCGGACAGAATCAAGAACAATAAATGTCCAAGACGAGACACACAACTACAACATCGAGAAAGAATAAAACTACTTACAACATTTGGTTAGGGACTTTGTCTACATTGGCTCGCATACTAAACCTAGCATACCATCGGATGCCAAGCAATGGTCTTCATTTGCAACCCCTTTGACTTTTTCCTATGAAGGCCAATTTTTTCGCACCTATTAAGAATAGATGTAACCAAAGCTTATTACCAACCAGTTCCCCTGTACAGCAAAAACCTATTAGACCAACCTATTTGAAACTGTTTTGACACTGTTCGTAATTATCTTGTCGATTTTTGCACTCCGACCTTAAGTTGTGTGTAACCCATTATACGAGTCCAACGAGAAAAACACAACCCACTTTTGTACACGCAAATTAATGCCCATGTCATTCACAAGTCTTTGCTACTGCGGCACAGCAATAGACATTGAGGTTAAGTATAACATGAAAATTGCTTCATTTCCCCTAACAAAAGCGGCTTACACACAAGCAGAAAAAAACGTTGGCATTTCCATGGCGACAAGACACTTCCAATTGATTGCCTTGCAAGTTAGGTCTACAACTTTATCTTAGTCCACTGTCCATGTTAAAGGTGCTGCAACTGACATTGCGTGCATAATTCAAGCTCACATGAAGATGCTGCGGCTGACATCGATGCTTCTGCATGACCTTTTCGCCATACTTTGAGAACGTTCGGTAGATTTATTCATGCGATGAATTCAGGAAAAAAAATCAAAGTGCATTCCATTCACCAGAGTTCACTTTTGATGTGGAGTATAGAGTATACACCTGTGTGTCAACTGTCAAGCACCTAATCTCCAGTCTCATGGTCTATAATTATTCTTCATTAAGATTGATTCCATGTAATTATTTTTTGTGGGCCACAATTACGAGACACGACTTCAGTGGATTTGGGTGGTACATGGATGAAAATATTCCCTAAACTGGGAAATTGGGGCCCGCCTGTGCAGGCGAAATTAATTCGCTAAACTGTGCTGAGACTTGTGGTCGGATTACATTGGAGACGTCATTATGGTATTAGTTCTGAGGCTATGGCATTTCAATGACTAATTGAAAGATTGGGTGACAGCGGTGTTGGTGGGCTTGGTACATAATTGCAAAGTCTGAATAGAGAACCTAATTGGCATCAAGTTCCAAAATGGTTTGGTATTTTGGCACAGATTTTAGTTCTCGTAGCCGCTGGTCGGTTTAAGGTTCTATTGGGTTCAATGCTCACCGTTCGTCATTTACATGATCTACAAAAGGTTTAAAGTAGATGTTAAAAACTGTCATCTCGAAATATCTTCGAAAGCACACCAACCTCACTTGACTAGTATGTGTATACGCGATAGTTCAATTTATTAGTAGATTTGGCTTCATTGGTAGTTGCGCTGGTGAGGGTAGGTATACTAAATCGGAAGTTCTAATTAGCTAAGTGACATGGGCTTTAGCCAATAACCTAATCTATGGCTCGTTTATAAGCTAACTTATCATTAGCACACTGCAATTCGGTTGAGATTCCCTTATGCTTGTGCGTGCCACCTAAATGGAGGTCTTCCTGTTCTAGTTTATCCCTCTGGGTTAGATTTGAATTGAAACCTCTTACTATCGGAGCGCTGATTTTTATTATTTTTGAATGAATTGAATAAGTTTCACAAGCTTTTCGCTGAAAGAATGAGTTTCAGAAGCCTAACATGAGCCTCGCAGGAAGAGAACGTAATGGCGGATGAATTCACTAGATTGATTGGTGTTATCAGTCAAGATTCCACGATCCTTACGTGAGCCTCTCTGACATATTTGGAACTGAAGTCGGGGTGGAAAAGAAGCTTATTTATGAACCCTATATGGGCAAACAGAAAGTTTTGCATACCCAAAGTGGGTTGCCGCTTTAGTGCAAGTATTTCAACAAAATACCTTATCTTCCATGTTTGGGGGCTATGTCCAATAATTTCTCTTCCACGACAAAAATTTGCTGCAGCACACCGACAAGCACCTGAACACGATGATCCAAATATTGATGACACTAGCAGACAAAATAAGGGCAATCGAAGAGTAGGAGATCTTTGCTTCTACAGTCAAACGAAAGTACTTTCAAAAGTGCTGCCACAAGGTCTAAGTGTGAAAAAACAAATGAATGGAGGAAAAGCTACTTCTCAGAAAAAGGAGCACAAAAAGCGAGCGGTTCACTACCAGATCAAGCGATGTCCCAAGGATTCAACTATAGAACTGAATCCCGCGGATATGAGCATGGGAATACGGTAGTTGATTCACAGGTGGTCCGAACGAAAGTTCGATCTGGAAAGGCGCAGTCGTTTCAAATACTCTCCGACTTTTAATACGCCTACTATAGTGTATGTTGAGATGAGTCAAACAAAAGCCATGGCTAGTTTCCTTTTATCTCAAATTAAAATATTCACACCAATAAATGGTTTAGGTATGTATATAATTAGAAGCTATGCTTCACACTGCTTGTGTTCTTTATATTTATCTCAAACTTTGGCATTCCTGTTATACCCGTTTGTTTTATACACATAACGACGATGACTAATTCTATACATCGCATTAAACTCCAACAAACAATGGGTCGTAAAATAAAAAAACTTTCCCTTAGCAATTTCTTTGTACAAATAACAATCTAAGTATGTTCGAAAATTCGAATATAGCTTTGACTTCGCTTTACATTGTACTTACCTTGCAGTTTCTGACAAACCTGACCAGATAATTTGATTTTTTCAATTTTTCCTGAGATTCTAACGACTTTTGTCGAGAATTTAAGATTTTCATCTAAAAGGAATCTAAGCCAAATTGTCCACTGTTCGCACTTTGCGTAACTTTTGTTGGTTTTCCTGTGCAAACATATTTATAAAAACAAAGGTCTAAAATTAAAAATCTTTAAATAGTTTTATGTAAAAAATGTGCGTACAAAATATTCAGCAGATTTTATTTTATTTTATTCATACCGATCTGAGTAAAAGGTAAGTGGCGCCGCTTTTCCAAAATGTCAAAAGGTAACTCAAATTAGTTTTTATTTATACAAAATGTAGCAAATGCTTTAATTTTTAAATTTTTTTAGTAAAAGCAATAATTGCTGCGTTTAATTCATACTACACAAGACCCAATGTGTCTATGTTTAGCGTTAGAAACCAGATCAATTTCGATGTTGCTCAAGAATACTCTCTTACGGTGATAAATAATAAAAATAAGCTCATTCTCATCAAGCGACCTCCATTTATGAAACCACTATCAATTATTATCAACAAACAATAATTCACAAAGGCAATCTAATCCTATAGTGGAGACATCTGTCAGAACCAGTAAGAGATCTCACTTAACAGAGAGCTGGTCAATTGCTATGCAATCCACCTGAAGAATGTCATCTTACAAAAATGTATAGATTCCCAGACACCGATATACCCAATTTCAATCCAAATACGATGGCTACGAAATCATAATGCGCTCCCAATGCCCATATGCGTCGACATTCGCACCGAATTCGGATTCAACAACCCGACGGTCGCGTCGTTTATGTCCACAAAATTACGCCACATATTGCACAGGTCTTGCGGCCGTCGTCGGCGGGATACCACTTTGAAAATTATTTCGATCGAGCTTTGCACCACTTAGCCAAAGCGATGCCTTTATATGAGCATTCCAGAGGCGGTGACGGGCATTATAATATATATACCGAGAGTGGTTCACTGAATATCGTCTTATAGTGGTTGTGGTCGACCTGATGGCATATAGTTTTCGAAGAAATGATAGGAATCCATCTTTCAAATAAATGACTGCACAGCCTGTATACGCAAAGGGATTCAGTTGGTTTCTGATTTATGAACCAAGAGTAATAATTATTCATTGATTCGGCGTCAACTTTCATATTCAAGTGTCATGTAGTGACAGACGGTTTGGAAATTTATCGCATTTCTAAATTAGTCACGTACAGAAATTCACGATGCTGTCGGAAAGATGGGGATTTGTCTCGATTGGGCATCGATAAATCTGAAAAGTCGGTGGTATATAAGGCAACGTGTTGGCATAACGTAAAGCATTTCCCAATAGCGACGACAAATATCAATTCGATTTGAGTTACGATTTACAGTTTCAGAGTGAGCAGTTAGCGCTGGATGACTTTCAGTCAAAGGCTCGTGGTCTCCTTGAACTACTGCGAGTGGTACGCAAGATTGCAGTTCCCGTTGTATTCTATTCACATTTCCGCCCTACACTGGGAGAAAATGCGCTATCCAAATTTAAGGACTTTTAAGATTAAAAAAACACACATCTATAAAAATTCTTATATATAAATGGATGCTCCTTAGTTCAATCAAAAACATTTTAGTTCTAAAAGCTTGCAAAGTAAGAGCAACGCAGTGATACTAACTCTAATAATATATGGGTTCAAATTAAGAAATAAAGTGTTAAGATCCACATCAACTTTTCGTCATAATTTTATAGTTAAGTACTTGATTTAAGGCTTTTCAGAGTTAATATTACTCTTAACCTTTTTAATGTTTACTGGGTTTTGAAAGCTATTGCAGTTGGAACAATCTCAGTCAAATAATGCGTAGTGTGTAAAATATTCTGAAATACGTACCCAGTCAATAAATGACATAAATTTCTTGCCCATAAATTACTGTCATAATCCTTTTTTACTGATTCGCCTATGAGCAGGTGCTCAGTCTGGTAATTGGCTTCAGCTGGAAATATCAGTCTTCAGTATTCATGCAAAGACGACCTTTTGATTATTCCACACACTAGATTTTGGGCTGACAAAATAAGAAATAGTTTGTTTATGTTGTTTCTTTTTAGCACATTATTGAGGACGAAGCAATTTCAACTAACTCCAAGGTGAGTCTCTAACTTACGATAATACAGAAGCTAGACAAATAGGTGCTGATAAAGAGAACGGACATAATACAACAAGCAAATAACATAAATTGTTTATGTTCGCAAGCCTCACTTCCTATATAAACTTCTGTCTTAAAACCCTGTTCCTTAATTTTTTTTATTTATTTAATACAAGAGCAGTACGAAAAATCCGAACGAAAATTCCCGATAAGGGTGAGTGCATACACACCAACTTTTTTAATGTAGAAACATAAAAAAATGCATTAAAAATGCTGTATACAAATAACATTTTTCAGCTGCTGGCAGCTTTTTTTTTTTAAATTCAAGATTATTTGAAAACAATAGTTTGAAAATGTGCGGTTGCTTAAGCCCGTTTGACACCACATTTTTTTCCTAATTTTTTTTTAAATGCTGAAAAGTCAGCGGCGTGTAAAAGAGACCAAAAGTGTAATACGAAAGGGGTAGCAATTGCTTGCAAAGCAACCGCAGATTTTCAAACGAATTTAATTCAAATAATCTTGAAATGTCAAAAAAAGCTCCCCAGCAGCTGAAAAATGTGATTTGAATACATTTTTTTTTTTGACTTATCTGCATTAATGAAGCTAGTGTGTACGCACTCACTCCTATCGGGAATTCTCGTTCTTATGTTTCGTACTGCTCTAGTTTCATTTAAAAAGTGTGACAAAATGCAAAAAAAATGTAGTGTCATACAGGCTTTAGCAAATAATTGCTACCCCTTTCGTAATACACTATTAGTCTCTTTTAATCACCGCTGACTTTTCAACATTACATGAGGAAACAATTTAGTGTCATACGGGCATACTGTCGAAAGCTGATAAAAATTTTATAAAACTTCAAAAAAATTATGATAAATGCACATCTGCACAGCACAATAGTAGGTATGCGATAGAAAGACTGTGCAAATGAATCAGCTGTCAGAAGTTGATGCACATAACGCCATATATACCTACTGAAAATACCAGAACCAGCATTTGAAATCATGTTCGTTTTTAATGTGTGACAAAAAAAATCCTACAATAACAATTGTCACACACATTTGGTGCAAAAACAATTGTCGCAAAAAAATTGTGAAAAAAAAAAATTGTTACAACGTAACATAAATATAAACGTCATCTATCATGAAGATGGCGTCATAAAACCGCTCCATACAAAATGTATGGGAAATTGAATCAAAATCGGTCCAGGCGCTCTTGAGTTATAACCGTAGTAGCTAACACCACTCTCTTTTATATATTTAGATGAATATTACATTTTCAATTTAGAAAAATAAAATTGTTAAAAAAATTAATGTCATCTTTTCTTTAAATTCATATAGCAGGTCCATTTATGAAAGGTTAGTATTAAAATGAATGCCCAGTAATTGAAACAAGAAATTTAATTACTAACTTGAGAAAGTCAGATTAATCTAACATCGATCGTTTTAACCAAGGAAGAACTTTCTGAAATCAATAGCAGACGGTCATAATAATAATCAAAATCATTATCAAATTAATAAAAAATGATTTTGCTTAAATTAACCACATATCATTTTAATTTAATACTACAAAGCTTTAAGAATAAGAAAATTCACTATAAATTTAAGAACGAGTGCTTACAAGAAAAGTTTTTAAATTAAACATGCGAATTCTGGAAGCAAGAATGGCGTATAATCAGTTTTAGACCGAATGATTTAAGCACAGATCGGGTAGCGATGAATATGAGTTTAAAATTGATAAGTTTAAGCGTGTTTTCGCTAACTATTGCTCTATTTTTCCCTCGGTGTAAGGGCAGCGTTCAAAATTGGAGACATACAATAATTCACCTAGCCGGACATGGGCGAGATATACGTCCCAAGGCATGGGGCCAAGAAATTACTTTTGAAATGCACGTTGTTCTATTTTTGAGGATCCGAAGACAATTTGTATGGATTTCTGAAGTAAGACTTGAGTTGCACACATCAGTAGTGAAGAAGGAGGTCGTTATGTGATACTCGTAATAAACTAAGCGCAGATATTGAAAGTTTCTATTTATTTCTCTAAAAGTAGATCTCATTGCCTCTATTTAACGAAGCACATCTTATCGCCCGAGGTGTCAGCTGAAAGGGAGCAATTTACTTTACATGCCTTTTTTGTCTCAGCTGAAGCTCGTTAAAGGGTGGATTCTTGCACATAACAACAATTCAAATAATTTGTGAAAGCAATCTAGCAGTAAAACTATAGGTGAAAATAATTAATAATGAGAGTTTGTAGGAAGATTATACAAGCTAAAGACTGTGTAACATTACCTCAGTTGTAGAACAGATATAGTCATATCATGATCGTACTCTTGAGCATTCACATCTTGAATCATTGCACCCAGTTGCATAATGTGCAAGAACTTGTAAGAAAGGCTTGATTTAGGAAGCGAATATCGCATAGCTTCATGGACAGTTCATAACTGTGTCGGTTAAATAAGAGCAGAACGAGGTTGGAAAGGAAACTGCGAAAGACGCTGAAAGGAGGAAAGACATAGAAGAACTATGCAAAATATTTAAAGAAGTTCTCAAAACGAAAACGCAACTATAATCATCCATGGGGCAGAGGAGTTGTTGGACTTATTGCTGAAGCATGGGCTTCTGATGACGACCTAGTTGATCGACATGCACAGAACTTTAAGAGAGAGCATATCCCTCCACAGCGAATATAGTACTTTACTTTGAGGAATGCAGTTGGTTTGGGATTTATATCACTGTCAGAGAATAGAATGCAACATGTTTATATTGGACTCACGGTCAAGATTCTCCTGGCTCCTGAGAAAACAGCTCTCTATATGGGTTTACAATTCACCGGTCATGAGACTGTAGGTATCTGTTAAAATTTTATGGAGACTCAGCAGTATACCTTGCACTTCTTGTTTTTGCGTGTATTCTCGATTCGATCCATATAACATTAGTGTCAGTCATTTTAAATATTTCTGTCGTTTTCTTATAACTTAACAGTCCTCCCAGTTGTTTTCCCAATAGATCAGCGGATAGAATGCTGGACTACTAAGCGGTATGTCCTAACTTCAATTCAAGGAAAAAATACTTTATATTTTCTCCACTGGTCACTTTTAGCGAACGTCCGACTTACACTCGAGAGTATAATTAACGCCCAGTGAAAGGTTTTCGATCCAAGTGTTCGAAATCTACGTAAAATTATAGGTCACAAAAAATAAAATAAAAACGGAAACGGTTTAGTGGTGAGATGCTATGCCTAGGGAGTAGGGAGCCACTGCTTATACTGTCCTACCTTTTTTTTCTGATAGAGAATTGTGGTAAAAATTCAAAACGCAGTACATAAACTCTTTAAAGGAATTTCCCTGTGTTTATTTTCACTAGAAATATATTCTTTTGGGATGCTTTAAAGCTTTTAATTTATAAGCCGGAATTTTACATACCTTTTTTTTACAATATTTCTACAGACATAATATACGTTTTTTTCGTCTAGACCTAAGATGAGCGGCGGCTCATTATTTTGACGAGCATTTGGTTCAGGAGGCTGCCCATTACATTTCGTTTTCGTTCAACTAGTGTGATTTCCTAAAATAAAGCCTTTCGATTCGAGCTCAGTTGTCTGATGAGGGATGAAGAAGTGCAAATTAAATAATTTAATGGTGAAAATTTGTTTTTAAAAAATATTACATTTATTCGTTGTATTCGTGTCTACTCTTCGCGACAGCTAAATCCAAACTCAATCTTAAAACTAAAGCTAGAGATACCATGACGATAATGTTTACATTATTGTTTTGTGTTTATGTTATTTGATATTGCCATCCGGCTTGGCGCCAAAAACAAACCAGGAAGTTTTCTTGCCGCACCCTGTATAACTGTTAACATAAATAAAGGGAGTAGCAGCAGCAGCAATTGCAAGAACAACTCCACGAGACAACGCTCCAGCCGATTATCTTAATAGCAATACAGCAGAAGAAGGCTCCTGCATCATAACAATGTTGACAAGATTTCCCCTATGTGGCTAGGTACTTTGAGTCTTTTTAATTACTGAAGAATACTGAAAACACGTGAATGTACAATAAGTTTATCATATAGAAAACCTATTCTTATATTAAAATTAAAAGTGTTAAAAGTGTGGTAGGATGCTTTTTATTTCTACTAATAACATTGTTTCGGCTCTTTTGACAGCCATCTGGCGCCAAAGCTAACTAATGCTACACGCAGTGCAATTTCTAACCTATATATTTCTTTGATAACTGGCTTTAATACCACTATTTCCACTCTACACGTGCACTTTAACCTACAGTTCGTTATAAACAGACTCACTCAAGCCACCTGTTGTAAGCAACTCACACCGATTGATTTATTTCACGACAAACAACTGATGGACAGGCGTACCCTTCTAATAATACCCTCTCTTCTGAGGACATCAGTCATACTCCCATCTCATCACCATCACCATACCCACATTCCGTTTCCGACATTACCTAGCTCGGTTAATACGATTTCCCTTCCGCAAGTATAGCCATTACCTGAACGTCACAGTGTAGACAAGACGCCGGCACAATTTTCCGTATTTTGGACTTAAAATTGTCATTTACCATCCTCTGTGCTGCGGCGTCTTTGTCTATATCAAGTTTTCATTTAGGTTGTTTCACTACGATTGTCCTACGGATATGATTTGAATTGGAATCAACGTAACAGATTGCTTTATTGAGTTGATTTGGTAATGCCATTACGATAGAATTGCAAACGGATTACGAATAGATGAGTACACCAACTGGTGAAGAATCGAAGTAGGTAAGGTAGGTATCTATGTCAGTGCCTAAGGCGTTTCGGAATTTGAGTTCGTCCCACAAAATAGGGGAATATCTGCACATCTATTGACCTGTCAGACGTTTGTTGTTGTTGTTCAAATTCACCAAATGCAGATCAAACAATTAAGTACGAAAATATACGGAATTTTAATTTGAATTGAATAAAATTTGGTAATACAAAGCAACTTATGGAAGCTGACCCATAATAAGCAGGGCATGCAGTAGTAGATTTGCTTTAGTATTTTCTGTCAGTTGCAGTGTTGCACCCATTAGCAGTTGTTGTCACAGTGAGAGAAGAAGCACTTTTATTGGTGGAAATATTGATAGCATGATAGTTACTGTGATTGGCTGTCAAGAAAAAATTAGGATAAAGTACTTAAAACACTTGCTGTCATCGTATGCGAATACGTCAATCTTGACAGATCTGTCGACGCGGATCTAAATGGCTGGGCCATTTAGTTTTACAACGTTGCCAAGACCATCCATCGTTGTGGGCTTGCTGTACAACTAGGTAACTCGAGAACCACTGGGAATGGGAAACCAACGTTTGACCAAAAATCCAAAGTCCCAAAAAATTCAAAATTTGAAAAAAAACACGAAAAGCAAAATGCCTTCCTTTTTTTTGGCTGAATTTTGGATCATAAAAAATGATCCTAGAGTTTCCCGATAGATGGCGAAGTGGATATAAAAGGGCAGATTTGAGAAAAGGGAGGGAACAGTTGATTTTTAAACAGTGATTGGTAAAGTTCGAAGTAGTAATCGGTTGTGGTGATAAATAAGTGTTAAGTAATACAGTGAATTAAGAGGTTGGTTTAAATCGTTTGAGAATTGTTTTAAGAGATATTGTTTTGAAGTGAATTATTAGAATAATCCGTAAGAGTATAATAAATAGAAGTAATTTTATTAGAAAAGTTCCACGGAATAGTGTTTTATCTTTTCGGATGTAACAATATACTTTACCTCAACTTACGCATGCAACTATTTTCACATTTTGCCAGCGTTTTGGATCTTCCTATTCGGATGTAAATCACAGTCACCAACTCCACGAATTTCAAGAAAGACTGTTGAAATCATTTACGCTACTGGTTTTGTCAGTACACGGAATTGGTTTATTATTACTGCTGCTTTGACATGTTGCTATACATGTGTCTATAGTACCCAACTATGATAAAGGGAGCTGTCCCTCTGATTGTATTTACTTTTTCTTGTATTAAATAGATTACCGGAATGCGAAATGCTTCAAATTGCCCTTTCGTTTAAAATCAACCTCCAAATGCTGCGAAGTTGAAAATGGCATCAGAAAATAAGGAGACTTCTGGAGTCGGTTTAAAGACCGAGATGAAAATTGCATTTTATGCTTATGTTAGGGGGCTATGAAGGCTTGTACCTTTGCCAGGTTTCGTTTAAGTTTCATGTCGAACATTTTTTCAGCCTATATATTTTTGCGTTTGGTTGCTAAAATACCACTTCCCAGCCAGATCTATCCTTAGCCAATTAAGTGGAACAATGTCCACCGAGTTGGTTGGCAAACAGCAGCACTATCTCCCATGACTCAAGTCATCCATAGCCATTTTCATTACCTACAAACCTAATCCATGATAGTAGTGAACTATGAGACAGCTCATTTATAAAAATATGATTCAACTAATGCAAAAGAAATGTGATTAAATAAATGTTGAGTCTTAAAAGTACAGGCTGACGTCGGACAATAAATGGGGATCGTAGCCTTTGCTGCTATAGTGAAGCGAGGTGCATGAAATCTTCAATAGATGAGTTAAACTGTAGTTCAGTTGTCCCACAGGTGAGTTGCATGGATATGAGATGACTACTAAAGCATAAGTTTTGCGCAATTATCTTGCGAATTTATATCCAATGAAGATTATAAAAACACTCTAAATAGAGAGGTAGAGCATAGCCCTCGGATATGGTCACTACCAAATCATCTTCTGCCGTTATTGTAGTTTTAGTCTGCATTCAAGTCTCACGTATGCATACAAGGAACAAATAATAATTGTTGATTCAAGCTTATAAGTGCACTAAAAAGTATATACTCCTGATAAAAGATTGATCCAGCCGATAATCCAACATTAAAATCTTAGATTCATATTCCGTTTAAGTAATCTACCCTCACAAGCCTTCATACATATTTTAAACACATATTCAAGATAGATTTAGGTGCAGTTCTTGTTTATCACTGCGGGGGAAACAAGTTATGCCAACAAGATCTGCCGAAATCACTTCTGTGCTTAAATATGTTTAGTATAGTAATGCCAATTTGACACGAACTGCGAATCTTACTGACGGCTCACACCTTCATATTCCCATGATCACTAGAAACTGCATTACACCGAGAGGCAAACACAAAATATGTATACCCACCGCACCAAATGAATAATTATGCATTCTGTATGCATTTTGCATTCCAATTTTTCTTATTCATTTCGATTAATCGATTGGTGTGAAATATCGTGCAGTTTTAAATTGTAACCATCAAAGCCACTGATTTTCGAATCTACCGTGGGAGGTGCACAGTCTTGGAGCTAAGATATTCAGGGGCTTAAATAAGATGAACGAGTGATTGCATAACACGCGATTTTAGTATCCGCTTCTATACTGTCAACTCAGTTTGCATTAGATCCGCGATACTTATAATCATTCTTGGTGTAGGTACATGCTAAATTTTTCGAACAAAATTGCATAATTGTTGCCTACAAAGTATTTAGTGTAAATGATTATAAGTAAGGCACGTTGAAACAATTTTATCTGAAGACTCAAAATGATTATTGGTATAAAGTCCAATGGTATTCTACGAAAACTAACATCATACAGCTGGGTAGACTGATATAATTCACCACACATTAGGTATCTTTACCAATACTCGATGTGGATTGTTACCCGAGGAGGCTTCAAAGGAACCAAACGGAGGTGGTAGTGGTCAACTAGTTCATAGCTTTGTTTTTCATCACGCACGTTATGCACCAACGTTGCCAAAGAAATCCATTAATATTATGTCCAACTCTTTGGTCTAATGTTCACATTTCGATTAGGAAATAACCGTTTGCTTTGCCACCGATCATGACAAAATGTAACTTTTTCTGGCAAGAATGACAGGAAAATTACTGCTGCCTAAAACGACGCATGCGTTCCTACACAGCTTCGGTTACTAGCGCACAAAAGCTTGAAAGAAATTCCACATCCATGTACGACGAATGTTTATGTCAAACCTGTCAATCGGTTTCCGAAACCACCGACTACAGTGCGGTTGTATGCACACGCAATTTATGAATTGGTGCAATGAGAGATTCGGAGAAGCTTATGTAGCACATTTTGTATTTAATATCGTATTATGTACAGCGATAACAAAGGCGCGCTATGTCGCTGAAGAACATTTTGTAACTAAGTTAGTGATTGGTTTATACTTCAGATTGTAAATCGAGGAGTAAAAGCACTCCGAGCAAAATCTCACCCAGATGTTTTCTTCAGCCGTCTCAGGTATTGCGAACGTCTGAAAAATATCCAAAAGTGTTAACCTTCGTATATTGGGAAAGCTTCTCTTTTGGTTCAGAAACGGCAAAAGTTTCAAGGTCACACATAAACCGATATTTGTAAGCAGCTAGACCTAGGTTGCTATATGGATCTGTTGCGGCAACTATGCATATTTTTTTATGATGGACTTAATTGCTGATGACATTAATTTTGAATTAGCGTGAATTTTTTACTAAAATTCTTTGAAATCTTATAACTCCATTCAGATACAGCAAACATAAAGCATTTCACATCCTTATATCTTATACCCCCATATATTATTCCAAATTCCAAAAATGTATATACAGTAGAAATCGGTTATAACGATATCGAAGGGACCTTAGAATTTCATCGTTATAACCGATTCATCGTTATATCCGGTACAATGAAAATAATAAAAAAATTAGACCTTTATTAAAAAAATTGCTTCAAATGCTTAAGAAAATTGTTGAGGAAAGAAATCACTAATTTGTGTTTGTTTTGAACATTTAGCTGCGTAAAATATTTTTCGAAGACAGTTGTCCAATGTTTGGATTCCAACGTTTGAATTTGCATTCGAAGGGGCCCATATAGGATTCAGGACCATGAAGCATTTCATATTTTTTTGCAATGGAAAATGATTTCCGCTTATTTTGTATTGTCACCATCTTAACAATTCTACACTCAACTTGTTTCAAAGAGAAATTAATATGTACTTAATGAATGAACTCTTCGGTGATATTGAATGAAAATAACAGGCTGTAGGCATGTAAGAAAACGTTTTTAACCATCGCTATAAACAGTTTTTAGACTTAAATATGATAAATTTTCATCGCTATAACCGATTTCATCGTTATATCCGGCATCGTTATAACCGATAGCAAATTACCTTGAGTTAAACGGAGTTTTGCCGGGACTTGGAAAATATATTATTATATCCGGTTCATCGCTATATCAGGTATTGTTATAACCGATTTCTACTGTATATGTAGTTATTTTGTGAAACTTTAACTAACAAAATTCAACTTAATACTCGTTTGATGGTAACACTATCAATTAAAAGTGATTGATGCAAATATTGGCTGTCAGTTGCGGAATTGTAGATGGCGTTAAGGAGACGACTTGGGATGAGTTGTACCCAAATCACAATATAGGTTCTAAAACGTTGGGACGACAAAAAGGATCTTCCAACAGAAACAGTATAGCTTATTTTGTTTAAGAAATACAGATATAAATGAGAGAGATGTCATCGTCGATGTCATAAATAACATACAAGATAGGTGAAATAAACCGTCAATAATTATTTATATTATTTGACAATAAGAGAAATGTGTTTAAAGAGGCACATTGATTGAAGACCCCGTTCACGCCGATTTTCATTGACAACTAAAATGGCTTTATCAAACAATTTGAATGTCCTTACAGTTCTTAAATGTCGCCTTGTATCTGTGTATCTTGCTATTATTTGATAATCTCATTATTGTGCTTTATATTGTCGGTTTATTAACCAAACCATCATTTATTAATAAAAAACAAGTAAAAGTGTTATCATCGGCCTGGCCGATGCTTTGATACCCTCCACGGCATACAAGTCATGCAAAATACCAGAACTACTTGACCGACATAGCCCATTTTGAATACCAACCTAACGACGATGAAAGAAGTCCTTTCACAAAACTTCATTCACCTAGGTTGATTCCTTTGGACGCTATCGTGTTTTCAACGGAAAGAGGGACACATGGGTCAAATATTGGTTTTGTATGGGAGGTACCAGAACTACTTGACCGACATAGCCCATTTTGAATACCAACCTGACGCCGATAAAAAGAAGTCCTTTCACCAAATTTCATTCAGCTACGTCAATTACTTTGGGCGCCATCGTGCTATCAACAGACAGAGAGACACATGGGTCCAATATTGGTTTTGTATGGGAGGTACCAGAAGTACTTGACCGACATACCCCATTTTCAATATCAACCTGACGCTGATAAAAATAAGTGCTCTCACCAAATTTCATTCACCTACGTCAATTACTTTGAGCGCTATCGTGCTTTCAACAGACAGAGAGGCACATGGGTCCAATATTGGTTTCGTATGGGAGGTACCAGAACTGCTTGACCGACATAGCCCATTTTCAATACCAACCTGACGCCGATAAAAAGAAGTCCTTGCACTGAATTTCATTCACCTACGTCAATTACTTCGGGCGCTATCGTGCTTTCAACAGACAGACAGACAGACGGACATGGCTAAATCGATTCAGAATGTGATCCTGATTCAGAATATATATACTTTATAAGGTCTCCGGTGACTCCTTCTTGGCGTTACAAATGTATTGGCAAAGTGAATATACCTTCTTCTGGAGGGTATAAAAAGATCGTGGCGCCATATCAAAAGACGAATGGCCAAAATCCCTAAACCTCTCATCAATCAATAATTTTAAGTCAACTCCATTGAGCACTTTTCTAAACAAGCATGATGAGGCAATGTGCTTCCCTACAGCACTCGCCAGTGGAACGTCGTATGCGGTATACCTACCTACCCTTTATTTGGAATTTTCGCGTCGCAAACTGCTTAGTGCCTATGGACAAAGCTGACCAACAGACCAGCTGCCCATCGACTTAATTAATCAACATTCACTCTGCGAATCCATTTGTGTCTTGTTTTGAGTGTTTCGGTTCATTGTCCGTCTTTTACCGCACCAATACTCCCTCCAGCGCAAAAGTACGGTCTATAAAAACAAACTGTTTCGCACTAAACAGCACATTGTGCCTTCGGCCGAGGCGCGTTTTTCCAGCGCCTCTCTTGTTTTCTATCTATTTACGTCTCCATATCTCCACCCGATTCAAAGCAAAACAAATGGCAAGTGTGAAAATACTGCGTCGCAGTTAAGACTTAAGCCATATCCAATCATCTTCCGTCCACCCCCAGGACCAGGGTATCTGTCCACTGCGCACCGCTATGATTGTTTGTTTGTTTGAATTCTATCTATTTCCTATATTGACGCGCAATTTTCTGACGTATGTATTTATATCTACTTATGTAGGTACATATTTGACTACAACTACATTATGCAGAGCTACCCTTTTGTTGTTCCCTCTGCAGCGTGGGTTGAGAACGTCCTCATATAAACACATAAACACAAACAATCAATATTGAAGAATTATGTATTTTGTTTAAATTAGCAATATTTCTATTAGTATTGTCGGTATCGGTAGTCCTTCTGATAGTTTAGTCCGCGTTGGTCGTATAATTTCGAAATCACATTGTAGGCCAGTTATTTTTAGCCAAAACAATGTGTTTGCTCGTTATAAATAAATTTGATTTACATCAAGCTCTATGGTAGGTCAGTGAACAAGCACTGTATATGGGTATAGGTATTATACTCATATCAGCCAAGTTGTAGATATCGTTGAACTCGTCAATGTTAAGCAAATTGGGGCTAAGAATATTTTCCAAATCGAATGGGAATAAAGGAATACGCGAATTGGCTAGACGTGGAGTACAATGGATGGATTTAAATTATTTTCGTAGAAAAGAAGCTTCTTTTTATATATTTTTATATTTTTTCTATTTGTACTAATGAATGTGTTGACCAAAGTTGAAAGCATTTTTTAGGCCTAGTCAAATAAACGCATGTGTATAAGGTCAAATAAGATAAAAGAACGTTCCTTTAATAGAAAATTTGAGATTGTCTACCTATGCGGTGGGATTTATATTTAAATTATGAGTTTGTTGATACGAAAGCTTTTTTATTTAATCAATCGATTTGTGTTATTCGAAGAATTTTTCGTTGCCGATTTCCGGTTTGGTTTTCACATATTGTAACGTCGGCTAAATGTAATAGCATTTTCTTTGTCAAAACAAAAATAAAAACCTTTTACAAGTGCTGTATAGGATTGATATTCTTTTTTTTCCAATGCTCTGTATTTAATTAAAAGCAAATAAAAATAATTGAAAGTCTATTTTCATAAAATTGTAGTGTGTAAAGTTCAAAGAAAATTTGTAAATGAAGAGATTATAAAACAGATTTAAAAATATTTTTAAGGATAAAAAAAAAGCGTCGGAAAAGAAAAAAAATCGTGTCAACAGACTCTTTACAAACTAGTTAAACGTCTTAAAAATCCATTCAAAACATGTCAAAAATAGGGCAAAAAAACTCTTTAAGAACGAGTCATAGAACGCGGAAAAAACGCTTTAAAAAAACACAGAAAATAGTAAGAGAACGCGTTCAGAAATGGGTTAACGCCAAGAACGTATCAGTAAACGCTTGCAAAACGTGACAAACAACATATTTAAAGCGTTTTTCAAGACCGTTAAAGAACATAGCTCATAACAGCAAAAATATAGGAAGCATTCAAATATGTGGCTTTGAAAGCAACGAAGTCAACTGCAACATTTTTGGACTAACGGTCCTGCTCAGTTATAAATTTAAATCTATAATTTTCTTAGTACACATAGTTACCTACATAGAAAGATAGAAACAAACATCACAAGCACGATTCATTGGAATCCCCTATACAAATTCACTGCGAGCAATCGTTTTTAACACCACAGCCAACCACAAATTTATGGCTTTAAATTATATAATTCGCATCGAAACGGTATTAGCGATTGGTACTATACTGAACCCAGACCTGGTTTCCCCTTCGCCCTTGCCACAATTCCCACATTTTCCAGTTATCCCAAGCCGCACGTGGCAAGTGCGTAACTCATAATCGATAACACCAATAATTAGGTACCGCAATGAATATTATATGTCCGATTGCGTGTCATTTAAATTCAATTTGCGTACAGAATTATGCACATCCGACCGCAATGGCTTGTCTGAGAGCTTTAAGAGCGTACCTCACAGCACGCTGCCTTTGCTTACTTAATTCTTCATGTTAATAGCTTTCCATTTTATTAAACACCCACTTGGGAGAGTCATTTGGTATTCCAACACGTTGTTGCATCCAATTTTGCATTCCATATAAAAGGGTAGTGCCTTCCTTGAGATAGCGTCAAAGTCATTTGAATTGTCTACGAACAACATTATCTACTCGTTCCTAGGGCAAATATCAAGTCAAGAGAAATGGTGGCTAAGAGTGCGGTAAAAATAATTTTCTTTAGAAAGGCGAATATTTGAGTGAATATTTCTGTTTTTTTTACTTAGATCTTTGTTGTCCTTGTAATTGTTGCTTCGGCTCAGGCTGGTGTTTTTGGGCCGGCTTTTGTGGCGCCATACGCATCTTCATACAATGCCCACCACATCAATCATGCCGTAGCACATCCACTCTTGGCTTCAGCTCCACTTGCTCTGCCAGTTCCAGTTCCAGCACCTGCAGTGTTTGCTGGCCCAGCTCCAGTGCCCGCTCTTCTGCCTGGTGCGATTCCAGCTCAAACTCTTTTCGGTGCTCCTGCTCAGGCTCTCCCAGCACCTGCATTCCTACCAGCGCCTGCTCCATTCCCCTATTCAGCAGGGCTTCCGAGTAGGTACCTATGGTAGTGGCTCTTTAAGTTATTACGGTGCAATAAGGACGTAAAATATGAGGCTAATGACAAAGAGAGGATGTCAATGAACTAAAATAAAAAAAAACAGAAATGATTTGTGGTGCTGTACTTATATTTACATACCCCAAAGATGATATTTTATTTAAATAAAAACCGAAACGTGATTTTGACGGATGTCTGTCTTACTTTTCATGAGGCTATAGTAAGTTTAACTTAAAAAGCATCACAGACGGAACATTTTTCGTATAGCTATAAAGTATTTTGAAATTTTGAAGACGTCGCCAGCTTTTTTTATTTCTAGTGTAATAAGGCGATGGTATGAATGGTACACGTATGGAAACATGAAGTAAAATGACCTATCATTTTTAAGTAGTACAAATTAAGATAAAGGTTCAAAGAATGGAACCAACTCGCGCTTTCTCATGAAGTAGACTCCAATCTGATGGAATCTTAGGTTGAGGAATGGAGTGAAATATTTGCTGAAGTGATATCTAAAATTGATGAAAAAAAGTATCTGCGTTTCTTACATCGTGCTTCTTCGTCCAATTTAAGAAATATATACAGAAACTTGGCGCATCGTATGGAAAATAATTATTACTCCTGTGAATGATATAGGAACTATATTTAGAGCTAGGGTTGAAATTCTCAAACTGAATTTCATATTTTTTTGTCATTTTAGTGAAATGTCTAATCCGGCAGACGATTTTAAACGTCATGTGTATGTAAATTCAACACAATGGTACATTTGTTAAAATTAGAATAATAAGGAAGTTATAATAATAATTATTTATAACAAATAATAGTACGGACGGCTGATGCGTAGTATAAAACTACTGTTGTAGTACAAACGACAGCATTGGCAAGCACAGGCGCGGTAATGAAGAACAAGAGCGGCCCGTAAGCTTAACGAGCGATAGGTATAAAAATAAGGAAGAACATAACCTTCTGCCGGCTATCGAAACAAACTCCAAGTATAGGTGTAACCGTTGTCAGAACGCAACTTCTATCCCATTTGGGCTAAAATTAAGCCCAATACAAAATAAAATTAAGAAAAGAATCAAGAATCGATTCTCTTAAAGAAAGTACCGAAAATGATATTCCTCACAGTTAAAAGTATCATCCATGACTCTGAGAGAGAAATATCAGCATGGAAAAATTACAATGCCCCTATAAAGACACCCTCAGACCGGACTTAGGTTCAGACTCAGAGAGCCTGGTTGTTGCGTGTAAATTTCTTTTGTCAAACTGTGCGTAGTACGGATAAATACCTCGTTGAGAGGTGCGAAGGGTGTATAGTATACCCAGTTTATACTTTTTGAATGGCAGGGTCAACGTGCAGCGTACAGTTGACTGGTGGGTTGTACGCTGCGAGTTTGTCTTCAAGGAAGTCATTAGGACTCTGGACTCTGATGTATCGATTTTGTTGATACAATTAAAACCTGTTCAAGGCAGTTCTTCAAAGAATTAGTTTCCAAAGTTATAGCCTTGCACCAGAGTGACAAGAGCTGGATAGGTATAAAATAGGTGATCAAAGGTTTATTCTTGTAGAATGAACCCTGAAAATTATTTATGTTATACCACTGTTAGATATAGTTAAAGAGGAAACGTTATCACCGACCTTACATTTATAGCGACTGGGCGGTATATCAGCAAAAAGTTTTCAATTCCTAAGTCCACTATAGGCGACTCTACTGTTATTTGCCGATTGCATTTGCATACCTAAAAAGCAGCATCACCGCACAGTAGTGTTGTAGAGCAGCTTCTCCCATGTTGACTGCGTAAACTTTTTGTTGTTTTGATACCGTTGATTGCATTTCAATTGCAACAAGTGCTATAAAAAAATTAGATAATCTTACAAATGCATTCACTGCAAACACGATGCGAGCTTTGAAGCTGAGGTACTCGAAACCCTGATCTTCAGTTGCTCGTCAGTTTGTAGCGCGTCAAGTTCAAAACTAAATTAACAGAAAATATGGACTTCCAAGGCAAGAACGTTGTCTATGTCGGTGGCATGGGTGGAATTGGTTTCGCCACGTGCAAGCTGCTTGTTAAGAAAAATGTTGCGGTATGTATATAATACAAATACGATCGTGTTGAAGTATGCCCGTTGATATAACGAATTTTTTGTTTCCAGAACTTGACTATTCTTGATGTCAAGGAGAATGCTGCCTATATGAAGGAACTCATGGCAATGAATCCCAAAACCAAAGTGACGTTCACGCAGTTGGACTTGTGCAACAAGGAGCAAATTCTGCAAGTTATCAAGGATGTGATCACCAAAGTGAGGACTATTGATATCCTGGTCAATGGCAGTGGCATGATTAATGACAGAAAGCCAGAGATGACCATGGGTGTTAACCTGGTATGTAGGTTTTTAAAAAAAAAAAAAATACACAAGTTTCCATTGGATGATTATACCAACTTCTAGCTTGGATTAATCCACACAACAATGACCGTCATTCCGCATATGGACAAGGCAAACGGAGGTCGTGGTGGACTTATTGTCAATATTGCATCTGTTCTCGGCTTGGAACCTGCTCCGATGTTGGCTATTTACACCGCGTCGAAGCACGGTGTCATGGGATTCAGTCGGTCTATTTCTGTAAGTATCACATTAGAAAAAAAAGAAACGATTGAAGGATCTTTTACTAAAAATGAGCTCCTACAGGACGAATACTACTACAATAGATCAGGAATCGCTGTTATGACAATCTGTCCGGGGATCACAGTCACCGGGCTGTGGGAGACCTTCCGTGGCAATGATACTTTCACTTACTCGGACAAGTTAACCGAAAGGTTCTGTTCGGCAAAGAGTCAAACTGCTGAGGTGTGCGCAGTCAACTTTATGAAGGCCATGGAAACCGGAAAGAATGGCTCAATTTGGATCCTGGATCTGGGTAAATTGGAAGAGGTGCATCCCCGCCAATACTGGGACATGACATTCTAGGATGGCGAGTTAATTCATAGCTTTTTAAATAAATAAGACGTGTTTAGTTACGGCATTCGGAGGTGTTTAGGATGCCAATTTAGCAAAATTAAAAAATAACAGGCAAGCATTTGTGTTTTATTATCATTGTGGGCTCAGTAGGTTGGTGCTTCTTTTGCTGGAATATTGGGTAATAAGTTTTAGTTTTCCAATGACTGGCCAAAACCTGGCAAACCTCCGAGACCATATAACAGAAACTAAAAGCTTCTCATACTCGCCGTGTAGGTCGTTTCCATTCATACCAAAAATCAAAACTCCCACAGAAGGGATGTGGGGAACTTGACCTTGAATTAATTTTTTTTTTGAAAACGTGTCCGAATATGGGGCATAAATTTACAATTTTTGTTCCGAATTATTGAAACAAATCGGAAGCAACGATATAAACAACAGGCAGGATTTTGGAAAAATGATTTTGTTTAAACCCATAATCAGATTAGTTGTGAAAATATAAAAAAAAAACAATTGAAGGGAGGAGATAACACCAAATAACACCGCTTAGAATCAGGAATGTGTTCACGACTGCAACAACTCCTCACGGAATTACGAGTACCTAGCTCATAAGCTCCTCCAGACACATGGTCTTAAGCTACCACACAGGCAATGGATATGCTGTGTGTACAGCCAAGCAGCACTTAAAGCTGCTTTACTTCAACCTGGTAAACTCAGAACCAATAAGTCAGTAACTTTTCGCCGTTAAGAGCTATAAACCATGACTCAATATGTTGGTGAGGAACGAGGTAGCTGATGATGTAATGGCCAGATGTGGCATTAAAATCTACATACTATACTAGCTGACAGATAAATTCTACCAGCTTCATTGATAATGTCACATTAAATTTGGCTAACTCGCAGTTTATGGCCCACAATTGACAAAGATCCCAACATCTCTTGGCAAAACAAAACCCGAGTGCTCTTCGGAGTATAATAACCGAACACTGCCGCATTGAAAACATTGCTAAAAGGATGGGCATCCTTACAAATGAATTGTGCGGAATTTTCAGAGACGAAGAGGAAATAGAGTAGTAGTGGGTGTAGGGTTCTCCGAAGGCTTGGGAGAGACCTAGCAACGATACCTCTATCAGGTCTAAGAACATTCATCAACAGACCCGAGTGGTTTTGCTTTATGTCCAATATTTGGATCCAACCACGTACTGTATAAGGGTAATTACAATGGTTGCTCTCCTCTATCCTGTGTAAATGTTGGAACTAAAGAGGGTCCTTCGTCTTTATTCTATCTAACTGTCGATGGAGTTTGAACAATTTTAATAGACAAGATGAAATAAAGAGCTTGTTGTTGAGTTCGTTGAGAGTTCGGGACATTGGTTTAGTGCGACAAGGTGGCCATGGTAGAGATGATTCTCCAGTCTCAATGGCTTGTGGGTGAAAATGGACATTTTATGCAAACTGCCCGTCTAAGTTAACCTGTAAAAAACGCAAACTTCCGACCCCCTTTTCAACTAGAATCACGTGGCCAAAAAATTTGCATATTTTCTATAGAATGTCTGAAATTACTTCTTAAATTATTGTGTCAGTGACAGAAGGGTATTTGCGGGAAATACTCTGCGGAAATTTACCTTTAATTCATAAAAATCGGTTTTGAAACAACGCCGAAATCAGAACGACAAACAGACTTGTAGTATAAAGATATATTGGCTAGGTGGATAATAACATAACGTTTCCTGCTCGTCGAGTCTTTAACCACCCAGAAGCACAATGCATCACAGAGACAGAGGTCGTAGGTGTGCCGCCCAGGCCCACTATTGAAGACCGACATCAACCAACTTGGTGGGTATACCTAGAGGGCTTGTTGTGTGTTGCGGATTATAATCGCCATCATAAGTAGAATAAGTATTTATTTTTTTTAAATTCGCAACATCAAGTCTAATCATAATTCTATTAGTATACAAATGAACTTGTACATGAACAAGTGTTGCAATCACGTGTTAAATCACACTGATCCGTATCAGTTCATAAAGCCTAGACAACATACTCATATCACCATCAATAATATGCTATTACTCGTACTTGTTCCCAGACGCTACACCCCCTTGTACAGTTTCGAGTAGAGAGGTAATCTCATTTACCTACTTAGCAACAGATTAAATTACTACTAGTAAACAGATTGTTTGAATTTTTTAAGTACGCGGGTTGTTTATATGTTATCAATAGGTAGTCGGCAGCTTAGAGCCAAACAAGTTATCGGCACATAATCGTACGTTATACACTTTGTTTACATTTTACTACAAAAATATTATTTACAGCACCACAGTTTGTTGTAAAGGTCTCAGCGAAACCGCATACGTAATCGAAAGCACGATTAGATGTAGAGCCCACGTGATTGGAACTTATACCTAATTTGCGATATCGCAGAGTCTGTCTGCATATATTTAGTTGCTTTCCCAGTTCCCAGTTATCGCTTATGAATTGTGGTGGTCGGCCCGAACATCGAAGCTGATTTTTCCATAAATAAATATAGATTTGAGGGAATAGCACAAACCTACATTTGTTCCATCTCTATCCACGTAACTTATATAGGCAGTTGGTTGACCGGTTTAGTAGGGATATAACTTTCAGCTTTTTTTGCTTCCCATTTATGATTAACATCTGAGCAAGGATTGAATGAATGTAGATTTTGCTAGTACCAAGCAGTATTCGAGACCCTGTGTGAAAATTGTTTTGTTTATTTCAAATTGAGAAAGTTTTGACACACTGGAAAATATGCGACAGAATGTGGACGTGCAAGGTTTTTTCTTTGCGAAGATTTGAAAGCTCAGCTAGTAACTTAAATGCAGAATGGTGAGGTAATTATTAAACCATTTGCGTCTTCGCTCTGACCAAATCAATTTTCCCGCTCATATTTAGTGTTGCTGTCACCATTGAAGATTGAACTGAATATCTGTCGGCAAGCCGCACACCAATTTCGTTTAAAACGAAACTTATTCAAGAATGAATACCTAAACGGCCTCCTGTTTAAGACAAGTTAAAAAAAATTAAGGCTAGGAAGTGACACTAAAATATGATATTTCAGAAGCTAAGAAAATGCGGAGAAATTTAGAATTTTCGGTGCGATGCCATTATAGAAGCTCAAATTCTTTAAGATGCTTTTGGCCAGTGTAACGAGTTACGCTAGACTATGTACATTGTACATGTAGGTTAAGTGAAACTTATCGGCCTCTAAAAATTATTTCTAAACCTTACAATATATAATGTGCCGTATTAATAACAACTTTCAGTCTCGACATTAAATTTATAGAAACTCACAATTGCGAAGGTTGTATATGAAGAATAAAGCCACTGTGAACTACTAAAATTTAAAGTCGAAATTAAAAATGCTTATTGGTAAGGCCCAATATAGCTTTGTTTATCACAGTACATAAGGTTATATTGAAAACTTACTCATTGTGAGTTCATAAAATTTGACCCGGATACTTAAAATGGTTATTAGTATTGCGATAAATGTGTTTCGCTTTCTACGATTCCGTGCAGCCCGCTTTGGTATTTTTGAGGTATATGTAATGGTACATTCTTTTATAGTGAAAGGCGAACCTATAACTTGAAGCTTATACCGAGTGGCTTGCAAACTACTATTATTTCTGCACCTAAACTGTCGTAAGAAGATCTCTGAAAGTTACCCCTTAGAAATAAGCGTTTGTCAAGTCTATTTTCCCTCAAATGTCACATTTTTCTCTAAAATAAAAAAATTGACATACGTCAGCGACTAGTCTTTTATGAAGGGATTGAACTTGTTCAAAAATGAAGATATCCTCGATTGCTTAGAGAGAAAGTATCGCTAAAAAATATTTGGTCCCGTTTGCATTGATTTGGCACAAATGCTATGGCGCATAAAGACTTCAACTCCAATCCAGGGGCCAATAGGCATTAAAGGAAGAGAACGGCGTTTTGGTTGAGGTCCAGATACACGCCGGAATGTAGCGCCGCAAGTAAGATCGATTTCCATATACGGACTATAAATAAGATTTGTAATTGACTGGTTTGCTCTCAATATTTAGCTTAAGACTGGATATCGCGGCATCGCCTATACCTATAGTTTCAGATACCACTGTCTTGTCATCGGTGTAATCGACTAAAACTATTTCTCTTGGATTTTGCATTCGTGGCTTTTGTTCCAGGCACTTGTATAAATTAAATTTATTTAAATTATTTCGTCATAAAAAAAAATTTATTTGTTAAACCGGCAGCGATTCCGCCTCTCAAAATAGTGAACAATATTACTTAAAAATCTAGAGCTTAAATAAATACTATTCTTAATCCTAACGTCAGCGATAATGTTCCCACAGGTTCTCGTTCATTACAACTCGTACGTGTTGGAATGCGGGGCAGGTTTCCGGTTGTGGCTGGATGTTGGGTGCTGCGCGTCGGATGTCGGTACCTGGTCTGCGCTGGATGGCATATGGGATTGCTATCTGTCTTAACACGAATCTGTTGTACAAAAGGAGAATTCTTATAATTAATCATAGTTTTTGTACCAACAAAGAGAAATTCTAAATATTCCCACTCTCTGTACCACAAAGCTACACGTGGTCACAAAGTTGAACAACCGATAGCTATGGAGTTGAAAAAACTTACTTGACTATTGTTTAGCTTTGACAAGTCCGATTTTATGTATATAGTTCCAAAAAGAAATTAGATTTGAATGTTAGAAGTACTTAAGCCTTTATTTGCAAGTGTAAAGCAAAACGCCAGAGAGAGGGATAATACCGTTTGTTATAACTTTTGTCAGGACATATTCGTGCACGCAGAATTAAAAAGAATATATGTTTTTTTTCCATTCAGATGAATGGAACTATATACCTAAACTATAAGGTTTATAGCGCTTTAATATTCGTCAATTCATTTCGTTTTGTATTCACATTTATTTACATATTTTGACAGAACATTCTCTGACTGATCTAATTTTTCCAAGAAGTTTCCTTTTCATTTTGTATTCGAGCTCTAGAGCTAGAGCCATACTAATGCTAAAAAAAATCTTTACAATATTTTCACTGAGTACCTACATCGTTTTAAAATGGAAGAAGCAAAAAGGTTTTCCCAATCATGAGCTGTATGTCATTAATTTCTTTGCGTTGAGCCCTAGTGATGTTTACCATAGCTTTGAAGCATAAAGTAGGAAAAAAAGCTATGGGTGATAAAATTTGTTTTAGTTTGGTATGTAAAATTGGCCTAATTCCATAAACACCATAGCTCGTTCATATATTATGCTGCGATTCAACCCAATGGCAATCCTTCCAGCCTTGATCCTTAAGAGACCCAGCGTGCTATGCTCATCATTAATATTTTTACAAAAAATTCTACCAGCGTTCATCACTACAATTACTTTTGACCTTTATCACAGCAGCAGCAAAACTTTTTAAAATTTTCTCCAGCTAGGTAAATGAGCTAGCTTTAAGTTATTCATGCCACAACGCAGAGCAAAGACACGGTTTTGGCATCATCCTTCTTGTCAGTTCTTATTTAGAACATCTATTTTTGACTTCTATTCTTTATGAAAAAACAAAAATTATTTAGAAATAAATACTCACACAGTCAAATTATTTACCCCAGTTTCATCAGAGCCCAAGGGTATGCAATAAATTAAGGCTAAGAATACTTGACGACTCTACTGTATGCTTAGCGCTCAGCTAAGTACCTACCCATAGAGAGCGTACAGAGGCCAATGGTCATGAATTGTTCTTCAAATATGTTTGGCTGTACGCGTCGTTTGCTGCCGAGAAATTAAATTCAGGTTCAAAGATAACGATGCTCCTATCTACTCCATTGACGGTCACATCTAGCCTTTATCAATAAGCCCCAACCACCATACGAGTTTTCCAGCAGGCAGAAGTAACAACCTAACATCAGTAGTTTTTAACATCTCAGCGAGTTAAGGTTAATAAAAATTCAAATTAAACAACACCATGGTTTTGGCATTGGAGGGTAAAAATGTTGTATATGTTGGTGGCTTTGGTGGAATTGGTTTCGCCACTGCCAAGCTCCTAGTGAAAAAAAAAGTTGCAGTAAGTAAATGCTAAGAATTTGAATATTCAGTTTCCTACAAATGATTTATTACGCAGAACCTGTTCGTACTTGATGTCGCCGAAAATACCGCCTTCTTGAACGAACTTAAAGCCTTGAGCACTGATGGCACAAATGTGTACTTCGCCAAGCTGGACCTGTTGAAGAAGGAGCAAATCGTATCGGTTCTGAAGAATGTCGTTGCCAAGATCAAGTACTTTGATATTCTGGTCAACGGAAGTGGCATCATCAACGACCGAAAACCAGAGGCGACCATCGGTATAAACTTGGTAAGAACTTCGTATTATCTACTCCCGAAAAAGGTGCAATCCAAATATATCTTAGATGGGATTGATCTACACCACCATGGAAGCAATTCCTTATATGGATAAGTCGAATGGGGGACGTGGTGGTTTGATTGTTAATATTGCATCGGTTGTGGGATTGGAACCAATCGCATGTCTGGCTATCTATACCGGCTCCAAGCACGGTGTGATGGGATTCACTCGGTCAATTGCTGTAAGTGCTGTTGTCCTGGGAATTGCAAGGAAGTCATTTGATGTATTTTATACTTTTTCAGGACGAACACTACTACAAGAGAACTGGTATCGCTGTTATGGCCATTTGTCCGGGCATCACAACTACTGGCCTGTGGCACGAGTTCGAAGGCAACGACACCTTCACCTACTCAGACCCATTGAGTCAGTTATTCTTCAAGGCCAAGGACCAAACTGCTGAAGTGTGCGCTGTCAACTTTATAAAGGCTATTGAGACTGGGAAGAACGATTCGATTTGGATCTTGGATTTGGGGAAGCTGGAGGAGGTTACGCCAACCAAGTACTGGAGTACAACCTACGATTGAATCGAGCTTCAGTTCGTTAAGATGGGAGACTAATTTAAGCAAATTTTGTTGCAACAAAATTTAAAAAATAAAATTCACCTTTTGAGACTTTTTTTTGATACAGGGTGTATTTTTTTGTTCATCATAATTTTGTTTAGATTGCTGCTATTAGGGAGCACTAGGCTGGACAGTCTAAAGATTTTGGAATTCGTTGCCGGAATTTGAACCCCTATGCAGTTAGTAAAGCGAGTGCTTGCAGCATTTCCAAAAATGTGAAACTTAACCCAGGTTAGCTACTTCATTCTTTTATAAGATGCATGATGTCGGCGACTATGATAGGCGTCCGTCACTGCATATATCCGAGAGAATTTCGATCGCTACCTTTGGCATGTCATATTGGGACCATCTTTTTGAGAATGAATAGATCCAAGTCCTATATAATTTAGACCTGCAAATACCATCTAATGAGATGGGAACGTGTGTGGGAGCCACTAACAGAAAGCCCCACTGCTTAATTGAACTAACGAATATTTCGCAATGACAAGCTATATTTTATGGAAAGTTTTCTTTAAAATATTCTATTAATTTTTTTTTAACGAAAACTTTGGACGGCATCTCCCTTACTATGTACACAAAGTCTCTTCTTGATAAGGCTTTCTCAAAATCTTATAGTTTCATATGTTTTTGCATAGATCATCTTAACAAAGTGTATTTTTCTGGACTTTCTGTAATTCACCAAAATATGCGTAGGTGCGTACAATTTTGATACATTTTTGACTCACCTTGCATCTTTAGATCACACAGCGAATGTCATATTTGATGATATGATGATGATGAGGTTTCTTAATGTTCGATACCCAGTTTTACATTATTTAAAACTGCCTTTATTCTGCTGGTGGTGTCGCAGTGTCTACAGAAGCGATTTGTCGCTACACACACACAAGTTGCGGGATTTCTTGTGTTTGGCGGGGTTTAAAGATTTAATTATTGTATTGTAAAGTCAGTGCGTTTCTGAATGATTTGTTTGGCTTTCTTGATAATCTGGTGTGTAAAAATCGAGTTATTATGGGTGTTTTAACATCGATCTTCTGACTAGCTCAGTCGAAGTTGATAATTTCACATCGGTTATGTCTTCCTTTGGCCTCGATAGTTTGATAAATTTTCGTACGTATGTGGGAATCTCTGTATTAAACAGAAATAAAATTCAAAAATTTACAAAAATTGATTCAGAATTGATTTGGCTCTCAAGTAGGCCTTAATTTTTGAGTTTTGGGATGAAGTCTACAGTGCACAGGATCCATCTACTGCCTTTGAGGTGTTTATTAATAAATTCCAATTGCACTTACTTCGCTGAAGTACAGTTAATTAATAAACTATAATTTTACTTAATTCGCTTTAATACTGATAAATTTATTCATCAATATGATGCACACTGTCTTTATATACCTACATGAGAGATTGATTTTTATTTAAAAAAGTGAAATCATTCGTTAATATGGTTCCCACTTTCGTCATATTGATGATTGCATTCACTTTTATGATGTACTAGCTGGTACCCGCAACTTCGTCTGTGTAGAATTGGTACTTCGAGTAACTCAATTAAAATATTCATATCAACAACACCGCCACTTATCGGGTCCAAAACTATCCTATCTTTCAATCCAACCAATCAGCCCTACAAATTAAAATTAAATTGGTAAAATACGCAGCAAATGTATTTATTTCTTACCAAAACTGTAGATACCCATGATGAATTTTACTATCCCTAACTTGAGAAACTTCATCCCCTTCACGTTCTCAGAGGTCCCATCTATCCCTATAGCTACCAAAATTTATAAAAATTGGTTTGCGGCCGTGAAAAGGAAACATTCTGACTTTCGCATTTATAATATTAATGTGGTATTCGATTGGGCTTCTTGAGATTCTCTCTCAGATTTCAGATTTCCCGTGTGTCTAATCGACCATAAAAACGTCACTTGCTCTTTGTGTTGATATTTGTGCGATTGGAATATGTGTAGCCTTCGACACTTTTCTAAGCGCTTTCCATTCACTGGTTAAATTTTATATGAAAACATTCAAGATGCTCGCCCAGATTGATTTCTAAACATTTGTACATAAATAATTAACAAAAATAGATCTTCCCAATGCAATGCGTTTCTTTGCAGTTGAAAAATTTCACGAAAGCGTGCACAATTTCAAACGTACTTGTATTGGTAAATCTGAAGCAAATCTAAGAAAAAATCCAGATTCGCAAAAGCGCTCTGAAATCTGAAAAAGATTGCTTTTTTTGTACCAAACGAACATAAAAATTGCCCTAAGAGCAAAAAAGTGCTCTGAGAGCGCCCAATCGAATACCACATAAGATTATATGAAGCCTACCTTGAATTTTTGGTGCAAATGACAACTGACAATAAAACTACGCTTTGAAATAACAAAGTGATGCCAAATTTGTACAGATATTTTGTGATCACCTTACGTATTTGACTATTACAAAAATGACTATCACCTTACCTTACACAAATTTTGTTCATAAAGCAAGCTCAAGCGCACAATTGTCGCAAAAAATTGTCACAACGTAACGTAAACATAAACGTCATCTATCATGAAAATGGCGTCGTAAAATCGCTCCATACAAAATGTATGGGAAAATGTATTTTTTTCATAATTTTTTTTCCCGGGATTTTTCTGGAATTTTCTTGGGTATTCTTGTTTGGCCGGAGACCAGTCCGAATTGATGCTCATCATCAAAATCGGTCCAGGCGTTCTTGAGTTATAAACGTAGTAACTAATGTCACTCTCTTTTATATATATAGATTATTTTCATCAATCTAGTGAATATTTACATTTTTCAATTTCAATTTTTATTTGGCAAGGTACAAATAAGAACAAAGTTCTTTTATAGTGCTTCAAAGCTCATAGTAATAGTAATAGGCACATTAAATCTATATAAAAATAAGTTGAAACAAAATAAGTGTGAAACAATTTTGTTTCTTGAAATTCCCCATAAAAGGTGACGTCAATACCAAAGTTTTACGGTCTTTCTATGAGAAATGGTTCATTGGTTATAGGCATTTTAGTGAAAATGTCTGTATTTGTGCGTACATATGTATAAATGGTGCCGGTTTTGAAGGGTAGTGATAGTGATGCGATGTCATGAGAACACAAGCGTTCTCACATAGCCTCTCACTATCAACTCCTACTCTCACCTCCACGCGGTGACTGGTGGGTGCCTAGTACCTCGACTGGAGATTGGGTAACCAACCCCTTTGGAAGGTCGTTGGTGGCAGCAGACGAGAGAGGGGGGAGGAGTGTTGTTTTCTCACTAAGGCACCTCCTCTGGTACCAGACGGCAGCGGAGGAGTTCCCTAGATGGAGCCAACGGTGGCGTCTACAGTTCCAGTCAGGCCGAACTATTTAGTGTAATCCCTATAGAGCTGCTCTGACATATTCGGATACCAGGTCTATAGGGATTTCCAACACCGAGCCAGGGTGTTGGAGAAGAGTTGGTGGCGGATGAACCCTTAATGGGCCAACGGCAGCGCTCACATCCCAAAGTGGGTTACTGGCACCGGAATAACCGGCCTGCTGTCCTAGGGTCAAGGGCCTGGCCCTCCAGGTTGGGGGTTGTGCCGTCGGGGTAACTTCCCGACCATGTAAAAAAAACACTAGTTATGGGAGAGACACGAGGAGCCTCGGATAACAATTTCCCTCAAACGGCAACTAGACCCGGAACGTCAACGGACAACGATTTAAGAGTATGTACCTGGAACGTGCGAATGCTGTACACCCCAGGTGCTACTCAAAAACTTGAGTCTGTCCTCACGCGGTACAAGGCAGATATTACCGCGATCCAGGAGATACGATGGATAGGATCAGGTATGATGAAAAGGAAAAATTGCGATATTTATTACAGCTGCCATAAAAGATTGCATGTATTAGGATGCGGATTCGTCGTGGGAAATCGGCTTAGGACAAAAGTTATTGACTTTAAGCCGATAAGTGATCGCCTAGCTGTGATCCGCATCAAAGCTACTTTCCAAAACATAAGCCTAATATGTGCACACGCCCCTACCGACGAGGCTGAAGACCCTATCAAGGAGGAGTTTTATGACCTCCTGGATGGAGCCTACGGAGCCTGTCCGGAGTATGATGTCAAAGTTGTGCTCGGGGACTTCAATGCTAAAATCGGAAAGGAAAACATCTTTGGCGGGTTAGTTGGTAAGCACAGAATCCACGAAACGACCACAGACAACGGTTACCGACTAACTGACTTCGCGGCAGCTCGTAATACGGTGATAAGTAGCACTAGGTTTCCAAGGCTAAGGATCCACACAGCAACCTGGCGCTCTCCAGACTGTCGAACCGCCAACCAAATCGACCATGTGCTAATCGACGCGAGGCACGCATCCAACATCCTCAACGTGCACACATTCCGAGGGGCAAACGTCGACTCTGACCATTTTCTTGTTGCGGCTAAGTTCAGAGCTCGACTATCCAACGAGAAGAAGCTGCGTTTCGCCCAGAAGAAGAAATTCAACGTTGGACGCCTTAGCACACCTGGAGTAGCCAGAGTCTACAAAGAGCGCCTGAGTGAGAAACTCTCCGCAGTGCATTCACCTACCACAAATGCCAACACCCAGTGGTCCCAGTATCGCGACATCATCAAAGAGGTAGCCGAAACCACCTTAGGGTACCAGCCACCCCAGAGAAAGAGCCCGTGGTATGATGATGAATGCGTACGCAGGAAGAAGGTGACAGAAGATGCACATATGAAGGCGCTGCAGCGCAAAACAAGGGCAGCGAGGGAAGAGTATCGAGCCAGGAGGAGGGAGGAGAAGAAAATCCTGCGTAGAAAGAAGAGGGCCTACGCAGTCTCCCAGCTCAAGGAGATCGAAGAGTCCCGCGATCGAAGCAACATCCGGAAGTTCTACAAGAAAGCCAAGCAACTGGCTGCTGGCTTCAAGACCGGAACGCAGGCTCTTCGAAACAGTGATGGAAACCTAGTCACCGAAGCGCAGGGAATAGTAGATGTGTTTAAGCAGCACTTCCAGCAGCTGCTAAATGGGCATCATGTAGAGAGAGTGATAGGGCAAGAAGAGAACCCACGTCCAGTCAATGAAGATCCAGTTCCACCGCCCAGTATAGAAGAAGTTGGCTTAGCAATAAAAAAGCTAAAGAACAACAAGGCCGCCGGCTCTGATGGCTTACCAGCGGAGCTCTTCAAATACGGTGGTGATGTTTTGGTAGGGCGCATGCACCAAATCATCAACCAAATATGGGTGGAGGAAAGTATGCCCGATGACTGGACTATCAGCTCCATATGCCCCATCTACAAAAAAGGCGATCCTATGTCTTGCAAGAACTATCGAGGCATATCCCTGCTTAATGTCGCATACAAGATCCTATCCAACGTACTGTGTGAACGTCTCAAACCGTTCTGCAACACACTAATCGGCACGTACCAGTGTGGCTTCCGGCCCGGCAGATCGACTATAGACCAAATTTTCACACTGAGGCAAATCCTGGAAAAGACCAATGAATTTCAAGTCGAGACTCATCACCTATTCATCGACTTCAAAGCCGCATATGATAGCATTCATCGTCAGGAGCTTTATGTGGCGATGGCCGAATTCGGGATCCCGGCAAAACTGATCCAGCTATGTAGCGTGACGCTGGAGAACACACGCTGCAACGTGCAATTTGGAAGTAGTTCCTCCGAGCTATTCGAAACATGCACCGGATTTCGGCAAGGAGACGCATTATCATGTGACTTCTTCAATCTCGTGCTAGAGCAGATAGTGCGCAGGGCAGGTGTCAACACGGAAGGCACTATCTTCAACAAATCCGTCCAGCTACTGGGGTATGCAGACGATATTGACATCATCGGTCGCTCCCAGCGTGCCGTGATAGAGGCTTTTACGGCGATTGAAGAACAGGCGAAATTCGTTGGTCTTGTAGTAAATGAGGACAAGACTAAGTACATGCTATCAACAAACAAACCAGCATCTGTCCACCGCCTAGGACAGAACGTCACTATTGATAGCAACAATTTCGAGGTAGTTAAGGAGTTTATCTACCTCGGAGTAAACATGAACTCCACAAATGACATCCTAGTGGAGATCCGGCGAAGAATTACCCTAGGAAACCGCTGCTACTTCGGTTTGGCAAAGCAATTGGGTTCAAAACTCCTAACTCGAAGGACAAAATGTATGCTTTACAGAACCCTTATCCTGCCAGTTCTGCTTTATGGCGCCGAGTGCTGGACGATAAGCAGGAAGGGAGAGCTGATACTAGGCTCCTTCGAAAGAAAAATTCTTCGGCGGATTTTTGGTCCTGTGTGCGAGGAGGGCGAATGGAGGAGAAGATACAACCGCGAACTCTATGAGCTGTACCAAGATGTGGATGTAGTCCAAAAGGCCAAAATACGTCGACTACATTGGCTCGGCCACATCGAGCGAATGGGCAATAATGCTCCAGCTAAGAGGATCTTCGAATCCCAGCCGCCAGGTTCGAGACGACAAGGAAGACCGAACCTCCGTTTCAAAGGCCATCGCGGATGCCAGAGCGCTTGGTCTGGACAACTGGAAGCAGCGTGCCCGGGATCGCAGAGGATGGAAGGCTGCAGTGTCTCAGGCAGAGACTCTCCACTGGTCGGGAGCCCGTTAAGTAAGTATGTATAAATGGTGTATATGGGGTTGCCGATCTCCGAAACTGCTCAACCGAATGTGTTGAGTTGAGTTGCTTGCATCTGGGACCTGATAGATGACGCTGTTTTCGATCCAAAACCAATTTTACGGATGGGTATGGCTGACCCGATAGTTCCGTTCTTGCTCTACGTTGGGGTAATAGGCGCAAATCGCAAGTATTAAAGAATATGTGATGTCGTATCTATCCTATGTGTGTGTAGGCTGAATGGCTCATATCGCTTGGTAGAAAGAAGGGGAGGTACATTGTGTTCGTTGGTCGTATACTATTTCATTGTTACAAATTGATCACTATCTCAAGTAGTCCAGCATACTAACCACCGACAAGTACCGTGTTCACAAGTCGCAACTACTCATATTTAATATTGCCAACGGTGATTCTTACTTAACGGTCAAACTTCAAACGACCGCCATGACAGCACCGAACGATTTTTCAAACAACAGCTTAAAACAATCATGGAATTTGTGGAGACCTGCTGATTAAAATAAAAAGTAGAATGCTTTGAAATATTGTTCTGTTCTAAAATACACTTTATTATTCAATACAGTTTTGATCCCAGAAGCGATAGCTTATAATAAAAAAAAAAATTGATTTCTAAAAAAATTAGTTTTGAATTTAATCTCAAGAATTTGTCGGTCTTTAGAGAATTCATCGTTAAGCACAATTCTTTTGGACAGCCACGTTTCTATTTGTACTCGGTCAAATGGCAGAAGCCAGGATTGCCGACTGCCCACATTCTGCTTTGGTTGATTGAGAAAATCTGACGGGACCAACTCGATTCAATCATTAGCGCTGAAAAAGAAGATCAAGAAGCTGTCCTGGAAGTCTACGAACTTAAATTTTATTCGTTTAATAGAGAGGTTTGACTTTAAAAAGGGATGCTAATAATTGAATTAATTTCAAACAGTACAAGGTTCGCCCGCCAGCTAGTTAATTTATAAAAAGAAGGAGCACAATTAAACATAAAGTGAAAGAGTAATTACATTATTGTGTTAAAATTAAATCCTAAATTAAATAAAAAACAAGTAAAAGTGTTATCATCGGCTTGGCCGATGCTTTTTCTGATGTTACATACAGAAACAGTAGCTGAACCCAAGCCGGCTTCGCCAGACAACAAAAAAAAATTAAATAAAATTAAAACATTTATTGCAAAGCTTTTTCTTTGTAGTTACGTTGATCAATTTCATCATTGGAATTTCTGAGAAAATTAATTTGCAAAACTGATGAGAACTATCTGCAAATGTGGTAATAACGATCCGACTCTGTGGTATACCTGACCTTGAATCTTGATATTAAAAGTTGTTAAGTTAACAATTTTGTAAATGCAATTGTCGGTGATTACCTTAAATGTTGGTATGAAATTATTTCTGATAATATTTGTTGCACCAAATTAAGTCATTTGAAAATATGAATTGTATGCCTAAATATTTTTTAAGAAATGTTTCGATTCGGTTGGCGTTCCAGAAACCAAGGAATGCAATGGTCCTGGTGTACAATTCAATGCCGGCAATCGGACTTTTTCATTTGCACAGCCCAATCCTGGGGCCTAACTCTGCAATTCGATTCTAAAGTTAAATCATTCGAATTCGGCAAATAGGTACTCTCTTATTTGAAAATCGAAGAGTGAAATCCGAGCTTCATTTATCTAGATATCTTTGCTCGAAAATCGGAAATGTCGTACTCCACAACTTTATTTTCGTTGCTAAATACATTCGAATTTCGGAAATTTCATTCGATATCTAATTACCATGCGAAAAAGTTTAGCTGGAAGCAAAAATGTAAGCATTTCTTTAAAAAAAATACATAAATAATATTTTTTGATAAAATTCTATTAATTGAAGAAAACGTAACAAATATTGATATGATGATTTTGTTTTATTTTAAAGGGAAATCACGAACAAAAATGGTAATACAAGGTGGGCCAAAAGAAGTCATCCGATGTTATTTGGCTCTCATTTTTTTTTCTAAATGAAAAACTTCGATTCTGTTTTTTGATTATGTTTATTTGAACAGTCTGTTGGAAGCACATGTCCTCCAGTCGTAATTCGTCCAATTGCGGCAGAAAAAACTCGGTTAACATGGCCCTATAGCGCGCACCGTCCATACATCCCATTGCTAAAACGAGCCAGTATGGCAATCAATTTTGACGGCGCTCATTTGGCCGATATCATCTTCTCGACTTGACCAATAAAACTCTAAAGGTTCAAATAAACATATTAAAAAAACAGAATCGAAGTTTTTTTTATTTAGAAAAAAAAAATGAGAGCCAAACAACATGACTTCTTTTGGACCACCCGTACAAAACAAAATAAATTTAAAATTTTAATTGATTTTATGTGTAGTGTTCCGGCCCGGAATTATCAAAGGGGTATTTAAAAACTGCAGACGCACGGAGAACTTCAAATAATCTGTGGAAGCGGTTAATATCTTCCTTTGAATCCTTTCTTCAGCACAAATTTCTTCATTGAGCCACAATGCAACTGAATCTATATCCATAGTGACATTCAATTATCAACTAATAAATTTAAATAATCAAAAACGAATTTTTTCACTTTTTGTGAATTTAAAATGTCATTGTTGACCAAAAACAGCTCGAGTCTCGGAACATTTATTCGAAAGTTGCAAAAGTTTCTATGCAACATTTCCTTTCGATTCGAAAGTTATACAGAGTAACATTTGAAATTAGAATCGGAAACAACTTTCGAACAATTTTTACTTTCGAATCGAATTACAGAGTTAGGCCCCTGGTGTTTGGGTCGGGTGCACCTCATCCCCAAACAATCCATCCCCTGCCAAATTTCGCACCTAGAGCCATCTACTCCACAACTAAAGTCCAATAATCGCATCACTCACCTTTATTGGATAGTGTTACCATCAGTTGAGTATATATTATGTTGAGTGTTAGGTTAAAGTTTTCTTAAAGTCTAAAGTCGAAGTTTTTGTGGAATTTGGAATAATGTATGGGGGAAGGAAGGAGATAGGTATTACATTTTTTGTAATGCTAGGAAAAAGATATAAGAATGTGAAATGCTTTATGTTTGTTGTACCTGAATGGATTTATAAGATTCCAAGCCTGTAAATATTTAATTAATTTAAATCTGAAGCTTAAAGAACAAGTTTTTTTGAGAAAATAAATTGACTTTTAGCTTCAGAGACTTTAAGAAAAATAGAAGTAAAAATTCGAGCGAATTTTTAACTTTTATTTTCTCAAATTCTCTGAAGCTAAAAGTCAATTTATTTTCTCAGAAAACTTATTCTTTTAACTCTAGAGAATAAAAAGACAATTTTCGCCAAAAATATTTATCCATTCATGTCTGTACGTATTCATAAGTGAATATATATAAGACATTCAGTGCAAAAGAACAACACACGAGACGACGATTCTAGGTACAGTCTTTATTGCAACTCACTTAATCTCGTTTCGACAAAAATCAGCTAAGCTTAACAACGAATGGTTTTCGGCAAACAATGAAATACGGTAACCTTATATACCTGTGAAGGTTAAACTGTCTTATCGTTCGATCTATGATCTCGTTGTGTATTATTTTACATAAGATACGCTAAGTCGCTAAGCGAGCATGTAGGTGCATGGATCTGAAGCGATAGGGTGATCAGTATATTATTTTAAGATCGCAAAATTATTTGCGTAATGCAATTTAGTTTAAATTGGCTTCTTACAAATACAACCTGCCTTTGTGGCTTCTTCTCTATTTCACAAAATTCCAAAAACAATTGCATCACGAACAGCTGAAATGTAGATATCGCTTGGGTCATAGGATGAGATGCGGTGACCCCAACGTCAACGTGTTTTAGCGAAATAAAATTGTGTAAAAATGTGCACATACACACATGCACGTACCGAAACTCATTGAAAACACATAGTTCTTTAAGCAAAAAGTTTAACGAAAAAAGCTCAGAGCTTTTTCCCCCGAAACAATCTAACCGTATTGTGAAATGTAAAAAAAAAGCTTTTTGTTGTGAAACTGATAGAAATTAAGTGGTTTCTTTTTTAATAAAATTTTTTTTTTCAATTTTGTTTGCCTATCAATTGATCATCGTGATTACCGATATTTAAGAAAAAAATCAACTAAATTGGTTGAGAATTAGGGCCGATAGAGGGAAACATACACTTCTTTCCACTTTGTTTTATATATATAGAGATTTCATACACGGATTATGTTTAAAATAATTGGTAAACAAGAACACTTAAAGGAAATATGACAGAAAAAGGGTCTAGTAAACCACACAACTCGCTATACTAACATTGTAGTGTTGCCTTCTGTTGTCTTTACACATCCCAAGCAACGTATATGTAACACTCAAATTCAAATGCAGCCCTTGGTTTGAGATCTCTGTAGTTTATTAAAAAAAATATAAAATTCAGTTTCAACGATAAAAAAGCTCTTATCTACGGCTTTTACGTGAACACTTAGCGTTTATCAGCAAACCAAATACTGTAAGAGCTTACCAGCTGACAAAAGTAGCAGCTAACCATCAGTAGTTCTTGGCATCTCATCGAGTTCGAACGAACGGTTAAACTTTCGGCTAAAATATGGTTCTAGAGTTGAAAGGAAAGAATGTTGTCTATGTTGGTGGCTTTGGTGGTATTGGCTTTGCCACTGCCAAGCTCTTAGTGCAAAAGAAAGTTGCTGTAAGTTAAACTGCAACAAAATTGTCCCCAATGAACGACTAATCTCTTGTTTTTCAGAACTTGTACATAATTGATGTAGCAGAAAACACCGCCTTCTTGAACGAGCTCAAGACCTTGAGCTCCGGCACAAATGTGTATTTCTCCAAATTAAACCTGCTGGAAAAGGAACAAATCCCAATTGTTCTCAAGGAAGTTGTTGCCAAAATCAAATATTTCGATATATTGGTCAACGGAAGTGGCATTATGAATGACAACAAACCAGAGGCGACCATTGGTATTAACTTGGTAAACGAGTTTGGCATTTCCTGCCAAATACAGCCTAACCAAATAATTTCCATTTCAGTTGGGATTGATCTACACAACCATGGAAGCAATTCCTTATATGGACAAGGCTAATGGCGGACGTGGTGGTTTAATTGTCAACATCGCGTCGGTTGTGGGGTTGGAACCTGTTTCATATTTGGCTATATATAGCTGCTCCAAACACGGTGTAATGGGATTCACTAGATCAATTGCTGTAAGTTTTTTTTGGGGGAAATTACAAGAAAGTCGTTTAATGCCTCTTGAATTTTGCTAGGACGAATTCTACTACAAGAGAACCGGAATCGCTGTCATGGCCATTTGTCCAGGCATCACAGCTACTGGTTTGTATCACGAATTCGTTGGGAATGCTACCTTCTCATACTCCAAGGAACTGAGTGAGAAAGTCCTTGATGCTAAGAATCAAACTTCCGAAGAGTGTGCTGTTAACTTCATTAAGGCTATTGAGACTGGGAAGAACGATTCGATTTGGATCTTGGATTTGGGGAAGCTGGAGGAGGTTACGCCAACCAAGTACTGGAGTATAACCTACGATTGAACCAAGCTTCAGTTCGTTAAGATGGAAGACTAATATAAGTTGCAACGAAATTTAAAAAATAAAACTCACCTTTGAGACTTTTTAGACGTGTCATTGTCTAAAAAATGTTGATTTGATAAGTACTACATATATGTACAAGTACATACATATACCCATAAGTTGGATTTCTTGTGTTTGGCGGGGTTTAAATATTTAATTATTGTATTGTAAAGTCAGTACTTTTCTGAATGATTGGTTTGGCTTACTTAATAATCTGGTGTGTAAAAATCGAGTTATTATGGGTGTTTTAACATCGATCTTCTGACTAGCTCAGTCGAAGTTGATAATTTCACATCGGTTATGTCTTCCTTTGGCCTCGATAGTTTGATAAATTTTCGTACGTGTGGGAATCTCTGGATTAAACAGAAATAAAATTCAAAAATTTACAAAAATTGATTCAGAATTGATTTGGCTCTCAAGTAGGCCTTAATTTTTGAGTTTTGGTATGAAGTCTACAGTGCACAAGATCCATCTACTGCCTTTGAGGTGTTTATTAATAAATTTCAATTGCACTTACTTCGCTCAAGTACAGTTAATTAATAATCTATAATTTTACTTAATTCGCTTTAGTACTGATAAATTTATTCATCAATATGATGCACACTGTCTTTATATACCTACATGAGAGATTGATTTTTCTTTAAAAAAGTGAAATCATTCGTTAATATGGTTCCCACTTTCGTCATATTGATGATTGCATTCACTTTTATGATGTATTATTTTCATCAATCTAGTGAATATTTACATTTTCCAATTTAAATTTTTATTTGCAAGGTACAAATAAGAACAAAGGTCTTATATAGTGCTTCAAAGCTCATAGTAAAATAATTATGCACATTACATCTATATAAAAATAAGTTGAAACAAAATAAGTGTGAAACAATTTTGTTTCTTGAAATTCCCCATAAAAGGTGACGTCAATACCAAAGTTTTACGGTCTTTCTATGAGAAATGGTTCAATGGTTATAGTCATTTGAGTTGAGTTGCTTGCACCTGGGACCTGATAGATGATGCTGTTTTCGATCCAAAACCAATTTTACGGATGGGTATGGCTGACCCGATAGTTCCGTTCTTGCTCTACTTTGGGGTAATAGGCGCAAATCGCAAGTATTAAAGAATACTAGTATCGCTTGTGGTCGAAAATCGACCATACCTTTTATAAGTACTTAATACTAAAAATTATTTTCGTTATGAATTATCTTTTTATATACATTCCTATAGTAGCGCCAAGAAATCTAATCAATATGTTGTACCAGTATCCCACAGAAGCTTTGGCGCTTCAATCGCTCAATAATGAAAACTGCTTTTCGTCCTTAATTGATTTAGACGGAGTTTTAAGTTTTTATCGGTGCTTCTTCAAAACAAAAGCTTTATTTAAACGAAAGTAATCGAAGAAAATAATTTGTATTTTGGACTGGTTGCCATATTTAATTTTTCCTTCCCGATCACTATCTAAGATTTGTTACCAAATGTCTAAGTCCGTCAACATAGCAATACAGTATTTTCAGCTGCTATAGGTATAAGTAAGTAGATTATGAAGCGGAAGAGCCTTCTAGGGGCTCTGGCACTGCAGCTTCTTATCTTAAAGGAGCCTATTGTGATAATTGAAGTAGCTGGATTTTATGACGTCCTCCCCGCATGAGTCCTTCCATCTAAAAGTTTTTTTTTTGCATTTTCATTGCTAGAAAATAGTAAGTATAAGCCCCCAAATTATTTTTTTTTAATATTTTTTTTCCTTCTCTTTGGCAACTGTACTAGCATATTGTTATCCTTTTCATCCTTCTAATTACCCCTCCGCTACATGCCCGATTTGAGGAGGGTTTCGAATTAGAGAGAGTCGACTATATGGGAAAATTAAAATCTTGTGTCTAAGTTTTAATACATTTGTACGACCTATGGAAAATTGGACTTAAGCATGATCGACTTATGGAGGTGTGACTGCATTAAGTTTTTGTAAATAAATATTTTTTTTCGATTCTGTGAGTTCTTCTATGTAGGTACCTACCTTTGTTTTCCTTTATAAATTATCTAACCCACATCTTTCGGCAGTGGCCTTTTTTTGTTTAACATTGGGTATAATATTTAAATTGTTTTTAATAAACATATAAATTAATTTTAATATTTTAATTTTTTGTTAAACAAACAATATTCATACAATTTTTTCCAAGCAATTATAAATCTATGTCGCTAGATCCTTCCATGTTGTTGGAGTAAGCTAATTTATCGTTATTGTTATTCGTATCTATTGTAGGGCTTGATGTTGTTGCATGAATGGTTTATTGTTATTTCTTGGAATTTTTAAGGTCTTGTTAAATTTTTTTATTGATAATTTGATGAGGCAGTTTTCTAAAAATCGGTTAAGGCTGAAGATATGAGTAAGATTTGAAAGTAAATTTGTAGCAAGCACCTAAGCATCGTAAAACTTAGTTATTATTTACATATGACCATTATAATGAAAAAACAATAACAAAAATATTAAACCCGAAACTAAGCCCTTCTGGCAATACCTTATTTTATATATAATTTGAATTTTGTAAGATCTGGCAGTATTGTAAATAAAATAAATACCTAAAGCTCTGAAAGCTCACTCTTAGCCGATCATAGTAAACAAACAAAATACCTTTGTAAAACTAGTATATAAGGGAAGAAATATTCAGAATAAAGCAGTTGAACTTGCGAAGTGCACGGTAGAGTACCTCAGCCTCTGTTCCACCACCAAGAACGACTACGTATTAAAACAACCCGAGTTGTCAGCAATCTATTTTTTTTTTTGTTTCCCAAATAGACTCTGCGCAACCCAGGACCCGTCACCTCGTTGGCTTAATTTTAGTTGCGCTTGACATACGTGTGCTCATGGCTGCAGTACGGTAGAGTGCCTCAGCCTCTGCAGCGTGTAAGTTCGCCCCGTCAATTATAGCACTACTACATTGGCGCCCACCTAGCGGCCAGAGTTTTGGGAAATATCACGTTTCACGTACCAACAACGCAACAGCAAAGAGTATTCAAATTGGATCCACGAAGAAGTTCTCGCATCGCAGAGAATCAGCGTGCCCGTTCCACCATGACTACTTATACCGAAGAACAGGTTCAAAAATTACTCTCCTCGCTTATGACCCAACAAACAAGAAGCGGCAGCTTCAGCAACTGCACCAGTCGGTTCTGCGGTAAAAGAGACCCACTGAAGGTGGAAGAATTCATCGCAACAATTAGTTGTTTCAAAGACGTGGAGCACAACTCAGAGACCGACGCAATCAAGGGATTTCCCTTACTACTGGAAGGCAACGCTCAAAGTTGGTGGCAAGGCGTTAAGTCGGAGGCGAAAACTTGGGAAGATGTACTGTCTCTTCTGAGAAGCGCATTCGCACCAAGTAAACCAGCTTATCGAATCTATCAAGAGTTATTCGACACTAAGCAAAAAGGGAAAGAGATCACAGACGATTTCATTCGCAAAAAGAGAGCACTGTTCGCCCAACTACCTGTGCCCAGACCATCCGAAACCATGATGCTCGACTTAGTCTATGGCTTGTTACACCTAAACATCCGCGGTGGCGCTCCAAGACAAAGCATAACATAATTTCAGCAACTCATCGATAAAGCCAGAGCTGTTGAGCATAGCATGGCAGAAAAACTCCAACAAAGGCCCGAACCTAGTGGTACCAAAGTGCGCTGTAATTTCTGCGACAATATAGGTCACACAATAGCTGAATGTAGAAAAAAAAAGAAAGCGTAGGCAGAAGCAACTAATCAGTTGAGATCACCCTCTAATCAAGGCATCTTCTGCTACAAATATAAAGCTCCTGGATTTTTAAGATCCAACTGCCCTTCTTGCAAAGAGCTCCCAAAGGGCCCACAAAGAGTTTCTTTCAATCTCATAAAAAACACTCTCAGCAATGATCTACCAACGATTCCATTCACTTCGCACGGGGACAATGGCATCGCATACATCGACACGGCAGCAAGAACTAGTGTTGCTGGCCGCCATCTTTTCGAGCATTTGCTGCGAAACGGAACCAAATTCACCAAGCTCAGCGCAAGCGTTACCCTTGCTGATGGTAGTGTCCAACACGATGAGATTTGCACGACCTATCATTTTTGGAAACCGATTAAGGTAAATTTCGTTTATCGCACTCCCTAAAGCCAAGGACAATAGAACCCTAATCGGCATTGACTTCTTGGTGGAAAATGGGGTCATTCTAAATCTGGGACAACGATGTTGGTATTTCCAGGATCAACCCAAGCAAACCTTCGAATTTTACGATACGACTAGCACTATTGTTTCACCAGCGACGAGAATGCTGAGCGATGTCAAAGACTACAAGGATTGGTTCGGAAAATTGCAAACAATTTCCCCATGTCAACTCAACGTCTAACATTGTTCGTTATCCGTCAACATCTTCAGCCATGAGCAACATGTTCAGCCCAGTTTCTCCCATCTCACCATTGAAAAGAACTTCAGTCAATAATGAAGAACGATACGGTCCCTACTATTGGGAAAACCAGACCATAGAAAAAAATTGCGAAAACAATGAATACTCAACTCAGGCAATAAATTCAATTTTCGGTAGCTCCGTACGCCCAGAAATCAGTCCAGATAGGGAAAATCCACTAAGCGATCTTTTTCCTAAGATGCAGAAACGTGATTCACCCATGGATATCGAAGATTTCTTCACCGAAATTTTGTCAATCGACATAGACCTAAGGGAAGACGAAGGAACCGAACTTACTCAAGAACAAACCAATCAATTAAAAAGCCTTCTCTCAAAGTTTGGCTTCACCTTCGAAGCCTCAACAGAGCCAACACCATATGCCGAGCACAAGATAAATACTGGCAGCAACCCACCAATTGCTTCAACACCCTACAGGCTTTCGACCGTACGGAAAAATCAACTCAAGTAGAAATTGAAGAATGCGAATCACCGTGGGCTGCTCCAGTTGTGTTAGTACCCAAAAAAGACGGTGGTATATGAGTTACTACCAGATCAAGGTCGCGGATGAAGACGTCGAGAAGACAGCCTTTATTACACCATATGGGGTCTACTGCTTTAAGCGAATGCCATTTGGGCTCAAAAATGCTTCAGCCACGTTCATGAGATAAATGACAAAATTTCAGGCTAGGCTCCATGCGGTAGACATGTGGATCTTGATTTTCATCGACGATTTTATTATCTGCTCCAAAAGTTTTTCGGAGCACAAAGAACATCTCGCTCTGGTTTTTACGCTTTTAGATGAATACAAACTGAAAGAAAATAGACCAAAATCGAAATTCTGTTGCGACACAGTAAAATACTTGGGACATCTCATCACTAGCAAGGGAATAGAAGTTGATCCAGAAAAGACATCAGCATTAGTAGAACGTAGAGTACCAAGAAACGTCAAAGAACTTCTCTCTTTTTTGCAAACCTGTTCCTGGTATCGCCGTTTCGTTGAAAATTTCGCCGGAATATCAAAGCCACTTTCCAACCTTACCAAGAAAAACACGCCCTGGAAATGGGGACATGAAGAACAAATGACGTTCGACAAATTGAAGACCTCCTTAACAACAGCACCAGTGCTGCAACAGGCTCGCGCAGATGAACCATTTTTTGCGAAAACAGATGCCAGCGGTTACGCCATTGGAGCGGTATTGGTTCAGGGGGAGAAGTCAAAAGAACACCCTATCGAATATGCATCAAGGCTACTGACCATCGCCGAACGAAACTACTCTATCACAGAAAAAGAAGCATTAGCCATTGTCTGGGCTGTCAACAAGTTCCGTGGTTATATAGAGGGATCAAAGATCACCCTATTGACTGACCACCAACCATTGAAATGGCTCATGACGCTGAAATCTCCAACCAGAAGACTGGCGAGATGGGCTCTGCAACTGCAGCCATATAATATTGATATTCAATATATAACAGGAAACACCAACAAAGTGGACGACATGCTTTCAAGACCTCCGTGCCCAAGTATTGACCACCCTAATACTTCCTGCGATATCTGCAATGTGCAAATTAATGTCCCAGCAAGGAAAGCGAGCGAGATTCGGGAAGCACAACTACAAGATTCTGAAATAAAATCAATTACTGAATCTTTCGAAGCAACCAACGAGAACCTACCTCGGTGGACAGCTAGAGGCTATATTATGAACGACGGCGTACTCTATCGATACTCACCAGAGTCCGATGCAGAGGATGCGCAGCTAGTAGTCCCAAGTCAAGAACGGGCAGCAATTCTACAACATTACCACGATAGTGAAACGGCAAAAAAGCTTTGTAAAACTAGTACCACCAAGAACGACTACGTATTAAAACAACCCGAGTTGTCAGCAATCTATTTTTTTTTTTGTTTCCCAAACAGACTCTGCGCAACCCAGGACCCGTCACCTCGTTGGCTTAATTTTAGTTGCGCTTGACATACGTGTGCTTATGCCTGCAGTACGGTAGAGTGCCTCAGCCTCTGCAGCATGTAAGTTCGCCCCGTCAATTATAGCACTACTACAAATTTGATTTAAACTGGATATAGGGAAAATGTTTTTCCAATTGTTTGTGAATTTTTAGAAAATCCTTTTCAAATTCTTCTGTTGGAATAGTTAGGCAGCCAAATTCTGAACTGGTTTTTGTTGTCGTATAAGCTCTTTGTTTCATCAGTACCAAGTTCTTCCTATTATCAGTTTCTTGTTTTTCTGATAGATATCGGGTGCAGTGTAGGTAAACATTTTAGTTTGCCTTTCAATTTGTGAGCTGAAAATCCTACGAAATACATGCAAGCATTTCGTGCTAGTTTTGCACAATTTTCCTTGGAGATCGAAGTTATACAATTACAGCCTTATTTATTAGAATTTGCTAAACACGCTTATACACCTGTATAGTTATGCAGGGCACTCATTCCGTATGTCGATTATCGCCAGACGATAGCGTTTCGACGATAGCTTTGCTTCACGTAACTTCAATAATCGTCTATCGTCCAGACGATATCGTTTTGACGATTGAACATTTGCTTCACGTAACTCAATAATCGTCGAAACGCTATCGCCCAGACGATACAATTTGAGCGATACCTAATGAGGTATCGTTTTGTATTGATTTTTATGTTTTGTAAATTTGCAAACCAGCTGAAGATTTATTGAATTTCAAGAAAAATATAATTGACTTCAGATATTTTTTAACTGCTACTGAATATATAAATAACTACACTTTAACCTTTATTGTATTAAATTATTAATTAGATACTTCTCGACTGAAAAGGTAGAACATCTTAAGTCGACTTAAGATGTTTCCATTTTTATCAATGTACGATTGTACATTGTCTCTAATTTTGAAACATATACTTCTATGTTATCACCATCCTTTCATCACACTCCTATCCCCATTTATAACGGATAATAGTTTCATCCAAGTCAGAAAATCTTATGATGACACAATATTCCTCTTTTTAACAGTTTTTCGTTCTCCTGAAAAATGTTGAAGATTGACTATAGGCCAGCGTATTTAAAATACCTTACCAGTCGAGACTTATTAACACCCAACTGTAATTTTAATATTTCGCAAACACTGGCCTATTTTTCCATGCATATTAGTTATACAGGGCTTGTGTTAAAAAAAGGATTGAAAAAGAGAAATCTATTACATTTATCTGTCCGAAATGATAAAAAAAAAACCTAAGCAGCTTGTGGAAAATGCAAATTCAAATACATACCTACAAATAAAAATAAAAAAATGGAAAAGTAAGAAGAAAAAGATGGGATATTTGGGACTCCATGAGCCGGTAGTCTTATCAAATTAAAACAAATATATATAGCGATTAAAAATATCTTATGTCTCCCCATATTTCTAAGCCAACTTATCGAGGATACTTGCAGAATCTTTTAAATTGAAAATAAAAACGTCGATACATCGAATTTATTTTTGATTTCATTTAAAATAAAATGTGACAAATTATTTAACTCAAAATGACATTTCGACTATTCCACCTCTATACAAACTCTAAACAACGTCCAAGTGCGTTTAGCTTATAAAGGGTGATTTTTTAAGAGGTTTAGAACTTTAAAAAAAAAAAAAACACGAAAAATTAATGAAATATTTATTTGAATCGATAGTTTGAACCTTGCAATTTAATGTTTAAAGATAATTTCATGCAAATGTTGACCGCGGCTGCGTCTCAGGTAGCCCATCCACTGAGTCCAATTTTGGCATACTCTTTCACACATATCGGCCGGTATCTCACGAATGAATGCATGGATGTTGGCTTCCAGTGCGTCAATCGAAGCAGGCTTGTCCCTATACACATTAGCCTTGGCATACCCCCACAAAAAATAATCTAATGGTGTCAAATCGCACGATCTAGGCGGCCAATTGACCGGCCCGAAACGTGAAATTAACTGTTCACCAAACTCGCCTCGCAATTGCGCCATTGTTTCGCGTGCTGTGTGGCATGTGGCACCGTCTTGTTGAAACCACATATCATGCAAGTCAAGAACTTCCATTTCGGGCAAAAAAAAGTTTGTTATCATCGCTCGGTAGCGTTCACCATTGACAGTAACGCTGCGATTCGCATCATCTTTGAAGAAATATGGCCCAATAATGCCGCCGGCCCATAAACCGCACCAAACAGTGGCTTTTTCGGGATGCATTGGTAGCTGTTGCAATGCTTCTGGCTGATCTTCACTCCAAATGCGGCAATTTTGCTTATTTACGTACCCATTCAACCAAAAATGAGCCTCATCGCTGAACACAATTTTTCGATAAAAAAGCGGATCCTCGGCCAGCTTTCCAAGAGCCCATTCACCAAAAATTCGGCGTTGTGGTAGGTCGGCTGGCTTTAGTTCTTGCACCAGCTGTATCTTAAAAGGCTTTACGCCCAAATCCTTCCGCAAAATTTTCCAATTTTGGACATTTTGGTTTAAAGTTAGACTTCAGATTTTCACAGCTTTGGTCAATGTTTTTATCCGTGCATACACATATTTCACTACACGATTTAGGATTTGACCCTTTTTTCAAATTTGTTTTTGAAGGTAAACGACCGAATATTTCACTATTTCCCTAATGTTTAACACAAATAGGTCTTCGGCAGTCATTAGGTAGTTGAAAAACGATAACCTACTCACACCGCCTACATTTTTATAATTGAAACAGTTTTTGAATGCACAAAACATTTTTAATATTTCAAATTTGTAAGAAACTCAAACAAAATAAACAAAAACTGTAACCGAACGACGAACAATTATCGAATGAATGAAGGATACAAATCTCAACGAAAGATTTTTTAAAAGGAATAAAATTATCAAAGGCTCAAAGCTCTCAGTAATTTAATTCTCGATTTGGTATGAGTAGCGACACCTATTAGGATACTGGTACTACTGGATTGGCGCTACTATAGGAATATGTATATGTATATACAAAGGTATTATGAATTTTTTTTTTTGCAAACGAAGAGAGTGACATCTATCGAAAAAATACGTAGATGAGCTGCTCCATCGGAAACAGGTTATATTTGAATACGTTGCTATGGTAATATGGCGTCGAAAAATTGATTGTCATCAAAATCCTTTCAATTACCTGTTTTCTATTGGGAATTCATAACTTAATTTTACCAGTCTTAATGGCGACATATATACCCACTGTTTTTTGTTTGTGCACATCTATGGCACAGTACCTTTCAAATAACATAAATTTCTTTCTCCCCATTTCATGATAAATACTTAAAAAGTGTACCGAAACTTTTGATGTTCACGTATTAATATAATGAGGTGATGTCGTATTATTTATCCTATGTGTGTGTAGGCTGAATGGCTCATATCGCTTGCTAGAAAGAAGGGAAGGTACATTGTGTTCGTTGGTCGTATACTATTTCATTGTTACAAATTGATCACTATCTCAAGTAGACCAGCATACTAACCACCGACAAGTACCGTGTTCACAAGTCGCAACTACTCATATTTAATATTCTATAACAGCTATATGAAGTGAAACAGAATTATTTATGCCAACGGTGATTCTTACTTAACGGTCAAACTTCAAACGACCGCCATGACAGCACCGAACGATTTTTCAAACAACAGCTTAAAACAATCATGGAATTTGTGGAGACCTGCTGATTAAAATAAAAAGTAGAATGCTTTGAAATATTGTTCTGTTCTAAAATACACTTTATTATTCAATACAGTTTTGATCCCAGAAGCGATAGCTTATAATAAAAAAATAAAAAGATTTCTAAAAAAATTAGTTTTGAATTTAATTTCAAATTTATTCGTTCAATAGAGAGGTTTGACTTTAAAAAGGGATGCTAATAATTGAATTAATTTCAAACAGTACAAGGTTCGCCCGCCAGCTAGTTAATTTATAAAAAGAAGGAGCACAATTAAACATAAAGTGAAAGAGTAATTACATTGATTATTGTGTTAAAATTAAATCCTAAATTAAATAAAAAACAAGTAAAAGTGTTTGCTTTTACTGATGTTACATATAGAAACATTTCATACACGGATTATGTTTAAAATGATTGGTAAACAAGGACACTTAAACGAAATATAATAGCAAAAAGGGTCTAGCAGACCACACAATTCGCTCCACTGACAATGTAGAGCTGCCTTATGTTTTCTTCACACATCCGAAGCAACAGAATATGTAACACTCAAATTCAAATGTAGCTCTTGGTTTGAGAACTCTATAGTTTATTCCTAAAAATATAAAATTCAGGTTCAACGATAACGACGCTCTTATCTACGGCTTTTACGTGAACACTTAGCGTTTATCAGCAAACCAAATACTGTAAGAGCTTACCAGCTGACAAAAGTAGCAGCTAACCATCAGTAGTTCTTGGCATCTCATCGAGTTCGAGACGAACGGTTAAACTTTCGGCTAAAACATGGTTCTAGAGTTGAAAGGAAAGAATGTTGTCTACGTTGGTGGCTTTGGCGGTATTGGCTTTGCCACTGCCAAGCTCTTAGTGCAAAAGAAAGTTGCTGTAAGTTAAACTGCAACAAAATTGTCCCCAATGAACGACTATTCTCTTGTTTTTCAGAACTTGTACATAATTGATGTAGCAGAAAACACCGCCTTCTTGAATGAGCTCAAAACCTTGAGCTCCGGCACAAATGTGTATTTCTCCAAATTAAACCTGCTGGAAAAGGAACAAATCCCAATTGTTCTCAAGGAAGTTGTTGCCAAAATCAAATATTTCGATATATTGGTCAACGGAAGTGGCATTATCAATGACAACAAACCAGAGGCGACCATTGGTATTAACTTGGTAAGCGAGTTTGGCATTTCCTGCCAAATACAGCCTAACCAAATAATTTCCATTTCAGTTGGGATTGATCTACACAACCATGGAAGCAATTCCTTATATGGACAAGTCTAATGGCGGACGTGGTGGTTTAATTGTAAACATTGCATCCGTTGTGGGCTTGGAACCTGTTTCATGTTTGGCTATTTATACCGGCTCCAAGCACGGTGTAATGGGATTCACTAGATCAATTGCTGTAAGTTTTTTTTTTGGGGGGAAATTACAAGAAAGTCGTTTAATGTCTCTTGAATTTTGCCAGGACGAATTCTACTACAAGAGGACCGGAATCGCTGTTATGGCCATTTGTCCAGGCATCACAACTACTGGTTTGTGGCACGAATTCGTTGGTAATGACACCTTCTCATACTCCAAAGAACTGAGTGAGAAATTCTTTGCTGCTAAAGATCAAACTTCCGAAGAGTGTGCTGTTAACTTCATTAAGGCTATTGAGACTGGGAAGAACGATTCGATTTGGATCTTGGATTTGGGGAAGCTGAAGGAGGTTACACCAACCCAATACTGGAGCACAACTTATGATTAAGCGCTTATATAATAGTAGACTGTAGGATTTAATGAGGTATTAGTTAAAATTGAATCTTCGTTTTAATATTGTTGTGAGGAAATAAAGTAAATTTTAAATTTTTTTTTTTTAATTAGCCTTACTGGTGTGTTCGCCAGCAGTCATTCTAACACCGACTTATATAGACATCTAGGGCCAAGGATCCCAATGCTCAGATTTGATTTTTCTTTAATATAGTCGGGGTGGCTTACATTTCAACCACCACTTGATTCTTTTAGTTACTAAGAGCTATCTATAAATAAGAAGCCATATCTAGAATCTTTTGCCAAACAGAATATCGCTTTGTTTACGCGGTAAAATCTGATTTCTGTCCAATTTGTATTTGAATAGCAAGCGGTTCGCTGGAAATTATATGAGGAACCTTCGTGAATAACAATAAGTTGCCCATACTACAAACTAAGAAGCTTTCTAAGCTTTCTTACGTCTCCCCGAATTCCCAAATTTAGTGCGTCTAAATACGTATAAAACCACCCAAATAAAGTGAGCGACTAGGTCGCTCGAAACTTTCACGTTCATCAAAAGTTTGGTTGAGTCAATTGGTACAACCGTACACAAAATGTGAGAATAGGTATACAGTGTTAGATAACATTTACGTTTAGGTGTTCATTTGACATAGCAGGAGTTTCTGTTTTCTGATCTGCTGGTTTAAGGTGTGTGTCTATGATTGGAATCTTAAGTAGGGTTCGCGATAGACTGATATCTTTATAGAAATATATTATGCAAGACTTCCCGATGGACGTGTGTGGAGGTGCAAATGAAGTGGGAGTTTCTGATTGTGTAAGAAAAAAAGAAGAAGTGGTAAATATTTACTAAAAATAGTTGTAATTGCATTTTTAAAAGCAGTACAGTATTGAGTTTTCCAAAAAAATAATTAAAAAACGGATTTATTCGATTTTTTTTGAGAAAACCAAAGTATGAGATCTTAATAAGAATTGTTTTACTATCTAGAAATATGTATTTTGATCAAAATCGTTAGAGTAGTTTTTTGTAAAATTGTGCTTTTGTAACAAATTTTCCGTTATTTAGTTTGAGAAATACTATTGCTTACCTATTTATCTGAAAACTGAATATAGGATATTGTTTTAGTTTTATCCAAATCAAAAATGTTGTTTTAGAGTTTTGAGGAGTTTCTAAAATTAACACGCTTTTTCATTTCAATACAGTTTGAAATTAGTGTCCGAAGAGTCCTAAACGAAAACGAAAAAAAACTTAAAACGAAATGACTGACACAAAGTCAGACAAGTGAATGACATTGTTCTTCTACAAATCTTGGTTTAAAGTCAACAATAATTATAGCAATATAATTGATAAAGCTTCCTTAAGCCAGTGTTAGCTTTTATTATCGTACTCGCATTCAGTTTTTTTAATCGGTAGGCTGGAAGTTTTTTAAATGCACAGTCGTCAATAGATAACTAACAAGAACTTGATCAATTCAAATTGATTTAAAATTTCCCTTTTTCATTGGAAAAATTATTGTAAGTACATACCTAATCTAAATCGAAATACAAGTGTTATTTCTTATCATTCAAATGCAATGCACTCCAAACAATAATTGTCTCAAGTCACAAGTCTCTGCCACAAGCTTCTGTTCTCATCGTTTCTCACGCTAGTGCCAATTTAGATTAGCAAAGAGTATAGGTGATAATAACCGCCATTAATGATCAATATTTATTTTTTTGGGGGTAGAGCATTTTGTAAGAGGAGGGTGTTTGCAATCACAGAACCGCTCTTGACCTTGAGCACTGAAAGTTATGGGCTCGCATAACTAAAAATAAAAACATGGGGCGTGATTATACAGAATTCTTAGAACCGACAAGCAATAAGATTATTGTTTGGCCCACAGATCAAAATAAGCCAGCTGCAAAATTTTCAGTTGGTTCGATTTCTTACTCCTTGGTTAGTTATCGTTTACTGTTTATACTGTTATAGTTATTTAAGATTTGGAGATCTCGAGGCTGAGTGCCAGCTTTCCTTCGAGGCATTAGGATTATGTTAGGATATTCATGGGTGCTTATGAAACACCCAGGACTCGGATTAAATGTCAAGTTGGTCAATCTTGCAAAGTCATCCCTTGTGCACTCTAACAACCAAAATAGCAGAGACAATACTGAGACCACCAACTTCGGCCGATTTCCCGTTACTTGCCTACAAGCTATATTTTAATGGGTTGGCAAATGCTAAGTGCATTTGTATTGTTACATCGAAATTCGTATTGGCAAATGTCACGTCATGTCCGGCTCATCAACACACTCGCACCATGCATATGCCACTTCCGTTTTGGACAAAGTGACTTGCAGCGTTCATAGAATTTTATTTTATCCGTTAAATTTGAAATTGTTCGTTACGCATGAATAATATTTGTTTTAAGGAATAAGTGTACATTTGCTTAAAATATTCATGAAAAATTAACAATGTACATTTTTGAGTAAATTTTTTTCGTTATTTAACAAAAATTTACACATGAAATCAAAGTTAATGATAAACAAGTAAAAGTGTTATCATCGGCCTGGCCGATGCTTTGATACCCTCCACGGCATACAAGTCATGCAAAATACCAGAACTACTTGACCGACATAGCCCATTTTCAATACCAACCTGACGCCGATAAAAAGAAGTCCTTTCACCGAATTTCATTCACCTACGTCAATTACTTCGGGCGCTATCGTGCTTTCAACAGACAGACAGACAGACAGACGGACATGGCTAAGTCGATTCAGAATGTGATCCTGATTCAGAATATATATACTTTATGAGGTCTCCGGTGACTCCTTCTTTGCGTTACAAATGTATTGGCAAAGTGAATATACCTTCCTCTGGAGGGTATAATAAAATACACAATTCCGAATTGGAGGTCTCAGTATGATTTTTCTCTGCAAAATAGTGTCGTATACTAGTGCCATGCCAATATGATCTATATCACGGTGGAAGTTCAGGTGACAAACACAGGACATCAAAACTTCATGTATAGGTATCGTTTGGAGAAGGTCAACCTTGGGGAGCCGGTGGCACATTTTACCCAAGCTCCTATAATCTACCTGGCAGAAAAACTTGATCTAGGAAAATTGTCTGCCTGATTTATTAAATTTGTTGCGAAGTAAAACGCAAACCGTGTTTAATATAACAGAAATACAAAAGACCTGACACCTGAGTGGTGTAAAAACTATTTAAACAGATTTCAATTTAGAAATATACTGAAGGCATGATCACACTTAATAAGAAATTTGTATATGACCGGTTTGCTTCGGAGAACTCTGAATTTGTAACAAACGACAAAGTTCAATAAATGGTATATTACAAGCATGGAGATAGACTCTACTGAGCGAGTGTTCAGTTTTAACTTTTGCAAAAACGCAAAGTACTTGGCGCACCGTACCACTTCAGCCACTGCAGCTCACATCTCGCAAGCGCTTGACAAACATCCAAGAGTATACTCGTAACAGTCCTAAGAAATCTTCTTTTATCAGCCGTTTAGGTATCGCATAAATTTGGTGAAGCCATCCATTCGTTCTGAAAATGTAAATAGTAGTGCGTGATATAATATTAGGTAAACATCAACAACACAAGTTACGCAAGTGATCATACACGCACCCAAAATATAACCAAAACATTGTGAAATGCCTTATCTTCTTCATTCTATTAACTTAATATTAATAAAGAAGATAAGGCATTTCACAATGTGAATAAAGAAGATAATGCCTTTCACAATGTTTTTTGGTTATATTTTTTGTGCGTGTATGATCCCTTGCGTAACTTGTGTTGTTGATGTTTACCTCCCAAGTAACAATTTGACTTCGATAATTTTCAAATTTAAAATTTCTGTGGGCAACAGCATCGATAGAGCTTCTATAGTATTCGTTAATCGTTGATCGATTTCGAATTAATTGTTTCGATAATAACTTCAGTAAGACCTGTACAAAGCATATACACAGGTTTAATAGAGGAATATGAAATAAAGTTTCGGCAAGATATCTATTAGACTTCTGAAAATGTGTCAGGAGATGTGTGGAAAGTGAATTGCTTCCATAAAGCTTGTGGTTCGAAGCGCTTTGCAGATGCTTCTTTAAAACTTCTGATCGAAGGCATTATAGAAGCAAAGAACTGTCATGCAGTATTGCAGTCAACCGCTTGCGATTGGAAGCTGTATAGAAGCACTTACTCGTACTTCCTCCTAACTTACTTATGGAGGCTTTATAGAGGTAAAAATTAATGTGTTATGAAATGAATCACATCAGTCTAAAGAAACCATAATTTATTGAATAGGGGAAAAAAGATAAAAAATAAAACACTTTTAGCACACCGAAAAATATGTCACTAATATGATTTTAAATAAACACTCCTCGCTCATAAATAAATTACGCAACACTAAATGTCCTGCTGACAAATTCGATAGAGTAAGATGTAAGTTTATTGCAAGTCTTGGCGAAACTCTAAAATGTATCAAGTAGTTCAGATTTACCACTCCGACGGCATTATGATGAGTTAGCCTAGGGGTAGTGTACTGGACTACTACGCAAGTGGACCCATGTTCGATTCCCAGTGCGACGCATGTAAGTAAAATGTAATTATAACGCGTACACCCAGAGAAAAAACAACGTAAAATCAAAGAAAACCACTTCGATTTAAATATTTTTCGGAATGATTTGGCATCGACTACGAAAATTTTAAAATCAAAGTGGCATAACATTAATTCAAAGGGTTTGTCTAATCTAAAATCATATATTTTTAATTTGATCTAACCACGTATCCACCTTGATTCGACTTGGAATCATGCTTAAATCAAATTTATTTGCCTTTAAAACAAAGTTTATAAATTTCGATTCAACCATAATGCAACGTAGATTTAAGTACAATCAACTTTGAAAATACTATGCTCTAACTTTAATTTGACAATGACTCATAGTACAATCAAATGTATTTGACTTTAAAAGCACTACAAATACATTTTGAAGTAAAGACTGTGCATTGTGTATTCAAACAAATCCAACTTTGAAAATACTATGTTTAAGCTTTAATTTAACTTTTTTAACTTTTAATTCAAAGTGAACCCATTTTGAATAAGCATTTTTAAACTTTAATCTTACTATGATGCTTCGTAGAAATAACCTCCTTAAACTTTGAAAATGTCACGTATTTTATTTGATACATCAATAGTCCGTTGTAGAATCCAATTTTTCACCTTGATTTTATTTAATATTTTGTATTTCCAAAATAAATTCACCGTCGAATTTAAAATTTGAATAAATCTTTGTTTTTTTTTTTTAATAAAAACCAATACAAGAATAATTTGGAATTCATAAATTTTATTTTCAATGTAATAGTAATAACATAAAGTAATAACATGGAATTCTTAAATTATTCATTATTAACCTCTGTGAACATAGAAATCATTGAACTGTGAATTAAAGATGAAATATCCTTCATAAGTTCGTAAATTATTCTAAAATTATTTATTGTTTAATTTTTTATTACTTACGATTTTTTTCTCATACGATATTGACGCTGCTGGTGAATTTGTGGATTCTGCGGCAACTTCTGAATTTGGTTTAAAATTCTTTTCAGCCAATTAAGAACATTTGCGTTATCGGAATCCAAATCGTCTTCAGTTGGATACTATAATGCATTTGATATAATATACAGTAATAATTTGAATTTTCTTTAATAATTATTCTTACCTCCGTTTTTCTCCACTTAAAAAGTGTAGCCCTAAACTCTGCTCTCTGGCCGATACTAGTAATTGTATTAGTAATGTCCTCATTTGTCAAATATACAAGTCTTTTGAACGTTATGTCATTGGCTGAAATAAAATTCCTCTTCAATAAGTATAAAGCTTTTGCAAACAAAAAGTAATAAAGTTAAGTGCAATCCTTTGATAACTAATATTGAAATAATTGAAATGCACTTAATTTTATTTCTAATACATACCAGGAATTTAATTTTATTACACAAAACTCACATTTTAACACTGGAAACAGTGTTCGTCAACAATGCTGATTTTTTCATCTTAAACCATCGATGGAGAAACAAGAATAACAACGACAATGAGCTCGCCTTTGCGTCGCGACACTTAGCGGGACGAATAAATATGTTTCCCTTTGAATCTAAGATGATAGTTATTGAAAAGAGTAACATCAATGTAATAATAAACATGTTCTACTTTGATTCTAGATTCTTGTCACTTTAAAATGAATATGCAACACTTTAAATTGACGTTCATCCAAGTTTGAAACTACATCGTGTCTTGTTTCTATGAAGAAAATACATGTAAGCTTTATTTTTGTACCGTTCAATTTCGCCATAAAGAAACCCAGCGTTTTGAAGTGTATATCGATTTAAAACAACGTTAAGTTAACTATGCCGCACTTTGAATGTACGTAGATGTCATTTTGAAACTTATTGGAAAAAAATATTATCATGTTACACTTTAAAGTTACGTTGAGAGTAGTTGAAATTTTTCAAAACACGGTCTTAATGTAGAAGTGAATACGTTTCACTTTGAATCTAGGTTGACTTAATTTAAAATTACATTGCGTATTTAAATCAAATATGTTTTAACGTGAAAAGGAATATTCTTTATTAAGTTTATTCAACGTAAAATCAAATAGAACATATTACATTTTAGTTTGCATTTTTTCCCTGAGTGTACGTACACCGAAAAAAAAACCACATATCATTTTAATATTTTATTAATATCAAATAGCATATCATATCAATTTCTCAAAAAATGATACAAAAGATTGTATTTATGAAAATAAAAATATTAGATCGATAATTATAAGGTAAGGTAGATATTAAAATATAAAAAAATTAAAATAATTTTTTATATTGTAATATCAATAAATAATATCAAAATTTGGTTTGTATTTAACCATATTTCTATAATTTTAATATCATATTAACGTTATTATAATATTAACTTGATGCACAAAAAACTGTGAATTAAGATTATTTCGATATCTTAAAATATCAACATGACTGCGTTCTACATTTTAACTAATAATATTGTCCTGTAATTACCGAATTGTACAGTCGTGTGTTTTTCAAGTGCTGAAGTGCTGTGTTATAATAAATTATAATGGAATATATTGGTGATGCTGTAAACAATATAGACAGTAATAATGAAAATGTTATAGTTAACTACTTATACCTAATGATTGTGTCGAGCTAACAGAGGAAGAAGTACGAAATTATTTTAATGTAAATTTGTAGTCAATGGACCATGGACAAAGGATGCTAAAGACGAAAGTTCTGGAAATGAACTGCAAAATCTATTAATGAATAGAAACTGAGTCACATTTTTGAGGATTTGATATGTAAGTACCTACATATTTCATACAATTTGTTGAAATGCAATAAAATACTTTCCGGAATATTATATTATGATTCCACATAAATTTTATTATCGTACATAATTTTAATATCAAACAAGGTTTGATATAATATCATATTAACATTTTTTTAATTAATTGGAGAAATCCTCAAATTTTTGAATATCAATTCTACATTTTTTAATTTTCAATTTATCATGTGGTTCGTCAATGAGAAATATGTTTCCAAGTGATTATGTTTTTCTAGAAAGTTTCAGCACCGATCGCGTTAAGGTAATTAAAAATCATTTTCGTTGAAAAACTGCATGATTTGCATTTTGTTTTTGGGTGAAAACGTAAGTTTCTGTTACCTTTTATATTTCGAGTAATAAAAATTTAAACAATGAGCATTTTTAATAACATATTATATGGATTTTAATGTTTTTATAACTCCAACGTTTACTTTACAGCTTGCGGAAATTCACGAGAAAGGCTTAAATTTTTAAACTTAAAAATTTAAGTGAAATAATTGAAGAACGGCCTTTTTTTTACAAACTGGAGCGGAACATTTTGTAAGATTAATTTATGTAGTTTCATTCTCGTTAATTAAATTGTAAATTTCTATAATATTTAATGTATAGATTGATCTAGATTATGAACATCCAAATAAAATGTTTATGGTCTTTAATAAATAAAACCATGTACCTATTTCTACCAAACAAAAATTAATAAATAAAATGTACCTACATATTATGTGAAAACCGAAAAAATAGTGTTTTATTTACAAACCAAAAAGAGCAAAATATTGGTAAGTATACTGTATAACTGATAATAGTAATATCAATTAAATATTTAATATTTTAAATTATTATATCAGAAATATCAGTTTGGCATTTAGAACGTCAAATTTACATATAAAAATATCAAAAACAACAATTACATCATATTATTTTGATATCTTTAATTTTCAATTAGCATCAGCAATATCAGTTTCCGCAATTATAATGTTAAATTTTAATCAAGAAATGTTAAAACAATTTTATCATTTTAACATTTTAAATTTCAATATATCAATTAACATAGTAAATCCATATCGTGAATGTAATAGTGATATGATCAGTATATCAAAAGTGATATTTTTAATGTCGGCTCACTTTTATCACCGAAAAATGTTAATTTTACAGTTGTTTTATCAATTTTTTTTTTCGGTGATAAACATAAACTGCATGAAAATGTACTTTATTCGAAAGATAATCTTCTGACTTCTGGCATTATAATTTAAATATGATTTCTGGCATATGACCGCCAAGGCTGGCTCAGACGTAAACTAGGGACTTCACACATCCCCACAGAAAATAGTCAAGCGGCGTTAAATCGCTTGGAGGGCCAATTCACGGGTCAGCAACGTAAAACTATGCGGTTAACAAACGTTTCCTTCAATAAATCAATTGTGGCAAGAGAGCTGTGTGACATGTTGCGCCGTCTTGTTGAAACCACAGATCCTGCACATCATTGTTGTTCAGTTGATGAATGAAAAAGTCAGTAATCATTGCTCTAAAGCGGTCACCATTGACTGTAGCGTTCTGGCCAGCATCGTTTTTAAAAAAGTACGGACTTCCTCCATGCTACGCTCTACAGTACCAATGACTTCTTCTGTACGCACTGTACGACATCTCTTTGGATGCGTATTATCATTTAGAGTAAACGTAGTGCGAAAACGTTCCATAGTTAATCGAATTAATTGCTCTGATGGACGAATATGTTGACCGTAAAATGGACCTAGTGCGCGATACGTATTTCGAACAGAAATATGATTTTCAAAATAAATTTGCACAATTTGGAAGTGCTGTTCAGGCGTCAGTCTGTTCATATTGCAACGCCAAACCGAACTAAATTAAATCACTTGACAGCTGACAAAATGGCCGCCAGTTAAAATAGTGTTTGCCAACTTGAAGTTCTATACATCTAAAAAGAAATACCCTTTACGAGGTATGCGTTATTCACAATTTTGTTGTTTGTGCTGCTCAATTTGTGCTTGAAACGCATTTTCCATTACTTGAATAGTTATAACTTGTTTCAGGTCTTTTCGTAAACATTTCTTGCGGTTAGTCCCGCATTAGGTATGTTAAATATTTTGCATAATTTGTAGCGTTTACATTTTTTTTACATTGTTCTTTCTGGTGTAAGAGTAAAATCCATTAGAAAAGTTTGACTGTTCTTTAGTCATCACCTTGTAATACACTAGTTCGACTGGTCGAACATTTTTGGCCTGCATTGATTGAAGTATCGAATCATTAACCCAAACAAATGTCGTTTTGTAACACAAGACCATTAAATCTGCATTTTTTTAAATAATTTATATTCATAATATTCACTCAAAAACATGCACTCAACCCACTGGAATAAAGATGTATTTAAACACGTATTTAAAACAGTTTAAAACGATGTCAAGTCACATTTCACAAAAAATGGCGTTTATTTTTTTGTTGTTTGTCAACATTTGCTTTGTTGTGTACCCAGTCAGGTGCATTAATTATATCGAAAGTGAATGCAAATAAACCTAAAATGAAAGGTGGCGTCGACGATGCCAACGACAATAGCAGCAGTGATTTCGAAAATGAGTCGAAAATGAACCATCAGCTGCTGTTTCATCACCTCTGAGAAATTCGTCATCCGACGATAAGGGCATCAATATTTCATTCATTTCTCAAAAGAACTCCATTTTTTAAGCTTCTTGCTACATTTAATTTTATATTTCTTTTTTCTCCTTTTCTTATTTCCTGAGGGCGAAGAAATGTCCATATTATGAAATGAAGTTTTTATTGGTCTCCGGAGTGCAGTTTAAATTCAATCGGATTAAACGCGGTCAATATTATTAACTTGGATAGACTCACTTAAATCTGGGTGAAAACTTTAACCCGGATTGAGTATGTCGCCAGGGCCATAAACTAAGTATGAAATAGACTGACAGCTTTACTACGTCTCACCGATTCCCCCCGCAAATTTTTTTTAATACTCTAGAATGAGTAAATGGCCTGGATGGTGTTACTCTTGGAGATGGCTGCATTCCCATTATTTGATGTTTAGATGACACATTAAAACGATAGCATCGGCAAAATTTCAAAAAAAGTTATCGGTATAAATCTAAAAATCATATTTGCAGGAGTTTGATTGGTCGAAACGCGGCCAGAGCTACTTAACTATCACAAGTGGATCACAAAAACGAAGCTATCCTCATATATGCAGCTGGCAGAGGGTCGAAGGTCCCACCACCAAATAAACCGAAGACAGTCTTTATTCCGGTGATAAAGCTGGTATTTATTCCAGTTCAAACGCATCCAGGACCTCCGCCGAGACAACATCCTGCGAATGATATTTCATAAATTCGCAAACCGCAATAAGGCGACTTTAAATTCGCCAGCGGTTTGACAGTTCAGGCGAACGAATTTTGTTCAATTCGCTAACCATAATACAAATAAGTCACATTCGCTTTTTTTTTTGTTCGACTCGCTAACGATAATAGGGGCATTAAGCTCCTCCCTCCCGCTCGCAATTTTACTGGCTGTGTTCTGTGAATACGTGTGAATTCAGCAGTGTTCCTACATCGTTATATCTCAACCTTTTTGAGGGAATTTATGCCCCTATTATCGTGAAAAAGATAAATGAACACACTTCGTGGGAAAAATAAAGAGAGACGTCTAAGAACACTGACTGATAGTTTGTGTGTTTGGTGATTTCTGTCTGCTGATGGATGCGTTCTTGTAGTTCAAATTCGTTGTTTTATTTCACAACGAATACACGCTCATATTCTACAAATTGTATAATAACGAATGTAATCAATATAAATAATAAAGGAAAAAATTCATTCGCTCAAATAAAATATTTTTGTTCCTATAATTATAATTGAGTCTGTTTTCGTTTGTTTTTTTTGGCGAAAAATTACTCCGCAGTAATGTCCGAAGAATTTAAAAAGAAAAATTTACGAATATTAAGATTTGAAATATGATTTTTTAGTAATGATCTTTTCGTGAAGATTCCCTTTTTATTACGGAAAACAAAAAAAATTCATACGTATTACCTACATCACATTCAAAATGTCTGATTACTAGATGTTTCATATTTAATTAGCCTTTAGTCTCTTTTACACAACGCTGACTTTTCAAAACATTTAAATAGGCAGAGGAATCACTAGCGAATATTCAAGAAAAAATGTGAGGGAAAAATTCATAGAAAAAGTGATGGCGAAATTCAAATATCAATAATGATAACATTAAAAAGAAATCGGACGGTGATAAATTAATTGCAATAAGTATTTTGTTATAACATACGCCGGAAAAGGATTCAAGAACAAACAAAAATTGGCATTGAATTGAAATTTTATCTTTTGACTAATGTAGTTTCGTTGTTTACAACAATTGTTTATATCATGGTGTTCTAACATAATATAATAACTTGATACCAACGAACAAATAAGCAAGTCGAATATTTTTATATACCTAATCATGCTTTAATGACGTTCAAAATATAACGATTCGAACAGGAACTAAGAACAACTTTAATTTGCCCAACACAGCCGCAACACACGATAATGAAATGACCCCCCACCACAGGTTATCGACATCCGGTCTAAACCGGAAGAGTGTAGGCTGGTTTTTTGTCAAGTATGAGTGAGTCCCTTTGATTAACATTGGCACTAATACATGAATTCAAACTGGGCTACATCAAGGTCAAATTCAGCTTGTAGGCAATTTCTCTTTTTTGGCTGAAGCTGTCAGTCCATTTAATAGTTAGTTTATGGCCAGGGCCGACTATAATACTGAATAGTTGCCCTAGGTGAATATTTTTCCAATGCTGATCGTTTAAAGGGTTTCCTGATTAACACCCTATTCAATTACTAGATTTTACAGGCCCCGTGCTTTCTTCCTTTGGGTAGGCTCCCTGATATATCAAATCTTAAAGCAGGTAACCTCACAGGCTACCTTCGAATACTACAAATGCTTCAAGATGATCCTGTGATCAAGGTATCAGACACCATGCTTAAAAGGCTTCGCTTCTCCAGAAAATTTAAGATAGTTATATCTGACAGCCCAAGGAGCATTTTGCGACTTCATGTGTCATGTGTCATGAGCGACGTCTTTAAGACGGTTTTGTTACCAGAAAATATTCCCAATGAGTAACATTTTCGACAAATGCTAGGTAACATTTCCCATTTAGGAATATTCCTATCTAGGGATTTTATGTCTACACAGATTCTTTATTGTGTCAGAATTGTTTCTTCAATGAAACATTATGTCCGCAGCGTGTAAAATGTGTGGAGATGCGTGTTCATGCACACAATTCCTAAAAACTTACTGTCAACACAGATTAAACGCGATTCCCGATTGGGAAGTTTGTGGCACACAGAATAAACACAATTCCCAATAGATTATTTGCTACACAAATAAGAACGAATTCCTAATTGGGAATATTTTGTTAGGTATCCATTTTGCATTGAAAAAAAAATGTATATGGAAGATAAGAAATTTTAAATTTACAGTTTTGGTGGATATGGTGTAATTAAATAGGTTAAAATGTTACTATTATGTCTATATACACATCGTAGATTTATTTTATACTGATTTTATAATGCTCCTTATCAGCATTTAAAATACCATAAACAATTTTAAAAGAAAGTTTTCATTAAATACAGCATATTTTGTAAGGATCATCGTTTTTTTCGAAGTACATTAGTAACATTTCAAGGCAAAATGATGTTCCCCATAAAATTTCAGTAGCAGTTTTGTTTAATAATGAAATTTTTGATGCAGTGAGAATATTATATTGGTATATAACACAGGTACACAAAATGAATGACGTATTATAGCGTCACAAATTATATGGTATGGCATTCTTCCCAATTTGTGTGTACATAGGATTTGCGTCAAAAATAATTCCTACTTTGTGTTGCGCCACTTCCGAAACCAAATAGGAACTGTTACTTCGTTGTTTCGAAACATATGTTCCTAAATGGGATCACAAATTGACACCATAACGTCGCCAGGCCTAAAATGTGTATTCGAATGCTACTTGGGAGGAGTACCTGGAGAAACAAACAATTCGTAATACCATCAGGATCACAAATCTGGTATACCGACGGTTCAAAGATGGAAGAAGACGCCACTGGTGCTGAGATCTATGGGCCAAGGTTCCAAAGAGCTATAGCACTGGGCAAATCACCAGACATCTTTGAAGCGGAGGTACACGCCATAGAGATATGTGTCCGAGAATGCCTACGAAGACGCACTAAAGGTGCCCGTATCTATACTCTCAGACAGCCAGGCAGCTCTTAAGGCCCTGAGATCATATTCTATTAGATCAAAGATCAATCTCCTCGAAGATCTGGCCAACGACAACACAGTCACCGTTGCTTGGATACCAGGTCATGAGGGATTTGATGGCAATGAACGAGCATATTGCCTGGCGAGAAGAGGCGCATCACGCCTGCTCACAGGTCCTGAACCCTACTTCGGGTTACCCATGAGCTACGTTCACTCGAAATTCAGGAAATGGGAAGATAATCAACTTGCCGAATACTGGTCTGAATCCATAGGACAGAGGCAGGCAAAAAGATTCAAAAGCCAAGCTCGTAGTAAAACAAAAAAGTTACTTGAGCTATGCAAAGAAGATCTAAGGATCCTAACGGGTTATCTTACTGGTCACTGGCCGCTAAGATACCATCTCAAAAAAATGGGACTTTCCGACGATGACTCCTGTCGACTCTGCGGAGAAGAAGAGGAGACAACGGAACACATACTCTGCGAATGCCCTGCAGTGGCAAGGGGCAGAGCGATCCATATGCAAGGGGCGTTTTTAAGTCCTGCAGATATAGGAAACATGGAACCAAGACGGGTACTAAGGTTTATAAAGAGCCTCGACAACTCCCTGGGTTAAATAATAGAGGCCAACACAATAGATCTCTTTTGGTCGCAGTGTACAGGGCCTATCACTTACAATTACAATTACAAATTCTTCCTTTGGGTTATATCAAGAAAAGGGTGATGTAAGGAAACCATCAGCGATTCACAATCTTAAGGCCATTGGGTTCAATGAAATCAGAATCTTACATAGGTCTCATGAATACAATTTAGTAAGCACTTAAAAGAGCCCGGCTTTGTAAGGCATCCATTTGAAGGTCGTAGTCCTCACACAATTAGTGGGAAACAACTTTCGTTAATGATCACAATTTACGGCTAAAATATAGGTGTAGGTATCTCATAGGGTGTGAAAATGGTCAATAGGTCAATTTCGTTAGGATACGCAATGACAAAAGGGTGTAAGCGATTATTTATATTAGAAGAGACTCCGAGAGCTTTGTCCCGGAATCCACACCGTGCTGTAACCGGAAACCGGACAGCAAAATATCACTCTGCAGATTTATCGGTAAGGGTGGTTATATAATATTCGCTGCGTGTTAAGGTCAAACTCACGCAAAGAAGTAGGGTATAAATCAGATCTAAGTATATTGGCAGCCGAATTTATAAGCGACCAGTAACCAAGGAAAATTCCGAAGTCAAAGTCCGAGTATTCTTGTAGGATGTCTTTTAAGAAAGTTTTTTTTGGTTTAAGATGATTAAAGACGATAACCATTAAACTCAAACTTTGAAGCATTCTTTTCAGACGCTACCCATTCTGGATTCTGACAAGCTTTCCCTAAAACACCATTTCAAACCTAATAATATAGCGGCATTCATATATATTCCTTCGCTTAGGCCTTCATAATCCCAGGTCCGTCGCTGTACTATCATCCGCTGTCTTACTGATATAGTTTATTTCTTCAAACCACCCTACCTGTCGGCAATAACAATAAAAACAAGCTGATAAAGTTTCAAAATCAAAATTAAAAAATTTAAAGAAAAATAAACAATAACTAAAGAAACTAAATCTTTTGATAACATCCGCCCCAACATCGCTCGCATTAATTGCCGGTTTGTACGCATTTCATGGGCAAACCAAACAAACTTAGGATAAAACTGTTCATGTGCTTAGAGTCGTAGCATGCAGTATTTCAGTTCAGTCTGCGCAGTCAAAATTCCACACATTTTCGGTTTTAAATGCTAACCTACTAGCTACTACTCATAGTCGTAGCTCATAGGTGGGTGTAAAATATGGACATGTTTACTTTCCAAAGGTTTTATTTTTATTTATTAACCTATTATTTGAAACACGCTTAACATTTGGTTATCTATTTATTAGCTCAAGTTTGTTATAGACGATTATTATCTAAGTGCTATTTTTGGGGGCTCGTATAGTGGCTAGCAGCACACGAGTAGATTGGTTCTTAAATAAAAATACCCACAATAAAGTATGTTTATTGTGAAGCATTTCGAAAGGCGATGTTATCGGAGAAAACTAGCGACTTAATTTCGGAGCGGCATTTAGGTGAGTGGCGAGCGTTTATTGAATAAATGATATGCTTAATCATCGTATGCTACATATGTCCAAGATTATTTCCATAAATTTAAATGGCTGAAGTTGCAAAAATATATGATTGTGTTTCGCTATGATATGATTTAGATCTAGGCACACTATATTAGTGTGATGATGACTATGCCTCCGAATCGAGATTCAAAAACGCATTAAAAAACCTCTCGAAAAATGCCTCAAAAACAGCAAGAAAAACGTGTTCAAAAGAGCGTCAAAAACACGTCAAAGAACGCATGCAGAAAAGGCATAAAAAAAACTTGTAAAGCGTAAAAAACGCATTAAAAAAAAGCGTCAATAGCTGCAAAAAACCGTTCAGATACGCCTACAAAAACGCTTCGAAAAACTCGTAGTACAACGGGTAGGTAGAGTAAGTTAGGGTAATTTGAGTAGGCGGGTAATGTGGACCACTGCTAAATATCTCTTTTTCGCTTAAGAGTAGGAGAATGTAACTGTTACTGCATTTAAGTTAACTTATACTGAGAACCAATTCCTGTCCTATATTCTTCTCTTAAGAATTCGTTTTTGCGCAATACGGTATTTGTCGTTTTGTAGTGAGGTCGTTAATTATTTGGACGGTGAATAAAATAATCGTGTAAAATGCAATAAATTTAATTGCATTCCGTTGGCAGTTTTATTATTCTGAGACATTAGCCGTATTTTATTATCAGCGTGATCTGATCCGGATCAGATCACGATAATAAAACAATACGGATCATTGAAAAGTTTAATTTCTGAATTGTGGCGACAGTTGCTTTCAAAAACAAAGCAGATAATGAGGGGTATTACAAACTTCATATTGCTACCAGCCAGTTGCTTTCAAAAACAGAGGAGATAAGAGAGGGGTATTACAAACTTCATATTGCTGCCAGCCATATTGCAAATATTCTGCTCAACGTGACGTCACACAAGGCACTTGACATTTCACTTGAAATATCGGGGGTGTTACCATATTTAATGGAATTTGGATAATTTATCTTTTCCAAATTTTTTTTAATAACAAATTTATTTCATATATCTACAATTATGCAACACATGAACAATATTTTGCAGCTAGCACTTGAGTTTATTTTGGTATATTAAGGTGTGTCCAGACCAGCCAAACATTTCAGAAGTGTTTAGGAAGCAAATCGGACACATTTCAAAAACATTTGTAAAAGATTTCTGAAATTCATATATTAATCCCCGTATTAATAAACAAATGTGCACAAGTTAGTTAGCTAGTAGACATCAGATAGCATACAAAAATTTTACGTAACTTCTGAATAAAGAGTTGATAACTTTTACGCAGCGTTTATTAATAAGAGGGTAAATATTTATGAAATATGTATTTAAATTTCATCCTTTTTTGGATAAGAAAAAAAATATGTGGTAGGATTATAATTACCAGCGAGTAAAGTTTTTTTTATTGTAATTTTGGTCTCGGGAATCACGCGGCACGCAATTTAATTCAAATAATTGTTCATTCATCACTTTCTCATTATGTAGGTATCCCAAGCTTTTCTTGACATTTGTATTTTATTTACAAAAAAAAATAATCGAAAAACAGCACTCATTTTCTGCTGGGAAACTTGCAAAACAAAAATGATTTCCCATCACGTTTGGGAAACTGTGAAACATTTCATAAATGTTTTCAAACCAGCAACACATTTCATAAAAATTGTTTTGTTTAATAAATGTTTAAGAAATATTTATGAAATATGTAGGTATTTAATTGTTTATCAAGTGTTTGGCTGGTCTGAATAAACCTTTAAAGAACGAAAAAAAATAACTCGGAACTCGAATGCGAAAAAATCAATTGATTTTTTTTTTCACTTTCTAGTCTGGCAACGTGATTGTGTGGCTATCGTTTGCAGGCACACCAACACTTAAAAATGAAACAAGCCATCTAGTGGGAAATAGTGGAAATAATTTTCAGATCATGTTTCATGATCTCGATGAGAAGCAGGATCATGTGCTGTTGTTGTAATTGCATGTAAATCGATGATCTATATGGATCATGGCTGATAATAAAAAACAGCTATTATATACCTAGTGCTAATTTTGCATATAAGACGCGTTTCACAGTATTGATAAGTATTTATTATACCCTCCACAGGAAGGTATATTCACTTTGCCAATACATTTGTAACGCCAAGAAGGAGTCACCGGAGACCTCATAAAGTATATATATTCTGAATCAGGATCACATTCTGATTCGATTTAGCCATGTCCATGTTCTTTTTATCTTCATTAGGTCAGTATTAAAAATGGGCTATGTCGGTCAAGTAGTTCTGGTACCTCCCATACAAAACCAATTTTAAATGACTTGTATGCAGTGGAGGGTATCCAAGCATCGGCCAGGCCGATGATAACACTTTTATTTACTTGTTTTTAATTTTGGTTACTTTTTCATTTTTACCATTTCGGAAAATAAGTATATGGAATAAGCAGGAGCAAATAAAGTGGAGTAGCCGCCTTTCTTGTCGAAGTTTCATTGTGATGTTAATTTAAATTTTTGTTTCCATAAATGAAGTAAATGTTAATATTTACTTTTAAAATATTAAAAGGTATCTTTATCGATCTATTTATTTCATGTAGTGCGGATTAGTACAGCGCAATACCCGCATAGACAGGACCACATTACCCGACACTTTTAAAAATGACCAATTTTCTTCTTCTTTTGCAAATATGTTTTTTGTTGAAAAATTAAGCTACTATGTCGAATTCACAATTGAACGCGTGCGTGCGTCGGCGCGCTTTGACACGCTTTACGATTTTAAAAGCCAAAGCCCCCGAGCAACAATTTTGTAAAACGAAATGCTGCTTGAAGCGAATGCGCGTTGAGAGAGTAAAGTATGACAGATTAAAAGTTCGGTTTGGTTTAAACTAATGTACACAAATAGAGAGCAGAATTCAAATTTCAAGTTTACTCTCTTTTTCCTTTTAGCTGTAATTTTTGTTCAAGAAATAAGAAAGGATTTTCAAAAAAGGGTAAAAAAATCATTCGTAACAGTAATGCAAAGAAAACCCTTAGCAGAGATACAAGACCAATGACTAAAATTTTTTTTTTATAAAAGAAAATCTAAGCAAATTAGTATTAGCTCCACAAAAAGAAAGGCATTCATAATTTTTACATAATTAATTTGCATTAAAAAAATATCATATTGCTTTTTGAAACTTGTGTATGATAATCATTAGTGGTTCTGTGACACTCCAACTAAGAACGGCGCAAGTCGATCCAACGCCTGAAGTTGTATTCTGTGTGGCAGCATATGATATGAACGCTTTGTTTTTACATAATCTGTCAACGCACGCGCGCTTCAACGCAAGTTTCGAATTCAGAAGTATTTCAGAAAACAAGAAGGGTACTTCACAATCCACATTACCCGAGGCTACTCTATGTATCTTCCTAGACTACGTGTGAAGCCGAGGGTCAGATTATGTAAGGCGAAACGATCAAACGTTTAAGTGCGCCCGAATGATTTGCCCAATGTTACACAAGCAAATTTCTTCGTGCACACGAAAACTTTTGAAGGTCTCTCCTTATAGAATGCCTAACCGGGCTTATCGTCCTATCGTTGTGCCAACTATACATTGTTCCATTCATTTGCATAGTAAATAACATGTAAGCAAAAGAGAACCATTTATTAAAAATACAAATTGTGATGTTTTTTATTTTGAAAAAGAAACCGAAAATAACTATTGATTTCTTAAAGTATTTCACATAAACTAAAAAAAAGTATCTAAGCGTTTTTTTGTTTGAAAAAAGGGTGAACACCTGAACACAAGATAATAAATAAATATTTAGAGATTCACGTAGACAGACACCCTAGGCCTAGCTTCGTACAACCATCCAATTTGTGTGGTTTTATTTTTGTGACGAATGGAAGGGACCTATTATAATTATTTTATGCCAAGTCCCAACCGATGAATTGCGAAGCTCTTCCAAGGGGTCAGTTCTCGTTTGTGATACTGTGAACGTGCAGTGAGAATTGTGTTCACAAGTTCACGCATACCTTATACGATTCTCGATCTATGAAAAAATTAAAAGAAATGTCAGATTTTTTTTTCATATAATAACTCTTTACCACAGCCGGTTAATTTCTAAAGAACTGTGAAGACCATAGAGAAATCAAATTGGACCCACAATGGAAACGAAAAATGAATGACTTCATTTATTAGATACATACAAAGATGTTTGGGAAATCTATAAAGTTGAATAATGTGATCCTCAGTAGTATTTTCAACTGGACTATGACCATCTCTAAGGGAACGTCGCAAAATGGCCAGTTTAGTTCTAGGGGGAAAACACAAAATTTGTTGAAAGCAAAACAACGAATTAATAAATCACCATTGTTCAATGCGACTAATTTTTATTAATTTCTTGTATTATTATTTCCGGCATCCTAAACTGAAGAAACAAATTAAATTTAAAGAGGTCGTGGGTTTTTTTTTCGATTTTTAAAACGATTTTAAATTTATTTCCTTTCGAGGGAGACTGAGGAAATAGCCTTGTCTGTCCACCTAGGAATGGCCTTAGAGAATTCGGAGTTCTTACCTAGTTGCTGGTTGAAATAATTATAAATTAAAGATTAAACAACATTTCGGCTATCCTTTTATACTGCCGAAATGAAGCTTTTATATTTAAACTAGCTGACCCGGCAAACGTTGTTTTGCCATATAAATTATTTCTAGTGAATATTTTGTTTGTTAAATGAAAAATACCGAATGATGCTTCAATGAAGAATTTCATGTCGTATTTCGTGGGGTTGAGTCGAATATCGCAAAAATATCGAACGTACCTATGTATAAATATAAAGTTCAATATTAAAAGTTGTGTCCACTGTCGGTTATTTCAAGTACGACGACAGTTGATACAACTTATTCGCCGTTGAATATATATACCAAGTGAATATCGATCAAATACGTGAAGGTTCGGCCCTGGGAAAATGGTCTTCCCAAACCGGAGAAGAATGGATGCTAAAAATAACAAATTACCAACCATTCATTCAACACCGGTAGACCCCTGGCGGGGATAGTTGATCAAGTGTTAATTGATCAGCTATCGACCGGCGTTAAAAAAATATATGGCAAAGCTGGGCGGGTACAGCTAGTGTTATAAAAAAGAAACAAGGGAATAATATTTTCATTGAGGATACAAATCGTCAAATAAACCTTTGCTCAGACAGTCGTTCCTTACACACGCTTTATGGATATTTATCAATCAGTACATTATATTCAGTACACATTTGACAGCAGTTTGTTGACTTCGAGAATCGCATAATGCGGGTCGTGAAGGGATAAAATGAAAAACTGCTATACAAACTGTAATGGCGGTATTCGGGAATTGACCTCTAGGACAGTTATACTCTCAGTTTCAGACGTTCGCGGAAAGTCGTGCAATGGAAAAGACCTCAAGATGTAATTTGTCTTTTTTCCTCGTCCAACACACACTATGCAAATAAATAATTCAAAAACACTATCAAATTCTTTATTAGTTCTCAATCTCTCAACACCGCATGCAAATTTGTAATGGAATTAAAATCGGACGTTTGAAGTTTCCGTTGTAGCAGCACGTCTGTGTTTTTGGAACATGCGTGAAGTAGGCTAAGCAGTTCATTATAATAAGTCAATTCCATAGCCATGCCCATGCGTCATAAAGACAAAAAACATAATTTTCATTTCATTGTCATATATTATGTCAAATCTGTTAAATTTATTCATCGTCTACCTACACAACCACATTTATACAATACAAACTAATTAACAAACAAATTAAATACTAAAATCAGCCATAGATGTATAAAATGTCTAAGTACTTTTCGGTACAAGTCCAGTCATAGACTCCTGTTGCACTATCCAAAGTGCAATTAGGCAATGACATGGTGATGATGATGATGATGCGGTAGACTGATGAGTGGCGCCGAATGTGGGTGGATATGTGCGTGTGAAGGCTGGGCAATGAGTTTCAACGGATGCACATGAGGGGCTGCTACTACTTTAGCTGGAACTGGATGAGCCCATCCAACTGATACGTGATGTGTCTTGGTCACTGGTCCGGGGATGGCACGGTATGTAGGAGCCAATGGGATGGTATCGAATACGGATGGAAGAGGTAAGGGAGCTGGGACTATGGGAGCAGACACAGGAGCAGGCCATAATGGTGCCGCAGCGGGAAATACAGGTGCTGGCCATAATGGGGCTGCTGGTGGGGGCGGTGCATGGAATATGGGTGCTGGTTGAGGATGGAATATAGGTGCTGGTTGAGGATAGAATATAGGTGCTGGGGGTGCGTGGAATATAGGTGCTGGGGGTGAGTGGAGTACAGGTGGTGGAAGGACCGGTGCTGGTGGAAGAGGCTGTGGTGCATATGCCAATGGTGCTGGTCCGAAAGGCAAATGTGCAGCTAAATCGTAGTGGGGTCCAATGCTAGCGCAGGCCTTTGACGCGACGGCTAAGATGACACAAGTCTAAGGGTAAAATGGGGTCAAATTAAAAACAGTTGCGAATGTGGTCTGAACGCATACTCACCAATTTCAACAGAGACATTTTGAATAATTGAAATGTTGATCCTTAAAACGGAAGAGAACTAAGCTACTTCTAAGTGAGTTATCCTTTGCTTGTCAGGTGCGGTAATACAAGTAATACACTTGTAACTCACTGCTGTCGAATGTTGATAAGTTGTTAATTACACCCACAATTTATATTAAAAACTCATTGAGTGGAATTGCTTAGCCGATGTTGGTGCCATCCCATATACAGACTGTCGGTAATTTCACTTTCGTTGCGCTAGTAACCATTTTTGGGAACCGTTTTGGCGATCGAACTTCGTGACTTCATGTTGTCGTCTATTGAAATGTGAGTCTCCGAATGCGCTTCTTGCTACATACTGCGATAGTGACAATTGTTTTAAATTTGGCTCCCCATTATGTAATTCTCGTAGTGTACGGTTTGTCGGTAAACGGAACTTGCGATGCGAAATATTATGTCAGACTTATGCAATTCTACTGACCGGGCAGTAGGGAAATTATTTTTAATTGCCAAAAAGAGGATTTCGTACTCAGCAATGGTCGTGGTTCTATGGGAGGTAATTTGTTTATGAGATAAGACGCGTTTATAGTTAACGGGTTTTGGAGAAGGTTAATCTGCGGAATTCCATGCTCTATAAATTAGTTGCTGCCCTGGTTAGAGTAGGATTAAGAAATTCAAAAGTATCGCTAAAACTCGGGCTAAATGGCGAGGCTTCTGCAAAATCGTCTATATATTTTCTGTGTCAATGGCTAAAATCGGATAGTAGAAAAGTAGTTCCGGCAGTCCTGAAATCAGTTTTCAAGCTTGTTGAACAGAATGTCCGCTGTCCCCTGATCTTTTTTCTTGTTTGCTATTACTATTATTATTTTTTCCCTATAAAACAGTATTGGTCTAAGTGCAAAGCCCTACGGAGTTTTTTGCCCGTAAAAGCTCTAACGACGTTTTGCTTTAGTCACTCAGTCCCGCCTTGGTTTCTGAAAGCAACTCTATGGACTGTGGCACTCCAATTATCGCGGGTTTTTGTTTCTACAGGTTTTCACTGACATTATCAAAGGCTGTCTCAAAATCGACAAACATGCATTGACTTTTAACGCTACGAAAACGAACTTGATGTTGGGGCATATTGCTCAGAAAAAAATGTTGTTGCCTACTGAACAACCTCATCAAAACTATTTTGAGAAGATGTCTGCTTAAACTCAATCACACATTCACTTGACCAAATGTTATAATTTTTTTCAATGATTCACGTTCATATTTTGTTAATAAACTTGAACTACAACAGGAACTGCTGCTTTATATTATTTTTAATTTACACAAGTAAAAGTGTTATCATTGGCCTGGCCGATGCTCTGATACCCTCCACTGCATACAAGTCATGCAAATTTGGTTTTGTATGGGAGGTACCAGAACTACTTAACCGACATACTTACTTACTTACTTACTAAACGGGCTACCGACCCGTGTAGAGTCTCTGCCTGAGACACTATAGCCTTCCATCCTCTGCGATCCCGGGCACGCTGCTTCCAGTTATCCAGACCAAGCGCTCTGGCATCCGCGATGGCTTGGTCTTTGAAACGGAGGTTCGGTCTTCCTTGTCGTCTCGAACCTGGCGGCTGAGATTCAAAAATCCTCTTAGCTGGAGCATTATTGTCCAATGTAGTCGACGTATTTTGGCCTTTTAGACTACATCCACATCTTGGTACAGCTCATGGAGTTCGCGGTTGTATCTTCTCCTCCATTCGCCCTCCTCGCACACAGGGCCAAAAATCCGAAGAATTTTTCTTTCGAGGGAGCCCAGTTTCAGCTCTCCCTTCCTGCTTATCGTCCAGCACTCGGCGCCATAAAGCAGAACTGGCAGGATAAGGGTTCTGTAAAGCATACATTTTGTCCTTTGAGTTAGGAATTTTGAACACAATTGTTTTGCCAAACCGAAGTAGCAGCGGTTTCCTAGGTTATTCTTCGCCGGATCTCCACTAGGATATCATTTGTGGAGTTCATGTTTACTTCTAGGTAGATAAACTCTTAACTACCTTGAAATTGTTGCTAAAAATAGTGACGTTCTGTCCTAGGCGGTGGACAGATGCTTGTTTGTTTGTTGATAGCATGTACTTAGTCTAGTCCTCATTTACTACAAGACCAACGAATTTCGCCTGTTCTTCAATCGCCGTAAAAGCCTCTATCACGGCACGCTGGGAGCGACCGATGATGTCAATATCGTCTGCATACCCCAGTAGCTGGACGGATCTGTTGAGGATAGTGCCTTAACCGACATAGCCCATTTTTAAAACCAACCTAACGACGATAAAAAAGAAGTCCCTTTTCCCAACTTCATTCGCCTACCTTGATTCCTTTGGACGATATCGTGTTTTCAACAGACAGGCGGACATGGCTAGATCGATTCAGAATGTGATCCTGGTTTAGAATATATATATGTACTTTATGAAGCCTCCGGCGACTCCTTCTTGGTGTTACAAATGTAATGACAAAGCGAATATATCTTCCTGTGGAGGGTATGCAAATTTGACATAAATATAACAGGATGGCATCCGATCGTAACATAAATTTTGACATAAGTCGACTTATACTCGTATGCTGTTTTTCGTTGTTGCCACAGAGTTGTTAATTGATTTTGGATGGCTTCGACATTGACTCCTGCCGAATAGCGATCACAACTTCAACTTGTGTCGCTACCACCTATTTTACGTCCGCTCTACTGTTCTTAAAAAGATTGTTCTTACTGCCGTACGCCTTGGAATGTTTATATGTAACTCACTTTACCTGCTATTACAATCCTTGCGGAATATTAATAAGTTGTATTGTTATTACCGATAAGCTTTCGATATCAAAACAAATGTCTTTTTTTTCTTTTTTGAAGAATAAATTTATCATTTCACGCCAATGTACATCGCATCAGAGCCAGCACATCACAGATCGCTCATTTTGGTTTATTTCCTTTTTCCAAGTGTTTTCTCCAATGCGATCGATTGGAATTCTGATTCAGAGCACGCACAAAACTTTGTCGGTTCGAAAATAAACAAATTGTGGTATTTATAAAATGAAGCGTGTAGCTACAATGAATCAAAAATGTACTCCGCATATTTGTTGGGGCGCGTTACAATTTACAAAGAATGCGGAGAAGAACCGCAGTGTTATTGCCGCACAGAGCCGTCCACAGTTACTTACACGCTACACCATAAACCAGAGAGTTATGAAAAGACCTTGTGATTCATCTTTTAGAAGTTAAAAAAATTGATATACGAAATTAACTGCTGTCAAATGAATTGCTTAAATAATAGCTCTCAAAATTAGGCGGCTATAAAAAAATACACAGGAAATGTTCTGTTCAGTCAGTTTATTTAACAAAATTTGGGTTATACCTTTGTACGTATATACATATAGCTATACTCTCGGATGTTTGTCAGGCGTTCGCGAGAGGTGTCGCAGTGCTCAAAACTTTTTAGGTGTAATTTGTGTTTTCCGTGGAACGAACCTGAGGCACCGCAGGGTTCAAGAACGAGGAATATCACAAGCATTTTTTTTCCAGCTCCGACATTTTTGAAAACCATTTTGCAAAATGGGGGCTGTATTGGGCAATGGATCGTGTCGTGTAGCTAAATTTTACGAAAATTTTAATCCGAAAGCATATTATTTAAATATTGACTAAATTTCCTCAGAGTACAACTTTGCGGTCTTTATGAGTTTGGCCCATACACTAAAAACAATGTCGGTTGTCATACTCAGCAATTTTCAACTGAAAATTACTGTCAAATGAATGAAAAAAATTGGCAATCGCGTCTTAGTACATATATCAAACATCTTGAAAGGGACGGTCCAATTATTATTATTGAATGTTATATGATTCAAGGTTTGTTTCTGCAGTGAAAATCATTATAGTTTTGGTATCATTCGAGTAAACAGTGCCCTTAAAGCATAGGTATACCGTGTCAATCTACTGGTTCGCTTAATTTCAATATAACACCATTTATGTATAAATGTTTTGGTTGTAGATATTCTGTTTGACTTCCTTTAATTTTATTGCCTATATTAGAGCAGCTTTGATCTACGGAACTCTAAAAAAAACTACTTCTTAAACGAATTTATCATGATGTCAGATTTCATCTTGTGACTATCCTTACTTTCATTTCATTCACTACAAAGTTCAATCGCCAGTCAAATGTGTTATTATTGCAGTCTTGTGCTCTGTCGACTAGACGCAAATAGCGTATCCCGATTGCCTTTGTATAAATCAACTTTGATAAAGCACTTCTTATACTATTAAGCAAGCACGTATGTATGCGCAGTTGTTTGAAAATCTCATCACATCTTCCGTCAACTATCTATGGGACATTCACTCGCGACTCACTGTCGAGAATTCAAATTAAGACGAGCCCCGGTGATCAGCTGATGGAAACCCGGCTACAAATCGGTTGCCGAATTCCCATCAAAAATATTCAATCCAATCACGTATCCATGCAAATATAGTTGTAAACTGTGGAATGGCAATTGTCGAAAATATCACCACCTGCGTGAGCGAGTGTAGGAAACAAAACTAGCTATAAAAGTTGGTGTGGCATCCGGTTAAAGTACAATCCACCCAAAGTCATCAAGCAGCAGATAACAATTGATCGCGTCCAGCTGAAGCCACAAAGGGAAATCATCATCACAATGTACAGATATGTAAGTCACAAAGAGTCATATACCCTCATGGATTTTACAGGTATTTCATTTTTCTCCATAGTTCGCAGTCCTATTGGCCCTTGTTGCTTGCAGCACCGCTAAGCCAGCAGTTGCGGCGCCCTTCTCCTACGGAGCACCTTTCTACCCATCAGCGGGAACCTCCCAAGTGGACATTCGCAACAGTTACAACGGGGCATATTCAACAGCATTGGGTTATACTGCACCCTTTGCAGCAAGGTTTGCAGCTCCCGGCAGCCCGTTCGCCTATACATCGCCAGTTGTAAAATATGCCGCCCCAGCTATTGCCACTCCATTTGGCTATACTGCTCCAGTAGCCAAGTTCGCATCGCCTCTGGCGGCAGCAGCGTATGCTACGCCATATGCCGCTGCGTACACACCGTATGCTGGTGGATATCCTTCCCAATTTTCACTTGCCGCCCCCGCATCAGCTCCTTATTTTTTGTAAACTCGTTGAAGTAGATCCATTGCTCTTTGTGACGCCTAATTAATTTATGTATGTACACCTAGTTTTATTTGACAATTAATATAGAAAACGGTTCAGACGGATATTTGCCAATAATAATCAGTGATTTGCTGGCTGAGCATGAGATCATTGAAACCATTAAGTTATAAGCATCGGCTTTGAATTTCAACTAACTTCAATGCCCTGCGGATGACAACTGTCACAGAGTCTATGCAAATCAATTTGTGTCCAAATGAAAAATGAAGTAATTTGCTGTTTAACATAATAAATCACCTTGAGGTTAAATTAGCCAATAACCCGTGAAAACGGTTGAGGAAGACGTTTGTATGTCGTTTTGCTAATGAAGGAAACACTTTACGAATTATACACCCTCGGATCGAATTTGGGCACATGCAAAGGGCGTAAGTTTACAATTTTCGCATTATAGTGCAAGACACACGAAACTACTTGGAGCCAGGTAGCTGGGTGGCAATATCCTCCGCAATGATTTTAAACATCTGGCTTTGGTTTGCTGCTAAATGCTCACAGAACAAATGATTACCTATACGTAATGCGTTTAGTGCGGCGCGGTGCAAAAAGTACGATAGTCGCTCGTCGGTTCAACGCTAGAAAAAATTGAGGTACGAGTTGTACCTATATAAAATGCTTGATATCGATGAGCTTATAGAATGTGGTCCATTGTGGATATGCAGCTTCCAATCTTGCCTATATTATCTTTTTAGCTGAAGTTAGGTACACCAAGGTTCCAATTAATTTGTACAGAACTCTACGCCAGGGGCGATTCCTCTCAGTTAGCTAGTTTAGCGGCGCTAAACCAAGAAAATAAATTGAAATACATATACGCAAAATACAGCAAATAACGATGTTAAAGTAATTATGAAGATTAATAATTGCAATAATCAATGACATACTAAATAACAAAACTATCATTAACAAATAATATTTGCCTAAACAAACACACAACACAATACTCCCATGCAATAAGTTTCACTTGAAATACTCTTTAGCGTTACAACTTGCAATACCGCAAATTCCCTGCCTGCACGCACACACACAATCTAAAACTCCCATAGAAAAGTCTCCTGCTTGTAGCATTTTAGCGTAAAAAATTGCGCTACCGAATTTCCTACAATCTGTATAAGTGTGGAATTTGACTAGGTACCTCTACCAGTCGGAAGCAAAGCACAGGAAAATATACGGAAGGGTAAGCGCAAACAAATGCGATAAAACTTGAAAGTAGAGTGTAAGTGTAAGCAAGCAGGTATATTTTGCGCGTTATCTTTTTTGTACTTCTGTGTGTTTCTCTTTCTAGTCAAATTGCAGTAAGAATGTGTCGATGTGTTCTTATTTGACTGGATTAATAGTCTTATTGAATTCCATACCAAAGTAAAGTGCGATTTATAATTTTATATTTGCGTGGATTATAAATATGAGTAAATACATAATAATTATTTTTGTCGTGCTTTTGGAATATGAGAGTGCGCTTTTGTTTTTTTTTTTTTTTTGTGAGAAGTGAGCACGTAGCTAACCCAATGCTTTAGACCAGGAATCGCCACTGCTCTACGCCCGATAAAGAAACGAAACACTGAACGTAGATACAGTCTTGCAAGACAAAATCTTTCCTGGTTTTCGAAAACACAATTCTTTTGTTTTTTGGATAATTTACTTAGAAGTCAGGTAAATTTTTCGCCCGTAAATATCTTTGATTTAAGTATAGGGACAGCTGATCATGTAATATTGGCAAAGTGGTCTTGGCATGATATATTCCTATGAATTGACTTTTACTCTTTTGCTAAGATACAAGGATTTATTGGAATGAATGGGTTGGTTGTAATGCCGAAGCATTGTGCTTTGTAAAAGTTGTGGGTTCAAGCTGTGCTGTACTTAAGACGATCAAATATTTTCTACCCCGGCTTAAAATCGCGCAGCATTCTAAATTTTTCGGTTTGCCTGTACCTACAAATTTACCTTTTACTTTGTAGAATTCGTTTTGAACTACTAGGCTCATTAATCAGATTAAATGTTTTCCGGTTCCGTTCAGACATCCGACTAAGATAAATGGTGGTTCAAATGCTCATGAAAAGCTCGGCTTATTTACATTGTCAATGTAATTAAAAATGCCCCATCACCTTCGACATCAATTTGGAAAGGTACCTCTATAACTGAAGGAACAGAGACACAACCTTCGTCTAACTCAGCGGCACAAAACATTCGCTTTTGCCTTTCTTCCGACCTCGTTCGACCAAACACCCAAAATGTTTTTTTTACTAAATATGGTTCCCTTAATTATAACGTATTTGCTTGGTTATGACCAATTAATTTGGTGCCCCAAGAGGCTGTTTACTTTCACAGACTGTCGCATTCCACGCTGGTCTTAGGCAAATTAGTTGCTTAGAAATAAACATAGCTTAAATCACTACCCCCTACGGCATACATGTTTCTATTTTTAACGAACAACAGTGTTTCGGATTGGCTTCAACACCGCCACACAACCATCGCAGCTACATAACACGATTAAGATAACTAAGCCCATTACAATCAAATTCACATGTTCCCACAGCCAGGCATCTTCGGTGGCATCGAATTACCCTGCGCTAACGAAATTTCCCCCACGCTTTACGCCAGCTTACAGTCGCCAGACTATGACATGCTAATTTTGATCACACATTCATCAAGCAGGGTACCAAATTAATTAATCATAAATTTAAATTTAAATTTATACACACGTGAAGCAACAACAACAACAATGTATCTTCATTCATCAAAATTTAAAGTTTATCATTCTGTCAGGCAGGTCCCTATCACAGTATCACTGTCGGTGTTGCACAATAGTCGGCCCTTTAGTCGGAGCCGTAATGTTAAAAACAAAAAAAAATAAAAAAAGAGTCTGGCTAAGTTACTTAATTAGCCCGCAGATCGCGGCTCTTCGATCGGATGTCAGCTTCGCTAGATGAAATTGAACGTGATGGCTTGCGCCGACTAATCGTGGATGGTCATGACATGATACCCACTGCGGTTCGTCGATAGCTATTAAAAAGTGAGAGTGGTGATAGAAGAATCCACTCTGCTTCGGCTGGAGGGGATTGGGATATAAAGACTTAACTGGTGATTTTATACAGATCATTTCTTCGGCAAAGTTTTAAGCGGCATCGGCGATCGTACGAATATGTGGGCCAAGGTATTTACGAATTGTGTTCACTAAAAGTGGTTCGAGTTGCAAAGTTTAACATTTTCTAGATACTTGTGCTGATAGCCGCTATATCAACTGGTGTCAGGATCAATGGATTACAAAACGATCTTGACATTGGATACTCGTACGATCATCCTCACAGTAGCGTATCGTCGGCCGTTCAGGCATCATTGGCGTACTACGTTAACATACCGGCTAATCGTGACGCTGGGCAACACTTTTATATGATTTCGGCTCGCGGCAATCGGTATATGCCGACGGCAAGTCAGTTTGGGTGGATTCCATCACGGATTTTCGGGGGAAATACTGCCAATCGTGGATTAAGGCAATTTCCCCAGCAGTACAGTCAACCTTTACCCCCAAATCACAATATCAAGAGTGTGAACTACCCAAGGCGACCGCTTCCCCCGTCGGATAGTTTCCAGCAGTTTACACATCAGACCGATCCTCGGATTATCACCCGAAGCTCACATCAAGGCGGAGGATACGTAATTCAAAAATCAATTGTGGAAAATATGCGGCAAAACAATTTTAACACCTTCGTAGATCAGACCTATCAACGGTCACCAGCACGGAGCGAGGAAATCATCACTCAGCCTTACACGCCTCACGTGACAGTGCAAATTGAACCAAATACACATCAGAGATCCATGCAGAAGCAATACCGACTAGTAACGTCAGTGGCATCGCTACCGATGTCATACGACGCGCAATTGCCGTTTCCTATCGGAGTAGTTCCAATCAAGTTCAGGCCACTGCCGTTGAAGACACATCTCCGACAAGGGCTGCTGCTGCCGATAACATCGTATCAAGCAAGGGATACTTATATGAAGTAGGCGAGTGAGTGAATATTTAGTGAGGTTGACAAGCTGTGATTGAATTTTAGATACAGAAATCGGTATAGATACTTTAATATTTATTTTTTATTCTAGGGTAATAAATTTGTGAAAGTGCAATGTGTTTTTTTTGTAATTTGCGTGTCACTGTCACTCTATTTCGACGCCCATTGGAAGTGGAAACAATTTATATTTGTCAAATTGAACAAATTGGGATTTTCGACAAAAAATTAACAGAGACAATCATTTCTAACCTTCACCAACAATATTTTTTACGCAATCTTGTGACAGAGTTCCCTATTGTGAGTTTATAAAACGGCATGGCACTACTGTCGTAGTGGGAAACAAAAAGCAACTTCATTTAAAGTTATATTGGCAATGGACGTCCAAAACTGATTCAGGGGAATAACATTTAATTCTTTGCGGACGTTAGCTTCTACATATATCAATAATATGAGCACCGAAAGAAATCCCTTTGTAGAATCAAACGCAAACCTTATTTGAAAATGCGTCAACCAATGAACGTTGTTATTTTAACATCGGTGGCGTGATAAATTTTTTTATCAAAACGTTACAATTTTCCTTCCTTGATTCAACAACCCCGTTGTCAACTTTGTGTTAAATCAATCACATAACGTATTTAAACAACAATCTTCGTGTTCGAATATTTCAATTCTCAAACATCACAAACGTTGTTGAACAACTACTTTCCGTTATGACATAAACATTGCAAACGTATTTGTTTTAATATGAAACTGTTGCATGTAGGATTTTTGTATTTATTTAGCAACAATCGTGTTGTTTTTAATCATTATTTTTGCGCGTGATGTTTTGAGCACTAAAATTGTTATTGTAAAATGTTTGTGCTTTCATAAAAATATCGGTATTTGCACAAGTTCGTTAGTGTTGTGCATTTCGCACGAATATTGTTCATCGAAAAAGTTTAAGAATGTTGTTCTAATACATTTGTGTGTACACAAAAACAATTCTGTTACCAATAATATATGTTGATATAGTCCGAATACTGTTAATCAAATATTCTTCGTAATCTGTGTTCACAAGGAAAAACCGCTAAAGTCTGTTATTCTCTTTTTTCAGGAGAGCACTTTAAAGTTTTTGACAAACGTGTGAAATTACAAGTAATTGACTCTAGTGACTTAAGCTGTTATGTTTTTTTGAAATTGTAGCCACATTTTTAAAGATATAAAGATAAAAAAATTTTACAAAATAAATTTGTGTACGCTGAATCTAATGGCATCAAAATCTCAAATTCGTCTAAAGTCGACTTTAGCGGTTATGGTTTGTGGCCACTATATACGTGGTTGGCCAAACACAGAAATCTTGTTTTCCAAATATTCGTGTTTATTTAAATCCAGTCCTTTTTATAGTAATACTTGGGTATATTTTATATACCACCATTGTTGATGATCTATTGTCCTGTAAGAAATTGCAACCGAGATATAATATTAAAACATACATAGTATGATTCTAAGGCAGCAACCATTTTCGCCTTTAAAGTGAAACTTCTATTAGTAAAAACAAAATTTTAATTATGTTTTCAATATTAATATTTTATTGGTTTAAACAAATAAGTAAGTATACCAGACATGACATAAAAGATTTGTACTTCTATATATTTTATTTTTTAACAAACACTTAGCACATTAATATTAAAATACAAGTATATTTAAAAAAAAATGTATGAGAGTATATTTCTTTCCATTAGGATTTTAGTACAAAATAAGAGGAGATCCATTAAGTCCTTTCCTACTACACTTTTCACGAAAACTTAAAGGAACAATAAATTTGATGACAATATTTTCTATAAGAAACCAATAAACTAAATTTTCACTCGCGGATAAAATTGTTTCCCTTAACGCACTTCTGCCTTGCCTGCGTGGTTGATGGATTAATACTGCGTACCTATAACTCTAATGTATACTGCATTGTGTAATGAAATGTGGTTGCTGAGACAATGAACATATTCAACTTGAATATGTGCGTGGTAGTTTTAAAACGTTCTTGGTGATCCTTTAATCATTTTCAGGCTTTCATCAAGTTACAAATAGTCAATACTGATTTATTCGAACACAATCGTGACAACTTAACAACTGTTGTGTATGCTTGACTATTTTTATGATCGATAAAAGGCTGATTTACCATGTTATCACGTTTCTTGTTGCTTAACCATTAAATCAAACACGAAGTTGCTCATCAAACATTAATTAATATTTGCAACAATCAGGAACATGTTCGAATCAACCATTTTCATGATCTTTAAAAAAAAAAATTATCAACAACGCCACCTTATTTGATTTAATCACGCAGCGTTATATGAAACAACCACTTTCGTATTCAGTTTGAATATTTTCAGTGGATTTTCAATCAACAATGAAACGTGATTGATTCAACAAAGGATTTTTCTTTCGGTGAGTGAATCGATTTTTCCATTCTTAAAGTAGACCTTAAATCAGACGCGGATTTTACTGTACTCAAATATTTGACACAAGAGGTCACCATATGATTTTTTATATGTAAAATGTCCCCATTCTGAGTTCGAAAAATTATTAGTATTGTCGAAGGTGTTGTCGATAAACTTAGGGCAGGAGCTACAATTTTCACACTTTTTTCTGTGTTTGAAGCAGTTTTTTATGTAAATCAATATTTTGATAACGAGCAGGCAAACGGGGCGTGACAAATCCAATTGAAAAAAGTTATTTAAAGAACTATACATTATTGACAATCCTAGCCAGTGTTGCCATTCTGAAAGGATTCCGGTCACCGAAGTAAATTTTAAAATCCGGTCTAACCGATTTTTAACTGAAAGTAATAAATTTTTGATGTTAAACATCTATAGCCGTGGGTAAAACCCACGTTTGGCGTGGCAACGCGTCGCCACACTATATGTGAAATATCTATAGCCGCCGGTAGAACCGATTATTGGCGTGGCGACGCATGCCGTGGCGACGAAGTAGTGCCGTTTCCAGTACCTACAGTTTTGTAGTAAGGTGCTGTCTTTTTCTGGAGTTCACAAAAACTAAATCGATCGTTCCATAATATGATATGGCACCCTTTTCCATAACCCCTCCCTCACGGCTGTGGTGACGGTCCAAAAACATTTTTTTCTTTTCTTAAATCATGATAGTAGTAGTTGTATCCATCGGGCCCAACTATAGGTTCTTCATCAGAAAATATCACTTTCCGCCAATCGTTGGAGTGACTGCTGCCATCAGTGTTCCAAGCCGATCTTGCAAAACTAAGTCGCTGTTGTTTTCGCGCTTTGTTAAGTTGTGCTTTTTTTAGATGCTTTAGGTGTCCGACACTCTTACAAATTACTCTACTTATGGTCATTCGCCTTTGTAATGTTTTTCGTAAAATAATGTATTCCTTAAACAACTGCTAACTACTTTTGGATCAAGTTTTTTTAGCTATAGCGCGATTAGAGAGATGAGCTCAGGGTAAGTCTCTATTTTAGCAATATACGTTGCATTCAAAAAAATTTTTCTACTCATTTCAACTATTAAACAGATCACTCCCTTTAGCTATCCGATGATCACTCGTTTATCGCTTACAATGAGTAAAAAAGTTAGTTGAGGCTATTCAACTGTTACAAAAAAATTCATATTAAAATGAATGCACACAAAACTACCCCAAAATGTCTAGTTAACTTAAAAAAAATGTTAAAAGGTCTCTTAATCTCAGAAACTCTCGCTCTTAGCTTGTCACCCAATGCATATTTCCTTCATATCAAAAAACTCTCAAAACAGATCATTTTATATTGTGAATAGTCATAGAATACAGCGGCTCCTCGTGGCAGTCTCATTTAAATGCTACCCCAACAACTGTGAGTGAGTGTATGCTATGTTACTAAATTGCATATTTCTTTGAATTGTTTTTGAAATCACGTAATGGATCTCCATTGTTGAACTAGGCGGTAGGCATAACTCCTTTTCGGGTAAAAAAAAAGTTGTCATACTTAAGGACGGTTTTTATAGTACTTAATTGCGGCTGCAATTTTTAGCGGATAATTATTTGCATAAAAAATACCCAGAGCTACGAGTATTTAGCGTCAAGGGAAAGGGACCTATGGAATATAAAACTCCATTTAATCAACAATTTTGAGCTGATTTATAATTTTTTATTTAACTTTTGGAAGCATTGTTGGAATTAGCTTTCAAATATATTATTCTTGATAAGCTCTCTTTTTAGGTAAGAAAGATTTTGCCACTAAAACCGCCCAAAACATTTTCCGGAAAGCAAATGAAAAATGTACTTAAACGCACAAGAATGTCGAAAAAACAAATTTCCTTAACAGCCCAAAAAACGATTTAAAATCGATCCGAAAATCAAAAAACCTCTTAAAAAAACTCACCAAAAAGGATTGGAAACAACTGAATACTAGTGTTATGGTTTATAGAGCCATCTTACACCAAAAGTGACTTATACTGTCTGTTTAAGTCAGATGGCGGTTGAGGTGAAACTGGAAACCACCAATTTTGGATCACATTTTTTTTAAGTGTTTCTTACGAGAAGGGGATAATGCTGCGTTGTTCTTTGCCAAGACCTTTGTTTTTTTGTTCCTTTAAATTTAATGGGGACAACCGTGCCTTAAATATTTTACGAAAGAAATAAGTTGTCTGGTCTGGTCTCACCGCTGAGCTAGAGGCCAACATTTAGCATGATCGAGTTAAGTTCAGTTAAGTTCGATAGCTGTATAACGACTGTTCGAAAGCATTGTGTTTGGTGTTATTTTTTGGCGAGGAGGAATAAAAGAAAAGTGTGCAGCCGACGCGACGTGCGATATGACTTTAATCAACCGAATCAGAACTCTTTGCTCTCATGTCTTTAAAGATTAAGTTAATATTGTTTCTTAATAATTAAAATCTTTTCTTGTACTTCGGAGCGGTTACCAAATTTAACCCCCGGAAAAACGCAGACAACCCCTCCAGGGTTTTCCACTACTCCACTCTCCCAAAACGTCTGTCAAACATTCGTAACCAAACTGTCCTGAAAAAATCTTCATTTAAATATTATTATGTCTCTTCCATTCGTCCCAAAAATAAAAAAATTGTTTTGAGAAGTTAGTTATTTTGTTTATTTTTTTCTATCACTACAGTTGAATGTCCTTCAATAACTTTTTACCATGCAGACAGTTCACCAGCATGTCCAATAGATCCATATGAAGCATGAGCGGCTAATGGGGACGCATAGCTAGCAAGTGGAGTAGCATCATAAGATCCATGTACTCCGATGGGAGCAGCATAACTTCCGTAACCAACAATTGGAGGAGAGGCATATGAACCGTGACTGATAAGAGGAGCTGAATAGCTTGCATAACTCTGAAGTGGAGCAGCATACGAAGCGTGTGCTAGTGGAGCAGCAGCCAGTGATGTAGTGTACTTCGCGACTGGGCCAGCATATGCGGCAGACAAAGGAGCAACACCGTATCCAGTGGCGTAGCCAGAATGAGCGGCATATCTTCCAGCATAGGCGGCGGTTAATGGAGCAGCATTGTACGATGTAGCCGATATCAACGGAGATGAGTAGGCGCCAAACTTGGCATATGGAGCCGAAGCAGCATAACCGTATTCAGCTGGAATAGCAGAGTATGATTCTTCGTGAAGAAGTCCTCCGAATACCGACTGAATGGACACCAAGACGGCTACAAAAACTGCTGACTAAAATGATATAAGTATATGAAGTTAAGTATGAATTATTTAAAAGACTCCATATGACCGACACTTACGTATGTGAACATATTAATGGATTTTGAATGCAGTGGACCTGTTGAAAGCTTGCGGAAGAGTGTGCTGTCAACAAGTCGACTTTTGGCTTTTATACAAAAGTACTTTCGAATAATGGCCCAAAAATAACGAATCGCAGTAGTCCACAAAGCAAGAGCTCTTTGAAGGTATCGAAAGGTACTCACAATCGGTTTTATTATGCGCAATGTAGTGCAAGTTATGGCACTGAAGACCTTCCCGTTGCCGTGCGTGTTGGTCACGTTTTTTTTTCTTTCTTTGTCACGAAATGTACGCGGTGCACCACGAAAACCTGTCAAACTTCGTGCGTCTACTGGGAGAAGCCACACAACAAAGTGTGACTCACTGGGCTGGTGGCAGAGAAACACTTTGATTGTTTCCTGCCGCTAGTCAGTAGAATTAGATTGAAAAAAGACTGCAACTGTGTCCGAGAATCCAGTAAAAGTTGTTGAACCTAAGGTCGTATAGTGGATAAACTGTGGGGCCGGTAGTTATGTCATTTTGTGCTAATATTAATCTTGTTGAAGTAGAAGTGAATTTTAGATGACCAGATACGGTGCTAATCAAATTGCCTGAGTTGATATGAGTATTACTTTTAATTACACGGTAATATATGTAGTTTTATGAGCGTAATTACACAGTTCTGTTTTCATTTGCCGCTTGTAAGCAGGGCCGGACCAACCATATGTGCAAGATGTGCAAATGCACAGGGCGCAACATTCTGGGGGCGCATTGTTAGGAAAGAAAAATTAATTTTATCTTGCTCGAACAAATACTACACTATTTGCATTTTAAACAAAAAGCTTGTTCAAATAAGCCCAAAATAACAACATCCATCACAAGTGTGCTGAATTATTTCTTGCACATTAACTCACATCCCTTACAATGCTGCAACATCAAGGAGAATCTAATGGCGTTTTCGATTGAAGAAAAGAAGTGCCCTTTCTATGAAAAGATCAAATCTAGAAGTGCTCTTTCTATGTTTTCTATGTTTCATTCAAAAAAAAAAGTGCACTTCCAGGTCAATTCTTAACACGAAAGAAGCGTCCGGAATATTTTGAGAGAATTGCCCTGAACTCACCAACACACACTAGCAAAATTTCAAATTTAAATGTTTGTTGTGTTATTAGAAACAAATTTTTCGCTTGTGATCCGAAAATATACAATTACGAGTGCAAAATGTAAACTGAAATTAAAATATATTGATTTGGCCTATTAAAACATTCATATTTACTGTAGAAAACAAAAAAACAAGTAACAACAGAAAATCGAATCACACATAAATGGTCACTGCTGCAAAAGTGCTCCAACGAATTTTATTGAAAGAGCCATTCTGAACTTCGGGGCAATTCTCTCGGATCTTCAATGAAAAATGCCATAACTCAAAATATAGCAAAATAAAATATCCCACTAGGCCTATGCAGTTAATTTCTTACCTACCTAATCTGAAAATATTCCACCCTGTTCGTATAGGTATATTTCTTTCACATCCTCTTACATTTTGCAAAAGAGTCCAGTTCAAAAATCTCAAAACAAAAAAGTTTCACCTCGTATGTGCAGGTTTTATTTCTTGCACATTACTTGCAAAATTTTCATATGAAAAAAATCAAACAAAAAAAATCAATCTTACGAAATCGTATGTGTCTGAATGTGCAGGTTTTTTACTTTGCACATATGGATATGGAATCGATATGGATCAGATGAGATTTCTCATCTACGAAAGAGAAAAATCTCTTACAGCTACAAAGAGAGCAAGTAGCTTTGGATTGTTCTTTGTATTTTATGAAAGTATAGCATTAGTATAGCATATAGCATCGTTTTTACACAGGCGGTTCTGCCTTCTGCATAAGGAATTTCTTTGGCTCTGGCTAATGGAATTTTTGTTTTGTTTTATTTTTTTTTATGCTGTGTGCAAATATGAAAAAAGGGCGCTTTCTGTAAATCTTGCACAGGGCGCTAGTTTGGCTGGAGCCGGCGCTGCTTGTAAGCGATAGCCTTGAGATGCGTTCGGAATGCTAAGTGAGCAATTTGGGTTTATGGGAATTAAATATGTGCAAGTAGAGGGATTTTAGCAATCGTGCAGGCATTTAAATAGGGGCACATTTTGCGAGATGAACCCTGAAATTATGTCTTGCAAATGCAATGTGACTGACGTAGGGGAAAAGGTGCGAACAGTGAAGCACGTTTAATTTAAATTGGTATATCTCCGAATGTTTACAGAAAATCCTAACAAAACTTTGTGTATATTTTAAGGCGTAATGTTGCAATAGAAATTTTGGTAAAAGAACATCACAAGAAAACGTATGAACACAAAAACATACAGGTCGAAATCAGTTTGACGAACGAAAAAAAAAAACGGAAAAGAAATAGGCAAAATTTTAAGTTGGTAAATAATAACAGCCTAATTTATAAACGTTTATTATAAAGAGTGTATAAAGTTATGCCTCTAAACGCATAAACCCTATTTATAAAAATTATTCAACGTTGTATAGAGTTTGTAAGGGTGGTTAAGTTTTAAGGGCCGATGTTGATTTTGAATAAAACACAAATTATTTAGGAAATTATTGTCATTTCTTTTGGTATGGTTCAATTCTGTATGGAACAAAATATCGGCCCAATGGCCGCCGCGACCTTGGCGGCACACCTCCATCCGATGGTCCAAATTTTCGATGACGCTGAGGCATAATTGCGGTTCTATGCCGTTAATGCGCCGAATTATCCCATCCTTTAGCTCTTGAATTGTTGCTGGCTTATCGACGTACACCTTTTCTTTCAAATAACCCCAAAGAAAGAAGTCCAACGGTGTCAAATCACATGATCTTGGCAAACAAATGAAATCGCCACCACGTGAGATAACACGGCCATTGAATTTGTCGGGCAAAAGAGCCATTGTTTCGTTAGCTGTGTGGCAAGTGGCACCATCCTGTTGAAACCACATATTGTCCACATCCATATCTTCCAATTCGGGCCATAAAAAGATCGTCACATCTCACAGCAGCGAACACCATTCACAGTAACTGCCTGACCGGCCTCATTTTGGAAAAAATACGGCCCGATGATGCCGCCAGCCCATAAACCGCACCAAACAGACACTCTTCGTGGGTGCATTGGTTTTTCGACAATCACTCTTGGATTATCATTCGCCCAGATGCGGCAATTCTGCTTCTTGACGAATCTACTGAGGTGAAAATGTGCCTCATCACTAAAGATGATTTTCTTCGAAGTGCACCATAATGCATTTAGATTTGAATGACCATTTTCATAATAAAATTGAATAACTTTAACGCGTTGCTCGATTGTGTATATTTCCATGGTTCAAATTGAGTGAGTCTGCAATTGAGAAATGTCAAATGAAATGCAGAAAAAAACTTGACGTTTAGGTGTGGTTCACATTCAACATCGGCCCTTAAAATTTAACCACTCTTTACATGTATCTACATTATTTATTATCGCACTAACTTCTTTCACTTATATTTTAAATATTACCATAATTTCCATATGCGGCTTTCTTTTATTGAAGAGAGGTTTAGTTATTTTTATTGATTCAGCACGTGTGTTATTAATTCTACAAAATGTATGTCATATTTAAAAACATTTTTTTAATTTCAACAAAATGTTTGTTAGCCAAACAAACATTTTGTATAAGACTTGTCATTTTTACAAACATTTATTTACAAAAGTGATATTTGTGTTCTGTTGTTAAGGTGACAAAAATCCGATTGACAAAATATCGTTCAAATTGATAAAACGTAAGTTGTATTTATAAAAAACTATTGTTTTTACTAATACATTTTACAATCGAATTTTGTCAATATTACCTGGGGCAGATTCCGTATAACAATAATCGTATGGACGATATCGTTTTGGAAACTTTGATGACCAGAAGAAGTTATATTCTGCCCGAAGTTGTTTCACTTTCATCAGCTTCCATTACATTTGTGGAAAATGAACTGTGGAAACTCGTAATTTTGGCACTTAGTTGCTACTTTTGGAGCTCTATCGTTTCGCCGATAATCGCCTGAAAAATTACGGAAAGAGTGCCCTGGTATTTTATTTCCAGTGTGTGTGTCGGCGTTCGTCATCGAAATTTAGTTTCTTCTATTAAACCTTAGCACATCAGAGACGGGCAGTACAACTGATGCCTTCCAGGCAGCGCTGCTATTGGTAAGTTAACACCAGCGTAGATCTTACTGCGGTCACAACCAATCGACGCCAAACTTTCTTTATTGCAAAACTCTTTGATATACTTTTCAGCTTGTCAGCTACTATATATTGGTCGGCATACATTTTTCGAAACTGGAAATGTGCGGTTGTATTAAATATTGTAGGTATACCTTTAAGCGATCAAAATGGCATCTATCGCGGAGGCCGTCCCGTCTCGAAGTATTGGCTAAAATGCCGTCATTTCCAATTGTTGTATATTGAACGAAAAATACAAATCACACGTATCTGAAGACTTGAAAGAAGAGTCAATTCATGTGAAACATAATAAAGGGTGATTTTTTAGGTGGTTTTGTTTTTGGCAACACTGGTTTTGACAGCTAACGTGTGTTTAGTACCTTGTGTCACTGTCAAACAGCTTCAGTTTGGTTTGCAATTTAACCATGGATCGTCTTACAAATGAACAACGCTTGCAAATTATTGAATTTTACTATCAAAATTCGTGCTCGGTTCGAAATGTTCATCGCGCGCTTTTTTATCGAAAAATTGTGTTCAGCGATGAGGCTCATTTTTGGTTGAATGGGTACGTAAATAAGCAAAATTGCCGCATTTGGAGTGAAGATCAGCCAGAAGCATTGCAACAGCTACCAATGCATCCCGAAAAAGCCACTGTTTGGTGCGGTTTATGGGCCGGCGGCCCATTTTTTTGCCCGAAATGGAAGTTCTTGACTTGCATGATATGTGGTTTCAACAAGACGGTGCCACATGCCACACAGCACGCGAAACAATGGCGCAATTGCGAGGCGAGTTTGGTGAACAGTTAATTTCACGTTTCGGGCCGGTCAATTGGCCGCCTAGATCGTGCGATTTGACACCATTTGATTATTTTTTGTGGGGGTATGCCAAGGCTAATGTGTATAGGGACAAGCCCGCTTCGATTGACGCACTGGAAGCCAACATCCATGCATTCATTCGTGAGATACCGGCCGATATGTGTGAAAGAGTATGCCAAAATTGGACTCAGCGGATGGGCTACCTGAGACGCAGCCGCGGTCAACATTTGCATGAAATTATCTTTAAACATTAAAATTGCAAGGTTCAAACTATCGATTCAAATAAATATTTCATTCATTTTTTCGAATTTTTTGTATTTTTTTTTTAAAAAAAGTTCTAAACCTCTTAAAAAATCACCCTTTATATGACTGCACGAATACAAAATTTTCATCGCTCGTACTCTTCACAAGATTGTGTTTTAGGAATTTTGTCGAAGTATCTTTGACGAGGGAATTAGATTTCGATGTAATTGTAGGAAGTTCTACTCCACAGAAAATAAGAAGAGGTCGTACAAAATAACGTAAGTAAAAATTTTGTATAGGTAGTAATTATTTCATGAAGAAAATGTTTTCATGCGAATAGCTTATTTATGAAAAAAATTGCGATTCTTATTCCATACAGGTCACTCAAAACCACACCTAATAACAACTAAAAAAAAAATTCAATGATAATCTTTACTATACTTGTTGTCGTACCATTACGCTTTTGAATTCCTTTACATAACTTAAGTTCAGGGGCACGGCATTTTTGCTTCCCGTGCCCGAGTTTTCTCTCGACGGCCCTCCATGAGTGCTAATGTAAGACCGCATTTTATACGCCTCATAAGCAATATTATATCCAGTGGCTTCATTAAGTTCGCCAAAAACAAACAGAGCTACAGACTACCGTAATCACAACTCTCTCCCCTCTTAGATATTTCAATATGCTTTAAAACACACTTATCCAAACGCCAAAGAACACAGCACGTCATCCAATGGCCTACGTCAAGAGCATACACTTTTTCCTAACAAACTTCAAGATATTAATAAAATTCGGAAATATATTCAAATAACCATTTTCAGTCAGTCATAACCCCATTGCGCAATAAAATATTTACTATTTCCCCATTGAATGAAAAGCTAGGAATCTCCTTTACCGGCTATTTATTTACTTTCTTTCCATTGTTGTTTTGAAACTCATGCTCAAACAGTTTTACAAACGTCTCTCGATCAAGGCTATAATTTAAACGGTTTGCACTTTTTGCTTCGACATTATCTTCAAAGCCTAGAGCCCGAACGGCACCGTCTTCACTGCCGCTCATCAAATAGCTTAATCCTTTCAAGGTATATGGTGCATGATGCAGTGCCGACGGCAAAGCATTATAAGCACTAAAAGCGCCATAACCAAATGGCAGTGAAACTGTATAGACCTGAAGATTGAACTTCGCAGGATGGCTCAATACAGATGGTGGGTCAGCAAGAAGTACCGCCGTCAGCAGGATTATCACGTTCACGATCTGCATTTGCATGAATACTAATTTAATGTTGCCAATTTAATATTATTTGTTTTTATGATTTTACCTTTATAAGCGTGGTTTTCATGTTTCCATAACAGTAAGCCATATGCGATGTGCGGCTACTTTTATAGGTCTGCATTGATTCGACCCAAGACGGCAAGAACATCAATATTGAAATTAACTTTCTCAGAGTTTCACTTTCGCGATAGATATTTCTTAAAATGAAAATATTTTATACGATTTCATGAGTCAGAAATGTCACCGACTTCGTGTCGAATAAATATAAATACACCCAAATGAGTGGGGGCATTTGTAATTTATTCAGTACGATAAAAATATAATTCATTCTTGCTTAGAGCTGATTGCTTATTTATGATCTGTGTGAAATGGAAAATATCGACGGTTAACAAAATAGGAAAGAAACGATTTGCTCGCAGTTTCTATGTCCAAAATGGTAGAGAGGCCATTACCCCCTTAATGTGAAGAAGACAAGCGCTTTGAAAACTGGGTGTCAATTCACGATCTGTGAAGCTGTGAAGTGATAAATAATTTATCATTTGAGTTTCTACAGCAGCTTTTCATTTTATCACTTACTTTTTATCATTATGCGATTCTCGAACTTATCATGATAAACTGCTGTCAAATGTGTACTAAGGTATACAAAATAATAAATACTGTCACCTATGTGATGTCCCATTTGCGCGCAGAGACGTATTAAGGCAGTGCAGTCAACTGCCTCGCATCGGCGAGAGCCCCCGCGAGAAAAACTATTTTGAATGAAAATTTAATTTGAAGATTGTTTTATTATTGCTAATATTATTCTCTTGTTTTTTTTTTCTTGAATTGCACTGTAATATTTCAAATTATTATGGAACGATATTCAATCTTTTCGCGGTGATTTTGACACCAACTAATCAGGGCGACACAGTTCAACAAGGAAAAGCAAGAGCAGCTTTTTAACGCAAACGCGCTGTGATTTCGATTTGTGAGTTTTACGACCGTAAATATATTTTGGTTTTTAAAAACACCCTCCACCCGAAATTGTATTACCTATTAAATGAAAAAAATACGCTTACTTTCATTTCATTTGTTTTATTATTGAGAGTGGTGGTATGCAATAATGAATAAGCAAATGTATTTAGAAGTTAGAAAAGTGTAAAGGGGCCCCGAGCATGGCATTGCCCATGGGCCCCGACATCGTTAATCCGGCCCTGTCTGTGCACTTTCTGTTTTAATTTAATTTAAATCTTAATTTTAGAATGTCGAAAATAATAATAGAGTAATAATTAACAATATGCGTCATATTTAACAATGGTGATTTATCAATTCCAGGTATTGTTTTCAACAAAAACAATGGGTTTTTTTTCCTAGAAATAAATTGGCGTTTTCCCTTTGAGATGGTCATAACCCGACTGAGAAGCATTTTATTCAACTTTATAGATTTCCAAAACAACTTTTTGTGGATCTTATCAATGAACTATAATTGCCGAAATGACTTGGCTATCTGGACTTTACTATGTTTTGAACTTTACACCAGTAGCGCCTGTAACATTCAACATCAGAATCTGCAACACCAGAATCATCGACACTTCTCGGAAACAACAACGAAAGAACGTTCAGCAACAATATAAAAAAAAACAGTTCCATTAGGACTCTAGGGCATAGCTTCTCACAACCATTGGTTTTGTGTAAGTTAATTTTTTGGGACGACGGAAGAAATCTTGAAATTTTTGGCGGGCGTAAACGGCTTATTCAGAAGCTCTTTTAAGATTAGGTGGCGCAGTGGAAAAAAGCTTTATGACCTAATTTCTGTTTTTTCCGGAATCGACTTGTGACCATTCGCTTATAAATCCAACACTCCAACCACTGAGCCACTGCGCCTAGCGCCTACTCAGCAACAATACTTACTTACTTAACGGGCTCCCGACCCGTGGAGAGTCTCTGCCTGAGACACTGCAGCCTTCCATCCTCTGCGATCCCGGGCACGCTGCTTCCAGTTATCCAGACCAAGCGCTCTGGCATCCGCGATGGCTTGGTCTTTGAAACGGAGGTTCGGTCTTCCTTGTCGTCTCGAACCTGGCGGCTGGGATTCGAAGATCCTCTTAGCTGGAGCATTATTGTCCATTCGCTCGATGTGGCCGAGCCAATGTAGTCGACGTATTTTGGCCTTTTGGACTACATCCACATCTTGGTACAGCTCATAGAGTTCGCGGTTGTATCTTCTCCTCCATTCGCCCTCCTCGCACACAGGACCAAAAATCCGTCGAAGAATTTTTCTTTCGAAGGAGCCCAGTATCAGCTCTCCCTTCCTGCTTATCGTCCAGCACTCGGCGCCATAAAGCAGAACTGGCAGGATAAGGGTTCTGTAAAGCATACATTTTGTCCTTCGAGTTAGGAGTTTTGAACCCAATTGTTTTGCCAAACCGAAGTAGCAGCGGTTTCCTAGGGTAATTCTTCGCCGGATCTCCACTAGGATGTCATTTGTGGAGTTCATGTTTACTCCGAGGTAGATAAACTCCTTAACTACCTCGAAATTGTTGCTATCAATAGTGACGTTCTGTCCTAGGCGGTGGACAGATGCTTGTTTGTTTGTTGATAGCATGTACTTAGTCTTGTCCTCATTTACTACAAGACCAACGAATTTCGCCTGTTCTTCAATCGCCGTAAAAGCCTCTATCACGGCACGCTGGGAGCGACCGATGATGTCAATATCGTCTGCATACCCCAGTAGCTGGACGGATTTGTTGAAGATAGTGCCTTCCGTGTTGACACCTGCCCTGCGCACTATCTGCTCTAGCACGAGATTGAAGAAGTCACATGATAATGCGTCTCCTTGCCGAAATCCGGTGCATGTTTCGAATAGCTCGGAGGAACTACTTCCAAATTGCACGTTGCAGCGTGTGTTCTCCAGCGTCACGCTACATAGCTGGATCAGTTTTGCCGGGATCCCGAATTCGGCCATCGCCACATAAAGCTCCTGACGATGAATGCTATCATATGCGGCTTTGAAGTCGATGAATAGGTGGTGAGTCTCGACTTGAAATTCATTGGTCTTTTCCAGGATTTGCCTCAGTGTGAAAATTTGGTCTATAGTCGATCTGCCGGGCCGGAAGCCACACTGGTACGTGCCGATTAGTGTGTTGCAGAACGGTTTGAGACGTTCACACAGTACGTTGGATAGGATCTTGTATGCGACATTAAGCAGGGATATGCCTCGATAGTTCTTGCAAGACATGGGATCGCCTTTTTTGTAGATGGGGCATATGGAGCTGATAGTCCAGTCATCGGGCATACTTTCTTCCACCCATACTTGGTTGATGATTTGGTGCATGCGCCCTACCAAAACATCACCACCGTATTTGAAGAGCTCCGCTGGTAAACCATCAGAGCCGGCGGCCTTGTTGTTCTTTAGCTTTTTTATTGCTAAGCCAACTTCTTCCATACTGGGCGGTGGAACTGGATCTTCATTGACTGGACGTGGGTTCTCTTCTTGCCCTATCACTCTCTCTACATGATGCCCATTTAGCAGCTGCTGGAAGTGCTGCTTAAAAACATCTACTATTCCCTGCGCTTCGGTGACTAGGTTTCCATCACTGTTTCGAAGAGCCTGCGTTCCGGTCTTGAAGCCAGCAGCCAGTTGCTTGGCTTTCTTGTAGAACTTCCGGATGTTGCTTCGATCGCGGGACTCTTCGATCTCCTTGAGCTGGGAGACTGCGTAGGCCCTCTTCTTTCTACGCAGGATTTTCTTCTCCTCCCTCCTCCTGGCTCGATACTCTTCCCTCGCTGCCCTTGTTTTGCGCTGCAGCGCCTTCATATGTGCATCTTCTGTCACCTTCTTCCTGCGTACGCATTCATCATCATACCACGGGCTCTTTCTCTGGGGTGGCTGGTACCCTAAGGTGGTTTCGGCTACCTCTTTGATGATGTCGCGATACTGGGACCACTGGGTGTTGGCATTTGTGGTAGGTGAATGCACTGCGGAGAGTTTCTCACTCAGGCGCTCTTTGTAGACTCTGGCTACTCCAGGTGTGCTAAGGCGTCCAACGTTGAATTTCTTCTTCTGGGCGGAACGCAGCTTCTTCTCGTTGGATAGTCGAGCTCTGAACTTAGCCGCAACAAGAAAATGGTCAGAGTCGACGTTTGCCCCGCGGAATGTGTGCACGTTGAGGATGTTGGATGCGTGCCTCGCGTCGATTAGCACATGGTCGATTTGGTTGGCGGTTCGACCGTCTGGAGAGCGCCAGGTTGCTGTGTGGATCCTTAGCCTTGGAAACCTAGTGCTACTTATCAGCGTATTACGAGCTGCCGCGAAGTCAGTTAGTCGGTAACCGTTGTCTATGGTCGTTTCGTGGATTCTGTGTTTACCAACTAACCCACCAAAGATGTTTTCCTTTCCGATTTTAGCATTGAAGTCCCCGAGCACAACTTTGACATCGTACTCCGGACAGGCTCCGTAGGCTCCATCCAGGAGGTCATAAAACTCCTCCTTGATAGGGTCTTCAGCCTCGTCGGTAGGGGCGTGTGCACATATTAGGCTTATGTTTTGGAAAGTAGCTTTGATGCGGATCACAGCTAGGCGATCACTTATCGGCTTAAAGTCAATGACTTTTGTCCTAAGCCGGTTTCCCACGACGAATCCGCATCCTAATACATGCAATCTTTTATGGCAGCTGTAATAAATATCGCAATTTTTCCTTTTCATCATACCTGATCCTATCCATCGTATCTCCTGGATCGCGGTAATATCTGCCTTGTACCGCGTGAGGACAGACTCAAGTTTTTGAGTAGCACCTGGGGTGTACAGCGTTCGCACGTTCCAGGTACATACTCTCAAATCGTTGTCCGTTGACGTTCCGGGTCTAGTTGCCGTTTGAGGGAAATCGTTATCCGAGGCTTCACGTGTCTCTCCCATAACTAGTGTTTTTTTAAATGGTCGGGAAGTTACCCCGACGGCACAACCCCCAACCTGGAGGGCCAGGCCCTTGACCTTAGGACAGCAGGCCGGTTAATCCGGTGCCAGTAACCCACTCTGGGATGTGAGCGCTGCCGTTGGCCCATTAAGGGTTCATCCGCCACCAACTCTTCTCCAACACCCTGGCTCGGTATTGGAAATCCCTATAGACCTGGTATCCGAATATGTCAGAGCAGCTCTATAGGGATTACACTAAATAGTTCGGCCTGACTGGAACTGTAGACGCCACCGTTGGCTCCATCTAGGGAACTCCTCCGCTGCCGTCTGGTACCAGAGGAGGTGTCTTAGTGAGAAAACAACACTCCTCCCCCCTCTCTCGTCTGCTGCCACCAACGACCTTCCAAAGGGGTTGGTTACCCAATCTCCAGTCGAGGTACTAGGCACCCACCAGTCACCCCGTGGAGGTGAGAGTAGGAGTTGATAGTGAGAGGCTAGGTGAGAACGCTTGTGTTCTCATGACATCGCATCACTACCCTTCAACACCGGCACTCAGCAACAATAAGATACTCGAAAAGAGGTGAGATGAATCGGTTAAGGAAAAAGAACACAGAAAGAGAGAATTAAAAAACAGAAGAAATAACAAACAATAACAAAAGAGACACGAATAGAACCAACCAACCAAAAAACTGTGCTAATAAATAAAAATCAATCACTTTACAATCTATTTATTTCATATGTACTAGCTAAGCGTGAATAATATAGATCTACAAAAATATTAATATCATTGAATGAAACAATAGCTCTGGACATGGGCTCATTATGGCCATAATTAGTTCTATGAACAGGTCGGAGAAGAAGGTTTCTTTCCCTTAAAGGTCTGGTTGGGGCATAGATTGGCACTAAGGCTAAAAGAGATGGACATTTAATGTGATAGCATAATAAATCCCTTATTAGCATGATGTCATGGGCTTTTCTTCTAGAACATAAAGTTGATATGCCCAACAATTGACATCGAGTCCGGTAAGAAATTTCAAAATCCCAGCTCATTTTCCTGAAAATGTATTTAGTGATTTTTTCAAGGCGATCTGAATGAATTTTATAGAATGGGTCCATATAACATCAGCATATTCAAGCAGAGATCTAGCCAACGCAATAAAAAGCGAAATAAGGGTATGAGGATCCGAAAATTCGCTGCCATTACGTGGTCTACATATAAATATTTATGTTTTCGTTTATTTCATTTTCGTTTTACTCAGTTTTTTTTTTTTACAAATTATATTGGTACATCTATTGTGTTTCGTTTCGAATGTAAGAACCGCTACGGTGAAACACTGAACTCTAATCGTCGCATTGTATTGTTGCTAAAATCTCGGTATGGGGCTTAGCAAATACTGTCTAAGCCAATATGCAGCATCACCTCGGATATGATACTGCTATTTGAATGGTTTCATTAGATTGGAGTAGAAGTAAGAAGTATACAAAAGGATCCGGTCAATATAATGTAAGGACTGCTTCCGAATTATTTGTGCTTCCAACTACTGTCTCAAGGTTTATATATTTATAAAAACGCCATTCCCAGTTTCCCGTTTGCCCCAAAAAAGTATTAGAAGTGATCTAAGCCTTCAATTGTATGTGAACTTTTATTAAACGCGATGAAGTAGGCCACTGTTCAGCTCAGTCCTCGCCCATATCTACTATTTAAGTGATAAGTAATTGCGCGGTGCTGAGAAATAACGCCGAATTCTTAAACTCAGCGTCATTTTCCTTTGTAAAAACAAAATAAAGCCGAATTGTTTTAGAATGGCCAATAACTTGTACTATATTTGTAATTTGCAGAAATAGGAGTAACTGTTATTTTAACTATAATCAAATTCTAGATTCGACGATATTTCGGTCGGAATTATTTCACGGCACCTATTTACGTCTTGTGATATACTAATTGGTATCTTAAAATGCCACCACCTGTCCTTAACTGAAGATTTCGCTTGCGATATTGTGATGTTGTTCCGCACTTTTGCTTAAATTGTGTTTGCAAAAAGTAATAAAAAAAACCCAGGCATAAAAATCATATTAGTCAATAATTTGACGGGATTTTTTTTCCTTTTGCTTATTACTTAATCGCTCTTTCTATAAGTTTCGACAGCTTTTGCTGTATTAAAAAAAAAATCTGTACTAATTCCCTTAAAAAGCACTATTTTATCGTGACGCATCCTAGTTACCCGAGACATAATAAAACTTCATTTATGCTCTCCTTGCCACGCAATCGCTTCATGCAGATCGATGATTATCGCAATATTTGGGCAGACGGTTAATGCAGCGCTACGCCTTCCAACATGTGCATGCATCTGTAAGTGCATATCATTTCCATTTTAATGGAAAAAAAGTGATGAGTAGCAAGATGAGCGCGCCTAAGAAAGGGACTCGGGGGCGCGGGAAAATATTTTTAGAAAGTGATTACCAATTCTGACCACTATCCACAACGTATAAAAGGAGATGGCAATGAGTACACCTAGTGCACTTGACCGCTGTACACTGACTCAGGCATAACAATCAATCTGTGGATATGATTACCTACACTGTAAGTTTTAGGCTTCATATTTTTTGAACTTTGTTGAGTTGTCTTTTCCCCCTCTAGATAACAACTATAATTTTTGCTCTAACTGGTGTCATACAAGGAAGTCTGTTTAGTCCATCCCATGGATACGAATACGCTCAACGGACTTCGAAACCAACAACATTCGTTGTCAACTTACCACTTTATCAGCGAATTGCAGCGGCATTGACAGCACTCAACTCGAATGGAGCACATCACGATAGCACTGGTTGTGTTTTAAACCATCACCCACATGACCCGGAGCAGGGCGAGGTAGTGCAATCAGCTGCATACCATCATGCTAACTACCAATACCAACCAACACAATGGACTCCAGTTGTGTACGGTCCACCTATTGCATACAACCAACCACTTCCGTACAATGCTCCAGTTCCATACCATCATCAGGGTCCAGTAAATAGGATTAGACACCGAACGCCAGCGGGGTATCCACTACCAGCTTTTCCACTGGAAGGGGTGCCGCCCACTGAATATGGATACCCTTATCCACCACCCCTGTACTAATAATAATCGCACTTGGGAATCATCTTATCATCCTTTCTGTTATATAATACTCGTATGTTCTATGTATAATTGTTAAAAAAAAGAAGGATTTATCAGACGGTAAAAATATACCTTTTGTATTGAAACACGTTCGAAGACTTTCCCCTATGTGGGTCTATCCGGGCACGTGACTATTATGAATTGGAATGACACCGAATCGATTCGAGGATGGATCAACTGTCTGGTTTGGTCACTTCATTTAGGGCGTTTTGCTTAATTGAATACTAAATGTGAGTGAATTAGGCAACATGCAGTTGGCTATTAGAAAATTGTATGCACTGCGATGAACTGCAGTGAGTGAGTGACAGTGAGTGTCAAAAGGTACAAGCGCATGGTAAAAATAAAGTGCACGATTGGCTCGAATGAAACTTTCTCGTACATCAAAAGTTATGCTGAGTCAGTTGGTAGGTAGGTAAATTGTTCAGAAGCAACCGTACAATCAAAGAATAGGTGGTGATAAATAAAATTCCCTTTTAGGTTTTTCATTTGATATAGCAGTGCATATCAAATAAGAATGTGTGTTTTAACTGTCAGTAACATGCAATTCTCGCTGGTTCTGGTTAGCGATTTTTAGCGAAAAACTGAGTATGCAGTAGTGTTAACCTCACCCACTTAGGCTCAAATACGGTGGTGATGTTTTGGTAGGGCGGAAGCACCAAATCATCAACCAAGTATGGGTGGAAGAATGTATGCCCGATGACTGGACTATCAGCTCCATATGCCCCATCTACAAAAAAGGCGATCCTATGTCTTGCAAGAACTATCGAGGCATATCCCTGCTTAATGTCGCATACAAGATCCTGTCCAACGTGCTGTGTGAACGTCTCAAACCGTTCTGCAACACACTAATCGGCACGTACCAGTGTGGCTTCCGGCCCGGCAGATCGACTATAGACCAAATTTTCACACTGAGACAATTCCTGGAAAAGACCAATGAATTTCAAGTCGTGACTTACCACCTATTCATCGATGCCAAAGCCGCATATGATAGCATTTATCGTCAGGAGCTTTATGTGGCGATGGCCGAGTTCGGTATCCCGGCAAAACTGATCCAGCTATGTAGCATGACGCTGGAGAACACACGCTGCAATGTGCAATTTGGAAGAAGTTCCTCCGAGCTATTCGAAACATGCACCGGATTTCGGCAAGGAGACGCATTATCATGTGACTTCTTCAATCTCGTGCTAAAGCAGATAGTGCGCATGGCAGGTGTCAACACGGAAGGAACTATCTTCAACAGATCCGTCCGGCTACTGGGGTATGCAGACGATATTGATATCATCGGTCGCTCCCAGAGTGCCGTGATAGAGGCTTTTACGGCGATTGAAGAACAGGCGAAATTCGTTGGTCTTGTAGTAAATGAGGACAAGACTAAATACATGCTATCAACAAACAAACAAGCATCTGTCCACTGCCTAGGACAGAACGTCACTATTGAAAGCAACAATTTCGAGGTAGTTATGGAGTTCATCTACCTCGGAGTAAATATGAACTCCACAAATGACATCTTAGTGGAGATCCGGCGAAGAATTACTCTAGGAAACCGCTGCTACTTCGGTTTGGCAAAACAATTGGGTTCAAAACTCCTAACTCGAAGGACAAAATGTATGCTTTACAGAACCCTTCGCGGATGCCAGAGCGCTTGGTCTGGATAACTGGAAGCACCGTGCCCGGGATCGCAGAGAATGGAAGGCTGCAGTGTCTCAGGCAGAGACTCTCCACTGGTCGGGAGCCCGTTAAGAAAGAAGAAGAAGCTTATTAAAGATATGTCAGTATAAGTATTCTAAATAAGATCTCAATTTTATGGCGTTTTCGATTGAGGAAAAGAATTGCCCTTTCTATGAAAAGATGAAATCTAGAAGTGCTCTTTCTATGTATTCTATGTTTCATTGGAAAAAAAGTGCACTTCCAGGTCGATTCTTAACACGACAGAAGTGTCCGGAATATTTTGAGAGAATTGCCCTGAACCCACCAACACACACTAGTAAAATGTCAGATTGAAATGTTTGTTGTGTTATTAGAAAAAAAATCTTCGCTTGCGATTCAAAAATATACAATTACGCGTGCAAAAAATGTAACCTGAAATTGAAATATATCTATTGATTTGGCCTATTAAAACATTCATTTTTACTGTAGAAAACAAAAAAAATACTACCCAAATCCCGATCTGTTTCCGTATATATTTGTAAAAATAGATACGGCACTGTCAATTCCGAAAAAGTTATCTCTAGCAAATATTACCCACTTCTTCTTTGTTCAACCATATTGAATAATTATGCACCTTAAAATAATGCCAACCACACAATCAGAAACTCCCACTTCATTTTCATACTACACACGTCCATCGGGATATTCAGTTTAAAACTGTTAATGAAAATTCCAAAACCAATCTCTGAATTCTTACATAATGCATATTTATATCTATGTGAAGATTTAGGTCTATCACGAACCCTTCTTCTAATCATAGACACCTTAAAACAGTGCGACTAGTCTATTTCAGTCAAAAATAAAAACATGCCCTAACAGATCAAAAACAGAAACTCCTACTACATTATTTGTCCTCGCACTCAAAAATCTTGCAAAGTGGAGGAGCTTATAAAATAGTACTGGCACTTATAACTCCTTAGGCGAAAATTGCCTGCTACGGGAAGCTAAAAATTGTAAAAAACTCACATTGTTATTTAATATGTACCGCCATATCAGATGAATAACTAAAAAGTGAATTTTATTTAACATTATTCCTTTTCCTATATTCCATGCACCGTTTCTTTTGCCTTGTATCGTTTCTCATTTACCTACCTACCTACCCAATAAAATAGGAAAACAACCAACCAAACTTTTGACGAACGAGAAAGCTTAGTTTGACCCAGTAGTAGTGCACTTTATTTTCAAAGAATTTGAAAAAGATGGAAGACAGCTGCCCGGCACTACCCTCGATAAGAAAGAGAGTTTTTGCGAGAAACTAACAGAATGCGGGTACTGCCGATAAGGGTATCACCGAAATGCGTTAGGGGCTGCAGGAAATAAGGCCCCAAATAGGGGGTGTTATTTCTAACGTTGTTTTATTTTTTTTACATATTTCATTGCTTTTTTATTCAGTATATTGTCTTCTTAGAAATAAATTTACAATCTATTATATATGTTTTTCTATTAAAATAAAGACTTTTTTACTGTGGAAACACATTTCGGATGGCTTTCCTCATGCCTAGCTCATAATCAGTTACTACTGTTGAATATATTGCAACAATTATTCGTAACATTTTCTCGTTTTTTTATTCATTAAAATGAAAAATAATGTGAATAGGTACCTAAAAACAAATTTGTAAATATGTATTTTTAAATTTGGATTTTTAGTAAAATAAACTATCTCATTAAGAAAAATTTTAACAAATTTTTGACTGCGGCGCTAAGATTGAAACCATTTTTTAATTAAAATAATGCTCTGCGTAATCCAATAATTTTTTTGCACTCCATAATTTTAACTTTCACTTTAACATCTACTTCAAAAAGGGAAATAAACTACCAAACGGACCAACTTACTCAAAAACCTATCACAGAACTAATTTTAAAACGGTTCCTTTGTACATCTGTAAAAAAAAATAAGCGCATTAAATACATAGTCTAAGAACACCTGCAGATAAGAAAATTAACTGTTAATGGAGTACTTGGATTATATGTCATTTTTAACAGAAATAAGAAAAATTAAAAATTCACATCGAAAGTTGGGGTCTTTTTTTCAAATAAAAATTAAATAAGGCACCAAAAATATGTTTTGGGGTCTAACTTAATTTCTTCTGGAAATAATTATTATTTCATAATGAAATAAGACCCCATTTTAAATAGAAAATAAATCCCCAAAAAAGGAAATAACACCCCAAATTTTATTAAAAATCGTTGTTGTTGTTTCCTGTATAATTTTTTGTGGCCTCATTTCGCAGAGCCGTATTAAAGTCTTCCCAATTTTAAAATTATTTTTGCGGACATACCCCTAAGAATACCATTTAGTCCGAATTTTTCCGATTAGTACCTATCCAAAACTAACCTAAAGGGCTATGTCGATCGATCGGGGTTCTGGTATCATAGCACGAAACGACATTTCAACAGAAACTTATCCGTTAGGTCGGAAAAGCGAAAATTACCCTTCAGTGCATTATGTCACGACCTCTGCGTTACTAATAAAAATTATGTTAGGAGAGCAGCAATTTTTCCGAACGTGTTAGGTATGGTAATGTGTGGATGGAAGCAATGATTAGGACGGTAAATCGCCTAATTTGGGAATTAATTCATTTGTTTAACACACCCACATCTTGGCAATAAACCATACCTAGCTCTTCCCACCGCATCAGGTTGTAGATCCAACCGCCCACTGTCGCAGGCAAAGACAGCTACTTTGTCTTTGATGAACTATTTTGCGGACCACCTACAACAATAGCCAATTGTCCTCACGATTTTCCCATAAAAATTATGCTCCACCACTCCATAGATCCTCACTAAAGCAATAAACACACGAAATTCACTCTGGAGCACAACACTGATTGCGACTCCACAACCAGCTAGCGACCATTACCTAATTCCTGATGCCGTAACAAATCGAACACGAAAAGGCCTACTCCATTCCGTGCACCGCACCCAACTGGTTACGTGCTGCTGCTAACACAGTTTCCCAGTAATGCAGTCATACCACACGTTAGATGGCCACCGCAACCACATATAAACCAGACTCGTCAAGGAGCAAGAATTGAGGTGTACCTACCCGAAATGGGAATGGCGCGGGACCTGCATTTGGCTGTTGGACAGGTGGCATTCGGTTAAGTAATTGGATTAATGTGGCAGCAGCGGGTTGAAATGATCCAAATGTGTGCAATGGGCAAAAGCCTGTGCTGATTAGCTAGGCGATGACGATGAGGACGCACGATGCACGATGTCGCGCAACTATAACATGTTTTCCGCGTGCGCCTATGGGACGCGTTTCAGTGATCTACGCAGTAAATACCTATAGACCCACAGTCTTAGGTAAACAAACCGATTCCTAGTTGTGTCCATAATGCAACTTGGAAGGCGGTATGATTTAGTTTTAGGGTATAAATTGCCCCAGGTATCGCCACAACGATATCATTCAGCAGTTGTCCATCACTCGAACAGTTCCATCACCATCAGCATCAAGATGTTCAGATTTGTAAGTTTTAGATGCCAGCGCTAAGCATTTGCGGACTTGAGATTAAAACTATAACTCACCCTTACAGATTGCCGTTGTGTTCACTTTGATGGCGTGCGTGCACTCCAGCTTGGGAGGATTCTTGGGTGGCTATGGCGGATATGGTGGCGGCTACGGTCATGGATACGGAGGATACGGAGGATATGGTTTGGGTCATGGATATGGCGGACTAGGGCATGGATACGGTATTGCAACTAGCTATGTTGCACCGGCAATAACCAAGATAGCAGCGCCCGTGATAGCCGCTCCCATCAGTCATGGATACGGATTCGGTGGCCTGGGATATGGTCATGGTATTGGACACGGCATCGGACATGGCGTTGGGATCGCAGCAGTTGCCGCTCCTGTGGCTGTTGCTGCTCCTGTTGTGAAAGTTGCCGCAGGAATCGGTCATGGATACGGAGGCTATGGAGGCTTTGGCCACGGCATCGGATACGGCATCGGCTATGGTCATGGCTACGGACATGGCTATGGATATGGACATGGATGGTAAACTGAACCTCCCAGTCGATAGGCAGCAGGGAAAGCGATATTAGCTCCTTTCTCTTGAATAGACTTACAATACTCATATAGTCAACATATTGTTATGTGCATTTATATTTTGTTAGAAATTTACTGTTTTTTTGTTATACCAAAAATATTAAAATATAAAACTTGTTCGTTTTTTTAGCCTCCTAAAACTTGGGAATTATTTACGTTTTTATTAGATCTTTTAAGCAATTGCCTTTTTCAGTGCGGTATCGTGAGATTGCTCAGTTGTCGGCACAGCTTTTGTGCAAATTTCAGTTGTGAAGTGTGGAGTTTATCCAAAATCAGTCCCACCGATAATGCAGATTTAAGAGAAAATTCAGATTTAACGGATCATTGGTCAAAATGTTGTGTTCCGGCTTTTTTTGTGAGTTGGCCAGATAGGAGAAGCTTGGAATCGCCACACTTACATCCGTTAGTAATGAAAAGCAACATCAGCCAAATGGCCATCACGAGCACGCATACAGGACGTTTGTGGAATGCCCAATTCAAAAGAACGACTACAGCAGCTAGGGTTGTTTAAACATCGATAGTCTATCGATACTATCGATAGTAAAAAACTATCGAATACATCGATAGTCTTAATAAAACTATTGATAGTATTCCTTAAAATTTATTCGCACTTAAAGCACCTAAAGTCGCTATTGACTAGAAATGTTATCAGCTTAAAGCGAGCGCTTTTCAAATACACATACTTTCATGCAGGAGATATTTTTTCGGAGATGGTACTAAACTTCCCTTGATGAACAAGCTGATGTATCAAACAATTCTTGATTTGTGAAGTAGTATGTGTAAAAAATTCATGGGCGGTAAATGAGTGTGAGCGCAATTTGGGTTGCTTTGTATCTTTTTACGATTCGTTTCTGGATTGTGCAGTTTGGGTAAGCCTAAGCAGTGCTTATACTTATGTGGTATTCGATTGGGCTTCTTCAGATTTGCTCTCAGATTTCAGATTTCGTGTGGCTAATCGAACACAAAAACGTCACTTGCTCTTTTTTGTGTTGATGTTTATGCGATTGGAATATGTGTAGCCTTCGACACTTTTGTAAGCGTTTTCATTCACTGGTTAAATTTTATATGAAAACATTCAAAATGATGGCCCAAATTGATTTCTAAACATTTGTACATAAATAATTTCAAAAATATATCCACCCGATGCAATGCGTTTCTTTGCAGTTGAAAAATTTCACTAAAATGTAAACAAACTCCACTAGTTGTCAAACTCAAACGCACGTGTATTGGTAAATCTGGAAAAATATCCAGATTCGCAAAAGTGCTCTGAAATCTGAAAAAGATTGCTTTTTTTTGTACCAAACGAACATAAAAACTGCTCTGAGAGCAAAAAAAGTGCTCTGAGAGCGCCCAATCGAATACCACATTACAATGGGTGTTTACTAAATATAATAGAAATTGGTCCGGTTTCGTTGCCTTAAAGTGTTTTATATGTGAATTTGAAAAAACATCGATAGTATCGATACTATCGATAGTTTTCTAATCTAACGATAATGACTATCGAAACTGCCAACTATCGATGTTTAAGCAACCCTAATAGCAGCAATATTCTCAGCTGTTCTTAAGCGACGTGAACGGGTTTTATTCTTCACATCACTGACTTGTCCCAATAGCTCGAATTTTTCCATCAATTTCTATATTGCGGTCCGACAAGGTGCTTCACGACGACCAAAAAAAGCTTTAGTTTTGCGAACTGTGACTGCAATATTTTCACATTTTTTATAGTGAATTTCAATAATTTGAATGCGTTGTTGAAGCGTGTATCGTTCCATTTTTAGTAATGGCGTAGTTTCTACTTGTCAAATGTCAAAGAATAAAAGCTTCAAAGGTGACAGCTACCGAAATAGCGGTTCATTCACAGTAACACCTCTCATGGGAAAACCCTTTATTTATTTTTATTCAACGACCAGAGACTCAACTTAATTGAATTAAAATATTTTTTTTGTTATAAATACTAAGCGTCACGAACTGATTTTTATTTAATGGTTCTCACCTGTCAAGTAATGCATACTTTGCTTATTGACGAAGCCGTTTAATCAAAAATGCGCTTAATCGCTGAAGATGACTTTGCGATGAAAATTGGCATTAACGCTCTCAAAGTTGCGACCACCGACTCGCAATTTCGGTAGTATAAATTTTAATTATTTTTAAACGTTGTCGGAATGCTGAATCAGGGCACTCGATTATCGCTGAAACGATATACCTCCAAAAGCAACAACTAAGTTCCAAAATTACAGTGTTTGAGACCTTAATCCAATTCATTTCCCACAAATGTAATGAAAGCTGACGATAGTGAAACCAATTCTTGCAGAATATAACTTCTTATGGTCATCAAAGTTTCAAAAACGATATCGTCCCAACGATTATTGTTATTCGGAATCTGCCCCCTATTCTGTGCGACCTATCAATTGGACAGTAGCTATACAAATATAATTATGAACGAAAAAGTGCCGATCGTGTTGCATCAATATCCCAAAACAGTTCCTCAGCTGTGTCCGACGCCGTAAACTGGATAAACAGACTACCGTCCAATTTGTATATTATCGGTTAAAAAGTAGAACGCCATTTTTGCACCCGTATCCATTTATTTTGATTGCTTAAAATGTTTGCTACTTACAGTAAAAGCAACAGGTTAACCAGTCTCCTCCATGACAAATATCTAGCATTGAACAAGTGTATAGCACTGCACGCCATGAAAATGGAAATTTCAATCAAGACTTGGCAGTTTGAACCGCAGACTCATTCACCTCCACCAAGTGACTTAAGAGTTAAGACACATGCCTTCAACAGGTTTTCTTGAGATATTGACCCAATAATGAAGTATTTCTGACTAAGTCACTGCATTGTTGCAAATGAGCACATATATTAATTCAATGAGACCCACACGATCAGTACTCTGCAACTACGCTCAAGCCAGTCATAAATTTGGTTGACTAAAAATATTATAAAATTTTTAACACGACACAATCCTGTAAAAGTAAATTAATAGTTGGTGCAAAACGTCCGTAGGGACCCTGGCCCTAGATTCTGACAACCATTCGTTTTGTATGAGTCTTTCAATTTTGGGACGAATGTAAGTGATCTACAATTTTATGCCGAGTCCAAATGGCTAATTGAGAAGCTTCTTCATGACAGTTATACTTTCGGAAGTTTGTCAGACGTGGCGCAGTAAAAAAAAACTTTAGGTAAAAATTTGTTTTTTTTTCGGGATTCGAACCTGAGACCCCTCGCTTAGTAGTCCAACACACTAACCACTAAACTAAGCCACTACGTATTACTCCTGAAAACTTTTCGTTTGTGTTAGTTTTTACTTATGTGATGAGTCCAATGCCCAATTCGAACTAAATTGACAATCTCAGAATTATTTTCTTCGTTATTTATCAGTATAAAAAAAAACATTAGGGTATATATAATAATTGGTGAGTTTTCGACTATTGAACTTGGGACACATCACTCAGCTTCTCCAACTTCAAAAACCTCACAATAAATATCAACTTTCTTTACCACTGCCTGGCACTCTGCTACATCAGCTACGGCATTCTTGGAAAAGACTTTTTTGTCGACTAGAAAGATTTATCAGATATGATTTCTTTAAGACTTTAATAAATTTGTAATATGTCTTGACAAACAACCCGGTTTCATAGGTTAACAAAGTGTAGCGGATTGATCTAAGTGGTTGCGGGTGGCGGGTTCCTCCATTCTCGCCAACTCACTCACATAGGCTTACCTAACGTTATCAAGTGGTATACAGATGGATATAGAGTGGACACCGGAGTAAAGGACGAGAATTGTGGATCCAACAAAAAAGTGAACAAACAAACAGAAAGGTACCGTCCAGGTTGTATTTATATTTTCCCAGTATACAAAAGTTAACAGTTAGAAAGAGTCTTTATGACATTATATTTACTATAAGAAAACCATTAAATTAAATTATTTCGAAATGGGTTATTATAAATGTGTAAAAATCAATTGAAATGGATATCCAGTGCAAGTGAAATCAAATTTTTTTTGCGGCCAACTCAATACACACAAGAACCAATAAAATTTGATTTGGCAGCAGAAACGACATTAGTTTATGCTTGCCAGTCACTGACAGCTTGGATATTAATTGATTAATTCATTTCCAAAATTCCAAAAAGGATTCTTCAAAAGACCCTCTATATCTCGATCTTTCGCGAGCAGCTCTAAATCATCTAGACTATATGGGCAAAGGTTAGATTTGGACAAACGAACCATCTTTTCTCGAAATCCGAGTTGGAGACATGCGTTTGACGCGACCAAAACACCGAAGCGGAAATTGAATACATCACGTATTCAAGTGTTTTTTATACGACCTGTACGAGTCACACTTTCTCGATATAACGAAATTCTGCTTTCCGGATAACTACAAACATACCGTCCATATCCATTCTCAAAGTCCTAAAGAAAATTCAACATTAATAGTGGTTTATCAAACATACTATCAGTCACAATAGTGCTTTTAATAGTAGTGCTCTCTGAGATTTAAAGAAAAATGTAAATGAGCTTCTTACTCCGCTAATCAACCTCAAGGGGACCATGCGTCGCAGGACTATTCCAGCAAAGTACGAACTGCGCCCATACGGACAAAAGTTAATTAATTCAGACGAAGAAGAAAATTCGTAGTTCTTTTCTCGAAATCCGAGTTGGAGGCATGCGTTTGACGCGACCAAAACACCGAAGCGGAAATTGAATACACCTCGTATTCAAGTGTTTTTTATACGACCTGTACGAGTCACACTTTCTCGATATAACGAAATTCTGCTTTCCGGATAACTACAAACATACCGTCCATATCCATTCTCAAAGTCCTAAAGAAAATTCAACATTAATAGTGGTTTATCAAACATACTATCAGTCACAATAGTGCTTTTAATAGTAGTGCTCTCTGAGATTTAAAGAAAAATGTAAATGAGCTTCTTACTCCGCTAATCAACCTCAAGGGGACCATGCGTCGCAGGACTATTCCAGCAAAGTACGAACTGCGCCCATACGGACAAAAGTTAATTAATTCAGACGAAGAAGAAAATTCGTAGTTCAATAGCGTTTTAGGGCAAAAGTAGGTACATCTGAACGCACCAGCTGAATAATCACCAAAAGGGTCATTGAGGTAAATCTTGCGCTGTTCAATATATTAGATTCCACCGCAAAGTGTTGACCTACTAATGGTTCTGGTGAAGTATGATCAACATATGCTTTGCTGTCATACGTCGAGTCTTCCTATTAGTCTCGAATATTGGCGCTATGTCCATTCGCTAGATGTCGCCGATCCAATGTAAAGCGATCTCAGTATGACAGCTCATTTGACAGTTAACTCTTTTGTAAATTATCTCTAAGCTGAAAATAAGTGAACGACCGAATTCTGCCACGAGCCCCCGATGAAAAAATTAAACACAAATTTCTGTACAACTTAGGGTTTAATATCCAATCAGACACTAACACCACAACAAGCAGAGTGCAGCTTGGGTCAAATGTTTACCAAATTGGAGCACCCAATCCGTGCGCGCCAATTCCCAAACCATGGCCACCAAGGCCCAGTCCATGCGCACCATAAGCACTAATTCCCAATGGAGCAGCATGTCCAATAATTCCAGATCCGTATCCCAAACCCAAATGACCACCCAATGGAGCATAAGCTGGTCCAGCGATTTTAGTGATTGGAGCAGCATACGAGATAGGTGCAGCGATCTTGGTGATCGGTGCGGCATACGAAATCGGTGCCGACAGAGCCAATGGTGAACCATATCCTCCCAGGATTGGTCCATGGCCCAAAGATGCATATCCTGGTGCAGCTGCAACACAGGCGATCATGGCGACAGCAATGGTGATCTACAGAGATAAAGTTAATTAAACGACCTGGAGTTCAATATATCCGCAGTCCACTTACGAATTTGAACATTTTATTTTTTTTTCAGTTTTTCTTGCTAAAATACTGGATAAAGTTGATCACTTGAGAACGGTCTCGAACAGAGTATGACACTAGAGATCGGCGCTATTGCTTTTATATGAAAATCGTTTGTGGTGACTTTTACTTTTTTTCTGCTGCACGAGGATACTGTGGGCTATGGGGTAATAGGGGTCTATGAGAGCACCGCACCTCACATTCAATTGGAACCTTTAAGCGACGCATATACAGTGCACAACGGCTGGCGGCCGCTTTACCTAGGGCTGCAGTGCAGCTAATAGCTGTTTTAGATATAAATGTTGCCATCGGCAAAGAAAAAATTAATTCAACAGCAACAATTGGGCGTTTGTATGAGTGGCACCACCACAAAGTTTGACCACCGACTTGCATGCGATTATGCTAGAGCACTTGATTCTTGGACACGAGCTGATCTTAGTCACCCTGTCATCAGTTGTAGTGCAGGTATATAGTTGATCATGATAGTCGCCGATTTGAAGTGCAAGCTTAACGATTATGCGTGTGCAGCCGTATATTGCAATTATATGCGCTGACTGGGTTAATTGTAATCGGACTTCAATTTCGGCGTGCGCTAGCGTAACGGAAACTGTTAATTGTGTTTTATGGGGCAACCTAATTGTTATGAATTCTTTATTAAAATGCAAACCGGTGGATGTATGTAGAGTATGTGCTTGCAGTAGATGGATGATCTCGCAACTTCAGGATGGGGTGGTTTGCTGGCCGGTCGAATTGATTTCATCTTACCGCGTCTCGCTAACTAATTTCGAGATTTTCGCACTTGATCTTCTTGGTTATTTTTAATGGCTCGCCTATCTGATGAAAGGGTGCAGGCAAACGCTTAACTCTAAGAAAGACACGGTCTGCATTTGTCTTGTCCCTTCAAAAAGGAAAACAACAAATTTCAGCTTGATTAAAAAATATATTGAGGGTTCACAACAGCCTTGAAAAATTGAATTGGAATATCAAAAAGCTATGCATATGCAATGGGGAATATTTTATATTTTGTAGCGATTCGCTGGTTTCTGTTACAAAACCACCCAGAACTCACCACGTGGAGGTTGCTGCAATTGAGTTCCTCCCCCACCCCACCCAACCAACCTTCCATTAATGTGCATTTTTGTACTTTATTCTATACAAAAACTCTTTTTTGAAAAAAATGCAGGCATTTTTTGTCGAGATGCGATTCTAGCTCGTATTCGCCCATTCCTGTTTTGGAATCCATATACTTCGCTAGAAGCTTCGGTAACTAGCTTAACACAACGTTCCACACTTTGCGTATGACATGGGAACCGAGGGAAAGCAATAATACTACAATCGCCGCTTTTTACAATGTCCGAAATGTTTTCATCGCTAAGGAACTTCGTTACAGGGGGCTCAGTTATTTGTATGTCCTGCCAGTTGACTAAATCTGTATAATCTTTGGCATTAAAGTTAAGTTTTAGCACTGTGAACCTACGAATATTTATTTGATTTTTTTCAGCTCGAGCTTTCATCACTCGCCGCAGTGCCAGCTCACGAATCGATTTTCTTGGGTCTGTCATCATAGCTACACCGAGAGAAAAATAGAGTGATAGTAAGCAAAAACACGCTTAAATTAATCGATTTTCGAGTCATATTCATCGCTATCCGATCTGTGATTAAATCAAGTACGGCGGTTTGAAACTGGTAACACGGCATTCTTACTTGTGGAATTCGCATGTTTAATTTAAGAACTTTTCAAGTAATTATACGTCCTTAAATTGATACCGATATTTTCTTATTCTTAAAGCGCAGGATTATTGAATTAAGAACGATAAGTACTTAATATAAGTAAAATCATTATTGTTTTAATATACTTGTCATTTTGAATGTGATAATGATTTTGATTATTATTAGACCGCCTGCTATTGATTTTGGAACGCCCTTTCTTAATTTAAGTGAAAACAATCCATATTAGATTGATTTGACGTTCTCAAGGTAGTAATTATATTTCTTGTTTCTATTACAAAGCATTATTGATTTAAGAAGCACGTTCTTAATACAAACCTTTCATAAACGGACCTGCTATGTAAATTAAAAAAAATACTACATTAATTTTATAAACAATTTTATTTTTTATTAACAAAATTTTAAAAATAAAACATTTCATATTCTATAAAAAAAATAAGAAAAGAATGAAAAATTCTGACCACCTGTTGCACCAGCTTACTGCAAAATACCGTCTCCAAAATAATTGGAATTATATCATCTCTTTGGTTGTTGTTGAGCCTTTTTTGTGGTTTGTAAAACTCTAGCAGAGCTTTACCTTTCACGATGTTTTGAAGCAAATTGTTTAGATCCTTAGAAAGGGATACTTTGTTTTTAAGTAATCGAAATATGTATGTACAATTAGGTATACAAGATTTGCAAAAAAAATTAGGTAGGTATATCGAATAAATGTTTTTTCTTACCAAACAACAACAAGAAACTGTGCTTGATGCACATTGGCTGGTATAACTCTCCTTCCCATTGGCTTCCGTATTAAGCCAGGCACTCACCTTTGAGCTCGCTGATATAGTGTCGTCGTCAATATTGTGCTAAAAAGGAAAACATGGAAAAATTATTTTTTTATTCAAGAAAAAAAAAATATATATAGATTCTTACAACTTTTTTCTTCCATATAAACAGCTTTTGCCGAAATTCAGCCCTCAATCCTACATGTGGAGTCACCAACAGGTCGTCTTTAGAAAGATATGGAAGACTTCTAATTGTTATATTGCCAGCTAAATTAAAAAAAAAATATTTTTGATTTGCAAATTAGAGCTGCAGGTCAATGATAAAGGTACTTACCCAATAAATATTTGTAGATATCTTCAATATCTAACTCCTTTAACAGATTTAAAAGTCTTTCATTATCTACTTCTTTATTATTATTATTTTCACAATTCTCAAGTACATAATATATGAAATCACTAGACTGACTAAAATTATTGTTATCCATTGGACTGGTACGAACACAACACGACGCGACACGAAAACAAAGACAGAATGAGCTGAAAAGATCGAAGATCGAATGCAATTCTATCAACACGTTCCACCCTTAAATTCTAAAATTGCATACTTGATTTAATTCAACACATTCTTAGTTTACTCTTAAACGGAGTAAATTTGATAGCACAAAATATTACTTTTACTCTTAACATTTTTAACATAATAACGTAGCTGTTATAGTGAGAAGAAATAGAGTAAAAAAATCATATTCACTCTGCATCTGCTCATAAGAGAATACGTATAAGGATGGATTATAACTGTAATTTAGGAACGAGAAATAATTGACTCATACTGAATCCAACTTTCTTAATGTGAGTATGTACGTACTTCAGAATATTTTTTGTACTCTGTGCATTCTTAGATTGAGAATGTACTAACTGTAATAGCTTACAAAACAGAGTAAAAACCAAAGAGAGTAAGAGTAATATTTACTCTGAAAACCCTTAATTCAAGTATGCAGTATATGACGAAAAGTTGATCCACTTTTAACACTTTATTTCTTACTTTGAACCTAAATGTTTTTAGAGTTAGAATCACTGCGTTAATTTAACTTCGCATGTTTTTAGATTAAAATGTTTTTGATTAAATAAAGAAAAATCTGTTTGAATTGTAAGAATTTTGATTAAAATGTGTGCTTTCTAAATATAATCTTAAAAGTTCTTAATTTCGGGTCGTGGATTTTCCCTCAGTGTAAAAGTATGTTTTCCGGATGGGCATAAAATGAATTTCGTTGGATGACAGGATCTATGATCTTTTTGAATTTCGAGTCCAGATATCGAGACAATGTAATCATTTTCCATAAGTGACGCGTACCATCTTTGCAAGAAGGATGACTTTTGATATAAAACCATAACGGGGCATAAACACGACCAATGAAATTTACTAAAATTAGCAAATTGTCTGATGGGTTCTCAGTTCCAATATAAAGTCTCATAATTCTGTTTGCCGCAGTCAGCCAACGAGTCTAGTCGTAGCCATCTTAAAATAATATTTTTTTACTTTATTGTAGTGTGATGTATTTTTTTTTTTTTTACTGAATATCAACACAACCTCTCTCTTACATACAAAAATATTGAGTGAGAAGAAATTAAATTACCTAGCATTAAGTAAATTGATTTTTAAAGAAGCAGAATACGTTTCTAGGAAAACGCGAATATTTAAAAATAATGTCACAAAAAAAATATTAATTTTTAAAATTAAAATTATTACATATTATTATTTTTAAATTTGTATATTTAAAGTTTTCCAATTCCCAATATGTAAATGATTAAGTGTATGGAAGTCGGTTTAAATCTGACAAATCCAACACTTTTTTACTATTACTGCTGTTTTTAAAAATTTCAAATGCGTTGTGAACCCTCTAGAAATATTTAAATTGATTTCAAATTTTTTTTCCCATTATTGGGAGTCTATCCTTTATATGTACATGTACATATATGGAAAAATAAGAAAAACAATTTTTTCACTCCACCCTACTATACAGCCTGCTTGCACGTGGTCCACATCACATAGTCTTTAATGCTTGCGACTTATGTCAACCACCCCAAAGCAGACCAAGAACTGAAATTTTTCGGTTTAGCATTAATTTCACATTTGTCAACTTAGATCAGATTTTTAATTTATTGTTTCTCAGCCTCTGGATGGAGCAGAAAGATAAATGATAAACAGTTCAATGCTTTTTTGTATTTATTGAGGATAATTATAATGGCAAGTTGAATGAAGCTGATCTAATCGATACTTTAATTCTATGATCGGCAGCCTTTCATTAAGCCAAGTATCTCGTCGAAGCCAGTGCTATATACAACTGAAATATCACAGCAATCTCATATTCAAAACAATGCAACAATTATATTGAATAGTAGTGCTCCCACAATTGCGGTTATGACCGCTCTCCTTGTGAAACCAAAACCAATACAATTTCCTGTCATTTGAATTAAGAAAATCCAATGCAGCTCATGAAAATAATAATTGCTCCCCTGCACGTAATATATCAGAGGCCAAGCTTCATTCAAATGACTTAATACAATCGGCAAACCAGTTCCTTTCTAAATCCCCAAGACGTTTTAAATTTCAATCGGATTTTGTCTTCCCCCTTTCGCATACAAATCCAATCCGCATTACATAAGATTCTTCACTCCTCCTTTTATCCTAATTTGCCGACCGTACTTACGAGCACGCATGCAAGTTATTACCGTTCGACCGTAAGAATTCACTTTCAGTAACCTCAGTGTGTCGGGGAATTTAAATCACCATAATTTCACTATCAACATTCTTTGGTCGGTCTGCTTTTCACATGACAGCCATCCGCACGATCATCAGCAGTGTGTATCGAATTTGTCAATTTAATCGGCTCTAATCCGTAGTGCAGTTGGCTGTGACGAATGTTTTAAGCGCTTCTGAATCTTCACGATCATATGATATCGTCGCGGTGCTTCTCTTAAGCGATCTTGATGCAAACCGATCGTTTCGTGGTCGCAATAATATTAATGATCGATGGCTGCTGGGTTGACCGACCACCTCTCTGTCACACGATCGATAGAATCTTAAATGGGACACACGCTGACTGCAGGTTCGATAATATTTTAATTTATTACATACTATGCAGTCATTGCTTGAACGGGTCATTTGCATTTCATAATTAATGTGAGGCAACGTCCCATTAGATCATGTTAGCAATCGATTTGGTTTTAAAAATAAGTGGGCGTGCTGACGACAGAAAGTCTAGTAAGTACGTATGGAAAATATATATAAAGTCAAGTCGTCTGAGAGTTGTTCGCCTAAGCGGCGTTTGATTTGTGGCTAAGTCATCTGACAAGCCAGTGGGTTTAATTAAGCAATCTAGATTGTGGATTGTGGACTGCACGGGCAATCAGTGAACTTTAATAAATTCTGAATAGAGTGGTTTCGATAGATATGACAGTCCACTGGTTCGTTGAATTCGTCCTTAGAAAAGCAATCCTTTATATGTGCACGACTGGGTCTTACAAAACTTTCTCGTTTAACACAGTTTAGTTTGAATTACCAAATATTTATAATGTCAGAAAAGGTTTTTATCCAATTCCAAACAAAAATAAACTGTTTTAAATGGCTTAGATTTCTCGTCAAGCGTAGACTTTGTACTACCTGCAAATGCAAACCTGATTTGCTAAAATCATTATTATAAAAAAGTAAACTGCTCTCTTAGGCGCGGTTAGTGTGTTGGACTACCAAGTGAGGGGTCACAGGTTCGATCCCGGGGCACGCACAATTACCTACATCTCAAAGTTTTTCCCACTGCGCCATCTGTAGCGAACGACTGACTAACATCCGAGAGTTTGACTAAAAGAGCTTCTCGATAAGCAATTTGGACTCGGCATAAAATTATAGATCCCTTTCATTCGTCCAAAAAAAATAAAAACTCACACAAAACGAATGGTTGTGAGAAGCTAAGCCTAGGGTCCGGTAGCGGACGTTATTTTTTTGTTATAGCTGATCTCTTTAAAAAACTATTTATTTATACTAGGTATAATATTTTTTTTTTCTTTCCTCGATGTCAAAAGTTGATAAGTTTAAATAAATTAAAACAAGTAACAAACAAGTCAAAAATTGAGAGTAACTAATTATCTTCCTGTTCTCTTTACGCTCACGTCATGGATGAGGCATGAGGGAACCTCCAGTCTCCTGTGTTTGTGAAGGTTGATGTGAATATTCTTTGTGCTTGTCTAGGCTTTAAAAGAGACTTTAGAATCTGATTTTTCAGAGAATGCTCTCCTATATTGCGTGGAAGCGATTAAGTGATGCTCTGTCATACTAATAATCATGTTTAGTGTACAGGCTAAATTTTTTCGAAATCACAATGGCGAAATTTTCCATACAAAATTGCATATTGTGACCTAAGTACAAAAAATTGATTGTGCAGGTTAAAAACGATTGTTAGTAAGGCCCTCTGAGTTGAGATACTGTGCACTGTGGCCATGGTTGGCTGCAGGGTTTGGGATATGTGATTCCTAGGTGGAAGTTTGGAGCCTTCCAAATATTCAGCAAGCTTTTCGGGCGCTTTTTAAGAAAATTTTCAAATTGGCTCTTGTTGTTGTTGTGTTATTGTTTGTCACGTTTTTCGACGCATTTTTGGCGGGTTTTCTGGCACGTGTTTTGATACCTTTCTAAGGTTTTCTTACATGTTTTTTGGATCGCCTTTGAACGTTTTCCTATAGGTTTCTTGTAGCTTTTTGTACGTTTGTGTTTTTCCTTTTTTTCGCATTTTTTTTTTAACTTTTTATACGACAAAATTAATTGAAAATTTTAAAATTATATTATTGCCAGCGTAAGCTGTCAATTTTCAACCTTTCACTATAAACATTGGGCACATTCAAGAATCTAGTTATCCTAAGTCGACTAGATTGGTCTGGATGAAATATAATTTGAACGCAAAAACTAGATTGGTCGGGAATGTCACCCACATATGCGAACTGTCAACTTAGTACTCAGTCACGAATTTCTTGACTAGAATCGTCGGCTACCCGATTTTTTAAGTTTGGTTTCACATTTTCATAGAACGAGTATCCAAATGGCTGTAAAAGGGTGAAACATTTTCATTTCACTTCCAGGTAATTAAAAATCATACCTACCCTAAGAAATGTTGTTCGTAGTTCTTTTATAAATAATTCCTAGACAGAAATGGTTTTCCCAACTGTAATTGTCAGGGGAACCGAAATCGTTGGTATTTCTCTTTTCCATTCCAAAAATTAGCATAGTCCTAATATGCATGGATTTGAAAACTTTCCACTCACTAACGTCCACCAGTCCAGTCAACCCAGATTACACTAAATCGAACATAAACTGTTTCCACACGAACAGCGTGCCAAATATGCCTCCAGCATCAGGCTACAATCAGACAGTCAAACTGTGTTAAACAATTACAATATACGTCCTCATTAGAACAGCCCATGTCTGGCTACCAGCGAAGCAATTAAATGTGCATTACAATATGGAACAACGACTCGAATGTCCTCCGTTGACATTTAATTGCTCCTTCAAGTGGAAAGCAAACGCGTTTATCGTCCGGCACAACAACAAATAGTGGCAAATGAAAAAAAAGAAGATGTTTTCAATTTCACTTCAATGACTCTTCATCTTTTTAATACGAAACTCTTCTACACACTGTATACTTTTACTTCTTCAACACGATGGGGGCAACTGGAGCGACTGGTGCCACTGCAGCGACTGGGGCAACTGGAACAGCGCGAGCGAATGGGAAAGTGCGGGCCACTGGAGCAGCGTAGGCGACGGGAGCGGCCACTGGAGCACTGTATGCCAGTGGAGCGTTGTAGGCGAGAGGAGCGTTGTAAGCGAACGGTGCAGCATAGGCGGCTGGGAATGCAGCCGAATGGACAACACTATTGGCGGTGTAGGTGGATGCATAGGGAGCAACCACTGGAGCGTATCCAGCACTATAGGCAAGCGGTGCGGTATAAGCAGAGTAGGCCACAGGAGCAGCAGCTAAGATACCAGGCTTAGCTGCGGCGCAGGCAAAGACAGCCATCATGCAAAGAGCGAACTAAAGGAAAACCAATCAAAGTTAATGTTTTCGAGGTTAATCCTTCAGGGTTCTACTCACCAACTTGAACATATTGAAGTGATTTTTTTTTTTTTGTTCTCTGTTCCCGAAAATGCTTCCTAGACAAAGGCCACAATTGAAGTGTTATATGGTCTGATCGTGTCTCTTCTCTTTATATACCTTGCCGATTGTTTTATGACCACCGACCGGTGGTATATCCTTAATAGTGAGTTCGCGTACCAATGCGCTTTGATTTATACTAATGACGTATTACCAATGCCCGAGCACGTACTATTTCACGGTCAAATTGAGAAATTCTTCAGAGGTTCGTCGATTTGAATATTGAATTTCCATATCGAATATTTTTCGAACAGCTTCTGTGTGTAGTTCATAAGCAGACGGTTGGTTATTCCGATGACAAATTCAACCACTATTTAGCTAAAGAACTAAAAGAATACTAAAAACAAATCCACCATCCATCCAAGAGTGAGTGAGTGCTAAACGACAGCATAATTATTGGTAGAAGTTTCAGAATGCTAAATTGACTGTAACTGCCGGTTAATTTATAACCAGCCGGTATTTTGCTCCGGTTTTAGAATGTTCTTTTTCGTTGATAAACAAACGGTCGTAGTGATGTTATTGAAGTACTTCTATTGAAAGTGAAAAACGTTTATGTCTGCCGATTGATGTCTGAATTGAAAAATCGAGCGGAAAAGCAAATGGTGCAATGTGCAGTTTGAATCTGAAAACTAATGACAAAAACCTAACCCAAACAAGATTTTTTTCATTGAAAAGGAGGTGTTGCACCTATTTTATGCCATAGAGATGTTAAGAAATATTTATGATGATGACGCGACGGTGAGTTGTTTGGCTGAGAAACTATTTTTTGACATTGACATTATTCTTACATTTATTCAATGGGCCTTAGGAATAAATATTTTTAGTCTCGGCTTTAAATTAACAAATGCTCCAAATTTGTATGGGAAATATAGCCACCGTGCAATGGCGGATTTGCAGTCGTAGCCGCTCTAGGCCCCAGGCCATGTACCGCTCCTTTCTCAGCACCCATCATTATGGACTAGATAAGATACATAATTCATAATTTTACTTTATTCCCAGTTTAACCCTCTACTGCATGCATTACGATCCAGTGTTTTTTTTTTATTTTACCAATTTTGTTTTCTATTTTGAAAACTTAGAAGATATTTAAAAAAAAAATTTGTAAAAAATTGTCAATTTAAAAAAAAATCACTTTCGCCATGGCGTCATATGCGATTATTTTGTCGCTTGTGTAAAAAATAAGAAATTAACTTCGCACTACACATACACAAACAATAACAAAGGTACTCAATAACGGTTTATTTCCCGTCACTATTCTGTAGTATGTACTTCCAATTGACGCTGGAAAATTAAAGTCCATATATGGCTCCATATGCAGTAGAGGGTTAAAAATTGTTTAACTACAAGCTAGTTTATAATATTTTCCGAGGTTTCAGGGATGATTAGACAAAATTTAACGTGCCCATTAAATGGGTCGGCACATTTTCTCAAGCTAAATTGTGACCATAAACTAAGTATTAAATAGACCGTCAGCTCTTTCAACTTAAGAGAATTTGCCTACAAGCTGTTTTCGGTGTTACTATGTGCCAAAGTATGTGTGCCAATGTTAAAGTAAATTAGACGCACGCATACACTTGCACATACTAACCTGACAGATGCCTCTGACAGTTTATTCCGTGGTAACATTGGAACAAATTCAAATAATTCAAATAATTGGCCGTTATCGGGACGTGTTAAGAAAGCGGTGGGTGTGGTGTGGTGAATTTAATACCAAATTATATTAAAACGCATGGTAGGCATACATTATTAGGATTTCTTTCATTTTACCTTGATAATCTATATAAGCCCTGTTTTTTTGAGCTTCGATCTCAGCAAAGCAAAGTAAAGTAGGATTTTCAGCACGCAATTACAACAACTACGCTCTACTTGACACTTCGAGACTCGCAGTAGTTGTTGTAATTAGTGTGCTGAAAACTCTACTTTACTTTGCTTTGCTGAGATCGAAGCTCAAAAAACACGCCTATAGTACGGGATGTTTACATTTTTATTGTAAACAATGGAAATCGATAAACTTATGAATCATTTACAAAAATAAAAAAAAAAGAAGCTTATTAATACAAAAAAAATCTGATTACTAGGTAATGATTTTGAATCGTAGGAATTAAAAGAAAATTGTGAGCAGCAAAACTTAAATTTGTGAGACATATCAGTGCCCATGTTCTGTTATTATCACATAGATATATTTATCACAAAAACGATATGAATTGAAAGAAAATGCTCCTGAGTAAAATAAAACAAAATTATTAATATTCTGGGCTCACGCAATTCATTTCAAATGTAATTTTTAATTATGTCAATTGTATCAAATTTTTTAATAAATTTATTTTTTTTTTCTGTTTTCCATTAATAAATGATCTACATGAAAAGATTGGGCCTTACTAAATTTAAGTACGATTAGTTCACAGTGGTTATATCTTCCATACAAATTTTGCAAATGTGAGCTTCCGTAAATTTAAAGTCGATATTAAATTTGTTATTAGCTAATACTAGCAGTATAACTCAAAAATCATACCCATGCAGAAATGTTTATATCTTTTCCCTAGAGCATATTTTAAATTTGAATGTTCTTAATCAATGCTTATCTTTATATTGGTTACAGTTTTTCTGTTGACATTTTAAGCGAAATAATTTTTTACCAACAACAACAAACGAAAACAGACACAATAATTATAGGAACAAAAATAACTTATTTTATTTTAACGAATGCATTTTTCACACTTTATTCCTTTATTTATTCATATTGATTACATTCGCTTTACGCATTTTGTAAAATACATGTTTTCGTGGTGAATTAAAACAACGAATTTAAACTCTCAGAACGCATCCATCAGCTGACAGAAACTCACAAAATACACTAACTCTCAGCAGTGTTCTTAGCGCTCTCTCTTTATTTTTCCCACGAAGCGTATTAATTGTTTCCTTTTCACTAAACTCAAATTCCCTCGATTTTTTAATGAAACACACCGTACTTTAAAAGTAAAATTTGTATTGTTCGGAAAGAAAATCACATTAAATTATTCTTCAGTATAAAAATAGCAGTTTTCAAACATTATAACGCATTTTTTTGGTACTAGAAATTGTTGCTAGAGGAAAATCTCCTTTTTATGTACATTTAGTGCGTTGATATACATGGTGAAATGTAATTTGAATGTTTTCTAGTCAAATTGTTGATATTCACATAATTTTGATGTTTTTTTCATTTAACGCATGGAAGGCTTTTCGGAAATCGTAATTACCACAAAAAGGTAGAAATGCTACTATGTAGGAACACTGCTGAGTGTCATTATTTTTTTTTACTTCTCCCGCCAATTAGAATTTCTTTTTTTGCTGCTTCACACGTATTCACAGATAGGAAATTTAAGAGAGAATTTTCTTTACAAAATTTGAGGGGGGAATCGGGTAGGTGCGCGGGAGCTGACGGTCTATTTAATACTTAGTTTATGATTGTGACAGATCGTTGTGTATTTGTTGTTCTGTTGCGGAAAAGTATGCAAGGATGAGCTTTTTTAATTATTACATGGACGAAAAGTACCTAGAATTAGAAATAGTTGAAATAAGAGAGAATCCAATTTTTGAAGGAAGTTTTCAAAGAACAGCTGTTTTCTCTGACACTTATCTACTCGGCGCACTCATTGTCAAAATTTAGCTAGGACTTTGGCTGATGTTTGGAGTTTTATTAGCTCAAGCAGCGTATTACGCAAACATAAACATTTTTCGAAACAGTTTATTCCATGACTGTACACTAACTGTACACGCACATTTACTAAAAAAACAGTATGCATGAACATTGAACATTAAGCAGATGAGCGGGTTTTACTTCACCTTCACATTTTTAGATTTTATTTGGAAAATTGCAAATAAATTTCTGTATTCGATAAATTTAAAAAATCTTGGAATTTTATGCTTTTTTAGCTCAAAAAACCTGGAATATGTCCTAAATCGTAAAAATACTATAAATCGTGGAACCTGGTACCGCTGGTTGACATAACTATCGCAAATCGCAGTCGTGAGCGGGCAAGCGAGTAAGGCGTGGGTGGATAGGCAGCGGCGGGCACGGGGTTACAGCGGCACGAAGCACGGCACGCTCGACCGCACGAGCTTGACTGTGCCCTGAACTGACCTCAGTTAATTTTTCGGGGCAAGAATTCAGTTCTGAGTTTTGCTGTCATTTCGCTTCCTGTCATTAATTTTCAAACTCATCATCTATATTGCGAATACTTTTATCAACCATTTGCATTATTGCAAACCCAAGTTTAGAATTGAGTTTACTCATTTTTAACAATAAATGGAAAATGGGTTACCAAAAGATAAAAATTTGTCAGTGTCAAAAATTGAGAAATATCGCCCTGAAATATTTTACGTTCGATATAGAAGCCGAATTTTCAGGGTTGTGCAGGGTTTGACAGGCGTGAAAATTAGCTGACAGTTCTCAGTGCGCACTAGTGGGCACTATTCCTAGCAGTGATGGGACTTCTACCACTTAAGTGGTATTTCTACCACTTTTTACACTTTCGGAAATTCTACCAACATGAACTCGAAATCTAGCACATTTTACTTATCACTTTTCGCTAATAATATTTCTTTCCCATTATTGTATTAAATTGAAAAGTGTGCCTATACCTACTCGCCTTACTTTTACCCATCCACACTGAGCTATCAGTATTTTTCTCTGAGAATTGCTTCAGAAAAAACTTCCAATCCAGTACACAATATACTTCGCTAATATTTCATTATTTTACTGTATTTTTCCGAGGGTGTTTTTCAATGTTTTAAATTTTTGTGTTTAATGATAAGTTTAAGCTATGGGTTTTTTTCTGTAGTTCTTTTTTATATTGATGCGTTTACTTCAAAAACTTTTAATTTTTAAATAACATTAAGAGCTATAGAAAATGAAAATGCGTAAATTCTTGGTTCCCACAACAAGTAAAATGTAAATTAAATTTTTTTAATTGGGCTTTCTCTAATTACTTGCATTATTTTAGTGCAACTGCTCCCTCTACATCAACATCTTCTCATGTGCCGGTGGCAAGCAGAACAGTTGTCAATACATCATCAGATTCAGATGAAGACGATTTTTTTTTCTACCACTTTTCTACCACCTTTTTTTAGGGCTATCTACCACCACTTTCGCGTTTCTCAAGTCCCATCACTGATTCCTAGCTCCGTCAAACAAGCCTTATAACACAGAACACAACATCTGCATCAAAATACTCTTTTTCTTTTTTCTCGCAAGAAGTTGTGTGTGTATGCGTATGTAACTGTAAGCTGTACAGCTGGAGACCAGCGTTACCACTTCAAAAAAATAAAGCGAAGTAAACTTCACCTAAAAAGTTAAGTATGTAGATTCAAGAAAGGGGGGACGATTTTAAGGTCATAGTTTTAATGATATATTTAATTCCATATTAGTTGTATTAGGTCTATTGGCGTACTCGGTTGAAGTCGAACGCAATGCACGAACCATTTATGCACGATGGGCGTGTTTTTTGAGCTTCGATCTCAGCAAAGCAAAGTAAAGTAGGATTTTCAGCACGCTATTACAAAAACTATAATGTAAGTCCTCCCAAAAAAACAGGGCTGAGATCTGTGTTTATTAAATTGTAATTTTGAGTACCAATCTTTATTCACATTCTTGATATCTTTGAAATACCCATCTTTTCATTGAAGTTTCCAATTTGTTTTACAGATTTTTTTAGTTATCCGCTCTTCTGCTTAGTTTCCTTCTTAAAACCAGAGACGCAAGTTTTAAATAAAGAGAATGTTAGGTCGAGCTCATAAAGTTGGAAGGGCCTTAAGAAAATCAACTTTAGAAGTTAAGTCTTTTAAAACATTCACCGATTAAAGAACAATCATGACTTCGAGCTCTAAAACACATCATTTTATTGGTTGTAAATAAAAATAGTATATATATACCACAAACTAAAAAGTTAAAAACAAAAAGACTGTATAGAGAAAACACATTCCAACGGATTAAATGCATTTGGTCCCCATAGGCGGTGAAAAAGGGCAGCACAAAATTGAAGTCGCTTAAGTCAGGTCGCAATGTCACATATCAATCCAGTTCTTGACCACTTAACGGAAGTAAGCGGAAGCATATGGGTATGCTGAATAGGCCGAAGCATATGGGTAGGCTGAGTACGCTGAGTAGGCTGCATAAGGAGCAGAGTAAGCTGCGGCATATGGAGCAGTGTAAGCTGCAGTGTATGGTGAAGCAACCAGAGGTGATGAGTATGCCGAGTAGGCAACTGGAGCAACTATGGCTGGCTTAGCGGCAACAACGGCAATGATGGCCAACAAGCAGATAGCGAACTAGAGGGAGAAGAGAAAAACAAAACGTTATATCCTTGTTAGTCCCGGTGGTATCCTTTTTGAGTGACTTACGAATTTCGACATGATGACTGATTGTTTTGTGTTGGTGGTTGTTCTATGAAGAGTTGATTCCTAGAAGTGATGTCTTTCCACAGCGATTCCAGTCGCTTATATACCCGAAATCGATGCCCAAGCAATTGGCACTGTTATTGACCAACACGCACGTGCACTGTGCGTACACCCCTTATACATACAAGTGATTCTGCCATGCCGACACAGTCGAAGGCTACTACTGCCTACAGAAGTGCAAATTAGAACGAACAGCAATCAAAGTCGCACTGCGATGGGGGTGCTTCAAGGAAAAATGAACAAATCCGAATCGAATTCATTAGGCTGTTTGTATATACATACTTTGTATACGTCGGTCGGCAAGGTATTTGGCCGTCCGCGTGCGGGCGCATCTTGCATACATAATGACCAAGCAGCATATTAATATAGCTTATTGTCAGTACGCCAAAAAGTCAGCGAGCTATGTGAGGTATATAAACAAGTGCGGTTGTGAATTCTCAATCGCAGATACTCGTTAAATTTACCCCGGACTAATAAAAACGATCAGAAAGACCGCCATAAAAATGTTCAAACTCGTAAGTCACACACGTGAAAGGAGCAAAAGTGATAATAGTGCTCCCGTAAGGGATAACCATAATAGTTGTTCGAAAATTTCAGATTGCGCTATGTCTGATGGTGATCGTCGCTTGCGTCGCTGCCAAGCCGGCTGTTTTCGCTCCTTTGACCTACTCAGCGCCGTTGGTCGCTGCAGCGCCATATGCCGCGGCCTATGCTGCTGCTCCAGTGATTGCACCCTACGCCAGCAGTTACACTGCCCACTCAGTTGTACATTCCGCTGCGTACCCAACAGTGTATGCCGCCGCCCCAGCAGCTCCAATTGCCCCAGTGGCTCCTGTTGCTCCCGCAGGTCCAGTTGCACCAACTCTGAACAATCCAGCCGCTGAAATATTGTTTTAAGAGAAACTGTCACTGATGGAATTCTATATGAAACTGACCTCCTCTACTTTGTTATTTACATTTGTGTGTATTTTGTTTTTTAATTTTGTGTTCAGTATTTTAAGCCCGAATATATTTTGTGATCGCTTTTTGAATATGAGTTTATAATTTTTTTTTTCCTGTGTCAACAGAAGCACTTTCGGACATTTTATCTGATGAAGGTACCTAATTTTCATATACTAGTGTTTATCTTAATTTTTTTCTCTGTTTTGTCTTAACGGTTATTTAAAGAACTTTTCTGTCCATCAGAACAAAACATCTTTAGAAATGTTTTTAAAATGCGTGAAAACGTGGAGCCACAAACGCCCTAAAAAAATCTTTAAAATGTTTACAAGTAACTCCTCAAAAACTTACGAGTAAGAGCAGAGATTGAATATGAGGTATTCCAGCAGACTAAAGAATTCATACCAGTCTTGTAAACTTTTACCTTAGTACCTATAAAATGTAGGTAGCATCCAGTTCGTTGTACCTAGTTGTAGTTTTACTTGGAAAGCAGAAGTAAAATGTGGACTTGTTTTTTTTTTAACTCAAAAAACTCTAAAATCAATAGCGTTCAAAACAATGGTCCAAAAACCTCAAGTGTTTTCAAAAACTCACCAAAAAATGCATTAACAGAAAATCGAAGTATACAACCCACTGGCTGAAACAAAACAAAACAAACACGGCATATAAATTTCTTACAATGGCTAAAATATTTTCCGAAAACCGGCAAAGAAATGGCCGAATCACACAAAGACCCAAAGAAGTACGATACACATTACAGGTAGGCATTCTTTCGTAGATATTATAAGCTTACGATGTAAAATAACCAGCAACAATTTTAAAACCAACAACATTGCTATGCAATGAATACTTAAAACAACGAGAATTCAAACGTAAATTTGTTTTTAATTCTCTGTACAGTTGGTGGCTGGAAATGCCCAAGACTATATTTGCAAAATCATAAAATGTTAAATGGAACTTTTTATTCACGGATTTGCTACATTTATATGCGATTCTACATCGTTCCATTTAAAACGCGATATGCATATTAACATAGGAATTAAAATTAGATCAACGTCTTCCGATTATAAACATATAAATGTGTTATTGTTATGTTATGGGGTCTTGGAATTGACTTTTCAAGTAAATCTCACGGAATTCGCTGGTTTATTTTTAAATGTTTGAACGGTTTTTGAATAATTATTTTTTGTTCTTAATCCGGTCTTGGGGTTGCTATTATTTTTTTTTGTTTAAAAGCATTCTTTGCCGGTAACATAATATATCTAATAGGTAAGAAGTAAACTCTTAGGCAGATTAAGAAAATAAACACAGTTAATTATATACCCTATGGTTCAACTATTGACTTAACAATTTAAATTCCATATAAGGGATTACATGCACGGCATATGCCGGATATGTTGACTTAGTTCATACTTTGGGAAGGAGATTTGACGTTTCAAACATAAAAACAAGTAAAAGTGTTATCATCGGCATGGCCGATGCTTTGATACCCTCCACTGCATACAAGTCATGCAAAATTGGTTTTGTGAGGGAGGTACCAGAACTACTTGACCGACATAGCAGGTTTTCAATACCAACCTAACAACGATAAAAAGAAGTCCTTTCACCAAATTTCATTCACCTACGTCAATTACTTTGGGAGCTATCGTGCTTTCAACAGACAGAGAGGCATGGGTCCAATATTGGTTTTGTATGGGAGGTACCAGAACTACTTGACCGACATAGCCCATTTTCAATACCAACCTGACGCCGATAAAAAGAAGTCCTTTCACCAAATTTCATTCACCTACGTCAATTACTTTGGGCGCTATCGTGCTTTCAACAGACAGAGAGGCATGGGTCCAATATTGGTTTTGTATGGGAGGTACCAGAACTACTTGACCGACATAGCCCATTTTCAATACCAACCTGACGCCGATAAAAGGAAGTGATTTCACCAAATTTCATTCACCTACGTCAATTACTTTGGGCGCCAACGTGCTTTCAACAGACAGAGAGACACATGGGTCCAATATTGGTTTTGTATGGGAGGTACCAGAACTACTTGACCGACATAGCCCATTTTCAATACCAACCTGACGCCGATAAAAAGAAGTCCTTTCACAAAATTTCATTCACCTACGTCAATTACTTTGGGCGCTATCGTGCTTTCAACAGACAGACAGACAGACAGACAGACAGACAGACAGACAGACAGACAGACAGACAGACAGACAGACAGACAGACAGACAGACAAACGGACATGGCTAAATCGATTCAGAATGTGATCCTGATTCAGAATATATATACTTTATGAGGTCTCCGGTGACTCCTTCTTGGCGTTACAAATGTATTGGCAAAGTGAATATACCTTCCTCTGGAGGGTATAAAAATAACTCGGAATACGGAGGGGGGCTCATTCGAATGCCAAAAAAAAAATCAATTGGTTTTTGTGTTTCATTTTTTAGTCTGGCAACGTGATTGTGTGGCTATCGTTTACAGGGACACCAACACTTAAAAATAAAACAAGTCATCTAGTGGGAAATAATGTAAATAATTTTCAGATCATTATTTGTGATCTCGATAAGAAGCAGGATCATCTGCTGTTGTTGTAATTGCATATAAATCGATTATCTATATGGATCATAGCTGATAATAAAAAACAGCTGTTGCTGTAAGCCATTCAAATCAATGATCTATATGGATCATGTAGGAAATGCGCCTATGTGCCTGACGATAACTACATCTCTTTCCCTAGCCCTTTAGCAATAAGCAATGCTTTAAAGAAATTACTGAATCAGTGCCGAAAATTTACTATCAGTGCAGACCAAACTAAGTAAGCTTCCATTGCCTTTGCAGAAGCCGCTAATGTTCGTCGTCTATTTAGCGCGAAACTTGTTTAACTCTTTAGTTTAACAAACGAATTCTAAGCTCGTAGACGTTGTTCATGTTGACTAACCATAAATAAAGAAAAATCATTGCGGACTTAGTTGATCACTTAACTGTTTGTTATGCCAAACAAATGAAGATCCTCGAGTTCGTCAACTAATATCTCAAATATCCCGGGCACACAAATTTCGTCATACCCAACACAACAAAAGTAAAAAAAAATGCAAGAAGTTGAGCAAAGGGTTGAACAGATACAGTATACATCAAAATTGGTGCCTAACGCAATTTACAACCGTATTCTAGTGTCTTACGAGCAACACGAGCTTATACATTAGCCGTTCACTTGTTGAGCAACAAACGTGTTGATGAGAGATCTCCAACCGGATCAAACACCAATAAAAGGCAGGCAATTTATCATGAGCCGTTTTAAACAATATGCTATAGTATAGTCCAACTATTGATGACTTACGTTGAGTTCACCCATAGCAAAGCTGAAAATTCTTCCAAGAATTTGGGTTCAAAAAATGAAATTCACACGTAAAACTGCCGATATGACAAAAGTGCGAGTGGTTGTCATAACAACAATCGTGACATTTTTGTGTTACACCAGGCGAGAAAAACCAAGTTGCTGACAATAACCTTGCAAACTTTGTCATCCGGCACGATTTCCAATTGACGATGACGATTCTATCTGCTACCTAAGTAGCAGTACCTATTGGTTAAATCCCAAACATTGACAGGTAGAACTTTTGTTAAAATTTTATTTTACAACAATAAAACTGAAAAAAAACTATTGTCCTTCATGTATATAATGTTTCCCTTTCGGGGGTGGTAAATCACATCAAATAGGCATCATGGCATAAGTCCGTCAGCTCGTTCACAAAAAACAATTTTTAGAAGAATGTGGTGTAAGCAGCAGAGTTGTATGGGTAGTACGAAGCGTAGGGAGCAGCATAGGCGGCAGCAACTGGGGCGGTGTAAGCAGCAGCGACAGGAGCAGTGTATGCAGCCGCTACTGGCGCAGTATATGCAGCGGCAACATATGGAGCGGCGGCGATTCCATTGTAATTCCTAGCAAAGTACTGCGAACTGGTAGCAGTTGCATAAGCTGGAGCAGCCACAACGGGACTGGTGAAGGCGAGCTGGGGCTTAGCCGAGACGGTGCAGGCCAGAGCCAAGACAACAAGTGCGAACTGCAACGAAAGAAATCAATAACAAGTTTAATTGAAACGCTTCAAAACAATACACGCTAAATATATGAAAGTGTTTTACCAATTTGAACATTTTGGTTTGGATTTAGTTTTTGTTTAGTGCAATTGACTAGTTTGTAAGCTGGAGCTGTACTACACTCATCCACCCCAGAACTGTCGCTTTTATAGCTCACCCCCAAAAAAACAGCGGAGCCAAAAAAAACTGGCCTCGAGCATTACTGACTGCTAATTGTTCTATAGAGATCGGCTTTGGAAGCGGTGACCAGCCAACAGCGCGATGTATTCCAATTACGTCTAATGTCGCGTCGTCAAACCAATTTGCATAAAGATTCTCTATAGTGAGTGGTGGGGTTGACTAACTACCTCACCAAGTCTACATGTCGGCCGATGCCGATTCGAGTCACGTCCTCGCCGATTTGACACATTTATTCGAACCTACCGGAGGCCAATTTGATTGATGGCGGTGGCTCTTAAAATCATCGTGACGTTGTTGGTGTATTGCTGCAATTTTTGGCAATCCATTCTGTATGCGATTGCAGTAGCTGGATATAAATATGCTTTTTACCATCAAAACAATATCTTACACAATTCAGGTAGCCAGGTGGTGTGCGCGCACTGCAGTTATGTGGAACAGTGTCGTTGCATTGTGTGCTGACTTAGTTTGCCAACAAATTGGCATAAACTGTAATCGTATTGCAAGACCAGTTAGGGAGGGATCAAACTGAGAGTGCTTTGACCGAAAGAAAAAAATATCGCTTTTAAGTTCAAGACAAACCACATATACACTGTGCATACCCGTTATCAGTAAATTAATCTTGGCAAAGTGTCTCGCTTGCGGGTATGTGGGTCAGCATGAGTGAACCCTGAAACTGTGTGAAACTGATGGACAAATTGATATGGGGGTGTCTTGCATAGTACGACACCAGATGTTGAATATTAAAAATTTGTGGAACATTTTCTTACATTCATTCGAAGCCAACTTTGTGTTGTTTTTCGCAACTGAAAATTGCGGTCGAAAAATTCTTTGGAATAAAGTTTTTCTTCGATATTAGAGCGGGACACAGTCGAGTGATTTTGGAAATTCGTGAGACTATCGAGGACATAGGGCAGCCACTTTGCGATTTGGTTATGGAAAATGTCATGAAAAGGATATGGTCTTGTATGCGTTCTCGTGGTGGCCATTTGGCTGATATTGTTTTTCATTATTAACGGCATACCTTCCTCTTTATTATGAAATAAACATACAATAATTTATAATTTAAAAAATGGCATTTTTCATTGAATACCAAAATAACACCTCTTATTGGAAAACCATTTATTTATTTTGCCCCAAAATTTAAATTACAAAAAGTACTACCTTCTGCACACTTTTTCAATGAGACAAGCACGTAACTTTGCCCAATTTCTTCTCTTTAAATGTTTGGGACCTGCATAGCCATTGGAACATACAAAGTGTTATTAATGCTTTCACAACTGGAAACATCCATTTAACGAACCTATTATTGTCGCTATTTTTATTTTTTACATCTGAAACTGGAGACTTAGAGTATTTTGATGGCCGTCTGTTTGAATCTAGTTAAAACTTCGTAATTGAAGCGACTTTAGGAAATTAAAGGCGAAACATGTAGCACAGCATCGAAATCCAACCATCCTTACTGCTTTTGGGACTTTTACTGAACTCTGAAACTTGATTTCAAATTGTACAGCTGTGTTTATAAGAAAAATAAAAAAAGGTGATTTTGACTCTCCAACCCCTTTTAAGCCGTAATTAAAGATATGCGTAAAACGAAAGCGTTAAAATATGCTTTTTTTAACACTTTAACTGAATAGTTTTTTCCAATCTTTTTTTTGGAATGTAGCTATATGAATTTAAACACAATTTATCAAACAGTATTAAGAAATAGAACAAAAATTGGCTAGAAATACAATTTAAATAAGCTTGATTTACATGCTTCGTTTTGCAGATCTGAACGTCAATAACAAAAGCATAGAATAACGCAACAAATAGTTTCCTGTGATCCAATTAATAAATTATCTTTAAATTTGAACTGCTATGCATATATAACTAATGACGAGTAGTTTTTAATTTTTGGGTTTTTGTAAAAATTAAACGTATTTATAAGCAGTAGATCTAGCCCTACATACTTTTCGGTGCGTACGCTCAACTTTTAAGGATCAAATCATCAGTCAATTCCACAAAAAATAATCACATCGTTACACACTTTCAAGGATGTTTCCACTGTTTCTCAAAAAAAAAAATGTCTGCAAGAAGCTTGGACTAGGTGTTAGTTTTGCTATAAATTGTGCGGTTAAAAAGTGCAGTCTTTCTCCATATAAAATTTTTTTTAGTGTCAGCATATCTGACCCTTTGTCCAACTAACAGATGCGAAACACTAACGTAAATAAATAACTCCAAAGTAGCGTGGCTCTATTTGTCACAGGGTGAGATTTTAGAACGAGCTACATTCCAAACCACAACGAACAAACAGATAAGATGATACAGCACAGATTTTGTTACCCCCAAACATTTTTGTTACTTGATTTGCAAGAAAAACCAGCTTCACCTGAAAACTCTAGACTAGACCTTCTCGCCGCCGTGATTCGAATTCGAAGAGATTACACCCCCGTCAGTATTTTTTTTTGTTAAACCTCTGCCCACAAACTAATAACTCATATATGAAAATATGCACAAGTAAATTTCTCACCTTGAGTGCGTCCAATGCCAGTTTTAAATCCACAACGCAAAAATGTGACAAGAGAAATGTGAACCGCTCAGAATACTAAGTATGTACATTCCACGATCGATAAGTGACTAATAACTGTTACAAACTAATTATACTTTAAGTCTGACATTAAGGTGTCAGTGTTCCATGGCGCTGTTCATGGTCGCGTTAGATCGAAAAACAATGCTCCCGTTTCGCCCGAACTGTCCCGAGTAGCGACTGCCACGACACTTCACGTACTTCAATGTCACAATGACAGTGCACACACACACCAGAATAACCAATAATATTTTCATAACCAGCAGGTAGTTCTGTAAGCGTTCCTCGTAGAGTTTCAGATGCGCGATGGTTCTTTTCAGGATCCGAATTTCTAAGTCGTCCTGCGGATGAGAGCGGCTATTCTCACCGTGTCTGGCACTGGTGCAGGTGATGTCTCGAATGTGCGTGGATTCGTCGGTGGAGAACTCCGGCTCGACGTGCAGCTCCACAAAGCTCGAGAGGAACGGCGGGGACAGTATGCTATGCAAGTACGAGCAGTTGAAGCGGTTTTTCGACAGACCGACCTTTACCAAATTCGGAAAGGCGTACGCGAACGTTGACTTTCCATGAATTTCGGTCAGATTATTGCCGTCAATATAAAAGTTCTTGATCTTGGACATATACGGGAAGAAAATACTCAGATCGAGCTCCGTGATATTGTTGAACGACAGGTCAAGTGTTTCGAGACTGGTTTGCTTTGAGAACATGCCGAAGCTAATATTCGATATGTTGGTACTGCGCAGGTTGAGCTCCTTGAGGCGTCGCAACTTGTCGAACGTGGTTATGTTCAGAGGCCCAATGTTATTATACGACAGATCTAGTCCAGTGAGGAGTGTCAAATTGGTGATGTTGGATATGTCCGTTAAGTGGTTCTTGCCTAGGATGAGTTTCTCCAAGAAGTTAACATTCACCGCACTGACCGACGAAATGCTGTTGTTCTCAGCTCGGACAGTCTTTGTGGCATTGATCACCAACGACGTAAGATTGTTGTTATCCAGGCTGAGTCGCTGGATTATGCTTTTGTCCGCTAGGCTAAAGTTCTGCAACCGGTTACCATTCAAAATAAGAATATCAAATCCGTAAGCCGCTTGAAATGTGTTCGGGTGCAAGTTCAACAGGCGGTTGTTGGCCAAATTTACATCGCGAATGCGGCGAAGCCTTGAGAACACTTCCGGGTCCAGGCTTTCTATCATATTGTTCTCCAGAGCCACAGTCTCGAGGTACTGATTCTCGAAGAAGATATCCCTGCTAAGCACTTTTATCCTATTGTACGACAGTGAAATTTTGTCAACCTTAGACAAGCCCCGAAACGTGTACTCATTAATATCCTCAATTAGGTTCCGACTTAGATCAATCCGTATCAATGAATTGGCACCGATAAAGACCGACGTGGTGATGGTTGTGATATTGTTGTTGCTCATGTTGAGGAAGGACAAGCTGTTGGCCGAGGCGAATGTGTTCCGTGGAATATCTAAGATTTCCGTGAAGGAAACGTCCAGCGTTCGCAGGTTCGGAAAGTGCTCGAACAACTTGAACGGTAAGTACAACAGCCGCGAGTCGTAGAACTTCATGAACTTGGTCATATTCGCCTTTGTGTAGTTCATCATCTTGACATTGTGACTGTGTGTCACGTAAAAGCCACTGACGGTGCAAAACGCCTCCTGGCTTTCGTAGTTACTTTCGGACTCATCGCACTTGAGTAGAATTTCGTCTGCCAGAATCACCGACAGACAGAAGAGACTAGCCGACAAATTGATCCACATGGCTTAGAAATGTAACAAGGAAAACACCGAACTAGCCGACAGAGCCGACTGGCTTGAACTGAAAGTCGCAGAGGAAATATCTTTCAGAACACGATGGAATTGTACCGCGCTCCTTATCGGGAACGCAAAAATTGTTTTCTTTTGTTTCACACTTCCAGAGAGCCGATAAGGATTGCAAGGCTTTTGTGCATTGTGCGATTGAGCGCAGGTCAAAGTGCTATGTAAGATAAAAGGCATAAAACATTTCATTCACTGAATTGACGATAAACAAGTTAAGCACAGAAAAAAAGTGCAACTTCAAGTTCAAGCTATAGGGCTGGCAGCTATCACAGCTTGCTGCACTGTAAAGCACGAGACTTGTGCAAAAAAAATGTCCCCTATGGCAACACGATACCGACTTCCGAGTTTGCAGACCTTTGCTTATAAATATGTATACTGGCTTCAGTATACCGAGAGGGGGTTCGTCCACTGTGGCCTTGGGTGAGTATCTTTTGTTTTGGTATCGCTCATATCTCAGCTCTGTTTTCTGGCAGATGCGATCTATTTATATGCGCGGTGGTTATCTTTAGCGAATGTGAAGAAGGCTGCGGATATGAGCGCCCTACAACAAACGGAAGAAGGGGAATAAAGAATACAAATATAGTCACTCTTGGTGTATAGCTGTATGAATTATGTTAGTTTATCGACGAAGAACGAAATCGTTTTGACTCTTAAGAATGCACCAAGAGAAATGGTTATTTTTAAAAACAATACGCAACTTTTTAGTATTCACCTCTCTGGATGGTCAACCTTTTAAGCGCTAGATTTCCGACCGTCCAAAAATAATTTTATGGTCAGCCAAGAGCGCTACATCTGCGAAAGCCAAAGGACGCTAGATGGGCCGCCATGGGTAATGGGTACGCGTATTACCACCAAGAAGCTATGACCTATACTAGGATTCCCTTTTACCGTCGTAGGAATCAAAATACTTGCGGTACCACATGAGAAAAATGCGCAGAACGGAAGAATTTCTTTGCCGAAGCTGCTGTATTAAAAAAGTTGTTGGGCAAACAAACCTAATTCACTGTCCAGAGGAGCCAAAAAGGTCAGGAAAGAATTCAGTGGAGGGCACCTTCCTACACACCAAGATGAAGAACTTCATCTAATACTAAGGGTGGGTGAAGGGAAACCTCTCTCCGCCTGCGGTCGTCACAATTATAGGTCGTAATATCAACCTGAGTTTGGAACGCGAGAGATACTCTTCGAGAGTACACGAAGCCAACCTGATCTATTAGAATTTGGCATTTTTTTTACGGCCAAAGCCAGATTTTAACCAATCATCTTATGTTGTGAACTTAACATAAGCTAATTACAATCAGGCCCGTTCAAAAGGCTTGGTAGATGCACCCCCTTGTGATTAGACTGCCACGACCCACCTAGAGTAAATAGGTTGGACCCATTGTGACCATGTGCTGCTAAGGAACTACCGGTATTTGGAACTGTACTGGTGGATTTGCTGAACTTCGTTTTAAATGTCACCGAGAGCGAACAATTTTAGAGGTTTCCAGGATTCGAAACGAATGATGATCAGGATCACCCATTGCAATTCACACGTCATGCAGGTTAAGAAACGCTAGTAGGTATGCAATGTACGGAGCTGAATAGTGAAGGTGTGCATGAGATCATTCCTATATAACCAAGTAATACACATATCTTGAAGCATGTAAGAGCTTACGCGCTGTGGTAAAGGTACTGAGTGCGAGAGATTTCAGGTTAGAGCCTCGGAACAACAGAAATTGAAGCTAAATTTTTTTCCCAACTGGGCCACATTTCGGGAACATCCAAGAGTTTAAATGTCCTGCGAAAGACTATATCAATTCATCTGATCAAACTTGGCAAAGGATTTTAAATTAAAAAGTCACATAAACGAACGGTTGTACAAAGCTAGGCCTTAGGCCCTGACCGGTTGATCCTACTTTTTATTTTTCAAATAGGACATTGAAATTCCATTTTTAAACATGACCCGACGAATTTGACGTTTGCTCTCAGGAGGGAAGAAGAGGGAAAAAATCCTTGAGAGTATAATTTACAAAAGGCTCGACAGAATAATTTACAATACGTTCTAGTCAGCAATAGAAAAGTCCCGAGGTTCTTCACAATTAGCGTAGTAATAACGTATGACCGAGGTGCCAAAGAGTGCTGGTGGAGGAAAGAACGTCCCGAAAAATACTGTGTCGTATTACGAGTACCCTGGATATACAAATTACGGTTATTGGAAATCTACCAAATAAAAGTACTTGCTCTTTGTCTTCTCTATGGCTCGGGCGAAGGAATAAATGACAGCAAAAGGAATTGGTGGTGTTCCACAAAGTTCGATCTTAGATAGCACTATTAATTATTATAAGCCTTGGGGAATGGGGGCTACATAGACGTGGTGGTTTGCTGCAAAAGTACATAAATTGAAAAAATGGGGACCAGTCGTGTGAATCTGCTGGAACCAGAAATATTTTTGAATTGAATACTTCTATAGGCACTCTGGAGATGGCGAGGCAATTGGAAGTTTGAAAGGCATATAAGTTAATAAAGACAGAAAGAGAGAAATTTAAGTTCGCATATATAAATTCACAATGGAGGCTATTATGCGATTGCCTTTTGAGCGGATCTTCTTACGTGCCCCACTCCTATATTGGGTCTAACATCTAGCGTCTAGATTTAGAAGAAATGTAGAAGCAAAAGAGAAAAGCGCACTTTTTTTTCCATATGGGAAAAGGGAAGTAGAACATCTGAGCAATATATATGGGTTTGGCATTCTGTAAGGTGAAATGCTCACTTAGACAAATCAATCGTGCGCACGAAAACATTTTAACCTTTTCGCGTTACAGAAACTGACCCCAGGCTTAAATGGCAATAATGGGGCGACATGCTCCACACAGGAAAACGTTCTATGCATGAGTCGAAGATAGTTGAAATATGTGGTAACGTTATCTGCAGGACTTGGTAATTTCGGCTATTGTTATTTAAAAAAGTTGGGGCCAGCAATAGCAGACACAATAATAAAGATTTGGGACATTACTGGGTTAGGAAACGAAAACAGGGAAGAACTCTTATAGCAAGTCCCGAAAAGGAGCCGAATATGGTGGTCTGATGAGAATACCTCTCAAGCCTTTATACAAGTTTTAAAACAACATATAGAACCAATTGAGCGCCCAAAATAAGAAACTCTGTAACTAGGAACATTACTCACTACAAGTATGCATACGTTACCTGCCTTATACCGTCATCCATATAATTCCCAACAGGAAATAAGCGTTTTCCGTTTTCGATATCAGGATTGCGTTTATCGAAAAGTAAGCCATGTAAACAGACTTACAATACTTTTATCAGCGGTTTCCGTTAATTTCTTTGAGCATATTAAGCGACTGTCCAATAACTCTCAGAGTACTAACCTTGTTTTCGTCCATTCCAAAATGCAAAGAGAACGAACACTGCACACTATCGGATCTCGCATATTACTACTCTGTGGCCAACCAATTAAACAAGGTTTCAAAATATTTGACCACCCCAAACGGGTGACTGCCACTTAAATAGCTTAACCAATTAAAACTTCTTAGGTTCAATACATCACAAAGAAAACAAAACTCCATAATTTTCGGTATGCGTTCTTGTGTCAAACTAATTTATTCACACATATCACATTACTAAGCAGTTAAGTAAGTCAGTCGACAACCGGCTCCTGATCCTGACTTCTTTGATATTTACTTCAACAAGTAAGGGGAAGTGTAGGCGGCGGTGTATGGTGATGCGTAGGCAGCAGTATATGGAGCAGCATATGGGGCAGCATAGGGAGCAGCATAGGGAGCAGCGTATGGGGCAGCATATTGAGCAGCGTATGGAGCAGCATATCCGGTATAGGCAGCGGCAGCAGCATATGGGGATGCTACAACTGGAGCAGCGGCATATGGAGCAGCAACATAGGGTGATGCAAAGTTTCCATGATACTCCCGTGAGTAGACAGCCGAAGCTGGTGCAGCAGCGATCAGCGGTGAACTATATGCCAATGGGGCAACGATACCGGGCTTAGCAGCGGCAAGAGCGACCAACGCCATCAGGACAACAGTGACGAACTTGAACATATTGAAGTGAGTGAATGTTTTCGGGCAGAAGACGAACTGAACTATGCCTTACCAATAGCTACTGTAGCAAGTTTTATAGTTAAAACGCAAAAAAAGTGACAAACCCTTGGCGCGGCCAAACAACGAGTTGAGGGACCTTCAACTTACTTTTCATCATCGAAATCGAAAGCGAAGACATGGCAACTTGCAAAAAAATTACAAATCATCATCAAATACACTGGCTCCTCATTTACACCCCCGACACATGCAGATACTTGGGGTTTCTTCGATTATGCAACGGACTACCGTTGCCCGCTGTGCATACTGATTAACAGATAATAAGCATTGGCTGATTTACGAAGCGTAAGCGTGTCCAAAATTAATTATCCATCGGCGCGGGTACTATGGCGGGTATGATAGTTAGCTTCAGCAAATTGTAATTACTTTGACAGAATGCCATTTCAGCATAAAGCATATCACATCCGTAAATCGAGCGGTTGTCTATTGTGGATTCTCCGTTGGATCCGTTCAATTGTTTTTTATTGCTATTTAATGGCATAGCGCGTAGTTCATGTGGAATACTCGTACATGAGCAATATGGTCATCAAAAGCATACTATGTTATGTTTCACGCATGCGAATTTTTGGCGAACATTTTCGACGAAATACTGGTGGCGATAGGGAAGGGTGCTTAGAGCGATGTTATCGAAGCGTAATTTTGTCACGCTGTGTGGAGTTGAGTCAAGTTCAATAATGTTGTAGGTTGGTCCGGAATTGGAAAGTTGATAACTCCATTGACAAGCTCATTTTTTTGTTCTCTATCAATGTCCACGACCCTGCGAGTGTGCTCTTGAAAATGCATTTTGACATTCTCCTTCTATGTTGCGGTTCTGTTTGCCGACAAGGATTCTCTGTTCCCTTTTTTATGACGAAACAACGTACTTCGTGCAGCTTTTCTGGAGCCCGACTGTGGAATTTATTCTTTCTCTGTCATGTTTCGCACTACCGGTATTGACAATGGGCTTTACTGACAACAATTTTTAAACTTCACCCTATATATTCTGTAGATATGTGCCTAATTTTTTTCGAAAAATCTCGCCATCGAGAGTTCGAAAAATTAAGCCTGGAGACTATAAAAATGATTATTAGTACCGCAAAATGTGTACTGATTAATGTGACTACCTACCTGGTGACATAAAGGACCAACCAGGGACTATACTGAGACCACCAACTTCGTCAGATTTCCCGTTACTTGCCTACAAGCTATATTTTTATGGGGTGGCAAATGCTAAGTGCGCTCGAATTGTAGGTAACACAGAAATTCGTATTGACAAATTTTCTTCATTATTTAAGCCTAGTATCCTGCTCGCCCTTAATTTTATCTCCCATCCAAAAAATTTTGCAAGGATTAAATTTAGCAAAGCAGTAAAAGATGGGCCGTTGAAAAGTCTCCACTCATTTATCCCGCGAAAAAATGCCTGGAACATTATATCGAAGATAAATTTTGACATAAACAAGTAAAAGTGTTATCATCGGCCTGGCCGATGCTTTGATACCCTCCACTGCATACAAGTCATGCAAAATTGATTTTGTGAGGGAGGTACCAGAATTTTTAATACTAACTTGAGGACAATAAAAATAAGTTTTCTCACAAAATTTCACTTGGCTAGGTAGATTCTTTTCGACGCTATCGTGTTTTTAACATAATATGTTTTCTAATATTGGTTTTGTATGAGAGGTACCAGAACTACTTGACCGACATAGCCCATTTTCAATACCAACCTAACGACGATAAAAAGAAGTTCTCTCACCAAATTTCATTCACCTACGTCAATTACTTTGAGCGCTATCGTGCTTTCAACAGACAGAAAGACAAATGGGTCCAATATTAGTTTTGTATGGGAGGTACCAGAACTACTTGACCGACATAGCCCATTTTCAATACCAACCTGACGCCGATAAAAAGAAGTCCTTTCACCAAATTTCGCTCACTTACGTCAATTACTTTGGGCGCTAACGTGCTTTCAACAGACAGACAGACAGACGGACATGGCTAAATCGATTCAGAATGTGATCCTGATTCAGAATATATATACTTTATGAGGTCTGCGGTGACTACTTCTTTGCGTTACAAATGTATTGGCAAAGTGAATATACCTTCCTCTGGAGGGTATAAAAAGACAAAATAAAAAAAACAAAAACCCTTTTCCCACAGAAATCTACCTGGCTTGGTGACTTGGTGTTCTCCTCGTTGCAGTTCGCACTTGTAATTTCATTTTCGTTTTGGTTCCACCCTGACAACATAGTGTTGGAAGTTGGAACTTGGAAGTTCTTTTGTGCTTTTGTGCCTACTGTACTGGTATTGGTACTGTGTGCAGGAACAAAACAAACACAATGCAAGATCATACAAGATGCTACATACAAGTACAACAGCGAACAGCTAGAGCCCAGTGTTAGTAAGTCGTGAGAAATTGACTTTTTCATGGGAATTTCAATGGCAAGAAACCGTGTCGTGGGAAAAAGGGAAAAAATAAGATTTCGGTAAGATTTTGTGGGAAATTTGGCCAACTTAAAAAAAAGAAAAATTTCCATCAAACTCCAACCTATTATCATATTTCTACTACCTTATTCTATGCACACAACACAAACAAATCTAAATGGCTTGTCATGAAATAAATCTACTACAAATTACAGAACACGTAACAGGCTAATGTGGTATTCGATTGGGCGCTCTCAGAGCACTTTTTTTGCTCTCAGAGCAATTTTTATGTTCGTTTGGTACAGAAAAAAGCAATCTTTTTCAGATTTCAGAGCACTTTTGCGAATCTGGATATTTTCTCAGATTTGCTTCAGATTTACCAATACACGTGCGTTTGAGTTTGACAACTAGTGGAGTTTGTTTACATTTAAGTGAAATTTTTCAACTGCAAAGAAACGCATTGCATCGGGTGGATCTATTTTTGTTAATTATTTATGTACAAATGTTTAGAAATCAATCTGGGTGATCATTTTGAATGTTTTCATATAAAATTTCTCCAGTGAATAGAAAACGCTTAGAAAAGTGTCGAAGGCTACACATATTGCAGTCGCACAAATATCAACAAAGAAAAGAGCAAGTGACGTTTTTGTGTTCGATTAGCCACACGAAATCTGAAATCTGAGAGCAAATCTGAAGAAGCCCAATCGAATACCACATAAGAGTATCACATTGATTTTTGTTTCTCTTTCATACACATTTTGAACTTCTCCTTCTAAATTCCACCGATATTTTCATTGCTTATGTTTTCAACTGAGTTGTTGATTTTATTCCTTATCGAACAGTTTCATGTTACAGAGATTATTTGCGCTAAATGGAATTTTTTCTGTTTTTACTAACTTATTTTACACCAGGGGATGGCGATGGGCCCGTCTTGGTGCCTGGTCTTTTGTGATGATCTCACAACCCCACTCAACCTAACCTAACTTATTTTACACATACAATGTTATAATGAACTATATTATGTCGTTTTTTCATGAATTGTTCCAATGTGATTTTTTATGTTTGTATATTATATCTAGTAAAGAAATGCCTGTTTATCTTATTCTTCCAATTAAATTACTTAAGCTGCTATTAGACGATATGTTGAATCAGTATACGTATGCTGAAAAATGTGTCCTAATCACAACATATCGTGTAATAGCGAAATTTTTGTCATCATATGTATGCTAAAAGCTGTTTGTTGGCAAATTTGTTGGCTAGTCAGCATTTTTATGTTGGTGACCTGAACATATCGTGTGATACCCCTTTTGGGACCGTATGCTAACATTCGGACAAATTTTCGGCGTATGCTGACTCGTATTGTATATGCTGACGAGGTAAAGTAGGCTCATCAGCAAACACCACATTTTTCAGCATACGGCTTTGATATTTTTGAAGTTTCGATAAATTTTGAACGCGCACGTGTTTTTGTATTTAAATTGATCGGTGCATACTTCCTTTTATTTGAGGTCATCAAATAATTATGAAGCACGCAGCACGCGAGCGTCACTTTCTTCGTCTTTTCTGCGTCCAGATGGATGGGTTTTCGGAGGACGCGGAAACGTGCCGACATGATACCAAAAACGTTCTCTATAATGCGTCGTGCTCTACTCAGTCGGTAATTGTACACACGCTGCACCATCGAGAGGCCACGCTGTGCGTATGGTTTCAAAACATTCGGACGCAAAGCAAATGCATCGTCGGCAACAAGAGTGTACGGAACGGGAAATTTTCGACCGGGCAGCGGCTCAGGTGGTGGTAAACCCAACTGATTGGTATCCATCGCTTGTGCAAAGTTGCAGCGAATGAAGACATCATCCAGTACTTCTGGAATAATTGTCGAAATGGTTGGTTGCGGTATGCGGAAAAGGAACTGCAGTGAATTGAAACTTTCGCCGGTGGCCAGAAAGCGAAGCGTCAATAAAAGCCGTTCTAATGGTGAAACGCTTTTGCGCATCACCGTGTCTTGCTTCATAATGTGCGGTGTCACCAAGACAAGTAGGTGGTCGAATTGCTCAGGTGTCATGCGCACAAACGTTCGATACAAATCCGTCTCTTCTTCGCGCAATTCGCGGTACAATTTTGCACAAAATCCTTCTTTGGCGCGCAGCATGACCCAATTCCTTACCCAAACTTTTCGCTGCTTCCGTAGCAATTCCTCTTCGTCATCGTCGTCTAATATGCACATGGCATATTTTTTTTGGACGCATTTTATTATTCCAACCAACAAACCAACAGATAAAGTCAAATACATACAATTTTCTCAATGAAATGATAACTAAAATAATAATAATAAACTATAGTACTATACAGTACAGTGTTATACACCACACCTTCACCTTCATTTCACCAGAATCGCAGAAAATCGATAAATACAACACGCACGTATGCGAAAATCGCGATCTGTCCATTTTTCGGCATTTAATCATACGGGTCTTCAAACTTTTCAGCAAACCGAATTCAACATATCGTGTAATAGGGCTTCATATATGCTGAAAAAATATGATAGCAAACTGTTTGCTAGCATACGCTGTCAACAAAAAATTTGCTACTGTGGGACATATTCAACATATCGTGTGATAGGGCATCATACGCCAGGTGAACATATGCATATTTGCTGAGAATTGTTAGCATATGATTGTCAGCATACGTATGTTCACTGAACATATCGTCTAATACTAGCTTTATAATAGAGAATATTTTTTGCCCTTTTTTATTTTTTGTTGATAAAAATATTGAAAATAAACTATTTTTTTCAAACCAAGCAAGTGGGAAATTTGAGGGAATTTTGACTACGTCCAAAAGGGAAAAAAGGGAAAAAAATCAGCTGTCCGAGGGAAAAACCATCCCAAAGACATACGAACACTGCTAGAGCAAAGTCCCATTTCGACACTAGTGCTTTATTCTCCTGTTGTGTGGGCTGTGCTCTGTGGTGCGCTATAATTTGCAGAACCTGAAAGCGCAAGCTGGAATTTTGTATAATTTTTCATTCCCGCTCGGTTCTCGGGTGGGTAAATATGGAATAGAGGTCGGTTGCTCGAATATTTGAAATCGCAACTGCTATAACTGAAAAGCTACTTGCGAAACCATTTTCACAGCTGTGTTTAGCTGAAAAATTTGAAATACGTTATTTATTATGTTAGGCCAACACTACCTTCTCCAAATTTTAATAAATATTTTATTAGGAACTTTAATGAAAAAAAATATGAATTCAAGCTTTGGTTGTGTGGTTGCCATTCTATAAGCAAAGTAATTATCGTCCTCGTAGGGTCCTGGAATAGAACAAAAAATTCACTATCTTACTACGGTAAGAAATAAGTGAACACCCTACTAAAAGCACCACGCCACATCACTATGTACATATATCAAAGAAATATGTATGTACATACCTACATCCATACATAAGGCAGGTGTAAAGCAACTCTCTCGATTGCGAATGTATGTATATGTGTGTGTATGGGCCTGTTGTAAAACTGTTAGCTACCAGTGCTGCCACAAGGGAAAAAATTTGCGTAGCAAATTTGCGTAGCAAAACTTAATTTGTGTAGCAAAACTCAAAAGTCCAAAATATAAATTAAACTCTGACATCAAGAACATGGACAGAGATGTGCGTGCATGTAGATTTGCAACACTCACTAATTTCATTACAATTTTGCAATGTAATTCCACACCGATTCCAGATTCCAGTCAAATTCAAACACTAATACATCCAAAGAAATGGGTACTTGTTGGGTATGGTAGAACAAGAATATAAGTTGGTGTGGGGAAGTGAGTAAAGTTTGAGTTATTTTCGTTTGTTTTTTCCAGAAAAATTACAAGATTTTTGTTCTCATTTCGTGCTTAAAAAAAAGTAGCAAAATAGGCGTTTTTAGGGAGAGTGCGTAGCAGCGTAGCAAACGGGCAATTGCGTAGCAGTTTTGCTACGATCGTAGCAAAGTGGCAGCGCTGTTAGCTACTACGTATAACTTTTTTCTATTGATGTGCATTACTGCTATGTATTATTTGCTCTCACAATGCTTTTTTTAACTTTATGAATAAATGAAATAAATGAATACAAACAATATTTGTACATTTCTTAACGTTTCATACAAGTACAATGTTCTCGAGAACGAGTTTTTCGATTTAACGAATACACCTGGACATCATATCATTCGTTATACTGGACCACCACTGTGTCTATATTTACTAGAAATTATAGAAAACGCCTAGAAGTAGTCTATAGCAAATTTTACACAAAACATTGAAATGAAGCTCCAAAGATTATACAGTACTTACTCGTATAAATGGCTACTAATGTTTGTTATTCAGTATGTCGCAGCAGAATAATAACGGCCCTATCACTGATGGATATAAATTCGTCATTATGCCAGTACAGCATTTCGCGACCATTTTTATAAGGCTAGTATCCTGCTCGCGGTAATATTTAGCGTCCTTAGTCACCACTTCGAGATAAATGGTCGCCAAATTATTCAATATGATATACTCGTAGGTAGATGACACAAAAACAATATAAAGACAGGGGTTTTCATTAAGGCCTCGACAACTTCTTTTTTAAATATAATGCAAACTATTTGAGATAAATCTCGAAAAAAAGTGTATTGACTTGAATTACTATCAAAACATTTATGAAAGGAATTCGACTTCGTTCATATGCCCACCACGGGAACGTATGCAGCGGTCGATGCGTTCGCTGACTCGCCGCACATTTTGACCGATACGGCCGCTATTTCTCGTTCAATGTTGGTTTTGAGCTCTTCTAACGTCGTCGGCTTGTTGGCATTGACCAATGATTTAATATAGCCCCATGAAAAAAAGTCTAGAGGCGTTAAATCACTCGATCTCCAATATCACTGATGTCCAATTCATGCAATTGCTCAAAGAAATAATGTTTCAACATGTCTCTGTAGCGAATAACATTCTACGGTAACGTGACGGTCATTTTCATCAATGAAAAAAAGCGTTCCAATGACGCCACCTCACCAAACAGTGACTTTTTGCGGATGAAGTGCTATTTCATGAAGCGCACATGAGGGTTCTCGCCTCAACGCATATTTTGCTTATTGACGAAGCCGTTTAACCAAAAATGCGCTTCATCGGTAAAGATGATCTTGCGAGGAAATTCTTAATTTTCTTCCATCATGTCCAGAGCCCAATTCGAGAACGTACGTGGCTTCTTTAAGCTCCCCCGTGTGCATTGGGCTTTATTTTATTGCATTTTATTCCTTGAATTGAAACAAAAAATAATTTTCTTTGTATGATATAATACCTACCTATTCTATAATTTTATTTTTTTTTTAGTTTGCTTCAATCAACATGCCATTGCAATCATAAATCTCACACAGAACCAAAAAGCGTTTTAATATTTATAGGCAATAATTCCCGATTATTTTGATCTATCATTAATCTTTCTGCTCTATCTAGAGGCTGAGAAACAATAAGTTCACATCACAACCGAAAAATGCCCGTTCTTGCTCTTCTTTGGGATGGTGAGCGTAAATTGCAAGCATAGTGATGTGGGCTATGTGCAAGCACCAAGCAGACTGTGCAGCGTTCCCTTCCGTGCTACAATTGTAGCGTTTTCTTGTTTTTGAGTACATTTTTGCTAACTGAGTACGATACTACTTTGGATCCACGCGTACTACTTTTAGGAAATTCATATCAATAACTCATTTCTTATTTTATCAAAATTGTTTGTAGCAACAGACTAAGGGCCGGTTTGTTCAATCTTGGTTATCTTTCATCGATTGTTCCAGCTGGTAATCAGCGAATGTTTTTGTTCAAAATATTAACCAGAGAATCGTTGGTTTGGTTAGTTAACCAGAAAAATCGATAACCAGCCGATTTTTGCTCTGTTAATGAGATTTAACCAATAATTTTCTGGAATTTCGTTTGTTGAAGTTTTTTTAAAGGACTGCGTATCAAAATTTTGACGTTGCTACTATATAAACCAACTTGTTTGACAATATTGTGGGGAAAAATGCAAATAATACAAAAAACGTATACATAAGTCAGGATGTAGTGAAACGAACAAATAAAATATGTCTCGTCAGTTTCTTAAACATATTAAACTGGCTGATGTATAAAAAACGGTACACGTATTAAAGTTAAGAGTAACGGTCCCCAACACACTAATGGATGCGAAGGATGAAATAGAATTATTTTCAACATTTGTAGCCGATGACAGCTCTCAAAAACTGAGATAAAGCGCACTCATTGGAGCAAATATTGAAAGAATGAGAAAATTGCGACGGTGGATTTAAGTAAAGTTTTAATCAGAACTAAGTTTTTTTTTTCGTAAAAAAATTCCACACAATTGATTAGCATTATTTTGATACCAACTAAAGCCAATATTGTTTGATAAATGGTCTTAAAATCGTAAATCAAAATTTTCAATGATGCATTTCAATGAAATCTATAACTGGGGCCTTAAGTAATTGGGTGGACCTACAGGAAAGAGTTTTCTGCCGCTTCTTCTTCTTCCGGATAATGAAATCAAAAAGACAGTTAATGTTGTTCGCCCCGAATCAGCTTTTATATCAACTCTTCGAAAAGGAAGGAAAAGAAAATACATTAATGTACATTAGATAGTACCTAATAAGTTACCTAGTTATAAAAGAAAATACGCTTTCTCTCTCTTATATATATAGAATTATATTTGGAATATTAGTGAGCTGTCAGGCGAGGGGAGATGCTGTGTGATACACGAGGAGCTCAGTTGGAGTCATAAACTAAGGATAAAATACTAGTTATATTCTTATTAACTAAGAAAAGCACAGGTCAGCTTTTATAATTATACAGACAATAAACGTACAAAAGAACGTACTAGATGATTTACAAAAAGACCTTTGTACTATTGCAAAAATTTGCTCACAAAAGTAGACAAAATCTCACTCGTCTTTTATTTGTCCTACTCTACTACTTTTTTAAAACGGACTTCGCAAATCCTGAAGAAAATTTATAAAGTAATTTTGAAAAATTCACTTTTCTTAACGTGCTCAATGTATTTTTAATTAGCCTACCCTGTTTCCATTTGACTTCTATTTTAATTTTTTGTACTTTTTGTTAATTTTTTTTGTTAATATTTATTTTGAGTAAATACCTGCTTTGCCACACTCAATATCGATATCGAGTATGAAAGTTTATCGAGGTACCTAGTTTTTCGTTGACCATTAGTTTCTGGGTTCCATTCAAAAATGTTGTGAGTAGGTACTTAACAATTGTGGACCATAGTGAGAATTTCGTGTGGACATTCGCCCCACTGGGGTGATTTATAAGTTCACAATAGATTTGTGGACTTATAACCCACTAGAGTAGGTCAAAAGTCCATTGTGGACTTTTGGATTGTGAACTTATGAACCAGCGCCAAGGAAACCTAAAGTAGTGCTTAAAATATCAATCAACAATACAAACTAAATAATTTTTAAAGGGTGCGGTCAATTGTATTTTATTTTAATTTAAGCTAAATTAAATAAGTTATAGGATAATGTACACCGAGAGAAAAATAGAGTGATAGTAAGCAAAAACACGCTTAAATTAATCAATTTTCGAGTCATATTCATCGCTATCCGATCTGTGCTTAAATCAAGTACGGCGGTTTGAAACTGGTAACACGGCATTCTTAATTGTGGAATTCGCATGTTTAATTTAAGAACTTTTCAAGTAATTATACGTCCTTAAATTGATACCGATATTTTCTTATTCTTAAAGCGCAGGATTATTGAATTAAGAACGATAAGTACTTAATATAAGTATAATCATTATTGTTTTAACATACTAGTCATTTTTAAAGTGATAATGATTTTGATTACTATTAGACCGCCAGCTATTGATTTTGGATTTAATTTAAGTGAAAACAATCCATGTTAGATTGATTTGACGTTCTCAAGATAGTACTTATATTTCTTGTTTCTATTACAAAGCATTATTGATTTAAGAAGCACGTTCTTAATACAAACCTTTCATAAACGGACCTGCTATGTAAATTTTAAAAAAAAAACTACATTCATTTTATAAACAATTTTATTTTTTATTAACAAAATTTTAAAAACAAAACATTTCATATTTGCAGCTTACTGCAAAATACCGTCTCCAAAATAATTGAAATTATTATCATCTCTTTGGTTGTTGTTGAGCCTTTTTCGTGTTTTGTAAAACTCTAGCAGAGCTTTACCTTTCACGTTGTTCTGAAGCCAATTGTTTAGATCCTTAGAAAGGGGAATTTTTTTTTTAAGTAATCGAAATACGTATGTGAAATTAGGTATATAAGATTTGCAAAAAAATTAGGTAGGTATATCGAATAAATGTTTTTTCTTACCAAACAACAACAAGAAGCGATGCTTGATGCACATTGGCTGGTAGATTTCTCCTTCCCATTGGCTTCCGTATTAAGCCAGGCACTCACCTTTGAGCTCGCTGATATAGTGTCGTCGTCAATATTGTGCTAAAAAGGAAAACATGGAAAAATTATTTTTTTATTCAAGAAAAAAAAAATATATATCTAAATACTTACCATTTTTTTCTTCCATATAAACAGCTTTTGCCGAAATTCAGCCCTCAATCCTGCATGTGTAATCACCAACAGGTCGACTTTAGAAAGATATGGAAGACTTCTAAATGTAATATTGCCGGCTAAATTTAAAAAAAAAATATTTTTGATTTCCAAATTAGAGCTGCAGGTCAATGATAAAACTACTTACCCAATAAATATTTAAAGATATCTTCTATATCTAACTCCTTTAACAGATTTAAAAGTCTTTCATTATCTACTTCGTTATTATTATTATTTTCACAATTCTCTAGTACATATATGAAATCACTAGACTGACCAAAATTATTGTTATCCATTGGACTGGTACGAACACAACACGACGCGACGCGAAAACAAAGACAGAATGAGCTGAAAAGATCGAAGATCGAATGCAATTCTATCAACACGTTCCACCCTTAAATTCTAAAATTGCATACTTGATTTAATTCAACACATTCTTAGTTTACTCTTAAACGGAGTAAATTTGATAGCACAAAATATTACTTTTACTCTTTACATTTATAACATAATAACGTAGCTGTAAAAGTGAGAAGAAATAGAGTAAAAAATTCGTATTCACTCTGTATCTGCTCATAAGAGAATACGTATAAGGATGGATTATAACTGTAATTTAGGAACAAGAAATAATTGACTCATACTGAATCCAACTTTCTTAATGTGAGTATGAACGTACTTCAGAATATTTTTTTTACTCTGTGCATTCTTAGATTGAGAATGTAGGAACTGTAATAGCTTACAAAACAGAGTAAAAACCAAAGAGAGTAAGAGTAATATTTACTCTGAAAACCCTTAATTCAAGTATGCAGTATATGACGAAAAGTTGATCCACTTTTAACACTTTAGTTCTTACTTTGAACCTAAATGTTTTTAGAGTTAGAATCACTGTGTTAATTTAACTTCGCATGTTTTTAGATTAAAATGTTTTTGATTAAATAAAGAAAAATCAGTTTGAATTGTAAGGATTTTGATTAAAATGTGTGCTTTCTAAATATAATCTTAAAAGTACTTAAATTCGGGTCGTGGATTTTCCCTCAGTGTATGGAACCCAATTCTAATCACTGAATCACCGAAACGAGAGAGTGCCCGATAATGAAATTTCTCATATTTCACGTGTTGTATTGTAATTTGTAAATTTAAATATTTTTTTAAAATATTTAAATATTTAAATTTTGAAAGCCTTGCCCAGAAATTTGTATTTCTCTAAAAGTTGTGTAATGGATTTGAAGTACCGAAGTCATCTACTGGTCTTTTGAATACAGTAATTCTTCTTTGTGTAGGTATATTGTAAACACGAGAGACAAAATTGCGTTACTGGTTTTCCAAAAAATCTTCCTAATTCAAATAAAATATAAAATAGCAAACAACAAGCTCATTATTATTATTAAGAAACCTGTGACTTGAGAGGTGTTCAATGATTATCTGTTTTTGCCTGCATACAGTAAGTACAGAGTAGTTGCAAAACTTTGTCGTTCTCGTTCTCAACTTTTGAGGTATTGTGTAATGAAAATTCACTGAGCAAACTCGCAGTAAGGGCAAGATTTTGTGTGATCCAGCAATGCACATTATTTATATTGGCTTTAAGAAAAAGCACGGAATTTGGCATAAATATAACTTCTGTGATATAAGTTATAATATTATAGAGTACAGCCAATCCTCACTCCCTCATACTGCATTTACAACAATACGCACGCACGATCCGACAGGGAGATCTGTTTGACTGCAGTCAATACTAATAAAGGGTTAAGAACGAGAAATCACACGCTCAAAGTTTCATGGACGATCTACCCATAATTATATATATGTAAATCGGAAATAAACAGAAGTTCCTGCGACCACTTAAAAACGCTTCCATTTCTGATTTAAAACACGTCAAATGAAAGTGGTAAATAGTGTCCGTAAATTAAACAATTAAACTTAATAAATAAAAGATTGTCCGTTCATCACTTGCGGAAGCCATTTTGTTTTATAGGAAAGCAAAATTACGTAGGTCATTGTTATAAATAATATATCAACATATAGAGCTTTCCCATATTTCCTACCTACCGCTACCATACGTAAACAATATGGCCGACCAAAATATGTGTCACTTATTTTTGCGTGTTTGGTAGTGCTGTCCCTTTAAGTCAGACTGATATTTTTTAGTATTGGGTATCCGTTAAATCTGTTGTGTTGTGTTTTAAATGCAGGTTAATGCTATTTTTGAAAACTAGAACCTTGTTTTTAACAACTGGCACTTTAGACAAAGTCATATATTATAACATCTGATCAATTAAATTTGAACTTCCACTCCAAATACGAAGCAGTAAGAAATATACTTATAATTTTTTTTTTGCAAACCAATATAATGACGGAAATATATTAAAGCCCAACAAAGAGAAATCATTTCATATTACATCGTGCTAATGAATCAATCCGTTGGTGATCAAACCCCCATGTATCCCCAATGGAACACCAATCCTCACACCAACTGGAGCAATGGGTGACCGAATAATACCAACTGGTGCCGAAATGATTCTTGGAACAGCGGCAACTCTAATGGCTGGCGCAAGGATTCCAGGTTCAGCAAAAACGGCAGCAATGAGGCAGAAGAAAACAACCTGCAAAGAAAATTTAGTCGATCTCAGTGCGAGCCTCATTTCCTGAAAGTCCTACTTACGTATTTAAACATGATGATTAAGCGAATTCGAGTGCTTGAAGTGTTGTTGAATGCGGATGGTAGTCTGATGTCTAACCCACAATTCATTCCACAATTTATACCCAAAAAGAGTTCTTGTATGCCCGCAAAAGCAACTCAACGACTCAACCCTCAGCAGTGGTTGGCCTTGGAATGTGTCATCTTACCGATGCAGTCGATGCGTTTCGAGTACGTCATCATTGCAAAATGTTATACTGCACGCGTCTGCATTTGGTCTGACGCCACATTGTCTATTGTCATAGTTACCAATCACGACTAACACCACCATCACGCAGCAACTGGAACCGACATCTATCCGCTAAGAGGAGTATTAGTTTACATTTTTTTTTTCTCCAATTTCGCAAAGTATATAAGTACAACCACAGGCGGGAAGACTAGGCGTCTTCCCATCAAACTCCATCCACTGCAATCGGTTCTCTGTGACCGCCTTAGGCGGATTGATGGTGCAATTAAAATTCGAAGCAGTCTAGCTATCTGTACTGAAAGTGACTTCTGTTTGTTGTATACCACAACATCATCTGGACATATAGAGTGTTCAGGAAACAGGTGCAGAGATTTGTGTCAATAATGTATTTTTGGCAACTGATTCGATTTCGTGTGGCATTCAAATTCGAAGAAATGCTGTTGCGTCACGTTCTTATCTAATGACTAATTAAAACACTTGTGTTTGCGTGACGGATTACTGCGCGTGAATCCGATTACAATCGATTAAGAATCAAATAAGTGGAAGAATGATAATGCCATCCATTCGCCAGCACTTTTTTTTTTTCATCATTATTCTCTAGATGGGGTCGTCTTCCCATATCTGTATTTTCTCGCGTAAGGACACGTGCAGCATTTTTTTAAAGTGCTTAAACCCATCGAATGAAAAGTTAAATATATTTTTTTTTCTCCCCTCTTTGCCAGTGGGCACTTTGGGCCTCCAATAGGTTAAGGACGGCCCTGCGTATACCTTTTTGGATCACGTGTAATAATGGTTTCCCTTGGTTCAAAGTGAATGTGTCAAGTTGTTGGCATTTTTTTTTCTTGGTTGTGTTAATAAGACCTCGATATGAGAGTATTAACCTTTGCTAGAGTGCATGCGAGTGGCAGTTGTAGCATGAATTTAAATTTAACCTGCTTTGCGATCTAACAAAATGACGGCACATGTTTTGGTTATGTATTAACTGCTGAAATTTGAAACATACCTAACTATGTGCCTATATTCCTTAAAGCAAAGATATCGTCAGAAAGTGTGGGGCAGAAAAATGGCAGGAGAGAAAATTTAAGTAAAGTGTTTGCAAATTATTTAATTATAATTTAGTTTGTAAATACTATATTTAGAAACTAACAAGAGCAAAAGGAAATGATCCGATGATGGCACAAGACTGCTTATATCATTTCGCCTTGGAATGAAATCGGAATTAATATTAATTACTAAACATACGAGATGTCATTGCCAAAATTGTTTTTATTTGTCATTTATGACTTTAGTATTCAGTTTATACAAGGTGGGGCAAAAGAAGCCAATCGATGTTGTTTGGCTCTTATTTTTTTCTAAATGAAAAACTAACACTAAACACTAATCTTACACTAGCTGTCAGGGCTTACGGTTATATATATTTCTTTTTTTTTTATGTAATAAATGGAGTTTTCTTTTCTGTAAAACTCTTCCGGTCCTTAAAATCATTTGAATGTAGCATAACAACATTGTATGGAACAAGGACGGATCCAGGATTTATTTCTGGGAGGGGCACAAAGGCCAGATAGGTGAAGATTGTATTGCATTGCAATTAATCTCTGGGATCCATTCTTTATCAATGACATACAAAAATAACTATCAAAAATACTTTTTATAAAGGTTTATAATACAAAATTATATATTTAATAGGTAATGAGAGTTTTCTTTTATGTCGTTAATTTCATTTGAACTTAATTATTCGCAAAATTCATGGAGTGTTCGTCTACCGTAAGACTATAACTTGTACAACATTCAAAAAATAACGGGGTTTTTTTTGTGGGTCTCCAACACTATTGTCTTACTCACAAAAAATAAATAATAAATCCGTGGAGCACCTCTATGATTACCTCAGAGAACTAAATCCAAAATAAGCTTCTGTGTTGGTGTAGTCTAATTAACTTCGCATCTAAATCCCATACAAAAGTGACACAACGAATGTCCTTTTCGTTTTGCAGTACGCTGCTGATGCGAAATGATGACGAAAAGTGGGTAATTGTAGCAGATTGCTTGGTACAATTATCTACTTGCTTTTCGCACATATTTATTGTCCGCGACATTATTTGCTTGAGAAAATTTGACATTTGTAATGCGTTAGCAGCTTTTATAACAGGTATGGAGCCACATTTGAAAAATCTTGGAGCCAAAAATAAACAAACTGAAAGATGAAAACTGCGCATTTTTTTCCAGTTTTTATACCCTCCAGAGGAAGGTATATTCACTTTGCCAATACATTTGTAACGCAAAGAAGGAGTCACCGGAGACCTCATAAAGTATATATATTCTGAATCAGGATCACATTCTGAATCGATTTAGCCATGTCCGTCTGTCTGTCTGTCTGTCTGTCTGTCTGTCTGTCTGTCTGTCTGTTGAAAGCACGATAGCGCCCAAAGTAATTGACGTAAGTGAGCGAAATTTGGTGAAAGGACTTCTTTTTATCGGCGTCAGGTTGGTATTGAAAATGGGCTATGTCGGTCAAGTAGTTCTGATACCTCCCATACAAAACCAATATTGGACCCATTTGTCTTTCTGTCTGTTGAAAGCACGATAGCGCTCAAAGTAATTGACGTAGGTGAACGAAAATTGGTGAAAGGACTTCTTTTTATCGGCGTCAGGTTGGTATTGAAAATGAGCTATGTCGGTCAAGTAGTTCTGGTACCTCCCATGCAAAACATATATTGGGCCCACATGTCTCTCTGTCTGTTGAAAGGACGATAGCGCCCAAAGTAATTGACGTAGGTGAACGAAATTTGGTGAAAGGACTTCTTTTTATCGGCGTCAGGTTGGTATTGAAAATGGGCTATGTCGGTTAAGTAGTTCTGGTACCTCCCATACAAAACCAATATTAGACCCATGTGTCCCTCTTTCCGTTGAAAACACGATAGCGTCCAAAGGAATCAACCTAGGTGAATTAAGTTTTGTGAAAGGATTTCTTTTATCGTCGTTAGGTTGGTATTCAAAATGTCGGTCAAGTAGTTCTGGTATTTTGCATGACTTGTATGCCGTGGAGGGTATCAAAGCATCGGCCAGGCCGATGATAACACTTTTACTTGTTTAGGGTTACTTATTCTGATTACATTGCTTTTTAAAGACGACAATATTAAATTAAAATAAACTCCCTCAAAATTGAGAGACCTTTTTAGTTTCCATTTTGCAATGTTAACAAAATAAAAACGTCTAAGGAAACTAGTTTTCATATTAAATATTTTCGAAATTGGTTGGTATAAAGGTGTGAAAATCAATTACAATAGATTTCCAGTGTACATGAAAAACAAGTGTGTTTTGCGGCCAACTCAATATACAAAAGAACCAGTACAAATCGGATTCAATGTTTGGCAGCAAAAATCTGAAATGCCCAATCGAAAACGACATAACCTTTTAGAAAGTTTTAGTCACCTATACGAAAAGAGTACGTTCGCAATAGAAGTATGAATTTTCCTAAGCCGGTAATTCCTAAAAATCGCTAAACTTCGGAGTGAATAGCATAAATTTGGATAAATCCCAAATGACAATTTTAAGTAAGGTGAAAAGTTCGAGTAGCCAAATCAAAGATAAATAGCCAGCGCTGCTAGCACTGCTATTTGTGTATCAGCTGATGGGATTCTCCACAAATTATTTTTCGCTGCCTTTTCGCATATTTTTCGCAGATTTCGTTCCGAAACAGGTCCGTATTAGGCTTAAAGCTAGAAATCATGTGTATATGTGCATATTTCACGCATGCGTTTACGCGCTTGATTCTGCATGAGGTGATAAGTGCACATAAATTTCGCGCACGACAAGATTCACATTCTAGCATATGCAGACATAGATTTGGGTAATTTTTCGTCTTGATTATCATCATTTGTTGGAAAAGCTATTTTTATTTTTGCCTATAGGCGAAGCGTCTGTTATGTTTTCATTATGGAATGAGGAAGCAGTAATAATGCAGTTGGTATACAATTGTTAGTGTTTTTTTTTCAACTGGCCTGTGTCTGGGGGGGGGGGGCACGTGCCCCTGTGCAATATACAAAATACTGCTACCGCAAGGCGTATTTAACACTTTTTGCAGATCAAAGAGCAAGTAATTAAAGATTCAGCGATGTGTTGGTCATATTTTTTTTCAGTCTCTGATGGAGATATAAGAGAAACAAAGCTTATACAAGTAGAACCACTTGTCCTTTTTCGGTGCGTGAATTCCGATATTATATTCAATTTTGAAAATTTGTTTGAAAAAAAAATCTGAGTCCTCGCAATGTTTTTTTTATATTTTATGTAAATATTCAGCCTTATTTATTAGAATTTGCTAAACACGCCTATACACCTGTATAAGTGTATAAGGATTTATACAGCCCTTATACACCCTTCCAAAAATTCTTATTTATAAAACATTTTTCCATGCATACTAGTTATACAGAGCTTGTGTCAAAAAAAGTACTGATAAGGAGGAATCTATTACATTTATCTGTCCGAAAAGATAAAAAAAAACCTAAGCAGATTGTGAGAAATGCAAATTCAAATACAAATTCAAACACAAATAGGAATAAAAAAAATGGTAAAGCAAAAAGAAAAAGATGGGATATTTGAACTATATGAAACGGTAGTCTTATTCAAATCAAAACAAATTTTTAAAACATTTTAAAATAACTCATATCTGCACATATTTCTTGTCGAGGATACTTTTGGAAATAAAAATGTCGATACAAACTATAAAATTTTTTAAGTCAAAATGACATTTCGACTATTCCACCTCTATACAAGCTCTAAACAACGTCCAAGCGCGTTTAGCTTATACAAGCTCTATACAATGTCGAAAAAATTTTATAAATAAGGTTTATGCGTTTAGGCATTTTAGAGAGTGCTTTATACACTCTTTACAATACGTTTATAAATAAGGCTGATTGTTTATAGATTCATATTCTTGCGGTACGTATTTTTTATTTGTACTGCTGCGGCAATAGTGTGAGTTCACAGCTGGAAGATTTTCAATGGGATTTCTTAAATTTCGTATGCAATGACTGGCAGCCGTATTTATTAGATTCTCTTACGATGCCTCTACGATGTTTGTATCGCAAGGACACTAGCAAAAAGTTAAAACTATAGCCCGATTGGCTGGTTCAATTATTTTTTAAAAATTGCGCGGAAAAGGCCTAGCAGAATTTAAACGTAGTATTGTAGTACTGACTATGTACCAATTAGTAGCACCAATCGACAATATAAAAGTCTAGACAATTTCTTTTTAAACAAAAACTTTATTTCCTTTGACTTCTTGGATTGACTGAACAATTGGGAATGCATAATGTGATTGTCTTCAGTCATAAAGAAAACAATCCATCCAGCTGTTTTCCGTTGGTTATTTCTGCTGGTCGTTGACCTGAGACGGATTGCGGATCTTCAAACAAAAACACAGCAAAACTTCACCGCTTTGATAGTCCCCGCGTCGCTCATCTAGTTTTGCCTAGGAAGATCATCATGCTCTCCCCCAACATACGCACACAGACGCACTGTTTATCAGTGCTGAGAGTGCACCTAAGTGGGAGGAGCCAATTGCCAAAACATCGCTTTTTTTTTATATGGAATTTCGGCATGTTAACTCCCACACAATATGATTTTGTTGTCATCTGTTCTTTGGTTTTTTTTTTTTTTCTGAACTCCCGATTTCCCATAACTCATCGATGCGCTCGCCAATTTTCGTCATTTGCCGCCGGTGTTTTGTCTTTAGACAAAAAATGTAATTTTGCCGACGGTTAGCGAGTGACGATATGGATGTTATTCATGTTGCGTTGCAACATCCTGCCGGGCCACAGGAACAGACATCATGTCATTGGAAGGCATCTGCAATCTTCTTATCTTGTAGGATGTTGATTGTTGATTTTCAGCGTCTGATTAAAGATGTATGTTGATTGATGCTTTCTTCTGATGATTAGCTCCACGCCATGTGGGCAGGTAGGAGTACATGTAAAGGAGACGAAAGAAGGTATGGTGAATGGCATGTGGCATTATAGGTTTACGGGTATGAGTTAGTTAATTTTAATTAAATTCATTATAGCTTATTTTGTTTTAGATATAATATTAGTACTTATTTATAAATATGTGTGTGTGTATGTGTGTGTAGGTGTTTTATTCATTAAGCATGGGCAAGAAGCAAAGCTTAGCAATAGGACGCTTAAGTGATGTGGTTGCGGTTTTAATTGTGACCACTCGAACTTTTCCATCAGTTCCCGGATGCGTTGCTTCAATTCTGCCGAGTCGCCATAACGTGGGCGGTGTTTGTTCGTCAGGCAGAAGTACCAAATGCCCTTCCTTCAGCTCCCAATTCGCCGTTAGCCATTTGGGGCGCTGTTGAAGCCGAACGAGATATTCGGACTTCCATTTCTTCCAGAAGTCCTGCTGAATTTTCTGCATCAATTGCCATCTATCCAAATAATTTTCTTTCATTTCGGTCAGATTCCTTTCGGGTGCGGTATTTAGCGACGTACCGATTAAGAAATGTCCTGGTGTTAATACTGATAGATCGTTAGGGTCTTCGGTGACCGGACACAGTGGACGTGAATTTAGGCAAGCTTCAACCTGTGTTAGGATGGTTGCGTACTCCTCAAAAGTGAGAGTGTAGTGGCCGATGATCCTCTTTAAATGGTGTTTCATGGATTTAACCCCTGCCTCCCACAGTCCACCAAAATGTGGAGCTGCCGGCGGGTTGAAATGCCATGTTGTCCCATTCGATTGCAACTGCATGGCGATATCCTCTGTCCATTGCTTTGACATGTGTGACTTTTCTGACTCCATAATTCTGGCTGCTCCTTTAAAATTTGTTCCGCAGTCGCTGTATAGATTCGCGCAGATACCACGGCGCGCAGTGAAGCGTTTAAATGCTGCAAGGAAGGCGGGCGTGCTGTAGTCACTAACAAGTTCGAGATGAACTGCCTTTGTACAAAAACAAATGAAAATTGCGATATACGCTTTCGTAATTTTGTTGCATCGACCTTTCCATGCCTTTAATTGCACAGGACCGGCATAGTCCACTCCGGATGTTTGGAAGGGGCGAGCCTGGTTAACGCGTAACGCTGGTAAATTACCCATTTTCTCCTGCATTTGTGTGGCGTTGTACCTATAGCATTTGAGACACCTATGTATGCAAGTTTTCACGCTTGATTTTAAATGCATAATCCAGTACTCGGTTCGAAGCATTGCCATCATGAGTTGCTGACCTCCGTGCAGCGATTTCATGTGAGTCTCGTGAACGATCAGCGACGTTAAAATGTTGTTTGCAGGCAATATTATTGGATGCCGCTGTGGATAGGGCAGATCAGCATTTTCCAATCTACCCCCTACTCGCAAAATCCCGTTCTCGTCTATAATTGGCGAAAGTCTAGCCAATTTGCTACCCTTTGGTACATTTTCGCCTTTGGTTATCTTCAAGATCTCTTCGGCAAAAACTTCTTGCTGAACAATTGTGATCAGTCGCAGTCGGGCTGATGCAAGCTCATCGACTGAAAGCGCTCCAGACAACCGTGATGTTATCTTCTTCGCTTTAGATCGCAAATTTGTAAAAAAGCGCAGCCAATACGACGTAGCTCGAAGTAAACGCTGTAGGGATGAAAAACGTGTGAAAAGCTCATTTGTTTCGAATGCATTGAAGTGTACGCAGAGCTGAAAAATATTTTTGATGGGGTACCCAGATGCGATAAATTCGTTCGTGGCCCTTGAAGTCGATGATTTTTTCGTTTCAAGGTCAGTGGTTTTAATTTCAAATGGCGGATGGAGTTTCTCATCAAACTCTTTCAGGAACTCAGGTCCATGCCACCATTGTTGATGATGTTTGAGATCCCTTGGCAGAAGACCTCTGGACGCTAAGTCCGCTGGATTCTCCTTAGACGGGACGTAGTTCCAACATTTAGGATCGGTGAGCTCCTGAATTTCAGCCACCCTGTTGGCAACGAACGTAGTGCGTATGTATGGAACTGCCTTTATCCACGCGAGCGCAATTTGAGAATCACACCAAGCAAATATTTTGGCTGATGGCAGCTCCATCGTCTGCACGGTGTGCACCAGTAAGTGTGCCAACAGTTGAGCTCCACATAGCTCCAACCGTGCTACCGATATTTTTTTTAGTGGGGCGACTCTCGTTTTTGAAAGTAGCAGATTTATACGGGTCGTCTTCCCGGTTATGGCTCGAACGTATACTGCAGCAGCATATGCTTTTTCCGAAGCGTCGCAGAACCCGTGAATTTCAATTTGTGAAGCGCCTGAGGTATTGATCCAGCGAGGGATCTCGATGGCGTTGAGTGTGGTTAGCTCCTCTTTTAAGCTTTGCCACGCAGAGACGATTTTTGTTGGGAGTTCCATGTCCCAAGTTAGCTTCTCCCTCCAGATATCTTGCATCAGGATCTTTCCAATGATGATGCAAGGAGAAATCCATCCCATCGGATCGTAAAGCCGGGCTATGTCTGACAATATAGATCGTTTTGTGATCTTCTTTGATTCCTGAAGGCAGACCTTGAACGAAAAGTTATCCTTTCCAGGATGCCACTGAATTCCTAATGCTTTGATAGCGTTTTCCTCATCAAATGACAGAGGAACTTGTATTTCTCTGTCCGCCTCTGGAACCGATGCCAAAAGCTTTTCGCTATTACTGGCCAATTTTCGAAGCGGAAAACCTCCACACCTCAACATTTTGGTAAGCTGGAGATACATCTCCACTGCCTCATCTTCTGTTTCTGACCCGTGAATGACATCATCCACATAAAAATTGTTTCTGGCAATTTGCGATGCACTAGGATAGTCGTCTCGTTCATCGCCCGCGAGTTGTTGTAGAGTACGTATCGCTAGGTAAGGTGCGGCAGTAGTTCCGAATGTGACCGTATTCAGGCGGTATATCTTCATCTCTTCTCCCTCCATATCTCTCCACAAAACAAGTTGATAGAAGGAGTCCTTCGCTGGGACCCAAATTTGCCGATACATTTTGTTGATATCCGCAACAAAGCCGATTTTATGTTTTCTAAAGCGAATAATGTGATCAAATATGTCATCTTGTAATCTTGGACCAGCATAGAGATGGTCATTGAGTGACGTGCCGTCGGACGTCTTGCAGGAAGCGTCGAACACGATTCGCAGCCTTGTTGTGGAACTAGACTCTTTAATCACCGCGTGGTGCGGAACAAAATAATGAAACCTGGTCAGTGATGTGGGGTCTACCTGTGTCATGTGCCCAAGCTCCTTATATTCGTTGAAAACTTTCTTGTACTCCGCATAAAATGACGAATTCGTTTGGAACTTTCTTTCCAATTGCAGAAACCTGACGAGAGCTGATCTGTAGGACGAACCTAATACTGGACGTGTTCCATCCTTAAATGGAAGTTGCACGACATATTTTCCATCCGCCTGACGTTGATGAGTTCTGCCAAAATGTATTTCACATTTTTCTTCTTCCGGTGATTGCATCTTCTTTCTTGGAACTTCTTCTAGTTCCCAAAATGTTTGCAGTAAACTGTCCAAGGACGAACCTTCGGTGATTGTGTGAAGAGATATAGCGGTTGACCCAATGCCGGGAGAAATACTTCCAGACAACACCCATCCAAATTCAGTTCTTTGAGCCATGGGGGTACCTGGATCTCCTTTGACTATACCTTCAAGTAGAACTAATGGATAAACGTCGCTGCCAAGCAAGACGTCGATTTGACTTGGTTCATTAAATGTTGGATCCGCGAGCTCAATTGTTTGGAGGTGACTCCATTTAGCACATGGAAATTTGTGCGTTGGTAGGAACGCTGTTAGCTTGGGTAGGACCAAGGCCGTAAGCTGTAAGCTAAATTTCTCGTTTACGTTCGAGAAAATAGTGAAAGAGACCCTATGCCTCGATATGGATTTGTTGGTGTTTCCAATGCCAAGAATATTGACGCAGCTCCTTTCTTTTCTCAACTTTAGTCTTTGTGCAGCAGCTTCAGAGATAAAAGAAGCCTCTGACCCAGGGTCCAGTAGCGCTCGCAGCACCAACGGTTTCCCGACGGGTGTTAAAACCTTAATGAGAGCAGTAGCCAGAAGAACACTCTTTGATTGATTGTTTTCGGCTATAGACGCATTGTGTGCAGAAGCAATTGTGTTGGAGGATGTTGGGTTCTCTGATGGTGACAGCTGTTGAGAGTGAGAAGAAGGGGGGGCTGATTGCGCAGGTGTTAAAACATGCTCGACAAGAGCGGGTTCACTAGCATGCATTGCATTACTTGGTGCGTTAATGTGCAATAATGAATGGTGCTTTTGGTGGCACGTCGCACACGTAAAAGTGCTTGTGCAATTTTGTGTAAAGTGCGCATTTGAAAGGCAGTTGAAACATAGTTTTTTCTTCCTTACTATGTCTTGCCTTTTTTTTGCATTTAATGCCTTAAATTTGAAGCAATTCCTTATAGAATGTGATCCCTGACACATGGAACATTTAAGAATTGTGGAATTGTGTGAACGAACTGATCCTGATGAAGATCTGTTTTGATTAAAAATTAATGAGGACTGTCCCATGACGTCCAAGGTTCTTGATCTCATGAGCAAGAAATCCTCTAATACGGTATATGTCGGGTAATCGACATATGATGAAATGTTTGATTCCCAATGACCTCTAGTGATAGGCGGGAGTTTTTGCACAGTGTGGAAAATAAGAACATCTTCCCAAGATTCCACAGGCACACCAAGATTTTTGAGTGCCAGCTGTGCTTCGTTTGTGGTGTCTAACAATAACTTTATGTCGTCTGCCGATTCTTTAGTCAGCCTTGGCTGTTCAAAGAGCAATCTAAACTGGTTGTCCTTTAGCAATCGCAGATTTTGAAACCGTTTGACTAATAACGCCCAAGCAGTTTCGAAGTTCGTGTCGGTATTTCGCAACATGCGTGCGGCTTCACCGCTTAAGTTTCCCTTCAAGTACTGCAACTTGTGTGCATCGGATATCGATGAATTTTTGTTAACTAGGGCTTCGAACAATCCCTTAAATTCAGGCCACATTTGAAGCGAACCATCAAACGTGGGGATCTTCATAGGCGGGAGCTTTACTTCAACCGACGGGATCTTCGATGCTGCTACTGAATGGTTGAGAGTACTTTGGTTGTGATTATCGTTGCTTGCCAACTGCTCCTTTAACTCGGACGAATATTTATAATAAAGCTCCTTCACTTTATGAAATGTAAGTGCTTCCATATATTTAATTTTTAACTCATCACTAGGAGCTGCAACAATTTTTTGATGCTGCGCTCTAGCCTCATCAAACGATGTCTCTAAATTGAGTAAACGCGCCTCGTTCATATGCACAGAATTCTTTAATTTATCTAAAGCTTGATATGCCCTATGATCAGCTTCTAATTCAAGCGAAATCGTTTGTATCGCCTCTACCCAATTCGAAATTTTACTCTTACTCATGATGGAGACGACGAGAATTACCGCAGAGTACACAACACACAATTTAATTTGTTTTATTAAAGATCGATCACGATCAATATGTTATATAAGAAATATAAATTATAAAATGCCACACACCTTGTAGTTGAGCGTTGCTCCCCCGCTGCACAAACTTCTTCAAATCCAGATACAGGAAACAAAAACCCGATCAAATATCTTAATCGACTCACGCGAACAATTTTCTTTAGAGTAGTTTAGATAACGCACTGAAGTATTTTTGATATCACGTACTGTCTCTTTATTGTTTTTTGGCACTAATTCTGTCTAAATCCCTATATCCGGCTCGAAGGACCACAATGTATCGCAAGGACACTAGCAAAAAGTTAAAACTATAGCCCGATTGGCTGGTTCAATTATTTTTTAAAAATTGCGCGGAAAAGGCCTAGCAGAATTTAAACGTAGTATTGTAGTACTGACTATGTACCAATTAGTAGCACCAATCGACAATATAAAAGTCTAGACAATTTCTTTTTAAACAAAAACTTTATTTCCTTTGACTTCTTGGATTGACTGAACAATTGGGAATGCATAATGTGATTGTCTTCAGTCATAAAGAAAACAATCCATCCAGCTGTTTTCCGTTGGTTATTTCTGCTGGTCGTTGACCTGAGACGGATTGCGGATCTTCAAACAAAAACACAGCAAAACTTCACCGCTTTGATAGTCCCCGCGTCGCTCATCTAGTTTTGCCTAGGAAGATCATCATGCTCTCCCCCAACATACGCACACAGACGCACTGTTTATCAGTGCTGAGAGTGCACCTAAGTGGGAGGAGCCAATTGCCAAAACATCGCTTTTTTTTTATATGGAATTTCGGCATGTTAACTCCCACACAATATGATTTTGTTGTCATCTGTTCTTTGGTTTTTTTTTTTTTTCTGAACTCCCGATTTCCCATAACTCATCGATGCGCTCGCCAATTTTCGTCATTTGCCGCCGGTGTTTTGTCTTTAGACAAAAAATGTAATTTTGCCGACGGTTAGCGAGTGACGATATGGATGTTATTCATGTTGCGTTGCAACAATGTTGTTTAGTTAAACATCGCGTAAGAATTTACGCAGCCTCTACGTGGCTTTCCTGAAATTGTGATTTATAAACATTTTTCCGCGGTATCTTTACTAAACAAGGTTTGTGCCTAAATTGGTAAGAATTTCGATAAACTATTACAGTTAACACTGAAATCTATTACTTTTTGCAACTGAAACTGATCTTAGCTGTGGTTGACAGATTAGCTTCGTAAGAAAATCATACATAATACAAACAAAAAGCCAAATTATCTGGGACAATTCCGAAATTCCGTAGATTATTTTTTGGCGTTTTACCAATACTTTTGTGGATTCTTTCAGAAGCAGTTTTGTTGTTCTATTGGATTTCAGAATGAGTGGATCCCCGAGTGAAACCAATGGAAAACTACAATAATCTATCAACCACCACCAAACCTGAAATTATATTTTATAATTGCATTTGCAGACGAAATTCGTTTGGTGCAAATTTACACAACATTCGAAATGAACGCACAAACAAAAATTAGTTTCACTTTTTGGACTTGTTTCCAATTGGACCACTACCAAAAATGACATTAGCTGCAAAAACATAAATATTTACGTAGGCTCTACGCAGGCTCTAAACGCAAATTTTCGCGTTTAAACTACGCAGCCTTAAAGCAACGTTGCTTAAGTTCGAAAAATCTTTATAAATCGCATTTCCCTGCGTAAGGGCATTTTAGAGGGTGCGTAAAGTTAAGCAGACTTTACGGTGGGTTTATAAATAAGGCTGCCGGTGTTTTACTGCAAGACCTTAAAGACTGACTAAGTTCCTACAAACCTGATGTACCTAATTAAATATTTTAAAAGACTTATGTTTTTTTATGTTTTAAAAATGTGTGTTATAGTAAATAAAAATGATGTGCTGAATTCTACACTTTTCTTTTATTTTTTTTGAAGGCTAAGCAAATGGGAAGTTTTTACACTGCTATCTCGTGTTTTTATATTATGTTCGTAAATCAGAGAAAAATCTTAGGATAGTGATAAGGCATTTTCAAATTGGCTCAAGACTATATAGATTTGCTATTTTTTCTCTTAGTGTTTTATCAACGTCTCCAGATTTTTGGTAAATTTTATCTTGGTTTGGTAACTTTTTCTTCAAATTTTGGTAGCTATTTTTTTTCTGCAAGTGCCTCTAAGTTAATTTTTCATCCTTGCTTGACGTGTATTAACTATTTGAGTTTTCTTATGTCACATAGCCTGGACTTCCATTTGAGAGGCATATATAGAGGCCAAAAGAAGTCATCCGATGTTGTTTGGCTCTCAATTTTTTTCTAAATGGAAAACTTCGATTCTGTTTTTTTATTATGTTTATTTGAACCTTTAGAATTTTATTGGTCAAGTCGAGAAGATGGGTGCCGTCACAATTGATTGCCATACGTGCTCGTTTTATGGCATTTTTCATCACTTCGGCGAGAACTTCGGGCGACAGATTCTCGCACTCGTGCCGAATGTTGTCCTTGAGGGCTTCTAGGGTCTCGGGCTTGTACACGTAAACACGGGACTTCAAAAAACACCGCAAAGAAAAGTCTGGAACGGTTAAGTCGGCGATCTTGCGGGCCAGTGCAAATCGCTAAAACGAGAGATGAGGCGACCTGGGAACGCCGCCTTCAGAATACCGGTTGTGGCTCGGGCAGTGTGTGCCGTAACGCCGTCCTGTTGGAACCACATGTCCTCCAGTCCTAATTCGTCCAATTGCGGCAGAAAAAACTCGGTTAACATGGCCCTATAGCGCGCACCGTCCACTGTTGTCGTTTGAACAGCGGCGTTATTGAAAAAAAAAATGGCCCGATGACTCCTCCAGCGTGAACAACGCACCATGCAGTAACTTTGAGCAGGTGTAATGGCTCCTCGTTACTCGTGGATTTTTGGTACCCCAGAAGCTATAGTTTTGCTTGTTCACGTACCCTGAGGTGGACATGAGCCTCATCGCTCATTATGATTTTGTGTCGAAAAATCCTCCACTTCGTCCTCGAGATTGAGGATAGCTTGGGCGTAGGTTACGTTTGGCGGTCCACAGGCAGCAGCTGATGCACGGACTGGACTTTGTACGGGAACATCCGGCGACAACTCGACATCCTCGTCAACAGCGGCGATATTCTCGTCACAACGGGTGCTCCGGGGCCGGCCACTCTTGGCAACGTCTCGTGTGGTCCCATACTCTTCAAAGTTGGTGGCCAAACGTCGCAATGTTTGCGCAGTCGGTGTCGGACGGCCGAGGAATCGGCGACGGAATTCGCGCTGCGCCAACACTACAGACGAATTGTTACAAAAAAAAAGACACGATTATTCCGCGTTCTTGGGGAGTGTATCGCTCCACGGTTTGTTCACTTGTATTCTACATCTGTCTAGTCCACAAATGTCAAAATAGATTTGACATTGGCGGCCATTTGCAAAAATAAGAGCATCTTCCAATAGGGTGATCTCTTTTGGCCCACTTTGTATAATGCAGCAAAACCTGCTTTCAATCACGTGTGAAGTAGTGGAGTCGTTTTGTGTCTAAAATATTGGTAGATCCCTCTTGCCTCTTCCAAATTTTCGCTAATCAAACCAAGTATTCGGTTATAAGTATCTGAATGATTTCGAGGCTTTTTCACGATTTTTCCTTCAACGAGTTTATACAATGAACCGTCAGTTTTACCGCATATTTATACTCGAAATCTTTAAATGCAGATTACTTGATTAAAGTCTTACAGATGCCTCCCAACAAATTTCTGAAGTTGTTTATGTTGTTTGGATTTCAATGCAAACAGTAGGTACTTCCAATCGAAAATCAAGATGCGATACCCGAGTTCAAAGTGTTCAAATAACACAAATTAGGGTTTCATAAAATCATTTTTTATCTGCACACATAAATTAAATATGATTTTGACTGAGGAACTGACACAATTTTTCTTAATGAATTAATCCACCAGACACCAAGCCTCCGGAGAGGATTTTTCCAGATACTAATCCACTGTTTAGGAGTCCACCAGAGACCAATCCATTCGAGAGCAGTCCACCGGAAATCAAACCTCCAGTTACCAATCCCTTGGATATCAAACCATTTGAGACCAGTCCATTGGAGATTAATCCATTAGAGACCAGTCCGCTGGATAGGAGACCGTTGCTAAGGGCCAATGGAGCCCCCAAACTAGAAGTCAGTGCAATAGGTGCTGCATTGACAATTCCCACCGATGGTGCCGAAACGATTGTTGGTGCGGAAGCAATGCTCAACGATGGGGCGAGCACTCCTGGCTTGGCAAAAGCAGTGGCTATCACACTTACAAAGACCAACTGTAAGAAAGGTCAACATAATTTTAGGTATAAAATGAAGAATCTGTTACTATTCCCTTACGTGTTTGAACATGATGATAGTATATGGTTTAAGTGATTTTTTTTGAGAAATAGCTGAACTCTTGTTGAATGCTGACGAGTGTGTGACAATCTATTGAAGCTATCTTTCGCATTTTATAGGCGAAAAAGATCTTCTAGTATCCAAGTATTGCATATACACCCAATCCGGTGCAGGCAAAACACGAACGTCAGATGAAGGGTGCTACAGCCACTGCGAGTACATTTTCTGTTCACCACAATCTCTCTTGCAACACCTCAAAGAGCTTAGCTTACTCAAATCGTAACCAGAATGGTGTGACTTCATATTTTATTTTCCACTCTTTCGCCACTAGGCAAGAGACCATTTTCGTTTTTCTATAAAATGCAACAGATACCTTGAGTTGAGCATCAGACACTTGTCCGCTTTCACAACAAAAGTTCACTTAGCCCTCTACAATCATCATGTTCAAATACGTAAGCCCATTGAAAAGAAGCAGAACGTCCTAAAATTTAATAAATTCGAAATTTTCTTCCAGGTCGTTTTCTTCTGTGTAATTGCTGCCGTACTTGCTATTGCTCAGCCAGGAGTGCTTAGCCAGTCGTACGGGATTGTGTCAGCACCTACTGTGGGCATCGTGAGGTCTCCGCTGGTTCTGAGTAGTGGTTTGGTTTCCAGCGGTATCGTATCCAAGGGACTAGTTTCGAATGGATTGGTCACAGGAAGAGTGCTGTCCGGTGGTTTGGTATCCAGTGGACTCGTATCTGGTAAAGGACTAGTGTCTGGTGGATTACTCCACTAAGTTTGGACAAAGAGTTACTGTTGTAACATTTTTCTGATTGTGGATAAATACAAATTTTAAAATACATACATATGCTTTTGAATTTAGCTTTGCAATAGTGTCGCGAAGTTGGGTTTAACTTTGACATAGAATAATCGCTCATGAATTTGAACTCTTAGGTTTGAATTGCTTGCTTGCCTAATTCATTTGTAAATGAATAGGTTTCTTATTTTCAAGTTGAACCTTAAAAATATTAACAATTACCTACACTTAGGAAGAATCCATTTCAATAATTTTTTATTACTGAAAGTGGGACTGGGGTGGTAGATGACATATTAAGGGATTTACAAACGTCGACTGTGAGGAGTGCGTAATATATACTATTGCGCTTAAAAATACTACATTACAAGTTTGTTTAGACGTATATTCTAAAGTACTTCGGCATTTGTAAGTAATTTTGGTTGAGAAAACAGGCTCTAATATAAAACTTAAGAAAACTATCTCTTTTACTTAATAGACGACCAACGAGGTGTAGGCTGGAGTTAGTATACTAGAGTTCGCCCAGTGGTAGAAACTCTACCATAATTGGGAAACAAATTACACATAGCATTGCATCTCTTCACAATATTTAAAACAGAAAAAAAATCAAATATGTAGTTTTTAAGGCAGAAAAAGTGGTTCTTGACTATTCGCCCTCTCCTATTTTTGTATAAGTCGATAATAGTTTTCTATGTTGTACTGTCTTGGTATCAGCCTCAGCCATGAGTCTAGAATGAGTTTTGCTTATATAGGTATATATAGTTGTATCTAACAAGTATTTGCTATGTACACTTGGATATTTTTAATGCTTTTCAAATATATGCTTTACTAAGTTTCTAAATGTAATATATTACGGAATTTTCCGTTTCAAGGTATATTACTCATTTATATTGTTTTACGGTATTAAAAACATTTTTCATAAAGTCTGTTCTTCGTTTAATTTCCTAATTATGATTTCGTGCAAACTCCTTACATGTCATCTGTTCCCCGTTCCCGTACCACTACATTTCGTATTTTTTGTCTTTTTTGTCTAATCCATTGTTTAATAAACTCCGACAGTCTAACTGAGCATTACCAATTCCTGGAAAATTAATAAAAGTTAAAATTTTACTTTTAAGATTTGACTATACCCGCTTCTGAATTCATATAAGTTTTTCTAAAAGTTGTTGAACCCGAAGTTTACAATTTTATTTTTCTTATTTATATTCTCCTATGTATCATCATTATCATTCCGTACACTTTTTTAGTATTAACAAGCTGAATTTGTTCGGCCCAAATTCGTCAATGTATAATGCAAATAATCATTCCGAGCATGCACATGTTGCTTCATATAATTCTGCATTCAAAAGTTAAACTAAAGTATAACAATGTCGATGTGTTTCAATAAAACCACATCAGGGCTATCGACGATTCCGGGGAGAAAAATTCCACCCGAACATTTTCTATTCGTCAATCTCCATCGAAATTTATTTCCCCAGGAATTAAATTTTTTTTTTGAAGTTATGTTCGAAGGCGTTAGCAGTTGTGGTCAATCGCAATTTCTTCAATTATATCTTAAGCTCATATTTGAAGAGATTTTGGTAATATATTTCTTAAATTAGAAAATAGTGTAAATATTATTAATTTATCCTTATTCTATTATAAACGCGTTTGATTTAGTGAAGTAATATAGACAAATTCACTAATATGCATAGCTTAGCATTGTAAGATATTTTTAATATTAGATGTGCTTTTCATTATGTAACAACTTTCAATTCATTAAAATGTCTCTTGGCCACCCTGTGCTCTTACTTGCCAATGATCGTATACATAATCAATTATATGCTTTTATATTTACATGAAGAACAGACAACATTGTCTAACAATGGATAGTTGTAATGTCGAACGATTGAATCACAGTTTTTATAAAAACTATCGACTTTGTTGTTTGTAAAACCGTAAGCTATTTTCTTTCGGCCTTACCAATAATCAACTTTAGTATTTAAGTTTACGCAAAGACCCTACACTTTCCAAAATCCCTTTACCAATAAACAAATATATTTACCAAAACATCGCTAACTGTAGGGTTAAATGTTAATGTTCAGAAACCCCTGTTTATCTGGGGCATTAGCTAAATAAATCCTCCCGAAATGTCATTTTGAAGAGGAGTGTTGCCCAACTAAAGGGTGATTTTTTAGCTGGTTTGGTTTTGGCAACACTGGTTTTGACAGCTGACGTGTGTTTAGTACCTTGTGTCACTGTCAAACAGCTTCAGTTTGGTTTGCAATTTAACCATGGATCGTCTTACAAATGAACAACGCTTGCAAATTATTGAATTTTACTATCAAAATTCGTGCTCGGTTCGAAATGTTCATCGCGCGCTGCTTCCATTTTATGATCGGCATTCTCGACCTTCTGAGCAGTCTATTCGGAAGATTGTGACCAAATTTCGCACCAAATTTACTTTGTTGGACATTAAACCACCAACACGTTTACGTACTGTGCGTAGTGAAGAAAATATTGCGGCCGTATCAGCTAGTGTGACAGAAGACCGCGAAATGTCGATTCGGCGCCGTTCCCAGCGTTACTGTCAATGGTGAACGCTACCGAGCGATGATAACAAACTTTTTTTTGCCCGAAATGGAAGTTCTTGACTTGCATGATATGTGGTTTCAACAAGACGGTGCCACATGCCACACAGCACGCGAAACAATGGCGCAATTGCGAGGCGAGTTTGGTGAACAGTTAATTTCACGTTTCGGGCCGGTCAATTGGCCGCCTAGATCGTGCGATTTGACACCATTAGATTATTTTTTGTGGGGGTATGCCAAGGCTAATATGTATAGGGACAAGCCCGCTTCGATTGACGCACTGGAAGCCAACATCCATGCATTCATTCGTGAGATACCGGCCGATATGTGTGAAAGAGTATGCCAAAATTGGACTCAGCGGATGGGCTACCTGAGACGCAGCCGCGGTCAACATTTGCATGAAATTATCTTTAAACATTAAATTGCAAGGTTCAAACTATCGATTCAAATAAATATTTCATTCATTTTTTCGAATTTTTTGTGTTTTTTTTTTTAAAAATGTTCTAAACCTCTTAAAAAATCACCCTTTATTACTAAATGATGGTAGAGAATTTCGTAATAGGAGCAAATTTACCTACGCTGTTGTTCAGCCTGACCGTTTATAATTATAAACTAATTTTAGTAAATTGTAAATGTTTTCTGATTTTATTCGTTGGAATACAACAATGCAAATGGTTTTTAAGTCTAGCAAACACAAATTTGTACAAATGTATGCACAAAATTGAAAAATAATGCATTTTTGTTTTATTTCTAATCACGTATTAAAAAACAAAAATGTGCACAATTAAGTTAGCTAGTAGGCATCAGATAGCTTACAAAAATTTGATGTAACTGCCAAATAATAACGAGTTGATAACTTTTACGCAGCGTTGATTAATGTTTGGGTTAAAATATGTACTTCGAATATTTTGATTAAAAGAAATTGTTAGTGCTTCTCTCTGCTTTATCTTGTTTAACCGCTAGTGCTTGCTTTATGATTGATTTTGCTGAGTAAAAAATAAATTTGATATAAGTTTGGGATCTTTCTTAGAGTAGTCGCTAAGGGAATAAAATATCTGTTCATTTAATATTGGACAGCTCATACCTGAATACCTTTTTCTCAGTACCTTAGGCACCAGGTAGATTTTGGAGGAAGATCTTAAATATTGGTGTGGAAGTGGTTGTTGTGAAAAGGTTGACTTCGCGGAAAATATAGATAGAAAAATTGTCAGCATTCAGCAAAATCCACGCGAAATAATAAATTTGGGAACGGCTGGAGGAATATCAGGTAGTATGTGCGAATTCATCTATAGGTAGGAGAAACCATGACAGCTTTCGTGTAGAAGAATGTCCACGGCTTTATATTTTTTTTCCCGAATTAAGTACCTAATATAAACTATGCAATTTTTAAAAGATTAAATATTCCTTTTTCCAGAATAAAATCCTCGTTGTGAAATAAACCATTGACCTTGTTTTTTACGAAAACAAATTATGAAATTTGAATTCTGCGATGACAAAAAATGTAATAGTTTCTAAGAAAGTTGTCGCACTAGCAAATGTGGAGGTCTAATTGTTTATTGGTACCGTTTCACTAATGCTGTACATTTTTACTAAAGCTGGCAACCAGCTAATCGGCGACATTAGTGTTTGATTATTAGTAAGGCCGAAGATAAAATATGATCTGCTTGTTAAGTATTCTGCGAAAGTAAGTCTGTTAGTCTGAATAAATATATCGTCGAAACAATACGTGTTTGAGTCGGTATATGTTTTTTTTTATGTCAAGTTATATGTTTTTTTAATGTTGAACGCATTCATTTAAAAACAGCATTACAGCTTTTAAATCCGAAGAACAAGGCAGACAAGAAAAAAATGAACAACGAATTATCCGAAGGAATTTTAATGATAACTCCAATCCCTTGGAGTTACCACAGACCCTGTATACGTAGAATTCCAATTGCGTAATAATATTTTCTTAATAGTTGTAATTATAATACCAATAAATATTTCTTATTATACCTTCCACAGAAAGGTATATTCACTTTGTCATTAGGTACATTTGTAACGCCAAGAAGGAGACCGGAGATATATATTCTGAATGAGGATCATATTCACAATCGACCTCATAGTTCATAGAGTGTATATATTCTGAATCAGGATCACATTCACAATCGATTTAGCCATATCCGTCTGTCTGTCCGTCTTTTTCTCTGTCTGTTGAAAGCATAGGCGAATAAAATTTGGGGATAGGACTTATTTTTATCGTCGTCAGGTTGGTATTGAAAATGGGTTATATCGGTGAAGTAGTTCTGGAGCTTCCCATGCAAAATCAATTTTGCAAACCAAGCATCGGCCAGGCCGATGATAACACTTTTACTTGTTTTTAGATTTCACCAGTACTACAGGGTCAACAATATTCGCTGGGCATATGTACTTTCGGACAATCTTTCAAAAACAAAAAAAAATTATTGCATGCCTCCGGTTTTTTTTTTACCAGGCAGCAGTTGGATCAGCATGCTGATGTCAGCAATGGAATGGAGTGGCGACGAATTAAAGATTCGTTTTGTTAATGCTACCCATCCTGGAGCATCCGCGATTCACTCGTTTGGAAAGTTAGTGAACTCAGGTTGTGGATGGAACAACGACACAGAAACGGTAAAGAAATTTGTGGTTTTTAGGTAGGTATGAGAGGTTAGTATTATTTGATATTTAAATTTAACCAAGCACAAACGCGATGTCGTAATATCATTAAAAGAACCAGCAGTGTATTAAAAGGTTGATGGAGATGTTTGCTTGATTGAAGAGAACCCTCACAAAGCAGTGCAAATTGATAATGTCTGCATACATTTTAAAATTGATATTCCTTCAACAATGCAGTGTTTTATTTTAACGATGACTTAAGTAATACTATTATTGAAAACGAGGTGGAAATCATAAGCGATGTGGTATTGATGGTGAAAGCACAACAAATCAGATGATAAAAAGGTTGTAGTATCTAATCTTTGTTTAATCAATTTATGAGCAGGTATTTAAATACAAAATATAAAAGAAAATCATTCATAAAAAAGTATAGAAATGCATTTATTTACTTTATAGGTACACAAAATTATCACTTCATCATTTGAAGTTTTTTTCTCTTCAATTTGTATATAAGACGCTGTTTAAGTTCTATTTTTGCCTCGAGTTCTCGTATGGTGGACTGCACTTGGAAAGGCCATCCACCATAATCACCTTAGCCGTGTTCAAAGAACTGCATGCGTATGCATTAGTGGAGCCCTCAGGACCACTCCAACAGCGGCTATGGACGAAATGTTCCACTTGCTACCGCTAGACATCTATGGCAAACAAGTGGCAGCAAACGCAGCCACTAGGATAAGAGCAATTCGTTTGTGGACCAGTCGGCAAACTGGCCACTCGTCTATTCTAGATACATTAGAATGCATTCCAAAAGAAACTGATTACACCCTCCCTCAGTTTCAATTCGATAAGAATTTCGAAACCTACATTCCCTCCAGGAGTGACTGGGAGAATGATGTAGTGCCTCGTAAGGAGTCCGTCTGCTTTTATACAGACGGATCCAAAACCGAAACAGGAGTCGGGGGGTGTTTTCTCTTATGATCTAAATTGCAAAATCTCATTCAGCCTTCCTAATTACTCTAGTGTATTTCAGGCGGAAATTATGGCGCTCAAAGAGGCCTTGTCGTGGCTTCGGTATAATGTACCTAATATATGTAAAGGATATTACCATCTTTACCAACAGTCAAGCCGCGATTAAATCTCTCGATTCTGTCATTTTCAATTCAACAACTGCACTCAATTGCCGGTTATCTCTTAACGAGATGGCGAGACAATTCAAAATTCACCTTATATGGGTACCGGGCCATAGAGACATTCCAGGTAATTGTATGGCCGATGAACTCGCCAGACAAGGCAAAAGAGAATCTCTACAGCCGCTTGCTACATGCAAGCACCTAATTAAACAAAACGCGCTACTAATCGCAGGTGGTCTAATTGCACAACGTGCCACACCTCGAAACAGATCTGACCTCAGCTGGATCTCAAGCGCTCTAAACATCTTATCACACTGAAAAGACCCATGGTGAGCACTTTAGTAGGTGTCATTACGGGACACTGCATCATAGGGAGACATGCTCTCAGGTTGGGCCTTCCCTCAAACGATTTCTCCAGAAGCTGTATGGACGAGGAGGAGGAGGAGACTATTCTTCACCTTCTCTGCACGTGCCCAGCGCTTTCATTCCGCAGAAAACTATACCTCGGAGAATACTTCTTCGACAAGTATTGTTAATTATTCCAGTTCTCTGGCGTGGACTGCAGTTACCTGGGTCATCCCATATAAAACAAATACTTCTTCTATTTCAGAAGTTTTCAAAGCTTCGGTTTTTTTTTTTGTATTTTCCTGTTCTCTATCATTTTTATCTGCAGCTAACTTCCCTTTCTTGTGCACAAACAAAGGCTGGTAAAATTAAGTTAAGACTTCCACATACAAAACGTTTATCAACTAATTGAAAGCATTTTGGTGTCATTCAATTCGCCGCCGGGAAATTACCATATTAACATATAAATCATTTCAGATTTGAACCTGTCTTCGATGGAGCGCTTCAATTATCCATAAAGGAATGCTTTTTTAACATACCCCTTAAAGTAAATATATTGCTGACTGTGCATTCCATTCAAATTTTATATAGTAAATAATATATAAGATAAACAATTTATCTGAATATTCACGACTGAATTAGGCAAGTTTCAGAATATCAAACCAATACGAACATTGCTGCTCCCTGATGCTAGGTATGTTAATACATATATCCGAATAATCAAAGCGATTGCTATGTCAAAGTTAAACCCAACTTCGCAACACTATTGCAAAGCTAAATTCAAAAGCATATGTATGCATTTTAAAATTTTTATTTATCCACAATCAGAAAAATGTTACAACAGTAACTCTTTGTCCAAACTTAGTGGAGTAATCCACCAGACACCAGTCCTTTACCAGATACGAGTCCACTGGATACCAAACCACCGGACAGCACTCTTCCTGTGACCAATCCATTCGAAACTAGTCCCTTGGATACGATACCGCTGGAAACCAAACCACTATTCAGAACCAGCGGAGACCTCACGATGCCCACAGTAGGTGCTGACACAATCCCGTACGACTGGCTAAGCACTCCTGGCTGAGCAACAGCAAGTACGGCAGCAATTACACTGAAGAAAACGACCTGGAAGAAAATTTCGAATTTATTAAATTTTAGGACGTTCTGCTTCTTTTCAATGGGCTTACGTATTTGAACATGATGATTGTAGAGGGCTAAGTGAACTTTTGTTGTGAAAGCGGACAAGTGTCTGATGCTCAACTCAAGGTATCTGTTGCATTTTATAGAAAAACGAAAATGGTCTCCTGCCTAATGGCGAAAGAGTGGAAAATAAAATACGAAGTCACACCATTCTGGTTACGATTTGAGTAAGCTAAGCTCTTTGAGGTGTTGCAAGAGAGATTGTGGTGAACAGAAAATGTACTCGCAGTGGCTGTAGCACCCTTCATCTGACGTTCGTGTTTTGCCTGCACCGGATTGGGTGTATATGCAATACTTGGATACTAGAAGATCTTTTTCGCCTATAAAATGCGAAAGATAGCTTCAATAGATTGTCACACACTCGTCAGCATTCAACAAGAGTTCAGCTATTTCTCAAAAAAAATCACTTAAACCATATACTATCATCATGTTCAAACACGTAAGGGAATAGTAACAGATTCTTCATTTTATACCTAAAATTATGTTGACCTTTCTTACAGTTGGTCTTTGTAAGTGTGATAGCCACTGCTTTTGCCAAGCCAGGAGTGCTCGCCCCATCGTTGAGCATTGCTTCCGCACCAACAATCGTTTCGGCACCATCGGTGGGAATTGTCAATGCAGCACCTATTGCACTGACTTCTAGTTTGGGGGCTCCATTGGCCCTTAGCAACGGTCTCCTATCCAGCGGACTGGTCTCTAATGGATTAATCTCCAATGGACTGGTCTCAAATGGTTTGATATCCAAGGGATTGGTAACTGGAGGTTTGATTTCCGGTGGACTGCTCTCGAATGGATTGGTCTCTGGTGGACTCCTAAACAGTGGATTAGTATCTGGAAAAATCCTCTCCGGAGGTTTGGTGTCTGGTGGATTAATTCATTAAAATTGTGATTGTTGCAATCTAATAAACAAGTCTAATAAATAAGAAACTGGTTGTAATCACTGCCCATTTTAAATACTTTGGGGCGTTGTTTGAAGCGTTGGGGCCTTAGCCTCCTAATATGTAATATGTGATGTTAACGGAAAAAAAACTATAAAAGCGGAATACTCTATCGGAACCTTCAAAAGCTGAGCTGTTTTATACCGTGCTAATATTTGGAATATTATTTTTGAAGGAATATTTCAGCAATACAATCACATAATATCTATAGTGTTCTAAACAACGGTGATGCTGATTTTAAGTGAATATCAGTAGCTGAAGGTACGATTCGTGATATATGCAGATCCCAACACAGACTTTAAACCTCTGCAGATTTTCAAATTTAAAAAAAAAATAATAATTGCATAGGCTTAAAACAAATTGATTAACCTTTTATGTAACCATATTTTAGATCGAATGTACTTTTAATGATATCTATATTAATTTTTTTTTTGTTCGCAGTTCTTAAAAGTAGAAGACAAAGAAAACTTGCAAGTAAAGCATAAAAATACTATAACTACTTAATATAACTGTTTATTTAAATGAGTTAAAATTAAATAATTCACACTATAGCGTTGCGTTAAAAAAAAAGGTTCTTAAATTATATTCATTAAATTCCGAAATATTTTTTGACTGAAGTAAATTATATATTATACTAGCTGTACCCGCCCGGCTTCGCATTGTGGTTTCAGAATAGTTGATGGAAAAAAAATTTAAGAAATTTACTGTCTTCTAGGGGACATAATTTTTTATTTCTTTTGATAATCGGTGGAAGGAAAAATCACAAAATCATCGAAAGACATTGTAGATGTATAAAGTGAGAAAGCCTTATTCAATAGTGAGGGACTTGAACCCGATTTAAAAAAAACTCCCGAAAACTGAGTCTGAGTGGACAATGAAAATGAAAGAAAATAATTTTATAATGTTTGACTCACTTTTTTTTATTAATGTAACGATTCTTTTGGAGCACGCTTCAATAACTGCCCGTGCGTGAAGCAATTCTTTCTTAAATCAACTCCCGCTTTTCTTAGAGTTTGACCCTGTGCCTTATTGATTGTCGTGGAAGACAAACATTAATAGGAAATTGAATCCGTTTAAACTGAATTGAATAACTGCTGGGAATTATTAGTATTCTTGTTATAAACACCGTTTCTCCTTTACCACATTCAGTTAAAATGAACGCCTCAATAAAGTTTTTCTGTAACGATATCACTCTCAATCTGGTTCCTCTACGAAGCTCTGGGGGTATTCAATTTGCGATAATGGGATCTCGAACTTTTAATTCAATTTTATGCGCTCTAATGCTATTTAAAAACTCGAGCAGCTAATTTACTGCATCAACTTAATCGCTCTTTTAGCTTTTTTGAAAGGCAAAATTCCCGCGAAATGAGTACTTAATTACCCACGATCTGGTATCACTGATACCTATAAATATTTGACATTCCTTTAAAAAAAACTTTTTTTTTGTAAGCAAAACAGAGTTAAACAAACCTTTCCTACATATTTGACATTTCATTTATGGGTTTTTTTTTAACAAACCAAACAGCACACTGCCTCTGCCTGTCTCCCTCTCCCTTACGGGAGTAAAATAAGGTTAAAAGAGATGTCAATTTATTGTGTGGTTAGTATGTTTGATTTGAGAATGAAGTGCATATCAACTCACGCAGGTGAAAATCGTAGAAATGTTTCAACTTTTGCCTATTTCTTTAAAAATCTATTTAGTTTTCGATATCCTAAGTTGTACCCGCAGATGTCCTCTATAAGATGGTGTTTACTATATTTAAATCCTCCCAGTATTTTCGAACGGAAAGCGTTGCAAAGAAAAAAGAGAAACAAAACGAAAAAAAAGTTACTCTTGCCCAATTTTTTCCGAAATTTATAGAAATATAGATTTGAATCAAAGTGCAGATTGTAGGCCTAGGTATGTTCTATAGGCCTGTGAAAAATTGACCAGAATATATTCAGTGGTTTCTAAGATTTTTGCATTTAAAGACATGCAGTCAAATTCAATCGAAGTCGAACAGAAATACACCAGTTTTATTTATATGATATATATTATATATACATTATTTAATTAAAAAACTAAAGGCCCAAAAAAATTGAGTATGTAGGTACTTGATACCCGAAAATGAAAACAAACTTTAATTTAATCTGCATAAGAAATGCTCGGATAAGGAAAAGAATTAATGATGTAAGAGAAAAGTTCTGAATTCCATAATATGTATTTCATAAATCGTTCTTCAAGAAAGAACAAAATTCTTGCGATCTTCTTTGTTATCCACCATATCCTTTTCATTTTATAAACCTAAAATAAATTTTCCAGACTTCAGAAAGGATTAATTGATATTTGATAAAAAGTTGGTGTTGTCACATAAATCTATCTGATTAAGCAAACGAAAGCTTATGGACGATTTTAGAAAAAAATTGTCACTGAAAAAAAAAAATAATGTGCACGACTGGGTTGCACGAAACATTATCGTTCATTAAAAGTTTGATGGGTCATTTTCTTATTTCATTAGTTATGTAGGTAAAAATCTGATAAGCGATGCTAAATAAAAGAAACGGTTCATAAAATATAAGAGCAGCGTTAAATAAAATCCACTTTTGGTTTATTCATCTGATATGGCAGTATATTTATATCAAATAACAATATGATTTTTGTTTCAGTTCAAGCTCTCAGTAACAGGCAATTTTCGCAAGTTTTATAGCGTTGTAAGCGCCTAATATACTATTTATAAGCACTTACACTTTACAAAAATGTTGAGTACAAGGACAAGCAGCAGCAGTTCTGTTTTCTAATCTGTTGTACATGTTTTTATTTTTGACTGAAATAGATTAGTCCGATATCTTCACATATTATGTAAATATATATAGATATTCAGAGATTTGTTTTTGAATTTAAATTTGCATTAGCAGTTCCTAATTACTGAATTATGCCGATGGACGCCTATGGGGGTGCAAATGGGACTTTCTGATTGTGTAAGTTTCAAGGGGCTGAAATTAACTTGGTGCATGTTCAATATGGTTAACAAAAAGAAGAAGTGGCTAGTATTTTGCTAAAAAAAAGCTTTAACCGTATATAGTTGTAATTTCATTTTTATTGACAGTGCGGTATGGACTTTCACAAAAATATGCCGTGTTTCACACATACAAAAGGTAGGACTTGGGTTGTTGTTTTTAAGAAATCAGTTTACTTCGGCATTGTTTGCATTTTTTATGTTATCTTAAACATATATTTTGATCAAAATCGTTAAAGCGTTTTTATGAAAATATGCATAGAAAATAGTAACAAGTTTGGAAAATACCGTTGCTTTACTATTTAGCTAAAAACTGAATATGAAGTATTGTTCAGGATGTAAGCTTACATGCTTACATTACTTGGGTTTTGAAGCGCTACCCATTTACCCAAATCAAAAATGGGGTTTTCGAGATATGAGCAGTTTCTAAAATTAGCGTTTTTGATGATTCAAATTGAAAATTAATAACCTATGCATATTGGTCAAAATCAATAGCGCCGTTTTCCGGTAAACTAAAGAAAAATTTTTTTTAAAAGTCTATTTTTCAAAAAATTTACTGTACTATAATAAAAAAAGAGTAAAACTGAGCTTGCTATTTAGTTAGAAATGACTATTATTGTAATTATGTTTTTTGCTAGATAATAAAATAACAATACTTTTAAAATTTGGGCTATCGCGAAAGTGGTATATAAATAAGATTGTAACAAAAATTGATTTTATGTAATAATTATGGCCATTTCTAAATTAATAGCAAACGCAGCTTTTCTTTATATATTTTGTCAATACATTTTTGAAAAAGTAAATAGGTGGCTATGTTTTTTTTTTTAATTTCGTTTTCTTTACGTTATTATTTGAAAACACGATTTTGACTAAATACATACTAAGAGTAAAAATATGTTTCCTAAGGTGCGTCAATTATTTTCAATTCGAATCTCCGAAAACGATAGTTTAAGAAACTGATCATATCTCGAAAACCCCTTTTTCGATTTGGGTACAACTTTAAAAACCAAGTAATGCTTATATCCCGAACATAACCTTATACTTAATTTTCAGTCAAATACCTAAGTAAACCACGTATTTCTCAAACTTAATATTGCTAAATTTGTCAACTAATTCTAATTAAGATCCCATACTTAGTTTTTCTGAGAAAAATCTAGTTGGCCCGTTTTTTGATATTTTTCTAAAATTAAAAAAAAATTTCTTGTAAAATTAACATAAAAGTCGATTTTATTGAACAATATTCCTTTATTGATCAATCCGTTTCTTTTATCCGACCTACCTAACTAATGAAATTCGAAAACAACTATCCAACTTTAGATGAACGAGAGATTTTCGTTCTAACCAGTCGTGGACTTTATTTGAGTTCCTCTATCATCGTTGGTATTGTTAGAATCGATTAACATCTCGAGTTCAAAATTTTGTACGAATACAATATCTTGCTCTTACTATGCATTCGGGAAAGTCAAAAATCTCTATATTATTATAAAAAGGTAAAAAACGTCTCCATTCTGCCAGCCCGCCAACAATGCAAAATTATACCAACAGTATGTTGTCGTGGTAAAAAAATATAAGGTAAAAAACTACGATGAAACAAGTTTCAATCTTACTTTCGCATCTCAACACATAGGCGAAACTTTGTACTTATGATCGAAATAAGTTCAAATAAATTTGTTTATCTGTCAGTAAATACATTTATTCGACTTAAGTCAGAACCACTTAGGCAATCAATCCACCGGACACTAATTTACCAGAAACCAAACCACCATGGACAAGTCCAGATGACACCAATCCACCGGAAATCAACCCACCATTGGCGATCAATCCATTGGAGACCAGCCCACTTGAGATCAGACCATTCGAGATCAATCCTTTTGTGACCAAACCATTAGACACTAAGCCATTAGAGATCAGTCCACTGCTAATCGTCAATGGAGCGCCAATGGTGCCAAGCGAAATTGGATCGGTCCTTAAAATGCCAACAGATGGAGCTGAAACTATAGTTGGAGCAGCAGCAATGCGCAGGGATGGAGCCAAAAGCCCTGGCTTGGCGAAGGCAGCAGCGATCACACAGATGAAGACGAACTAAATGAAATTATTTTGATTATGAGATGAAAAGGACCCTCCGTAGGCTTCTTACATATTTGAACATGATGATTCTTGGTTTCTGCTTTGAGAGGTAATGCAATTGTTGAATGCTAACAAGTGTATGATGCTTAATTCAAACTTGGCGTTGCGTTTTATAGGCAAGAAAATAAATGAAAAGGTGTTTGGTTTCTTTGCGAGTGTGTAGGCCATCGGGTGTTGCTGCCAGAGGCCCATGGCGTAGGGCATGCGACCTGTATTCAGATCGTTGCTACTGGAAGAGAGAGGGGCGACAATATTAACTGTGGTGTGGTGTTGCTGATCTTAAAGTACCTATATTGTGTAATATGCAGACGATTGGAAGGCATGGTTAATATGGTAACTTAATACCACGTGTGTGTCTTTGTTTTTGGTTTAGTTAATAAGCAAACAATATTTTTTTTTAATTAACGCGGTTAAATCGTGCTGGAAAGGCTTTTTGAACAATAAATCTAAAAGCAGAAGCAGAAATTGGGCCTAAATTTAGACAAAAAAACCCGTGCGCAACAATGTTCGTCAACTTATCCTACTATATCCACAGAAAGGGAGGACGATAGGGATGCGGATCTGTAGCTAGATTTATCGGATTTGATTCCTATTTTAATAGGGAAATAACTAAGACGCATTTTTTATATTTTGGAAAATTCCCCGATTGAACACAAAAGACAGTAATGTCAACTATGTTGAGTTCAATTATTTCTTAACACCGAGTTTTTAATTTTTTTTTCTGTGTCCGTGTGTTTTAAGTAGGCAATTTATGTAGGTAGTTTATTAATGAATATATTTTCACTGTTAAGTACAAAAATTGCTAAATCTAATGATACAGGGATTTTTCTAACAACAGATAAATAAAATCTTTTTAGTACAAGCCAATAAACTAGTTTTTGAGAACAAAACTAAATCATTGCGACAACCAATAAAAATTGTTAACCAATTATTGGTCCTCATCTCAATTTATTCTGCGACCTTCTCAATAATTTTCTCATTCTCTCAATATTAAGAAGAACTGTCGGACAAAAATGTTGAAAGTAATCTTACTTCATCCGGTTGAAGTTGCGGGGACTTATGACTATGATTATGTTCATTCACCTTGCATAGGCTGGCGTGCAAAGTATTCTATACATAGATCTTTGCTCCATCTTGCGTTACGTATATAAGCTCATTTATTGTAGTACTAGCTGACCCTGCGAACTTCGTACCGCCATAAATCGATTATATTATTAACATCACTTTTGATAGTTTTACCTTTTTATTGAACGAATGAAACTCCCTTGCAATTAAATTGAGTTCAATGCATAGAAACTTCATAGATTTCCGGGCCGGCCATAAAACGAGCCCGTATGGCAATCAATTGTGCGCCCATTTGGCCGATATCATCTTCTCGGCTTGACCAATAAAATTCTAAAGGTTCAAATAAACATAATCAAAAAACAGAATCGAATTTTTCATATAGGAAAAAAATTAGAGCCAAACAACATAGGATGACTTCTTTTGGCCCACCTTGTACAACAAACATTTTAATTTTGTTTCCAATTTCTGGAAGCTAGAATTATTTTTAAGGTATGACAGATAAAGTGTTCGGAAAATGGACCGAAAATTTGAAGGCGGAAACACATTCTTCAAGACCCAGATTACAAATATTATTTAAAATAAAAAAAAATCCTTTTTGAAATTGTGCCTAAAGCTCTGAAAAAGCCTTAGTTGGTATAGCTGCCTCTGTATATAAGTAAAAAAAACGAGAAAGAAAAAGAAAAAGACAGGTAAATGACTCATCTGAAGAATGGATCACTGCTTTGCTCTAACAAACACATTTTTGATTGCGAGAATCGCATGACAGTTCAATATAGAGAATAGAGGAGCTTAATAGCAGTAGTGCTGCTACCATAAACTTAGTATTAAATACACCGCCAGCCAAGGATTTTTCGTGCCTTTTAGGCATAATTTCATTAGCTACGGTAAGGCTGCTTTTTTTTACATATCTTTAAACTCTGCCCATTTGACGAACTATTTATCTGTCAATCTTTAAAAATAATTCCAGCTTCCAGTAAGTAGAATACAAGCTGTTTTTCCTGTTAATACGGGAAAATGTGTTTGCCATGTTAAAGTAATTTAAGAGAGAATTTTATTTTCAAAATTTGTGGGTAGAATACCAATTAATTAAACTTCATATTTCATGCATTTGTAAGTTTACGTTTTAAGCAGTAGATTGAAATTGTTGTAGGTAAAATAGTCCATCCATCCACTCTTTTATTAATGTTGTAGTTTCTCTAATAGTACATTTACCTCTTGCACACGCTCAACTAATCTTAACAAATAAAGTTTCAAAAATAAGAGATTTTCGGGTGCTTATTTTTGCATTTTTATTTTTAAAATATTATATAAATATTAGTTTGTAGTATGAGTGAAGATTGTTTCCAGAAAAAGCGCCAACATAATATAGTAGCATTCAATGGTCACAAATCAGACTGTGTGCAGTCAATTTGTGTAGCTGATAAGTGGCAACGTTATATTGAAACTTCGCAGTTGTGTGTTTTGATATGTTACAGTAAAGGACATTTGTATCTTTACGTATAGTGTAATGGTTACAAAAATGTCAAATAGTTACCATTTTCGAACAAAATTAAGTCAAATATACCGTCTTGGGTACCTATCTTTAGGTCTACAAATTTCTATGTTCAGTTTTTTAGAAACCAGCTTCTAAAGCTATTGTTTAATGGATAATTCAAACAATTTTTACATAATTTGTGCTTTAGTTTGATTTTTTTTTTGCACTGAAAAAAGGGATTTTTAGTTTACCTACTTTAAAAGTTTTTGGTTCAAAATGAATAAAATCACAGTTTTCAAAAGGCAACCTATGCCTCAGGACATGAAGTTTTATTTTAGAAAACTTGTATTTAAAATTATTACCACCTACTACACGAAAGGCTTTCTCAAAATAAACCTACCCGTCAGTTATTCGCTAAAGTTGTATTTAATATTATGCAGCGTGTACTGCAGTCAACATAGTTCCACTGGTGAGGATGTATTGTAATCCATCCATACGTAGTTATGAATTTAGCGGCGGGCGGGCAGGATACTGCTCTGCTAAACTGCCTCGCTGCATTCCATCTCTGTACACAATTTTGTGCGGGAGACAAAATTTACTGCGAGCAGTTCTTAAAAAAAATTTATTTAAAAAAAAACAAAAAACCCGACTGACTGTAAAAATAAGAATTAAAAAGATATGAACAAGACACATTCAAGTTCGTACACCTAACTTATTGACAATCGGAGACTATATACCTACAAAGCCTACCAAATATATGAGTATTGAGTACCCTCCGACTGCCAAATAGTTAGGTGTACGAACTTGAATGTGTCTTGTTCATATCTTTTTAATTCTTATTTTTACAGTCAGTCGGGTTTTTTGTTTTTTTTTAAATAAATTTTTTTTCATACGACTTTTCAGAATGCTGCAACGGTCACACAGTCTGTGTCGGAGTCGCTTGTGCATGATGAATGAAAGAAAACTATAGTTTTAACACAACTGCGTAGTTGAAATTTAATGTAGTAAATGTTAAAATTTTTTCAATTGTTAATATCTTTTTAGCCTATGACACTCCGGGGAAGAATACGAATATTATGACACCTCACTCTTCAAAATCGGTCAAGCCGTTTGGGCTACAGGGCGTCCCGTAGGAACGTACATAGGATACGCCCGAAACACATAACCCTCCCTGTGTCCAGTCGGGTAAAAACTATCTCATATCAAATGCACAAGTACCTACAGTTGGCTCTGTGTTCAATGACTTAAACGCGCCTACAGCAAAGGAAGATGTTTTCGATATTGCAAAACGAGCTACTTAGGTTTCGCCAAAGCACCAACGCAAAGAAACGTCTGCCTAATTAATTACTTTCTAGTTGCTCTCCTTAAAAAACAACGGACCTTTCCGCAGATTTAAATAACATGAAACCACGTTTATTTTTGACTGTAGGCTTTTTCCGTGATTGAAGTGAACAGGTGGGTAGCTGGTAGACATTGTTTTTTTTTAATAAGCTTCGTAGTTACTGAAACGTGTTACGTAAATGTCCTCTTATTTTAGTGCAATTTGAAAAAGTCGTAGTCAAACTTAAATGCACTAAATTGCCTATTTGTGATAAAGTTTTTGTCCAATTAATCTTTCGGACAATTGTTTACGTTTCTAAAAACTCCCATACTCCCATATTCTTGGAGTGTTATTCATTTTATGAATAAAAGACTTTGGTTCCACTCTTGGATTATATAGAATGATGGGTCAACCTGAACATTTTGTCGACAGTGGAATAATTTTGTTTTGAGTGGCAACTCAAAAACTTTATATAGAAATAAGAAACTGTGCGTCTTTTAGCTACCCTACTATTTTAGCTAGCTGTCAAAATATCATCAAAATAGTTTTAATCTACGACGATATCAATTTGCGTGTTTGCATTTCTTCAGCGGTGCGTGACCAATCATCCTCTTTCCTTTAAGAAACTTGTGTTTCTAGGTACGAAGTTTATGTCAAATTAAGCTTACCTTACACATTTACCAAAAAAAAACTTTGCAAAAATACAGATAAATTCAGCAGTGAGTGTAGCAGTACAACAACAATCTCTTTAAGCTTTGGTTGTATACACCAAAAGAATCATCAAGCAGATCAAATATATAGGCAGCTTAGTCTTACCTCAGGAATAAATAACTATTCTCGCGACTCGCTACCAAATATGGAAGTGAGTTTGATGTCTAAAATCTAAGATATAGAATTGAGTAGCGAAGACCGCATAGTGACTTAATTCCCAGGTGTTTACCATGTAATCTCAAACAGGACGAAAAACTCTTGATTTTTTTGCTTAATTTAAGAATTTTGAGTACAGCTCTAAAATACACTTAAAAACACCAATCATCTGCAGTGCTGCCACAAGGGAAAAAATTTGCGTAGCAAATTTGCGTAGCAAAACTTAATTTGTGTAGCAAAACTCAAAAGTCCAAAATATAAATTTTTTTTCCAAAATAAACAAAAAACACTTAATTCTTTATTCAAAGTAAATATTTTTTTAAGGACTAGTACAAGTATAGTTGGTAAACTATATATTTTACAAAACTATAATCAAACAAAAAAAAACATTAAAAACTTCACTTAAAAGGCGCTTTGCATGTAAGCATTGCCTTAATTACAAGATTTTTGTTCTCATTTCGTGCTTAAAAAAAAAGTAGCAAAATAGGCGTTTTTAGGGAGAGTGCGAAGCAGCGTAGCAAACGGGCAATTGCGTAGCAGTTTTGCTACGATCGTAGCAAAGTGGCAGCGCTTTCATCTGTTTGTTTAAAGTGGCTGTATTCACTGTTACCTGACAAGGAAAGAACACAAATAACGCATTGAGCGCCGTTTTGAGACCACAACTAATGGAACCTGAAGATAGAGAGGCAGAAATATGTCAAGGGATAAATTTGATGATGTTATTAAAAAAAGTACTTTGGAATCCAAAGTTTGGATGGCCGAAAGGTCATCATAGAAAGGATTACCTAATGCACTGTGTCTCGTTTTGGCTAGGCCCGGGCACTTACGAAGATGTAACACTGTTTCACTATTGTTTGTGTCAGCGCAGCGTCGGCAGTGGGTGTTATGGGGTATGCCAAGCTTGGCTGCGTGAGTTCCTAAATGCCAATAGCCTGTACTAATTGCCATTAGTCTAGCGACATCTACACCCGCTCTGGATATAGGAGGTTATTTGTTTTGGCATTTTCGTAGGTTGGCTAGTCTCCGCCTTTAAAGTGAAGTGCAGGAGGATTTCTTTCTTTACGCATCCCAGCGTAAGGAAGACTTCATTCGCATAAGACACGCACAGAGCAGAGAAACGCTTGGGAGATTGCTGCTCTGTTACCCTTTGGCATAATATCAAAGACAACAAACGTCGCTCTAGCACAACACGCAAGCTATGTTACTGACATATGTCTCACACATGTCTTAGACACGCGGCATACAATTTTTGAGTTTGCATGCAAACTGATGTTAAGAATCAATAACGATGGGCAATTTATTTTTTGTATTTCTATTTATTTTCTCGATAGAAAAGTGCCTGAATGATATTCAGACATTCTTAGTGAATCAATCCTTTTGAAATCAGTCCATGAGACACCAAACCTCCTGATAGTACTTTACCAGATATTAATCCACCATTGAGCAACCCCCCAGAAACCAATCCATCAGAGAGAAGTCCACCCGAAATCAAACCTCCTGAGAGTAGTCCATTGGATACCAATCCATGGGACACCAGACCACTGGCTATCAGCCCATTAGAGACCAATCCGTTGGATACCAAACCACTGGAAACCAAACCGCTGCTAAGAGACAACGGACTGCCAATGCTGGCATCCAAAGCCACTGGTGCACTCCTAACAATACCCACACTGGGTGCCGACAAAATAGCTGGAGCAGCGGAAAGGCTCAAAGCCGGAGTTAGTACTCCTGGTTTAGCGAAAGCTGCGGCAACCACGCTGAAGAAAATCAACTGGAAATAGGTGCAAATTGAATAATTAATTTGGGGAAGTCCTTGAAGACTTTTGTATCTACTTACGTAAGTGAACATATTGGTGGTAATAGTTGCTATTGGTTCGATTGCTAATGGAACTCTTGTAATAAAGGCTGACAAGTGTGTGATGCTCAACGCCTAATTGCTCTAGTATTTTATAGGAAAACGAAAGTGTTTGTGCGTGCAACGTGGTAGGGGTAGTTCCATATCAGTTATGGTGTTGCGAAAGAAATTGTGGGCAGAGAAAGACTGGTATAATTTGCACCAACACTCTGCTGGTTGAATAATTTCGCAACAGGCTCATATTGCACCCAAGAGGCAACAATCGCTCGTTTGCGTGGTTGTATGTTTTACTTTTGGGAACAACTACAGGGACTTAGTTAGCAGTTTTATGCAGTTTTGCTCTCTTTCCCATTACCTGTCAGCAAGTTTGTCATATTGTATGTAGATTCAAACACGGATCACGTTTAACCTACACACGCAATCCTTATGAATTTGCAGATTTGTCAGTCCTTGATGTGAAGCATCCTTTAGTTTTTTTTTTCATTCCATTCTTATCTTACGAATTAAAATTTGGCTGAAATGTAGTAAATTTAAATGTCCTCCATTGCTAATACTGTTTTTCGATGTTGTGTGCCTTGGTTTTCAAGCGAAGTAGGTATACAGTTTCATATACCAGCTCAGAGTTGAGTCTCCAATTGGAGAGTATTTGTGACTGGTGTTGTTCCGTTAACGATTGAAATGGATACGAGGGAAATAAAAAGAATTCAAATAAATGTTCTTGATGTTGACTCTATAAGGTTTTGGATACTCACGATGTTGTTTTTGGTGGTAGATAATTATGTTGTACTTTGTTCACCCATGTTCGTCAAGAAGATTTCAAGCTTACGTGAAAAACTTTGAAAAAACTGACCTGGATCGGTTAGTTAATGAAGGGATTTTAAGACCTGTTATGGATAGCGAGTGGACCACACCAATAGTAGTTGTAGAAAAAAAGTGTGGAGCGATAGAGTGGGCACGAGCATGGAATGTAAGGCTTCAATAAACCGACATGTTCTGGCTGATCATTATCCGATACCTAGGACTGAAGCTATCTTTGGTAGTTCTCAAGGATGTTCTTCCTTCTGTATTTTAGATTAGCAGGTGCATCCCAACAGCTTGCGCAAAAGAATCAACACCGTAAAGGGCTTGTATCAGTAAACTACACTTCCATTTGGAATAAAATAAAAAAAAAAATTCATAGATAGCATTTTAAAGGGCCGGAAATATGTAAGAGGGTACATTGACGACATTATTATTGGTGATGGTGTAGGACATACGGTGATTGTAAGGCTAATTTAATGAGTTAGTTAGTTTTAACGCGGTTTAGTGAATTAAATGTTAAGATTCGTATTGATAAATGACAATTTTACAAATCATCGCGTCGATCAAGCCTACTTAGGGCATGAAATAAATGGTGATGGTATTCGCCCAAATATTATACTATACTTAGGTCTGCTAAATTTTTATAATAAATTCATACAAAATTCATTTTGTACGCAGTTCCTCTTACTTTGTCTATTTAACATAAACTATAATTATTAAATACTTAGTTTATGCTATTAAATGCTTAGTTTATGGACAAGACAGATTTAAGCCCAGCAACGCCGTGACGTGTGCTAATAATAAACATTCCCCCACCCCTGAGAGAGGCTGTTTGGAGAAATTTGCTCTTCTAAAATGTTTATAGATGAAAATTTGAGTTTTGTGTAAATTGAGTAGCAGGTGGGTATTGTGCACCATTAAAAGTCACTATTAAATAGCTGGTAGATTTGACGCGTGTTTATATTTGATTTTATTAGTAAATGGTAAAAAACATAGATAAAGTGGAGAAAAGCATTAATAATTTCCTTTGATAAAAAATGCGCCCCAGAGAAAATATCCCATTAAGGAAATTGCTACTGCGTATCGAGGGAAGGTTCAACTCCTTTTGGATAAACCATACTCCCTTAACAACCTGGCCTACTACACCATTTATCTTTTCGAGGGAATACATATTGCTCGATACTAATAATCATATTTAGAGTTCAGGCTGGATTTTACGACTCACAATGGCTAAATTTTGAATTTAAGACTACCCACTGCGACCCACAAAATATTTAGTGTGAAGGCTAAAAATGATTATTAGTATGGCCGGTTAAATTTTTACATTTTAAAGCCAACACTTTTTGATGCATATTGATAGATAGATAGATAGATGCACAAATACACATAATATGAAAACAAAAAACAAAAAAACAAAAAAAACAATAGTAACTATCCAATGTTTTCGCAGTCTTTAAAAAGATCTTCTGTATTTTTGGTCTTCCATAGCAAATATTTGCGGACAATGGTTCCCCTTTTGCTCAATCGAAGTTACAAATTTAGCAAAAGCAAATGGTATTATTTTAACTACAGCTACCGTACCACCCTAAATCGAAAGGAATAAGGAAGCGCCAAAACAGCCGTTTAAACATAGAAATCAGGTTGAATTAGAGTGCATACGTGTGGTACGAAACTTTTCCGTTCGTATTAGCAGTTTGGTTGGTTGCTTTTTATTTTATTAGACAGGTATGCAGGTAAAAAAAACTCAGTAGAGGTACTACCTAGATAAAATAAAGCGAAGAGAAAACATGAGAATATACTAAAATACACGGCTCAAACATATTCTTTCAGATGTAAGTACATATCAAATAACCATCTAAGTAAAAAACAAATGTAATATGTTTATAGGCTCTTACACGATTTTTGAGTATATACATATATAAGGACAAACATAACAGCAGTTTCTGATCTGTTATGGCAAGTTTTTTGACTGGAATAGGTTCGTGATACTAGTTTCTTAGCCTATGCTAGGAAGTAGGGTGTCATGATATAACCAACATTTTTACACAGTTAATCTATATTTAAAAGAGTCTGATTTTTTTAATAAATTTTTCCTTTATTCTTAAATTTGCTAATGAAAGTGTGTGGGCTGTGTTTTGCGTTGCTGTAATTTAAATTTTTATTGGGACTTACAAAAATACACCATAATGCGAATGGGATTTGGGTAGTCATTTTTCATTTTATGTTCTGGTACCTCCCATACAAAACAAATTTTAAATGACTTGTATGCAGTGGAGGGTATGAAAGCATCGGCCAGGCCGATGATAACACTTTTACTTGTTTTTTTTATCAATGAATTTGAGTCGGCAAACTTAAAAAAAAGTTTTGTAAGCTTTTTTAAAAAACTGGAGAGCTGCGAAAATTTAATTGGTGGTAACCTCTGGTTTATTGTTTTAAGTTATCAAAATTTTTAAAAATAGTTAATAATATAATAAGCTCTTATATTCAATTAATAAAAGAATGAAAAGTTATTCAGGTTTGAAATCTTATCTATTAGTTTTGATGTACCCCGCAAAAAAAAACTAAAAAAAACGTTTTGCAAACGCCTTGCTGTGGTGCAGTCTGAATAAGTAATATTCCATAGTTACAACAACAAGGTCGATGATAAGCAAGTATTCAAAAATGTTTTCCGCTTCGCTGTTCTTAATAAAATCTACGCTGCCGCATGAAGGTCCTACTGCGCGACTGCGCCACACTATTACAACTTCCAACTTTTCGATTGAATACAGATGGACATGTATTATTTCTTCAATTTGCGGTTCTGTTAGAATTCTTTTGCTTGTTTGGCGTAAGACTCGTACAAGTCACCGCTATCTAAATAAAATTCATGTGTGCTTCTTCACTTTTTCACCCTGTCAACGACATTATGTTTGGTTGTAGGTACCTACTCCACGAGCATTTTATCAAAATACTCAAATATTGCTAAGCGGACAACAACAACAGCCATTCGCAACCAAATACTTGGGTAAGTACTGTAGGTCTTTCGAATAAGATGACCGGAACGGGATCTGATAATAAACTTGTGGTGTTCAAGACACAAAGAACAGAACCTAATTATTTACAATTTATTTGAGACCGGCAACCGCTCAGCCATATTCGTTAACTGCTAAAGTTCATTCACCTACTTTGCTTCGACCTCACCTACACTGAGGCCTACACGCACATCTTTGAAGAGAAACAAATGTTAAACCTTAATCCTGCGGAAAGTCTTATCCACAAATCGTTGAACATCAATAAGTTGTAACACTCACCCTAAGAAGTCTTATTTCTTTAAATCCAACCGAAGGGTTGTGCTCTGTTAAAAATTGATGAGAAGACATTCTGCGATTTTGCTCAAAATTTATTCAATATTCAAGCCAGGTATCGAAATGTCATAGGAACAAAAGTGTTGGGCTACGTCACACTTTTATTAAATCAGTTTGGTAGACACCAATCCGCCGGAGACCAGTCCTCCCGACACTAATCCCTTTGACAGCAACTGCCCAGATACCAATCCACTATTCAGCAGACCACCAGAAACCAATCCGTTCGAAATGAGTCCTGTCGAAATAATCCCACCATTTACGGTCAGTGGTGTGACAATTCGTGTGCCCAATGCTATTGGTGACAATGGGGCAATTGGAGCAGTTCTGACAACGCCAATAGTAGGTGCTGCCACAATAGTTGGTACAGCGGCAACACTAATCGACGGGGCAAGAAGTGTAGGCTTAGCGAGAGCAACGGCGACCACACAGGAGAAGACCAACTGAAAGGAAGAATATTAATCACCTGCCTTTTCTTGTCAAAACTCCCTTACGTATTTGAACATGATGAGATAGATTTGCTTTAATGGCTTATGGAAACAAATGCAACAAGTGTCTGATGGCAACCTCAAGTGATGATCACCTTTTTTATAGTCAGGTGTCATTTCGAGTGGCAAGAAACAAAGCGCCCTTGGTTAATCCCCTATCGCATTGTGGATTATTTTAATGACACCAAAGTTGACTTAACTCAAATCTGCCTTTTTCAATCACAACTTGTCATGAAACTCGACTCCCCCAATTAAAATAAAAGTGAAACCAAAAATTATGAAACCCATCGAATCGGTTGGCAAGTTTATTTCACATTATTTTATTTATTTCACATTGCAGTGCTACAGTCAGGTGTCGCATTACATTTCGCACTGCGGCGCGTATCCAAGGTGCGGTGATGGTGGTAGGCCTAGTACAGAAAACCCGCAGAATAGGTCAACGGTGTGTAATCTGATCGGTATTGTTGCTGGAAATGGTTTGCTGTTGCAACACTGTTGTAGGTTTCTGATCCAGCTCGTGCAGCATAGGCCAGCGGAATACCCGCGGGTATTTGTGATGCCACAGCAGTGTAGTATGTCGGTGAGTAGAGTACTGGGTTAGCCGAAGCGATGGCCAACAGGCATGCGAGTAAGTACTGAAAAGAAGTTATTATTGGGTATCTTTTGACTAGATTGTACACCGACAGAGAGAACTTACCACTTTCAGCATATTGTTTGTGATCTTGTGATGTGCGTCTTGTCCTGATGGTTGAACTAAACTATGATCCTGTTGGGGAGTTGGTTCTTTTTATACCCGACAGTTAAAGGGATTTTCAATGCGAATTACATGTTGGAATTGTCTGAAAATAGGTTCTTGTTTGTGGGGAAAAACTCGTTTTGCGGACAGAGGTAATGAGAGACAGACACAAAGGATCATTATCGAAGGGGTATATAATGAATGCATGTCCGTGGAACTCTTTAGTTAGATTGTATAGCAGTTCGCTTTTCCATTGGCCCGTTCCAAGAACAAATCGTAATTATGCTTTCTAAGGGGGGAAATATTCCTTTCCGACTTTATTCTCTCGATCATCGTGGTACAGTTCCGATGAACAAAAGTCGCATACATTTTCCAAACCGCGTTGCGCACTTTACTAACTGATACTGTATGTGGTAATCCTTTGTACGACGTACAGACATAACACAACACACGGGACAACACATTCAATTCAAATATATAAAGGGTTTTCCAATGAGAGGTGTTATTGTGAATGACCCGCTATTTCGTTAGCTGTCACGTTTGAAGCTTTTATTCTTCGACATTTGACAAGTAAAAACTACGCCATTACTAAAAATGGAACGATACACGCTTCAGCAACGCATTGAAATTATTAGAATTCACTACAAAAATTTTGAAAATCGTCATCACAGTTCGCAAAACTAAAGCGTTTTTTGGTCGTCGTGAAGCACCTTGCCGGACCGCAATACAGAAATTGGTGGAAAAATTCGAGCTGTTGGAACAAGTTAGTGATGTGAAGAATAAAACCCGTGCACGTCGCTCAAGAACAACTGAGAAAATTGCTGCTGTAGTCCAAAGTGTTGAAGAAAACCCAGGTTTGTCCATTCTTCGTCCAGCGCTGCCACTTTGCTACGATCGTAGCAAAACTGCTACGCAATTGCCCGTTTGCTACGCTGCTACGCACTCTCCCTAAAAACGCCTATTTTGCTACTTTTTTTTTAAGCACGAAATGAGAACAAAAATCTTGTAATTTTTCTGGAAAAAACAAACGAAAATAACTCAAACTTTACTCACTTCCCCACACCAACTTATATTCTTGTTCTACCATACCCAACAAGTACCCATTTCTTTGGATGTGTTAGTGTTTGAATTTGACTGGAATCTGGAATCGGTGTGGAATTACATTGCAAAATTGTAATGGAAAATTAGTGAGTGTTGCAAATCTACATGCACGCACATCTCTGTCCATGTTCTTGATGTCAGAGTTTGTTATTGTTTTCTTTGCGACGCCGCGAGTGTTTTTTGTTTATTTTCGAAAAAAAATTTATATTTTGGACTTTTGAGTTTTGCTACACAAATTAAGTTTTGCTACGCAAATTTGCTACGCAAATTTTTTCCCATGTGGCAGCACTGTCCTCGTCGTTCTTTGGAGGTGATTAATGATTAATGATTTTTTATGGTCGGAGTTGGATGGTATTGATCTGGACAGCGTTTACTTTCAACCAGACGGCGCTACGTGCCACAAAAGCAACGAAACCATAGATCTTTTACGGGAAAAATTTCCGGACCGTGTTATTTCACGAAGAGGTGATCACAATTGGCCACCGAGATCTTGTGATTTAACGCCTTTCGACTTCTTCCTTAGGGGCCACGTGAAAGATAAGGTCTACGCCAACAGCCCATCGTCGATTCAAGACCTCAAAGATAAAATTCGTGAGGCTATCGAGTACATAGGGCAGCCACTTTGCGATTTGGTTATGGAAAATTTCATGAAAAGGATATGGTCCTGTATGCGTGCTCGTGGTGGCCAATTGGCTGATGTTGTTTTTCATTATTAACGGCATACCTTCCTCTTTATTATGAAATAAACATCCGATCATTTATCTTAAAAAATGGCATTTTTCTTTGAATACAAAAATAACACCTCTTATTGGAAAACCCTTTAGAATCAAAAAAAGAAAGCCCTGGTTCAAGTGACATTTGCCCCTTAATTTCGTATAAAAGCAGTTTTTCTTATTTTCGATTGTATGAAAGCTCAAAATCCTTTTAAATCAGACAAATCGTGTTATCTGGTCTACCATCAGATCATGTTAATAACAACTCATTTAAAAGATGTTATCATAATAGACCTAAGTATATCATCTAATACTACCCTACAAGGACGTATATTGAGCCAATCACACCCACCACTTGTATCCTTAAAAACTAAACCTCTCTGTAATAGTAATAAACACCCATACGCATCATAATAACCCACCCACATACGACTGTAACATATTTTCGCGCCTTTAGAATGCCCCATTAGTAAAATATCCAACATTTTGTTTACAAACAAAATAAGTTCTCACCTTGATGTTGTTCCATCCTAAGGAAAGGTATTACAACCACCCCCATTAGAACACGTCAAAATGAATTGGGTGGATAAGAAAGTTAAATGAAGAGTAATGGAGACTATTTTCGAACCGATAATAATAGAAATTCAGCCTACGCCGACTTGATGATTAATTATTGTTTCACAAAAAAAAATAGCCAGGAAGGAAGTGCGACTATTGTTAAAAGCGACGCCTATTGTTTATATGTTGTTTACAGAAAAACAAACGCAAGCTTCGTAAATTGCGTATTCAAATTATTAGCTAATAAACAGAACACCTTCAAGTGAGCTGATTTCGTCCCTCCACAATTTTGTTTGTGTATTTTCCTTTTATCGTTTCTTTTTCGAGAGTTAGTAAACAAATGTAAGTCCCTCTATCGATTTGTACATACCAATTTTAATGAAATCTGTTGAAAGAAGTAACAACGTTTCACGCTTAAATTGGGCACCAATTTTTGTGGGGAAGTAGTTTGAGAAATCTACAGGATGCACTATCTTTTAATGTAAGCATTGAATACCTAGACTCGTTTTTAAGCGTTAATTCAGTACAGCAATTTCAACCACGAATCGCTTCACACCTAAACAATGACGCTGAACATTAAAAGTAGTCGTTCAGTTGTTTTAACTCAACGTGCATATCTTCTAAAATATCGTGACCAACAAGCACCTTCTGACTATTCGTTTTCGATATAGCATAAGGTAAGTTGGATGTTTGCTCTAACGATTACTGGTTCGAACAAGACCGAGCGCCATACCACACTGTAAATCAAACAATGTAGTTTCTTCGATGAAAATTCCGTAAATGTGTTGTCAAAAAAATGCCAAAATCACATCTCCAGATTTGCCCATCCAGATTTATTTTTGTGGGCTTATTTCAAAAGCAGGTTTACGCCAGCTAAGACCATTGACGAGCTGACGAAATCATTGCTATAACCCCCTTTAAAATGCTCGAAAAAGTGATGGAAAACGCAGCAAAAACTGCGCGCTTTGCTTTGGTCGATAGAGGCGGAAACTTGGTAGATGTTGTATTCAAAAATTAAATAAAAATACCGCATATATGGAAATCGCTTGTTTTTTTTTCAAATGTAGGTACTTCAATATTCGCATACCGACATAAAAGATGGCGTACTCTTTATTTTGCAGGAATTTATATGACTACTAATACCAAGCAGTTGAAGGGCCATAATTTTTTGGCATTATTCCAGCTTTGACATGTTAAAGTAAATCATGCATTAAATGTGATTTTGGATTAAAGTGAATTAGTCAGGGACATGTCACTGTCATACAACATATGATTTTAAAATAATACACTAGCAACGCAGCAGTTATGCTTATGCTTAGGTAAGGCTGGATAACTGAAAGACTTGCTAGAAAAAAAGACTGAAATGTTCCTACCGTATACCAAAGTGCCATTGCTAGTGCATAGTTGCGCTTTCTTCTAGTTCTTGTGATAATACTCTTAGCATTAGCACTGCTTGAAATGTTGGTGATTGACCCGGACCCCTGAATACTTTTCTAAGAATGAAACAATGCCCGAAGTTTCTTGGGACTGTAGTATCTTTCGTAATGATACTTTTATGGGACCCTAAAGTTATTTTCTTCTTCTTCAAAATTCGAAAAATCTGTTCGGCTTCCATTAAGTAGGAGAGTTAAACAAACTAGCTTCTTAAGTGATCTTTATATTACAGGACCACAGTGGTTCGGTGGTTAGACAGCGGTACCAATCAGCGAGGAGTCTTATGTCAAAACAACGTATCCAGAATAAGCTTTTCAATTCAGCCTTTCGGATTTGACATAAAATTGTATTACCCTTCGTTTCACAGAACGGTTGCGCAAACTAATAATTAACTTTTGTATTACCCTGAGTGATGAGAAAGAGGTTTCCCATAGCACTTGAGCAAATACCGAAATTGCCTTGATGTCTTGTAAAAACGCAACTTCAATTACAACCCACGTTGCCATAAATTGATTTGCTCATCTGAAACCACTTTGTAATTACTCCATCGCCGGTTACTCGTAATGGTTAATCGTTAACATTTCACAATAACTAGAGCTCAACTGTCATTTGATACCAATTTGCAATGCTGCGCCCAACAACCCATCTGCGACACTGTGGCATCAGGTTGCACCTTCATTGCCAGAATGGAACATATAAAAATGTCATCCCAGCAGATGTTGGGTATCACATCATTTCTAAGCGTCTAACAGTTAGCACTATAGTAAACAGCAATCGTCAGGATGTTCAAATACGTAAGTCTAATAAGTTATGGAACACTAAATTGAAAATATAAACGAGCTTACCGTTTTAGTTGGTGTTCTTTTGCGTCATCGCCTTTGCATTGGCTGCCCCTGGAATCTTGGGACCAGCTATCTTGGGCGCTCCAGCTTTGACTCTGTCAAGTCCAATTATTCGTGCTCCAATTCTCAGTCCACGCCTAGTCGCCGCTCCACTGACTATCAAATCAGGATTATTGATTTAAGGCAACACCACCTAACGGAGCAGCAAAAAAAATTTAAGCAAAACATCGCTCGATTGACAGCAATGAATTCAAAATAGATTTACAAAAAAGAAATAAAAAAATTAGCCACAATATTATTTTTTCCTTCGTCACAGGCAGAGTGTTGTTTCCTCCATTATTCCCTTCAACTTCAACTGCGCATGCAGTGAGATTCTTTCCATGCAACATAAGAATTAATGAATGCAAACCTTGAAATGTTCCTTCTTGTTGGTAGTTCAAGGGCAGGTGTTGATAGCAGAAGAAGTGGATTTGCTTCTTGTTTGGTGATACAACCTGCGTTGAAAAAAAACCGCATTATTGCTAGATGCTTCTTTACCACGCGGCGTAGTATAGTAGGTAGTTATTGTTTGTTGAACGAAAGAGAAAATCGGCGGCAAGATATTGTGTATCCATATATCTTGCGTCTGAAAGAAGACGAAAGCAGTGACGACATAAAGTTGGTATGGTTGAATCAAAGACCCACCTCGATGGCGCATTGTAATGTGGATGGAAATGAAAAATTGATTGGTCAGATACCAATAAAATATGATAGAAAATAATTTCCTCAACTTGGATTTATTTTCTCGGCGAATGAGTGGAGTGGTAACTACAATGTTATACCGAAAGCCCGAAAGACTGATTGAGAACCTTCGTTCTAGTTTCGGATGTTTATCATACGGCGCAGTCGAAAAACCTGAGGCTGTAACTGCATATAGTTCTGAGAAAACGAAACTCAAATGTGTGAAGATTCGATGCTTTCATCATTAAGAGGTAGTTACCAGTGAGAGGAGACTGAAACGAGTGGCATTTCTTCTATCTTTATAGTACATAATAGCAAGTGTGTCTGATGATTCAGACTTAGAGTCCGTGATGGGGGGGCCGAAAGTTATGGAAACGATGCGGGCTTATTTTTTATCCTTGAGAAAATTATATGTATAACAGGAAAATCTCAATCACAATAAAAAAACTGTCTACAAGTCTGTGGCGCATTCCGCGGCGGCTACGAATCAACTGATCCATTGAGCTCACACAGATATGTCTTACATTCTATTAGTATTTAGTTCACTATACTTCCGTTACTATGGGAATCCTCTAGAATACATCACAGTGAGGCCTGTCAATCAAATCAGTGTACTCTTGTACTCTAACACGGCCATCCTACAGTATTCATCGCTCTCGGTGAAATAAATCATTTCGTATAATTAACATATTAAATTCATCAATTTCATTTATTTTATATTTTTTTTGTATTTATCTCAAATTCATATTTGTTCATATTCAACTCTATAATCAAATCTGTATCATAATGACAATTTCAACATGCGAAATGCGATCGTACGGTCCAGATCTGCAATATTAAGCAATATTAAGCTTGTCCGTTAATTTGGTGAAATTTTTGAACTAATCAAATTATACAGAAAATAGCTCAAAACGTACCTTTTACATAACTGAAGTGGTTTTTACTTTGGCTTCTTCTTCTATGGGAATTTGACGAATTGCTTCTCTAGCAGCTACTATAACTGACTTCGAACTTTCCTTCTTCAACTTATATCGGTCATTTGGAAGAACACCAATTACTTCGTATTGTCCTTCATAATGGATATCCAATTTAGATTTTCGAATTTGGTTACTACGGTAAACAACTTTATCGCCAATCTGCAATTTGGTTGGCTTACACTTGTCCTTATCGAATCTTACTTTTATGCACCGACTATTTTCTTGAAGTCTTTCATCAGCTAATGCCCGAATCGCCTCGAAATCTTCATATTCTGGTTCAATATTTAAGTCTGACAATAGAGCCCCAATTTCAGGAGTACGTCTGGTTATTCCCGTGAGTATCTTTAACGGTGATAACCCCGTTGTCTTATTACTGGTTGTGTTGAGTGCTAGTTGAACACGGCTTAAATAAGTGGTCCATTCTATGCTTACATCCAAATTGGTTCGTAATAAATTGGTAACTGTATCAACGAACCTTTCCACTTGTCCATTTGCCCTGCAAGCTCCTGGTGCGATGAGATGGTGTTCCGTGCCAAGTGAAGCACAAAGTTTTTGAAATTCTTCGCTCGTAAAGTTTGACCCTCTGTCACTTACGATTTTAGACGGGCACCGAACAACATTACATAATTGTGAAAGTGTTTTACTGTTTCCAGAGTCTGCAATGTCTTATAAGGGAAAAGCAGCACAAGCTTAGTGAATGCATCTACGATAATGAAGATATATCGATGAACCAACTGATTTTTTCCATGGAATGGTCCCACACTGAACCAAAAAGGTACATCATAGTAATGAAAAAGTTCATCAATATGATGAAAAAATCATCAATTTTAGTCCAGTGAATTTGTTTGTTGCTATGATGAAACCGATTTCCTCAATATGATGAACTTTGAAAATTATAAAATTCGTTCATCATTCATCAATTTTGTTCATCAATGTTATGAAAAATTCGTCAATATGATGAACTGAAATTCCCCTCCAATTTCATCAATGAGATGAATGTATTCATCACATTGACAAATTTGTTCATCAATATGATGCACACTTTCTTCATATTCATGAACGATTTTCATTAAATTGGTGAATTTATTCGTTAATATGATGCACATTTTCATCGTATTGATGATTGCATACATCTATATGAAGAATCCTTTCGATCACCTTCACGAATTTATTTATCAATATGATGTACACTTTCTTCCTATTGATGGTCGCATTCATTTATATGAAGAATCGTTTTCATCACTTTTAGGAATATATTTATATATACGATGTTTTATTTTCATCAATCTAGTGAATATTAACATCAATATGATTAATTGTTTTCATTAATCCAATTATACTAAACTTCATTATGAAGCATTTCTATTCCTCATACTAATGGTTCAATTCATCAAAATTAAGAATAAATAGTCATCTTATTTATGTAGAGACTTTATAATTTCTCGGATGTAATATAAACCATTATGATTACATATGAATTTTGTTTCAAATCACTGGTATATAAACACACCTCAAGTTAATAAAAGTAAATTGTAAGTAGTATTTTTTTTACGATTATTTTCTGGTATACCCTGGTATACCAGTGCACCATGGTCCATATAAAAGGTATGTAATATCCGAGAAACTATGACTCTCTATATCAATTAGTATATTATTTATTAATAATTTCCGTAAATTCGATCATCAGCACGATGAATAGAAATGCTTTATAATGTAGTGGATTGATATAAATATTCACCTGGAAATAGAAAAGGTGCCATTAAAAAGTCATTATTAAAATACTTACTCCATCACACTATATAAATACAGAAATCGTACATTTTAGATAGATGATTTTGTACCTTTAGCCAAAGACCTAAGATCATCAACTCAAAATTATTCTTTTACGAAAATATTCCAAACTACAAGATCAAAACCAAATGGACTTAAAGTATTAAATTTTATTGGTCATTAAGTGTTTCAATAATTGTGCTTAGCATACTAGAAAAATTTCTTTTAATGGTGCTATTGAGTAAAAATACGACTTTATGACCAAAACCCAAAACTGCTCGCAGGCAAATGGGTATCGCAAATCAAAAACAATCAAAAATTTTAGACAAATGTCTTCAGCACGCAATAATTTTTTGAATATAAGTTTAAGAGATACTCTTTCGAGTGACGCTAAGATAAACGGTTTTATGTTGTTGTTTTCTGTATTTAAAAAAATCCAAATGGTCTTCTATTTGCTGAACGCTTTCGGCTTCAAAGCATGTAATTGTGCAGACTTAAGAAGACAAAGAACTGCATTTTCTATATATGAAAAGAGGAATTGTAATATTAATACAATAACTTTGTAAATTGTTGTATGTAGTATAAATAATATTTATTATTACCTTTATGGGCATCGCAGTCTTCAAATTTCACATAGGTACTGCTGCGTGGAATGTTTAGCTAAATTTTAATGGAATTAGTTAAACTCATTCGTTTTAAAAGTTCCGCAATCCAATTACAAAGTACTTAATAATAAATCACATTAATCATATTTAAAAGGCGTACATCATATTTATATAAAAAAAACTATAAAAATTAAATCATAAATATTTCGAAAGCCATCATCAATATGATGAAAATATTAACGCATTCGTCAATAGGATGAACATTTTGATTAATTATGCTGCGTATGTACACACAACAAAGAAATGCATAAGTATGAAGATATCGTCTATAGGATGAAAAGATAATCGCATTCGTCAATGTGATGAATGCAATCATCGATATGATAAAATCTTGAGTTGATTAGTGAAAAAAAATGGCCAAATTTATTTCCAAAAAAAAAATGGAAATATGGAGAAATTGCAACACACGTTTGGTAACGTTCTTTTAACAAATATGTATAAAACAAAGTACATCGACTTAAAAATTATTATAACATTACCTACCTGTGATATTAGATGTTCCTTAGAAAATAATTTTTGACAATGCAGACAAGATGAAATGGATTTAATTGATATAATTTGTTTAATAATAATAAACTTAACTTCTCCAATTGATTTAGTAGATATTTAGTAGCACTTTTAACGAAATCACTTTTATTTAATTTTTTTTCTTTTGAAATTTACACTTTTCGCGATCACTATACTTTTACGTCTTATTTATTGAACTTTAAAATGCGAACTGAATCGAATATGGAATGGACGCCTTATTTCTTTGTCTGTGTTTTTCTACGTACACGGTAGTCGATACGATGATTCCATTCATCAATGAGAAGAATAAATCATCAACTGGATGAAAAAATAACTAAGTTCATCAAAATAAGTATTTTCATCATATTGATGAAATGTTTTGATGAAATTATGAACCTATTACATAAGAAAATTTGCCAAAATCTTATAAGAATCCTACTAAAAAATTGATGAATGCACTTTCCTCATATTGAAAAACGGTTCGTCAATTGTTAAAAAAGTTTTCATGAATTTGTTCATCATATTGATGAAAAGTACGTCATATCAATGAATATCATGTTGAAAACCGCCATTCGTCAATATGACGACGACTTTTTTTTTCAGTGCACATAATCTATATGAACTGTATGGAATGGTACTGGTTTCTTCTCAATCGGATGTAATTCCATTTGTTTCTTTCCGCTAGGCCTTTTTGCTACAAGGCAAATTAAGCATGAGTTAACAAATTTCCTTACATTTCGTGTCATCAAAGGCATCCAAAAATGTTCTTTCATATTTTTAAGAGTCTTTTCCCACCCAATGTGGCAGTTATCTTCATGGAATTTTCGTATTAAAGATAGTCGACAGCTTTGTGGTACGAAAAGCTTGTCACTATCCTGCAACTTTCGATACAACAACCTTCTTCGAATCACATACTTCGATTTGGTATCGGTATCATCCTCTTTGATTTTATTCTTTATTTCTCTACTCGTAGAGTCCTGTTTTTGTTCAATTTGAAGCCACGTATCAGACAGACTATTCATTTTTTTTTTTTTTTTTTTTTCCTGCGATTGAAGGTGGATACCTTGCATGAGGCACCAATGGTCCAACGTACATTGGTAGTGCCGGATTATTACCGGCTAAAACCACCTCCCTGAAAAAATACATGTTCCGCATTTTCGGAAACGGTTTCGCAATGTGGACAGTTTGGGATGGTTTCATGTCCTCGTTTAAAGAGATATTCTCTGTAACATCCATGACCCGTCAAGAACTGAGTCAGATAGAAGTTTGTTTCGCCGTGAGCACGGTTAATCCATGCATCGATGACTGGTATGGGACGATGTGTCCATCTTCCCTTTAACGATTCGTTCCACTGCTGTTGCCAAACAGCGATGCTACGATTTCTTTTCGTCGCCTACTCGGCCATTTCGGACTCGCTCGGTTCTTAGAGCTTTCATTTCTTCAGCGAGCAAATCGATAGGTAGCATTGAAGAAACTACGAGTATAGCATCGTTGGAAACTGTTCGAAATGCACAAGCGACTCTTAATGCGCTTAGGCGGTGGACAGATTTAATTCCCTCACATAAGACTTAACTTTCGCGGCGCAGGACCATATTTCCACTGCGTACATAAGTATCGAACTCGCAGTTTTTGCAAGGAGTTCTTACTCTGTCTCGGACCTCCGATATTACTCATCAGCATTGAAAGTGCACTAACAGTTTTCGACGACCTTTTGCATATATGCTCTAGGTGGTATTTGAACGTTAGATATGAGTCAATAATCACTCCACTCCAAGGTACCTAATACATGGTTGAGAGACCACTACATGCCCTCCCACTCTGAACGATATCGTTTCTCGTACTTTCCTACTCGTAATAAGCACTGCTTCCGTCTTATGATCTGCAAGTTGCAAACCGGCGATAGCTAACCAACTACGTACATTTCCAACTGTCTCGTTACAGTGCAGTTCGATATCTTCTATCGTTTTTGCCACAACCACCACGGCGATATCGTCTGCAAAGCCGATAATTGAAGCTTCTCGTGGAATCGGTAGACGCAGAATTTCGTCATACATAACATTCCATAACAGCGGTCCTAGGACTGAGCCTTGAGGCACACCGCCAGTTACCTCGTATTCTTTTATTCCCTCATCTGAATCATAGAGAAGGACTCTATTTGTAAGGTAGCTCGATATAATTTTGCGCAGATATTCTGGTATTTCAATCCGGTAAAGACAGCTCATGATGCGTTCCCAATTCGCCGAATTAAACGCGTTTTTTACGTCCAATGTTATAACGGCGCAGTATTTTTTGGTGCTTCCTTTCCAACGTTTGCCCTCTATAGCGGCTTGGGCTCTCGTTATTACCGCGCTGATTGCGTCTACGGTAGATTATGACTTACGAAAGCCGTACTGGTGTTCCGATAGGCCTCCTGATATTTCAATTGCAGGCTGTAGCCTGTTGTAAATTATACGCGCGAGGATTTTACCAACCGTCTCTAATAGACAAATAGGACGATAAGATGATTTGGGTTTTCTTTTCCCTTCGGCAGTAGGACAAGTCTTTGGCGCTTCCAAAATTGAGGAAAAACGCCCTCCTGAACACACGCATTAAACATCTCGGCAAATAAATCCGGTCGCGTATTAATTGCGATTTTAAGGGCTCTATTTGGAATACCATCCAGCCCAGGAGCCTTTCTATCGTGTACCTTCTTACAGGCTTCGAATACTTCTTCGCGTGTTATGATGGGTATAGGCGCGATCTCGTGGAAGCTTAGACTACCCATCTCCCTGCTCTCCTGGTGAGGAAATAGAGTCTCAACTATTCGTCGTAACAATACTGGGCACGTCAGCGATTGCATGCGGGGACCTTTAAGCCTCATCGATACGATTTTGTAAGCTTTGCCCCAGACATCATTATTAAGTTCTTCACAGAGAGTCCTAAAACAAAGATGCTTGCTGTTCTTAATCGCTTTTTTAAAATGAGTTCTCGCCTCTTGATGTGCAGTGCGTGCGAGTTGCACTTGTTGGTCATCGCCGTATCGAGTCCGCGAACGCTGGTAAATTCTTCTTGTTCGGAGGCACGCCGATCTAAGTTCCGCTATCTCGGCGGTCCACCAATATACCGGAGGTCGGTGCTTTCCTGTGGCCAATCTGGACATTGATGTATTACACGCGTTGACTAGCAGCCGTGATACCTGCGTTACAAATTCCACAGCGAAACTTAACAGATCTTCATCAAGCGTATTGGCATTCCATTTAGATCGCTTCAGTGTTGCCCTGCTAGTGCGGGTTGGTGGCTCAGTGCTCGCGCTAAATAAAATAGCATTGTGGTCACTATGCGTGTAATGGTCGCTCACGCGCCAGTTAGCATCTCGTAGCAGGTTAGTGCTGGCAAAGGTGATGTCAATAATAGATCCCGATCTTGCTGTACTAAAGGTGTTCGTACTTCCGCTGTTAGCTAAAACAATATCTAGGCAGGATAAAGCTTCAAGTAGAACGGTTCCTCTGCGATTTGTGTATGAGCTTCCCCATTCCGAGGCCCATGCATTAAAATCGCCTGCGATTATAACAGGGCTCTTACCGGAAGCATCGGCAACTATTCTATATAAAACCATCTCAAAAATTTCGATAGTAGCGCTAGGTGGAATATAGCAGCTATATATGTAGATACCGTTTATCTTAGCCCTTATAAAGAAGTCCTCGGGGACCTCGGGATATTCCAGGTTATTGCATAAAATTCGGGGGTATGTTGCGACTTAGATAATCTGCATGTGCCATAGTTTGACCTTTTTTATACGTGATATCAAAGTCAAAGTCTTGCAGGTATATCCACCACCTTGCAACACGAGGTAACAAATCTTTTTTCTGCTTAGTTGCCTTTCGAGCATTGCAATGCGTTACCAAAAGAAAGTGAATACCCAAAAGGTAAGTACGAAAATGTTTAATTACGTTTACCACGGCAAGATTGCTTGCTTGCTTTTACTTGGCCTTATACCATCGAAGTCGAAGGTAATTTCCCGCCCTAAATATTAGATTTTTGTTTGTAAGAATTTACATTTGTCTATGTTGTCTTGCTGCCAAGGCACCTAACACAACTTCTAATTTGTTAAGACCATCTTCGACAGTTTTTGATGGAGTAGGAACATCGTCCATGTAGACTATAGTGCGACCGTGTTCTTAAGATCTCCCAATGCCGTATTTATTGATCTTTGGAATACAGCTGGGGCATTCGTGAGTCCAAAAGGCATTCGCAGATATTCATAATGCCCATCTGGCGTAACAAAAGCCGTTTTTTCTATGGAATCATCAGCCACAGGAATTTGATGGAACCCAGATGCCATATCTAATGAAGTAAAATATTTTTTTCCTTTTAGTCTGTCCAGCTGGTCTTGAATCCGAGGCAAGGGATACCGATCTCTAACAGTAAGTTTGTTAAGAGCAATAAAATCCACTCAAAGTCTATTTTCCCCATTTCTCTTTTTTACGAGTACCACTGGACTGGCGAATGGAGATTCGCTATCCCTAATAATGTTGCACGCTTTCAGTTCCTTTATCATTTTAGAATTTACGTCTCGTTCGCTTTTAGACATTTGATAAGCTTGATAATGAACCGTAGCATCCTTTAACAAGCGAATGGAAAGGGACCCAGTGGTAACTTTCGCTGTTGGGAACCCAGTGATAAAGTTGTATGAATATTTATCTAAAATTCTTTGCAAATTTTGTTTGTCTAAGAGCGAAATTTCAGATGCAGGGCAAATATCAGAAGTCAAGCAAACAGCAGATTCGGTTTGTCGCAATGTTGATCCATGGCTATTTACTATAATCATCAAGGATGGGTCCTTTAGTACATCTCTACCAACAATAATTTCATTTTTTAAATATTCCATGTCAATAACATGAAAAGCAATTTAAACGTTGGCTTCCTCAAATTCAACTAAAAGATTCATTTGTTCAGATAAAATAATATGATCTTTGCCTATGCCTTGTACGGAAAGAAATGATGTTATTTTCCTTAAAGACATCTTACTGGCAATGTCTGACCTGATTAAGGAACAGTCAGATCCTGTGTCAAGCAAACAGTTATATAATAGCCCATTGATTATAATTGGAGTGGTCATTTCTGTTGTAATTGTTTTGCGACAAAGACTTACTGTTTTACGTTCGGCTTGCTGCTTAGCCCAACAAGCACTTTCTTCATGACCAGTTTTCGCACAGAATGAACATTTTTGGCTTTTATCTGCACTATTAGTTGCTTTTATTTTCGGAGGTTGAAATTCGGTTTTATTTTCCCAGGTATATTTTCTGTGGGCATTTGGCTCTCAAATGTCCTACCTTTCCGCAATCAAAACAACGCCGTTCTTCATCCATTCGCGGACGTTTGGGCACAAAAATCGTTTCTTTGTGTCGTTGTACATGTTACATGAGAATGTCTAGTGGTTTGAAAATCTCTGACAATATGACGAAGATGTGGACTCTCTCGTATGGACGATAAATGGTCAATTAAACTTTGTACGGAGGACGGCATAACGAATGTTAAAGAATTTCTTAAACTTATTTGCGAAATACAACCAACAATGATTCTAATAATTTTATCTTCGGGTATATCGAATGGTAACCGATTGATTTGTGATACCTTTTCTATGACAAAATCGCTATAAGAGGCAAACTCGTTGCTCTCACATTCTTGACGGATATTGTCTTTGCTACTGTTCGAAGCTGTTCTACAATGTCCGCACCACTTGAAAATATATGGACTAAGGAAGCACGTAAGTCTGACCATCCATAATGCTGATACCCATATTTATCGTACCAAGACTTAGGTCTTCCTAACAATGAAGCTTGGACTCTTGGAATTACATCGAAATTTTTCAATTGATCCCTTTGTACCCTTAAGTCCACATCAGCGCACCATTCCCGAACATCAATCCACGAATGGTCAGGATCGAAGCTGGGAAAATCCATAGAGGCATTTGCCTCCCGTTTTTGTATGGTACGCAAAATTTCATTTATTGCATCTAATGTTATTACAATATTGTCAGTATCACCTGTGTTGTTTTTTGCAGAACTGTTGTCATCCAAATCCAACTGCTCCCCAGCAACCGCTTCATTAAAATGATTTCCAATACAATGACAGTCTACATCATCAGTACAGTAACACTTGTATTTCCATTGCTTCCGGTAGCCATGTTTTTGGTTTAAACTATGTGTCGGTGTAATCTAAACTATACTATGCTCACTTCGTCAGCTCAAGCTCTCAGCCAGTTACAGTCACATTAACAGAAAAGTAGAAGGAAAACTTCCGATTCACACACACGTCTTTATTTTATTCTTTTTATTAAAAAAAAATCAAGGGTAACTGCGGTACTATAGGCACGCATGAACAGAAAACCAAAAATTAAAATTTATTTATTAAAAGCGGAATCCTCTAGAATACATCACAGTGAGGCCTGTCAATCAAATCAGTGTACTCTGGTACTCTAACATGTGTAAGGTAATAAAGTTCTACACAAGCTATGTTGGTATTAAATACGAAACAACAGCAAAATCAGTCACTTATTACTGACTAATAGAACAACGTGTTTAAACCCAAAAGTCGGCCTAGAAGTATATATTCTAAAAGTTCGAACAAGACACTGCGAAAATGCGACAGTTCACAAAGCTCTTCCGAGTTATGGTTCCCATAGATAAATCTACCCAGCAGTTACCCAATATGTTGTTAATCTAAACCTGAAAGGTAAATATAATAAACAATCGACCCTCCTCTAATTTTGTAAAGTTAGTATACTAATACCCGCACGAGCAGGTCCTTTTCTACGATTCTGAAATAGAATACCAGCGCCGTGTTAAGGTGTGCACAAAATACAAAGAGGATTTCACTGACACAGTTTCTAAATCAATTACACGCGCAACTTTCAAAAGGTATTCCCACTAATATAAAAACAAATCGTCTGCCCTCCCCCGACTGTATTTTAGCGAATCCCTTGAAAGTATTTTCCATTGAAATAATATAATGTGCGATAGAAGAAAAGTCTCTAAGGAATTTATACGAATATAAACAAAAGGAAAGGCATACGCAATTATGCCAATCCTTGAATATTTTATAAGAATAATTATCCTACGTTTGTAGTATCCATGTGTTGGGTAGACTGCTCTTCTCTGAAGGATCCAAGGGAGAGTCGCTTTAAAGACAATTTGTAAACACACTTAAGAAAGTTTATGATAAAGCAGTGCGAACGTGTAGATACTTGTGGAATGCATTAGTGTATTTAATGAGCTTTATATCCTTACGTCAGTTACATTGCCAACCCATGGTTTCTCTACACCTTGTGGTATAAATTATGCTAAAAATAAACTGCAACGAGTGTGCATCACAGAGGGCACAAGTTTGAATAATTTGCGAGTAAACGACTTCTGAAAAAAATTACGCGGGATAACATACAATTTATTATAGATCCCGCCAGTTGGCAATGACAGTATTTCTAAAACCGATTGGCCGAAAATAAATACGATTACGCCAGCACAGGACACATAATACATTTCCACATCGGTTTCCTGTCCATTCGTGTCTATTTTCTTTATTGGAAGCACGAAGCGCCTCAGACCCGACTAAGATGACCTGTTTGGTGTTTTCTCACAGTTTTACGCCGAAGAAAAAAATGTTTACCCGACTGGACACAGAAGGAGGGTAATGCCTTTCGCGCGTATGTATGTCTGCTTCGACGTGACCTCCTGTAACCTTAACGGCTTGTCCGATTTTGAAGAGTGACGTGTTATTAGATTCGTATTCTTCTACGTGTCATAAGCTAAAAAGATAAAAATAAAAAAGTTAATTTAAGAAAAAAATAACAATAAACCTGACCTTAAAAAAAGAACTAAAAATATGTAAAGAAGACCCATTCAACTATACTTTTTTATCTATGTAAATATAAGTACTGTTTTATGTATATATAGGAATTTCATATATTTCCAGTGATAATTGCAAATTGACAGTCCTTCTTCTTGAGGTTTTCTTAAGAATTGATTTCCTTTTTCCAATTTTATGTTTTTGACAATCGCATCTCCCGTTTCGATTTTATTTAGGTACAGATATCCCTTAGATCAGAGGTTCCCAACCAGTAGGGCACGGATCCAGGGGAGGTATGGGGATTGTAAAAGGATTGCAAAGAATACAATATTTATCACTGTGTGCATATATTCCCGCACCGATATGAGAATTGCACCCAGAATCTCAGGGCTGTTGGAGAAAACGGAAACTGCATAGAACGTCTTACATTACTAACAAATAATGGATAAAAATTCGGTTATCAAAATCAATTTAATTAAAAACATACAAAGCAACGTGCATACAAGCAAGAATATTTAAAATTCTCGATGCATATATATATTATTTTTCAATGAACATTTGGAATTTTTATTTGACTGACATGCGGCTTTCTAATTGCCCATGAGGGGCATGAACCGTACTCTGACATATATGATTATATTGGCTTTGTTTGTTTTTGTTTGAACACAAATGTGTTTAGACAAATTAATGAACACATATGTAAACACATCTTGTTTAATTTGGGTACGACAATGCCGGAAGAGAGCCGAATTACAATATAGCAATAACATCCATGCATTACTGCAGGGACTGCAAGCTCGGTGCAGGGAAATAAGTCCCCGGGAACTAAGTCCACTGAGGGACGTAGTTCCCACCTAGTGGGAAATAAAATCACTTTCGTAAAGTGGACTTAGTTCCCATGCAAGATGGGAACTGAGTCCACTTTCTTATGGGAACTTAGTACACATTCAAAAATAAGAAGGGGGAACTAACTTCCAACATTTAGGATTGGACAACAAACTGTAAAGTGCAGTTAGTTATCACATTCTTCTAACAAAATCTTAGGCTTATCTCGGATAAGTGCAGTCAATACGATTCATTATCAGTAAAAACAGTTTGAAGTGAAACTTATTTTCAGAGTCTTGCAAACTGAACTGCATTTTTTAATTTTTGTTCTGTTTGACAAAAATACTCCCTTCGAAATTCAGTTTGCAAGACTCTGAAAATAATCAAAAAAAAAATCGCGCGATTTTTTATTTGATTATTTTCAGAGTCTTGCAAACTGAATTTCGAAGGGAGTATTTTTGTCAAACAGAACAAAAATTAAAAAATGCAGTTCAGTTTGCAAGACTCTGACAATTTTTTAAGTTATTGATTTTTCTTTTCCGTTTCTTATTGGTTGCATTACATTTATGTTATATATGTATTTATTTAGTTATATATCTTTAAATCGAAATTTTGAAAATTTTGTTAACTCAGTTTGGTATATATTACTCTGACTTAGTGAACAGATAATTTCATTTTTGTTTATAAAAATTGCAAAGTTCCTACTTGACTCTTTAATTTTACTTTGTTCTTAGTCGACAGTGAGAATATACTTCACATTAAAAGGGAAATAAAACCACTCTGAGTTTTCGGAATTTATTTCCCATCTTACATGGGAACTAAGTCCACTTTACGAAAGTGATTTTATTTCCCACTAGGTGGGAACTAAGTCCCTCAGTGGACTTAGTTCCCGGGGACTTATTTCCCTGCACCTGCAAGCTCAATTGGGTCGGAATCGGAAGCAGCGTTAGAACTTGTAATGCTGAGCTACGAGTATAAACAAATTTTTTTTTCGAAAGTACTCACTACATTTTTTAAACTGTCTATTTTCACCATTTTTGCGGGTTTTGAAGGGTAGTGATGCGATGTCATGAGAACACAAGCGTTCTGACCTAGCCTCTCACCTCCATGTGGTGAGACCTTTGGAAGGTCGTTGGTGGCAGCAGACGAGAGAGGGGGGAGGAGTGTTGTTTTCTCACTAAGGCACCTCCTCTGGTACCAGACGGCAGCGGAGGAGTTCCCTAGATGGAGCCAACGGTGGAGTCTACAGTTCCAGTCAGGCCGAACTATGTAGTGTAATCCCTATAGAGCTGCTCTGATATATTCGGATACCAGGTCTATAGGGATTTCCAATACCGAGCCACATCCCAAAGTGGGTTACTGGCACCGGAATAACCGGCCTGCTGTCCTAAGGTCAAGGCCCTGGCCCTCCAGGTTGGGGGTTGTGCCGTCGGGGTAACTTCCCGAAGACCAGACCCGGAACGTCAACGGACAACGATTTAAGAGTATGTACCTGGAACGTGCGAACGCTGTACACCCCAGGTGCTACTCAAAAACTTGAGTCTGTCCTCACGCGGTACAAGGCAGATATTACCGCGATCCAGGAGATAAAATGGATAGGATCAGGTATAATGAAAATGAAAAATTGCGATATTTATTACAGCTGCCATAAAAGATTGCATGTATTAGGATGCGGATTCGTCGTGGGAAATCGGCTTAGAACAAAAGTTATTGACTTTAAGCCGATAAGTGATCGCCTAGCTGTGATCCGCATCAAAGCTACTTTACAAAACATAAGCCTAATATGTGCTCACGCCCCTACCGACGAGACTGAAGACCCTATCAAGGAGGAGTTTTATTACCTCCTGGATGGAGCCTACGGAGCCTGTCCGGAGTACGATATCAAAGTTGTGCTTGGGGAGTTCAATGCTAAAATCGGAAAGGAAAACATCTTTGGCGGGTTAGTTGGTATAGAATATTGCTTCATATAAAAAGAAAGCATGGCTTTAAATTTTAGTGGCAATGCTGGTAGGACGTAGATCCTTTGTTGACGCAGAGCTCTTCACTCAGGAAATTAAATCCAAGAACTAGTGTAGTGGCAAAATTCCAAAATATTTCTATACTGTCTGGGGATATTTTATTGTCATTGGTGTCTATTTGGGATATCTTGTTTTGGTATCGTGTTACCGAAAATGAGTGACAAATTCTGTGAATATATGTATATCTAGCAAAATATTTGTCACTTATTCAAGCTACTGCTAATTTAAAACTCTACACACAAAGATATCAACGCAATTTACTGTTTGGCAGTAAGTGGTTCTATTCAGTAGCGAACAAAATAAAGTCATTCGATGAATAGCACTGTAGGTGTGCTGGACATCAAGGACACTGAATTACGCTTAATTGATTTAGTTAGACTAGGCACTGTGATAATACTTGATTTAATTTTATTATGAATTTCACATTAAATTGCCTTCGTCTACTATGTTCGGAAAAACAAACATTTCTCTATGCGATTCCTTTAAGCATAATCCTCAATTGCACAATCAACAAAATCGTATTCTGTCTTAGGGATGACGTAAAACAAACCTACTTTCGATTACGATATTGTGAAGGAGGCCATTTCTCTATCGCGCAATAACAAAATGACGGAGAAAATTTGTTTTTGAAGGAAACCCATAAAATGAAAATGCTTTTTGTATTGTTTGATATTGAGGAAATATTTCTTAGGTCTTGTTTAATGATGAAAATTTACTTATCGAATTTTTGGAAGAATATTTCAGATATGAAGGGTATTTTTTTTATGAAACACAAACGAAAGGCAATTAGGTATTTATCGGAAAGTAGAAAGAAGGCGTGATATTGGTCTAATAATATATTTTTTTTATTTTATGATTTTATTTCAATCAAATCAAGTTAGTACACCTACTGCTCTCGCTAGATTACTTAATACAACAAAATACTTAAATATGACCACCAAAGCCTAACAAGAGAATTAATTTATTCCTAAAAGAGTCCCTGCTAAGGTCGAAATCGAATATTCAGCAATATTTATTGTATTCCCTTGAAATAGGTTCATTGTATCCATAATTAACTCTATGATAAGTTAAATAAAATAAAAGACGATTTCTAGAATTCTAAGAACTCTTGCAGGATCATAAAATCCAATTAATGATATTTGGAAAGGACAATCGATATGACCATTTATCAAATCATGAATAAACATAATTAAAAAATATAACCTATTTCTAAAAAGAGGTAAGATACAAAAAGAGTTTGCACCTCGCAGTCTACGAAAAGCTATACTCTAGTTAGGCGCTTTTGATCTGGTTTGGATGGTTTCCATACTATACTGCAGTACTCGAGATGAGAACTGACAAATGCAATCAATTAACATTTAAAGTCTTTCGAATTCCACAACATGAAACCTAACATTTGATTACCTTTGGCAACCAAAGACTCAACGTTCTTGAAAAAGCTAAGTTTGACGTCAAAAAAAACTCCCAGATCTTTTTTGGTGAATAATGGACAGAGGGATTATCGATATCGATTACGTACGTAAAGGAAATTGGAGAGAGGTTACAATAAAAAGGTAGTCTTTAACATTTAGGGAAATTAAGAAGGTCATTATTGTGACACCAAATGGAAAGTCGATCAAGATCGTTTTTTGAACGTCAGTACACCTTCAAATCGTCGGCAAACATAAGACACCGAGAACTCAAAAACAAATTACGAATGTCATTAATAAATAAAAGGAAGAGGGCCCAAATGACTGCCTTGAGGTACTACAGAGGTAACATAAACTTGTGACTAGATCGTGTCATTTATGCGAACATACTGGATCTGATCTATTAAGTAAGAATGAATCCACTTTAAAAAATTGGAGTAAAATCCTAAGCCAGTTAGTTTGGAAATTATATATTGTGGTTAACGCGATCAAACACTTACGCAAAGTCTGTATAATATTACATCACTTTGTAAGCCATTCTCAAGATAATTCAAGGTGAAATTACAAAAAAATTAGAGATTTGTAGTAGTTGATCTGCCTGCAATGAAGCCATGCTGAAACGGAGAGATAAAACTCTTTATGAGAGGTGTAATTTTATCACAAACTAGTTTTTCAAACAACTTAGGAATAGTAGAAATTTTACAGATTGAGCGATAGTTAGTAATGTCCAGATTTAAAAACGAGCTCTTTCAATTTTGTAAACAATTTGCAGACCGCAGAGACAAATTAAAAACTAAACACAGAGGTACAGAAAAACGCGAAGAAACATTTTTGAAGTAAAATTGCAGAGATGCTATGCATATCAGGATTTTTATCTAAGGTAGTACCACAAGAATATACGGACTGTAAGTGGTAAGCGAGCATATTACTAATGGTTACAACATCAGATGAAGATACATTATTATGACGCATACAGGTAGGAATACCATTATATTGCTATTAACGAAGCTCCAAAAGCGTTTACTGTTTGTCTTAAAATTATATTCGACAGAAAGAACATACTGTCTTTAAAGAAACTTGTTTAAACATCAAATTGCTTTTGAAGCGTCCCATAAACTTTCAGAAGTTCCGGGTACTCGCTGGCATTTAAATGTAAGCGGAAAGAAATACTCGCATCTACATATTTAATCAATAAGACGAGCAAAACTTCTCAAAGCACAATACAAATGTTAGTGATATTGAAGAAGATAAACCATGTAGAAGAGAAAACAGGAAAAAGACAAGACACGATAATTGCATATACATATATTTTATTTACCTAGTATTTATAATTTTTTTAATTTACAAATCTTAAATAAGTAAATTTACATACCTACATTCATACATACATACATACACGAAAACAGTCTATGAGTTTTAGCCGATTTATATAAAATTGCATTGTCCACCGGGGTACGGAAATAATAACCACCTTCTTTCCGAACGCAATAAAACTCATTTTATGAATCGAAATTTTTGTTTTTTTAATTAAGGTACCTACCTCAAGTTTTGTTTTAAACCGTTTTAATGGCCATGGCAGATAGGTTAAGATATTATTTATACACCGAATAGTCCGGTTTCTGGCATTTGTCATGACCCCAACTAACAGCGGGTATGTTGGCAATTCCATCGCGAATGTTGGCCCTCAAGTCTTGGACGGTTGTCAAAATCGTGGTATTTTCGGGTACATTAAATCGATCTCAAAAGGCTTTCAGCATCGATGACAACACGTATTTTGCAAAAAAGATGTTTCCGGTGTTCATTATATCTGTGGTCACAAGGAAAAACCGCTAAAGTCTGTTATTCTCTTTTTTCAGGAGAGCACTTTAAAGTTTTTGACAAACGTGTGAAATTACATGTAACTCTATTGACTCTAGTGACTTAAGCTGTTATGTTTTTTTGAAATTGTAGCCACATTTTTAAAGATATAAAGATGAAAAAATTTTACAAAATAAATTTGAGTACGCTGAATCCAATGGCATCAAAATCTCAAATTCGTCTAAAGTCGACTTTAGCGGTTATGGTTTGTGGCCACAGATATTATGCTAAAAATTTCGAATCACAAGTTATTTCACATACTCGTATGTAGACGTAATACACATCCATTTACGTTATGTAGTCAAAAGATTAAGTGCGCTATATTTTACTGAATCTATAAATAGGTCCATATTGTATCTTAGACCTTTAGCTCTACACATCCATTAGTTTGTGACAGTTTTCATTTGTGTAACTGGTGCTGAATTTGTTGACGCTGCTCAGCTTTATGTCTCGTTGTTAAAGATCCCCATCTAAAGCCCGTCAACATTACCTTTTTAGTGCTAAAAAGCTGGACTGAGATGATCAAGATTTTTAACAGAATCTCTTAAGTTGTTCGGAATAGGACTCTACCTATACCTACTTCTCAATTGCCTTCATCGCCAAAATAGACTGCTGCGGTTTATATAGAACCCTAGGGCTAGCTTGTGTAGACTATGGATTAAGTAACCTACTCAAGAGATATGACAAAGTTTTTAACGGGTAGCCAACACCACCACCACCACCACATCGCCGCAGTTGCTCGATAAAGAGGTCTTAGCCAAATTCTAGTTGAGGATGTGAGCTTTTGGCCACCAAACGTCCGCCATAAAGCATGGTCTATCACATTGCAACTAAAGTTCTGCTAAAGAAGCAGGCTATAACTGCCACTGAAACAGCCCATCTTGCATAAGGTATTCATCTTTCTTTCTTTTCCTTTCTCAAGCTCTGATTAGTCCTCGAACTAGAGCCCACACAAAAAGTTAGTCGCTATTCTATACTGTTAATGATGCATGTTTAACCATTTTAGCAGGATATCCAGGTACCACAAATGCAAAGAAGTTCACATAGTTCTCACACATCTGCAAATAACAAAAGATTAGGCTCATAAAGGAATACACCAAATTTCCTATTTCATTCGCCCTTTGAAACCAATTACTCGCTTCCGTAGTCCACATAGTCTGTAAAATATTTCTATAGGCACGCCTTTTATGAAACTGATTCTCCTCACTGTGCTTTATACCTACTCATTTTATTGATCAATTTCAAATTGACGTGGGAGCACGTTACCAAGGTATGTATGTCGTTATATTTGACGGTAATGACGTTAACAAGGTAGGTCGTTACCGTCAAATGTAACTTGTTCCCACTGTTTTAAATGACCTCAGAACGTCTTCAAAGCCAAACACAGTCAAGCCGATTTTTTTTTGTCGTCATTCGGTATAGCCCTCATGTCGCCATGCTGTCGCATGAGTTCGAAACCCCTTTTTGTTTCCGAGACTGAACACACCTAAGATCGCCGGTGCTTGTATACCTAGTTCACAAGCCTTTGCAAGTTCAAGTACCGAACCCTGAACATCCACATATTGAGGGTAGGATGTCAATGAGTTGTCAAGTGTCATAGACATGTAACTGTTCAAACTGAAAGCTCCACATTCGATGACCCCAATGGTCAACAACAATAACATGCAGTTTCCAACAGCTATACGGCGGTTCATCCAAACAACCCATCGATCAACGCGCCACATATAGATTGTAGACATATTTAATTATCAGTTCGTCGCTTCGGTTGCTCTGATTTCGCGCACTGAAACTTTACAACAACATGCTCTCATTACCTTGAACCTGAACTCAATATCACAAAAGAAACAAAACAAGTACCTACTCAGGTATACGACTCGCACCGCCAATATGTATGCTATACCAACCTGTTGTCTACTTGCATATATTTTTTATCTGCGTACCTCAACGTCATCATGACGAAAAAGTTCAGCTTTCAATTGTTGTTCGCTTAGGTCGACGACGCTGCGCCAGGCCACCCTTACAAAAAACTGTTGGTGTAGTCACTGTCGCACCCAGCTGAGAAAACAATAGAAGGGCTTGCTCCATCGTGTTCTCTCTGTAACCAAATATAGTCGTGTACAGTTTCACACCTTCGTCGTAAGGCAAGAATCCTTAGGGTTGTTAGCCGTCGTCGTAGAACTGCAATGCACAACACAAAAACTGCGGTGAACCGAACACGTGACCGGGACGGTCACGTTTTCCAATTCCTATTGGAGGATCCGAATTTAGTTAGAATCGACGAGAATTAGTTAAGCTCCGTCACTTAAGGCACATTGCTTGGAAGCCCTATACAATCGCAACTGTATCGGCATACACCCTAGAGTTCATGAGATTTCACAGTCATAAGTCATAGGAATTTGCAAAAGAGTATGCTAAGAATTGCCATTACGAAAAACTCAACTTTCGAATTGGAAATATGACGTCTGGATAAGTAAATTATTATATTACTGGGTGTATTGTACAATAAAGCAGTTCGGGCCTGGGCGGTTATTTTAGCTGTAACATGTGTGGTCGTCCCTTTTTGTTCCTTTTATATGCTCGATTTTTAAGATGGCAACGTGATGTTCGTATACGTGGAGATATTCTATTCGCCTTTAAGGAGGTTATTTAACAAAAGTCAACAGATTGTGTGGAGCACAGAATAACGTGCTGTTGTATATGGTTATTGGTAAAAAGTGGGTCGCACCGAAAACGCTAGTTCTAGAAAGTGTTCATATCTCGAAAACAACCCCATTTTTTAATATTGATAAAACTTAAGAATCCAAGGAATGGTTACATCTTGAACAATATCTTATACTCAGTTTTCAGCTAAATAGTTAAGCAAAAACACATATTAACGATATTATCTAATACAATTATTATGATACCATAGGTACTTAGTTTTTCTCAAAAAAATTTAGTAAATCCGTTTTTTAATTGTTTCTAAAAAATTGAAATTTTTCCAACCAAATGGAAAATGCACCTTCAAATAATTTCAACCACTTGGTTGAATATATAAATATCTTACATAATAGGGGTATTCACGATTCGGTGCAAGAGACCTAGTAAAATTGCGAAATTTTATTTTTCTTTAACAGATCGTGAACACACTTTTTCTCACCTCTTGCAAAACTGAAAAAATATGACAGATTTTTCCATGCTGTTCTGAAAAAAAACTTCTAAACTTTGCTGAAACTGAACGATTTGCTTTTTATTGTTTATTATGCCGAAAAAAGGCGAAAAGAAAAAATATCTTAGATAATTGAGAGAGTAAGGCCCCAGTTATAGCTTTCATTAAAATGCATCATTGAAAATTTTGATTTACGATTTTAAGACCATTTATCAAACAATATTGGTTTTAGTTGGTATCAAAATAATGCTAATCAATTGTGTAGAACTTGTTTACGAAGAAAAAAACTTAGTTCTGATTAAAACTTTTCTTTAAATCCACTTTTATTATTTCACTGATTGAAATCGATTTCAATGAACAGCTGATTTTCAGTGAAATAATAAAAGTGGATTTAAAGAAAAGTTTTAATCAGAACTAAGTTTTTTTCTTCGTAAACAAGTTCTACACAATTGATTAGCATTATTTTGATACCAACTAAAACCAATATTGTTTGATAAATGGTCTTAAAATCGTAAATCAAAATTTTCAATGATGCATTTCAATGAAAGCTATAACTGGGGCCTAAAGACGAAGATGATATCGTGAAAACCCCCCTATTCTGACCATTTTTTAACTGGATTTTCCCTGCGGTGGGACGGTGGCACTTACTTTTGTTTTCCATTCTCTTTTCTTCCGATACACAGAAATTAAAAATTTAGCGAATTGTCAATTTGACAATGCTACACTTTACTCTGTTGTATTTTTCAGTTTCATTGGATCGTGAATACCCCTAATTTATATTTATTAGATGCTTATAATTTTCTTACATAACTTGCGAAAGTTGCATGTTACTAAAAGCTAAAACTCACAAGAAACAGTTTCGTGCGCCCCATTCATGTATTATTAATTAGCAAACAAAATTTCACTCTATATGTTTTTGGAATAGCTACATCAATGATCAAAACATTTTATTACTGTTTCGAGTATTTCACATAAATACAGGGCGGTCTACCTAAAGGTTTTTTGTATTATGGCCCTTAACAGAATAAGCCAAGTGCATAAATTCCACAGCAATAGTAAAAACAAAACAAAATATTGAATGAATTTTTAAAATTTAACAAAATGCCGCCATTTATTATTGTGCAAGTATTTTCCTAAAACGATGCAATCACAGATTATAAATTATGCTGAAACTAAAATATTTTCCTACGACATAAAAAAAAAGACTGATGGGCATCAGGTCCCTAAATAGGATTTCCTAAGTATGCGTGCGGCAGCAATCCTTCGAATACTTATGAAATCCTATGTAGGAATTTGTAGGCAAATGTACCGTTTCTGCTCTCAGTTGACCATCTAGTTAGGATCATTTGTGGTAAAACCAAGATCGCCAGGATCATTAAAGTAGAAATCACCCAAGTCAAATTTTGCAATATATACAACTCTCTTCGACTTAGGTACTCTCTAATTCAAAGTGCGAAACTTTATTTCAAAACCAGTTTTAGATAAGCTTCTGAATACTTTTCAGATTAGCAGTTCTATCCTTAAAACGACAAATGTTGATTGCACGACTAAATACGCGAAAGTGATGCAATATCAGAAATAAGCATGCTTATTTTTAACAGTCCTATTTCATTTCTCGAAAGTGTCACCGCTTAAATAAGAAGTACCTATAAGTTATATCATCTCCTTGGCAATAACGCGTGGTAGCACCACTTCAGTGCGGTTCTTAGGAATGATACGTTTTCAAGTCAATGGGGATAAATTTATTAAATAATGATGCTTAAATTGAGCGTATTACGGTTTGTGTTGGCGATTTCCTATGACAAGAGGTTTGTTTTTCCTCCTTCTAGATATGTGCCCCACCTACGTAGTGGCATGTATATGTATTAAGGATGTTCTACGAATTCAAAAAATAACCTACTAACTTCTCTTGTAGGTGGCTTAAATTGGAGAAACAATTTTTAGCTATAAGGAAGCACATCGTAAATGTAAAGTCCGATAAGTACTTTTGTATTTAATTTTTTCGTGAATTGTGGCGTAAAAATAAAATACTTTATTTTTTTTTCTAATATACAATCGAACAATTTGAAGAACAATAATTTAAAATGTAAGTACTGATATATGATATGGATATCTTACTGTAGATTTATGCTGAACAATGTGCTGCGTACATGTTGAAACCTAAAAGTTAACGTAAATTGAAAAGTAAAGTCTATTAAACAAGAAGTCACTCTTACTTTTTATTCGACACAATAGCTATTGCCCCGCGTGTAAGCCCAGGAATGTTTAAGATAATTTACTCACAGATGGGCAGACATTTGGTACAGTGTACGTAGCTAAATCGATTGGTCCTTGCCAATGGTTAGTGAAAAGCGCATCAAAAATTATAGTCGCTTCAAATTGAACTTCTTCTTAGCCGGTCCGGTTATCCAAGTTCCATAGCAGAACCAGGGCTGCCACTTACTGCGATTGCCGTACATCTGTTGCGCAAAAAATAAATCTATACTGCCACTAAATCACTTTAGCATTTTTTTCAGTACTTTGGAACATCATCCACATACCAAAAACTGACGCAAAAATAAATTATATTTCTTTTCTGAACGCATCCATTTTCCTCCAAACACACCCAATACAAATGAAGTCGGCTGTATGCAGTCACATAAACACGGCTTTACTTTAAGTAAATACTATTCATGCATAAAAAATTGTATAAAATAATAAACTCCTGTGTAAAAAATCAAACTATTCAAATTGTTTTAAGGGTTTACTGCGCAATTTCTTCAGACGGCATCTTTTTGTAAATGCCTTACTGTCTGTGAAATATTCTACGAAACTTGCCTGGACGTATTGATATTGCTTAGTTGGGCAAGTTGCTCAGTGATAATCGTGCTGCACTCCTGAACGTGAACGTATCGCAAAGTCTAAGAGCATCAAACCGTTCTGCAACACACTTATGGGCACGTACAGGTATGGCTTCTGGATTGGCAGATAGACTTTAGACCAGATTTTAACAATAAGGCAAGTCCTGAAAAATACCAACGAGTCGTTACTCATCACCTTTTCATCTATTTCAAAGCCCCATGTGATAGCATTCATCATTGGAGCTTCTCGAAACCTTTTTAAAAGTGCACCGGATTTTGGCAAGGAGATGCGCTATCACGTGTCATCGTCGGTTGTTCATAGTATTCCGTAATAGAAGCTTTTATGACGATTAAAAAACTGGCGAAATCTATTCTGTGGCAACAAGGAATAACATCATAAGTCGACTTATGTCGAAATTGAGATTTTTACACAATCTGATGCGCAATAAGCCATTCTATCTGTCATATTTTTTTCGTATTTTTATCTCCTACAGTTTATGAACTACACACGAAAGAAAAATGATATAAGTCTATTTGTACTTGATTTGTAATCGGAAGACAAACATTTAAATCGCTTTCCTGAAAAGTTGCAAAAACTGACTTATGTCGTTATTCCTTGTTGCCACAGTATTTATCTTGAAGAATAGAATATAGAACCGCTAACTCTCTGAGCTGCAACAATATGTTGATGATGTTCAAAAATCCAAAGTTCGTTAACCAAATTTAACTCGGCCGCATCGAGTGAATGGACAGTATAATAATCTACAAATCCCAGCCAATAGGTTTGAGACGACAAGAAGAAACGAACCTCCGTTTGTCTCGATGCCCGTAAAGTTATTAGGTAAGTATTTTTGTTGTTAAAGGATAACATTTGGGATTCATTAAGACGTTTCTCATTTCAGTTAGAGCACATGTATTTTCTGCCGATAAACTTAAAATTACATTGAAGCTAGATAAGTGTTTATAATTGCGGGTCCGTGCTCTGTGTATAGCTTTATTCATTATATTGTGTTAAACTTATCGAATCAGAAGGCGGTATTGTCATAAGGCAGAAATGAAGTTGCCTTTACATTAACTAATTCTTCGCCAAATCCATTAAAAAAATGTATATGGCCTGGTGAATTCTGCTAGTGGCAAAGCTAAAGTCGTTATCGCCCAAATGCAAACAACTCAGTATCACATTCGCTCCAATTTAGTAGAAACAAAAGCACTGAACCTATTCTGTACTGACTGAAGGCATTTATCTGAAAAAAGCGAGTAAAATATTCACATTATGCGCAGCACAGAATAGTTACACAGCCGCCAAATGCCATGGCATCCTTCTCCCAACAAATGCGCAAATTGTCCCAGTAACGTACCTATCATCAGCCCTACTCTTGACCTTGAATAACTGCTGGAACTAAATTACTTCTTTCCCAATTCTTCTTCTCATGAATCCTGTTTGTTGCACGCAATGAACGCATGCCTGACTCTTTGCACAGCATACCTCGCATCAAACAGAGAACGCCATATCTAAGATACTCTTGTTCTATGGAAATGTTTACAAAGAGAGGCATCTTTCAAGGGCACAGGCAGAGCAACAACTGGTTATCCGTATACATGATTCACCTTGGCGAATGATGGTCAATGTGCACTACGCAGTCCCTCAGCAAAGCCGTCGTATACATATACACCAATCATCTGGATAGGACCTATAAAAGAGCCAGCGCTCATTCCACTTCTAAGTCAATCTGTTGCTAGTGCTCCTAGAAGACGTATTAAGTATTAACAAGCAAAATGCTGAAATTTGTAAGTAGACAAAAGAATAAACTGAAATATACTCAGCTGTTATACTTTTAGTTGATTTTCGCCCTCTTTTTGGCGTTTACCGGTGCTAACCCCGTGCACTCACTCAATCCAGCGTACACCTATAGTTCTGGTTCGATTCTGCCAGAATATGCTTCGCCACTGTACTATGGATCTCACATCTATGCCGCTCCGTACCAGTACAACTACATCGGCGGATTGCGTTCATTCCCAACTCATCTGTAAGGCGTAGACACCACCGACTGTAATTTGCAACACCCATTTCAGAAACGGATCGCAATAAATATTAATTCTATACAAAATTACTAAAGGCATGCATTTTGTTTGCACATTTTCCTCCCCGCAGGATGAGGCTATTTATAAAAGCTGCAGATAAAATTAGATAGTGGTAAGGCGACTGTCTTTAGAAATATTTGTGCTTACATAAGACTTTGCAAATTTCTCGGAAATGCTGCTATGCAATTGGGACAGTTGCTTCCTTAAAATGGTTATGGCCGCCCTCGTCCGAAATGTACGCAGATTTTCTACCTCGATTTGTTTAGATTCGAAAACCTTTGGGAACTCGACCAAAAATCTAACAAATAATATGCTGTAGCTGGGTGACATAAAAGTTACGTAAGGGGACTAGATTTGCACTTCATCGAATAAAGAGATTCTATTATTGGATCTGTTAAGTGCAAACGTTTTTAAATACCGGATCGGTGAGTTTGTATAAATAGAACTAGCAATAATGATTCGATACGGGTGTATGAAGCGCTGGACGCACGTTTATGCTTAGCATGATGAAGACGGCGTCGGGTTGTAGCGTATGTTGGCTTGTATGAATGGATAGAGTTTGACATTCATGTGTCAATTAAGCAAACACAGTGTCCTAAACGTGTTCATCAAAAGGAATAGCCACTACGCAACCATCAGCCAGAGTGGTTATTAGAGAATTATGTGCATGGTGATGGGAATTGGAATATTCACATGTTGTGTGGGATACGAGAAAATTAGTTCGTTTTGCATAATGTCAGTGGATGTGAGGGCGGAACTGAAATGCGTAGCTCCTGCAGCTAGATGCGATTAAATTCACGTGACTGGTTATAGTTGTGTTTTAGATTTTGGCAGATCTAAGAGTAGGATTGAGTTCGGGGACAGTATAGCATAAGCGGTAAGGTCAGTTAAGGTGTAATATGAAGCTATATTGAGGCAATGGAACTCGTGTGGGTTATTAAAAGCTTAAAAGTATGCGGATTTTTTTCAACAATCGGGGTTTTCAATCGCATTCTAATATTAGAACAAAATTTCACGTTTTAATCTATCATTACATAGATATGTATTAATACGTGAACATCCAAAGTTTTCGTATACTTCTTAAGTATCTTTTATGAAGTGAGTAACTTATATCACTCGAAAGGTGCAAAAACAACAAATTGTGTTAATATGTAGCCGTTGAGGCTGGTAAAATTAAGTTAACAATTCCCCATACAAAATGCTTATCATTTAAATGCAACCATTTTGGTTCAATTTGTCGCCGCCATATTGCCATGGCAACGTATTCAAATTATATCACCTTAGATTAGAACCTATTTTTGAAGGAATGCAATTTGCCTTCCCCTAAAAGTAAGCAACAGTACGTATAACTTAATTCAGGGGCATAATATTATCGTGAGGTATTGAGAACCACTTTTGTCAAAATACTAATACTAATACAAAATAATACTGTGAAAATTTTACTTTGCTCTATGTTTTTAAATGCAAAAAAAAATCATGAGTAAAACTTATTTTTAAAGGGACGTATTTTTTCGATACTAAGATGTGGCTTTTTCGTTTATAAAAAAAAAAAAAACAATATATAAATATCTAAAATTGTGGTACGTTTTTTAGTATTACATACAAATAAAAAGTAGCGTCGATTATATTATATAGGTACCTATCTTATCTATATACATAAAAGAGTAGCGTGAATGAGTTGACAGACAGGCCAAACCGCTAATTGTAGGTTCATGAAACTTCCAGGATATGTTCCACTAGCTGTGTAGACGCTCACTAAGAAAGGATTTTTCGATACGACCCCCCTTGCCCTTTTTAGAGAGGTTTTTCTGTTAGTCACGATTCGTTAATCGTATACCTATTTCGCCTTTTTTTTTTTTTTTTCAAAATTCGAGTTATAAAGGTTGAAAAAGAGGATGCCAACTTTTTTTATTTAACCTTACTTCACTCAACCTGCTATTACATTCATAAGGCTTGGCCAATCCAAGAATGCTTAAAATGCTCTTTAGTCAATACTTCCCCGAGTATTCTAAGCCATCATTTATATGTCTGCTCCTTCCAGAGGCAGAGCTAGAAGAAATTAAAGACAGATCTATTTGATCAGCAAGAAATTTAAATTGATTTCTCGATTGCCAGCTCTGCTTGGGGGTGAGTGGGTTGAGTATATCGTACTCATGGAAAGCATCACAGATGGATACACATATACATACCCACAGCCACAGTGCGTTCGGTTATTCTTTACAATCGGTCTAAATATTGTTTTTTACGACTTGCCGTTCCATATTTCATTCCGTATCGGTTTTTGACTTTGGGTTGTGTGCAACGGGCATGCGAGTGAGTATGACTGAAATTAATAATAATCGCAATGCAGTCTACTCTACATCCATAGCAACCCATGCGTGCGTACTTTCCTGTGAGCTGTGCGTTTGGTGTTGGCTGTATCGGTGAAGTCTGAGTGAGAATGTGTTGATAAAGCCGTTAACTATCCGGTAGAGTTTTTAAATTCCCTGAAACCATCGGGTATTTCATACCATAGACATAGGCTAACTCTTCGGAAGGGCACACCCGTAATGCTCCTTCGGAACCTAAAACCATCAAAACTAATGGCACTAGACTGCAAATCAAAGCTTTGCATACAAATTTAATCGAAGCTATTATATTGACCGGGATTGCTCAAGGGTAAAAAGTATTCGGGCCGCGCATTCCTCTGATACCTAATGACCTCCCCTCTACTTTAAGAGATTACAATTTCCCCTTAAAATGTGCTTCGTCATGACGATCAATAAGTCTCAGGGCCAATCTTTGAAAAACGCTGGTATAGATTTAAGGGAAGATTGCTTTACGCACAGTCAGTTTTACGTAGCTTGCTCTCGTGTAAGTTCACCTTCAAGTCTGGTAATGTTACTGCCGCCCAATAAAAAAAAACAGAAACATTGTCTACAAAGAAATCCTTTAAAAATAAACACTATTTATGTAACCATTTTTCTAAAAATGTACATTTTAATAGAGTCCCACGCGGACTAGTCGCGGTTAACTGCTAGTTTCTCATATCATAAGTCAATGGTCAAAGCACACTCGTTTTTTTTCAGTGGGTATGTCTATGTATGCAGTATGATATTTGTTAACTGGACGAGTTGGTATGGTAGTGTAGAAATTTTATATTTCAGTGAAACTGGTCCGGCATAACAATACATATTTTGCTCTTCGATGAAGACGAAACGAAAATTGATCTGTTTCGAAGCAGTAGGATGCTAAGGTATACGTCTGAAGAATTTGTTTGAAAATATGAATTTTTATATTGTAGAGTTTGTTCTTAATTGCAGTTTTATTCAACGGCTCCGCCTTTCAAAATAAGTTTTTGTATTGGTATTGGAAGCTGTTAATCTAAGAAACGGTCTGGCGATACTTATGTTCCTCCAATACTTACTTAGACTTTGCGCTACCGTTGAAGATCGTGGCGGCTATCAATGGTTATCGGGTAACGGTTTTGGGATTTCCCTGGGCGAAAGCACATTTTCTGAAATGCATGGAAAGAAAACCTATGTCCAAATGGGAAATTTCCAATGAAGTATCAAGGGAAGATACAAACCAAAAATTATATTACCAATAAATCTTTTACTTTTAAGGCTTGTGATCATAAAATGCGAATGACGGTAATAAACACAAGGTACGTTGGATCCGCTCACGATTCACTAGTTTGGAATCATTCTACCAAATGTTGATTTTTCGTTAACTCTTTTAATGATCGTGATCATAGTTGTTGGCTTTTGGGTAACTTAATATTATTTTAGTCTTATTTTTTTTTAACTTTCTGCTCACTGACAGTGGATATAACCTAGAGTCGTGGCTGCTCACAGCTTACAGGACATTCATCGATCAACAGAAAACCCATTTTAATAGTATTCATGCGAAAGCCAGAAACATAATTAAAATGACAATTGGCATCTATAAAGCTATGCAAAAAACTCATGCTCCATTTTGTTTTAATATGCCTATGTTTTGGTTTATACCATAGGTCGATGGAGAATCCTTCTGGAAGAAAGAAAAAGTAAATACCAACCAGCGTTGCCACTAAAGTCTTTAACAAATGCAGTAAGTACGTTAGCTAACAAAATGGAGCATTTTTAAACAAAATGTAGTAGGTACCTGTTTTTTTTTTATTGCCATTTAAATTAAGTAACAAACAAATAAATAGTGATGACATAACAAAAATATAATTTTAACTCACAAAAAAATAACAAAAAAGAAAAAAATAATTCTATAAAATTCTAGTCCGAGTCCGAATCTGAAACTACTTTTAAAAACGGATATATATTTGTTATTTGCAGTTGCCGTGGGTTCAGCACAATAAACAAACAAATTTAAATTGGCTGTCAGCTGTTAAATCAGCAAGATTAAAAAGAAATAATCGTAATTCAAATGCAAAGTATCTTAATATTTTAAAGGCTCGAGTGCCGTAACGTATGATTATAATCTTCCTAAATCACTTTTTTTGCGTATCAAAGTATAAATTAGGTCTATACCCGTACTCGGTTGGAATCGAACGCAATCGATATAAATCGATCGCAATCGCACAAGGTCCATACTAAATCTATACTACGTGTATAGACTTTGTGCGATTGCGATCGATTGCGTTCGATTTCAACCGAGTACGCGAATAGACCTATTATTTCGTACATCGTACATATAAAACAGTTCTTACGTTTAGTTTAATATAAGTGATCTAGGAAGAATTGGTAGGTACCCATTGTTATTACTCGCTTGTCCATTCGCTACTGCGATTTGCGATAGTTATGTCAACCAGCGGTGCCAGATTCCACGACTTATAGCATTTTTACAATTTTAGGACTTAAAACTTATTCCACGTTTTTTTAGCTAAAAAAACATAAAATTACAAAATTTTTCAAATTTATCGAATGCAATTTTCCAAATAAAATCTAAAAATGTGAAGGTGAAGTTAAACCCGCTCATCTGTAGTTCTGCTTAATGCTTATGCATACTGCTTTTTTAGTACATGTACGTGTACAGTTAGTGTACTGTCATGGAACAAACTGTTTCGAAAAATGTTTATGTTAGCGTAATGCGTAATTTCTCTCCAAACATCAGGTGAAGTCCTAGCTAGATTTTGACAAAGAGTACACCGAGTGGATAGGTGTCACAGAAAACAGCTGTTCTTTGAAAAAAATTCCTTAAAAATTTAATTCTCTCTTATTTCAACTACATATTTTTGATTCTAGGTACTTCTCGTCCATGCAATAATTAAAAAAGTTCATCCATACATACTTTTCCGCAATAGAACAAGAAATACACAACGATCTTTCATAATTTAGCTTGAGAAAATGTGCCGACCCATTAAATGGGCACGCAAAATTTTTTAAAATCATCCCTTAAACCTTGGAAAATATTATAAACTAACTTTATAAGCTAGCTTTTAGTTAAGGGTTAGGTTAGGTTAGAGTGGCAGGCCGCCTCAAGTGCAGCCACACTTAGGCCAAAGTAGGCCCATTGTGATACATACCACAGGATCAGTGTTCTCTAGAACTACCCGTTGAACCAGCCAGAGCTAAGAATGAAGCGTTTGAGGCAGTTAATTCCTACGTTTGCGAGTTCGCTGAGATTGTCGAAGAAGTATTCTCCGAGGTATAGTTCTCTGCGGAATGACAGTGCTGGGCACGTGCAGAGAAGGTGCAGAATAGTCTCCTCCTCCTCCTCGTCCATACAGCTTCTGCAGAAATCGTTCGAAGGAAGGCCCAGCCTGAGAGCATGTCTCCCTATGAGGCAGTGTCCCGTGATGACACCTACTAAAATGCTTACCATGGGTCTTTTCAGTGTAGTAAGATTTTTAGAGCGCTTTTAGTTAAACAACTTTCTGAATCAATTAAAAGTGTGAATAAAGTAAATTCATGAATTATGAATCTAGTCTATAATGATGGGTGCTGAGAAAGGGGCGGCGCATGGACTGCAAATCCCCCACTGAGTACAGCGTAAAAAATTCGCCAAATATGTAGCATAGTATTTACTACATATGTAGTACAAGTGGCAACGCTCATATCAGCCCAGTAAAGTAGCTGTTTTTGGTAATGTTTGTGCTGCATTACACAACATTTGCTTGCATTACAATGTCGCAAGCAATTTTATTGAAAATGATGGAATAACCGATATCGATCCCATTGGAAACGTAAACACAGAAATATCCACTAGTCGTATGAGGGAGATGGCCGAGAGGATAACATACAAGATGTGCACATACCTTTTACTATTAAACAAAAATTAGTTAGTTTATTTATTCATTTATAAACATAAATAAATAAAAATAACAATAAATAATAATACGAAAAACAATTCAAGCATGAGTTGGATTTCGAAATTAAAAAAAGGGTGTCAGGGTTCGGACTTCAGTTGTAAAATTTCGCAGTACATGTATCTTAAAAAAAAGGTGCAGTAGATTCACTTTTTTGCAGTAGATTTTGAATTTAGAAAAAATGTGATGAAAATGAAGTTTTTAAATATTTTTTTTTAAAATGTATTACCTAGTTTATATGGAAAGAAAAAAAAAGCGACAGCAGAGCAGAATAACAAGAATTATAATTATAATTATTAGAAACAGAGAAAGACAAATGCAGTGAAAATGAGATGGCATGCACATCTTCTTCTAAAATATTATTGTAATAGATTGCAGAATCAAGAAACAGTGCTTCCAGTAACTGATTATTATGCAATAGTCTTATAAAAATATACTAAGCAACGAAAATGTGTACAATTCAATTTTGATTTAAGATTTCCGAAATTCACATAAATTGCGGTAGATTGCAGTAAAGTCCGAACCCTTTAAGGAAATAGTCAAACTCACAATTCAAAATAATACGGGTCCAAATAGAATACCACGTATGCTGCTCGGGTTGTTTTGTTGCGATAGAATTCCTTTGTTTTAGTAATTTCAGAACCCCCTCTTGGAACGTACCATCCTGCTTGTTTCGTTCCGCCAATAAACTGAATAAATTGTTTTGAAACTGGGCATCAAGATCCATTTGCTTTTCCAGAAGCAGTGTTTTGTCATCAGCTGCAAATAGTCTTTAACACGCCTCGGCGTATTACTTTTGCCGAGCGTTGTCGATTTTCTTGAAAAAAAGTTTGTATATTTTGAATTTTGTAAAATTAAAGAAATTACCTATTCACGGGCTCTGACTTTACTTCTCTGTCTGGATGTACTTTTTCTTCTAGAGGAACAGGAGACAGGACTACCTGCGCTGCGAGCTCTCACAGAGTTTCTGCCGGTCACTGCAGTACGGTGAGAGGCCACATGAATAGCTATTTTTTCAAGTTCTGAAATTGGAACTTCTTTAGATGGCCCACCACTCTACTCTACCACTCTACTCATATAAACCCATACTTCTCACCAACTCCTAATGTCTATTTTCAAATTTTATAGATAAACCAACCCGATTATATCAGGGGCGATTCCTCTCAGTTAGCTAGTTTAGCGGCGCTAAACCAAGCAAATAAATTGAAATACATATAATGCAAAATACAGCAAATAACGAGGTTAAAGTAATTATGAAGATTAATAATTGCAATAATCAATGACATACTAAATAACAAAACTATCATTTACAAATAATATTTGCCTACACAAACCAACAACACAATACTTCCATGCAATAAGATTCACATGAAATACTCTTTAGCGTTACAACTTGCGATACCGCAAATAATTCCCTGCCTGCACGCACACACACAATCTAAAACTCCCATAGTAAAGTCTCCTGTTTGTAGCATTTTAGCGTAAAAAATTGCGCTACCGAATTTCCTACAATCTGTATGAGTGTGGAATTTGACTACCTCTACCAACTACCAGTCGTAAGCAAAGCACAGGAAAATATACGGAAGGGTAAGCGCAAACAAATGCGATAAAACTTGAAAGTAGAGTGTAAGTGTAAGCAAGCAGGTATATTTTGCGCGTTATCTTTTTTTGTACTTCTGTGTGTTTCTCTTTCTAGTCAAATTGCAGTAAGAATGTGTCGTTGTGTTCTTATTTGACTGAATTAATAGTCTTATTGAATTCCATACCAAAAGTAAAGTGCGATTTATAATTTTATATTTGTGTGGATTATTAATATGAGTAAATACATAATAATTATTTTTGTCGTGCTTTTGGAATATGAGAGTGCGCTTTTGTTTTTTTTTTTTTTGTTTGTGAGAAGTGAGCACGTAGCTAACCCAATGCTTAAGACCAGGAATCGCCACTGGATTATATGTATATTCTTCGAGGGCACAGGGATGACTTTAGAAATGATGGCCAACCTAAGTTTATAGAACAATTTGGAAAAGGTATTTGTTTTCCATACAACAACCGTAATCTCTTGAAAAACTTCGCTTTTTTCCAACCTGCTCCGTACGATTCAGATAAGTTACTAATGAATATTTGGTATCTTGGAGCTCAACTCAGTTTGACCTTTAAAATGGAACAATACTTCTTCTTGTATTAGTCACTTAAGTTAGAAATTTGGTACTGAAAACCAACTGCTTTTATTTTGCAAAATCAATGGCCGCGATCTACCGCCCGCTAGGGGCATGTCAAACTCCACTATATAAAAATTTACATTTCACCATTTGAGCTAGAAGTTTAGCACTTTTAGTAAAATATTCCTTTCAGGGAAATTCCTCAATCTTGCGCAAAACTACCCGCGGTCAAAGGAAATCGTTCAAACGTTAACAAAATAAAAATAAAATCGAAAGGCGAACAAGTGGAATTGTGATAAAATTGTTAATAAGGTAAGTAAAATAGCAACTCAGATATTGTTTTTATAATATATTTTATGATTTCTTTAATTGCTGCGTGGAAATAATTACTTTTAAACGTCGCTTTGCCGCTGGCGCTTAAAATTTAGCGTGGACGTTCCTTAATCTGGGATATTTTGTGCTAGACATCTAGCGGCCAATGGATCACGGCCATTAACTCATAACCAATATACATACAAGGACCGTATATGTACATAAAAACCTTGTTCTTGACGTCACCTTTTATGGGAAAGTTTGTTTTTGTTTTTATTTTATTTTTTTTATTTTGAGGGTGATTTGTAAAATAATTTAACATAAATTCTGTTTATAGTAGTATATTAAAATAGAGGGATGACCCCTTTTTGCAATACCTTTTCCAAGTTTGAAGTAAGTTCTCAAGCCATATAAGATCATATTTTTGAGCAGTAAAAGAAAAAAAAATCTTTGATAGATAATGTAAAAGTTAAGTGCATTCAAATTTCTTCGTAATGAATAATATTTTCTGAATAAGAAACCATTGTTGCAACTTTTTAATCTATTGGCTTTGAAAAGTGTTAAGGACATTCAAAAATTTGTTGTTTTTTAATTAGAGCTTATTTTTTGACGTATAATACAAGTTTACTTTTATTGTTTTCAATATATAAAATGTGCTATAATCGTGTTATTAAATGTCAAATGCGAGACACCGTGGTGCCTTTTGTCTTCAAGTTTTTCGAGGAAAATTTTAAAACTACATTTCCTATAATATTTTTCAGTCCATTTTATTAAAACTGCTTTTGATATTCTCATGCAATAGGTAATAAATTGAAAATACACAAAAAATTATTTTGGTCTTCTGTTCCGGAAAATAAATAAATAATTGTCTGTTCATTAATTCCGGAAGACATTTTGTTTTATAGGAAATCGGAATTTCGTAAGCCATCGCTATGAAAATTTTAACATGCTTAACTTTCGCATAATTCTTAGCTCGTAAACAAGATGGCCGCAAAAGCGTGTTAAATAATGCCGTACTTTTCAGTCTCGGCTATTTAGTATTAAGCATCCATTTAATCTTCCGTGTTAGGAATGTGTGATCGTGTAAATGCGGCATGATGTTACTTAGGTCTAAATAATCGGATGTGTTCAACGCTCCTGGTCAATGTGGGTATCTCCCACACACAAAATCCTTATTCTGCCAGTGGGAAAAGAAACCTGGAGGGGGGAAAAATCGACTGCCCATACAACAACAGTTGGTTAACAATTTGACCTAAAGTGACAACAATAAGTTTTTTCGCCTTCTTCCCCGAAGGTACAAAATTTAGTTTTTATTGGCGTGGTGATTCTCCGTATTCTGAACTTGCAGAACTAAGCCCACTAAGATGGCCATTTGTTTTGCAAACCACTTACCTGTGGATAACTTAATTAATAATATAAACTCATAGATACTCAAAAGCGAGAGCAAAACAATGCACTCCACCTGAGGAGGTCAAATCAAACGCGTTCCCAATCAACATTTAAACACAAGGGGTAGGTCTAGGTTTACCTTACCTACATCCTCCTTCGGTGATTAATATTACGGTACGATTGAAAGTTTTCCCGAGGGAGTTTGTTAGCAATCAATACTGTGATACAGTGGTTTTGGTGCCTTCCATGAAGGTATCACAGTATTAAATTCTCACTGACTCCCTCGCGAAAATTTCTTTAATGGTATACAACCAATTAGATGGATCTTTCTTGAAAAATTATCAAAAGTTGTCTTGTCCCGAAAACTCAACTAGCGTACATGGTGGCAGATCTCGTGCAAAGTAGAAACAAGTAAAAAACTACAAAGTCTGGCATCGTCTGATGAGTGTCACACCTTGTGCTTGTGCAGAAGCCCCTTCATTGTACATCGATGTGGAATGCAAAAAAAACGTGCCCAACTAACCAAGCTGGCGTGTAAAGTTCGTGTAAAACCAGTGGCTCACACACATTGCCTGGCCTAAAAAGTATCCCACCGAGCACACATCCGCTCGAAAGTCAAGTGGCTAAAACTATATAACGCCAGCCAACGTATGCAAACACGTTTTAAAAAGAATCTCAATGGTTACGGGCAAAAATACTACGCTATCACGTTGGCATGCCTGCCATCACTGCACTTTCATAAGGTGCCGAGCAATCCAACACTATTCTTATCCGCATCACTAAAAAACGTGCTATTTTCATTCGCTCTTTGGCAACAGGTGTGAAGAGAATCAGAGCTCAAGTTTAACAAGGATTTTCCTTCCGTTGGGTAAGGGATGCGAGGCCATTCGTAGAAATGTACCTCAACGTTCTACCCTTCTTAGGTTTCATTAAACGTTGGTCGCTCCTGACGCCTGTGATGCTTCCAATCACGTTGGATGATGCCTCTATGTGTTGCAGCATCTCTCCGCGTGCGTGTGTGTGTATACTCCAACCGAGGATACAGCGAATCATCTACGCAAATGCAAAAGCTTTCTCCAAGTCAGAAGGCTATCGCCACAGTCGGAAATTCTCCTATAAAAGGCGACGCCAGTCAACGATAAATTCAGAAGTTCTCATTGCTTCAACCGTGTAGCATTCTCTTAAAAAAGGATTACCCTACCAACCCAAACAAACAAAAAAAAACTTTCCCAGCATTTACTATGGATAACCGCAGTGAAAGTACCTTCGACTTTGGCGATTTACAAAAACCCAAAGCCATATCACCGCGCCGTCAGCGAGCTATGCAGTTCCTGCAGAGCCTCAGCAAGCGTCTCGGTCGTCGTGTCCAAAACGATTTGATCTACAATAGTCAAGAGGACATCCGCACCTCGTCGACAGACTCATTTTCGCTCAGTCTCGACCAAACCGAAAGAAGTCTTCGCAGCTCCAGCATCGACTTCTCCAGCATATCGTGTACCAGCTCCAGTTCTGACTTGGATAAATTCGAACTGGAAGAGGAGCACTCTGGCAGTCAATCCGTCATCGAGAGGATACCATTTAAGCGAATCCACCTTAACCGCATAACGATTCCGTCGGTTGGCAAGGTTTTACAAAACTTATCACCATCTTCCCGGTCGCTATCCTGCAACAGCACACCGTTCAAATCACAGAATAAAAAACCTGTCAGCAAGCCTGTTAAGCAGCCCAAACAACCGCAACCCCAACCGCAAAGGATACTCCGCCAGCCAGTGAACTATGTCTACCTGAAGGGTATGTCTGGTCTGCCAACACGACGAGTGCCACGCTCATCTTTGTGCTGCAACTATGCTTACAGATAAGCTGGTGAATTTGTGTAAACAAATTAATTACGCAAAAACTGATTTTGTTGCTGAAAAGAGTGATCTAGTGCCTGAGACTGTTTAAAAAGTGAACTGCAAGGACTTAAGTTTAAAAATGAAAATTTTTGAGTTATATTTTTTTTTTTTTTTGAAAATGTTTAAAATTTTGAACAAATTTAGTTACTAAGAATTTTTGTACCTAAAATTACATTTAAAAAAAAACACGAATTTATTTAAAAAAAACAAATATAAGAAAATATCTATAAAACAAAATTTCCAAATGGTGTTCTTCATGAATTAAAATTTCCCTGTTACAGGTCGATAAGTAGAAGCTTTGGGAATAATTTCCCACACAGAGGACAGAGCATTGGCGAAATATCCTTGAGAGAGTTTCTGTTTTCTCCTTTGAGTGCGGAAGTCCGACTCCCCTTCGTTATATCATATGGGAAGTGTATTTTATGTACTCAAGGCCATTGCACTTGGTCCTATTTAATGGGGCAGGTTCTTCTTTTTTGAATGGTGTCATGCGCATTCGGGCCTTACGCACGTGTACTTCAAGGAAATGCTGCACTACTGCCTATGTACTGCAGTGGAATGTAGGAGACAGTTAAGGACATAAATCAGGTGGCAGATTATGTGGTAAATGGGTAATCCTCCTGTAATTGCACTAAATGGAAATTGTGGTCTTTGACAGATGATGCTGCGTTTTTTGTAAAAGGGTTCGATAATTATGTTTTCTATCACTTAAATCGTAGGTACTTGTTGTGAGAACAGTGGTTTATTTGATTACCGGTCGTATTGACCGGTCGTTTATTGAAGGAAAACTTCATAGCCAGGATAATCAGGGAAGCAGTGGTTCATACTACAATTTAAAATCCATCGATTGTAGGCACACTGTACGCTTTAGCAGATTTGAATGGAAAAACTTAAGGACACACCTCCCAGGTAGACCCACTTCTATTCCAGGGATTTTATGTTTTTCTTGATGAATGTAGTCAAGATGTGGCAAAATACACAAAACGTGCACAACATTTCTCAGCTCCGTGGCTGCTTTGGAAATAAAAACAAAAAACTTTTCTTTCAAATTGGTGCTGAATGGTGCTGTCTGGTCAATTCTGTGACACATCAATTTTAAATAGATTAGATAATATTATTAAGGTGAGGTAGAAACAAGTTATCATAATGGTCCCATAGTGATTCCCTTCGTTTAGAGCTCGCTAATGATACCGGACTCGGTGATGAATTCTGTAATAAATCTTTGAGTGGGCTGTCGATATGTCCTCTGTCTTAAAGTATGCTTTTCCTAGATAGTGTTTACGAAATCTGGTTGGAGAGTGACAGTGACCCAGAATGTGTTCTGCTGATTCTTCGTCCTCGTTGCATAGTCTGCAAGTGTTATCTTGTGTATAGCCATGAGGTATTTTTTCACTTGACAATGTCCTGTAAGGAAAATACGAATCTGACTACTAGTTAACTTATGAGTTGTTTTCTTCTTGTGTGGGAGATAATACTTTTCTAGTAAATTTGTTCCGCTTAATATCACACATATTAATGAAAATGTGGTTGCAACACATATTGTCTTTGGAAGTAAAATTTTACGTGATTGAGTAGTCAAAGTAGTCAAAACTATATACTCATCTTTTGTGCTTATTATGTACCTACTTAAACTTTACTTCACATTGGCCGCGATCCACTACCCGCTAGATGTCTAGCACAAAATATCCCAGATGAAGGAACGTCCGCGCTAGAACCCTAGCGCCAGCGGCAAAGTGACATTTAAGACTAATTATTTCCACACTATAATCTAAGAAATATTATAAAAACGATATCTGAATTGCTATTTAACTTACGTTATTAACAATTTTATCACAATTCCACTGCTCGGTTTTTTATTTAATTTTATTTTGCAAACGTTTGAACGATTTTCTTTGACAGGTCGTTTTTTTTTTGTTTTTTCTCCCAATACAGCGGGTAATTTTGCGCTAGATTGAGAAATTTCCCTGAAAGGGATATTTCACAAAAAGTGCTAGACGTCTAGCGCAAATGGTGAAATGTCAATTTTTTTTATATGGAGTTTAACATGCCGCTAGTCATCTAGCGGGCAGTGGAACGCGGCCATTATCTTGCTTAAAAACTCAAAATTTTTCAAATTTGAGATAGATCATTATTCAAACGTAAAGCCTAGTATCCTGCTCGCGCTAAACTTTAGCGTCCCTCGTCTCCACTTCGTTTCTCTACACCAAAGATAAATGCTCCCTAAAGCGTAGTACGCTGCTCGAGCTAAACTAAATTTTATCTGGTCTCCAAACATCAGCTAAGGTCAAAGCTAAATTTTGATTTAGAGTACGCCGTCGATAAGTGTCAGAGAGAACAGCGGTTCTTTGAAAAAAATTCCTTAATAAATTTAATTCTCTCTTATTTCAATAATCGCGCAATTTTTTGTACCAAATTTTCGCCTGCGGCGCTAAGATTGAAATAATGGTTTTAACTAAAATAATGTTCTGCGTAATCCAACAATTTTTTCGCACTCCATAATTTTAACTTTCACTTTAACGTCTACTTCGCACAATGTAAATAAACTAAACGGATCAACTAACTCAAAAACCTATCACTGAACTATTTAGTTTTAAAACGGTACTTTTGTACATCTGTAAAAAAAATCCACTCATTAAATACTCTTAGTCTAAGAACACTTGCAGATAAGAAATAAGAAAAATTCATATTAAAAATTGGGGTCTTATTATACCCTCCACAGGAAGGTATATTCACTTTGCCCATACATTTGTTAAGCCAAGAAGGAGACACCGGAGACCTCATAAAGTATAAATATTCTGAATCAGGATCACATACTGAATGGATTTAGCCATGTCCGTCTGTTTGTCTGTTGAAAGCACGATGGCGCCCAAAGTAATTGACGTAGGTGAATGAAATTTGGTGAGAGGACTTCTTTTTATCGGCGTCAGGTTGGTATTGAAAATGGGCTATGGCGGTCAAGTAGTTCTGGTACCTCCCATACAAAACCAATATTGGACCCATGTGTCTCTCTCTCTGTTGAAAGCAGGATAGCGCTCAAAGTAATTGATGTAGGTGAATGAAATTTGGTGAGAGGACTTCTTTTTATCGGCGTCAGGTTGGTATTGAAAATGGGCTATGGCGGTCAAGTAGTTCTGGTACCTCCCATACAAAACCAATTTTAAATGACTTGTATGCAGTGGAGGGTATCAAAGCATCGGCCAGGCCGATGATAACACTCTTACTTGTTTTCTAATAAAAATGAAATAAGGCCTAACTTAATTTCTTTTTCATAATGAAGTAAAGCCCCAAAAAAGGAAATAACACCCCAAATTTTATTAAAAATCATTGTTGTTGTTGTTTCCTGTAGAATTTTTTGGGGCCCTATTTAATTTTTTTTTTTTTGCCTTATTTCGCAGAGCCTTCATTATCATCAGCTATTAGAAAATAAGGACCAGTGAAATACACTAGGACATATAGGTATGAATCGTACAACCAGAATAATAAGAAAATATACACATGTTAATAAAAATAGTAGAAATACATATATGTCTGTCTCTTTCAACAAAGGCTTGCTTGTCATTTTCTAACTTATTGTTAAATGCTTTTGGTTTTCGGACAGAAAATGGTTTAAGAGTTATATATGCTGTAACTGAAAATTATAAAAGCCTACCTTATTTTGTTTTGTAAAATGATATTAACCTAAAAAAACATTTCAAGCAAATTGCTTTCATATAAGGGAACTTACTATAAAATTAAAAACTATATCAACATTATTGAAACTAATTTTCAAAATATTAAATACTTTAATTGATGTGTCTCAAGAAATATTTTGTGTATGCTGCGAGCATAAAATTTTATATTTGAATTTTCATTACAGTTTTGGATTTGACAAAAATACTTAATGGTTATATAATTTCAAATATTTATAGTCTTACAAGCCCACCTATTCATGTAAAAAACTTAAATGATGGAACACAAGTTTTTCGTCTGTCTGTTTAATTTTTTTTTGTTGTTCAATAAAACATGTAGGTATATAATTATATTATTTATATTCTTTACTTTAATTACTTAAATAAAAAAAATGTATTAGGTGTTTTTTTTTTTAATTTTAGTGCATAGATTTAAAAAAAAAAATCTGTATCTCTATGAGGCCAAAGCAAATCGTATTAATTTCTACAAATCGACGATGGAAATTGCATTTTTGCTACAATGTTTTGTGTATAATCATACCAAAAATTGTATTTAGCTTAAACACATAATTATCGTGTATTTAACAAATTGAGTTGTACATTTAACAACGAATGTTGTATTTACAATTTTCTTAGTCGTGAAATCTACAACAAATTTTAGCTTTTGTTGTTGTTTTAAATTTGCCAGCGGCATGTGATTCCTAACTTGTACGCTGTTTTATATTTATACGCTAATTTTAATATTTAGTAAAATAAAACTCTCGCTGCCATTTCTACTTATAATTCGAATTTATTGACTACAATGAAATGAGAATATTGGCTTACATAATTTAATTTTAAAACATTCCACTTACATTATTCTTGAAATGTGACTTTAACTTAGCGACTAAACGCAGCTTAAGCAGGTACCCAAGCGAATGATATAATTATTCTAAATTAAATAAATTTTCTGAAAACTTGTAATATAATTATTATATTATATATAATAGAGAATTAACAAAGTCAGTATAAATTGAGTTCCAGGTAATGGCAACCAGATGCACGTTGCAAATTAAAAGAAATATTTTTATTGAAAAGCGAATTTGTCAAAAATAACCTATTATTTGTTTTCTTAAAAAAGGACGACAACCTGTTACTTACGCTTAGACTGATTTAAAACACGACATTCAGTGACGCCACTTTTTTTAACTGAGAGATTTATCTTTTCTGGCATAATATGGTCGTTTCAAGCAAAAAAAAAAATATTTTCGTTAATACCTCACGCACAGCTATATTTTTTTCTTATAGGCCCCCCATATACAATTAAAATAAATTTATAAAGGTAATGAGTGGAATACTTATGTATTGTAGTTAATGAGTGACTTTTTTTTAGAATAGTATTTATTTTTTCAACTAGCGTTTCGTAAATAATCTTCTGCAGACAAGCCCCGTCCGACTTTGCCCGTGACTTATCTTTCGTATTAAATTCAGCTTAAGTAATCTCATTTTTCCAAATTTAACTCAGTGAAAATTGTGTTGAATTTTTTTTATTATATTGGAGGTATAACGCCACTTGCTATAGAATGCTTCCAGTGGACAATGTATGTCCACTTTTCAAATTTTAAGATTTAAGCTGTCAATTATATAATTTAAATATGTTTTTTGTATGGGAAGTGAACTTCCCCGTTTTTCTCTCCCGGCTATTTTTTTTAAATGCCTTTTGTTTATCAAAGTTATTTTATTTCTTTTATAGGTGCAAAGGTTTCATTATATTAATACGTGAACATCCAAAGTTTTCGTACATTTTCTTAGCATGTATTATGAACTGAGTTATGAATGAAACTTATACCATTCGAAAGGTACTGTGCCATAGATGTGCTCAAACAAAAAATTGTGGGTATAATGCCGCCGTTTATAAAAACGAAACAACATAAATTGTGATGCGATTTTTAGTATTACATACTTATAAAAGGATTTTCGACCATAAACCATATAGAACCAACTGCAACTGTTAGCACTAGCTGAAATAATTCATTAAAATCTCAAATCTTCATTTGTGCATACTCGAATGACCCTACCGAATGCCCCTTCTCACGTGTGCACCTTACCAAAGCTTAATAACTTGATATGAGCACATTTTTTGTACATGCTTCCACTTTGTTTCGAGATGCAACTTACAGACAATGATGTATCAATTTTCATTCAATGGATGTATTTCGTCCCAAAAGCCCCTAGGTCCATCAGCATCTTTCTTTATTCTTCCTGTGATTGCCGTCTCTATATCCTGGTTCATAATAATTCAAAAGTCAATAACCACCTGACAAACCATAAGGAACGGCAACCGGTAACTCCATATTATGCATTGTCCAGTACAATAGCATTTGACCACAATTGACCGTAAAAAGACACGATAAACTTAATTAAAGATGGATGTACGTAATTAAGGAGCTAAATGCAATTTAATTGTTCCTTTTTTAATTATCTTTGTTCTTTTCGTAGAATCCTTGTTTTGATTCAACCATAGAGGATACTTGGGACTAATACAAGCTGTACGTAGCTGTAGCGAGACTACCATTTCGTTGTCATATATCAACTCCTCTGTTCTTGTAAGGGAGAGGATATTGTAACTGCACAAGCACATACATTAGTTTAATGTATGACGTACGAATCAATTAAGGAAGTCCTAATTTAAATGGACGGCTTTGAGGTAGTTTGGTGATTTTTATGCATTCGAAAAATTTAATGATTGTGCGAATGTGTCCTGCAGGTTATTTTACGCTTACGTTTAAATTTTATACTCGTATAGCCATGCATTTTTTTAAATTGCCTAGTTTTCCTTTTGACAACCCAATAGGAGGAAGTCTGGGGCTGTTAGCTACGGATGTAAACACTGTGCGAAATCACCCCTATTCGTCAGTACTGCAACCCATTTGCGTCTATAAACAAAGAGGACTGTAATATCGGTCCTTAACGCAAAGATACCGCTCTAAATCGCATGGAAGCCATATTTCTGGCTGTGTGGAGTCTCTGGCAAATATTTGTTATATTTTGCGCAGAAAATAGTGTAAATAGCTTTTAAAAATTTTCAGCAAAATATGATTAAAAATAAAGTGCACGACTGAGTCGAACGTAAGTGTCTCGTTCATCAAAACTTTGGTGCAAATGAAGTAGGAGTTGCTGATTGTATAAGCTCCAAGTTGTTGGAATTATTTTCAGGGCCCATATTCATGGTTGAAAAAAGGAGAATTTGGTAATATTTGCTAAAAAGAGTTTTTAGAAGTATTGTATTTTTATTGGAAGTGGGACATTGTTATTCTTACGTATTAGGTATTTCAAAAATATACCAAAGATATGTGAACACCGGTCGGGTTTTGGGTAGTCATTCAAAAATAAGTAGGTGCAGGATCTTATTTAGAATATGTACTTATATTTTTAATGTGTATTTTGATCAAAATCGTAAGGGCAGGTTTTGCAAAATAATGCAGACAAAACAGTAACAAATATTGCAGTTTTCAGTTTGAAAAATACAAGGTGGGCCAAAAGAGTTATCCAATGTTGTTTGGCTCTCATTTTTTTCTAAATAATAAACTTCGATTCTGTTTTCTGATTATGTTTATTTGAACCTTTACAATTTTATTGGTCAAGTCGCTAAGATGATATCAGCCAAATGGGCGCCGTCACAATTGATTGCCGTATGTGCTCGTTTTATGGCATTTTTCGTCACTTCGGTGAGAACTTCGGGCGACAGATTCTCGCACTCGTGCCGAATATTGTCCTTGAGGGCTTCTAGGGTCTCGGGCTTGTACACGTGAACACGAGACTTCAAAAAACACCACAAAAAAAAGTCTGGAATGGTTAAATCGGCGATCTTGCGGGCCAGTGGAAATCGCCAAAACGAGAGATGAGGCGACCCGGGAACGCCTTCAGAATATCGGTTGTGGCTCGCGCAGTGTGTGCCGTAGCTCCGTCCTGTTGGAACCACATTTCCTCCAGTCCTAATTCGTCCAATTGCAGCAGAAAAAAACTGTGTTAACATGTCCCTATAGCACGCGACGTCCACTGTTGTCGTTTGACCAGCGGCGCTCTCAAAAAAAAATGGCCCGATGACTCCTCATCCAGCGTGAAGAGCGCACCATGCAGTAACTTTGAGCGGGTGTAATGGCTCCTCGTGCATTACTCGTGGATTTTTGGTGCCCCAGAAGTGATAGTTTTGCTTGTTTACGTACCCGTTGGGGTGGAAATGAGTCTCATCGCTCATTATGATTTTGGTCGAAAAATCGTCCACTTCGTCCTCGAGATTGAGGATGGCTTGGGCGTAGGCTACACGCGTTTGGCGGTCGACAGGCAGCAGCTGATGTACGGACTGGATTTTGTACTGAACATGTGCAAGTCTTTGACCAAAATTCGCATTATGGACGACCGGCTGATGGCTAATTGTGAGGCACTGCGCCTGGTCGATGTTTCCGGCGACAGCTCGACATCCTCGTCAAGAACAGCGGCGATATTATCGGCACAACGGGCACTCCGGGGCCGGCCACTCTTGGCGACGTCTCGTGTGGTCCCATAATCTTGGAGGTTGGTGGCCAAACGTGTTTACGCAGTCGGTGTCGGACGGCCATGGAATCGGCGACGGAATTCGCGCTGCGCCAACACTATACGGACGAATTGTTACGCAAAAAAATAGACACGATTATTCCGCGTTCTTGGGGAGTTTATCACTCCATGGCTTGTTCACTTGTATTCTACATCTGTCTAGTCCACAAATGTTAAAACAGATTTGACATTGACGGCCATTTGCAAAAAAAAAGCCATCTTCCAATAGGGTGATCTCTTTTGGCCCACCTTGTATATAGTGGCAGTTCATATTAATTTACTAGCACCTGCATAAATGCTGGGATATTAACTCATTCTAAAGGTATGTTCGTTGTCGACCTCCAGACAAGGTTCATCGGCATCTTAGAAACGCACCTACATTTCAAATAAAATTATATTCTATTGAGTCTTATGGATCATTCACACTAGTTTCAAAACTACTTGAACTTTAAAAATGATCCTTGATGGATATTGCACTCACCAGAACCATACCTCTGTTTAGCGCTCTAACTACCTGCAATTATTACTCCCTTCATCGGGTCATTAATTTCTATAAATCAAAATTAATTCCTTTCGCGTGCAGATAAGCCTTCAAGCGTATAAAAAAAAGAAACATTATAATAACTATGTATATTAAGCAGAGCTACAATGCTGTAAAGTGTTATATGGACAATGACTCCTCGCAGCTAGCATCGTGGTTCTGCAGCTACACCGCCCTAAATCCACATAGTCCTCCATTCCAACAAAAATAGTGCAACCACCCATCGCAGTATTTACCACCCCCTTTTCGATTGCACAAAGGCCAATGCACTCTCGCTTTGTTTACATCGTTGACTGCACCAGCCTTCAAAGCTTTTGTTAGGGGAACACTATATACCATTGCGCATATCCTTGAGCAAAGCACACAGTGCCCCACCACAGAAGGTATAAATGGAACCTCGTAAGCAGAAACTTTTCCATTCGTTAACTAACCATTTTGTGTGTTGTAGCAGTGCGAGGAGCTAGAAGTAAACTGACATTTGATTTCGAAAATCCAAACTCACTGTGTAATGAGTGTTTTTGTGTTAACCGGACTGTTTATAAATTAAAGAATTCTACACCATCCAGTGAACGATTTGTGCAGTGATAAAAAGTCGGAAACTAAAAATGGAAGCAAATCGAACTTGCTACATTGATATCCAAACGGTGCCGGGGGCTCGTAGTAGCAATCACTCGCTTTCCTCAATGACACCATCGCCGCGTTTCGAACGCAATCTGGGCTTCTTTCATGCCCTAAGCCGTCGCTTTGGCCTACGTTCCCAAGACGACCTAATCTATCAAGTCGAAGATGATTCTCGAAGTTCGTCCACCGACTCGTGTTCCTCGACCACCGGAGCACTAGCTAGGCATTTACCAGCCAAAGATGTTCATGGTTCAAGTCTCGAACTATCCTGTGCTTCCAGCGACTGCAGTATTACCGTCGACGAAAGTGAGAAGACCGTACGTTCGACTTCACGTCTCCATCGCCGTTCGACATCATCAATCCGAAGAGCATTCGAAAGCATTTCCATCTCATCCAGATCCCTATCCTGCAGCGGAACTCCATCGAAGGAGTCCTCAAAAGCAACGAAAAAGGTCACCAAGAAACCACCACAAAGGATACTACGACAACCAGTTACTTATACATATCTCAAAGGAATGTCCGGGCTGCCAACCCAGCGTGTACCGCGAAGCACTGTATGCTGCCACTATGCGCGCCGGTAAATATGGCCAAAAAAGTAAAAGTGAAAGTTATTACCTTTTTCGGTTTTCAAAATATTTTTGTTCCACTCCATAACAAAGTGCACACCGAATTTACTTATACGTAGATGATCAAATCTAAAATCGTGAGAAAATTTTTTTGCATTCCCCTATAATATTTCTAAATTTAACAATAAGTCTTAAAGAAAAAAAAACATATAAAACAAGAAAATTGCAATACTAACAAATTTAATACTCTAAACTAAGTTTCAAAACAAATAAGTATGTCCCCAATAATTTTAAAATCACTCTAAAGGGAAGTTATTAATGATTTGTTTAGTATATAAACTCATTAAAATAAAACAAAAAAAGAAAGAAATTATTAAAAATATGTAACAAAAATTTATGATGAAATTTTTAAGACTGGAAATATGATTAAACGTAAAACACTTTAGAAACGTATTGATAAACGCTTACTAATAAGTCGAATTAAATTGGAAATTTCCTTTTTCATTTATTTAAAAAGTACTTTCTTATATGAAATTAATAAAAGAAATATTAAAAACGTATTAACTGTGCCTTTCTTAAGAAATAAAAATACGTGGTATATAATTTCAATTCAACTTTACTTCGTTGGGTTTATGAGTTTTTTTTATGCGAGTTTGTTGCCCTTAGACGACGCTTTGAATCCAATTTCATAGGAAACAATATTTCGTAAAAGCGGAAGAGCTAAAAAAAAAACCACAACGGAGTGTTCCAGTCGTGGAAAAGAGTGGAACTTTTATCATCTATTTTCACAGCACTAGAAAAGCGAAAAGGTTATATAAAGGTTGCCTAGATCAAAGAAGTTTTTCTTCTCGTAGCAGTTTACATACTCATAATAGCACGGTAAAAGGTCTTCGTGCATTATTTGAATAGATTTCGAATTGAAGTACTCGTAATTGGGGAGGGCTATTTTATGTCGCGACAGAAAAGCTATGAGATTGTTTTCCCTGAAAATTAAATTTTTATTCAATTAGTGTTGTCCGATTTTCAAATGAGTGAAAGTCCGGCACACTTTAGCAAAGGTAGTGGTTTAATTTAGCGGTGGTTTGTAAAAGTTACAAAAGAGTTTACATAGATCATTGCAGGTGCAGTCTTATTTCTTAAGACACTGCTAAATCAATGACTGAAATTCCAAAGTGAAAACTATTCTACGAACTCCATAGTGACACATGTACCCAGTTGCAGGATAAGCTTTCGTCTGATTGCCTAAAAAGTTATCCGCATCATCAGCAATCAGCCTTTTAAGACATTTCATTGGATTCACTCAGTTTTTCACTCACTGGAGTCACAAGATCATTTATTCCTTAAGAATGGAAGAATGGAAGTTAAAATACTGACCTGAGTCTTGCTTAGGTGATTTCTGAAATGGATACCTTGTAGTTAGGCTAGTCTAAGTAAACGGACTGTTGCAATAGAGCAAAAAAAGTGGTTTCTTATAATTTTTCGCCAGTCGTTATGTAAGTTACAAACTTTCCGGGAAATTATTTAAAGGCGTGGAGCCGAAGCATTTATTTGCAGGAAGTTTGTTTTATCCTCATCTACATCTTTGTCGCAGCATAATACATTAAATATAAGGTATTTAACTCAATTTAGTATTTTACTAAATTTAGTTTATATTTGACATTGCTTTTATTTATTTTGTACTAAATAGTTTAGTTCACAAGCAAAATTTTTATGTTTTGGTGAAAAAACCTTCCAAAACAGGGCGTTTCAAAAAAAGTTTCTATATCAAAATATTTTCATAATAGCTTGCGGGAATACATATGTGGCGATACAGTCAGGGGAACATATGACAACAGTTAACATATGAACATAGGAATCAATATACATATAGGTACCTACATTGCTTTTGGTTGAAGTCTAAGTTGGTTCTAACAAATTCAATTCGTTTGTTTTTATTATTATTTTGTTTAAGCTTCCTTCTCTCTTACTCATATTTCAACTGTAAAGGTTAAAAAAATACGCCGTATTATATTTAGAATACTTTTACAAACTCGACATTTACCTTATAATTTTGAAATAAATATCATTTGTATACACCAAAAGAAAAATAATTCGATATTATACCAAATCTAAATCTACATGTTAAATAAAACTAATAAATAATATTAAATTCTCCTTAGAGCTAAAAATAAAAACAAAACAATAACAGGATGATTTTCAAATAAAATACACCAAGCTACAAGCTTTTTCAATTTATCAACAATAAGTATAATTGAAAGAGGAAAAGAAAAAAAGCGTTTCTAGTTGTATACCTTTTAGTTCTCATTTTAAATTTTATAAACTTAATAACTAAATAAATTTCGATATGTACTTATGAACTGCACTAACGTAGCAAGCCAAACTATTTAATAAAATAAATTTCCAACAATATTAAGAACAAAATTCGATTTTATGGCATACATAAAATAAAAGCTAAACAAAATTGTAAATAAAAATTGTATTACAAATACGAATACGATTAAAAAGTAAAAAAAAATATTATACATATACAATATCATTTATAAATTAGAAATTGAAGTAATAAATAATTATTAAAGAGAATATACCCTCAATTTGTTGTTGTTTCCTTTAACTATAAATATTCGTAAAATATTTGATATTTCGTAATTTATTCTTGAGGGACATTGTTGCTTTTACATTCATTGGATTCGGAGAATTATCATAAAACAGGTTATGTATGTCATTCAGCTGAAAGGATAATTACAATTGACAAGAAGTTCGGATGGGGATTTCTATTTTTCTATTTATATGAAACTGGGTCAGAGAACATTCATTCGAATCGTATAATAGGTAGTCACATCGAGGAAATAATTCTTAACTGGGATTTCTTTTTACCCATTGGCACTTCCACTTTGAAAAGCTTCTTGTTGAATATATGTACTTCAGTTGGTTTGAATGACATTTCTGGGGAAATATAAATATGTTTATCTTGTGATGTATATCTGTACATCGAGTCACTTCACTGAAACAATATTGACAGGAAGAAAGATAGGATTGGTTTTGGGTGTCTGAAATGGATCTTAATGGGGACCACGTCTCAACAACAAAACAAAGGAGTTACTTGGAACTGACCATGCGGGTATACAAAGGAAGCATATTAACGCCACACATCACTTAATGTTCTTTAATTGAGCCTCCAAATCTGTGCAAACTCACTGGACTAAAGGTAATTTGAACAAAGGTTTTGAACTCACTTATTATAGGTAGATAGTCCTCACGGAATTTTATCAGAAAGCTTCTGAATTTCTTACTCAGGACAAATTCGAAAGAGTACATGCTCAAATATTTACAGGCTTAAGAAGAAAATTCTTAAAGATAAGTATTCAAAGAGTCATGGTCGCCAATGCGAATTTTGGTAAAAAGTTGGATATATTCATAGTTACAAAAATTGGTAAAAGCGACATTGCAAGCGACGTTTATTTTTACAATGCAAACAAATTTCTTACAAAAATTGAGTGTACCTAGGGTACCTGCATAGATCTGTTGCGCCAACTTTCAATTTAATCAGCCATTTTTTAGGGCAGTTTGAAATTTCTTTACTGCCTATTGTATATTTTTTTGTAGTTTTTCAGACATCTAGCACAGCAATATCGTCAGCAAAATTTGTCACCTCTGTTTCCTAATTTTTTTGGCAAACTGTTGGAAAACCAGGTTTAATTTAGCTTAAGTTGCTTCAATTGCGGATTAATCACACACACTTTATCGAAAGGCTGTGTTATATCAAGAAATAATGCAAAGCAGACATGCAAAGTACATACTTTATTCTGGATGAAGTATTTATTATCTGCGTTTTTTTTTTCAATTATACTTTTTTGTAACTATGAACATATCCAACTCTTAAATAAAGAGTTGCAGAGCCTTCGACCTCTAACCGTTTTCAAGTTTCCTAAAATTTAATTAACGCACTTTTGTCACTTAACTTTGTATTAACAACTGTTTATCTTTAGTTTTACTTTAAGTGTTTTCCAAGTTTGGCACACATATCAGTTCAACAAGATTTACGAGGGTTCTCTTTACTCATTTTTTCTATAGCGGTATGTAAATATTAAGTTATTGGGTATTAAATGTTTCATTTGATGCAATCATATTTGTTTTTTATTCTTTACTATAACAGTCAAGCTCGCTGAAAAGATGACTGATCTGTGATTGGGACCTTTTTTTAAATAAAACTGATTTTCCATTAAATTAAAAAACTTTTTTCAAAAATTAATCACCGTACACGATTTTCCCTATATAGTTATCAAGTGGTATATTGTTACCGATATGTTAGCAGTTCTTAGAAAGTTATCGGCCCAAATAGCAGAGGTAAGTTCGTATCTAACTGCATTAGAGTTGGTATTTAAGATTTATTTATACTAAGCAAAGTTAATGCAAAATATTTTTAAATTTAGTAGCAACAGGACAGCAGTTCTAAAATCAGAAACTATGCCGACTTGCATCCAATGTTGTATGCCCAAATCATTTTTTCGTAAGCATTCGTAACTTTTTCCAATTGTCTGTAATAATTTCCACTGCCGTACACATTTATGCTCATGAAATACCCGCTTGTTGTCATCCAAAAACATAAAAAAAATTCTAAAAATGAAACCAATCAACTCTATTGTTATAAGTTGGTAACTTATGGCTTGTCTGTAACCCATATTACACAATACGTGTTAAAAGAGTTTCTACAGCACATACTGGCTGGCACCTGAAATATAATTAAATTTGTGAATCCTTAAAACACACAAAATATTCATCAATGGTGGGCCGTGAAGGCACGCACGTATTCATCGTTAGATTTATTTTCGTTGAGTGTATGAAACGGTCCTAAATGGGATTGACGTGTATATTAGCACCTCCATGGCAGCCATAATGAGTTTCTCTAGAAGGAGTTCAGCTTTCCTTGAAATTTTATTAATAACTCCTATTCAATTGCATGTGTTCATTCTAATTCAAGTTCCTTGCATAGTTAAGAAATTAGTGGCAAAAGACTCGGAAGGCATGCATTGTGAACATCGAAGAAAAATGTGCTAATAATATATACCAAATCTAAAAGTATTTCACTAAGTCCCATCTCGTGTATTTAGAATCTTGAGTGTGAAAGGGAATGGAACCTAAATCATCAAGGTACAGCTTAGTGGAGTTTGGGTAATGCTGAGCGTTATCAAATGCAAGTCAGGTCCTCGAAAGCTTTTTTTGAAATGGAAAAGGGATTTATAATATTACTAAAGGAAGTCGAGGATCTATCAATTTCCTCATTGAAGGCAATAACGTTCCTTCTGGTTTAAAAAGGAATGCGAGTTTCTTCATCTTTGAAGCGATGTGAGGTAATACATGAAGACTTTCATCAACATCAATTATAAATATCGCTTTTGGGGGAAAAAATTACGTGTGTAGAAATCATATTGTAACAATAGCACATATGTGCTTTTATGACAAAACAATTTTATATATGTACGATGTATAACAAAAAAGAGAGTGTATTAAGATATTTAAACTAAATCTTTACATTATATAATATAAAAATGTTAATACAGTGCAGTATAAGTGTATTCATTAGATTAAAAGGTTTCCATAACGCAATCCAATCCATCGTTTTCTTTTTTTATAGTTTTGTGTAAGACCTAAGTTATAAATTTCACAGTTCAGGCTCAACTCCTTGTTAAAACTGAAGTTTTTTTAATTTTATGAAAATTCGAGAGAACTCACTTCCGTTGCCTTGCCAGATCACAATTTTTGTAACACCAGGTGCAGCGTGCTCATAGAAGTATTCACTTCAAAAACTAATTTAAAAGAATTAAAAAAATTCCTGTACCTCAATAACAGCGCCACGTATCTATCTTATTATATTTATATTTCAAGCTGCAATCATCTATATATAAAGGGTGATTTTTTAGCTGGTTTGGTTTTGGCAACACTGGTTTTGACAGCTGACGTGTGTTTAGTACCTTGTGTCACTGTGAAACAGCTTCAGTTTGGTTTGCAATTTAACCTTGGATCGTCTTACAAATGAACAACGCTTGCAAATTATTGAATTTTACTATCAAAATTCGTGCTCGGTTCGAAATGTTCATCGCGCGCTGCTTCCATTTTATGATCGGCATTCTCGACCTTCTGAGCAGTCTATTCGGAAGATTGTGACCAAATTTCGCACCAAATTTACTTTGTTGGACATTAAACCACCAACACATTTACGTACTGTGCGTAGTGAAGAAAATATTGCGGCCGTATCAGCTAGTGTGACAGAAGACCGCGAAATGTCGTTTCGCAGCGTTACTGTCAATGGTGAACGCTACCGAGCGATGATAACAAACTTTTTTTTGCCCGAAATGGAAGTTCTTGACTTGCATGATATGTGGTTTCAACAAGACGGTGCCACATGCCACACAGCACGCGAAACAATGGCGCAATTGCGAGGCGAGTTTGGTGAACAGTTAATTTCACGTTTCGGGCCGGTCAATTGGCCGCCTAGATCGTGCGATTTGACACCATTAGATTATTTTTTGTGGGGGTATGCCAAGGCTAATGTGTATAGGGACAAGCCCGCTTCGATTGACGGACTGGAAGCCAACATCCATGCATTCATTCGTGAGATACCGGCCGATATGTGTGAAAGAGTATGCCAAAATTGGACTCAGCAGATGGGCTACCTGAGACGCAGCCGCGGTCAACATTTACATGAAATTATCTTTAAACATTAAATTGCAAGGTTCAAACTATCGATTCAAATAAATATTTCATTCATTTTTTCGAATTTTTTGTGTTTTTTTTTAAAAAAAAGTTCTAAACCTCTTAAAAAATCACCCTTTATAAAAGAAAGTGTCCGAAGCGATTTAATCCCATAACTCGAGATTGGCCGAACCGATTTTGGCGATTTATACTTTGTTGGAAAGGTATTTTCTCAGTACGGGTTTAAAAAAAAATTTCAAAATGTCTTATTTTGACTGGTACGACAGGTTTTTCTTCGATTTTTTTAAATTTATTTTTTTTTCTTCATTTTGTATTTATTTATTTTGGCAACAACCAAAAAAAGAATCAAATTTGGATGTAACATATCGTATCACAATTGAACTGTCAGATAGACACGCAACGTAACGCCATCTATAATCGATCCATGGAGAAGCCAATTTTGTTTCATGTGTGGTGGCGCTATCCACGTTGACTGTGCCATTTGATTCAGTTGCGCAGTTTCTTCATTTGTTGCTGTTTCAGCGTCCATATTGCACTTTGCGAATTCGTGTTTTGTTCGAACGAATAACGTTTGCCGGCCATTGCGCATTACAGATTCGGATTTCTTCATTGCGATTTTGTGAGTTTTTGTGAATTAAAATTGATAATGATAATATTATATAGAAGAATAGAAATGAGTGTATTCATATTGGACTATTTTCATTTCATTTGAACAGTGGCGATTGAGCGATTGAGGCATTTTGCGAATTTGTGCTGTGTTGCATTGTTGGTTGGCTTGGCCGAAAATCTGTTTTGAAACATTTGACATTTGCCAAAAATTCCTTGGGTTTATTGTAGGTTTATGAGACATTTCTTAAAATAGATAAATGTAGCTTTACAAAAATGCATTTAAAAGTGGCTGTGAATGATAAACAAATTTTTTATGAACGATCTAACAAAAAGCGGCTCAAGTCTCCCGCTTTCCCCCTACAGATGTCCCGCTTTGAGAGGAAAAATGTATGGTCACTTTAACCATAGCATAAAGTTTAAGTGTTAGTGGAGGGGTTCCGGGAAGGCAAAACCATTGAGTGACATTAGGGTAGTATAAATATTAATGTCAACATTAGTCAATATGTATAAATTAAAAATAAATTGTTTGTGGTAAAATGTCACTTGAAATGTAAACGTTTCTTTGCTGTGCATCTTTAATATTACTAAATCTGGTGAGCTCTTTGTACTGCATTCTGAGCTGTGAAATACACTCTCTGTCCATTTTATAAGTGCACGGCTAAGTGAACAACTGTGGGGTGTCTTTCATGAATTGGAAAAGTCAAAATTTGACAAAATGCTTCATTATTGCTAGCATAGCGGCCCACATGGTATTGGGTTACTTCATCATTTGAATTCTCTGCACCAAATTCACTTCCTTTGGTTACATATTTACATATTATGTACTTGATAGATTGTACTGAATGGCAAGATTCAACATTGATGTGTGCTTTAAAAGTTTTTGATAAGATCGTTGAATATGGAACAATTTTTATTTTTTGACATAATGTAATTGTTAACTTATCCCGGTGTCCCGAATAGCAGAATAAGTATTAAAAAAAAATAAAAAATAAAGAATCGGCTGTTAGGCGGTACGAAGTTCGCCGGGTCAGCCTTAAAATTTTGTTCGTTTGTCGCCGATTCACGTCTTAACGCATTTACCGATTTTAACCGAACTTTTACACGTCTTTGGTATTGGTCTACGTTTGATTTTTGTAAAGTTTGGTTGAAATCAGAAAACGTATGCGTGTGTTGTGCGTTCGTGAAAAAACACATGAAAATCAGTACATTTGGGCGGCTCGACGGATTTGAACGATTTTTGTTTATTTAATTACCTTGAATCAGGGAAAGTCTAGGAAAAACGAAAATGCTGAAAATTCTTAACAGGTTTTGCTGTAGGCACCCTTTTTTTCATCTATCTCCTTTTTTTATATTTATGTCAAAATAAGTCACATTGTGTTTGAATTGATGTTCTCCTTGAGCCAATTTTGTTTCTGGAAATTTCAAATGAAAGGTGACGTCATTACCAAGGTTTCTATATGGATTGGTTATTCAAGCTATAGGCATTTTAGTGAACATACCACTGTGTCGACCTATGAAACCCCTCAACCGATTTAAATGAAATGTTGTGGATGTGTATGGTTGGTTGCAACTTGCAACTTAAGGGATAGGATAGTTTTGGGCCCGATTGGTGGCGCTGTATCGCTTGGTATAAAGAAGGGGAGTTATATTGTAGACTACCATTTTTACAAGTTGACCACTAGCCCAAGTAGTCCAGCACTAACCACTAAGCCACCGTGTTCACAAGTCGAAACTACTGATATTTAATGTTCTATAGCACCTTTATCGAGTGTGAAGTGGAAAAAAAATTATCCGATTCTTACTTCCCGGGCAAACTTCAAGCGACCGCCATGACACCACCGCAAGATTTTTCAAACAAAAGCTCAAAACGATCATGGGCTTCATCGTTAAGCAGAATGTTTTTGGACAATCGCGTTTCTGGATGTACTCGGTCGAATGGCAGAAGCGAGGATTGCCTATATTACCCACATTCTGCTCTGGTTGATTTGGTTGATTGAGAAAACCTGACCTTACCAACTCGATTCAATCATTAGCGCAAAAAAAAACGATCAAGAAGCCCGAAATTCTATGAAGTTTCTATGCATTGAACAAAATTCAATTCCAAGGGAGTTTCATTCGTTCAATAGAGCGGTTCAACTATCAAAAGGGATGTTAAAAATAAATGTAATCTATTTTAGGCGGTAAAATAAAATAAAAACAAAAGTAGATAAATTCTTATTGAAGTTATAAAATAAAAATATCACATTTTTGGGCTACTTTTTGCCGATTTTGGGCAAAAAATATTGAAATCTGGCTATTCAACTTGTTCAAAACCTGGAAACCTGGCTAAGATCACTTCGTCAATCAAACGAGAGTATGGCGTACGATCGATGCGAAAAGTAAACACAAGTTTGTTTGCATTGGGCGATTGAGTTTGAATTCGCTTTCTGTTGATAAATACTTACATGAAGCCTGCGATCAAAATTCAGATTGTTCTTATATTATTATGAAAAACGTAGCTCTACTCTGAAATTTGCGGAAGCAAAGTCGAAAATTGGTAACAAAAAGACCATTTAACTTTTTTTTATTCGATTTAGCAGAACACTTCCAATTTACACTTTTATTGTCATCTTTCGATGGTAGTTGACAACCCACAATAAAAAGTTGGAAACGCAATGTGGACAGGCAGTTGCCACTTTGACATCTCCAAAAATTAATTTTACCACATGCTGAACTATTAACCTATCATCCTCATTCATCGTGTCTCTAATAAAGGTTTTGAATTATAACTTAATTTTAAAGAAGATATACGTACTGCATTTTCAATAATTCGATCTGAAGAATTTTAAAAATTTTGTTTTTGTTCCTATAAATTGTTTTAAAGTGGTTGTTTTTTAATGTTATTCAAAAGAGTAGAAATTTAGATAAAATCAGGCTTTATTGATTGGTTGTTGTTGCTAATCGACAAATTATGATTCATATCGATGGACACGGATGAAAGCTTTGCGGAAATGTGTTTACCGTTGCGTTGTTGTTGTTGGGAAATCGATATAATGAATGCAACCGTGAAATGATGCATTTTTTGACTTTAATTGCGTTTTATTAAGTAACGCTTGAGTGAATTCAGAAATTTTAAATGCAGTTATTTAAGTTGGGATGTGCTTAATGCAACAGTTATTTCAAATGGAATGTCTTTTGCAAACACAAATGTCCTTATATCTGCGAAATAAGACATTTTTGGAAAAAAAAGAATTTCACTACAAGCAACGATTTCGAATGCAACTATCTAGTTTTCATTTCAAAATCTCAGAAGTGCGAGCGGAAATTTTTTTCTAATGCTTCTAACTTTCTAACGGTTAAACAACAAACGAAAAAAATTTCACTACAAACGAACTGCATTTCAAGTTTTTCATTCTAGAAAAAGTGCGCGACAACTTCACATAGGTCGAAAGACGACCTGTTGAGCGATGAATGTGAAGAGTGGAAGCTGGAAGGACGCAGTGGAGGCTATGAGCCTTATTAAAAACGAAACTAAGTAGATTGCTAAGAAGACTCTCGTGGATCATTGCTGTATGTCGCTGGGTGCTTACAAATGCACAGCTCTACTCTAATGGATAAGATAAAAGACGTATACATCCCGAAAAGTTGCCAAAGGATACGAGTATAGCTATAAATATGGTGGCAATTACCACCAGACTTCATTACCTGACTTGTACACAACATATTGGAAAACAAATTACAGATAGCATTTAATCTCTTAACTGTCTTCCCAATAAAAACAAAAATCAAGCGAATATGTTCTGTTTAATTCAGAAAAATGGTTCTTATGGTGCTGTCGATCTGATATTTAGTGACTGTAAAATTTTATTGAATAATAACAATGGAAATGATAGAGTGTGTTGATTAAGCCAAAAAATCTGGGAGTGATATTTAACTGGACACTTACATGGGATATTCATATTAATATAGCCATTGGCAAGGTATACTATGTGTCACGCCAGTTATGGACCTCACAATATTTTACCCCTCCAAGAAGCATATCATGTTAACAAGAAGTTCCAGTTCTTAGCTATGGTTGCGAAATTTTCCGCAACTGTGATGCTGGCAGTTAGAGGATGCTTAATGTCGCATTAAATAATATCGCGCATCATGTTTATAACCTGAATCGTTTTGACAGTGTTTTAAACAGTGTTGCCATTCTCACCGGATTCCGGTTATATCTGACCGAAATCTCTTCACTTTGACCGGAGAAAGTTTTGAAATCCGGTCTAACCGAAAAAATTCTTCCGGAAAAACCTTTTTTGACCGGAAAAATAATATTAGGCGTGTTTTTTGAGCTTCGATCTCAGCAAAGCAAAGTAAAGTAGGATTTTCAGCACTCATTTTACAACAACTACTGCGAGTCTCGAAGTGTCAAGTAGAGCGTAGTTGTTGTAATTGCTTGGTGAAAATCCTACTTTACTTTGCTTTGCTGAGATCGAAGCTCAAAAAAACAGGGCTATTGTTCTATGACTACATAAAGGATAGATTTCTAAACTTTGAATAATACTTGGCCATACTTAATGAACGCACTCACAAGTTCATACAGAAACCAGTCTCATTTGAATACTCCCACCAACTGTGACTGGGTGGGTGCATTCAAACAAGTCCGAAGTAAAGACGTTTTAGCATATTTTGCAATTTCGTTGTTGGTTTTATGAGTTTCAAACGCCGAAGTGGAGTGAAAAGTTAATTTTTCTGCAAAACATTGTGATGCAAAGCTTTTCAATGAATTGTTTGTTTTTTTTTTACTAAATCCAAGATTAGTTAAATACATATTATAATATAATATATTTTTGGTTAAAATATATTATTTGATTCCATTTTTGACCGGAACTCTGGTCAAAAAATCTTATATTATCTTTTGACCGGATTTTCTGACCGAATTTAAAAAAATAAAAATCGGTCATTCGGTCAGATTTGACCGGATTCATTTTATTTTAGTGGCAACACTGGTTTTAAATTATTCCAAGTCACTTTATAATAGAACTCTTGACTATTTACTTCGTTTTCGTTCACTTGTCTTGTTATCTAATGAAGTGCAGACACATCAGCCAAGTATTATCTTTTACTAAATTGTGTTTTAGTTCCTCTAACAGATCCCAACAACTAGATAATTAATTCATCAAACTACATACTATATATCATTTAGCCCTAATTGTTATCACAATGAGGGCAGATAAAGGTGATCAACTCTCCCCTTAGAAACCTGTCTCAAGTCTCCCGCTCACATTTTTTAACAAATTTATGTTTATAATTTTTGTTAAATACAAGCCATTATGGTTTTATGCTAATATTTACAATGTAGAATATCAGTATTATTAGGTAACATCAAATTTATTTAATAACCGCGTTACAGATGCATTTTATAGAGGAAAAAAAATGTATAAACACTTTTTTTCTTCCACCAACTAGAGACAACTGATGATTTAGAATTATTTTTGTGTGCAATTAAAGCGTCACTATCTGCATCGCATACACTTACACTTTTTGGATTTCAATGGAAACTAAGTAAATTATTGAGAGTGTCTCAAGTCTCCTATATGTTCAATTCTCCCGCTTTCCCCCTACCTACTACGTGTTGTGAGCTTCCAGCTGAAGGGAAACGACAATATTTAAAGACAAACAAGCTGGTCTACCCCACACTAGTGACACTTTTAGTCGATTAACTTAACTGTTGGTGGTAATCGATTAGGTCCTCTCAATTGAAACGATACATCCCAGTAAAAGGGAATTATTTACGTTATATTGTGTAAGCCCTCTCCGGATTGGATTTGTATAGAATCAGGTCAAACGGATATCTTCAAAAACAGACATACACGTCAAGTTGGTGTAGGAAAGAGTAGTGAAAATAAAGCCGCAACACAATTTGATAAGCATCACAATAGATGTACCTTATCGAAAGTCGAATGGAAAGATTTTGCTTTCGATTGACACTGGCATTGGCTGATGGCGTTTTGCGTCATAGGTGTTCCTTTATTTTCTGGCGATTTGCCAACAAGTAGCTGGAGGAGTAGTCAAATTGGGGTATACGTGAGGATGTAATAAAATGTGTTTTCATTATATTTGGACTCATTTGCAAATTTTCATGGCTATTTTCTTTCGACATTTTTTGTATTTTTAATGGACTAGTCCGGACTATCGTCCATGGATTATTTCATAGTTCTAGTGTTTTGTTTTGCAGTTGGACGATATTGTTCGTCTTAGCAAACAACTTTCGCTAAATTTATTCTGGAAGATTTCTCGTAGTCAATATGAGAGGACACAGGAGAGTTCTCAAGTCATCAAAACATTATTATTGAAAAATTAAATTTATGTTCAATGAGTGAACTTATTGTGGCCTGAGCGCATGCTCAGTTGGCTTATTATACAATTTGGAGACGATATTAATCTGCCCAGAATTAGAAGTTTAATTTCTATATTTTTTATACGACAATACGAAGTATGCACCTATATGCAAATTTCCGGCAACTGCTTAACCATTCGATTCGACAATAAAAGTCCCGATTCAATGCGTTGTGTTAAACTCTCGAAATCTCGAGAATGTCTTTAACACTGAGGATTGCTAAACTATGACTCAACTTCAAATAAGGTTCGAACGTCAGAACGTCCATTTTTGTCAGTTGGGACGTATGTAACTAAGGAAAAGATTGGGCTACGTAACTCAATATTAATTTGCACAAGATTCCTTTTTCTTTTTAATTATACCTATATCCATACATACAAACAGACTGGACGTCGATTATATGCCACAGAATGTACTTTCGGTTCGAAGGAAATATGGGCATATGCTCCTCGACATGAATAATAAAATGTTCATTTTGGCTACTGTAAATGTGCTTTAAATACCGAGTATAAATATGAACAGCGACTTCGCCAAAGGACACTCAGACACTTGGCCTCTCAACTGAAATAAATTATTTGCTATCAATTTAATGGATACTATAGGTACTACCACCATACGAAGTTTTTGTATCCATAAATAGGTATGTATTTTTATAATCTCCCACCCAATTGGGGGTTTGTCTAGGAAGCGGATGCGTCGTTGATAGGGGTAGTGGTCTGTAAAGGGGTTAACCATTTTTTTAAGTGTTTCCTTGAATATTGAAAAAGATCGATATGCGTGTGATAGATTTCGCAATTTATTTAACCACCAAAAGAAGAAGTTTTCTAGACCTCAGTCACATTTTCCAGGAAAGTTTCTGCACACGCATACGATTACAACTCATCGCACAACGCACTGAGAAATTCTTCCCACTCGATTTCTTTTTTCCTTTTAGGAATTTTTGGCTCAGTCGGGGTCAAGGAATTTTGGCCTTGAATTTTCAGCTGCCGTATTGTATTTGCCTAATGGAATATTCAAAGGGATAGATCCTCCTTCCCTCCTTTTTTTCAATATTTGAATATTTCAATTTTCATTCAATTTACGAGTCTCTTGTTCCTCAAAATTCACAAAATGTTGTCCTATGTCGAGTAATAATAAAATACAGGCCTTTATGCTGTAGAAAGTACATGCCACGTGTGTGCAATGGTTTTCTTTTATGATTCGCAGCTACACCCAATTAAATAAAGCAGTCCGAATGCCAGTTACCAGACAAAAAATGTCACTATATAGATACGTCGGTGCCTGACACAACATGTGTAAGAGAGGGTGGGTCGCTTCCCAAATACATATGCCTGGCACTTACCTCTGCATTTGAATGACATTCAGATTAAAAATAAGTTTTTCTTTTGCGAATGGCGATCGTCAGAAGAGTTAATCGCGGTAAGGATATTTTGGAGCTTTTTAAATCAACAAATGACAAGCGAGTTTGATGTTACCGCTTGAGCCCCGATAGACCGATAAGTCCACAATGGAACAGTTCGTAGATTGCTGAACGAAGAGAGGGGTTAAGGCCAAGTTGCGTGTGTTTGCCAGCAATTCGAGGCAGCGTTACCTTCGGCACGCTTTAGAGTCATCTTGACTCCTTTTATCTGAATTTGAATTCTAATTATATCGGTAATAAATAATATTGTGTCTTTAAAAAAACAAAAAAAAAACAAAATATTAAGATCGGAGTGGGACTTTTTTTATAATTTAAATTATAATTGTTCCTTCCACCCTTTTTCCGGTTTCGAATTTCCGAAATATAAGTACTACAACTCCGAAGCTTTCCATTGCGAAAGCGATCCACCCTAAGTAGTGTCATTCTTAAAATAGATTGGCCTTGTAAAATTGGGTCTTAACCATAATTTCCCATCTACATTTCCACCGTCTGCCATATTCTCCACGATGGCCCCGTACTGGCGAAATTAAATCATGAATTCGCATTAAAATTCACAACATTCAGTACATACTGCTGTCACCCGTAGAATCCCCCATTATAGCGGCACAAAGCAGAACAAACAGAAAAGTGTCCTTCAACAGAGATAGTAGCAGCAGCTAAACAGTGATATCGACGTAAGCGACAAGTAAAGAAGGAAGTGCTCTCCTAAAGAGCATCACTCATCAATCTGAGTGAGTTACGTATTAGTTCATTTGGAATCTGAAGGATGCTCGATACCCTAAATGCATGCGAAATTGTGCCTCGCAGATGTTGCAGTACAACGTTCTAGTATAGGTGCGCTCCCTGGCTACATTTCCCATAAGTGTACAATTTGTATTCAGCGAAGGCTGTGCGCCTAATTCAACTGGGTAAATGCAATGCAGGTCCTTATGGTGGAGGCTTGAAATAGGTATTTCGTACTTGATGGGTTTAGTTTCATTTCCAGGGAATACGAGGATGAAAATCCATTTTCATTCACAAGAAGCTGCGCCACCATAAAAGGCAATCTGACATTCACCTCCTATCGCTCTCTCGCCACCCATCTGTGCATTATATATCTATGCGGGGGAATGGAAATCGATGAAATGTCTGTGACCTAGTTTCCGAAATAAATTTCATTGTCCTTCCTCTCGTACTCATTTATATACACACAGACACAGCAGTTTTACTGCGGCATCTACAGTGCACCCAAAAACTCATTTATAGCTAACGCTAGATATATATACGGAGGGGTAGTGAATCGGAGGATGCGTATATACGACCCGTGAGTAAAACCCGGCAAAACGTAATGCCCCACAGTGACGTCAGCGGGGAGTGACGTCATTAATCCAAGAGAGCAAGGATATTGTTAACTTCTTTGCAAGAAGGTTATGCTGTTTGCAAGGTTGAATCGGTCCATGTCTTGAGTGCTCATAGTCCCTACGTGGAGGGCGCACTCTCTTCCTAAAATATCAGTACAACAAACGGTGTATACCACCCTGTTTAACCAACTGACCGAGTGAGGGAAATGATTGCCCTACTTTCTCCGCAGCCGTATTCGATAGAGGGTGGTAAATTGCAGAGGAATCCACCGCGCAGCCCTCTGGTCCTGCGTTTATTTTTAGAACAGTAGTCTCAATGAGAATATCTATTTTTGGATGTATACGAACAACGGAGTTCTCTTCGCAGCCATGTATTGAAATTCTTACCCGTTCTACCATAAAGCATCTCTAGGGCAGTAGCCTTTGTTTTATAGCGTAAAAAAAAAACAAAAAAATCCCGGAAAAACAGTGTCCTTGCCGAAAGGCACGTACTTGCTTAGATTCTTGGAATCTTCGAGAGAAAAACACCGTCCATACAATGAAAAAGACGAAGGATTCATTTCTTTAGCGAATTCCTGTTAAATGTGAAACACAATTGGTTGGGTCCTTGCAGGATACGACTGTGCAGCACTTTTACTTTTGTGGCTTTATCGGTGATTGAGTGTATGTCAAATTTGATAACAGTTGGTGTACGTGTATTCCAGAAAGTTGTTACTGTTTTTAGAACAGAGGAGTCACTGAGGATACAGTTAGTTTTCTTGTTGTAATTCTCTCGACCTACTTATGATTATAATTGTTTACACATTTTCGAAACAAGGGCATATCATTAACTTCTGGTCTGTATTTTAATGACGGCAATTGATATTTTCATTGAGCTCGTCAATGGTCTCAGGCTTGCGTATACCTTGCCGTTCTAATAACCCTACAAAAAAATTCGGGAGGAGTCAAATCTAAAGAAATAAATGTCCCTAGACGTGCAGAAAAGTTTCGCTGCATTCTTTGATTTGCCGTGTGGCATAGCGCACCGTCTTGTTGAAACCAGTAACCGTCCAGACCTTTTTCACACATTTTTGATCGGACATAATGAGCCAAATATCGACGACCAATAGTGTTTTCAGACGGTGTTTGTTGGCCATGATATCTTCACACAACTGAATGACTATATTCAAAAAAACCTCGATTTTTATGGTTAAAATCTGTTGATAAATGTCAATGCTATTCAATGTTTACATCCTGACGCAATCGACGGCGCACCCTGTTGTATACTTACTTGATGGGCTCCCAACCCGTGAAGATTCTCTGACTGAGACACTGTATAGCCTTCCATCCTCTGCGATCCCGTGCTCGCTGCTTCCAGTTATCCAGACCAAGCGCTCTGGCATCCGCGATGACTTGGTCTTTGAAACAGAGGTTCGGTCTTCCTTGTCGTCTCGAACCTGGCTGCATTATTGTCCATTCGCTCGATGTGACCGAGACAATGTAGTCGACGTATTTTGGCCTTTTGGACTACATCCATATCTTGGTAAATTAAAGAAGGGTACTTTTGCAAATGGGACTTATCACAAAACGGTCGATACGATTGTAACAAAAATGCATTCCTTAGGTTAGATGGTCAGAAAGGGGCTTTCTCACCGTAAGCCTTCAGAAAAATTAAGCTCAATCGCGTCAGTGCTTTCGGAGTCCATAGCATAGGTGCAAAACATAGGTACATTGAGTTTTATTTAGATACAGGCGGACCAGAAATACAATGCATGACTTAAAGATCATATTATACTGCGACTAAGTATACCCAACATTATCCAATTCGTCCAGTTTAACATGAACCAGTTAGACAACTAATTGGTTATGTGGTGTTTTAATTATTTCAGTTGTCCTCTACTAACCATTTCCGGTTAGAAAAGTCTGCTTGCAATACACATGAGTAGATGCTTATAATGGAGTTTGAATAGATGTTGCTCGAATAGCTAACACAGAAAACAGTTTATAATATCAACCGTACTATTGCACGTTAAAATTGTCATTGTTGGATGGTGGAGCAGGTGGATGCACATGTGGGAAGAATATTTAATTAGGAAATGAAAAACATTGAATTCGCAACGAGAAATTGTGCTGAAAAAATGCACGTTTCTGAGCACGAGAGTTGAGTTGAATGAGTATAGAAGCATGTGAAGGATCCTGCTCCTATATTTCATAGCCGTCGCTCCAAAGCATACCTTTTAAGCCTTTCAATAAATGTAAGTGAAGAAAGCAGGCGATGACTTGGTAAGGAACGAATATGCACGAACTTATCTATAAAATATGGTCGGAGGAAACTATACCCGATGAATAGAACCAGCATTCTTTCGTCTCCTCAAGGGAGGAAACCCTCTTAACTTCTCCAACTACAGAGGTATCAATCTTTTTAATATCACCTACAAGATGTTATGTGGCGTATTTTAATGTCAAAAAAGAATTTAGACAAGGCGTTCTCAACTATCATATCACCTCTTTCTTGATCGTTCTTGAAAGAATTGTGCGCAAAACTCAAACGCCAAAATCTGAACAATTACTAGCCCTTTCCCTCCCCGGACTCACGATTATGAGTTTACGAATTCTCCACTTCCACTGTCCACTTTGTACATGTGAACGCTGTATCCGAAGAACAAAAGAAGACAAATTTGCTTTGGAAGGTTCAGCCAGTGATAAACAGTGTACGAGGCAGATGTTTGAAAATTGATAGAACCGTTTTCAAAGAATTTTCAATTGACGAGCAAATGACACCATTTTTAGGTAGATGTATTGTCCGGCAATATGTAAAAAATAAGCCTCGCCCTGTAGGGCTAAAGAACTTTGTGCTTACGTCATCTTGCGGAATGGTATTGGACGAAATTTATCAGGGTGCAACATCGCATCTTAGAGATAGAAGTCTCGGATTAGGACCGGCAGTTGTCTTACGGCTAACGGAAACAATGCCAAAGAATTTTTTCGTATTTTTTGATAGATATTTTGTAACACTTCCGCTTATGCAAAAGTTGAGAGAAAATAATATCTATGCGACGGGGACTTTAATGAATAATCGACGGAACAGCTATACTTTCACAAAAGATTCCAAGATGAAAAGGGGATAATTTGAAGAAATATGCGTCAATGATTATTCTATATGTATGGTTAAATGAAAGGACAACAAAAGCGTTTTAATGTCTTCAAGTCTAACTGGCAGTCAACCTGTTAACACTGTAAAACGCTGGTACAAAACAGCGAAGGCCCGAATCGACGTTCCCTGTCCGGCTTGCATTGCCTCCTACAATGCTAGTATGGAAGGTGTCGACACTTGTGACCAGCTTATTGAGTGCTATCGGACGTGGATAAGAACTAAAAAATGGACAGTGAAAACAATTCTTCATATGTTGGACTTAGCCATTGTTAACAGTTTTTTGGAATACAAATACAACTGTAAACAAAACAAATAAGCAAGGAAGGACAAAATGGACTTATTGGAGTTTAGGTTCGAAGTGGGAGAATATTTATTGGGTGGTGTGAGCAAGAAAAAATCATTGAACTCTGAAAGTGATTCCGAATCAGAAGTCGAGGCAATTCAAAAGAAAAGGAAAAGGTGTTCTTCATTACCTGGGCAAGATAAGCGCTTTGATGGTTTCAAAAAGTTAAAAGCACCACTCAAAAGCCGCTTACCCAATAGTACAAGCCGGTCGCGAACTAAATGTGAGAAGTGCGATGTATACCTTTGCCTTACAAAAGACTCCAATTGCTTTAAATTGTTTCACACCAAAATTTTAATTATTATTTGCATTAAATTATTACTTTCTTGGAAAAACAACCAAAAATATTTATGAGTTTCAAGTTAAATAAAATCGCAATTTCCGTTGCTTAAAAATGATAATTTTTTTTTTTTTTTTGGCCAATATTGTTGTGGGTGCACTCCTGAAGCTCACAATTGTGAGTGTCCTTTTTCGAGGACATCCAAAAGGTTTTTTTAAATTTTTTTTTTTGAGATGTTCTTAAACACATTCAAGTAAAAAAAAAGTGTAATAACGAATATTATATCCTTTTGTTATTGTGCAGGAGGGAAAGGGCTAGTGAAGCCGACAACATTGGCATAATCAGCAGAACGCAATGGCGTGTGTGTAGGTATTGAGACTGAGGCCAGGGGCGATTCCTCTCAGTTAGCTAGTTTAGCGGCGCTAAACCAAGAAAATAAATTGAAATACATATACGCAAAATACAGAAAATAACGAGGTTAAAGTAATTATGAAGATTAATAATTGCAATAATCAATGACATACTAAATAACAAAACTATCATTTACAAATAATATTTGCCTACACAAACCAACAACACAATACTTCCATGCAATAAGATTCACATGAAATACTCTTTAGCGTTACAACTTGCGATACCGCAAATAATTCCCTGCCTGCACGCACACACACAATCTAAAACTCCCATAGTAAAGTCTCCTGTTTGTAGCATTTTAGCGTAAAAAATTGCGCTACCGAATTTCCTACAATCTGTATGAGTGTGGAATTTGACTACCTCTACCAACTACCAGTCGTAAGCAAAGCACAGGAAAATATACGGAAGGGTAAGCGCAAACAAATGCGATAAAACTTGAAAGTAGAGTGTAAGTGTAAGCAAGCAGGTATATTTTGCGCGTTATCTTTTTTTGTACTTCTGTGTGTTTCTCTTTCTAGTCAAATTGCAGTAAGAATGTGTCGTTGTGTTCTTATTTGACTGAATTAATAGTCTTATTGAATTCCATACCAAAAGTAAAGTGCGATCTATAATTTTATATTTGCGTGGATTATAAATAACAGTAAATACATAATAATCATTTTTGTCGTGCTTTTGGAATATGAGAGTGCGCTTTTGTTTTGTTTTTTTGTTTGTGAGAAGTGAGCACGTAGCTAACCCAATGCTTAAGACCAGGAATCGCCACTGACTGAGGCGACGTAGATGTGTTTAGTGGTCAATGAAGGCAGGACAAAGTATGTGCAGCACAAGAAAAGACACCCAATACCGACTCTGACAGAGCGTCACCATATACATAACTTTGTGGTTTATAGGAACTTTTTCTACCTAGGCTCAGCTATGAACTCAGACAATCAGACCAGTGCTGAGGTTAAACTTAGATTAACTCTTTCCAATCGCTCTCTCAGCGCTAAGAAGGCAATTCAGTAGCAAAGCCCTCCCTAGAATAACTTAAGTGACAATTTCGAAACCCTAAATTGTCCCAGTCCACGTTTGTTGGCTGAGGGCTGAGGCCCATAGACAAACCATACTGAGACCCCCAACTCACAATCCTCTTGCCGCTGGCCCCCTCAGTTTTTTTTCAAATTCGCCATTTTGTATTCCTATCGGTGTTATGTCAAATATGAATCCGTGTGACATGCAAAAACATACAAAAACTACAAAAATAAATGCTGCCAACCTCGGCAACCGTGGGGAAATGTGAAAGAGTTCGGGAATACCACATTTTAGCATAACTGAATGCCATTGGTTAGTAATTATAAATTTTTTGAAGGTGAATAATTTGATTTGTGTGGTTAATAAAACTATCTAAAGGAGATGTTTTATATACTAGAAATATATTAGGACAAAAATGGTTGTGTATTTTCCGCTTTTGGATATAATTAACTTCGATTTCGTGTGTAAATTTTTCTTAAATAATAAAGAAAATTTGCTCAAAATGTTTTTATTTTCCCTCAACCAACCTACATTCTTAATTTTTCGTAGATATTTTAAGTAAATGTACACTTATTCCTAAAACAAATTATTATTCACACGTAACGAACAATTTCAAATTCAACGGATAAAATTCTATGAACGCTGCAAGGCATTTTGCCCAAAGCGGAAGTGGCATATGCAAGGTGCGAGTGTGTTTGTTTCTGAAGTTTCGTGACATTTGTCAATACGAATTTCTATGTATCAATACAAGCGCACTTAGCATGTGCCACCCCATAGAAATATAGCTTGTAGGCTAAGTAACGGGAAATCGGCCGAAGTTGGTGGTCTCAGTATTGTCTCTGCTGAGGCCCAGGTCCATAAACTAAGTATGAAATAGACTGACAGCTTTACTACGTCTCACCGATTCCCCTTGCAAATTTTTTCAATATAAGCTCCTCCCTCCCGCTCGCAATTTTACTGTCTGTGAATACGTGTGAATTCAGCAGTGTTCCTACATCGTTGTATCTCAACCTTTTTGAGGGAATTTAATATTTTCGAAAAACTTTTTGTGCGTAAAAGGAAAAAAACCTCAAAATTGTGGGCCATGAATATAAACGCACTAAATGCACATAAAAAGAAGATCTGCCTATAGCAACAATTTCTAGTACCAAAAAATAATCATTAAAGTGTTAGCAAATTCCGAATTTATACTGAAGATTAATTAAGTGTGATTTTTGTCCGAACAATACAAATTTTACTTTTATTTAATATAAGTTTAGTGAAAAAGGAAAATGAGCACACTTCGTGGGAAATATAAAGAGAGACGTCTAAGAACACTGACTGATAGTTTGTGTGTTTGGTGATTTCTGGCTGCTGATGGATGCGTTCTGAGAGTTCAAATTCGTTGTTTTATTTCACAACGAATAAATGCTCATATTCTACTAATTCTATAATAACGAATGTAATCAATATCTATATCTATACATATAATAAAACTGTAGCTGTTTTCATGTGTACGCGGTTGGCGTGAAAACTACTGCACAGATTTCGATGAAATTTTTTTTGAAATGTCCCTTAAGATCTGGAGAAGGACATAGGCTATTCATTTCATTGCTATGCCTATTTTTTTGGAGCGTTTTTGACCAAAATGTGTTTTTTTTCTGACTTTACTGCCTTTTTATCGCTTTTACTCAAACAATTCTTAACCAATGCAAACAAAACAAAATACCAACAAGAGCCAAAACTTCCGTAATTATTTTAAGCCATCAATCAGCTTTCTGTGTTATCTAGAAGCTAAGCTACAACCCAAAATCTAACACGAAAAAACTAAATTTATTTTCTCAAATCGAAAATTATCAGCAACCATTGCTCTTGATCGCTGTTCTGCTTTGGGGTGGGTGGGTGGCGCACATCGCACAAGCACATACATGTCAAGAAAAACTGCGTGAAGTTTTCTCCGATTAAGTGAAACGAAAGAGAAGTAGGCGAGGTGAGTGTGGATGTAATCAACAGCGACAATGTTTTTCTGAGGAAATGCGCAGATGGCCAATGATGTGCGATGATGGGCGTATGGTGGTGTATGTATATTGAGTTTAAGGTTTTTGTTTTTGGGGGTTGTGATACTACCTACATTGATATCTACAGTAAAGAATTGAAGAATTCAAGAACTGAAGACGATATAGGTGAATAAATTTGTTTGAATTATTGTTGGTGTAAATACAATGCACTCTATATTATTTCTGTAGTTTCTATAGTAGTATATTTATCTCTTGCGATTCACACGCTCAACCAAATTTAACAAATGAAGTGTCAAAAAAAAGAGATGTTCTTGCTTCTTATTTTTGCATTTTTAGTTTTTTTTCAAATATTAACAATTTAGTACATTAAATTTTAACTACGCAGTTGTGTAAAAACTATAGGTAGGTACTTTTCTTTCATTCATCATGCCCGTACAAGCGACTCCGACACAGACTGTATGACCGTTGCAGCATTCTAAAAAGTCGTATGAAAAAGGGCCAATGAGAAAATAAAGGAGTAATTTCTAAAGCAGAATAGCTTATTTCAATTTCGTGAACGATATTTAACAAGTATTGGTTCGTTAAACATTATAATTAAGTAGTGATAGGCAACTGCGTTACATTTGAGATGTTTTTATTTGGATATAAGAGCTTTTGAAATAGGTATAACGGGCTTAAATAGAAAAAAGTTGTGCCAGGCTCTCGAAAAAAGTTTGAAATCGCAACTTTAGTCGCATAATGATCACGTATTGGTTCGTCAAACACTAAAATGTGTTGTGATAGGCAACTGCGTTACATTTGAAATGTTTTTATTTGGATATAAGAGCTTTTGAAATATTTTTAAAGGGCCTTCTCCAACTAAAAACGGGCTTAAATAGCAAAAAGTTGTGCCAGGGTCTCGAAAAAAGTTTGAAATCGCAACTTTAGTCGCATAATGATCACGCTGAATTGCAATTCACAGCAGAGATAGAAAAACTAAGAGAGAATTTTATTTTCAAAATTAGCGGAGGAATTGGATAGGAACGCTAAAGCTGACGGGCTTTTAATACTTAGTTTATAAATAAGACATTTGGGATCCACTTAACTGCGAAAGTAAGATTGTTACCTTGGAAATGTTACCTTTTAACGACCGCAAAACCAATTTTTATCAATTTTGGTATAGGGATAGATGGGACCTCTGAGAATAACATTCTCTACTTTTTGTCGTGAAAACAAAACGTGAAGGGGATGAAGAATTGGATGCAAGTTTAAATAACGAACCAATTACCTATTTCTCAAGTTAGGGATAATAAAATTCTATACTTTTGGTATAATATCTACCAATGAATTTAAATTTGTAGGCTGTAGGGCTGATAGGTTGGCTTAAAAGATAGAATAGTTTTGGACCCGATAAGCGGCGCTGTTGTTGATATAAATATTTTAATTGAGTTACTCGAAGTACTAATTGTACGCAGACGAAGTCGCGGGTACCAGCTATTTCTCAATAAGTAGGTAGTTAATATTTTAAATACTTATATAGTTTTAATAAAACAATGAAAAAAGAGCCTCTATAAAAAAAACAAAAGTATGTTCACTCCATATAAAATAAAAATGTGCAACCGCTGATTTCGAAAGTTGAACTCATTTAAATTCATTTTCTGACATTCTCGATAGTGAATATTATTTGTTCGAATCTCAAAATACACAAAGTTCATTCGAACGAATAGAGACATTCGTTAGAATTGACTATTCGTTCGAATCTGAAAATAAGCATGATTATATTCATTTCATTAACGAATTTGGGCGGAACGAAGTTCGCCGGGTCAGCTAGTATATAATAAAGGAAAAAATTCATTCGCTCGAATAAAATATTTTTGTTCCTATAATTATAATTGAGTCTGTTTTCGTTTGTTGCTTTTGGCGAAAAATTACTCCGCAGTAATGTCCGAAGAATTTAAAAAGAAGAATTGATTACGAATATTAAGATTTTAAATATTTTTTAGTAATGATCTTTTCGTAAAAATTCCGTTTAATTGCGGAAAACAAAAAAAAATCATACGAATTACCTACATCACATTCAAAATGTCTGATTACCTACTAGATGTTTCATTATTAATAAAGGCCGTATCCCACTCATTTTTTTTTAATTTTTTCTGCTTTTAAAATGAAACTAGAGCAGTACGAAAAATTAAAACGAAAATTCCCAATGGGAGTGAGTGTGTACACACCAATTTTATTAATGTAGACACATCAAAAAATGCATTCAAATTATATTTTCCAGCTGCTGTCAGCTTATTTTTGACATTTTAAGATTATATGAAAATAAAGGTTTGAAAATTTGCGGCTTTCTTAATACACCTTTAGTCTCTTTTACACAGCGCGGACTTTTCAAAACATTTAAATAGGCAGAGGAATCACTAGCGAATATTCAAGAAAAAATGTGAGGGAAAAATTAATAGAAAAAGTGATGGCGAAATTCAAATATCAATAATGATAACATTAAAAAGAAATCGGTCGGTGATAAATTAATTGCAATAAGTATTTTGTTATTACATACGTCGGAAAAGGTCTCAAGAACAAACAAAAATTGGCATTAAATTGAAATTTTATCTTTTGACTAATATAGTTTCGTTGTTTACAACAATTGTTTATATCATGGTGTTCTAAAATAATATAATAACTTGATACCAACGAACAAATAAGCAAGTCGAATATTTTTATATAATTATGCTTTAATGACGTTCAAAATATAACTAACGATTTCGAACAGGAACTAAGAACAACTTTAATTTGCCCAACACAGCCGCAACACACGATAATGAAATGACCCCCCACCTCAGGTTATCGACATCCGGTCTAAACCGGAAGAGTGTAGGCTGGTTTTTTGTCAAGTATGAGTGAGTCCCTTTGATTAACATTGGCACTAATACATGAATTCAAACTGGGCTACATCAAGGTCAAATTCAGCTTGTAGGCAATTTCTCTTTTTTGGCTGAAGCTGTCAGTCTATTTAATAGTTAGTTTATGCCCAGGTCCACCCCTGCCATAGCGCCACCGTAATTAAGTAAGAAAGACCCAGGACAGCGAATTCATAATCGTAGCTTTGACTGAACTAAGCCCTTCTGGATTGCCACAACAAATCTGACGGAATGATGCAAAACTTATGTATTTCAGTAGGTCCATTCAAGTGGTAGCATATGGTGTATTACCATAGTTTCGTTTTCTATAAACGTAAGAGTGTCCATGATCTATGCTTTTCCTCAATTTATATCTCATATCTCCATACATTAGTGAATATTATAACCATTTTAATACATAGCTTTGGTGATGGCAGCACTCCTCCTCTTCTAACAGTGTGGCTGGAAGAACTTTGGACGACTTTAGAGCGAAGCACTCGCAGCAACCGGTAATCAGTTCAAACTGTTGCAGCCGTAAAAATAACGGAAAAGTATTGTAGAAAAAAAACCGATCACCTGAAAACGTAGCGCATTGGCTTAGTGATTAGTGTATTGGTGTTCGATTCCCGAAAAAAACAAATTCAATCTTAAGGTTGTTTTCCACTGCGCCACATCTCGCCAACGTCTGACAAACATCCCAGAGCATTACTGTCATAAGAGATCTTCTCAATTGGCAGTTTCGGCTCGGAATTAAATTGTAGATCCCTTCCATTTTTCCCAAAAATTAATAAAACTTACACAAAACGAATGGTTTTGAGAAGCTAGGCCTAGGGTCCCTAGGTACCTGTTGCGCCAACTATTTATTTATTTTTTACCTTAAATGTGGCAGCTAGAAAAACGCCTTAAGTCTTAATAACAGCGGTTAGTCTGGAGACGTCAACATACTTTTAGGGTGCAGTACTTTTGAAATGATTAATGCAAGGATCCGAATCGTATTATTCGTTAACGAGCAGTACATCACAAATTGTATTATTGTTTCCTGTGAGTTTAATGGCGTTTTCATTGAAGATCCGAGAGAAGTGCCCGAAGTTCAGAATTGCTCTTTTCAATAAAATTCGTTGGAGCACTTTTGCAACAGTGGTAGACTGTAGACACCGTATATGTGTGATTAGATTTTCTGTTGTTACTTGTTTTTTTTTTTGTTTTTTACAATAAATATGAATGTTTTAATAGACCAAATCAATACATTATAATATTAAGTTTACATTTTGCACTCGTAATTGTATATTTTCGGATCACAAGCGAAAATTTTCTTTCTAATAACACAACACCATTTCAATTTGACATTTTGCTAGTGTGTGTTGGTGAGTTTAGGGCAATTCTCTCAAAATATTCCGGACGCTTCTTTCGTGTTAAGAATTGACCTGGAAGTGCACCTTTTTTTTTAATGAAACATAGAATACATAGAAAGAGCACTTCTAGATTTGCTCTTTTCATAGAAAGGGCACTTCTTTTCTTCAATCGACAACGCCATAATACTCCTTTTTATTACACAGCCTTTTGCATTGGCAAATCCTACCGCAACCTCATCCAGAAATGCTCCCAAGAGACCTAAAAGTGGCATACGCAATTGCTGCTCTGACATCAATTGAACTTAAAAACTCAAGCGACCTCGTGTCGAAGGTAATGTGCAGGGTTTCAACAGTAAACTCTGGGCAATGATTGCCTCATGGTCATAAAACAGTGACATACATGAATTGAAATAAAGCTTAGAGCTTCCAACAATACTGTGGTGCAGTGTTTTGAACTTGCACATGCAGCTAGCTGTGAATGAAGGGAACACCAACCATATACGGCAACAACTGCACCCAACAAACAGCACAATAAGGTTACTCACGGTCCCTGACCTACTATCGGCACCGACAAATGGATGACGTATACCGCAGTGTTGAAGACGTCACTGCCTGTAGGTTTGATGCAAAGAGTAACATTGGGCCAAAAAAAAACCAAAACACTCTGCTAACCCGGCTAACAGAACAGTTCGTGCGCTGTGAGTGTCATTGAAAAAATCCAGTCGCGATTGATTGAGTAATTCGCTGTCAAACTGTCCTTCGACAGGCCATCCCATGAGCGTGAGTACGCAGTGTACCTCATATTTGACTGACAAATTTATGATTTATAAATAGCCTGTGTGGCCTTTAGGAATAAGTGGAAAGGCAGAGGACACTGGGCACTGTTTGGTATTTCACGTAAACACCATACACAGCGATGTACGTTTCGCATTATGACGCTGGAATGTGCCTTCAATAAGTCGTGTTTCCTGTTTTTACCCCTTACGCCTTACCCTATACGAAGAAGGATATAGTTAACGCGGTGCTAGTGGCGTTTTGTGGTAAGCATTTCGACATAAGGGTGGTAGTTTGGGTGGAACAAGCACCATTGGGTCACTGGGTCATGAGATAGACAACAAGGGGAACAGCGAACAGCACTAGGAGGAAGGAGGGGTTGTCCTTGTTTTTGATTCCCATTCCAATGGCTTGAGTCAGCTTTTGCTGTGGCGGGCGGATGACTGGATGTAACGCATTTTAAGGATACCGGACCGATGTGTCGGCAAAATGCGTTTATTCGCGTTGCTAACATATATATGTGTACACAGGGATGTTGCCCGGTGGAAGGTGAAGCGTCAAGGCGTTTGAAAGAACACCATACAGAGTCCTTGTGCATTTTATACGATCCATTTGCGCTGGCTGAGTTTGATGTTTGCAAGCGAAGGCACTGTAACTATGCGTAATGGCTAGATTTATTGTTGTGGGTCAATGGAGTGCAAGTGACTTTATTGAATGAAAAGTGCAAAACATTTTGATTAGGTAGGGTTCTGCTCATTTCATAGAGTGCAGTCGCGGACGCACTATAAACTAGTACAAGCACAGGAGGGTATTGCTTATGTTTGATGGATGTGATGGGCTCCATGAAATAATGCCCCAAAGAAAAATGGCCCCAACAAAATTAAAAAAGGCCCCAAAAAATGGGGTAATACTTCATAATGCAAAATGACCCCATTCCATTTATGCAATATTGCCCCAAATAAATGCAGAATGGGCCCAAATTGTTAGCATACAAAATGAATTGCCCCAAAATAATGCATGGCAAGCAACAACAAAAATGACTATGTAATTGGGGAGTATTTTCATTATTTTGGGGTCTTCTTGCATATTTTTGGGGCCGGATCCGACAACTATCCTAAGTGGTGGTAGTTCTGTCGCCATTTCGGGAATACGGCATGTGTTTCGAACCACATGTATTTATAAGAGGTAACGTATATAAATGATATTAGGATTGTATTTTTATTACTTTTGTTTCTTTCATTTTGTTAACAGGTATCAGGAGGAGACTAAGGACCTTAGTTTTGCAAAAATTACAAGGGGTCTCCAGTAACTCGTGAGTACGCAATTGGTTGCTTGGCCGATGATGACTCCAATTGAAATTATTGAAACTTTTCAATTGGATTCCATTGGGAATAATTTTGGAGTGTCGTGAGACGAAGCTCACCCACGTCCATTTTTTAAGGCATGTATAGAGGAGGAAAGCCCCTTCAACGATGTGTATCTCTACCTTTTTGAGGGAATTTAATATTTTCGAAAAACTTTTTGTGCGTAAAAGGAAAAAAACCTCAAAATTGAGGGCCACATTTGACCATGAATATAAACGCACTAAATGCACATAAGAAGAAGATTTGCCTATAGCAACAATTTCTATAGTATACCAAAAAATAATCATTAAAGTGTTAGCAAACTGCGATTTTTATACTGAAGATTAATTAAGTGTGATTTTTGCCCGAACAATACAAATTTTACTTTTATTTAATTTAAGTTAAGTGAAAAAAGGAAAATGAACACACTTCGTGGGAAAAAAAAGAGACTTCTAAGAACACTGGCTGATATTTTTTGTATTTGGTGATTTCTGTCAGCTGATGGATGCGTTCTTAGAGTTTAAGTTCGTTGTTTCATTTCACAACGAATACATGTTCATATTTTACAAATTGTATAATAACGAATGTAATCAACATAAATAATAAAGGAAAATATTCATTCCCTCAAATAAAATATGTTTGTTTCTATAATTATTATTGAGTCTGTTTTCGTTTGTTGTTTTTGGCGAAAAATTACTCCGCAGTAATGTCCGGAGAAAAACGGCAAAGAATTTAAAAAGAAAAATTATTAATTACGAATATCAAGATTTGAAGATTTTTTAGTAATGATCTTTTCGTGTAGATTCCCTTTTTATTACGGAAAACAACAAAAAAAATCATACGAATTACCTACATCACATTCAAAATGTCTGATTACTAGATGTTTCATATTAGTAAAGCCAGTCCGCCATACTAATAATCATTTTTAGTGTCCAGGCTAAACTTCTCGAAGTCACAATAGCGAAATTTTCCATACAAAATTGCATATTGTGACCTACAAAATATTTAGTGTGAAGGTTAAAAATGATTATTAGTAAGGCCCAGTATGACACTAATTTTTTTTGCATTTTTTCTGCTTTTAAAATGAAACTAGAGCAGTACGAAAAATTAAAACGAGAATTCCCAATAGGAGTGAGTACGTACACGTACACGCGCTACGTAATGTAGACACATCAAAAAAATGCATTAAAAATGCTTTCAAATTATATTTTCCAGCTGCTGGCAGCTTATTTTTGACATTTCAAGATTATTATGAAAACAAAAGGTTTGAAAATTTGCGGTTGCTTTGCAAACAATTGCTACCCCTTTCTTAATACACCTTTAGTCTCTTTTACACAGCGCTGACTTTTCAAAACATTTAAATCGGCAGAGGAGTCCCTAGCGAATATTCAAGAAAAAATGTGAGGGAAAAATTAATGGAAAAAGTGCTGGCGGAATTCAAATATCAATAATGAGAACATTAAAAAGAAATCGGGGGGTGATAAATTAATTGCAATAAGTATTTTGTTATTACATACGCCGGAAAAGGTCTCAAGAACAAACAAAAATTGACATTGAATTGAAATTTTGAAATTTTATCTTTTGACTAATGTAGTTTCGGTGTTTACAACAATTGTTTATATCATGGTGTTCTGATGTAATATAATAACTTGATACCAACGAACAAATAAGCAAGTCGAATATTTTTATATATTATGCTTTAATGACATTCAAAATATAACTAACGATTTCGAACAGGAACTTAGAACAACTTTAATTTGCCCAACACAGCCGCAACACACGATAATGAAATGACAACCCACCTCAGGTTATCGACATATCCGGTCTAAACCGGAAGAGTGTAGGCTGGTTTTTTTCAAGTATGAGTGAGTCCCTTTGATTAACATTGGCACTAATACATGAATTCAAACTGGGCTACATCAAGGTCAAATTCAGCTTGTAGGTAATTTCTCTTTTTTGGCTGAAGCTGTCAGTCTATTTAATAGTTAGTTTATGGTCTAAATGAATTGACCCGTCAGTCTGTCTCTTCGTGGAAATGAAATGCCATGTAACCAAGATGATACGCACATAGAATGCCTGATGGTTTCCTTTTTTGTAAGTGGCATCGATGTAAATGAAATAATGAAGAAGAATTAGTATATCAAATCAATACTAAATTTAAATGATTCTAAGCGGATCAACACGACCGGCGCGTGGCGTTCTTCTCTCAGCACACAGAAACGCTTAAAGGCTTCATTTAAGAGCTCAATATAAATCGGATGTATGTGTATGCCCATTCGACGAGGGTATAGCTATGCCCAAAGATGTGGAAGACACAATCCCCCGCTGTGAATAGGATATCCTCGACCTCGGTCTAGTTCTGAAGTGCTCCTGGGTGGATGGTGGGTGAGAAAGCATTCCTTTTGTATACCTAGTTAGAAACATGATATGGAATTGAGGACATGAATATAGACTAAGGAGGATGATGTTTGTGTGCATTTGGAGATGATATGCAGCTCATAAGCTAAAAGGCTTATTGTGTACAGTTAAGTCAGCCGAGATGCGGGCCCTTAAAGGCATTTTTGAAGTCATCTCAAATTGTAGTTGTGAACTCATTGTGTATGTAAGTAGTTTCTGTAGATGAATATTTCCGTCAAGGTGTTAGGGGGCTGGTAAAGTGGTTTAATTCTCTTGGACCAGTTTCACATTTCTGAAAAGGCTTTTGGTGTGCAGCCACAAGTAGATTTAATATGGGACATGTTCAGTGGAAATCGTCCTCGGTGACTTTAGTGCTGTATTGAGCAAGGAGGACATGTTTTTTAGTACAGCTGGAGACCATAGACTACACAATACCACTTTGCTGTTGAGCGAAATGTTACTGTAACTAGCACGCACGGTTTCCTCCCTAAATAAATATTAAGAAACATGGCTGTTGCCAGATCCATCATCCGTCGTAAGGCACTCCAGATTTTAGATGTGGAAAAAAGTATGGTTCTTGAATGGAGCCTTGTTGTCTCGATCCAGAAGAGACGATGGTCTTTAACTGCGTCGATAATAAGGGAATCGCAGTCCCCGAAATATCGCGTGGAAGATTCTGTCTGCCGGTTCTGTGCTGAGACAATTTGTCAACGAGCAGATTGTAAGTTCACAACATTCATCAACCAAATATTCAGATTACTGCAGATTCTAGCGAAAACTCAACCAGATCGATTCCCAGCATCTGTTTATCTATTTGAAGCCCGCATATCACAGCATTTAGAGAGACTACTTATATGGAGCTATGCATAGCCGTCCAACTCGTCAGATTGTGCAGTATGGCGATGCCGAACGCCGGCTGCTCCATATTGAGATTGGAAATTATCTTAGGCCCAGATCCACCTCGGACTGTAGCGCCACCTAAGTCAGTAAGCAGTGTGCAACCTACCAATTGGTAATTTCAATGGTCCTCGGAAGGACTTCGATTTATTTTATTAGCAGTCGAGGCTAAATGTCGTATAAGCATTCATCTTTCACTGCCTCAGACCAGCACAAAGTTCAAAATTAAATTGAGTACCTACACACGATTTATTTATTATTTGAGAATGACTTGAATGATACGAAAGTAACTGATCGACGTATCTATATGATATCTACAATGAGGACAAAGACAACACCTAACCACGCTTGATGAGTCTTACAAAGCAGGCACATCCACGAGCTCTGCTGTTGTGTACAGAATGTTTCGCCTACTCTTTTCAAGCGGAGCTTGCACCTCTACTCTTTTAATTCAATACCTTCGTTGGAATAACCATAAGCTGGCTTTGCATTTTGAAGCGTTCCGCTGGATGGTGCGTTAGCAGCTCGTTGTTCTGGTGTTTTGGCCCAATCCTGGAGCTCACCCGATGCGAAGCACCAATAAATGATGCATCCAACTATGTACACTCCAGCCGAGATGAGGAACACTGTTCGCCATTCACTGGTGCTCTGGAAAATTATTAAAATTTTACAGCGAACTCGGGTCTTTAAAGAGGACTTTAATAATACCTGATTTTGAACGATATATCCTGTAAGAAGTGGACTCACAATGCCGGGAATAGCAGCAATCGTGTTACTTATTCCCATTAGCACACTTGCATGCTGGGGAGCAATATCCAGATGGTTCACACTGAAATGCAGGTTAATGTCATATGGGTTCTCAATTCTCATTTAGAAGTCTTACGCGAATCCGGACATAGCGAAGGCACTAACGCAAATAGCTACAGTAATGTAAACTACACTCCAGGTTGGATCAGGGAAATACGCTGCGAGCAACATGAAAACAGTTTGTCCCACAAAAGCACCACAATTGAAGTACCTCCGAACCTGAGTCGTTGTCAGATACCCTTTCACCTGCAGCCAGTCGGCGAGATATCCAGAGCCGCTCAGGACTACACCTGTGGCAAGGTATGGGACGGCCGATAAAAATCCAGTCTTGTTCAAATCGAAGTTCAGCGAATCTGTGACGATGTATGTTAAACATTTTTTTTTTTCGATAGTTTAATGATACCTATACTTTGCCTTTTAGGAACGTAGGCAGCTGCGTGAGTAGGGTGAAGGATCCCCAGTTTTCAGAGAAATGCGAAGCAATAATGGCGTACACCGCTGCAGATGTGAATATAGCCTTCCACGGATGGGTGATGTGCGTACGGCCAACAGTTCCGAGCGCCTTTTGAATATAATCTCGTTCGTGCTGCGAACAGTGGGGATCCTTTTCTGGTCCTTCCTTGACAATTATTAGCCATAGCACGAACCAGATACACCCAACTGTGCCGAATATGTAAAATACGCTCGCCCAACCGTACCTGGTGGCGAATATGCCGGACAGCAGCATCGAAACCACAGTCCCAGCAAAGTTTCCAGCAATAGCTATCGACGCCATTCGGGAACGTTCGAGGGGAGGCGCCCAACGTGCCCACACTTCATGGATACACGGCACCGATACGCCCTAAAAAGTGGAAGCTTATAAGTTATAGACAGCTGATGGATATAGTCTTACCTCAAAGATGCCCTCGATGATGCGTAACGCAACCAACATGGCTAAACTGTGATTCGCCGCAAGTGGTGTGAAAAGCGTTAGAATCGCTGTGCTACCTATTCCGATGCCGAAAACCTAAAAATTCGTTCCAACATCAGCCTTTGTTGACTCATGGGGTTCGTTGAATATCTTACTATGTTGCCGCCTATCCTTGATGCGAGATATCCACCAGCAACCTGGGTTAAGATATACCCATAGAAGAAGGAACTCAGAATCAGACCCTTCTGCTTGGAGTCCCATGAAAAGTCCTGCTCGTAGTAGATTGTACCATCGTCAGCGACTATGGTGCGATTAGCTGTCATAGCAACTATGGCCACACTTAGGTTCACCCGCAAGATTAAAGAATTAAAAAAGCCGAAGAAGGTCATAAGCACTACGATGTAACGCCGTTTCTTCCAGAACTTCCATGTGAAGGGTTCAGCTACAACTTCGGCGCTGCTGGAAGGAGAGTTAAAGCATTCAAGTCAGTTGTTTAATTGATTAGGTGAAAACTGATTTTCATTTTTATTTGACAGATTGAGCTTACGTGTTGTCAACTTTTGCATGCAACTGAGGTCCATTGACGGCTTTGCTTTCATGGTCGATCATCTCTGGTCGATATAGATACTATATGAACATTTTCTGAAAATAAATAAAAGTATCAGTTGGCTAGGAAATACCTATACTACAACTTAAGATTGAAAAGACTATAACACTGTGGGAGAGATTGGACTCATGGTTCAAAAACTTTGTTTTCACTGTCTCACCCACGTATTCGAACTGGACCACACATAAAGTCTAACACCACCAACTCCCTTTTCCACCAGTGTCCAAAAATTAAGTGTTCTATCCATGTTAAAGTGTCTCTTTGTGAGAGAAATACTTAGGCCGTCAATCGGCCCATTGTGCATACCACTGGTGATTAGGGGTTCCTTTACCGGTTATAGATCACAAAGATCATTGAGGAAGTAGTTTACTATGTACATTATTCATATGGCAGGGCAGCTGCAGATAAGGTGGGTGACGGACTTGTCCTCTTCCTCATCCCTACAGCTTCTGCAAAAGTTATTATGTGGCAGTCCAAGTCTTTGCGCGTGTCTGCCCAGAACACAATGACCGGTGATGACAATAGCGACCAACGAAATACTACGTCTGTTGAGCCGCAGAAGCTTTTTGGATCTTTTAGTATCCAGTTTCGGCCAAGTAAGCCTGGGCAACGTCACAATATCCTATATCTATGACTGGCTTTTCCTCTTGCGTCCGCATCAATGATTTGTTTAGCCTAAGACAGCGGCGCCTGCACGTTGTGCAGACTAACACTATTAACGCCGGAGGAGCCTAATCTAGCCATTTCGTCAGCTGCACAGTTCCCTGAGATATCACAGTTTCCAAGAACCCAGTAAAGGGTAAGGTTGCACTGTCCAGCTCGTTAAGAGATACGCGGCAATCTTCCACCTCTTTAGACCTTATTTCGGTAGATACTAAGCATCTGATGGCAGTCTGACTGTCAATGTATATTACAATATTCCTGTGTGATGTTGCATTAAGCGGCAGCCACACTATGGCTTGACGAATATCTGTGATTTTGGCCTGGAAGAGACTACAATGATTCGGGAGAGAGATGGATAGGCCCAAGCTCACTTCTTCTGAGAAAACCCCTGCTCCGACTCCCTCTAATGTCTTGGAACCATCCTTAAAAATCAACAGCGCTCCTTCGTGTAAGACATTTCGTGAGTCCCATCGGGATCTGTCCGGTATTTCGTTTGTAAAGCTTTTTTCGAAGTCGATTTTCAGTAATAGAAGGGGCATGTCCGTAGGACCGTAGGAGAATGCTGGTATGTCCAGTTGGTTGTCCTCTCCAGTGCTTACCCTTCTTAAGTCTGATAGCCTCGTTAGCGGCGTATTCCTTGCTGACGATGTCTAGGGGAAAAATATTAAGCATTACTTGTAGAGCGGCGGTAGGAGAAGCCCTCAGTGCACCCGTGATGTTGACATTGAGTCTTCTCAAGGCCCTTCGGATTGGAGTTCTTGTCCTTGTTCTTGTTCTTGCCCGCCACCACACGACAATGACGTCAAGAATAATCGGTGTAATTACCGCGGTGTAAAGGCAATGCATTATATTGGGTTGGAGTCCCCATCTCGTTCAGTCAGAAAATGGACCTGCACCTCTATTCGCAGTCAAATACCCAATCGAAATACAATAGTCAGGTTGGCAACCTTAATACCTATACGTTGGTGCTGCTGCTTACTAAACTTTGCCGATCTCTCGAGTCTTCTAATACTTTTGGTGTTTTTTGAAATGAATATGAAAAGATAAAACACACTTTCCCAGCGCTGCCAAAAGCATTTTACTCTACCGGTCTGTCTATATCTTAGATGGCTTATTGAAAAGTGTTTGATCCACATTTATACTTTCGGTATATTTTTAATTCATAAGAGTCATTCCTTTAAGTAGAGGAGAACCTTGAATGATTTTTAGAGATAGCTGTCAAGTCTACAAAGCACAATCACGTAAAATAAAATTTTTCTGATTAAATAATCTTTTTAAAATTCATTTTTGATCTAATGGAAACCAGTAAGAGCAGAGCAAGATCCCCAATTCACACAATTATGCTTCGGCAAGATTTGCATTCATCGATAAAGTTTCATAACCATTAGCTGCGCAATTAATTTTTATTCCAGCATTTGCTATCAATGCTATCAAAAACTGCTTTCAACAACAAAACAAGTTAAATTTGTATTATACCTGCTCTCTGCGAGTTACCTTCACAATCTACTTTTGTCACAAAATACAGTCTGCTACTGAACTTGTAGACAGCAATCAAAAAGTATCGCATCGCAGATTACAATAATCACTAAACTAATGACATTTTTATATGCTGAATATTTGATCACATACACTGTATACCTACGTATGTGACAAAGCAACCGCAACAGATCATCTGTTGACTCGCTATTTTAAAATAAATCTTATTTTATTTACCAACCTATGTACTTATTTTGAAATTATCAACTTCACTGGTATCTTTCACGGTCGCTTCACAAATGCGGAAAGTTCTTTTTAAATTCGGTGTCAGTCCTACAACTGGAGATGAGAAGCTGAAACCAGCTCTTTAAGTATTGTCATTATTTTTGAATAAAATATATTTTTTTATACCTAAGAGGGTGGCCAAGTTTCACAATTTGTTTAACCCAACTTGTGTGTAAAACCAATCTACCCGATTTTACCTGTTAGTTTAAAATATTTGAAACTCGTTAACTCCTCTCACTGTAAATGTCGCATCATACTTGCAAAGCTCATAGGTGCGGGTGTATGTCAATTGTTTGTACCATTCTTTTTATTACATTTAATTACATAAAATTGTATTCTTTATAATAAACAAGCTTTTAATACTTAAATGTCGGTTTTTGTTTTTCTTTGGCATTAAAAAATAGTCTGGCAACCATGTTTAACAGTCAGCATCATATCCGAGAGTTGAGTGGTGACATTTTAATATTAGGACAACTCTTCTCAAATAGAATCGCTGATCATCACACAAGATGTTTTGGGATGGCCGAACCAAGTCGTTGAATCGTAAATGCGATATCATACATCAAGAAAGTGCCAAAGATAAATAGAAGGAGATAGGGCATACGTCCACCATTAGGAGATTATGGCGTATAGAGATATAAAAACGTGGCACCTCCATGAGGTATAAAAAAGGGGCTGTTACAAAAATATATTCACAATCCATCACAATCTATGCACATTCAAAAATCTAGTTATCTTAAGTCGAATAAGATTGGTTTGGACTTGATGTAACCTGAACGCTAAAACTAGATTGATCGGGAACTTTTCTTACGTCAGCCACATATGCGACCTGTCAACAACTAAAATTGTCTTCAACTTTTAGACATATTTCTTCGACACCCTGTTTGGTACACAGAAAGTAAATAATATCTTTTATTCTAAAATGTATTGTCTTTTAATACTATATACGTTTACATAGGATTGGAATCGACTGATCGCGTTTAAACGGGAAACCCCGCATCTACAGACAGTAGGGTTCTCCATTCAGCGAGTGATTATCTGCAGGCTTTTTAGATAGTTATCAGCTTGTGTGATGTAAATGATGTTCTATGATCATTTCATTCAAGTGAATCTGTACGGCAATTAAAGTTCTACTGATCCACAGTGCCGCGGTGCGGAAACAGGTTTCTCATAAGCACGATGTAAACAATAATTTTCATGTGATCAGCGGATAGAATGATCGATCGACTTAACAGTGAATATTGGACGTCACTGATGGCTCAGCACTATAACATTTCCATACGAAATTTCTTCGTGTTTGCCTGAGTTGGTTGGGTATCATTATTATTAGCAGTTAAATACACAAAGTTAAATTAGGTCGCAAGACATTGACACGCCATAATTCGGGTTCGAAAAACAAATAAATGAATTTCAGTGAACCTTTGTTTATATTATATACATACGTGCATTGAGAGAAAAAAACAACTGTGCCACTCCGGGAGTACCGACAGAACAGTGTCAGGAGTTCAATGGTTTTTTCCCATCTCAAAAATGTCCAACGCACCTAAAGAAGTTTTCACTTCAAAAATTAAATGAATATTTGATTGGTACAGGCTAAAAATATGGAAGTGTTTTTTAATACATCTGCAGTATTACAGAATATTTCCGATTTATTCAACTGTTTCTGTAATATATTATTGAAATTTAATAATTGTTGCATTAAAATTCTTATTTTAATACAAATTTTTTGTAATTTAATTTCTAAAGATTGAAATGCAGTATTTTTGCTCTACAATCTAACCTGGTGTAGTTAAGAATTTACAGTTAGTTTGGAGCGTCCTACTCAATTAAGTTGATGATTTCGATAAAGTTTTTTTTAAAGAAAAATGTTTTAAAAATACAAACAAGTGAAATTGCTGAAATAATGGTTACTAGCTGGTACCCGCGACTTCGTCTGCGTAAAATTAGTATTTCGAGTAACTCAATTAAAATATTTATATGTATCAACAACAACAGCTCCACTTATCGGGTCCAAAACTATCCTATCTTTCCAGCCAACCAATTAGCCCTACACATTTAAAATCATTGGTAAAATACGCAGCAAATGTATTTATTTCTTACCAAATATAGGTACCTATGATAAATTTTATAATCCTCAGAACTTGAGAAATAATTGGTTCGTCATTTAAACTTGAATCCCCTACTTCACCCCCTTCACGTTTTGTTTTCGCCTGTGTCATTCTTAGAGGTCCCATCTATCCCTATACCAAAATTCATAAATGTTGGTTTTGCGGTCGTTAAAAGGTAACATTTTTTCGCATTTATGGTATTTGGATTATATCAAGGCTATCTTGAAAATGACAACTGACAACAAAACTATGTTTTGAAATAACATAATAGTAGAGAGCACTCCTTCCTACTCCTACCCGATTCCCCGCAAATTTTGAAAATTCTCCCTTAGATTTCCTATGACTGTAACTCTCTTTTGTGGCGTCGTTTGTACGGGCTACGGAGCCTTCTCCAACAAAAAAAGGGCCAAAATAGCAAAAAAAATCTCGAAAAAAAGGGCCAAATTGTAACTTAAGTCGCATAACTTAAAATAAAATTTTCTCTTAAATTTCTTATTATTGCTCTGTGATTCTTACGACTGTACTCTCTTCGACCATCGACACTCTTTCGTGGCGTCATTTGTGGGCAGTGATGCCAGATTTCAAGATATATCTTTTTTTTCAAGATTTTTGAGCTCCAAAATAGGTGCAACACTTTTTACCTCAAATTCATCAAATTTCAAGATATTTGATATCAAGAATTTTCGAATTTTTTTACATTGAAACAACCTTTTCTATTGGAGAAAACCGTTTTCTATAAACTCCATAATTATGAGTAATATGAGTCGAACAGAGCCCATGTACAATTTCTGTTTTACTAACGTTTCCATCAACTCTAAAGAAACATAAATTTCAACGAATTTGATAAAATAACCGATGTAATATGTATTTGGAAAAAAATGATAGTAGAAACAGCCAATGGAAACTTCGCATATCCAATTTTTAAAGATTTTATTTTCAATATATTGTCGCTTCCACATTCCTTCGCTCTGCAGAATATTTTTTCTGCTGTAAATTTAAATAAAAGCAAAATTCGTAATCGTTTGAGTACTGAAACAGTTGAAAGTTTAATCTTTGCTAAGGATTTGTTGCTCTTTAATGGAGTAAGTTGCTATGATTCTAATATAAGCAATGAAGTTCTGAGTCATTTTAATTCAAATATTTTCCAAAATTAAAAAAAAAAAAATGACATAACTGCAATTTTGTCGAAAAAGATATGTATAACAGTTTGTTTTAAGTACTTCAAAATTGTATTTTATATTTCGTTGTTTTTCTATTTTGAAAATATCTTGAAAAAAAGATTTTTTATTTCGGAAAATAAGATTTTTAGATTTTTTATCTGGCAACACTGTTTGTGGGCATGATGAATGAAAGAAAATTTGTACACAACCATTGCGTAGTTGAAATTGAATGTAGTAAAATTCTACTTTTTCAATTGTTAATATTTAAAAAAGTAAAAATGCAAAGATAAGCACCTAGAAAATATCTTTTACCTGACACTTAATTTGTTAAGATTAGTTGAGCGTGTGAAACGCAAGAGGTAAATATACGACTATAAAACTACAGAAATAATATAGAGTGGATATGCAATGAGAATATTCTTCTTACAGGTAAGTAACTTTAATATCAAAGTAGGTATTCTTGTAAGAATATATAATTTTTTTTTTTCTTAAGCTGTGAAGCGCATAGATGTTATATTGGATTTGCTGTTGAAGATAAGGGCGGTCTACAGATTCGAGTCCACCAGAAATATATTTTATTTATTTAATAAGTTAATTCCTCCTTTATTTAAATTTCTAGGAAAATATCCCTACTAAAGGAAGCACAGCGGCCCTCTATAGGATTATTTCGAAAGGGGATAAAAGACCACGGGAATTTGCCTACGCTTGACAATTTTCTATATATATATTGTAATATTAAAAACCAATGAAAATTAGTATTAAAAAAATATTTTCGATATTAAAATGTCCCGTAGATATTTAAATGAAATCTAATAAAGTATTAACATACAATAAGATTGTATTATATATTAATATTCCATGAGACTATAAAAAGCTAAAGAAGTATTGAATTTGAGGTGAATGTATTCGATTTTAATCTGCTGTTTATTTAATTCTAATACAAATATACTAAAATTCTTTAATTTTTAATATAAATATGGGTTGAATTTTAGTACTTATATATTGAAACCCATCGGCATCTATATTAAAATTAAATATTTCTGCCATGTTTTGTAGTAGCAGACATTATTTAAAATTAATAAATCTTTTATTAGTTTTTTGATTTCAATATACTCACAATATTAAATTTTAATATTTTCTCGGCGTTGTCTTATATACAACCCTAGAAATATTAAATTTAACGCCAGGATTTTTACCTGACAAAGTGAGATAGACTTAACATTACGTATATTGCCTACATTGTTAACGCAGCAGGTCCACATATGACTGGTATGGCAAGCTTCTCTTAGCTTTGTGTACGAGCTTTTTTCACTAATACACCGCAATACATCCAGTACCTTCATGAGATATTTCTCTACGAGTTTGATGAAGGAGCCAAATAAATAAAATCCCTTTTTCGCCAGTGACACCAGAACAAATGTTGCAGAGAAACTGCTGTCAGCATTTCGGACACCCCTCCAATATAACCTACACGCTACTCTCGTCTTCAATGTCCATCTACATAAGATCCTGTCCTCTTTTCATTTAACTAAATAATCTTAGCCAATGTCACTCCAAGTAGAATATTGACAATTGGACTGAATAGAACTGCAGTTTATGTTTCGTAAAACGTAATACATCCTTGAGTAGTGGTAGATATATGCCCATCCAATACGCTAGGAAGCCCACAATCGCCCAACTATTAAAAATGCAAAATGTATACAGTTTTTTTTTTTGCTTCATATTCTTTTATAAATAATTTTACAAAACACGAAGCAGAACAATGAAATGAATGCATGCAATCGTCCTTGCTCCGATTTCGCACAGAATCCACTAGAGGAAGGCAGAATAGTGGAATGGGAGCGGTGCATTTGAGAGCGCTTCGCTAATTTTTCGCAAGCAACGACGTCATTGAAATAAGGAAAATCTATTTTTAACCCAAATAAAGTTCGGCGAACTTGTGAACTCTCTCCGATTCTCTTTAGATCAATGTGCCTGCAATCTGCTGAGGATGTGTTCCATAGATAAACTCACAAAACACTGAGCTATGAACTAGTTTCGCAAAAGATTAGGATGCAACTATGCGGCAATCGGATGTGTCACGTGTCAACGAACCTTTACATAGCTTGTTGTGTTAGTGGATGGTGCACATTTCTCCATTTCGATATGAATCGAAAATAGACTACGCACGCATGCACATAGAGTTGGCTGGCCACAATTCAGAGACGCAATTGCAGAGTTATGTACTTTCCAGCAACCGGTAGCGTTAGAAGGACATCACATCTGCATGAATATCGATCGATGTTGGAAGAGAATGGGGTGGGGTGGGATATACACTCATGGTGTCTATATTCATGTATAAGCGGTGCCGGCAAGAGGCCTCGACTGAGTGCTCTTTCGGTTGTTCAACAAATGCAGGGGAAATTGCAAGTAAGCTCCGATTAAGGTTTGCGAAACACTTAATCAATTCGAATAGGTAGTTTGCATTTTTTTTCAATTGACAGTTTCGAGTGCTAATCGAAAGGTCTTGGTATGGGATTTCGTTTTGAATTGATATACACAGTGAGATTTAGTAATGCATCATAGAGATAGGTCATGGCACTGTGGTTCAAAAGGAAAGCAAAGGTTTGGGAAAACTTATATTCACCTGTTAAATACAAGCTTCCAAAAAATCCGCATGAGAAAATATGGCATACAGGGTGTGCCATACAAATTGGAAAAACTTACCACATTGCTGTTTGACCGCTGGTGGTTTGCAGAGCAAGTCCGAGTTACATTTACAAAATTAACTTCACGCTTATTTCGGTAATCAGAATTAGACACACGCAACTCGCAAGCCTATCTAAAGATGCGATTACACGGCAATTTTTTCGAGTCATTTAAATGACGCTGTGACGTCAGGAAAAAATGTCGCATTAGAGTCACTTTCAAGCTACGATTCGTCATTGGTCATTTGTGAAAAAATGGCGATCACACGATATGACCATCAACGTCATTTTTGTCCCAAAATAAAATGACGGACACTGCGCGTCATTTAGAATTTTCCGTTGGGATGCCACTAAATGACGAACGAAAAAATGATGATCACACGGTAAGGACATGCCACACCAAAATGACAAATGTCACCTTTCGTATTATTTCGATTTTGCGTCATTTATCTATTTTGTGATCAGACGATAATGACCCATGAGAAAAATATGGGGGTTTCTGATTGTAGCAATATGGCAATATTTTTATTTGCATATTCAATATACCTTAATAGTTGAAAAAAGAAGAAGTAGGTTATATATGCTAAATAGAAGTTTTGCATAGCTCTTATTGGATTTCTATTAGAAGTGGGACATTAAGATTATTACAACAATATACAGTATGGATTAGTGAAAATATAAGTATCATGATTTGTGCAATAATTTTTGGGAAATAATAAATAATCTGATTTATTCGAATCTTTTGAGAAAAACTAAGTACGGGATCTTATTTAGAATACTTATATTATCCTTAATTTGTATTTAAGTCAAAATCTTTAGAACGGTTTTGGTAAAATTTGGCAGACAAAACCGTATTCAATATTGCAATGTTTAGTTTGAAAAATACTATTGCTTAACCATAAGCTGAAAACCGAGTACAAGTTATTGTTCGGGATGTAAGCATTACTTGGTTTTTAATGTCTTTTTGAAATCGAAAGAGGGGTTTTCGAGATGTGAGCAGTTTTTATTATTAGCGTCTTCAGTGATTCGAATTGAAAATTAAGGACGCAATAATTTTGGAAACACCAATATTACTCAAAGTATGAATTTTGGTCAAAATCGTTATTGCCGTTTTCAGGTAAACTAAAGAAAACTGAATTTAAAAAAAAAAATACTTTTTCCAAAAATCATTTTTAATACAGAGAAAAACTGAGTTTGACATTAAGTTAGGAATGATATTAGCTTAGAAATTAATTTTCGTTACAATCGTAGGTATGGATTGTTTTCAAGATGAGTCCAAATTTTAAAAGTAACATTATTCGATTTTTCAGCGGAAAACTGAGTATGCAGTCGTGTTAACCTCACCTACTTAAGCTTAGAAGTCAATTTTGGTTGAAATCGTTAGAGCCGTTTTCGAACAAATCAGACTGGTATAAACATTTTATATGGAAAGAACCATTAATATTGAAGTTATCATGCAAAAAAGGAAATACGTCTTCGAACTGTAAGCCCCCAAACTCAAAATCCGAAGATTGAACAAAATCCGGTCAGCCGTTTAGGCTGTATTCCTCGGAACATACAGACAGACGGACAGAAAAACACCAATTGAAAGCACAGATATCGTATTAAATGCTGCGTCATTTGTCATTTGCATAGAAAAATGACATGCCATGAATTTCGTGTGTAGTAATTTTTTGGAGGCTGCCATTGAAATGGCGCAACAGCCAAAAAGTTTGGTCATTTGTCCTAGGCGTCCTTAAAGGTCGATCACACGGTAATTTTTTTCCGTCATTTTAATGGCACAAAAATCATGTCATTTGGTCTGCCATTTCCCTAGTCATTTAAATGACGCCGAAAATGTTATCCCAAAAATGGCGATCACACACAACGACATTTAAATGACGACTTTGTGACGCGACTTTGACGTCAGAGCGCCATTTAAAGGACGCACAAAAATGGCCGTGTAATCGGTACTTAAGAAAGCCATAAACAAGACTTTTCAATAAGAGTTGAAAATTAATCTATGGATGAGAATTTTAGCATAAAACACAGGGTGGTGCAGACATGAATTTGCTATTTGAATTCGATATAAGTTCTTATTATTATATATATGGGCGAACTTTTCAGAGCATTTTCATTACGGAAAATTGCAGTTCTTTGTCTTGGCAAGGATTTCATTACAAATATTTTTTTAGTGGTCTTCCGGTATCAGTTGGATAACTTGCTGACTCTTCTTTCCGAAAACATGCAGCCGTATAAGAATATAATAATTAAATTTGATTATTTATTTTCCCTGTTCTACTGTTTGTTAAATATTGAATTCGCGAGACTTGTCAAGTTCCGAAAAAGTATTAAACAAATATAGAACTAAACATTTTATTATATTTACTACACATCCCAAGGAGCATTTTGCGACTTCATGTGTCATGTGTCATGAGCGACGACGTTAAGACGGTTTTGTTACCAGAAAATATTCCCAATGAGTAACTTTTTCGACACATGCTAGGTAACATTTCCCATTTAGGAATATTCCAATCTAGGGATTTTATGTCTACACAGATTCTTTATTGTGTCAAAATTGTTTCTTCAGTGAAACATTATGTCCGCAGCGTGTAAAATGTGTGGAGATGTGTGTTTATGCACACAATTCCTAAAAACTTACTGTCAACACAGATTAAACGCGATTCCCGATTGGGAAGTTTGTGGCACACAGAATAAACACAATTCCCAATAGATTATTTACTACACAAATAAGAACGAATTCCTAATTGGGAATATTTTGTTAGGTATCCATTTTGCAGTGGAAAAAAAATGTGTATGGGAAATAAGAAATTTTAAATTTGCAGTTTTGGTGGATATGGTGAAATTAAATAGATTAAAATGTCACTATTATGTGTATAAAGACATCGTAGATTTATTTTATACTGATTTTATAATGCTCCTTATCAGCATTTAAAATACCATAAAAAATTTTAAAAGAAAGTTTTCATTAAATAAAGCATATTTTGTAAGGATCATGGTTTTTTTCGAAGTACATTAGTAACATTTCAAAGCAAAATGATGTTGCCCATAAAATTTCAGTAGTTGTTTTGTGTTAAATAATAAAATGTTTGATGCAGTCAGAATATAATTTTGGTACATAACACAGGTACACAAAATGAATGACGTATCGTAACGTCACAAACTATATGGGATGGCATTCTTCCCAATTTGTGTATATATAGGATTTGCGTCAAAAACAATTCCGACTTTGTGTTGCGCCACTTCCGCAACAAAAAAGGAACTGTTACTTCGTTGTTTCGAAACATATGTTCCTAAATGGGATCACGAATAGACACCAGAACGTCGCTAGGCCTAAAATGTGTATTCGAATGCTACTTGGGATTTTGCTGCCCACAAGGAGGAATATTATCACTTTATATATAGCACTTTTCATTGACGACCAGCTCTATAAATTAAGTAATCGTTATCACTTTTTTTGATTCCATTAGAAGCATCTAATAGAAAGCATTAAAAAATAAAAGATTTCACTACTTTGAGTTGCTTAATAACCGAAATATTGGTATGAGTTTATATGACAAACTACTGTTTGCATAAGTTGCATCAAAATCTTCTTATTTGTGATAAAACCAAATCATTTGAATTGGAATAGATAGCCAGGAGTAAAGAGTTTGCAAAATATATGTTTCTGTTGCTATAAATTGTTTAGAAGTGGTCGTTTCTTAAGGTTATTCAAAGGAACAGAAAAAATTCTTAGATAAAATCGGGCTTTATTGATTGGTTGTTGTTGCTAATTGACAAATTATGACTCATATCGATGGACACGAATGAACGCTTTAAGGAAATGTGTTTACCATTGGTTTGTTGTTGTTGGGAAATCGATATAATGAATGCAACCGTAAAAAGATGCATTTTTTGACTTTAAGAATTTATCTACAAACAACTACAAACGATTTCGAATGCAACTGGCTAGTTTTCATTTCAAAAGCTGAAAAGTGCGCACTGAAATTTTTTACTAATGCTTCTAACTTTCTGACGGTTAAACTACAAACGAAAAAAATGTCACTACAAACAACTACAAACGAATGTCTATCGAACTGCATTTCACGTTTTTCATTCTAAAAAAAGTGCGCGCTAACTCCACGTAGGTGACCAAAGAACGTGTCACTGTCACGTTTTTTGCGCATTAGGTAATGCCGTCCTTTTCTGTCACACAAGAAAGCTTCAGTAAAGTCGCTAAATTTCTTATTAGTGTGACAAAATAAAATGACCTGCGCCAACCATACATTTTTTTAAGGGCACAACATGCCCGAGATCAATAAATGTGTTTAATTATAGGCCCCTATAGCCTAGTTCTTATATAATTAAATTTTTGTGCAGATCGAATTAATTTCACTTCACTCAGGGATAAAGGATTTTATACCAAGGTACTGCCTCCCCTACGACGAAAAACAAATCGAAAAAACGTGGAGTTATAGTCATACCTGGAAGTAGGTTAAAACGATTATGTTTTTACCAATTCCGCGAACTCATGGAGGAATGTAGTATATACATACATACTTATGTTATGTTAAAAGTTATGTTAAAAGTACGAAGTACAAAACACGACTTGACTTTGTGTATTTATACGTAAAAGCCAGCAGCAAAAGTAAATTACTTGCAAGAATTTTAATAGGCAGCAGATTGGAAATTTTTTTCCAGTTATTGATTTGATTTCCTTATAACTGTAACCTTAAATTGCTATGATTTCTTCAAATTTGGGTTTCGCTTCAATTTGTGACAAATATGACCGTACGAGGGGGGGAGGAAAATGACAAGGGTTGCGTAGCGTCTGTGTATGGTGTTTTATAAGCTTTTTCGCCGATAACACATGCCTTGAAGCATGAGCAATTTGTACGATTTTTCAACCGAATTGTGGCACAAGGTAACTTGTGTTTTTATAATTGGCATTGAAAGAGATTTTCCTTTACCATTGCAGAGAGACGCATGTATTTTAATTACATACTTGGAAATAAAGCCCCATTTTTAATTGGCAGGATCTTGGGTGACTAACATCGGAAAAACGCAGGTTGTTCTAAGAAGTGCAAATTATATCAGAAGTGTGATAGCACTGATTGGTCAAGGTTGTGTGACAAGAGAAAACCCAAATATTTAAATTGCTGAACTACCTCTATTGGTTCCCTATCTAAAGTCTAATGTTCACGAGGGATCCTTCGAGGTGTTGATTCGAAAATAATTTTACAATATTACAATATTACATATTATATAACATAAGCTTTCGGCTGTATGAAAATTATTATTGGTTTTAAAATTAAATACAATTCAATTTAATTGTCAGGTACTTCTGAACAAACAACTTGAATTGACCAAATAACATAAAGCAACATGTGCATCTCGAAATTATTATATTCATTAAATTAACCATGGGCGAAACGAAGTTTACCGGGTCAGCTAGTAAATTATAATAATAATAGTTATAATTCTAATCTAACTAAAAGCAAATGTCCATTTAAGACATTGTCTAAAGTGAAGAGCGTCGTTATATTGAATTATTCTCACATGACAGCTTTTGCTTTTGCTTTGACAGCAAAAATTGAATAGATTCACAGAAAACTCAATATTACATTTGAATAGCATTTTCTTAAACTCTGGATTATAATTGAATGAGGTACTACAGTATTTAATTGAGACCCGAAGTTCGAACTTCGGCCTGATAATAATAAAAACTGCTGTCTTACATTCAATTAAATCTTGCTCTTGATTCTAACATTGTATTCATTTTCATTGCAATCTTCCATCACTGCATTTCACATGCCTTCCCAGGCTAACTGATATCACATTTGGTCCTTGGATAACTCTTCAATGCCAAATACTCATCTTTCACATCACAAACCTTCAAGGTAGATCCTAAAAATATATCAATCCCCTATCGGTATTTTAAAATTCAAACGTACAAGTGGTGTATCGTGTATCCCATGCCTGAGAATATATTCGCTGCATCCTTCGAACTTATTGATTACTTGTGAAACTCTTGAATGTAATACTAGCCTTTTTTGTACATATTAATTCCTTTGTCGAAAAACTTCCTTTTGTTGCAACGACCCCTTCTCGAAGTGCACCCTATACCTACGAGGTGAACGAATCCATCCCCCTATAGCTTTTTCTGCAGAAAATAGTTGTGCAATGACGCACACGACCTCTCCACATTATTCGACAGCCGGACAAATTGAGTGGAAAATAACTTCCGTCACTTGGCGTATGATCCTTTCTTTATCCTGAAAATGTGAACGATGCGATAGGTGCCAACCAACCATAGATCACGTTGCAGCCCCGTGACCATTGACAGTGTACACTGTACAGTGTTTTACAATAGATATGCCAAGGCGCGCCTTCCATGGAACACTGGGTCTGTTGTTGCGGTATCCTTGAGGATACCGTAGTTAGGGTGCAACATACTGATATTAGCTGGTGTGTTTAGGTCAACGTGCTGTAGTTGTTTTATGTGGTCAAAAATCATCTAATCTTTTTTTTGTTTGGTAATTAGATTACTTTTCTCCTGATGTTGCGATACCAAAATGCTTGACCAGCTAACAATAGGTAATGCTTATCGGGGGAACGCATTATTTCAACCGCAAATATTCTCCCGAGCCGAAAATAATAACAACCACTTGGGGAAGCGATTACATGTGCAAGAGTAAAGAGAGTTTTCAAAATTTAGCATTTGACAAAATACCCGATTCGTTCAGCAGACACGTGCCAGGTCAACACATTCGCGAGTTTCTTAATCCTAACCTGAAATTTGGCATTCTTCATCAGATATGAGTATGAAACAACATCGTGTGTCGTGTACAGCGTTGCCACTAAAGTCTTTAGCAAATGTAGTACGTTAGCTAACAAAATGTAGCATTTTCAAACAAAATGTAGTGCATGTTTTTTTTTATTGACATTTAAATTAAGTAACAAATAAATAGTAATGACTTAACAAAAATATAATTTTAAATCACAAAAAAATAACAAAAAAGAAAAAAAAATAATGCTATAAAATTCCAGTCCGAGTCCGAATCTGAAACTACTTTTAAAAACCGATCCATATTTGTAATTTGCAGTTGTTTGTTGTAGGTGCAGCACAATAGGTTTGTTTGACGTGGGCCCTAGTGCGCACTGGGTTAACCCTAATGGGTTCGATATAGCACTGAACTCGCCCTGGTACTGAAAACCTGTGTTTGACATGGGTTCTAGGGCACCCTAGTTGTGCCCTGTACTGACCCCAGTTAATTTGTGGGGGCAAGAATTCAGTGCTGAGTTTTGCTGTCATTTATTTTCAAACTCGTCCTCTATCTTGCGAACACTTTTATCAACTATTTGGGAAACCCAAATTCAGAATTTAGTTCACTTATTTTAAACAATAAACGGGAAAAAGTGTTACCAAACGATAAATATTTGTCAATATCAACAGCTGACAGACTTCAGGGCAATATTTTGTGTTCGATAAAGAAACCGAATTTTCAGGGTTGTGCAGGGTTTTTGACAGGTGTGAAAATTAGCTGACACTTCTCAGTGCGCACTAGCGGGCACTAGTGCTAGCCACGTCAAACAAACTTAATAAGCAAACAAATTTAAATTGGCTGCCAACTGTTAATTCAGCTGATAGACAGAGACAGACACTTCATGTCGTACCTACGTAAATGACGGCATTCAGCTGAAGATTTGCCCATTATTTAGAGGGATGTCAAGTTTTTAAATCGACTTATTTAGTTATAAAAGCACAAAGGAGAAATTTTAAATGTTGTTCGTAAAAAAGAAATATGGTTAGACGGATCTTAAGAACTGTAGTACTTTGGGGTTACTATGTAGTATGTAGCACAGCGCTTAAAAATCCGCCAAATATGTAACATAGTACTACATATATAGTACAAGTGGCAACGCTGGTCGTGTACATTTGAAGGCTGGGTGCCAATAAACCGATACAGGCTGTTAACCTGATATATGCGGACGCCAGGACATTATCGAATATGCTGGCACATTTGCCATGGATATTTAGATTTTTATGGTGAATATGCTCCTTAATTAGTATCCTTTTGTTCGGTGCGGCAGACAATAATTGAAATAGAACTGGAAGTTGCCTTGGAACTCAAACCTGGGTGGTTGGTGGCTAAGGAACAAATTTAAATATGCGAATATATAGATTGATGTGACAACACCGACATGATTATGAACCTCAAAGAGTCGTATAAGATGATTTGTGCCTATAGTTCTAGAAAAAAAAAATATATAAGCTCAATCGGATTGTTGACATTTGAAAATGCTTCTTTCCTGAAGCGGCTTAACAATGAAGCTGACGGATATAATATGCGAAGATGTAGAGGAAGTGTACCGATTATAGAATACGCTCCTAATATGGAATAGTGCAATATCTCAGAACCAAAGTAACGTAGGCGTATTTAAATTTCACGAATAGCTTTTCCTTTAGGCGCATATTAACTGTCAAAACCCTTGTGCATGGCGATAACAGCAGACGTGAGTAACCGTAAAAACAAGTGTATTTGACAAGTGCGTAGTATATTTTCAAAAGTTTTTTTTTCGTGTATTTCAAGTTTAATTTAATTTTATTCAATCATTATTTTACTCATTATTAGAAAAAACATTAAGCTTTTATACTACTGTGAATATTTAAGTTAGCTGTGTAAAATAGTGAACGTAATTTTAACTTTATCTGGTGCTACCTTGTTCCTAATATGGAATATCAGTGTGTTCCTAATATGGAATAGTATTCAGTAGCCAGATTCGTCTTCTTCATCAGACTGTGATGATGACATTTCGCTTCACTCAGATTCTTCAACTGACTTTCTCCCATCTATAATTATTCAAAGAGGTGATCCTGATGGTGAGGCAGAGTGCGGTTTTTGTTTTGGATTGTTTAGCGACGATAAAGGCGGTGAGGAGTGGATACAAAGTATGCCCTGCCTTAAATGGTACCACGTAGTTTGCTCGGGCGCAGAGTCTACTAATTTTATTTGCGACTTTTGTACTACAAATAAAATTTTCTTAAAAATCAGTGATATTCCATATTAGGGTCACTAGTGGTCCATATTAGGATCACTTTTTTCAATGTGTTCATATTGTGTTTTTTTTTCGTTTTTGTTTATTTAATGAAGTGTTTTATGTATTTGAGTTTTGTTTTTATTTTTTTAATTAATAAATACTATTTTCAATCATTTCCATAAAAAATATTAAAAAAAAATAATGTTTTAGTATTCAAGGACGAGTTCTTCCTTAGGTATTCCATAATCGGTACACTTCCTCTACTTAGTGGAAGAATAAGTGCGGGAATGAAGTTGTGTAGAGTTCTTTCTACTATGAAATAATGCAACACCGTTGAAGAGCACCTGAAGCTATACTTTACCATTTTACAAAAAAAAAAAAAATAACCCGATATTGTGACAACAATTAAACATCTCGTACTGGGAAACGATTAAAAGCAAACTACTGACAGATTGTGGTAAGGATATCAAATCAAATAGAGAAGCAGCTGAAATGCGACGACGTTCCTGTAAAATCCTTGGGTACCTACTTGATGCAGTTGACTCACAAGTCGTTGGGAAATTTTGAGATAGGTTGCGAGAGTGCCTTTTTGATTGGCGATTTGTTGATCTCGTGACCTTCATGTGTTAGCGGATTTAGATATGAAAAACCTGATTGTCATGATTCGCCTTGTTGCGAACTTAATAAGAACATTGAATCGTAATCAAAGGTGGTTACATTACAAGTAGGCTGTTGGTTTTAATTCATTTTTCATTTCTCGCTTCTACCATTCTACCGAGTACTCATACATCCAGGAACATTATGCTTAACGATGAAGGCCATGATCGTATTGAGCTTGATTGTTTATTTTACTAAAAATCCAAACTTAAAAATATTTACAAATTTGTTTTCAGGTATTTCCATTATGTATTTTTCATTTTAATGAATAAAAAAACGAGAAAATGTTACGAAGAAATGTTGCAATATATGAAAGAAAAATTATTCGATATGGATTCATGAGGAAAGCCATCCGAAATTTATAAATTTGTAAAATCTATCCTAGTGCGCAGGGCAGGTGTCAATACGGAAGGCACTGCCTTCAACAGATCCGTCCAGCTACTGGGGTATGCAGACGATATTGACATCATCGGTCGCTCCCAGCGTGCCGTGATAGAGGCTTTTACGGCGATTGAAGAACAGGCGAAATTTGTTGGTCTTGTAGTAAATGAGGACAAGACTAAGTACATGCTATCAACAAACAAACAAGCATCTGTCCACCGCCTAGGACAGAACGTCACTATTGATAGCAACAATTTCGAGGTAGTTAAGGAGTTTATCTACCTCGGAGTAAACATGAACTCCACAAATGACATCCTAGTGGAGATCCGGCGAAGAATTACCCTAGGAAACCGCTGCTACTTCGGTTTGGCAAAACAATTGGGTTCAAAACTCCTAACTCGAAGGACAAAATGTATGCTTTACAGAACCCTTATCCTGCCAGTTCTGCTTTTGCCAGGAAGGGAGAGCTGATACTGGGATCCTTCGAAAGAAAAATTCTTCGGCGGATTTTTGGTCCTGTGTGCGAGGAGGGCGAATAAAGGAGAAGATACAACCGCGAACTCTATGAGCTGTACCAAGATGTGGATGTAGTCCAAAAGGCCAAAATACGTCGACTACATTGGCTCGGCCACATCGAGCGAATGGACAATAATGCTCCAGCTAAGAGGATCTTTGAATCCCAGCCGCCAGGTTCGAGACGACAAGGAAGACCGAACCTCCGTTTCAAAGAGAGTAAGACCGGTAATAACATATGGCTTTAGTCTTAAGAAAAGCGCTGTCAAAGACACAAATGACAATGATTCCAAGAATGGCCTGTATTGAAAGCGGGACTAGAGGCTATACCTACTTACGGCCATATTATTCACTCAGAGTGTAACTCAGGTTTAAGTTTATTTTACACCTGATCACTAATCGGCATTTTTTAAACCCTATAATTTAAACCTGCGTCCATATTATTCACTGAAAAATACGCATTAAACCCGCTGTATTTAAATGCGGATTTAAAACACTTTAACAAGTTTTTAATCCGTTTGAAACCCACGTAATGTCAAAATTCACAAATAATGGCATGTGTGTTTTGGTATTTGACACTTGGAAATGGATTTAATTTGTAGTGTGCCGATTTTAGTTAGTTAGTTTTTAGTGCATAGGGCCATTCTTCAGTCTGTAATGAACCGTTACAAAAAGGGCGGTTTACCACTACGCCACTGACCGGCAACACTGATCGCCCCACTGCGGACACGCTGGTCCCCACCGACTATGTGTCACCATTCATCAGCACCCAGAGCCACCGACCGCCGCCAAGGAAAATCAACACCAGCACCAGCAGCCGAAACAACAACAACACGCATGGCAGATTTTCACACCAGTTATAAGTCACACTCACTATTATTCTCTAAATTTCCATTCCAATCCGCCACAGCGTTCTTTCCTTCTTTCCAGCTATCCGTCGTACTCTAAAGACCATATTACGTATGCATTGTTTTTAAAGTTGATTTAAGTAGACATAAGATCATTGGACCCGACGAGTATACCCCGGCCGGAGATAAAGCACATCACAAGTCGGATATATTACCGAAAATCCACTACATCGTAATCGAGGACGACGTTGATTTACTATCAACTCTCCATTTCATGAATGAAATCCATTTTTTTTAACTCTTTGCTCCTTTTTGTTTTCTATTTCACTTTTCTCATTTCTCGCGTCCTGCGAGAAATAAAATGTCAATATTATGAAATTGGGCTTTAACCCGAGTTAAAGAACTTAAATTGGTTAATTTATTTATTTATTTCATATCATCTACTAGCTAAGCTATACAGATTACAATATATATAACAATTATATAAAAACAATGTACTTAATACTTAATACTAAGATAATGCTGCCAAATTAAGTATACCACTTTTGAAGCGATCGCGTGAATAATACAGATCTACTAAAATATAAACATCATTGAATGAAACAATAGCTCTGGACATGGGCTCATTATGGCCATAATTAGTTCTATGAACAGGTCGAAGAAGAAGGTTTCTTTCCCTTAAAGGTCTGGTTGGGGCATAGATTGGCAAAAAGGCTAAAAGTGAAGGACATTTAATGTGATAGCATAATAAATCCCTTATTAGCATGATGTCATGGGCTTTTCTTCTAGAACATTAAGTTGATTATGCTCAACAATTGACATCGAGTCCGGTAAAAAATTTCAAAATCCCAGCTCATTTTCCGGAAAATGTATTTTGTGAAACGCTTCTGGATTTTTTCAAGGCGATCTGAGTGAATTTTATAGAATGAGGTCCATATAACATCAGCATATTCAAGCAGAGATCTAACCAACGCAATAAAAAGCGAAATAAGGGTATGATTTCCTTTTATAAAACCACAAAGCTTATTTGCTTTGGCAATAACGTGGTCAATATGAGATGCAAAGGTAAACCTCGAATCAATTATATTGCCAAGATCTTTCACCTCATCGACTCTCTTTAATCCAATAGTGTCGATTTCGTACTGAAACTCTAAATGATAAGAACTTCTGTAGAAGGATATTATACAGCATTTTTTTATATTCAAGTGTAGACAATTTTTGACGAACCAGACAGATAAGTTTCTTAGATCATATTGTAAAAACTTGCAGTCAAGTAAAGTTTTGATTGATAAGAAACAACTTTAAGTCATCTGCATACATCAAGCAATGGCAATATTTTAATGCACACGATATGTCATTTATAAAAATTATAATAAAATTGGAATAAGAAAATAGGACTTCCATTCATCAAGAAAAATACCGGAGGACAGAGACATTTTAAAAAATAATTGCAGGAATACCATCGGGGGATTATCAAGAGCCAATAAAATATCCTGAGGACTAAGTTGGATGAGGCCGATATCAGTTCTGCATTCGGTAGTTGGTACAAAACTAGGTGTATCAGGCTTTGTATACACAGATTGAAAGAATTTAGCAAAAAAATCTAGTGTCGTATTAACATCTTTAGATTCAATGCTTTTATAAAGCATGGATTTCGGCAGACCAGTCGATTTTCTTTTGTTATTTATGAAGGTCCAGAAGTGTTTAGAGTCAGTTCTAATTTGATTTTCAATTTGAATTACGTAATTTGCCTGTAGAAATTTGCTTAAGGCAAGAAAGTCCTTACGCAGTTTCTCCAAATGAACATAGTCCACAGAGCTATTGGAAATTTTGAAATTTTTGTGAGCCTTGTTTTTAAGGTTATTAAGGTGAGAGAGCTTTCTATTGCACCATGGAGGCTTAGATAAATTCTTCTTCGACCTGCATGGGACAGTGTTAAATCCGTTAAATAATACAGACTTGAAATAATTATATGATTCCTGAAGGGACAAATGTCTCACATTACTGTTCCAATCTATGCTACAAAGGTAATCATTCAAACCATTAAAATCGGTTTTTAAAAAATTAAACGTTTTAACCGGATTGCTGGCAGTTTCTAGAAAATCGTACACCTCAATTTCAATCGAAGTCTCATTATTGTGTAAATAGAATAATTGTTTAACAAAGAGTATGGGGCTTGAAAAGTATTTGCCTTAATCTCATCACAGCAGATAAAAACAAGATCAAGTATTCTATTTTGTGAATTTACAATTGAGCTTATTTGACATAAATTATGTGAAATTAGGAAACCAATTAAAATAAATTCAATATCTTTCTTTAATTTCCATGGTACAAGCATTTTATCGTCATCAGACGAAGACCAAACAATGTCTCCAACATTGAAATCGCCCAAAATACATATACTACTGGCGGTATTATCGTGATTATCAAAAATTAAATTAATGTTAGATATGTGTTTTTCATAGACATCTAATTTACTCCCTGATGGGACATAATTTACAATAAAAATAAGTGAACTCACGACACCTGACTTTTAATGAAAAACAGAGCTGTTCCACTTCACCATCTGGTAGAGGAATCGAGAACACAAGAAACTAGACTTGTTTACTTTTAACGTTGAAGAAATGAAATCAATTATATTTCCAGAAGTGGTGTTAGGATGAAAGCTTGAGAGATGATACCATTTTAGCTTGCGAACGACATGTAAATCGGTTCCTACATCATTCGTACCAACAACACGAGGTGGACAACTAATAGCAGCAGCAGCAACAATAGCGGAAGGTGATTTACGACCAACCAGCAAGGGGCCAGCACCAGCTGGAACATCTGTGAGCGTAACAGCATTAGCGGCTTCAAGATTGGTGGCGACAACCTCGCTATTTGGAGAGGTAGAGGGTGGCAGAGCAGTAGTAGCAGCAACAGCAACAGCAGCGACAGCATCGTCCGAATGCTCACCACTTGTTTTCGATAGTGGCTGAGAGGCAGTGAGAGTAATGTTAGGTTTCCGGGGTGTGTTTAAATATAATCGTATTAAACGCTGTCAAGTTTAAAAAAAAAATGGGTTTTGGGTTAAACTCACTTAAACCCGGGTGTAACGTTTAACCCGTATGAAAGGTAGTGAATAATATGGCCGTTAGTCTCACAGCCCTATACCTTCTTGTACATGAATCTGTTTATGCACAGATTACAAAACTACCCGTCTAAATTTCATAAGCCCATTTGTCACTTGATTCCTTAGCAGGGATTAATGGCTACAAGATCAACCAATATCCATCGGTTCGACTATACCCATCTACATATTATGGATCAAAGAAGAGTCGGCGCTGGAGTCTACTCCGAAATCCTGGAACTGTACAATTCAATCAGACTTCCTGACTACAGCAGCTTGTTTCAAGCTGACGTACTCACAGTAATACTTAGAGCTGCGTGTTCTTAGCGCACAGCTAAATGTAAAACTCTGCTGGGTTCCGGAACATGGAAAAAAAGGCAAAATTCTCTTCTGTAATTCTTCTGTAATCTCAGACAGGCGATTGAGAAGAAAATGCTGTCAGCGACAAATAAAAGATACGGAGAAAGTTCGATACCTGTAAAATATGTCTACTCTATAGCAAGCTGAAAATAGATAAAATCCTTCAAATACACAAAAAAATATCCTCTCTCATGAGTGCTATCATCTGACATAATATAGCTACCATATCAAGAAAATCAGAATCAGCACAGACGAACTATATAGAGGATGCGGGGAGGAGGATGTGCATAAGAACACCCACTCTTCGTAAGCCGCTGTCCAGCCACATTACAAACAAAACCCTTGAAAATACTTTTCGAGGACCAAGAGAACTTACCGACAGATCCATCTATAAATGACCTGCTTAAATTTTCAAATTATTCCGAATGGCTTGCCAATACTTTAGTTTTACATTGGTTCCCAATTCCCCATGGTGTGGGGGTCGTCAATCCAAGGTTTATCCTGTCTGCTGTATCGTCAACCCACTTAACTAACTTAACCCAACTAACTTAACCCAAAAATAGCATTGGCTTCGCATTGAAATTTTTCTTCTAATCAGAGATCGGAACTCAAAAATATATTCAAAGCACAATATGTTACTTTTTTAAAAAAGGTACGTACTGAGGAAAACTGAAGTGTTACAAAATGATTTTCGAAAACGTTTTATAGGTACCTACCTAAAAAAATTTTAATATATCGATGTTTGTGGATAATAGCAGCGTCGCCAAACTTCGAGTTACAGAGTTGTGACGTTGGTTGGTCCTTATAACTTTAAATTTGTCTTGAAAAGAGCGCTGCTTCTGCTCTCGGCAGTGACCTCGACCACTTCAGAAGCCAGTACCATTTTCGAATGATATATTTAGAGGCACAACGAACAGGCTTATCGCCAGAGCAACTGACTGCGCAAAATAAATGACCGACACAAGTCAGCTCCTTGTAAGTTTCTTGGAAAAGTATTTCGCTTAAAATACTCTCACAAATGAAGTCTGCAATCAATAAAATATAAGAGAGTCATACCAGTTTATAAAAACGTATCCCATATTCCCGATTGAACATAATCCATTAGGATTGGAATTTTATACGTCTTACCGTCTCGACCAACACTTAGGTTCTCCGACAGTACTTCCTTCTTTAATGCGGATAATCTGCATAAAAAAATTAACAACCCCATTCCACTTGTTTTAGTCTGGTTGCCGTCTCAGAGGCCAATTGAAACGACTGCTAATTGGTAATTCCACGAACTTACCAGATGTTTATCAAATGAACTCTAAATTGCCGTATGCAGTATACTGTACCTACTTCAAGATACTTCAAGATTGTTTGTTTGCTAAAAGTATTACTCGCCAGGATAGCGAATTATTTACTTGCAGATGATTTCTGTAGTACCAGCGTACCCATTTGAAAGAATCGTCCATCTTCGAGAGGATCAGCTAATGTTTTTCACCACGGACATTGTTGGCGAATCACTTTCGTAGACTTTCATCTCCCTTGGAGTTTTCTATTTTCTTTCTGTTCTACACTTTTGTACAACACCAAGCTGTGATGAAAATTATAACCGCACGCTGTTTGATGGTAATTTTCCACCGAGATTACGGGTACATACAATGATTCGATGAAAGTTTTAACTTTTGCTATGCGGATAATGATCAAGGTCACGTTGAAGGGATAAAATCCAATTTCGGAATTGATTATTATGGGCGATTATGCCTTTGCCCCTAAAACTGGCAACAGCATCCTTTTCTGTTAATTAGGTCTTACATTTTTAATCCACTTCGCTGCTGGTGCCCTTATAAAGGCTTGGGAATTATTCAATGAAGTCCTGGCAGCAGCAATTATGAAATTCAATTGATTTTACAATGTATCGGAGATTTTGAAATATCGGTGGGTACTCCATCTCTTTATTGAATTGTTTCGCGGCTGCTGCCGGAAGGGGTTGTAAGGAATGTGGTGTTTATTTGTTGTGGTTTTATAAAATTGCCGTCTGCAGGTCGTGACAGTTTCTGAAACTGTTTCTTATGTGTTGGGGTAGATGTAACCACAAGTGGATTCCGTGGTTAGCGCCAAATATTTACGTGTTGCTCTCTAAACATAATACACAAATTTATTGAAAATTAAATATCAGAGAGACAACAGGCAACAGGTCCGAGGACTTAAGCCCTAGCTTCTCAAAACAATTAATTTTATGTGAGTTTTTTTTTGTTCCGTATCCAAAGGGAAAAAAATGGAACCTTATTAGTTTCTCTACGATGTCTGTCCGTCTGTCCGAAACCCACTAGACCAATTTTGTTTCTAAGCCTAGGAACATCTCCTGTAGATAGATTTATTAACCAAGCAACAAAATCAAATTATTCGCCTTTTAATAATATATAAAAACCAATAACCAATGGCTTTCAGTAATGTAAAAATGTGGTATTCCCGAACTCTATCACATTTCCCCACGGTTGGCCACTGTTGGCAGCATATATTTTCTTTATTTTCTTAATGTTTTCGCATGTCACACGGATTCTAATTGGAACTACACCGATAGGAAAACAAAATGGCGGAATTTAAAAAAAAAAAATAAGTGGGCCAGCTTAACTGGGGTTCTTAGTATGATTTGTCCAATTCTCAATACATTAAACCGTGTTCTCTTAATCGTTTCCAATTGGAACTTTTTCGATGGATAATCATTCTCATGGCCGGTTTTTTTATACCCTCCACAGGAAGGTATATTCACTTTGCCAATACATTTGTAACGCCAAGAAGGAGTCACCGGAGACCTCATAAAGTATATATATTCTGAATCAGGATCACATTCTGAATCGATTTAGCCATGTCCGTCTGTCTGTCTGTTGAAAGCACGATAGCGCCCAAAGGAATTGACGTAGGTGAATGAAATTTTGTGAAAGAACTTATTTTTATCGGCGTCAGGTTGGAGCCAATTTTGGCGCTTTTTCAATGAAAATCAATGAAAAGGGGGAAAACGAGGGGAAAGCCTAAAAAAATTTGAAAAAATCTAAAATCTCTTTAAGACTGAAATTGCTTAAAAGTAAAATTTAAACGCGTTTTCATTACAAAAAAATTTCAAAGAAATGAAAAGTTCACACTAAATATGTATCTGAATGCATTCACTAGACTTTACGTTTTGTCTAATAGGAAAGAAAATCATTACAAATTGAAATTTCGTATAAAAATAAAGGCAAATTTCACTTAGGGGAAAAAAGGGGAACTTTTTTCAAATTTAGGGGAAAATTATTTCCTTTGCTGATAAAAAAAAGGGGAAAACAGTCTTCACAGTCTGGGACCACTGGCCAGGCCGATGATAATACTTTTATTTTAATTTTTTTTTGGGACGAATTCATTTTTATGCCGAGGCCAAACGGCAAATGGCAATTTTTTTCATGACAAAAATTATACTCTCGGATGTTTGTCAGACGTTCGTGAGGGTTGGGCACTGGAATTGATCACAAATAGTTCAGCCACGATACATCCAATATAAACGTATGGGGATCCCTAGTGTAAGGACCTGCCTTAAGTGAAGCCTATATTGCCATCAAAGTAAAAGACGTCAAAAAGACGATATCAAAAGCATTTCGCCGTACTAACAACAAATTTTAGTCTCGACTTGAAATTTACGGAAGCTCACAATTCCGGAATTTGTGCGGAAAATATAGCCACTGTGAACTACTAAAATTTAGAGTCGAAACTGAAAATGTTTATTGGTTTTTAAGTAATCGGTTTGCTGGTGCGTGCATATGACAACAAAACTCAGCTTCCAAAAATATTTTTCTTTTGGATTACCATCCACAATCGAACCGGACTTTAAATGATTCTGAAATTGACTGCGGACCAGCAAGTATAAGTCAGATTTCAACAGTCGTTGTGCCTTCTCGTCTTTTAGCCATTAGTCCTGTTACATTTACGTATGTGTATAAGTTCCCAGACCTCGACCTAACCACATCTGTATATACTCAAGCTCTTCGAGAACTGCAATAAGGTGCTTCTGCTCTAGATTTAAAAGCAGCTACTGTAGGTACATCTTAGATTTGATTTTGGCTGGTGTTATCCAAAAAGGATCCATCCAGCATTGAGACAAATTAATCATGAAAGCAAAATAAGCGTCACTATCTTTCGTCCTGCGAAGACACGACTTATTAAAACAAGACTATGGCAGTTGCGGATCCTAAAATCTAAAATTAGAAAGCCAACTAAACATGAATACTGTCAATAAATCAATTATTAATATAACAACGCCTGTGTGAAACAATTTCGCATACAGGATCCCGGCCCGGAATAATTGCCTCAACTCTATTGGATCATATAATAGCATCCACCGAACCAAACGCAAACCTCGCAGCCCTCGTCGCGACGCTTGGAACTTCTTCCAACTGTTGGTATGTAAATCAATCGCCAGCTCATCATCCCCAAAATATATTCTGCTGGAAACGAACTCATTCCATGACATGGATCAACTGGTGCCTGCCTCCGCCATTTCGAGTACACCCAATCACTTCTCATGGTACAATGAACCGGGACCGCTGTTCGTTTATAAACAGAGGAAACGTCGCCAAAGTCGTTTGTCTACATGTTAAATTATTCTCCTAAACAACCGTTTCAATGAATTTATAATTTTCCTGCTGCTATTATCCTTCGACTTTGTATATCCTCAATCTCAATCTCAACTCAACCGTTATTGCGAAAACAGTATGATACCGTTATTCTTTATTACGTCTCTAACTGTCATTATGACCGCGGCTGGGGCTGGGGCTAGCTTCAAGGATATGCGGGAACCCTTACAAACTATGCAAATATTATTCTTGGTAATTCTCCACTCTCATTTCACATTATATTACATAAGTACGCCGAAAAAAGGAAAATACAACGATGAGAGAGGGCAAACAAGAAAATACATCATTCTTACTGTCTTTGGAAATTTTCCACTTGTTGTCCTTTGTATGCCTTTGTGGCATTGCGAGGTGGGTGGATACTAATCACAAAGCCATTTGATACTGGGTGGGGGTGCGGCGATGATGGCGATAGCGAGGCTGTCATAAAAGGTGCATTGAGGATATATATTTAGACGGGGGGTCGTTCTCTACTGAAAATCTGGCATTTCATTTGTTTATTAACGAATTTCGCTGAACCGGTAGAAGGACTCATATTTTGCCAATTAATTGAGGTACGCCGGGTAATAAGGAATGGATATGATAAACGAAATTTTGATGCGGGCACTTGGAATGTATTCTATAACCAGATAATTGGAGAAAGGACGTGAATCAGAAAGAATTTTTCTTTTCTACGAATTAGTTTAACGTAATTACTCTTTGAGCATTGTGTTCGAAGATTAGTAATACCTACTGTGTGTACATTACTAGCCCTTCATGGCAGCTGGTAAGGAGATTCCAATTTTATTTTATTTTATTTTGTGTGGGGGCAATGTCTTCTATATATTTGGCTTAATACAAGCTAAAACTAACACTTTGGCTTAAAACTATATGACACTTAAAACTAAGACAAGGAAACCCTTAAAAGTAAGACTTAAAGATAGGGAAAATGGTGAAGGAGATGGAGTTTGGGGTGGGCAATTAGCATTAACCTTTCGCAGCATACGGGAGATTGGTTCATTGGAAAAGAGACGAGGGCAACGCAAATTACGGGGGCACAAGCCCCGGGCGGCAATTTGAACCTGTTAACATTTTTAAATATATAAAACGCCTTCTTTTTTTCAGTCCAACGAATTTATTTTTACAAAGTTTACCAGCATTAACACTGCTTCACAGTAAGTAATCAAACATTTCTTGTGTTGCTTAATAACAAGATCCAACGAACGCTGACCCCTAGTATACAACTACATTCTATCAGAAACGACTCTAATGCGTTCGATATAACACTGAACTCGGCCTGGTACTAAAAACCTGTGTTTGACATGACTTCCTGGGCACCCTAGTTGTGCCCTGAACTGATGACCTCAGTTAATTTGTCGGGCAATATTCAGTTCTGAGTTTTGCTGTCATTTCGCTTGTTGTCATTCATTTTCAAACTCATCATCTATATTGCGAACACTTTTATCAACTTTTTGTATTATGGCAAACCCAAGTTCAGAATTGAGTTCACTCACTTTTAACAATAAACGGAAAAAAGTGTTACCAAAAGATAAAAATTTGTCAATTTCAAAAATTGACAGACTTCAATGCAAGCTTTTGCATTCGATATAGAAGCCGAATTTTCAGGGTTGTGCAGGGTTTTTAACAGGCGTGAAAATTAGCTGACACTTCTCACGCTTGACTAGGGTACTCAAGGAAGGGGCGAACAAAGGTGATATAGAGGGATCTGGTCACGTACGAGTTTGAGAATTCCTTAGAACATCGTTTTTAAGGCACCAGATCGAAAACCGATCAAGGTCTTGTTGAAGGAGACAGAAGTCTTGAGGTGAAGAAATGATTTTAAAGAACTTATATCATCTGCGTAGAGGGAGAAAGAGAGAGGAGTGTTTAAAGAGCACCTAAATGGCTGCCTTGTGGGACACCAGATGTTGCCAAGAAGGAGGATAAAAGTACGGACCTAAAGCGAATACTATGATAGCGGTTATCAAGGTAGGAAGATATTCATTTTATCAATATACGTTCAAAGCCAAGGGCAATCAGTTTGAAGAGGATTAATTGATGAGATATCTTATCAAAGTAAAGGGTGATATTTTAAGAGGTTTAGAACTTTTTAAAAAAAAAAAACACAAAAAATTCGAAAAAATGAATGAAATATTTATTTGAATCGATAGTTTGAACCTTGCAATTTAATGTTTAAAGTTAATTTCAGGCATATGTTGACCGCGGCTGCGTCTCAGGTAGCCCATCCGCTGAGTCCAATTTTGGCATACTCTTTCACACATATCGGCCGGTATCTCACGAATGAATGCATGGATGTTGGCTTCCAGTGCGTCAATCGAAGCGGGCTTGTCCCTATACACATTAGCCTTGGCATACCCCCACAAAAAATAATCTAATGGTGTCAAATCGCACGATCTAGGCGGCCAATTGACCGGCCCGAAACGTGAAATTAACTGTTCACCAAACTCGCCTCGCAATTGCGCCATTGTTTCGCGTGCTGTGTGGCATGTGGCACCGTCTTGTTGAAACCACATATCATGCAAGTCAAGAACTTCCATTTCGGGCAAAAAAAAGTTTGTTATCATCGCTCGGTAGCGTTCACCATTGACAGTAACGCTGCGATTCGCATCATCTTTGAAGAAATATGGCCCAATAATGCCGCCGGCCCATAAACCGCACCAAACAGTGGCTTTTTCGGGATGCATTGGTAGCTGTTGCAATGCTTCTGGCTGATCTTCACTCCAATTGCGGCAATTTTGCTTATTTACGTACCCATTCAACCAAAAATGAGCCTCATCGCTGAACACAATTTTTCGATAAAAAAGCGCGCGATGAACATTTCGAACCGAGCACGAATTTTGATAGTAAAATTCAATAATTTGCAAGCGTTGTTCATTTGTAAGACGATCCATGGTTAAATTGCAAACCAAGCTGAAGCTGTTTGACAGTGACACAAGGTACTAAACACACGTCAACTGTCAAAACCAGTGTTGCCAAAACCAAACCAGCTAAAAAATCACCCTTACTTACTGAAGTCAGTTGCATTAACGTCGACTTCGTTGCTACTCTCTAAGGCTGATAGGGCAAAGGATACAAATATTACGAGTTTTATGGTTGTTGATCTAAATACCTTTCAGAAAGCCATGGGGGGAAGTAAGAGACTTGCTCCGAAAGCTAAGACATCGTATAAAATACTTCCAAAAAGTTTGGGTATATGACAGAGTTTAGCAATTGGGAGGTAATTAGTAACTTAATTTTTTGATCCTTTTTTTGTATATGAACGAAGTCTTCCAAATCTGGGGAAATTCTCCTTTTCAAAGAGATAGACGAAAGAGATTAGAAAGCTGGTGCGAGAGATTGGAAGAACACTTCTTAAGAAAAATGCCTGAAAGACCATTTGGGCCGGATGAGAAAACATCATTGAGCTTTTGTAACTTATTTACAATAAGACCACACTTCGTGGGAATAGTAAAAATAATAACAACACTTCTCAAACGTGCATGCAATTGAGAGAATACTCAAAAGTGGAGAAGAAAGTAGTTCAGCTTATCCGCCAGAGCCCATCGCCACCATTACAGGAGGAAACTTGTTTGTCTGTTCTGTGCTCAGTGCCCATGTTCTTTAATTATCACATAGATAATTTCGCATCGATACTTTTTAAGTACTTTCTTTCAATTCATATCGTTTTTGTGATAAATATATCGATGTGATAATTACAGAACATGGGCACTGTTTTTGTTTTGCAATTCTTGATATTTTGAAATTTACCCCAAACAACATCGTCCTCCTGTCAAGTTACAAATATCGACTTCATATTATTTTAACCTATCATCATCATCATCATCATCATCATCATCATCATCATCATCATCATATCATCATCATATATCATATAAATAAAATTGGTGTAGTTCTGTTCGACTAAGATTGAATTTGACTGCATGTCTTTAAATGCAAAAATCTTAGAAACTACTGAATATATTCTTGTGCATTTTTCTTAGTCCTATAGAGGATACCTAGGCCTACAATCTCCACTTTGTTTCAACTCTCTATCTCTATAAATTCCGGAAAAAATTGGACAAGAGTAATTTATTTTTTCGTTTCGTTTCGCTTTTTTCTTTGCAACGCTTTCCGTTCGAAAATACTGGGAGCATTTAAATATAGTAACCAACATCTTATAGAGGACATCTGCAGGTACAACTTAGGATATCCATTAACTCGAAAACTAAAAGGTTTTTAAAGAAATAGGCTAAATTTTAAACATTTCTACGATTTTCACCTGCGTGAGTTGATATGCACTTCACTCTCAAATCAAACATACTAACCGCGCGATATATTTACATCCCTTTTAACCTTATTTTACTCCCGTAAGGGAGAAGGAGACAGACAGAGGCAGTGTGCTGTATGCTGTTTGTTTGTTAAAAAAGAAAAAACATTAAAAGAAATGTCAAATAGGTATAGGTATCAGTGATACTAGATCGTGGGTAATTACCCAATTCGCGGGTATTTTGCCTTTACAAAAAAAGCTAAAAGAGCGATCAAGGGCAGTGAATTAGCCGCTCGAGTTTTTATATAGCATTACAGCCCATGGCCTTCCTGCTCATAAAATTGAATTAAAAGTTGGAGACCCCATTATATTGCTTCACAATTTGAATCCCCCCAATCTTTGTAATGGAACCAGATTGAGAGTGATATCGTTACAGGAAAACTTTATTGATGCTTTCATTTTAACTGGGTGTGGTAAAGGAAAAACGGTGTTTATAACAAGAATACCTACAAATAATTCCCAGCAGTTATTCATTTCAGTTTAAACGGATTTAATTTCCTATTAATGTTTGTTCTGCCTTTCTCTGATTGTCATCAATAAGTCACAGGGTCAAACTTTAAGAAAATCGGGAGTTGATTTAAGAAAGAATTGCTTCACACACGGGCAGTTATATGTACCGTGCTCCAGGGTAATCAGGTAAGCAGGAAATAATCTTAGCCGATAGAAACAAAACCGCTAACATAGTGGTATACAAAGAAGTGTTACATTAATAAAAAAGTGAGTTAAATATTATAACATTATCTTCGCTCATTTTCATTGTCCACTCAGACTCAGTCTTCGGGAGTTTTTTTTTTTAGATCGGTTTCAAGTCCCTCACTATTGAAGAAGGCTTCCTCACTTTATACCTCTACAATTTCTTTCGAGGATTTTTTGATTTTTCCTTCCAGCGATTTTCAAAAGAAATACATTTTATGTCCCCTAGAAGGCAGTAAATTTCTTTATTTTTTTTCCATCAACTGTTCTGAAACCACATTTTACACGGGCGAAGCCGGGCGGGTACAGCTAGTTTATATATATTTTAGAACTAACGCCGTACTAAGAGCCCTCTGTTCTAAGTTGTCTCTTTAGAGTTTTAAACACACAAAAAATACCTTCCCATATCGCGCCAGTTTATATATCTCCCACAGTCTTTTTCTAAACTTAATAAATTTAAATTTAACTTAACAAATTCATAACATTTGTCATGTCAACGCAGAAGTTTTGAATTTTTTTCGTTTTTGACTTTGAACGCGCATTTTGTTTTGCTGACGGGGTTGCGCTGTATTTTTGTTTTAACCTCTTTCGATAACAATGGTAAGTTAAATTTGCTACATGTACGTCATTATTTGTTTTGCTGAGAAGCTTTCAACACCCATTTATAAACGTACTGTAGAGCCTTGTTAACTTTACGAAACCCTTAAAATAGTCCTATGCTCTATGCATGATAAAGTTATTTATAAACGATTAATTAACTTGAGTCATAGCAAAGTTTGCAATAAAGTTTGCAAAATTTTGTCCGTCTGTCTGCATGTCCCAAGGCCTACAGCCTAAGCGGTTACCCGGATTTCGTTCAAACTTCGGATTTGGAGTTTGGAGGCTTACAGTTCTGGGCCTTTTTTTGTCACGGTAACCTCAATATAAATGGTGCTTCCCATATAAAATTTTCAAACCAGACGAACAATTTCAACCAAAATTGATATATTGAATCTTTAGTATATGTGCGGTTAACATAACTGCATACTCAGTTTTCCAGCTAAAAAATTGAATAATGGTACTTTTGCAATTGTATCTCGAAAACGCTCTAACGATTTTGATCAAAATACATTACAAATCGATTTCTTAAATATTTCCCAAAAATGACTACCCAAATCACATATCATCAGTTTTTGACATTGTAGTAACAATGTCAATCATCCAATGAAAATCCATTTTTACAGTTACATAGAAAATATTTTTAGCAAATATTACCAACTTCTTCTTTTTTCCAATGGGAATTACCGTTGATATCCTGAAGTAAGTAATTTGTATCCGCTTAGAGATGTATCAGAACAAGCTGAGAGATATGGAAATAGGAAAGACCAATATGAGAAATTTTAAATTTGTGGATTCTTTGTTGCTTCACTTACTAGAAAGCCTCCCCGAACACAGCAGTGTCTTCCAAACATAGACAGGTTTGTAATGGCTGAGGGACAACCTTTTCCCCCAATGGGCATCACAATGGGTCAATATTGACCTTAGTGTTTCACGGAGCACTCCACGCCATACCCACGTACCTAAGCTAACCTAACCTACTAGAAAGTACATAGTACGAACAGAGAAGAGAAACTTTACCAAGCTTTAACAAGTTTATATGAGTTGTTAAAACTGGTAGTGTGTAAAAATATTACTAGGGTCGGCATAAATTGGGTCTGCCCCGGGCGGCCCCAACCCACGCTACGCCACTGTTGGTTTTTCTTCTTTTTACTATTGACAGAAAGGTTGTCTACCAAAATAAAAATTAAAGCTGAAATTGACGTAATAAAAGTGATGCCAGTACGATTTCATTACATTACCTTCCAAGGCTTAAAAAGTGTTTGAAGATATCCATCTGTCTATCAAACATAATTTTAAGATATCTGCTGTGAATTTTTTCCCCGTTTATCTATACTCTGTTTTGCAAATATTACCTTTTCCTCTTTCAAATGATGTACTAGACATTATAATTGGAATAGTATCAGTTGTAAAGACAGCTTCTCAGCGGAAATACAGTTCCACGGGAAGAATTCTGAAGTAGCTTACATCAATGCAACATGTGTCTAAAGGGACCAGCCCATAGAATCCGTCACATCCATTGTTTCGACGGATCCGTCAATATTGACGGAAAAGACGGAACGTCCCATAGAATCCGTCGCATACGGTGACAGCCAGTGGTAAAGTACTCTGTCCCAATATTTCCCACGAAACGTAATAATATTTCCCTATTCACCGTACTAAAATTCCCTTTTATTATTACCTTGAAATGTACTTTTTGTGAATAAATCTTTCTTTTAAAAGTAAAATTTATATTTTTCGGACATAAAAATCATATTAAACTATGTTTGTTATAAAAGTCCCAGTTTGTTAAAATTTATAATGATTACCTACATTACAATTTTATACAAAATTTTATGTACATTCATTGTGTTTTTAATCGTGATGAAATGCGATGCAACGGACAGAAAAGTAGGAAGTAAACCTACTTTATCCGTCGTATCCGGCACGTGCGCTGCTTATGGGTCAGCTTCCATAAGGTGCTGTGTATTCTATCAAACTATCAGTCGAATACGTTGCCGCAACGGATGCGACGGATTCTATAGGTTGGGCCCTTAATAACAGCGAACAAGTAAAAGTGTTATCATCGGCCTGGCCGATGCTTTGATACCCTCCACTGCATACAAGTCATGCAAAATTGGTTTTGTGAGGGAGGTACCAGAACTACTTGACCGACATAGCAGGTTTTCAATACCAACCTGACGCCGATAAAAAGAAGTGATTTCACCAAATTTCATTCACCTACGTCGATTACTTTGGGCGCCATCGTGCTTTCAACAGACAGAGAGGCATGGGTCCAATATTGGTTTTGTATGGGAGGTACCAGAACTACTTGACCGACATAGCCCATTTTCAATACCAACCTGACGCCGATAAAAAGAAGTGATTTCACCAAATTTCATTCACCTACGTCGATTACTTTGGGCGCCATCGTGCTTTCAACAGACAGAGAGACATATGGGTCCAATATTGGTTTTGTATGGGAGGTACCAGAACTACTTGACCGACATAGCCCATTTTCAATACCAACCTGACGCCGATAAAAAGAAGTCCTTTCACCAAATTTCATTCACCTACGTCAATTACTTTGGGCGCTATCGTGCTTTCAACAGACAGACAGACAGACAGACAGACAGACAGACGGACATGGCTAAATCGATTCAGAATGTGATCCTGATTCATAATATATATACTTTATGAGGTCTCCGGTGACTCCTTCTTAGCGTTACAAATGTATGGGCAAAGTGAATATACCTTCCTGTGGAGGGTATAAAAATACAGAGTATCTCGCGTAAAACCTGAATTCGGATTCTATCCTACGTCCGTGCTCATTCATGTTTACATAATAAATGTTCTTGATAAGCACTCGACGAGTGTTGACACTCACTATATTACTTTCTATACCTTTAGACTATTACTGAGATCAAAAAATAGAATACGAGTACCACCTCATCACTTGTATGTCACTGATGAATATTCGTACGTAATACATGGCTTAACTAAAATCGTGGGCGAAATTAAAAGGCGGTGGTATTTTCATTATGCTGTAAGTAATCAAACTTTGTGATCTAAAGTCCTGTAAGGTTTAGTGAACGGAGAGAATATACGGCAGGCTCAAATGCGCCATAGGGTTTGCCATAAAATGAGAAATAAGTTGTACGAGTATCAAAATGAATCTGATTTATTTTTGATTTATTTTTCCAAAATGACCCTCCTTAGCATTCACAAATCTATTTCAATAATTGACCCGAATTGAAAGAGTCTGATTACTCCTTCAGTGTTCAGTCACGTCTGGTACTTGTGACGCGATAAGTAAATGCATGACACTTGTGTATCGTAAATTATCGTTTTGTTTACACAACATGAACCTGAGTGAGTCAATGCGTATGCAATGTGAAGTGCATAGCCATTAGGTCACTGTGTTTTGCTTGGCGCCTTCGTTTGCCGATATTGTAATATGATTTATTTTGTGTTACTTTGGTTGTTCTAATTGTGGGTACACTACAAGGCACGTAATTTTATAAAGGCACACTTGTCTGCTCGCAGGTTGTATTGCCTTATCACCTTGTTCGGTTACGCCCGCAAAATTTCAAATATATTTCAAAAATAAAATATCAAAGTTTTTGCTGCAAAGAAAAATTTTCAACCTCAGTGGACGATGTTTACTTTTACCCGAGCCTTTTTCTGAAAATTAATTTTATCTGACTGAAATGACTGTAAAAATATTTCAGAAAATTGTAACTTTAGTCCCTGTCCTTATGTGAGTATATTCAATATTCTGGAGTAGGAGAGTTTATTTTGTGGTGAGCTGCCAATGATTGAGTGACAATACGAAATAGTGACGCTTCCAGAAGCTATTTTGTTGACTTAAGTTATGCCAACGAAGGACTTGCGATACAGTGCAATTAAGCGTGTTGTGGTTTACAGAAGAATAAGTATGAGGCTGTATCCTGTATATGGCAACGTAAATGAATACATTCTCCACTAGGCGGTCATTGCCCTAAGCACCCGATGACGCATTACAAATTTCGTGGCAGCGATTTAATACAGTCGAATCCCTCTAAGTCGGACCTCCTTTAACTCGAATTTCCCTCTAACTCGAATTTTTCGACCCAATTTTTGCATTCCCTTCATTCCCCCTTTGCATATAAAAATCATGGTCTAACTCGAATTTTTCCAGAAATCCCTCTAACTCGAACTAATTTTTATCTCCCGTGAAAATTCGACTTAAGGGGATTCGTCTGTAATTACTCTATTTTTAGAAAAGTAAAGCGAACGGTTGTGTAGATAACAACAGTTTGTACCGAACTGGTGTGATTTGAGAGTCTAGCAAAATGAAGGATGGAAAGAAAGTCGTTATTTCAGTGTGAAAATTTAAAAATGTTGAATGTTAGTATATCAAGTGTGGCCTCTACAGGCTTAATTCCATAGAGTGCTTTCAAACTTAAATGACTAACTAATAATAATAAATATTTATTAGAATATGTATAGATGTGATCAAAGAATCCATCTGACACCTTTTCTGTTATACCGATCAAAGATAAAAAGGATTAAGCAGAACGCAGTCAAGGCATAATGTTACTAGCGTAGGATTTATTTCCTACTGCTACTGTCAGGGTTTTTTGAAGTGATAACTTCTTTAGGCGCGTTGGGGCACTTTTGATATGGGATAAAACCATTGAACTCGCGACACCAATGTTGTGTAACCAATGTTGCCGACACCAGTGTTCGTGAAGACTCTTGAGGCGCGTTGGGCCATTGTATATAAACATTTGTTGGGAAAAACAATTCTCTTAAGTTGTCAGGTCAGCGGCATCGTTGCCAGCCTTTTTTAACGAAAAACTGCTAAACTTGAAAAAGATGCCTTTTTCAATAAAAGAATGCCTAAAATATCTTTTTTTTCTGTAAAGTGAAATAGAACCCAAATCAAAAATTTAAACACACTCATAGAAAAAATAAACAAAAACTAATTTTATTTATGCCCCTATTATCGTTAGCGAGTCGAACAAAAAAAAAGCGAATGTGACTTATTTGTATTATGGTTAGCGAATTGAACAAAATTCGTTCGCCTGAACTGTCAAACCGCTGGCGAATTTAAAGTCGCCTTATTGCGGTTTGCGAATTTATGAAATATCATTCGCCTAAAACTTCAAATTTTGGCGAACAAAACTATTGGGTGAAACCTGAGGCGAATGTAACTTATGAATGAAAATTCAAGAAAAACGTATAAAACCCATTCAATTCATATTTCTACATACATATGAAACAAAACCCAGCTATAGCCAAAGGGTTGGTACAATTTGGAGCTTCAAAAAAATCCAATAAAGAATATTTTATATTTAAGGCACACAAATTTTTCAATTTGAATTCCTCTTTTGTTGACATAAATGTTCGAATTGTTGTTTTGGTGCTGTCATTTTCGTTTTTATTATATAGGTAGCCTTTGATTTCTAGGCGAATGAATTAATTCGCCGACAATAATCGTACAAGGCGAATGTTTCGACAACTGACTCGATTTACGCGAATAATTCGACTCGCTAACGATAATAGGCCTATTAAACAACAAACAGTTTTAAAATTTGTTTCCAATTTCATTCATCAATCCAGCTTCCACTTCAAGTAAGTTGAATGAAATTGGAAACAAATTTGAAAGCTGTTTGTTGCATAAAAAAAAATTGTTTTTGTTTATTTTTTCTATATTTTTGTTTAATTTTTGATTTACTGTTCCACTTTTAAAAAAAAAGAAATTTAGGAATTCCTTTTGAAAAAGGCATCTTTTTTTCAAGTTGGCAACGATGACGCCATCTCAGACAACTTAAGAGATTTGTTTTGCCCAACTGCCAACTAATGTTTATATACAATGGCAAAACGCGCCTTAAGAGAATTTACCTACAAGTGTGTGTGTGATACCAGTGTTCGCGTTGCCATTTTCCAACCACTTTTGACGACTCAGTATGTATGTAAATGTGGGGAAGTGTGTTTGCCTTTGCCATGCTGAAGTAATTTCAGACAGAATTTTATTTCTAAAATTTGCGGGGCAATCGGGTGTGCGTTTCATAAGTTTCACTGGTATTCATTTTAAAGAATACCAATTAATTGCATGCTTTGTAAATTTACGTTTTAAGCAATAGATTGCAATTTTTGTGTTTAAAATAGTCCATCCATCCATCCATCCACTCTATTATTATTTCTGTTTCTGTAGTAGTATATTTACCTCTTGCTGTTCACACACTCAACCAATCTTACACATACAATTTCAACTACGCAGTTGTGTACAAACTATGATTTAGGGAAAAATAATCTTTCATTCATAATGCCCGTAGCGCCGTAGCCGTAGCGCCGTAGCCGTAGCGCCGTAGCCGTAGCGCCGTAGCCGTAGCCCCGTAGCCGTAGCACAAAAGCCGCCACGAAAGAGAGTCAACGGCCGAAGAGAGCATAAACTAAGTATGAAATAGACTGACAGCTTTACTACGTCTCACCGATTCCCAACGCAATTTTTTTCAATATAAGAACCTCCCTGCCGCTCGCAATTTTACTGTCTGTGAATACGTGTGAATTCAGCGTGTTCCTACATCGTTGTATCTCTACCTTTTTGAGGGAAGTTAATATTTTCGAAAAACTTTTTGTTGACCATGAATATAAACGCACTAAATGCACATAAAAAGAAGATTTGCCTATAGCAACAATTTCTAGTACCCAAAAATAATCATTAAAGTGTTAGCAAACTGCGATTTTTATACTGAAGATTAATTAAGTGAGATTTTTGTCCGAACAATACAAATTTTACTTTTATTTAATTTAAATTTAGTGAAAAAGGAAAATGAACACACTTCGTGGGAAAAATAAAGAGAGACGTCTAAGAACACTGACTGATAGTTTGTGTGTTTGGTGATTTCTGTCTGCTGATGGATGCGTTCTGAGAGTTTAAATTCGTTGTTTTATTTCACAACGAATACATGTTCATATTCTACAAATTGCATAATAACGAATGTAATCAATATAAATAATAATAAAGGAAAAAATTCATTCGCTCAAATAAAATATTTTTCTTCCTATAATTATTATTGAGTCTGTTTTCGTTTGTTGTTTTTGGCGAAAAATTACTTTTAAATTTAATAGTTAGTTTATGGAAGAGAGTTACAGTCATAGGAATCTAAGAAGGAATTTTCAAAATTTTGTGGGGAAATCGGATAGTAAGAAGCGCTGTTATGTTATTTCAAAACAGTTTTGTTGACAGTTGTCCTAATATTGAAAATTTTAGACCCGATTGATATAAATATTTTTATGAGTTACTCGAAATACTAATTCTACGCAGATAAAGTCGCGGGTATTAGCTAGTATGCTTTATTTTTCATGTAGGTATACAATAGCGCATTAAACGAAAATGAAAATTGTAGGTAGTACCTATGGTTTTTGTAGTAGTAGTTTATAGTAATGAACTAGAAAACACTTCATTTAAAAGTATTTCCTGCACAACAAAATATTGCCTGACGATTCAAAAAACACACGTAGAGTTGTTCAAGTTTTCACTTCTGTCGGCACTCCCGGAGTGCACTGTTTTTTTTTTTTCTCCCAAGCTATCGGTAAAAGGATTTTCGCACAAAAGGCATGTATCATCACGAAACTCAAACTAATACAGATTTAGTAGAGGGAGCTCGTTGCTATGCTCTTTGTTGTAAATTTCAAAGTGTGTACAAAATATACTTGGCAACTAAGACTCGAAGCTGCGGCCTTCAGCGTGCGGACAGAAATGCTGAAAAGCGACTAATGTGATAAAACCCCAAGTACACAATGTGGTAAGTATACCTAATCATTTAACTCACCTAAAAATGGGCTACAGATTTTTTTGCGGACCCAAGTATAGCGTTTCTTCCAACCGAAATTTAATTAATAGGTACGTACCTACATATGTACCAAATGAAAGGTGAATTTCTGTAGATTTATTTTTTAACAAACTTGGAGCAAAATTGATAGGTATTTCCAAAATTATTGCAAACTTAATTTTCACCGAAAATTATAGTTCTAAAAATTGTTTTAAAAAACGGCATTAGGTTCATATTTTAGGGAAAATTAAAAAAAAGTAATGCTTACATCCTAAACAATATACCTTGTACTCAGATTTAGCATAGTACCTATTTTTCGAACTAAACATTGCAATACCTGTTATTATTTTCTCAGCACAATTTTACAAAAGCAGCTCTATGGATTTTAATAGATATACATATTAGATTGCAAAAGAATTTTAAAAACTAATTGTAAAGATTGTAAAGATTTTACAATTAGTTTTTCTTAAAAAATGCAAATGGAGCCGCATTAAAAAATATTTCAATAAAATGACTAGCTACCTAAATCCCGATCTGTATATTTTTGCTTATTTCAATGCCTAACTTTCAATAAAAACACAATAAAAACAACGTAGAACTTAATTTTAGCAACTATCATCCACTTCTACTTTTCCTCTAACCATAGACCATAAAATAACCAGCAACCTCCTATAACTAACACCATCGAAAACACTTCATTTCTACTCGGATTGTCATACGCCTAAATTTTCCTGTTAGTATGAAAATTTAAAATCAAACTCCAGATTGTACGTGTATATCGGTGTAAGGATTTCGGAATATCATGAGCCCTACTTCCAACCATAGGTACGAAATCAGGATTACCAATCTATTTTAGTCTTGCCCTACCATCAGAGACTCCTGCCTGTGAACTAAACTTGCTTTATACTAAGAGCTTAAGCCTCACGTTATTATTCGAAGCACTGCCATCTGAAAAGGGATAACATACGAACCACGTTTTTTTCCCAGGCTATTTTGTTCTCTGCAGTCTAGATAAAGGTCATCATCTTCAAAGTCGTATAATTTGACAGCGGACATTTTTTGGCTTGTGCAAAAAAGAAGAAAAAAAAATTCATTCTACACATATACAAACGTTAAGAAATTCCCTCAATAAAGGGTTCTTTCCCGTCACATGACTTTGTATTCAGTATAGAGGGTTAAGAAAAAATGTACCTACCTTAATCACGCAAATACAAAAAACGACGCAACAATTCGAAGATATTATATGTTTTGGCTGCATAAAATTGCATTGCATTTAGTTTCGCGTGATTGTATTTAATTAGTTCCACGTGATTGTAATTGATATACCCATAGTTGTTTTTTCACGAGTTTGCGTTGTTCATTATTTGCTGCTTTTCAAATCAGAAGTTGTCAAATTCGTATTTAAAATAGCCTTGCGGGGATATACCAACTCAAAGTATTAGAGGGCTTCCTGAATGTCTTTGAGGACAGCAACTAGCCGTACATGGTTCATTCTGAAGTTCCAATTTTGGACCACTTACATAGGTACTCCCAGAGTTGTTATATCGATATTTCTTTAATTACGTTAGTAATGTTGGCTTCCAAATCCTGGATCGTAGCTGGTTTATCGGCAAAGACTTTTGACTTCACATAACCCCAAAGAAAAAAGTCTAAAGGTGTGATATCACAAGATCTAGGTGGCCAGTTGACTGGTCCGAAACCATTTCAATAAAGCCATTGTTAGAGCTGTGTGTGTCGTTGCCCCGTATTGCTGGAACCAAATGTCGCCAACATTATGGGCTTTAATTTCAAGCAGCAAAAAGTCCGTTATCATGGTGCGGTAGCGCTCGCCATTGACTTTTATGCTCTGTCCGCCAAAGTTTCCAATTGTTATTTTCTAGTAACTTCTGCCCCTCTAACTTGGAGTCCGTTGGAAGCGTAAAATGAACCTTACCTAGGTTTATATTTCCAAGCGAAGCAACAGTTCAGTTTCAACGTTATTCGCAATCGAATTTCACACAGTAGAAACTTAAATTATAAACTGGATATAAAAGGCCAATCAAATTAGCAAAACTTTGAATGGAATTTTAAAATCCTTCAATTAAAATCAAATTGCTTTTAACACGGTATCGAGTATTAATTATATTTATATTCTTCGACATCTATCACAAATTTTATATCACATACATTCAATACTATTAGTAGAGCCATTATATTTCTACACTTTTCATGACAACCATGGCTATCCCTACCACCTTTCGTCCTTTCGGATCGTGGATGTTCCTATTCTGGATAATCACTTGTCTCGTCAAACAAATAGCACTGCTGCCATTTTGTGTTCCTGATTCCAGTATAAGTTATTGGAAAGTTGCAAATAATATGACGATTTGCCTCTTCTTCGGTTGCGAAACAATTACGATTCTTACGGCATTCGGAAATGAAAAAATTTGCAAAATACTGAGCGCATTTAATGGAATTTGACGTGTGCGATATATTGTCACTCAAAGTCCATTCAAATATTACCTTTTCAGGATGAAATTGAACTCCATAGAATGGGTATCTGAAAATAAAAGTTTTCTCTGTTCAAATAATTTTCAACTTGCAGTAAAATAAATTGAACGTACTTTAAGTGCTCACATGTTGAAATAAACTCTAGGCATTTATCGTCTCTATTTACAGAAGTTACCCTCCATTGATCGGCGATTTCAAAAACCCGGAGATCCTTGAAATATTTGTGCTAGTTAAAGGGCGTATTCATTGAAACAAAAGTGGACACTTACATCTTTTGTGATACAATATCGATGATAATGAAATGCAAACGATTCTTTTCGGAGCATGCCTTCCATGTCCGCTGACAGGTCCCAAAACATTTTTGAGCTCTTAAAATCTGTAGATAAGTAATTAGATAAACATAAAATAATGACCTAAAACTTTGCATTTCCATAATATTGACGGGAGGTAGTTTTCATAAACTATTTAGTTTAATTATTTAAAAAAAATGACGATTCGAACCAAAATCGATTGAGTTGAAGTAGATAAATGATTAGTTAGCTATATACAACGATTTTAAGCAAAATCCAAATGTGGTTCCATTTAAAGCAAATAACATCCCACTTTCGTTCTTTTTCCATCCAAATGATTCGTTCATCATCTTGTGGTCTGCATCCACAATGTGTCTTAAGTTTTGGCGATTAAGTGCTCACACTGTTCCATCCCTCTATTTTGCGATCCAAGAAATCACGGAATATTAAATAGTACACATATAATATTCAAACAAATTTGTTGTTCTTTTAAATTCTTAAAAATGTTTGTTGATTCAGAAACTCGTGTGTATCTGAACACATATTTCTACGAAATCTTGTTGGAATTCTCGCTATAATCTAAATAATGGAACCACATTGTCTACTCAATATATACCTTTATATATCTGTGTAAAGTTCTGAGTTTATCACGAACCTTACTATACCAACCGTATTATCCCGAATGGAAATAATGCCCTACTACAATTTTGCTATACCCATTTACGCTTATTCGGTAAAGATAAAGAATAATACGTCTTGCATGACCATTTTGCTGAACAAATTAAAACAACTGCATATATTTTTATAAGAGGGATTAAAACCAAAACATAAGTGAAAACTTTCAAAAATTGCTTGTTATCGGGAATAGCGAATTTGTTTAACTGTGATAAAAATTAGTTTGAACAAAAAAAAACTAAACGGTTTAAATCAGCTCTTACAATAAAGTAAGAAATCAAATCTACCGGACTTATACGATTTTCCAGCCAACGTGATTTAGCTAAGTCGACTTGATCTAAACAAGCTTGTTTAGCTTAACCTGAATAAATATTTCTCCCGATATTTCGGAACTCAAATTGCGTTCAGGGTTTCAGTTTCAGAACAACATAAATTAAGCATATAAACGAGTTTACTTGACTTAAATATTCCGCAGCAATTAGTTGCCGGAGAGCTTCGGAAAAAATGTGCCGTGTAGCTGTCAAAAGTGCCTAATTGACATCGTCAACGTATCAGGATTTCTCTGATTTCGTACTTATCGGAAAAAATTCCGTTCCGAACGAATACCTTGATAGGGGGATTATAAATATCAGTGCATGCATCTCAGATTCATAATGAAAGCTAAGCCTCAACAGGTAACATATTCCCCCAACAAGAAAGACTGCGTTCAGCAAACATAGTGCTCTTACCACGTTCCAACTCCAGAGCCATCGACTTGTTCAGCCTGCTGCAATCCTGGCGCAATTCCTTGCCACCGGCCGAGTGATACAGCAACAATTCATATCCCAAGCAGGTGCCCCACACAGGAAAATAGTTGCCCTCCTCGTTCATTTCACTTGCTATCCGATAGATTATCGCCGCACTTTGTACACACTCGTTGGTTTGCTCTGGCTTCTGAATATGTGCCGAATCAAAGAACACCGCCCCGCCGGGGATTAGAATTCTATGAAACACATACATAGTTAAAAAGGTCTGAATTTTCTGTATTTAAAATGCCAGCGCACCCATTAATGTGGCCCATGATGTCAATATAGTAGTGTTCATCCTTTCCAATCCTTTGAAAATAATTTGAAAAATCAATAAAGTCAAAAATATAACACATCCCTCTTAAATTGCATTCCTGCAACACAAATAAATTTCACTTCACCGCATCAAGGGTTGGTTTTTGTATGGTGACAGAGGGAAGCTTTTTTTAGACCAAGAAATTAGGTGAATGCTTTCTTTTCGTCATTAAATACTTGCGTCACCATACAAAAAAGCCAACGAATGTTGAAATTAACATTTTCTAAAAATACCTTTCGATACATATGCGCAAAGGTGTCTACAGTATTATATTGTATTTATATGCCCCCGCAATATTTTATATAATTTTCTTACCAGATAGGCAGTGCTCGGGCACCGGCACATTCCACGAATTTGATATAAGAAGCGGCAATGTAACTTTTCACTGTTGACCCACATAATTCAAAGAGTTTGGCAGCCACATCTATGCAAAGAATTCCGATAATTGGTCTTTGATTTTCCATTTTGCACAGACAGTAGTCTAGATAGAATCGGTTGAAACACTGGCATGTTGAAAACTACCCGACCAACTGGGTGGTTGCCCAGCCTTTCAGTGAGAGCAGAGCACAGAGCTTTGTGTGCACACGGGAGTGAATGAATGCATTTGTGTAGGGATTCTTTGTGTTGCGCTTACGTGATATTTGTTATAAGATTAATATCATTTTGCCTCATTTGTAATTTTGGAATGGTAAACAATAAAAAGAGGTGTATGAATTGGTAGCACGAAACATTCCAATCGAAATAAAATTGGAGTTGTTTAACTTGCGGTGAGGCTTTCGTATTAAGTATGATGATGTATATGTCTACGCGATAATGACAATGAAAGTCCCATATATTTATAATGTTTTTTTTGTACTCACTTAATATCTGCCTGCCTTTCTTGATCATGACTTTCGTTACCACGATTGCATAGGTAGCTATGGCGTAGTTGAGTTGCCTGAGATTGTAAATATGGTGGACGCATTTTGCCATTCCAATTGTTGCCCCTATCTGGTAGTAAACAGATATTTTAAGTATTCCGATTGCTGAAGTACATGAACAGATAGAGGGACAAAGAGAGCGAGTTGAGTATAACCACTCTAAAAGATATTGAGCTAAGGTTTTGTAATAATGAAAATTGCATGATAAAGGGGTATTAATTTAAAGTGCTTAGAACCTTTGAAGGTGTCTAGGGTTTTTCAATAGGAATGATATCTCTCATTAACTGTTATAGTAAGGAAAGAGGAGATGTAGTGATATCTTTTGTTTGTGCTGCGGCCTCACAGCCTTATTTGTCAAAATTTAAATGTTCCTATAGGTAGAAAGCAAATAAATTTGTGGCGAATTAAGAAAAGTACATAATAGGACTGTTCCTTTACTTTTGTAGTAGGTGAGTATGGAAAAGACTGTCAAAATAGCAGCGGTGGTGGTGGGGATGAATTCTCTCACAGAGAGAGACACTTACGAACGCTTTTGTAGTATTCAAAAATTCAAAAAGGATTGTACGGAAATCTGTTAAAATATCATATAAACTCAAAGAATTTGTTAATTTAACAAAATAAGTTCATTCATCTACCTAGCGATAAATTGATCGAACTTCTTCTGCATGCTTCCGAGTATATGGAAGAGTTTGTATATTGATAGAACTAGGTACAACCATTCCATAAGAGGAAAAAGCGAAACAGCATTCAAAATTACGTGGAGGAGATTATCCTTTCCCACTCCTTACAGCCACTTTCTAAAAGAATCTAAGAAAAACATTCAATTTTATTTTCCCGCCTGTTGATACACAAGAAATCAAAACAAATGCACCCATATGTCAAATAGGACAACAAATTTCCAATCAGCTGTTAATAATTGAAAGGTGTTTAGGTTAGGTTAGGTAAGGTGGCTGTCTGAAAAGACACACTTAGACCAAAAAAATTAAGTAGGTCCTTTGTGATACCACATGATGGGGGGGAGAAGAAATAGAAGGCCAGGGTAATAAGCTACACCGGACATGCTGGTAAGTTTGTTGTTGCTGCCAAATACTTATGGCGATTTGCCTACGGCTGTGAGGGAACCGGGGTGGTTTGTCTTTGGATCTGGGGAAGGGTGCCGATACAGTCTACCCCTTGCCCGTGAACCTCGGACGACCCCGAGTTAGACGATATGTCTTCGGATATGCGATGGGTGACCGAAACAGTGTACCCTCCGCTAGTGATCCTCCGACCGCGCGTCCGAATTGGCGTCTGAAATTGATCAATAGTTGAAAGGTAAGTAAGGAACAGCATTGAGTTAAAATTCGTAAAAAATCGTAACAATTAGTAAAACTTCGTAAGATTTAATAGTAAAGGAACAGGAACAGTACCTTATTGAAATCTTACCAATCAATAAATTTAGTAAAGTCGCTAGGACTGCCCCTATGGTTGATTAATTGCTGGCAGCATTCTCATAAGATTGTATTTATTTACATTCATAAAACATAATAAAAGAAAATCGGCTGACAGGCGAGTGTGAAGGTGAAGAAAATAGAAAATTGTGATTTTTTTAGAACTTAAATTTAGTGAATATATTAATGTTACACATTATAAAATATGTATATTTTCTGCCTGGGTAGCGTGCACTAATTATTGCACAGGCACACTATCTAATATTTTATCTACCAAGAAAAATACACTTCCTGCGATACTAATAATCATTTTTTTAGGCTAAATTTTTCGAACTCACAATGACGAAAATTTCAATACAAAATTGCATATTGTGAACTTTAAATATGTATCTACTCTGATTTAAATCGTAAGAACCGCTTTTGCGGAAGTTTGGAAAAAATTAAAATAAAGCTCCTTCTTGCAACCATTCGTTTTATGTGAGGTTGTATTTTTGAAGCAGATGGAATACACCCGCAGTTCTATGCCTATGCCTAGTCAGGCGTTCGCTTGAGGTGGCGCAGTGGAAAAACGATTACCACATATATTTTGGTCTTCCGGGGATTTAACACGAGAATACTGGCTTATTAGTCTAGTACATTAACCACTAGGTCTGAAATCGAAAATTTGGCGAAAAGCAATATCTTTCTCTTACCTACAACTTTTACGAAAAGTTAAACAAATTGTGATAGATTAAAAAACGATAAGAATTGTAAAAAGAGAATGATAAGAGCCTGAATCATACAGAAAGTGAGTCTATCGGTCTTAAGCTTTAGACAAGTCTATTTGAATTTGTAACAATAAATAAGCTATTCACTTAAAATAAACATTTTTCATTATTTGACTACCTTTGTACAATTTCAATTTTAATCATAGGACCTACATACATTGGTGCTTCCGCCTTTGACTTTTAAGTGCAGTGACTTTTATAACAATTTGACCAATCTACATGTATAATTGTGCAAATTGTTAATGTAAATACCAGAGACAATACTGAGACCACCAACTTCGGCCGATTTCCCGTTACGTAGCCTACAAGCTATATTTCTATGGGGTGGCAAATGCTAAGTGCGCTTGTATTGTTACATAGAAATTCGTATTGACAAATGTCACGTAACTTCAGAAACAAACACACTCGCACCTTGCATATGCCACTTCCGCTTTGGGCAAAGTGGCTTGCAGCGTTCATAGAATTCTATCCGTTAAATTTGAAATTGTTCGTTACGTGTGAATAATATTTTTTTTTAGGAATAAGTGTACATTTGCTTAAAATATTAACGAAAAATTAAGAATGTAGATTAGTTGAGAGAAAATAAAAACATTTTGAGCAAATTTTCTTTATTATTTAAGAAAAATTTACACACGAAATCGAAGTTAATTATATCCAAAAGTGGGAAATACACAACCATATTTGTCCTAATATATTTCTAGTATGTAAAAGTTACGTGACATTTGTCAATACGAATTTCTATGTAACAATACAAGCGCACTTAGCATTTGCCACCCCATAGAAATATAGCTTGTAGGCTACGTAACGGGAAATCGGCCGAAGTTGGTGGTCTCAGTATTGTCTCTGCTTACCACATCGGGTCACTCGTCCCCAGTAAAGATAATACCTTGAAAGGATTTTATGATCATTTTTTGCTACTGTTTCCGGAAAGATCTGCACTGTCGGGTTATAATTTTTTAACAAATGTGTAATCTATGTATCTATGCCTATATTCAAAAATGTATGTACAGCTGCACAAGTGCAGTCCTTTTACTACATCTGTTTGGGTAGGTATATGACATTGCGTTATATAATTTTGTATTCTATATAAGGGGGAAACAATGCTTGTTATCTCAATCGCGGATAGTGCATCCAAGTAAATTGTTTACTTTATTGTGCATATGAATAAAGAATGCGCCTATTATCTTACCGGAAAAGGAGAAGGATAAACGGAATTTATTTCGTTAAGCAACGTTTTTATTTTAAATTGGAAGATGGTACCCCTAATAGTATTGCTCCCTGAGTTATGGCGAATTATCATACAAACTACGGTAACCCTGTGAGAGCTTTAAAGAGAGACCGATTTATGTGAATCATTGCAACCAGACTGAGAGACAAATATCCTATCTTCCCTGTACTGACAATATTTGTTGGACAAAAATCTCTTTACACGAGACGTCGCTGAGGTCATCACAGAATGGTTGATTCAGTGTGCGCCATCTGGCTCTTGCAAGTGCCGGACGCTTGCAGAGGAAGAGGGAGAGAGCTTCTTTCTCTTCAGGGTTTTGTCGTATGCCAAGTTTGGCCACATGGTCTTCAATTGGCTATTGCCACGGGATTATTGCCGTGACTCTGGCATTAAATAAAATGGCTAATACATTGAAAGAATTTAAGGAACATTTACCTAATGTGTTGGACAATTTTGTGAAATGTTGGCATTTTTATAATATTTGTCTGAAGAATTCACTTTATGCTGTCAGATGGCTCAAATACGTACGATTAAGTTGCTTTGCTCAAGACGGCATTCAAATTCCCGTGCTATAACAACACTGGTACCTACTTTCAATTTTTTTAACAGATTTGTAATTCTTTCTAGAACAATACACGTTTACATAACAAAAGTTGGTGCATGGATAATATTTTTTGATTGTGAATCGTTTTATCACTGAAAAATCGCAAAATCGCTAAATTTCGATCGAAGCTGATTGTGATTGAACTGACTGCTTATTTGTTATTTCACAAATGTTGGCTCAAGCATCTTCAGTTGACGTTGACTTTGTCGTATCCTAGTCGCCGATTCTTGCAAGTCTGTTGTAATGCTTTTGTTTTGTACGTTTTGTATTTTGTTCTTGATGTTGTATATGGACTGCTGGTATGTTATCGTATGTAATGCACACTGCAGATGTCGACTGCAAAACTACTAAAAACATACTACTGTGGTAAAAAGTGTTGACGCATATTATAGAGCTAGCTTAAACAACTAATTTTCCGCACGTACTGAACGCTGATAATACCAGCATGGTTATGAGCAGAAACAAATACTTATTTAAAATGTATTGTTCAGCATAGGTATCTGCGTACTTCAAAGGAATAAGTAAAACGCCTCGTTTACATTTTGTTCATTTTATTTCATCTTTATTGTCTAGTAATACAATACCAACATCAACATCACCAATATCAATATCATTCGGTTTATCTCTGATATATGTTCCACCTAACTGAATGGAGCTGTCTAGTCCTGTGAAAACAATACAAAACAATAATAAAATAACAAAGTCATCAAAACTTCTATGCATACGTAGTAAATAGATATTTATAGAAACTCGATTGTCTATTAGAAAATAGTCCAAGTAAGCATATGTTAGTGCAATGCATTATGTCAAGCTGTCTACAATAGTGGTTGGGTTAGTTTAAATCATTTCGGGACCACAATATGGTGGCGCAGAAAATTATTGCGACAACAGAACTTGCCCACGTACTTGCTGTACTCCTGCCCTCGAACAGGTACTGTTGAACAAACGCGGAGCCCACACGTCCCGTAAACTCTGGTGAATAGTTGTATATCAAACTCTCCTGCTCCTCGGTTGTATTTGAAAATTTGTTCGTATTCTTCCTCGTCTCACTTATGAAAAAATCCGCAAAATACTGTGACGCTCGGATGGCTTCCATCGAGTGTGGGATACTACGATTCTGGACGAATTCGTAGAGATTCTTCTCCGGGTGGAATTGGACACCGTAAAAGGGGTACCTAAAAGTTGTCGTTAACCAGACAGTCACATAAGATGTAGTTAGGTACTTACTTTTTATGCTCGATTATGGAAATAAATTCAAAATCGTTCCAATCGTGGTTGAGGCTTAGCACAGTCCACTCCTTGTCTAAACCATATTTGGTAAAGGTCTGCATTAAAAAAAGGCGAAAGAAAGTTCGTAAAAAAAAAAAAAAAAAAAAAATACCAAAGAAATACATGCGATTACGAAAATTTGCTGCATGTGACATCTTCTTATATATAAATAGGCGGGGACAAATAGTTTACAACCACTCTCACTACCTTAAACACAACATATTCGCTTGATTTTTTTGAGAAGATTGTACAATGTACAGGGATGCAATGCTGTGTATAATTTGTTTTCCAATATTTAGCGTTACTATCATGTTAGAATTGCTACCACTGGGCGAACTCTTGTCTTTGTTATTGCATAGTTTAACGACAATTTTCATGGTTCAAAAAAATCTGTTTTGGACAGTACCTACCACTTGAATGTAACTGACGGCACTTTTTACATTCCTGGTTCTGTATTAATTTAAACTGGGAAAACCCTGTAGCAGGGCTGACTTTGTGCGACTAAAAGTCATTTTTCCCCTTTTTTCTCTCTATCCCCAATAAGACAACTTTTCCAAAATTGTCCTTTTCTGTTTTGTTGATACTTTTCCCCACTTTGAAAAAAAAAACCGCAGTAATCGGTACGATATAAAAACAAAACGAAGTGTAGCCAAATAATATAATAGGATTATTTAAGTTTACAATGCCTTTAGTTGTAGGTATACTCATCCGTTGGTTGCAATTGAACTTTTTCTACTTATTCGTGTTACGGTTTCCCACCCCAGCCTAGAAGTTGGTATATGTCAAATGCAACCAGGAACCCAAATAATAAAAGATTTTTTTTAACATCCGAAGCATTCACTTCGGCTTGGCGCATGTGACAAAGCACATTCCCATAGCACGTTTTTCCTTTACTTATAACAGTCAGATATATAGATACATACGTTTTCTTCCATGCAAGGGAAAGAGTGGTGGTTGGTTTCCAGCGAACGATCCATTTTTAAATTAAAACAGAACTGCCAGTCAGAGTCAGAATCCGACTATTGGTGTGCAGTGGCATTGAAAGCAGAAACACCTATCCTATATTCTTTGAAGAGATAATCCGCTTCGAGATACGAGTATTTCTGTACTTTAGTGTGCGTTGATGATGACAACAGCAAAATGTATTTTTATGAAAAAAGTCCCCAGAAAGTCAATGCATGCGACGATTTAAAATCAATCAGCCAACAAAATACATCGATAGTCGGCAACAAACTTCATATAAAGCCTAGTACTGACCTGTTCCGGAATGAAATTTTCCGGTCTCCAAATGGACAGCGAAACGTCTGCGAAAAGGCAGCGGAAAATAATTCGGGGAGAGTTCCATCAGCTGATACACAAGTAGCAATTTTACCAGTGCCCATGTTCTGTAATTATCACATCGATATATTTATCACAAAAACGATATGAATTGAAAGAAAATGCTCCTGAGTTAAATAAATAAATTTTCGCATCGATACTTTTAAAGTATTTTCTTTCAATTCATATTGTTTTTGTGATAAATATATCGAAGTGATAATTACAGAACATGGGCACAGCACTGGCTATTTATATCTGATTTGGTTACTCGAACTTTTCGCTGGCTCCGTAAGATTGTCATTTGAGATTTTTCCTAATTTACGCTATTCACTTTAAAGTTTGGCGATTTTTAGGCTCCTTAGGAATTTATTATGTATACTTCTATTGCGAACGTTATTTCGTATAACTAATATCGTTTTCGATTTGGCTTTTCAGATTTTGATCAGAGATCTCAGATTTCTGCTGTCAAATCGAACATTCAATTCGAATTTGATTGATTCTTGTTTGGCCGCAAACAAATTTATTTTTTCACTTGCACTGGAAGTCCATTTCAATTGATTTTCATACATTTATACAAACCCATTTCGAAATAATTTAATATACCTATAAAACTCGTTTCCATAGGCGTTTGTTTTTCTTAACGTTTTTAGCATTGAAAAATGGAAACTAGAAAAGTCTCTGAATTATGAGTACCTATGTGTTGTTTTGTTTTTATTTTAATTTACTATTACTATTGTCGTCTTAAAAAACAATGTTATCGGAATAAGTAGATAACGCTAAAGATTAGCGAAAAAGTGTGCACTTTTGATCTTTATATTTTAGTGTCTTTTTTTGGCTCCAAGATTTTTAAAATTTGGCTCCATACCTCATAAAAGCTGGTAACACAGCAGTACAAATGTCAAATTTTCGCAAGCAAATAATGTCCCGGACAATAAACGCGTGCGAAAAGAGAGTGGAGAATTGTACCAAGAAATCTACTACAACTACCCACTTTTCCGCCGTCATTTCGCAACAGCTGCGTACTGCAAAACGAAAAGGAGAGCGGAATTTTTCGTTCAAGATTTCGTTGTGTCATTTTTGTATGGGATTTTTCGTTTCTGATCAGCTGCGTACCGGCCTTAAAGCTCGAAATGTAAACGAATTGTGAATGAGTTACATGGAATATTTACATCTCACATGTACTAAGTGATGTTGGTTTATCTCTAGGAAGAAGAAGCAATTTAAGGATATAGATGGAAGCGGAGCTTTATTGACTTGAAGGAGTTTGCAGCTTTGTTTAACACCTCGAACAGCTGCAACCTTTATGAAACATGTCGTAAATATATAGATGGAGTTGAGCAGCAGCACTCATATCGGGGACCCCGGCAACGACTTATCAAAAATTCTGTGTTTCCGGTCCCTCAATATTCCATAGCCCTCCCGTCTTTGATTATATAATTGGATATTCTTTTTATTTATGATCTATGTTTTGTTTGTTTTGAATATTTGTATTGAGCCCCTTAATTTTTTTGTCGACTTTATCATTTTATCCATCGGTAACGCCTTTGTGCTTGTTGCTTATCAACGTGAAATGAAAGTTAAATCATGCATGCATTCGAGGATATTCAGGGCGCGTGATAGATATCATCATAAATTATAGGTGAATATCCTAAATTTGCGTACAATTTGTAATAATTTATATTAGGCCTTTTTTTTAGTTCAGAGCTGACCACAGAACTGAGCTCGAGCATTATGAGCGTGACCTGAACCGAGCGTGCTCAGATTGTTCACACTTGAGCACATAGTTGTCATAAATGCAGAAATTAAATGTTTATTAATTGTTATTTATTAAATTGGTTTGTCCGCCATTTCAACTATTTTGCTGATCTTGTTTTTTTCCTGTCAAATGTGACTGGAAGTGTATAATCAGCTTTTTACCAGAGATGAATAAATAAAATAAAATAAAGAGATGGATATCTTTCGTACGTCTATCCCCCCAAAACCCATTTGTTTACATTGTTGTTTTTGTAATTTCAACCCCCGTCTGTGAATACGTGTGACAGAAAAAAAGCATGTTGCTAATGGCCGGCCACCATTCCTTTTGCTTTTCTGGGCATCGCGCTGTTCAATTGCTTTGTGTTTCATAGTGAACTTGTTTGGTTTTTGTTAAGGCTTCGATTAAAATAATAAAAAAAATAGTGAAAAACACATTTCGGAATAGCGAATTCTTGCATTAAAGTCCAATTCATGAACTCACAAACACTTGAAAAGAAATGAGCAAATGTGCGTGACTTCATGAATTTTTCGGGGAAACAGCTTGTAGGCAGCCGCCTTTCCACTGGAAAGTTATCCATCTCTGTATTCCATTATCTTTGCTTTTTACTCAGCCTGCTCAGTTAATTTATTCTGAGCTCATAAAGCGCGTTCTGATCGTGCTCTGAATGAAAAGAGAAAAACGCAAATTCTGAGCTCTGATGTGTCTGAGCTAAAAAAGAAACACAAACTTTTTGTATAACAGTTCAGGTTGTGCTCTGAACTAAAAAAGAAAAACGCCCATTATAGGCGTTTTTCTTTTTTAGTTTTATTGGTCGAGAAGATGATATCGGCCAATTGGACGCCGTCACAATTGAATTGCCATACGGGCTCGTTTTATGGCATTCGGCGAGAACTTCGGGCGACAGATTCTCGCACTCGTGTCGAATGTTGTGCTTGAGGGCTTCTAGGGTCTCGGGCTTGTTCACGTAAACACTGGACTTCAAAAAACCTAACAAAAAAAAATGCTGGAACGGTTAAATCGGGTGATCTTGCGGGCCAGTGCAAATCGCCAAAACGAGAGATGAGGCGCCGACTTCATCACCACATGTCCTCCAGTCCTAATTCGACCAATTGCGGCAGAAAAAAATTGGTTAACATGGCCCTATAGCGCGCACCGTCCACTGTTGTCATACCTATTGCTAAAACGAGCCCGTATGGCAATCAATTGTGACGGGGCTAGTTGGCCGATATCATCTTTTCGACTTGACCAATAAAATTCTAAAGGTTCAAATAAACATAATTAAAAAACAGAATCGAAGTTTTTCATTCAGAAAAAAATGAGAGCCAAACAACATCGGATGACTTCTTTTGGCCAACCCTGTATGACAAAAATTGTTTGAGAATGTTGGTACTTATTCTATTTTCTTTAACAGTTTCATGCCTTTTTTAGAATTCTGAATTTTCATAAATTTTTTAAATGAAGTGCTTAAAACTTTCCGGAAGAAACCTCTGTAGTTGAGTTATCAGTCTCCTTGTTGTTTACACTAGGTGTAAATAAGAATGAATGAACAAAATCGAATTTTCTTTCATTTTTCAGTATGGCATTGTATATTGACAAATAACAATTTTTGTTCTCAAAGTATTATTTTGCTTAGGATTATTTCACTGCTGTTTTATATCACATCGCATTTTTCAGTATTGGAGATTTCCATATGGTGTAATGGAATTATGGATAGGTACGTACGTGTGGATCGAGGTTGTCGTTGTATGAGAAAGAGCTTTACTTCCAATTATTTTTCAGTCGGCTCTCTTTTCATTATTTAAAAAATAGCTTTCGGTGTTTGATATCATTTTCAAAGTCAGATAATACTTCTTAGTAGTTCTATATTCTTTGCTTCTAGTCATACATTAACCCATGTAGATATAAGATTTAAAAATTTAGAAATCCCTACCTTCTTACTCATTCGTATGTGCAAAATGATGATGCAGAGGTCACAAAGGCTGAAATTGCCTGGGACACACTCACGAGCATACTGACAGACGGACGAAATTGCGAGACCCACTTTTTTGTAATACTGTATAATCGTAATGTCCTGATTGATGAACATCTCGGCGATATCGTTCTAATACTTCGTATACACGAAAGTTAAGAAAAATACATAATTACCTCCTGCGTAATGCAGAACTGATGAAAGTTCGCTGTAACCGGGTATGTTTCCAGAATTTGAATTACAGCCGATGGAGCAGTTTTAAACATTTTGCTCGTTTCATAGCCTGAAATCAAGTAAATTTGTTCATATTGAACGCTGTTTTTTAGACGCGTCACCATATGCAGCTGCCCATTGGCACTTACCCTTTTTAAATTCTAATGGCAACGGTTGCATGATGGACGAACAATCACTCCTGTGTTCCGTTCGGTTCAACGTCAAGTATGTCAGCAATTCAAATCCAAGGCATGTCCCCCAAATTGGCAAGTACGTCCCTCTATCATTCATTGCCGAGGCCACTTCGAAGATATGATAGCCAGCGTCCGCATATCCATGCGATTGATTGAAGTACGTTGCCCCACCGGGAAAAAGGATACTGGAAAGAAAAACAACCCGTACATTATAGAGGGTACACAAAGTATATCCTAGGTGTGGTTAATAATGCTCACCCATTCACCTTGGTAAGAATGTCCTCGTAATATTCACGTGATTCGCCAGTCCTAAGAAATTAAAAACAAATGTTATTAAAGGAAGTGATTGTATTGACGGCAACTGCACGAGTAGCTACATTTGCTCTGCTGAATCGATTGACTTTTGCTGCTTACGAAGAAGAAGATCAACGTGTTTGCTAGTTGCTACACGAAGGTGGCAAACGATGAAATTAGTTTTAATTGCTAAGTGAAAACTGAGAATGTGTAAACGGAAACTGAAGAACGTGATTTAATGTCGCAGAAGGAAAACGTGAAACATTTCAAAGGCTTTTTTTATTGACACCACCTGGTGTTTGTTGAGGTTTTTACGAACTTAAACCTCTACACAAGTATGGTTAAGGAACTTTAGATGTTGGAAGGTATTTATGTTGTATGGCGATGGAAGGCGAAAGGATTTTCAAGGCTGGTAGTGATGCGATTATTCTTATAATACTTAAGCTTCTTACTACTCATTGTCTCACCTCAACGCGTTGGCGACTGGTGTAGTGGGTGCCTTGTACCTCGACTGGAGATTGGGTAAACAACTACCAATACATACTTTTTTAAAAGGTCGCTGGTGGCAGCGGACGAGAGACGGTAGAGAAGTGTCTTCTCACTTAGGCACCTTCATTATTTCAGCGGATGAGTTCCATATAGATGGGATCAACGGTGGGGTCTACCAGTTTCAGCCAGGTTGAACCATTGAGTGGAGCTACTTCGATATATTTCAGGCCAACTCAGGTCAACTGCAGACTAATATTCCTGGGTTACTGACACCGGCCTGTTGTCTTATGGTCAAAATAAGGGCCGAGTTGGGCTCAGGACATCGGGGTAACTACCGACCATTAGGAAAACGAAAACTTTTAAGAAAAACTCAACCAACCTCGGAAAATGCAACTCCGCAAGTGACAAATAGACCCGGAGCGTCAAAGGACTTTGATTACCCGGACTCTACAAATGCTGTACACTGCCAGGACCGTACCAGGAGCTTCTCAAACATTTAAGTTTGGAATCAAGTATTGAAAATGGGCTGGAGACAAACATTTTTGACTTCAAGCCAATAAATGATCGCCTGGCTGTGATTTGCATTAAAACTACCTACCAAAACATAAGCTGAATTGTGCACAACCCAACAAGGCTAAAGATCCAAATAGGGGAGAATTCTATGAGCCCCTGGAGCCTTTCCGAACCTAGCGTACTCCAGGTGATCGAACCGCCAATCAAATGGACCATGTCCTGATCGATGCGGAGCATCCAACATTCCGAAGGGCAAATGTTTTCTCACGCCATTTTCTTGTTGCGGCTTAATGCAATACAGAGCTGCCAATGTGGCGGTTTTCCCCCCAGATCTAGGAGTTTTTTGGTCGACGGCGGAAAATTTGGTGGAGACACTGCTTATGGTGCAATCAGGGGTTTTTAAAATTTTATATATTTTTTCATCTTAATATCCATTTTGGTAGCCTTAAAAATGTGCTTCCGCAGAAAAATGAGACGATGTACGCCTTAGCACTGCTGGTTTACTATAGAGAGTGCGAAACCGACCAGTGGTGCTAGTATCTCACAACACTTATCATAGCGGTTCTGCTTTATTGCACAGAGAGCTGTAAAAAAGTCAATAAGGCGGATCTAATTCTGGGCTTCCTCGACGCATTTAAGGTCCTTTGCACATTGTACGAGAAGGTCGAATGGAGTAGAAGATACAACTTCGAACTTTATGAGCTGCACCAAGATGTGAATGTAGTCCAAAACAAAAAGCCAAAATACTTCGACTTCATTGCCTCAGTCACGTCAAGCTAAGAGGATCTTCGAATTTCAGCTCCTAGTTTGGAGACGACAGGGAACACCGAACCTCCATTTCGAAAACCAGAGGATGCCAGAGCAATGGAGCGTAGGGTATAAAAGACTACAGCCTCTCTGACAGTAAGTTAGTCAAAAAAGGAGATATCTTTAAGCCTTAAAATTTAAGGTAGTCCACGAGTTGTTCTTATATGCGAACAAACATTCATATAAGAATCCAAGTAACCCGGCATTTGTTTCCACATGCGTTTCTTATAAGTGAATTGTTCTTATGTTATGAGTGTATCTTATAGGTATAACCGCCGTGGAATGTATTGCCTCTTTATGTCAATTCGGGCTGAAGATGGCTCTTACACAGGTTCTAGAAAAATTTAATAAAAATCCTATTAAATCTCTTCAAATCAAGTTCCTTTTCATATGTATACAATATACAAAGCCAGTAAGCAGGAACTCGAAAGTGCTGTCACTAGTGCTAAAAGCAAATTTCGTAATGAAAAGTAAGATAAGGGAATCAGCTAGGCTTAGGTATTCATATCAAAAGAACCTGTGGTTCCAGGATATCTCCAGCTATTGAGGGTATACCCTTAAGGGTAGCATGAATTGCTGTACATCTGCGTACAATCTTAGACAGGAAGTTTGATTGGGAACTAAACGTCAATGAAAGAGTGCCGAATCTTCGGCAAAACGTTGGGACCAAATTCTAAAATAATTCTGTAGATGTATACAGGTTATATGCGACGCTCACATTTGTCAGCTTAGTCTGGTGGCAAGACAAAAACAAAGAATCGAATCTTAAACAAAACTAAAATACAAAGAATACCTTGCATAGGAACAACACCTAATGCTGGACTGGAGGCAATCCTCAATCTGCTACCTATACATGCAAGAATCTGCAGACAAAAGTGTCCTAATATCAGCCAAACCAAAAGCTGGAAAAAACACTACAATATATGGGGCACGCACAGATTCTAGATAAATACGTGGGAAATGCTGCCATTTAGACTATATATCCGTCATCTAGACTTTGATATACAATTCTCTTGCCATTTCCCCAGCTGGGAGGAATTGAACACCAGATGAACCCATAAAAAAGAAATCAATATCCATCTACACAGATCAGATTCCCTGATCACAGAATGGTGATGTCTTCCAGGCGGAGACTCAAGCTAATCATATGGTGTCAATGTTGGCAATACCATACATGATGACATTACCATAGGTATTCATGGGTATTGCCCGGGTTTCTGGACACAGGGACAAAACCGGCAATGATATGGCTGATGAACTGGCCAAAAATGGATCTGTAATGGATCAAGACCAAACCACCCCTCTGTAATCAGAAAGTAGAAAGAAAGTAGAAAATAAGATCCGAATGAAACCAAAAATAGGTGGAAAGAATCAACTTCATATGAAATATCAAGGAAGCTATGGCCAGAATATAATAAAAGTCGGATTAAAACTTATGCGGTTTGATAGGGGCCCTTACGGCGCAGTGGCCCGTAAGTGTGTAGGATTACTAAGCGAGGGGTCACAGGTTCGAGTCCCGAAAAAAAAAAAACAAATTCCAACTTAAGGTTTTTTCACTGAGCCACCTCTCGCGAACGCCTGACAAACATCCGAGAGTATTACTGTCATGAGGAGCTTCTCAATTGGCCGTTTGGACTCGGCATAAAATTGTAGATCCCTTTCCAGTCGTCCCAAAAATTAAAACTCACACAAAAGAAATGGTTGTGAGAAGCTAGTCCTAGGGTCCCTATGGACTTGTTGCACCAACTATTTATTTATTAATTTTTTAGGGACCTTTGTAAGAAACCGTGCAATGAATTTGAATCTCGAGGATGACAATATATGCAGAGGCTGCGGAGATAAGGAGGTACACGAGGACACACCTCTCTTCCTCTGTCAATGCCCTAGTATCTGTCATTTGAGGAACAGAACTTTCTCATGTCCCACTATTTTGTTTTCAAAATGAAAAATATGCTGTTGCCGAGCAATTTGTGTAATAAATTAATATATTTTGTTGATGTACATAGATATAATGTAAGAAATAGAGCGATATAGTTTAATGTACAATGGCTTAAAATTATTTAATAAACTTCCCGATGAACTTTAATTTAAACACAATCTTATTAATTATGTTAAGACCAATTATTCATAGGTAAGCCTTTATTATATGTATATTTATTTTAATTTATATTATGTAAAATTGTTACGAGTAAAATAGGTAGCTCAATTTTTTTTTGCTAAATAATATTAAGATAAAAAAAAATCTAATTTTTGCGGGTTCATAAATACATCAGTATCAGCACTGCCCAAAGTAAAGGAGTATTATACTGCTTTTTCGTCCACCGTACACCTACTCCCGTACTCCCCAAAGACAAATTGTACTCCTATTTTTACTGACTGGTTAGTTTGGGATTTAACTATTTTCACTTGTCTTTACATTTCACTACAGGAAGTAAATTGCAAAGCCAATTTTTATTTTTTAAGATTTTGTGTGTTCGGTTTTGTTAAAATCTTACCGGGGCTTCTCACAGTTCCAGTGCAATTTATGGCTGACTTTTTACCGAACCGTTTCTCTCGAATTTGGTTACCAAACGTTAGAGAGTCGATTTTGAGGAGCCACAAAGTCTGCCATAAAATGGCTGCAAAGAGCGCAAAGTTAGCTCATTTTGATAAAAAAACTTTTCATGGTGTTTTGGCATTAGCGACTGAATAATCAACACCAGATTAAACAGATGCCACCAAAACAACATGGCCGGTATACTCTCCAAAAAACTTCTTATATACTCCTCAAGGAAATCATGAAACGGCAGCCCTGATCAGGAAGGCTGGACCAAGTCGAGTATCCACGAGAGGGAGCAAATCTCATCGCCCACAACAATGGCTAACCCTTAAATAAAGCCATCACAATGAATCCATATGGACCTAAGTGGGGTAGTGCATGTGCACCATGTCCACCCATCCACCTAACCTAACCTTGTCATTTAAATTATAATCAATTGCCTGACTTTAAATGAAAGTAAAGAAATTTAAATTCAAATGCAATTACATTTGCCATTTTATAAAATTATATCTATCAACAAATTTAGCAATTGTCAGCTTAACAGCAAGAGCAAGTAAAATAAATTCACAATTTGACTGAGCTGCTCCATCGGAAACACGTTCTTAATTATTATATTTGATGTCTGAAAGTGAGTTTTGGCAAAAATCCGGTGTAAACGCCTTGTTTCAGATTTCTCGTGGAAATTTAACATAAGTTCGGTTCTGTGATTTTGTTATTAAGGGGCTGTTGTTCTATTTGTTAGTAATTGTCAAATCAGTTGCGCACCTACATCGATGCAAATGTAACCATTACTTAGGAACACACTTTCGCAAGTAAGATTTGTTTTAATTTGAATGACAGCATAGTCAAAAACACAGTTCAAGTTTTAAACACTTGTGAATGTCGAAATATATATTATAGATAGAAAATAAAAAAAGAATCTAAATCCGTCGATCTGTTTTTGAGTTTTTACCCGACTACCCATACTCACAGCAATTGATTTTTTATAAACGTTGAAAAACCCCAAAATGTACTGAAATGCATGTGCTTTTTCACGCACGCACAACACACGCATAAATTTTCCGATATCAATCAAACTTTACAAAAATCATATATGTATAGACCAATATCAAAGATGTGTGAAAGTTTGATTAAAATCGGTAAATGCGTTAACATGGCGGCGAAAAATGTATGTCACCAAAATCCTTTAAATTACCTGTTTTGTATGGGGAATTCATAACTTAATTTTTCCATTCTTAATGGCGACATATACCCACAATTTTTTGTTTGTGCACATTTATGGCACAGTACCTTTCAAATAACATAAGTTTTATTCTCCTCAATTCATAATAAATACTTAAAAGAGTACCGAACTTTTTATGTTCACGTAATTAATATATAGATAGATATAGATATAAAATAGATATCTATCAACAAATTTAGCAATAGTCAGCTAAACAGCAAGAGCGAGTAAAATAAATTCACAATTTTACTGACAGTGACAACCAGTCGATGATTTTAAACATTATTCCACATCGGCAGAGTCAATTATGACTGCAGTAATAAATATTTAAATGGTAAAAAGGTTAACGACTCTTTAATGCTTTCTAACTTAAATATCCGCATAGGCACAATGTTCGAATTGTGTATTAATTGCACAACTTATACACAAACACTATTACATCGTTGAGTTGACTTCAAAACAACATTTAAATCAACGCAAAATACAAGGCATATTCTGGTTTTTATTTTTGTTTTTTAACCAAAATGAATTGTCAAAAGAGGAACCTGAACAGAGGTCGCCTCTAGAGGGAACCCCATAAGTAATTTATTTATTTTAGCATTCCCGCTGGTAGGTAAATGAAACTCGTTCGCCATACAATTGCCTTGTTAATTTGCTTTTAATTTGTGACTTACCCAATCGGTTAAACTCTTGACTTTTTCAGCTGCTGCACATACTAGATAGGTACTGTAAACGACTTTTCATAAAATTTCCGACGGCTAATTTATGCAATAATACCCGGTATATGTGATTTATTATCGTCACTAATTTGATTATTGACTTTTAATAAAAACCAATTTGTAGGTACGGTTTTTGATTGAAGTTAACCGTCGAGTTCAAATGCTTTGTTGACGGACCATCATAATTAAGTAGAGAGAGGGCTGAGTTGAACAAAGAGCCCACCGGGCGAGTCCGTAATTAAGAGCGAACAACAACAGCAGCTCACACATGAATAAACTTTACGGCAATTGGTATCTATTACAAGCAGCTGTTAATCATAAATTCGTGATTACCTTGCATAGAATTTATGGGGATTCCCACTAAAATTTTAGACAGAGAATGCTGTCAACAGATCAGCTAAATATATAGAAAATGACGCCCATAATAGACAATTGCTTAAATGAGTGTTGTTAATGTCTTAAACTATTTGTTTTGTTCACACAGGTGTTTGTACTGTGCAGTAATGTAACTGGGGTGGAGGCACTAATTGAGGACGGCGCATGGCTTGGTTTTAATGATTGGCACATGCATTGCGCGGATTCGCAATCGGCCTGACCAATAAATCGACTTTAGTCTTGGCAACAATAAACAAATATAGTTACCAGAATTCGTTAACTGTAGGGCTAAATGTTAATGTTGAGAAGCCCATGTTTATCTCGGGCATTAGATTAATAATTCCTCCCTTAATGTCATTTTGAAGAGTAGTGTTGCCCAACCGCCAAAAATGGCTTTATGAAATTTCGTAATAGAAGCGAATTTAAATACACTGTTGTTCAGCCTGTGCGTTCATAATTATAGATTAATTTTTGTAAATTGTAAAAGCTGTTGGAAAACAACAATGCAAGTTGTTCTCTAAACTTTTCCTAGAATTCTCAGTACCTTAGCCGGCTCAGGTAGATATTTGGCTGCAACCAAACCCTCTTTGAAAAACAAGTTTGTTCCCCGAGAATGAGAATCTCTAATGTTGGTGTGAAAAGGTTGACTTCGCGGAAAATATAGATATGAGAATTGATAGCATTCAGCAAAATCCCCGCCAAATAATAAATTTATGTATTTATTGAAAGAGATCTTTATTCCTTTTTTTAGATTAAAATCCTCGTTGTGAAATACACCAATGACCTTGTTTTTCATCGAAACAAATTATGAAATTTGAATTAAGCGATACAACAAATGTAATAGATTCTAAGAAAGTTTTCGCACTAGCAAATGTGTAGGTATAATTAAATCGGAAAAAATCGGAAGAATTAATGAATCTCAGCAGAACAAAGTTAAGATTAACTGTAGTAATACTGGGCATTGCCTTCTAAGGAAGTATGCCATGAGACTAGCTAAGCCTTGTATATCCGTATTAGCATGTACTATGATGTGAGGACCTACAAATCGCGGAAGACATCTCCAACCTTCTATATGAGTGCCAAGCAATTGCTCGGAGTAGAAGGAAGTACCTCGGCAGGTATTTCTGCGATAACTTAGAGGAGGTTGGTTCCTCCAGCAATATTGAGAACACACTTAAATTCTATAGGGCAATTGATTGACTGGGCGATTTGTTTTAGGTTTTTGATCGTAGTGGTTCCCTGGGGATGGCGATAGGCCCGCTATTATGCCTGGTCTTTCGTGATGACGATCTCTCAAACCCATTCAACCGAACCTAACCGAACCCAACCTAACCTAACCCTCAATGACTATATTTTAAATTATTATAGAATATTATAGAATGATAAACGATTTTTTTCACTGCGATTTCAGCGCCGACTAATCAAACTACGGTACGGCAAGTAAGAGCTGTTTTTTAATACTAAAGCGTTCTAGTTGTACATCGTTAACGCTGTAGGTACTTCGTATTAATCTTAAATCTTTACTTTTAAAACTTTGGCTGTACTGACATATTCGCATGACAAAAAGCATTGGAGCAGCCCCCACTTCGTGTAATACTTTACCTAGTACAACTAGTTATAATACGTCAATACGTGTAGTTAAATTACTACATTTTCAAAATACACCTTTCTGTAATTGCGATTTGGATAAGGTTGCTAGATTTTTTTTATAAGGACTGGGATGGAAATTTCAAATTGTCGGAGGAATGAATCCAAGACGATACATATTGCATGGTCCATCCGATACTTATTATCTATATTTGGCACAAAATTTCGAATTATACCAAAATATAATGTTATGTAACTATCTTTTTGATGAACAATAAGGCTTTTTAACTTCATTACAATACTATTTATTTTATTGTACGAACACCACTGTCCAGCTAAAACTAAAGATAGACATAAAAATAACGCATGTTGCTTTCCCCAGCTACACTAGTCAACCGATCTTTATAAAGTTTGTTTGTTACAAATCAACTCACTCTAACGGCCATATAATTCATTCCGGGTGCAACTCAGGTTTAAGTTAATTTTACACCAGTTCATAAATCCGCATTTTTTAAACCCGACAATTTAAACCTGCCACTGAAAAACATGCATTAAACCCGCTGGATTATAGATAGATTTAAAACATTTTAATTCGTTTTAAACCCACGTAATGTCGAAATTCACAAATAAAGGCATGTGTTTTTTGTTGTTTGTCACTTGGAAATTGATTTGATTTGTAGTGTGCCGATTTTAGTTTTTAGTGCATTAGTCGAATCATGGAATGTATGTAGCCTCAAAAATACCTCTTACTTCAGTCGGAAATATTTCCGAAAATCTACAACATCGTAATCGAGGACAACGTTGATCTATGTACCATCAGCTCTCCATTTCATGAATGAAATCCATTTTTTTAACTCTTTGCTCATTCTTATTTTCTATTTCACTTTTCTTATTTCTCGCGCCCTGCGAGAAATAAAATGTCAATATGTATTATGAAATTGGGTTTCAACCCGGGTTAAAGTAGGTACTAAAAATATTCTCCGGAGTGCAGTTTAAATCCAATAGGATTAAACGCTGTCAAGTTTAAAAAACTAGGTTCATGCTCGGGTTAAACGACTGAATAATTATGGTCTTGGGTTTGATTTTTGGGTTAAGCTCGCTTAAACCCGGGTGTAACCCTTAACCCAGATTAAAGGGAGTGAATAATATCTCAGGAAGAGTGAGATATCCTGAATTTGCCACATACTTTATCCTTAATATTTATGTAAAACAGCTATAGTTGTTATTACATTTTGGTAGTCATCCAAAACTATCAAATACCTACCTAGTGTGAATTTCTGAAGTGTCAAGTATGCCTCACAAGGAATGCAAATTTATTCAACAAATATAGGGCTTGAACTTAAAAATGTAGGTATATGTACCAAAAATATATTGCACAAAATGTATCCACTTTTTGTGAAAAAGAAATTACGTACCTAATTTATCTCTCTTTCTTCAGTACGACTGAAATTATGAAATTTAGAAAATGCTCTAAACGAGTGCAGTTCAATTGCTAGAAAAGTTTTTCAAGTCGAAGTAAACGACGTTTTGTCTAAAATATACTTTAACCTGCTGTCATCGTGTAACTTCAATGTAAGTTTTCAAGTACAATATGATAGGTACCGATCTTATCTTATCTAATATACTTAAAACTGAAAATGTGTGTTTCAAGAACTTGCAAAGTTTGCAAAAAATTTAAAAATACACACATTGAAGATAGGTACCTGTTAGGTGTATCAAGTAGTGAACACTTAAAAGCATGTGTCAATAAAGTGATTTGCACACCACCGTCCTCAGTAAGAACTACGTCAAAAATTGCACATATAAATATTTGATGCAAATCCAACAGTATAAATAATAATCAAAATTTCTTGACACCACAAAAATCGAAAGAGCGATAACATTTCGCACTGCAGTACAACAACCTGTAATCACTACACAAACACAGAAGCTATCCCATTATCCCAATCCCAATCATAACTATAAGAAATTCTAATCAGATTACCCATCCAAGTCAGCCTTCAATTAACAGCAGCGAGGCCTCCAATTAACCTCGTTTGTCAGACTTTATCACTTTTATTATCTTGCCGTTTTTTTTCGAATTAACAATGCAAATGATCAGACGCACTGAAGTTTACAACTTCCTCTTAGTTTTATTTATATATAAATTGAAATAACTCGCAATCATACCATATTGGAACTGCACGTGCACCAGCACCTTCCACAAACTTTATATAAGACGCTGCAATATAACTGGTTAAATTTCGGCCAGGATAGTTTCTTAGTAGCAACTTTGACACCTCTTGTGTAAGGACACCAATGATCGGTGTGGAATTGTAATCTATTTCTGATCGAGCAATGAATGAGTTTGCGGAAAACAGTAGTGCTGCTGTCAATACCACCAAAAAAACACCGCGTATCTGCAGCATTTCCGCGTTTAATATTCTAGCGTCAATAACCGAACTCAACCAATGTCAGTGTCGAACTGGTCGTTTTTATATTGCCCGCTCGAGTAACACTAACAGTTCCTCCGAGTTTGTCATTTTGTCTATGTTAGTTACGTACGTTATGAATGAGCGACGAGCCGCTCAACTACTATTCCACAAACAAAGGCAAAGACTGATTGTGTTTACTACACACCAAGCGACAAGAATTAAAATCAAACGCTTTTTTTATTGATTATCTGGTGATTATTATTTCACTGCATGGCATTGTGTACCTTATCAGTGAGAGATTTTTTGTATTATTATTATTTATAATAATTCTAATACGTATTCAGATTAAGTGTCCAGACTCGATTCTACGAACTCACAATGGCGAATTTTACATAAATTCTAATTTTTAACGAGCGCCAGCTGCAGAGGCTTAATTTCATAATAAATAAATAATAAACAAAGTTCGTTGTACATTTCAAGTAATTTGTTGACTATATTTATGTTTTCTAAAAACGTTTTGACAATGTTTGCTTTTAGATGACGCTTTGCTTTTTGGGTTATCTGTGTTTCATGTTTAAAAGGTTGCTTTATTTGCTGCAGATTGTCGGTGGTTCTTTTTGTAGTAGGTGTTGGTGGGTACGGGTAACAGTTCCGTGCCCTAGACGTAGTCGGACAAAATTCTTAATCATTGCTTATTGGTGGCGGATGCTGGATGCTTGGGAGTAGACCTTATAGAGTGATCTTAGTGTATTGGCGAGAGGAGAGTTTTCAGTTCATGTTTTTCGTCGTGGAGGTGTGGTAGGTGACGCTACTTCTGGCGGCTTAGTGATATCGAGACTTGTCGATTTGCAACGTAGACTTTGGACAGGATCCGTATATACAAGGTGAGCCAAACACAAGTTTCTTTTTTAAAATGCAATAAAATGAAAAAATTTATATTTTTCCATGTATTATGACTTTATAAGTAAGATCAAATGGAGGGCTCAGAGCTGAACCGAACCAAGTCATGAAATATAAAAAATGTGAAATTTAGTGCAAAATTCTCCGCAAAGTTTAACTCTATTCAGTTCTATAACGGGCTAAGTCAAAAAGTGTTTCGTTTCTAAGGTAACGGTAAGAAACCAAAGTCAATGGCTCTCATTTTGCTCTCATTTTAATGTCAGCTCATTTACACAACCTCAAATATCTTCGAATTATCTTTTTCTGACTTGGTTCGCTTCAGCTCTGAGCCCTCCAAATATTCCAATTAATTCTGGAACATAACGTCGTTCAAGTGGCTGCCTCGCCTGGCTTCGAAGTAGCGCATTCTGTCACTCCAATTTTCCAAGACCTTGTTGATGGTTTCGGGCTGTTAGCTCACGTATTAGTTGGATGATATTGGCCTTAAGTCCTAGAATCGTTTCCAGATTGTTGGCATAACATCGGTCCTTCATGGTTTCCCAAAAAAAAGGCCAAAGGGGTTAAATCGCAGCTCCGAGACGGCCAATCGACATAGCTAAGACGGCTGATAACACGATTTGGGAATTTGGTCCGCAAAAGATCAATTGTGGCATGGCGCGCCATCCTGCATGAACCAGAGGTCGTCCAAATCCATGTCTTTAATTTCAGAAAAAAAAAAGATTCGATTATAAAGACTCTGTAACGGCTCTGAAACTTTGTTCTCAGCCTTATTATCGAAGAAAAATGGTACAATGATGACACCACTCCACAATCCGCACCAAACTGTCACTCTCTATGGATGCATTGGTTTGATGCCGCGGATCATGAGTATATTCGTTAGTCATTAGTCATTAATGTCGTTTTCCATTTCACAAACGGATACATTTTTTGAAAAAAAAATCAATTTTTTTTATCTGGGACGATTTTGAGAAATACCAATTTTTTTCTCAGATTTACTTTCATTAAAACCAATGTTTATACTTAATAGGTATAATATATGGACTGCCAACTTCAAGCATGTTCCAAAAATACAGATGCGCTACTGTTTTACAGCGGAAAAAAGGGAAACTTCAAACGACCAACTTTACTTTCATTGCAAATTTTGATGTGGTATATGCGTTGAGAGAATTAGGACTATACGAGCCCAAACGCAAAATAGTTGGTCTATGCTTTTTGATTACGAATAAATTCTGTGGAGAAATTCAAACTTGTTTTGTTTCTTCAAATAAAAAGTTTTGTTAATGAAAATAAATATGTACATATTTTTATTTCTGCTACAATTAAAAAGAAAGTTTAATGAACAAGTTGTAAGAATTTACTGAATAAAATATTTGGTCATCTTTCGTTTGAGCGCAAAATAGTTGGTCTAAGATTTAAAAATTACTTTTTACCACTGCGTCACATCACCTTTCTTGGATATGACTGCTTGAATTCGCTGTGGCATTGTATCCACGAGTTTTTGGCAGTCATCGGTTGTAAACGATTGCCAAATATCATTAATTGTTTGTCGTAGATCTTTGCGAGTCCTTGCTGGTTGCTGTCTTAACTTTTGCTTCATTTTGTGCCATAGAGTTTCGATGGGCGAAAGATCAATGCTACTGGATGGCCATTCCATTAATGGAATGGCTTCAGTAGATAACCAGGCTAGAGTTGACTTTGCCGTATGACAAGATGCACCGTCTTGCTGAAACACATAAGCCCCCTCGGTTGACTGAAGCTGTGTTATTGATGGAAGCAGATGCTCTTGCAAGATGTCGCGATACTTTACTGAATTTACAAGGCCGTCAACAAAACATAAACTACCAACACCACGCCCAGACATGCACCCCCATATCATTTGTGATGCTGGAAACTTGATTGTTCGTTTCAGACAGTCTTTATGGAGCGCTTCTTTGGAGGTGTGAAGTACACGCTTTCGCTCATCGCCAACACAAACCTCAAATCTTGATTCATCGCTCCAAATTACTTCCCGCCACTGCTGTAAGGTCCAATCCTTGTGCTCTTTAGCCCATTCAAGTCGCCTTTTCTTTTGCCTTGGTGTAAGAAGGGGCTTTTCTTTGGCCTATTAGAATGGGTTGAAAAAAACCACAATACAAAATTAACAAAAGATGTTTAAACAAACCCATTTTGTTCATGTTGCGTTTACAAGTGTCGACAGACATTTCTTTTTTGATGCGGCTTTTCCACTCTACAGTTACCCCAGAAGCAGTTTGACGACGATTTTCCTTAATTATTTTTTTTAATACCCTACAATCGCGGGCTGTTGCTATTGGCGGCCGCCCAGTTTTCTTCCGGGTTTTAATGTTAGCCATCTTATTGAAGAGCGAAATGATATTTTGTACCGATGAACGAGGGAGATTAAAATTTTTGGCAATTTTGTAGCTTGGAAAACCATTTTCAAATGCTTTTACAATCGATTCTCTGAGATCTTTAGATAGGGGAACACCACGCGCCATGATCAACCAACAACTGAATTAGAACTAATTGCACAAGTACACTAATAAGCTGACAAAGCAAGAGTACGTTTGTTTTTGCTTAATTTTTGCTAACGGTTAACTTAATCATACGATTATGTGGAGTAGACCAACTCTTTTGCATCACGAATGACGTAGACCAACTATTTTGCACTCATTAACAAATGAGAAAGCATACAGTTTTAACGGTACTCGTTGTAATTTTGCTTATTTTTGTCATTAATTCAATTAAAAAAGCATATTGTCTATGATATGTTTTTTTGTTGTTTTTGTAAAAAAATAAATGCGTATATATGACAAACTAATAACATAGAAGCTTCCAAGTGCAAAAGTGGGTGGACCAACTATTTTGCGTGTGGGTCGTATAGGATTTGTTAATGATTTTGATTTATTTATTTACCTATAGATATTTGATTATATGTATAGCGTTGGCGCAGTAGCTTAGTGGTTAGTGCGTTCGACAAGGGAAAAATACAAAAAAAAAAAAACTTTTTAAGGTTTTTTCCTCTGCACCACCTCTCGCGAGCGTCTGACAAACATCCGAGAGGCAAAAAATATGGAAGAGCTTTGCAATTCAGCCGTTCAGACTCGGCATAAAATAATTATAGGTCCTTTCCATTCTTCACAAGACGAATGTTTATAAGAAGCTGAGGCCTAGGTACCTCAATGAATATGTTGCGCTAAATGTTTATTTATTTAGTATCTTTGTACAACTAGTTGTTCACACTTTTTTAATTCAAATAAAAAAGCACTTAGATCATGGTACTTTAAAATTGTAGTGACGGCTGGATTCACTTAAAAGTCGTTGGATGTATTAGATCTTAAGACATCATTAGAAAAAAAAAAGAAAAGAAAATAGTCGCAAATCTCATAATGAAATACGTCGGTGCGATTGGCTACGGCTCAAATTAAAATTTCACCGAAGATTTACCTTCCATTTACATATTATGTATATTAGTTTGATTGAACGATACTTGGAAGATACCTGTGGGTTTTTTTTAATTTATGGGTCAGTAAGTACATAAAGAAATTGTTATTTTCGTTTTATTTTTCAAACATTCGAGAATTAATTTGATATCATTTTTTGTAGCTTTGAATCTCTTTAATTAATGACGATCTTTTGTTTACACGTTGCTATGAAAATGACTCTTTTCGGGCAATTTGTTGTTCTTTTGTTTATATAATGTTTCTTAGGAAACATTTTTTTTTTTAAATGTCGCTTTTTTGTTTGTATATTAAATTATTTGAAAATGTGTTGGTATAAATGTGTGAAAATCGACCGCAATGGATTTCCAGTGCAAATATCTCTTAATATTTCGGTGAGCCAAGTGTTGATCTGTCTCTAATCGGCACATTTAAGAATCTAGTTATCTTAAGTCGACTAGATTGGTCTGGATGAGATGTAACCTGAACGCAAATATTATAATAAAGCGATGCTTGTAAGCCGAAAAACAACGGCCTCTTCAGGACCAACCACAGCATCTGTTACAGCCGTAAGGGGCTGCCCGCAGGGAGGAGTACTCTCACCTCTACTGTGGTCTTTGGTGATAGATAACCTATTACGTGAACTGAGTCACTCAGGTTTCAATATTGTAGGCTACGCCGATGACCTAGTCATCATCGTTAAGAGTAAAAAAGCAAATGAAGTTACAATACTTATGCAAAGCGCTCTTAAGATAGTGTTAGACTGGTGCCGCAAAAAGGACCTTTCTATTAACCCCAATAAGGCTATCATAGTTCCCTTTACTAGGAGAAGAAATTTAAATTTAAACCAAATTTCAATTAATGACATACTCATTGAGTACTCCGATGAAGTCCAATATCTTGGAGTCATCTTAGATAAACGACTGAACTGGAACTCCCACGTAAACAACAAAATTACCAAAGCTACCAATGCTTTATGGACCTGCAGACGTATGTACAGTAGAACCTGGGGGATAACACCCAAAACTACACACTGGATCTACACAGTCATGATCAGACCTATTATAATATATGCTTCTATAATATGGTGGAACAAAACTATCCAAAAGAACACCATTGCAAATCTGAACAAGCTACAGCTACTCGCATGCTTGGGCCTTTCCGGCGCGATGCGTACCTGTCCTACAGCTGCTATAGAGGCCTTAATAGGGTTAACACCCCTCCACATTCACATCAAAAAAGTGGCTATACGCAGCACAGCAAGTCTGGCACCAGTGAAAGAGATTAGCTTTAGCGACCATCCAGAACTAATGATTCTTATCTCGGAACTTCCGGAACTTGAGATGATCTGCACGGTAACAGACCGACTTCCAAAAACACTATGCTTCAACAGGAAATTCTCCGCGGAGATCACTGAGAGAGAAGCATGGGTTAGCAATAACCCACCAAACTGCCAAAACGGCTTAAAGTGGTATACGGATGGTTCCAAAATAAACTCGAGGGTAGGAGCTGGCGTACATGGACCAAATCGCAACGTCTCAATACCGATGGGGAAAAGCCCTAGTGTATTTCAGGCAGAACTCCATGCCATCAAGGAATGCGCGAACCTTATCTACTCCCCAGGGATCAAAGGCGCAAACATCCATATTTTCACAGACAGTCAAGCAGCTATAAAAGCCCTTAGCTCACCAATAATTGTCTCAAAATCAGTCATGCACTGCTTCAATGCTCTCCAATCTCTTTGCTCCAGAAACAAAACCAAATTATGGTGGGTTCCCGTGCACGAGGGTATTGAAGGAAACGCAAAAGCTGATGAACTGGCCAGGAAAGGGTCAGGAACCCCTTTCATAGGACCAGAACCTTTCTGCGTCGTCACTAAATCACCAATTACTTCCACTATCAATAGTTGAAAACACAACACGTGTATCAGACAGTGGCAAGAAATCCCAGGCCTCAGGCAAGCCAAAAGATTAATCCTGCCATTCAAGAAAAATGCCAAAAAGATCCTAAATCTACGAAGGCACGATATCAAAAACCTTGTAGGCTACCTAACGGGTCACCACGGTTTGCGATACCACCTACACATACTTCATATAGCCGACTCCCCGGAGTGCCGGCTATGTCTTGAAGAAGACGAAACAGCTGAGCACATCATGTGTGAATGTCCGGCTCTATCTGGAATCAGAAGGAAATTCTTCTTTCGGGAAATATCAAGTCCAGAAGAATTGAAGAAGTCCTCTGCTGTAAACATTACCATTAGGGAGGTAGAGACACTGCTAACCTAGATATCATTCCCGGCACAATAGACCTTCTTAGGTTGACGAGCCTATTTTTCGCATTGGCGAGACAGAAGTTTTTAAAAAAAAAAAAAAAAAAATATTAGAATGGTCGGGAAAGCCAATTTTTCTACGTTAGTCACATATACGAACTGTAAACTTAGTACTTATGTGGTATATTCTATTGGGCGCTCTAAGAGCACTTTTTTTGCTCTCAGAGCAATAATTTTTATGTTCGTTTGGTACAAAAAAAAGCAATCTTATTCAGATTTTGCGAATCTGGATTTTTTCTCAGATTTGCTTCAGATTTACCAATACACGTGCGTTTGAGTTTGACTAGTGGAGTTTGTTTACATTTTAGTGAAATTTTTCAACTGCAAAGAAACGCATTGCATCGGGTGGATCTATTTTTGTTAATTATTTATGTACAAATATGAATGTTTTCATATAAAATTTAACCAGTGAATAGAAAAAGGCTAGAAAAGTGTTGAAGGCTACACATATTGCAGTCGCACAAAAAACAACAAAAAAAGAGGAAGTGACGTTTTTGTGTTCGATTAGCCACACGATATCTGAAATCTGAGAGCAAATCTGAAGAAGCCCAATCGAATACCACATTAGAATGGTCGGTCGGTCTACTTCAGCTACATATGCGAACTGTAAACTTAGTACTAAGTCACAAATTTCTCTCGCCTCCATAAAAGTCAGCTTAAACAGCTGCTCATATGACCGATTTATGCCAATCAAAACCGAGATGAATCTAGTCGGACAGCTGTCACTAGTCACTGTACTAAACCAGATACTTGAACGTCCCCAATGCTTTGTCTACAGAGGATATAGACGTCATCGGCGTACACGCATTGACCTAGCAAATTGCTTATAATTGCTTACGGTTGTGCTTATATCAATAAAAGCATTTTGGGCTGGAGACTATAGCACAAAATGTGGTATATGACACCATCATTAAATATTGAGCTGTAGAATTTGATTAGTATCATTTTTTCGGAAGTATGTAAGATTTTTATCATATCCCGGCGTGGGGTTTTGCCTTTGCCAAGTTCAGTTTTTTTTTTTTTTTTTTAAGTAGGTAGTTGCTTTGAAAAATCTTCAGTGCCTATACGGGCAAAAAAAGCGGGGGTTTTTCAGGTGTTCAATGAAGCTTCCCTATTTCAGGGATAATCAAATAGAAGAGTGTAGTTAATGAGGCCGTAAATAAGTTTTTGTTGATTCTTGATGGTGTTTTGTGCTTGTTTCAGAGTAAATGCTTTTGCACTATCTCTTGCTGTTCAATAACAAATTATGAAGTATGTATATAAAACCCATGACATGTCAATCAACCAAACGTTTTATTGACATAAACAGTAAATTTGTTATTAGATTAGCTTTTACCGGTTGCATGTGCAAAATTGTAGGCTTTAGTATAAATAGATATAGTATACACTTTGTCCATTATTTGTTTTGATTTGATTTATTATATCACTAATGAAGCCGTCTAATGGTAAATAATAATAATAAATAATTTTTGCTTTTTATAACTACTTTGTAATATAATTTATGACGAATAATTCTGACATGCAATTTGCAGATTGTGTAGACCACGGAAAAATCACCGCCACATCATCTGCATTATAACAGTGCGTGCGGTGTCTGGCGGTATTCTTGTAGATTAGATGTAACCTGTGGTTTGGCAAGCATATTGTATAAAATCGTTGACTCTGTATTTTTGATACTGGGAATTTGTAAAGTGGAACATCAAGTATGTGCATATATATTTTTTAAATAAGGGGATTTTTTTTTTCGAATAAATATGACATGAAACGATGACAAACTTAGGGAGTTCAGTGTTTACCACTTCCAAAGTCTGTCACCTGGTATCAGTAAACTATCACGGAGGTAATTTCATTGTAATTACGCAATAGGGGCGGAAGTTGAAGACTTGCAGTATGAACCTTGGTCAGATTTAATAAGATTTTCACACTTTCATGAAAATTAGTTCAAAAGAGGTGAAGTAAGCGGAGCTTATGGCGTTTTCGATTAAAGAAAAGAATTGCCCTTTCTAAGAAAAGAGCAAATCTAGAAATGCTCTTTCTATGATTCACTAAAAACAAAAGTGCATTTTAGGTTAATTTTTTAACGCGACAGAAGTGCCCGGGACATTTTCATAGAATTGCCCTGAACTCACCAACACATTGAAACAAAATTTGCGCTATGTGATCCGAAAATATGCAATTCAACGTGCAGATGTAAACTTAATTTTAAATAAATTGATTTCATTTAGCAAAAGTGCTCGAACGAATTTTATTAAAAAGAGCAATTTTGAGTTTCGGGGCAATTCTCTCGAATCTTCAATGAAAAACGGAACTTTGTTACAAGCAACGTTAAAAGGACCTACAAACACGATATTTAAAAGTGCATATAGTCGGTTGAATAACGCATATTTTTCAGCGAATGTAGAAGCAGCAGAACACCTAGACATACCATATTAAGGCCACCAACTTCGGACGATTTTCCGTTACTTGCCTACAAGCTATTATTTTACAGAGAGCTAACGATTTAGTGTGCTAGTACCTATTGGGCCTTACTAATAATCATTTTTAACCTTCACACTAAATATTTTGTAGGTCACAATATTCAATTTTGTATGGAAAATTTCGCTACTGTGACTTCGAGAAGTTTAGCCTGGACACTAAAAATGATTATTAGTATGGCGGATTATGTCTATTCGCGTAAGTATTTTCCCAAGATAAACATTACAAATCTGTGAAACTCAAAAAATTGACAAAAAAGTCTTTCAGAGAGCTGAAAATATACGCAAAAGTACATGGATAGACTTCGAGCTACTTTGAGTCACTTTCATCTTTGACATTCTAATCCATATCAGAAATAAATTTATAACTTACCTTTTTGCAACATTTGAAACGATCTAGGACAACATTCGACCACCACCGAAATTTTTTTATTTTTACAGATTTTATTATTCTGTGCAATTGATTTTTAAGACGAATTATGAATTTGTTTCTTGATAACTTTGTGCATTTGACATATTTATCAGCACTTGCCGGTTGACATTTTCTGAGCTGTTTCGAGCCAAATTGAGGGGCTGACTTCTTTGTCTTTGTGAAACAAGATTCATTGAAAGGCATGATGACAGTATTATTTCCTTTATAGAGCTCTTCAAATGCTTCTCAATAAGTCAGAACACTTTTTGCAGCGGTCCAATAAAGTGATTTCCTAGCAAGCCTCATTGTACGCGAAGAACTGTTCAGTTTAATGCTGCCCTTACAAGTTTTTCTACAGAATAGATTCTTAGATTTCATTTCTGCAATTCATTTCTGACTGGGAGGTTGGCATCTCCTGTAATCCGGCTTCCGGAGGTCCGACTGTAGTATATTTTAGACTGTCTATACTGATTTCTTACATAGATTCGTTAATACAAAATCTTACGGGCAGATTCATGGTCAACGGAGACGTTTTACCATCGTTTCAAGCTAATCTCCCTACTAAATGGAAAAGCTAACTTGTTATGCAATGCAATTTCGTTGTCAGCTGTGAAAACTGAGTCGAGTGATCCTTCTACCGAAGTTCTGAAATTGCTTGATATATGTGACAAGACTTACCTACTTTAGAGAAATAAACTTCTTGCTTCAGTTTTGGCCACGCTCCCAGTGACTACAGCTAGTGTTGAAATACAATTTTCTACTATGAAGAAGATCAAAACAGTGTCCCGGAATGCAAGATTAAGTTCAGTGGTGATTGATCACATGTCAAAAAAAAAAGAATAAGATTTGGAAGCAAACGAGTTCAAAGAATTTCCAATATTCGTATCTCCGATTAGTTGAATCGCCTGATTTTTAACTCTATCCAAGTTTTCGCCGCACCTGACAAAATATAATAAGAGTTGTGCTTAAGTTTTGAGCGGATGAATGCCTTTTTATTGTAGACAGATCAGAAACACTTCGCAGCGGCGTTTATAGAGGTCCCCTTCTTAAATTTCCTCCTTTGCCCCCACTTTTTGAAAAATCATCAAAATGGCCCCCTTTTTCTGTTTGAGAAACATTTTATTCTTTATAAAACGGAGAAGATTGTAAAAATATGAAAAAAGATGATTCGTAATAAAAACATTATTTGTTTTTCTTTTTGTTGTTGTAAATAAATGTCTTTGCTGCTCTTTTTTCCCCCTAAATTAGTATTTTATGTGGAGATCCCTTTTTTGGCTAGGGCCCTTTTCATTACCCTTTTTTGGAATTTTTTAAGGGGGAACGCTGCTTTGCAGAATATTTGGCGACTTTGTATATGGTCAGCCCAACAGAGGTTGCTATGAAGAAATCCATTGTATGAAACGCATTAATCCCATTTGAACGCATTTTCGACAAAAGAGCATGATGCCAAATTTTGTCAAATGCGTTTGAGTTTGAAATCAAGCACAACAATCTTTGGTTTACTTGTGTGATGGAGAGATTTAGATTGGTTCTACTTCTCGGATGCATTAAGAACGGATGTAAGTAAAGTGCTATGGGGCTGGCTGGACAAAAGCTGTTTTCCACCTTCTCGGAAGGAGTTCAAATCCAAACGAATTTGTCAGATCAAATAAAATTGTAATAGGATATTTTGCGAAGCTATTTCTTTCACAAGTGCGCTTTCTCTTGTACTTAAATTTAAAAAAAAAAAAACTTGTAGGAAAACATACTAAATTTTATATGGCAGGAGATAGATTTTATATCGTTTAATGTTTAAACGATTATTGTAATGTGCGAAATACAACCTAAAAACATTGCGAAACTAAAATTTGGTTTTTGTTAAAAGTTAATGTTTTATTTGATTATTATTTAGTACAAAAAAAATATTTTTTATATATCAGAGCTTTTTCGCGAATTTAGATTAAATTGCAAATTTATACGTAGGTAGGTATCTCCCTCCACATAAAGCTTCGTTTGTTTTTTTACAAGTTTCTCAGGTGCCGTGTTTTAAAATAGCATTTAATAAAATGTTCCCATAAGTCTTATAGGTTAGGTTAGGTAAGGTGGCTGTCTGGAAAGACACACTTGCAAAATTAATGTAGGTATGTCCTTTGGAAAATTTAAAATTAAGTGTGGAATGGTACCAAATTACGTCGGGCGGTAAACCAAAAAATGATAAATACGTAAGGAAAATGTTGAAATTTACCAATGAAAATTATTAGGGGTATTTACGATTCGGTGTAACAGACCTACTAAAATTGGGAAATTAAATTTTTTTTATCAGATCGTTAACACACTTTTTCTCATCTCTTGCAAAACTGAAACAAATGACGAGTCCAGTTTGACAGTTGATATTATGTTTTCAAACAAACTTTTAAACTTTTCTGAAACTGAACAATTTGCTTTTAATTGTTTATTAGCCGACAAAAGCGTAAAAGAAAAAATATCTCAATATGTTTATTCCAAGATGCTGTGGACAAAATTATGTGGATTGAAGGTATGAAGAAACAAACGATGAAAAAGATAAAAAAGATATTAACATGTTTTATTAGGTATAGATAATGGAGAGAGTAATGACGAAGATGATATCGATGAAATCCTTTTTAATCTTGACGAGGATATTAGCCTCGAATTTGTAGTCTAATATCTGAAAGCCCCTTTTTTGTCCATATTTTGACTGGATTTACTTTCAGATTTTTTTTCCGATAGCTACACACAGGAATAAGCAATTTAGCGAACTGTCAACCTGACAAAGCTACACTTTACTCTGTTGTATTTTTCGGTTAAAATAGAGCCAGGCGCCAGGGTATAGATAAACTGCAAAAGTCTTGTTGATGTAAAATTAGTCCACGCAGTGAATTAAATAGAATTAAATAAGAACGCTTTACGATTCTACGTCGTTGAAAAGAAGAATGAATTTATTATTCAAATATGACAGATGGTACAATGAAAATGTTCAGTGCTTAAGGCGTGTTCACAAATATAAATCTTAGGAAGTGTTTACATTCAATAAATTATTTCTAACACTCCCACTTTTATTTAATGTACTTTTAAAATAAACAAAAATTAATTGATGTTGGCAACACCGATGAGTCCACGTAAATATTCAAAACGTTGACGTGGTAACCCTTTCGTGAATATATCTGCATGCTGCTCACAACTAGGAACATATTGAAGTTCGAATGCACCATCTTCCAGCTTTTCCCGAATGAAATGATGCCTTACATCTATATGTTTAGTGCGTCTATGGAATTCGGGGTTTCGAATTAACTTCATCGCACTTTGGTTATCTACAAATAGTTTCGGAACGATCATAACCGATGAAGATAAATCTGCCATCAGCTCGCTCATCCAAATTAACTGCTTAACAGTATGACACGCTGCAATATATTCGGATTCAGTTGTGGACAAAGCCACAACTTGCTGCCTTTGCGAACACCAAGCAAGTGGTCCGGATCCTCTCTGAAAAATATAACCAGACGTTGATTTTCGAGTTATTAAATCACCTGCATAATCTGCATCGCTATATGCGCTCGTCTGCGTGTTCACATCTATTGAATCAAAAACGAGACCATAGTCCTCAGTCCCTTTTAGATATCTCAATTTCCTCTTCACCGCATTCCAATGAATCTTCGTGTGCTTCTCAAGGTACCTGCTTACGATACCAACAGCAAAAGAAATATCTGGCCGCGTACCAATTGCCAGATACATTAAACTACCAACCACCTCTCTATAGGGCACGTTCTCCAATAATGCTGCTGCACTCTCTGCATTACTTATGTTATTTAAAGATGAACTCACATCACATGGCGTCGACACTGGATTCGCATCCTTCATATTAAACTTTTCCAGTATTCGTCTGGTGTAAGTTGACTGTTTGACAAAAATTGGTCCAGTTTCAACACGATGAATCTCCAACCCAAGGTAGCATTGAGCATCTCCAAAAATTATTTCAAAATGTGCTGTTAAGTACTTCAGCAGTTCAAGTGCGTACTGCTCGTCGGTAGCGGCAACTAACCCATCATCTATATATATTGCCAAGATGATCTTTTTGTTGCCTTGGTGACTGGTGAAAACACAGGAATCAGCCTTGTTGACTTCAAAACCGTACAGCTTCAGAAAATTAGAAAATTTTTGATTCCAGCAACGAGATGCTTGCTTCAACCCATAAAGACTCTTCTGCAGGCAACACACCCTGCTAGATCCGTCTTGGTAACCCACTGGTTGTCGCATGTAGATTTCAGAATCCAATTCACCGTACAAAAATGCTGTTTTTACATCAAACTGCTTCAGAACCAGCTTTTCTGATGCAGCAATCGATAAAATTGTTCTTATGGAGTCAAACTTCACTGTTGGGCTAAACGTTTCCTGATAATCGATTCCATACCTCTGTGAGAATCCTCGAGCTACTAGTCTCGCTTTAAATCTGCCGATCTTCCCACCAGCTCCATATTTTACGCGAAAAACCCATCGATTATCTATTGCCGACTTATTTACAGGAAGATCCATAAGAGTCCAAGTTTTGTTGTCCATTAAAGATTTAATTTCTGCATCCATAGCTCTTCGCCATTGTAGAGCGTGTTGAGATTGAATCGCTTCCTCGTAAGAGTCTGGCTCACACACTACAGCAGAAAAAACTTCACCTTGCTCATAGTCGTTCATTTTTGGCGGTGGACGAATCGAGCTTCTATTTCGAAGACCATAGCTGCGAACAACTTCCGTATTTTCAGCTTCATCAGGAAAAACATCCACATACTCAAACGGCATAGTTGTATCAAAAAAATTGTCCCCATCGCTATCTACTATACAGTCATCCTCTATTTGTTGTTCTTCCACGAGTCCCTTATCAATCTCCTTGGCTTCAGAAATGTCTTCATCATTTGGCGTTGACGTTTCAGAAGGCTCCAATCCTACAACAAAATTGTCGTCTTCAGCTTTCCTTGATTCGTTACAAAAACCCTGTTCTTTAAATATTACATCGCGGCTGACTTCCACTGAGTTTCTATCCTCAATCCACACACGATATCCTTTCGTGTTTTCGCAGTAGCCTACGAAAATACCCTGAACTGATTTCTTGTCCCACTTGTGTCTTTTTTGTTTAGGAATGTGCACGAAAGCTTCTGAGCCAAAAACCCTCAGATGATCGTTTCTTGGTTTCGCCTTCCACCATAGTTCAAAAGGAGTTTTATCTTCAATTGTGCTCTTACCCGTCCTGTTTAAAATGTACACCGCAGCGTTCACTGCTTCTGCCCATAATTTCATATCCAAGCTCTTTCCATGAAGCATTGTTCGCGCTGCCTCGACAATCGTCCGCATCTCCCTTTCTGCACAACCATTTTGTTCCGGAGTATATGGCACAGACAGCTGATGTCTTATATTGTTTCTTTCCAATATTTCCGAAACATCCTTGTTCACATATTCAGTGCCGTTGTCCGTCCGAATACATCCTATGTCACAGCCAGTTTCTATCTTTGTAGCTTTTATAAAATTGACCAACTTTTCCTTGACTTGAGATTTATGTTGCAAAAAATATACCTTTCTGTAGCGTGAATAATGGTCTTTAAAAAGAATGAAGTACTTAGCACCGCCCACACTTGCATTTTCCATGGGGCCACATAAATCCGAGTGGATTAATTCTCCTGGATGTACCATTCTCGTTTCGCTATGTCCAAAAGCAGCGCGATGTTGTTTGCCGAAAGCACATGCGTCACAAAAAAAATTCGATTTAGTGTCTTTCACAGTAATTTTCATTTCCTTCAAATTCTGTAACACCTGAGGAATGTTTTGGTGCCCCATTCGCTCATGCCACACTTTTAGACTTTCAGTACTAGCGACATTCACCGCAGCCATTTCAGCAGACACGCTTTTGACTTCGACCTTGAACTGCATCTCAAAAATCTTTCTATGTCTTACTCCCACTGCAACTATAGTGTCTCCTTCCAAAAATTGACAAGTTGTATTTGTTGATTTCAACACCAAGCCTTTATCCAGTGCAGATCCCTGCGAAAACAAATTAAGACGCAAATCAGGAACATACAAAGCATCTTTCAATACACATGGAGTCCACTTAGTACCAACACGCGCCAAGATATTAATGTTGCCTCTTCCATACGCCTGAAGAATACGACCATCGCCAATTTGAACAGGAATAGGAGTCTCTAGCTGATGGTACTTAGCGAACCATTCTCGATGTATGGCCATATGGTCACTCGCACCTGAATCTAAAAACCACTTTCTGTCCCCATCTACTTCACTACTCATTATATAGACCTCACTGATGAAAGCCCTGCGATTACCTTCCTGACCTCCATCATCATTTTTACCATGTGTGTTTCGGGACGGACAATCCTTTTTAAAATGACCTGCCTTGTGACATAAAAAACATTTAAAGACCTTTTTCTTCCTACTTTCTCCTTCTGAACTACGGGAACTTTTTCTTGCAACAAAAGCAGCCACATCCTTACCATCGCCTTGCTGAGCTTCTAAACGTGACTCCTCCATCATTAACCTCGCTGTTAAATTTGACAGAGTTTTCTTATCGTCACTTGTCGACTCCCACGCACTGAAAAAATAATTATACCTGTCTGGTAGCGTCATCAATATTTTTGTAACAATCATCGATTCCGACACTGCCTCTCCAGCCTCCTTCAGCCGCTGAGCCAACTCCTCAACTCTCGATATGTGAGATGCCATGCTATCTGATGAATTTAGACTCAAACCGTAAAATTGTTGTTGCAATAAATGCAAGCTGGTGGAAGATTTTTGCTCATACACTGAGTGTAACTTATCCCACATCTCCTTGGAACTTGAACAATGCATTATATACATCATTGGCTGTTGGCCGACCGCAGTTGCAATTATTTTCTGCCCTTGGCTATCAAGTTTATTCCAAGCCTTCAATTCCACCTTGAACCTTGCTTCCGCTTCAGCATCTGTCTCTAACCCTATTTTCCGGAAAACGGGCTTCACTATACTTCCAGATACCACTTCGAAAATTTCTCCGGCGTTAAGCAATACTTTTAGTTGAAATTTCCATATTGCCCATCCTTCGCCGCTTTGCAATTTATTTACACGTACCAAATCGTTTTCCATTACTTGTATTCAATTTAATTAATCTCTATTACCTGATTATGAGTGGACTGGGCCCATAACCTGTTGATGTAAAATTAGTCCACGCAGTGAATTAAATAGAATTAAATAAGAACGCTTTACGATTCTACGTCGTTGAAAAGAAGAATGAATTTATTATTCAAATATGACAGATGGTACAATGAAAATGTTCAGTGCTTAAGGCGTGTTCACAAATATAAATCTTAGGAAGTGTTTACATTCAATAAATTATTTCTAACAAGTCTCTCGAAATTTAAGTCAGCATATTTTGTATCGGATCGTGATTACTCTATTGTTAATTCTTAACTAATTTTTTACTTAATAAGCGTAAAAAAACCATTGAAAGAACCTGCTGGTAGAATATAAATTCAATTAAACATACATATTAACCAATGAACATACCCTTTTATTGTGCTCGGCACTAGATGTCACCACTGAAACATATCGAATATTGGAACCATTTATGACAAGCAAACTGACAGCGCAATTCGCAAATGCTTCGGAGTTCAGTGACAAAATATTGAAAATTGACATTTCAAATTAGAAATTCAAACAATTTTCAACAGAAATGGGTAATTTTTTTTTATAAATTTTACTTTAAATAAGTACAGTTCTTAAATATCTAAATTATTGCAGATAACCTACACACATATAGGGAAGTCAGTGCATTGAAAAAGTTGCGTAAGTTAATCGAAAAATACAAGAATTTTGAGTTCATTTTCTCGGCCAACACCTGCGATGTTTGTAATTTATATTTAATAAATAATGACCTATGAGCTATTTTGCATTTTATTAGGCGAGGAATATGAACGACAACTTAAGATGTTTGGCGTTGAACTGTGTGATTTACCCGACGAATGCATGAGCAAGCTCAACGAATGCATACACTTAAAAATAACTACAAAACTACACGATCTCGGTCCGAATTACCTTCAAGAGTTCTATTTTACGAGAAAAAAAGAACAAATAGATCGCCGCCTGAGCGTAGCGAAAATTGAAAACGATATACGCAACATCGAGGAGCAAATTGCAGCAGAGACTATGGAACTGGATCAATTGCAAACGTTTGTAAAACAATTGGTTAGATGTAGCTGCTCAACCTAATATATATTTTGTTTCATCAGTTTCACAACAACAGTGAATAAACGCCTGATGTCCGACGCAGAAATGGAAAATAATAAAATTTCGATAGAGAAGAAAATACAGGATCTCGCTGAGAGACAGGTGAGCTTTGAGTTTGGTAGTGTTCCTTCAAGAAATGGCTATAAATCATATATTTTAGAAAACGTTCAACATTCCCGAAGACATCAATGTCGACGAGTTGATAAATAAATTAGAATTGCTCGAGAAAAAAAGAAGAACTCCAAAAATGCGTGAACCCGAAGTCAAGGGAGAAGTTACTAGAATAAGATGAGATAGTTTATTATGTATTCAAAGACTGTTTATAGTAAATGCATTGGAAGGCAAATAAATATTTAAATTAGAAAATGTTATTGCTTGTAATGGCCTCGGTAATGCCTGTACAGCATAAAAACCCTGAAACGTTGAATCTGTTTATCTGGCTTATATGCAGTTTACATAGCCATGTTTTTTTCTCAGTTCAACGTCGGTTTTTCGTGCATTATCTTTGAACATTGTGTGGAGTTTTAGCGAGTTGCGTCATAATTTTGAGCCGGTGTGTTTTGCCATGAAGTGGCTTTAATATCCTCTCGTTCCTTTCATATACCACCAAATTTTTCAAGTTTCTTTTTGAATCCTCAACTTAAATAATGAAGCAAACAAGCTTCATATATTTATTGGCCTTGTTCTAAGAAGAATACCGAGTTAACAGGGCTTCTTAAATCACTTTTATTTCTGCCTGAAAAACATCAGTTTTTGACCCTTGAAGTATTTGCGCACAATAATCGTCTGTACTAGAACCACGGCTACCTCGACTTAGCGCAGCAGTCAACAGCGGCTGAATTGCAAAACGTCAAAAAATGCGCATTGTGAAAGCAGACTGCTTTTCTGATGCCAGGTTATGAATGATTTTGCGCTGCTTTGCGTTAGTTATGACGTATTGTTACTGCAAACCAAAGTAAGATTTGCAAACTATCAGAAAATATATTATTTTACTTACGACTGAGGACAGCGATCCACTTTATTTGGCTGTTCAAACTGAAATGTCAAATTGTCATTTGCATCATAATCATTACCGATGCTCTGTTTGCTTTTGTTTGCGCAGTTGATGCGTTTACAATGCGTTTTAGAAAAGTATGCATTGCATCATAGTTTGCGTTGTGGAACGCTTTCTGCCAGTTTTTCCGACGAAAACGTTTCCATACTGTCCAATATCACAATAATCAAAATAAAAACGCACGATGTCTTGAATATTTTGAATGCGTCGCTTTCAGTTTTTTTAATTTTAATTGCATCTCATATTTTTAATTGTTTCTCTTTTGCATGGATTTACAAGTGCTTGTGTCTGGTTTTGAAAATTGTAAATGCTGTTTTTGATTTTAATTTTACCTAGAACATGTGTAAACATTTTCTTTAATTGGTGTTTTAGTTTTCTCTGAACAATGAATAGTGCGTCATTTTTACGGGAACGACTTCACTTTAAACCGAAACAAACAAAAAATTTACATTAGGTATATCTTGAGTCAGTTCCTCTATTGCTTTAGAATGAATTACATCAACTTCTTATATCTGGCATCGGCACTATGTGTGTTAAAAAAAATATGTGTGAATAAAAAGAAAAAGATTATTTAAAAAAAGAAATCATAATATGTGTTTTTTTTTCTTTATTTATTGGAAGCTTTTGCGAAGATAACTTCTTTCATTTTTATGATTTACTTTGTTTTTCAATAATTTTTTCTCAATTATATAATCGTTCTCTCTTGTGTTTCTGTTGTTATAATAACAGTTCTTGTTGTTGTTAGATTGAAGGGCGGGTGTGTTGTGGCAGACAAACAAGAAGAATCATGTTCTCCTTCTAGCGGCTGAATTCAGGCGCATCATCCTGGGTGATGTCACCATACTTCCAGATTGCCAAGTGAGCTGCCAAGGCGGTTTGTTGCGCTTGCTGGTATTGTTCTACCAGATCCTTGAGTTTGCGTTCACGCCTCTTGTCGGCGATGAGAAGGCCATCGGCAACCAGACCCTTGCCAATGTCAGCGTTAGTGGCTGGATCATGAAGAGTAGCTAACGGCAGACCGGTTGCTGGTCGTAACTCGATGTTGAGTTGAACCTTGCGGTTGAGTACGTCTTGGGCGAAACAGCGCAGAGCTTCGTCCTTGTCGTCCGCATCCGATGGCAGTTGAACCAAAGCGAGCGCGTACTCGACGGCGTAGGGCTTTTCCGAGAATCCATTGGGCAAGTTAGCCAGGCGGGTGAAAGGCACATTCTATTTAAAACAAAAAGAAAAAAAGTCAGAAAACAAAATATACAATATTGTTGGGTGAAGATGGTGTTCCTCTGAACCATGTCGCTAGTTTCCCTAGTTTGACCCCTCAATTGTCAATCGCACAACAGCGAGCCTTTGATCGCCGGTGTCCATTGGTTTCTGAAGCATGGTGACAAAAAAATATTGCCGCAGTTTCATCCGCACAACGAACGTGGTGACCGGCTGTTTCGAAGCACGATCGCCCAAAGGCCCGACAATCGAGGTTTATTCTCATGACAAGAATTGATCAATCGAAAAGCCAACTTCTTCGAAACATGGTTCCTTGAGGGCATTACTCTAGCAAACTTATGACTCATATATTTCCTTTAAGACGGAAAAAGATCTAAGGAGCTTGCGTATTCTCAAACAAAAAATTGTGCTTACCTCCTTATTTCCGTAGTCGATGTAGCAGACGGTAGCGGTGCCATTCTGGATGCGCTCTACCTTAGCCCTGTACCACTCGTTGTCGAGGCTGAACTGGGCAGCACACACATCATTGCGCCTTGGCGTATAGGTGCCGGCAATTGGTGGATTCGATTCGAATTCGGTACGAAGCTTGGACATCAAATTGTCCAACTTGGAAGCGGCATCGACTTTCTGAACGAAGAACGTCAGATCAGGAGTAATCTCAGTGACAATAACAGTCTCGTAGTTGACCTTTCGCTCAACAACCTTCTCCTCCTTGTCCTCTTCTGGTTTCTTCTCTTCAACAACTTCCTCGACATAGTTGGCCCAGATGTTCCTCTTAGCTGCCTTGGCGCGATCCTCAGCTGATTTCAACGAACGGTAGTACTCGGACTTCTCGGCGCTGAAGTGAACCTCAGCCAGACCCTCTTCAACGAGTGCAACCGATAAGTTGACATTGCTCTCGGTCCATAGCCAACCGATGACACTGCTGCCGGCCTTATCGGTGGTCTCAATATGCACGCTTACATCACGCTGCAAAATTCGGTCGCGGGTGAAGGTCAGCGCTTCATCGCCGTAGGGTTCTCCTTCCTGGGCCGGGACTCCATTCAAAGCGGGCCTTGATGAACGTGGGCAAGAGATGCCCGCCAGCAGGAAAGTCACCAGACAGCTGTCCTTGGGGACGTAAATGCGCAGACGCGATCCACTCGCAACGAATTCAACGATACCTTCGGTACGCAAGGCACGTTGCCACGATGGCAGGTATTGCTGTTTGATACGGGAATGTTCAGTGGTGAGGTCATTAATGCGCAGCGCAGTGTTGTCTTTCTTGCCGTGCATACCCTTCTGACCCTTAATCGCCTGAGCTTCAGCGCTAAACAGTTCGTCGTAGTGCGAAGAGCGTTGATCGTCATCCTGACGATAACGCACAACGGTAGCTAGGCCCTTGCTGACCATAGCCTCAGCGATGTTCTGACCCCCGATTGTCACAGTATAACAGTACTTCTCGGGGAAGTTGTCACGCGCCGGCGAAATGTAATCAAGGTTGCACTGAACCTTATGGTTGATCAGTTTCTTACGCAGGAATTCACGAGCTTCAAACATGAATGGAATCTCATAGAGTGGACGGTAGTTTTTGCTACGCGGTGGGGCCTTACCCTCACCATCAGCCCCTTCAATACCACCACGAGCAGTGTCACGTGGTGGCCGGATACTGGACAAAAATACCTTCTTCACATGTCCACTGGGCAATTTTACATTGATCGCGTCACCATTGAACACCTCGACAACGGTACCCGTAAAGTCTTTCTCCTTTGAGTTAAATGCAGGCGCCTTTGACTGGTAGTCCTTCCATAGGCGGGCCCTGTTCTCCTTAGCTTGACGTTCGGCAGCTCGGAGTTTGTCAGCACCTAAAAATAGAAATGAAGACATTTTTTTACATTAATTTTTGTTAAGCTTCTTTTCTAATTGATGAAACAGATATGGGGCGGGCATTTTACTGTGGACAGAATGAAACGATGCTTGACGCCTGCATTAAGGGGGCGTTATCATCTCATCATCCGACAGTCGACAGATTCTTTAGCACCGTGGTTCAGATATCGTCGTGGTTGTTTATCGTTCGTGAGTTCATCAATACCAATCCAAAAGAAAAACAGCCGATTGCAGCTGAATCTTCAGGCGCGTCATGAATAATTTTCGATTAAAATGTTTTCTTTGTCGCAGAGAGAGAGTTCTACTACCAGTACATTTTAGCATTATTCAAGTTAAAACTATCTATATAAACATTGTGTAGACGGGGTGAAATTATGCGCATGCAATTTGATAGCATCCACAATTTGGAATCCGTCGTTGATCTAGCAATCTTCGTAGGAAATCAAAGAACATATTTGTACTTCTAAGATTTTGAATTAGATTGCATATTTTTAATTACAAAATATGTTAAAAACAGCGTGCATTATGTAGAACTAAACTTGGACTGCCAACAAAAATCCCGTGCACTTTAACGCAATTGAAATTTTTATAACTGACTCTACGAAACGTTCCTCTGTTTTTATGGTAAAAATTCTGACTAGACACCTCCAGAGTTTTGGCGGTTCTGTAGACGGGGTGAAATTATGCGCACACAATATGATAGCATGTACAATTTGGAATCCGTCGTTTATTTAGCAATATTCGTAGAAAATCAAAGAACAGTTTTACTTCTTTGATTTTGAATTAAATTGCAGTGTTTATTATTATAATTTATAGATTTATGTTTGTTACTTTCGATAGGTGGTGTCAACTGTCAAAACTTTGTCCAAACCAAATTTGTGTCTCGACTTTAATTTTAAAGACAAAAATTTTGTTATGCAGTTGTAATGTAAATGTTTGCCGCTGTTTGATGAAAACTAACAAGAACTGTACAAGGCAATACATGAAATGTTACAGTAAACTGTGTGCGTTTGTTCCCCAAACTTCTTTCTTCTAACACAGATTAAACGGTACACAGCACATTGGAATGACAAATTTGGTGGCATTCTTAGCCTACACAATATACTTGCACTTTTGCGATGAAATTTCTAAGCAGTCTTTTAGTTGTGATGCTTATTGTAGACGGGGTGAAATTATGCGAACGCAAAATATGATAGCATGTACAATTTGGAATCCGTCGTTGATCTAGCAATCTTCGTAGAAAATCAAAGAAATTGTTTTTGATTCTAAGTTTTCGAATTTGACTGCATATGTTTGATCTTGTGGTTCTTGCCACATCTTCACTTAAAAAATGAGTTGGATCCATTAAATACCTCTTGGAGGCTAAATGAAACTGCTTTACAAAAATCAGTGGTCAGATTCTGTAAGGCAAAACGATCAAACGTTTTCGTGCGCACGAATGATTTGCCCTATGTAACACAATAAGCAAATTTCTTCGTGCACACGAAAACGTTTCGCCTTACAGAATGCGGGCCCAGCTTTTCATATTTGAATTACCTAGATTGTGCACTAATATCAGGTATTCTTAAAATTCTACAGGCTATTGAGTATTTGTTCTTTTAACTGGACAATAGGCCAAGAGAACACAACACACAAGTGATGACAGTATCTATGCTGTAGCAGACAGTTGTTGATTTCACAACGAACGCAACAATTGGGTATTTCTCAGGCGTCAATTTAGAGCATTTGGGACATTAACAAAGTTCTACTTACTTAAGACATGAAACCAAACGATCACTAGGTGGGAGATACTGACTTCTCCTTAGAATTGTAGTTGGTTGTGTAAACGGGCCTTATTTCATCTGATGCGTGCCAGAAATCGAATGTTACGCTCCATTTGAAGGAAGGCATGGCCCTGTTTTTACCATTGCCAACACATCTACGCAAAGGATTGTATTTCCGCAGAAGTAACACATTGACCCATTTCAATTCATACTTTGAAAAATAGGGATTATAGATTCACTTTCTATATTTGTAACGAATGCGTTGATCTATGCAGAAAGCAAACAAATACCGCATACATGATCGAGTACTACGTGACTAAATTGGTTTTGCATTTGAAATTCACGAAATTCAGTGACGGATGCTGTAATTCGACCAGTGATTAATTACATTATTACAGTGCATTGGTTCAATATAATGGCTATATAGCGTAGAGGCACAACTGGAGTCTCAAGAAAATAATTAGTTAACCTCACGAAGTTCGATTATTGTCTGTTGCCATCGAAAATATAAGAAAATAACAATATTACACTATCGAGTGTGTATCAATGGCAATATTATGTGCCTGCATGATTGCTGCATGCACTATACAACCATTGAGTTTCTGTTGGCAGTTTATTCAAAGTCATCAAACCATACATATGGCGTTCGACAACTAGATCGTACTGCCTTCACAATTTAAAATATAAAACATGAGTGTACTTACCACCCTTCATAACGGCCATACTCCAGTCAACACACTTGGCCAGACCTTCCCTCAGCAACGCCTCGGCGATGTTACCCTTTGGGTAGAGGATGGTTCCAATGAAGTTCGAGTTATTCACCGATTCCAGGCGAATCTCAACTTCACGCTGCAGCAGACGCGATTCGACAAAGTAGCGGGCTTCATCGGCAAATGGAATCTTTACACTCAAATCAGGCTTGCCCTCAGCGTCAAGTTTCACACCAGGACAACGAATGCCGGAAATCATCAAGGTGATGTAGTGAAATTCAGGCAGCAGGAAAGCGCGGATAGTCGATCCATCACGAACGTGTTCGATGATGGCCTTTACAGGCTTGCCACCGTACAAGTCGACAATATGAGCGGGATTCTCTTGAGTCCATTTAATTTGCCTCACATGATCAGAAATTGGACTATGGCTCCATTTGCCGCGACCAGCCGACTTGGCATTATCTTCGAGTTCGATAAGACGCTGCAATTCAGGTGTTTGACGACCCTCACGGCGTACACCCACCAAACCCTCGTGCACCATTGTCTCCACAATGTTTTCCCCAGCTTCTTGATCCTTAAGCAACCAAACATTACCGTATTCGCGGGTAGTATTTGGAGCCTTTTCAAAGGTAAAGCCCACTTCCTCGCCAATCAGTTTCTTGCGGAGGAATTCACGCGACTCCCATGCCCATGGCTCGTCTCTGGTTTCATCACTATAATTAAGAGAAAATGAAAAATCAGCATTATCACACTTATATATCACTATATAAAAATGTTTAAAGGAACTTACCCTCCGGCTCCAGGCCTTCTGGCGAGTTTTGGGGCCAACACATGGGAGAAGGTAACTTGCTTCTCTGGTGGTGGCGCACCTTTAGCTGCACGAATGATAACCGTATCGCCGGAAAGAACCTGCAATTGCAACAGAAACACGTAATTAAACTACTTTATTGAGTAGGTACTATTATAAGAACGGTTAAATCTAAAAAATATAATATTCACCGAAATGTAGAAAATACCCAGACCAAATGACGACTGTTCAAAATGAAAGTTGTGAGGTTAGCAATAGACAGACCACGATGCACGTGGTTCTGGAGGAAGTGTCAAACTAAAAGTGACAAGTGTTGTTATCTCGCTCTAATCGATCTACGAGAGGCCATCAGTAGGTACCTACATTTTATGATGCCGATGTAGTAAATTTCCCAGTATTTATAGTTTTGAAAAAATAGTTCTAATAACGTAGGTACTTGAAACTTGTGATTGAGACTCTGCGAGCGATGTACTAGAATTTATTTTGAAAAATGGGTATAAAGAAAACAAAAAATGTGAATTTGGTTTTGAACTAAAATTGAAAATTCGTTTTTTTTTTTATTTCCGTAGGAATAATAAAAATGCGATATGGAAAATTGTCCTCCAGGTTGGGGGTTGTACGCCGGGGTAACTGCCCGACTACGTAAAAATTACATAGTTGCGAAGCATCAACAAGCCTCGGATACGGATGATCTTACTGTTGACGAACCTGGCAAACGATTAAAGGACAACGAATTTCGGATCTGTACGTGGAATGTTAGGTCCCTTAACAGACCGCGTGCAGCCGAACAATTAGCGGAAGCCCTGAACCACTATAAAGCAGATCTAACCGCCATCCAAGAAGTGCGATGGGATGGCCCGGGCAAAAAGAGGATGAAAAACTGCGATATTTATTACGGCGACTGCTATCGGCAACAAAAACAGCGCTTATTCGGATGTGGATTCGTCGTTGGCGCCAGACTTAGGCAAGAAGTCTTAAGTTTCAACTATGTAAACGAGCGCATCACGACAATCCGCATCAAGGCTAAATTCGGCAACATTAGCTTAATATGCGCGCACGCCCCCACGGAGGAGAAAGACGACGACACCAAAGAAAGGTTCTACGAGCTCTTGGACCACACTTACGAGCAATGCCCTAGCTATGACATTAAAATTGTCTTAGGCGATTTTAACGCCAAGCTAGGAAGAGGGGGCATCTTTGGTAGTACTGTCGGAAAGTACAGCCTACACGACACCACCTCCGACAACGGATTTAGGCTGATCGATTTCGCGGCGGGGCGAAATGTTGTCATAGCTAGCACACGGTTCCCGCATCTCGATATTCACAAAGGCACATGGAGATCTCCTGATCAATCAACCGTCAACCAGATTGACCACGTTGCGATCGACGCAAGGCACTCCTCCAGTATTATGGATGTCCGAACGTTCCGAGCGGCCAACATTGACTCGGACCACTACCTTGTTGTAGCCAAGGTACGACTCCGGATATCCCGAACGCCGCCAAGACAAGTAAATACTGTGAGGAAGTTTGACGTCGGACGGCTACAATCGCAAGAGATCACCAGATCCTTTTCCGATCGAGTCTCTCTCAATCTCTCAAGAGGTCCTATGCAGCCAGCATCAAGTATTGAAGACCAGTGGCAACATTGCCAAAAAGCCATCAGAGACGCCGCCTCTGATGTGCTGGGTTTCACCCGACCACCACAACGAAACCCCTGGTTCGACGACGAGTGCCGGCAAGCACATGCAGCGAAGCAAGAGGCATACAAAGCGGCGCTGCAAAGGAGGACAAGAGCTGCTCGTGAGCTCTACGTGCAGAAGAGAAGAGACGAACACCGGCTTCTAAGGAGAAAAAAGAAAGAGCATGAGAAGCGCGCGATCGAGGAAATAGAGAGATGTTACAACAGGAATGAGGTTCGGAAGTTCTACCAGAGGGTAAAAAGGACTTCACAAGGCTACAGAACCCGAACCGAAGCCTGCAAGGACGAACAAGGGAACATCGTAGTACATGGTTGCCACTATTATTAGAAAAAAAAATCCCTGACTTTCCCTGACCAGTTTTAAAGTTTTCCCTGACCAAATTTTGCAAATATACAAAAAAAAACAACGCATTTAAACACTAGTCTAGTTTATAGGCCTATTATCATTAGCGAGTCGAATTATTCGCTTAAATCGAGTCAGTTGTCGAAACACTCGCCTTGTACGATTATGGTCGGCGGATTAATTCATTCGCTTAGAAATCAAAGGCTACCTATATAATAAAAACGAAAATGACAGCACCAAAACGACAATTCGAACATTTATGTCAACAAAAAAGGAATTTAAAACAAGTAAAAGTGTTATCATCGGCCTGGCCGATGCTTTGATACCCTCCACTGCATACAAGTCATGCAAAATTGGTTTTGTGAGGGAGGTACCAGAACTACTTGACCGACATAGCCCATTTTTAATACTAACTTGAGGACAATAAAAATAAGTTTTCTCACAAAATTTCACTTGGCTAGGTAGATTCTTTTCGACGCTATCGTGTTTTTAACATACTTAATATGTTTTCTAATATTGGTTTTGTATGAGAGGTACCAGAACTACTTGACCGACATACCCCATTTTTAATACCAACCTGACGCCGATAAAAAGAAGTCCTTTCACCAAATTTCGTTCACCTACGTCAATTACTTTGGGCGCTATCGTGCTTTCAACAGACAGACAGACAGACGGACATGGCTAAATCGATTCAGAATGTGATCCTGATTCAGAATATATATACTTTATGAGGTCTCCGGTGACTCTTTCTTTGCGTTACAAATGTATTGGCAAAGTGAATATACCTTCCTCTGGAGGGTATAAAGAAAAATTTGTGTGCCTTAAATATAAAATATTCTTTATTTAATTTTTTGAAGCTCCAAATTGTACCAACCCTTTGGCTATAGCTGGGTTTTGTTGTATATGTAGGTATGTAGAAATATGATTTGAATGGGTTTTATACTTTTTTCTTGAATTTTCATTCATAAGTTACATTCGCCTCAGGTTTCACCCAATAGTTTTGTTCGCCAAAATTTGAAGTTTTAGGCGAATGATTTTTCATAAATTCGCAACCCGCAATAAGACGACTTCAAATTCGCCAACGGTTTGACAGTTCAGGCGAATGAATTTTGTTCAATTCGCTAACCATAATACAAATAAGTCACATTCGCTTTTTTTTTTGTTCGACTCGCTAACGATAATAGGGGCATTATTTTCTTGTTTGAAACAAATCACAATATATGTTATTATTGCCAGTCTTGTTAATTCTTGATGGATTCTGCATTTTTCATTTCTGTTGGTTTGATGAATATTGATTTTTATATCTTTTTGCGGAAACTTGTGGGTAGACTTCAAAGCTCGACACAAATAATTTTTTTGAAATTACAATATTAAAAAAAAAAATACAGTGAATTTTCCCTGACTGTTTTCGAAATTCCCTGACTTTCCCTGACATTCCCTGACCAAATTTTCGTTCCCTGACTTTCCCTGACTTTCCAGACCAGTGGACACCATGTAGTAGAATCGCAGTCGATGCTGAGGATATGGAAGAACTACTTCTGCAGACTGTTTAACGGCGATGACGTCTTACATTCCGCTGTCAGGCAGAATGAACCGTTCAACCTGGACGATGAGGATCAACAATACCGTCCACCCGACTTGGACGAGGTTAAGATAGCTATATCTAAACTGAAGTCCAACAAAGCCGCTGGAGCAGATGGCCTAGCCGCCGAGCTGTTCAAAGCGGCAGGCGATGACTTGGTTAGGAGCATGCACCAACTCATCTGTAAAATATGGTCGGAGGAAAGTATGCCCGATGAATGGAACCTCAGCATTGTTTGCCCGATCCTCAAGAAAGGAGACCCTCTGAACTGCGCCAATTACAGAGGTATCAGTCTTCTAAACATTGCCTACAAGATCTTATCTGCCGTTTTGTGTGAACGCCTGAAGCCTTTCGTAAACAACCTGATTGGTCCATATCAGTGTGGCTTCAGGCCAGGAAAGTCCACCATAGACCAAATATTCACACTGCGGCAGATCTTGGAGAAAACCCAGGAACTTCAAATCGATACCCACCACCTTTTTATCGACTTTAAGGCCGCCTATGACAGCATTTATAGGGACGAACTATACAGAGCAATGTCTAGTTTTGGCATCCCTGCCAAACTCGTCCGTTTGTGCAGGATGACGATGGAGAATGCACGCTGCTCCATCAAGGTCGGTAAAGAACTTACCGAGACCTTCGATGTCAAAAAAGGATTTAGACAAGGCGATGCGCTGTCATGTGACTTCTTCAACATCGTTCTTGAAAGAATAGTGCAAAACTCAAACGCCAACACCAGAGGCACTATCTTTCAAAAGTCCGTCCAATTACTCGCATACGCCGATGACATTGACATAATTGGCAGAACGCAGCGTGATGTTAATGGCGCGTTTGTGAGTATTGAGACTGAGGCGGCGAAGATGGGTTTGGCGGTTAATGAAGGCAAAACGAAGTATATGCTGTCAACTAAAAAGGACACCCAACACCGACGGCTCGGACAGAACGTCGCAATAGACAGATATAACTTTGAGGTGGTTAAGGACTTTGTCTACCTAGGCTCCGCTATGAACTCAGACAACGACACCAGCGCTGAGGTTAAACGTAGAATTACTCTTGCCAATCGCTGTTTCTTTGGGCTAAGAAGGCAATTGAGTAGCAAAGCCCTCTCCCGAACAACTAGAGTGACCCTTTATAAGACCCTTATCATCCCAGTTCTGCTATATGGCGCAGAGGCATGGACGCTATCAAAAGCGGATGAGGTAACTCTCGGTTGTTTCGAGAGAAAAATTCTTCGTGTTATTTTTGGTCCCGTCTGCATTGACGGTGAATGGAGAAGGATATTTAACGACGAACTGTACGGGCTGTACAGCGACATCGACTTAGTCAGAAGAGTGAAGGTCCAACGACTGAGGTGGCTGGGTCATGTAGAGCGAATGGACACGAATGCTCCGGCCCGGAAGATCTTCGAATCCATACCCGAGGGAAGGCGCAGTAGAGGAAGACCGCGACTCAGGTGGCGCACGCAAGTGGAAGGGGACCTTAACCAACTTAGCGTGCGAAACTGGAGACAGCTAGCTAAAGATCGCGCTAGCTGGAGACGCTTGTTGGTTGAGGCCCAGGTCCACCCCGGACTGTAGCGCCACCTTAAGTAAGTAAGTAAGATATGGAAAATTAACTTAATTGTTTGTAATCATTGGTCTAAACGCATAAGCCAACAACGATGCCAGCAACTCGAAAGGGTCGAAGATTTAAATTTTTTTTGTTTATAAGTGTCATTTGTCGAGCTTATCCTTATCCTTATATACATGGGGCAGATGAAAAATAATTAAATCAGGTTTAGAACACCTTTTTGGGCCAAATCTTCACGAGCGGTGGAGCTGCGTTTTTCGGCTTCCGGTACTTTTCTTGTATGTACTAGGTATATGTAATCGAACATCTCTATAGAGCCTCTTGTTTGCCCGACATTGAAATTACCTACGTAATGTTACAACGAAAGTGGAAAATGATTTCCATATTTGAGAGAAAGAAAGGTCTGCCAATTATTTAAACGAATATATTATGTCATATCCGAAAAACGTATTACATGATATGTAATTATTGTGCGCCTTTTTTACAAAATTACAATCACAATTTTACCATAAACTCAATTTTGGAGTGATCTCATTAGCATCAGGATCAGTTCCCACTTGCTTTATATACTAAATTTTTAAAGCGGTCCATAGACACTACACTTGTGTCTGCACCCCTGTACTGACACCGGTGTGGCATACCGCCACACACGTCACACCAATTCTCAAAAATCGAGAAACCGACACCAAAAATCAAAATCTTTTGATTTTTACTCGCTCCGAGTCTGACACCGAGAATCGGTGTGCGCACCAGCCCACACACAGCACACATTTCCGTACACCGACACTGGTGCAGGCACAAGTGTAGTGTCTATAGGCCGCTTAAGGTGACTGACACTTATCCGCTACTGCTGATACTGACTGCGACGCCACACCCCTTTTTCCGCGCCCGCTTAACAAACAAAATGTGTACCGGCCGCATGAAATTGAATTGTAAAAACAACCACACTCGTTGCTATAGCCGTTGCTGACTTTATCTTATCAACAAATTAAAAGTGAAAAAGCTATTCAAAGCGAGAGAGAAACTTACATGCATACCTAAATCAATGATCGAAATTAATATTTAGTGCAATGAAGAAGAAATACGTGGCAAGATACTGTCGGTTTTGTAGAATGAACCTATGTATAGTGTACAATGGTGACAACGGAAAATAACAACAGCTTTTAGTGCTGGGAACGTGAATTCTATTTATACCTGTACCTGTGCCACCAAAGAAACTGATGGCACAGTACAACAGTTCTCATCTGCCGGTGGACGTTAATATGTTAAAGCAAGAGGTTTAATTTATGAGCTCGGCGACCATTCCCACAACTGACCCATAAATTGAGTTCGTGTTTTGATTTAACAATTTCCTGAAATTGTTTATAAAACGAGAAAGAGATGAGACGCTGACATCTTTTTGTCGGCTTGGTTTTACTTTTATTTTTGTGAAAGTTTTCAGAGAATATGGCTAAAATGAATTTCGTTTGAAGATAAGTGATTATCAGTTTTTTGGACTTAAAAAAAATTAGAGACATGCCCTCGAGTCGTTGATAGATGTTTATGTTTATAACATGCGAGGACGTTCTTCTAAAGGTATTTCGTTTTTTATTTTTACTTTTTTTTCAGAGGCTTGCATCCTGCTCGCGCTTAATTTTATCTCCTATACAAAAATGTCTACAAAGATAAAATTTAGCGAGGCAGTTTAGTAAAGCAGTATGTTGTTCACACGCAACTTCCTAACTTCATATAGATGGGCCGACGAAAAGTCTCCACTCACGGAGGAAAAAGTTTGTGTTGCGTTTACTTTGGATATTTGTTTGGAGGAAACCGCAGAAAACATATGCGCAATAAATTAAAGAAAACGCAAAAATAAAAATTCTTTTTCAAGCGATGAAAAAACAAAAACCAACTGCGGGGCTTGTAGAGCAATATGGAAATTGCAGAAAAACCCAATTGCAAATAAAGAGAATTTCATCATAATCATTCGCATAGTTAAAATTACGTTTACCGACATCTGCCGTATTTGATAATTTAGAGACCACTTATCTTTGGTGTGAAGAAACGAAGTGGAGACTAGAGACGCTTAAATTTGGCGCGAGCAGAATACTAGGCTTTAACATTGAAATACAGAAAAGGAACACTTTTGCTTGTACCGCCACAACATTATCGGCCTACCACACGTAGGCCACATTATTATAACTTAGTGGGACTAAGGGTCTTACTAATAATCATTTTTAACCTTCACACTAAATATTTTGTAGGTCACAATATGCAATTTTGTATGGAAAATTTCGCTACTGTGACTTCGAGAAGTTTAGCCTGGACACTAAAAATGATTATTAGTATAGCGGTAAATGTTTGTTCAATCTAGGTTATGTTTAATTATCGGTTATTCCAGCTAGTAACCATTAAATGTGTTTCACCAGATAACCAGCCGATTTTGGCCGGATAACGTTATTTAACCAATGATATTCTGAAATTTTGTTTGTTCAAATTTGTAGCATTTTGACGTACAATAGATTTTTGTGCAAAAAGTGTGTGATTAAATAAAAATAAAAAGCGCAAAATGGAGTTTTCTTTTTACTCTTTGTAGGTTTTCAACATTATATTCAGTAGGTACATATTACTTTATTTGCAAATTTAGTTCATTTGGTATTCTTGGGATAGTGACGGCTGTGATGAAGAGTACAATCATTTATTGGTTTTTGAAAGGCTTTAATATAATATGTATGAAAGATTGGACCATTTTAATAATTGGGACGATATCGACTTTTTCATGCGGTTTAGATAACCAAAGTGAAAAACGCCCAACAAACACCTATTGGTTATCACTGATTTATTATCATGTGTTAATCAAAATCTATGGTAACCTAACCACGAATTCAACTGCGAACAGACCGGCCCTTAGCTATAATAATGTTGCGATTTGTTCGCAGTCCTCTTAAACTTTGGTAATATGGATTTTGAATGGGAAAAAGCGAGAAGTAACAATGTTCCTCTTTTAAATTGGGGACGTGCCCACATAGCCAACTTCTGATGTAACCTTGTGCGCTAAATTTTTATTTTATGTGTTGTTAAGTTAAACGACAACTTTTTAAATAAACATTTCGATTCGATTTATATTTGGACTGTTGTTAAAGACGTAAAAATGAGTAGCCGAGTTTGTTTCTCGGAATTTTTTTTATTTTAAGGACATGCTAATCTCCCTTTTACATCGTCATTTGCAGGAGCAATCTAAGGGTTAGTCCTGAAACGATCTGGGATGGAAAATATTTGTTATATGGATTATTTAGAATATAAATTGTTATGAGGTGTAGGTATCACATAGCAGCTAGCTAGAGGGCTGTTTTTGAGAGACAGCTACGACTACCTATATGCACTGTTATGAAAACAACGCTAGATGGCAACATTGTCTTGGCGATTGAAAACTAATTTTAAGAATGTGGACCCAGTTTATCAAGTTAAAGTAGGTATCATATAAAAGCGACTGACTAATGAACTATTATTAGTCTGGTTGAAGAGGCCAAAATCAAATCACAGTCTAAGCACACCTACAGTTCATCAGCAAGTTAAAGCATTGACATAGCCCAGGAGCTAGAATAATTCTGGTCCTTCAAGAAATGTTGTTTTCTGACGTAGGTCCATAAGAAGGGAACAAGCTAGGGTTTCTCTACCGCATGATCCGGACAACAAAATTTGTTAATGCGCAAGCTACAGGAGCACAAACAGCAGCAGGCTGGTAATGGACTAGGTGTAGCAGCAGTCAAAGCAGTATTCTTTATCATGATAGCAACACGAATTAACTAACAAAAATAAACGAATTTTACTTGGATCGTAAAGGACTACACTTATTTGATCAACTAAGGGTCTGATGTGGCGAAGCATTGGTAAGAACATCAACGGACAGAACATTATTCGAAAATGAAGGCGGACGGACGGGGATAAGTTTGCGTTATGCATAAAAGAGCGCTTCATATTTTTGTCGAAAAGTGTTTCAATGTAAAACATATGTATATGTACTATCTACTATGTTTAAGACTAATAAAATAAATAAATAATTAATAATAAAACGACCACACATAAAACCGATGAAAACAAAGTTGTGCCGGAAATTAATTCTTAGCTGATAAATATATATAAATATATACAATTGGCCCAGGAAACAATAAATTGGCCGAAATTCTCTTCTAAATTATTAATCCATTGTATTAACGCAATTTTGAGAATATTTATTAGAATACGCTCAGATATGCAAACTGCATATATAAGAATCTAGGCTACAGTATACGCATTTTAAAGTTATTGTTTACTATCTGCACAATAAAAAAAATGTAACAGCTGGAGCTTAATTTTTTCTTCCATAAGTAACATTATTCTAAAGCCAATTAAAGTGGCGTGGTGTTTATGGTAATCAGTCTTCTTAGCAATGTTTTAAAGACTGTTAAAATATTTATTCATTGCTGTAGAAACACCAACGTATAGGCCAGTACACATAGTTGAATCGATTTTGGTTTAGCAAACAAACACGCAGCCGTGGGATGAATGGCACGTTATTTGTTATCAAATTACATTTTGTCTGCTAGCCATTGATTATCCTCGCCCACAAAAACAAAAAATAAAAACACAAAGAAGCCATTCTGTTTCAAGGAATAATTTCCATAATTGATTGCAAATGTATGTATTACATAAAGACCCATGCATTGAGTAGCACAAACAAAGAAACGACGACGTCAACAAAATGCCTCCTTTCTCAAATGTTCGACAAACTAACGATGTGGCATACAACTATCACCAGAGCAGCAGTGATGATGGTAAAAAAGAAGGTACCTCTTCACCACATCTTGCACCAAAAACTTGTCCAACAGGTTGTGTATAATAACAATGAGGAGCAGCAGTTAAACAAGAACTGACTTAATTGCACCTCGAAGAAACCCTCTGCAAACACATTTTATTTTATTCTATAGGCAGGTAGATAGGTATATATTATATGCTAACCTTTAACTATGACCAAAGTTCGCTCAATGAAACGCAGCGACGTATTTATCAGACAAGCTGAATCGATTTGTTGCTAAATTTTATTGAAGATTATCACGAATGCCGAAAAAATGTCCAACGGATGAAACGAGTATCGTAGAAAGTTTATCAACACCACACCAGCAGCAGCAATGACACGTTACATGAAAGCAAATCAACAACGCGATAGCTAACGCTGCGTGGCACAAGAATTGCTTCCAATTTTGATTAATAAAAAGCTGAATTGAGTTTTTTTAGTTTTTCTTTACTCTCTCGGGGTAGTCTTTTTTTAAAAGATTTCTATAAATAATTGAAATTCAGACGCAGACATTTGGAGTTCCAACCATACAGCCGGGTGGGTTTTACCTGCCATATGCCACGCTGAAAATTGTCCCTTAATACTTTTTTAAAAATGAAAAATATCTAATATTCTTTACATTCTATTTTAATTCATAAATTATTTTAAATGAAAAGCAACGAGGAGTGGCTCACTGCCGCAAAAAAAAAAACAGGAAAATTATAGCAGTCAAGAAAATTATATTTTAGGTTATGTGTGAATATGCCAAGTTGGCAGCTTCGTGGAAGTTTTTTCTTCGGCACCAGCGCCCATCTTTAGAAATCTTCACATAAAATTTTGAAAATTTTCATAGTTTTCAATGAAATTTGATTGAAAAATTGTTCAATTTAATACTAATTGCCGTGAATTTGGAGAAAATGTAGATATTGGATAAATTACCTGCTTAACAATTCCTTTGCGAAATTGCGGTGGCGGATTTGAGGGAGCAGCGGCTGCGATTGTAGCACTCATTTTATTATTTTTCTTTGTTCGGCGTTCTTTTTTCGGTACAAATTTAATAAATCCAGAAATAAACCAATCCTGACGTCGTTAGATGATAGGTTTGATGAATTTTTCAATGTGTAAAATCACACGCGACTTAACTCTGGGACAACGAATCTCACACGGTAAAATTAAAAAAATAAATGAGAAACTGAAATATCCCTGCTTGCTAACTGACTGGCTTTTTGGTTGGCTGTTAAAATGCGTACACGCGAGAGTGGCTCTGGAGAAATGTGCTATTGTGTTGTCTCTGTTTTTCTTGTGCGGTTAAATGCGATTTAGAAAAGATGCAGGATTTTGTTTAATCTCTTGCTCTGGGCTTAGGGTACGTTCGTAAATACGAAGAGGATATTTTTCGATTTTCATCGAATGTTTAGGTAGATAGGTAAAGCGAAAAGAATGTAATACTGCTACCACACCTTGGAATGACAAGGAAAGTACTACTGCCTTAATTGCCAACATAACATGACGCTAAAATTACAATTTGACGCTGAACGAATTTATTAAAATAGGGGGAAATTTATGTGCAACACCCTAAAAGGGGTGTGTTAAAAAAGAATATTTAAACATGAATACAAAACTTTAATGCTTCAATTTTCACCCATTCTTAACGCGGAAGATTTAAGGACGCCCAATACTAAAAAAAATATTAGCCTGATTAAAAGGAACAGGATTACATAATACGCAAAAAAACGTGACATGCATTTTTATCGGTCAACTTGTTTACTTGGTATGAATTATGAAAAAGTGCTGGTGTAAATGCAGCTTTTTATTGCATTTTATACTGCATTTACACCATCACGCACTCGCATTTCAAATCGTGAACACTAGGTCTATTCGCGTACTTTCCCGAGCCAAAGACTACAAATCTGTCAAACTCAAAAAATTCAGCAAAACTCTCAGAGAGAGCTGAAAATATACGCAATAGTACGTGCATAGACTCCGTGCTACTTTGAGCCACTTTCATCTTTGACATATAATCCATATCAGAAATAAATATATAACTTACCTTTTAGCAACATATAAAACGATCTAGGAGAACATTCGACCACCACCGAACATTTTTTATTCTTACAGATTTTATTATTCTGTGCGATTGATTTTTAAGACGAAATTTTTAATTGTTTCTCGATAACTTTGTGCATTTGACATACTTATCAGCACTTGCAAGTTGATATTCTCTGAGCTGTTTCGAGCCAAGAGAGGAGCTACTTGTTACTCGTTATTTTGCTAATTTTCTCTTTTTCTGTCATTTTTGATGAGTAATTTAATATAAAAAGTCGTTTCCATAGTTGAAAAATTAATAATTCAGTTTAAAAAAGCAATCCTTCCAACGATAAAAAATTCGTAGCCGCCAGCTTTGTGTCATACACAGCCACTTGCATTTATTTTTATTTTGTAAACCTTTGAACGATTTCCTTTGACAGGTCGTTTTTTCGTTTTTTTTTCTCAATGCAGCGGGTAGTTTAGCGCTAGGTTGAGAAATTTCCCTGAAAGAGATATTTCACAAGAAGTGCTAGACGTCTAGCGCAAATGGTGAAATGCCATTGGACAGTGGAACGTGGCCATTGGAATTAGTGAAAGTATGTGTGAAATCAGAGAAAAAAATCGAGATCTCTCGAAAGAGGGACATCAAAAAAAGATTGTTTTTTTTTTTGGCAAATCGAACATGAAAAGCAAACTTGATCACAAAATAATATATTTTTCTCAAAAAAATTTATCTTTTTACCAAATCGAAAACGACATAAACTTTGCCTCAGCAATGCAAAGTTTATGTCGTTTTCGATCGAATCTAAAAAAAAACATAAATATTGTTCACTGGAATTTGCGCCTTTTATAACATTCTGCAGTCACTTTTTAATTTCTATTTCCCTTTATTTGGTGTTTATGTGAGCCTATCCTTAAGGAAATTTATTTAGTCCTGCAGAGGGAATATCTAAAAAATTATCATTATTTTCCGAACGCTTACCAAAAAATCCCAAAATATTTTTTTTTGTAAAAACAAAAAGATTTTAATAATCTACTATCACAGAATTGTTCTGCAAATATCTTATCCGAGCAAAAACCAAAGTTTGTATTGGGTAAATAAAAAGTGAATATTGCCTTTTGTCAAGAACGTATTTTCCCCATAGCTTCCTGCCTGACAGTGAAACTCAGAGAGAGTGCGGAGAAAACGTTAAATTAGAGTCCTATGGGCTGTAAGAAATAAGTGCCCAGTAATTGTAGCTTACACATTTTTCGAAACTATCTTTTACAGTTTTCCCTTCGATTGATTGGTCGAACTTGAATTTGCCACCGTTCACAAAAGAGCTTTATAAGAAACACAGACGTGAAGCATTTCGCAGTAGAGAAGCACCGCACCAAAAACTGTTAAAGGACCATCTTCGAATCCAATTCCATTCTTCGATTTTTGCAAGGACGAAAATCATCACCAGAATTACAAGGAACCAACCACAATTCAAGGTCAGATTTGGCCAACATCAAACATTGTTGAGATGGCAAAAACATGTTTGGAAAGCAGTTTTACGAATGGAAGCAGTTGCAACGGGAGAGGTTGTTGTGAAAGTGTGCCTTCAGATGATAAAGCGATTTTGAGGAAACATCTTGTGATTGGCAACATAAGCAGCGGTAGATCTGACGGTGTTGATCTTCATGCAGGTGACGAAGCCAGCCTTGAGAATGTTTTTACAATAGTTGAAGATAAATGCAACTCTAAATTTCGTAACAAGAGAAGCAGTAACAGCGTTGTATCTGTTTTTAACAGCGGCGAAAATGTCACTCGTCTTCGTGGTGGAGGCTACGACGGCTTTGGAAATGGCAGTGGCGGAGGTGGTGGGCTTAGCTCAAGCGCCGGGGCCGGCTATAACAGCAATGGAGATGACCCCGGCATCAGTAGTCGTGGCGTTGATCTTTACAACGGCCCAAATAGCAGCGGTCTTAGTACCGTGGATGATAGGCGCTTTGGGGGCTATGAGTGGGTTCGCCGTATTTCCGCTGATACTGACGGTCTCGACACCGACGAAAATATTGGGTTTAACAACCGAGATAGCGAAAGTAGTCTGGAAACACCAGTAGGTCCAGAAAATAGCTTATATAAAAAAGATGGACCCGCTCGAACTAGTAAAAACAATCTTTACGATGGAGATACGGATGAGCAGCTTGCCAACAGAACCGAAGATGATAGCTTCAATTTGCAGAGGAGAGCCAACAACTATTCGTCGAATCACTTTCGGGATGATTGTGGGCGTAGAGAGAGATATGATGGAAGTTTAAACATTGGAGGTGACGGTGGGTTCAGCCAGAGAGGAGGTGGTCGCACATTCGGTGGCAGAGGTGATGACCATTATAGCCAGAGAGATGGTGGATTCGGAGGCGGCGGCGATGGAGGACTAAGTATAAGAGACAATTGTGGATTTGCGGTTCGGGGCGATGCTGGCCTAGGTGTTAGAGAATATGATGCCTTTGGAAGCAAACGCGATGGCGGCTTTGACAACCGAGATAGTGGTTGTTTTGGAGCTGGGGGCGACAATGGCCTTGGAATCAGAGATCATAATGGCTTCGGTGGCAGAGGTGATGGCGGTTTTTATAATAGAGACGATGGCGGTTTCAATAAGAGGCTTAATGATTCGTTCAATATTAAAAGTGATGGTCATTTCTCAAATAAGGGTGTCTACAGCAACATGAATAACAGTCGAAAAACTGATAGTCGCTCCGACGACATAGGTAGCCCCGAAAGGAATAGCGGAGGTCATGAATTGAATCGCAGTTTTAGCGCTGTTCGTAACAGTAGCTTAAACGGTCAATACAATGAATACAATCAAGAAAGTCGAGGAAGAAGTTCAGGCTATAAATAAATCTGTAAATTCTTTCCAAATATTTCCTTCTTGGAGTACCTAAATGGAATTGGTTCTTTCTTAACACTAAATCGTTGTATTCGTTGCTATACAAGCTAACGCTGCATAAAAAAGTGTAATTGACAGACATTTTTGTTCATGTTAGCAGAAAGCACATAGATTTGTCCGTTTCCCTTTAATTTGTGTCAATACATCGCTTCTAGCTTATATGTTGGCAGAAGTTGCATTGGCTAGTTTTATAAGCGCACGACAAAGTACAAGCAACATAAGTTAAAAACATCAAACACGAAGCCAAAGCTTTTCTTATCTCTCAATGCTAGGATTAGCTAGCGATCTTTTGAATTTATATGTTCGCACGGATTAATGGATGGGTATTGGGAAACTGACGTAAAAAAACATATTTATGAATGTGGGGAAGTGTATGGCATAGCATATTTCCTTCATGTTTTTTTAAGTAATCTTCAGCTTTATTGCTGTGTTATATTGTATTAGTCCACATGAATAAATGTATTAATATTTAATAAATTATTATGTTACCAATATTAGTAGTAGTATGTGCTAGGTAGGTATACAAAGTACCAGCGCATACGATATAATTTTAGCAGAACTTTCAAACCTATTTGTTCAAGGTAGGTAGTATTTTGTAGACCGATGTCACGTAGAATTCGATTAAATGATGGCAATAAATAATATCACCGTGTGTTGTGTATGGATCTACTATTAATTTCAGATCCCCAGCTCAGCTTTCTTTTAAAATTTCTTATCATATCTATAATAGATATCTACGGCTGAAACGTCAAAACTAAAAAAAAATATAATGGTGAGGAGAAGTCCTTAATAAATAAATTGTTTACAATTCAACAAATACGTTGCAGAATGATTTGATTGCGAAATTGGCAAAAATATTGTAGGGTTTATGGTACATTTACACCGCACCTAAATTCATCATTTCGGCTAAATTCAACATTTCAGCCCAAATGTCCAGCATTTCGCCATACATTTTCAATATTTCCAAATGTTGAATTTCAGCGAAATGTTGAATTTCGTCCCCGCATTTGTAAGTTTGTGAAATCGAACAAACCTTTTTACAAATTCCGCACGTCATTTATTGACTTTTCAGCCCGCTGACAAAAAAAAAGTAGCTGTCAACAAATCAATAATTTTTTAAGGTGAAAATATGGAGAGAAAAATTTATAAAAAACGAAGAACAAAGTGGACAGACACAGGCGTTGCATTTTTTGTTGAGCTGTGGAAAGAGAAAATTATTTTATTTTATTACAGAAAAAAAGATCAGTGTTCAATTCTGACACTAGCTGTCATTTGAAATGTTAAAGTTTCAGTAGGAACACCAAACTGGATTTCGAAATTTTTTTTCCGGAATGTTGAATTTAGGTGCGGTGGAAATGTACTATTAAGGGCCCAACCCATAGAATCCGTCGCATCCGTTACGGCAACGTATTCGACTGATAGTTTGATAGAATACACAGCACCTTATGGAAGCTGACCCATAAGTAGCGCACGTGCCGGATACGACGGATAAAGTAGGTTTACTTTTGTAACGAAAGAAAGAGACGGATCGAAGGGACGACTAGCGAGGGCCAGTGAATCGGAGACGAATTAGTGGGGCAGATGGAATCAGGCGGTAGGACGAGGCAGATCGTTTTTGGATCGCAAAGAAAAAGCATTTAATAGAGATTAGTGTTAAAGTGATACATTTAAGTTTCATTCAATAAATATCTTCTATTAAACTTTCTACTTTTCTGTCAGTTGCATCCGGCAGCATTTTCATTAGTGGAAATCATAGACAAACCATACTGAGACCCTCAACTCACAATCCTCTTGCCGCTGGCCCCCTTTCGATTCTCGATTTGAAGTCAGAATCCACTCAAGCAGCACTCATCCAAGTGCAATTTATATATTATTACAAGTCAGCTGACAGCAGCCGTAGATTATTTTTTGGAATTTCACCAATTTCACGACATTACTAATGTCGTTTTCTATTGGTTTCACTCGGGGATCCACTCATTCTGAAATCCAATTGAACAGCAAAACTGCTTCTGACAAAATCCACCAAAGTATTGGTGAAATGCCAAAAAATAATCTACGGCTGCTGTCAGCTGACTTGTAATAAATACATATGTCGTTTTCCATTGGACAAAAAGAAGCGTCCGGGAGAGTCCGGAATCGAAAAAATGCTGTTCCATTGGCACAAAAATACTCTTCTGGTGATTCTGAGAAGAGAATTTCGCTTCTCGATTTCAAGTCAGAATCCACTCAAGAAGCACTCACACAAGTGCAATTTTATGTATTTATTACAAGTCAGTTGACAGCAGCCATAGATTATTTTTTGGAATTTCACCAATACTTTGGTGGATTCTGTCAGAAGCAGTTTTGCTGTTCCATTGGATTTCAGAATGAGTGGATCCCCGAGTGAAACCAATGGAAAACGCCAATAAATTGCACTTGTGTAAGTGCTTCTTGAGTGGATTCTGACTTGAAATCGAGAAGCTAAATTTTCTTCTCAGAATCACCAGAAGAGTATTTTTGTGCCAATGGAACGGCATTTTTTCGATTCCAATGGAAAACGATATAAACTAGATACTTCAACATCCCCAGGGAATCCACGTGATATTTCATCTCATGATGAACATTATGAAAGAAATTATCTCATGTGGAGTCGCGGTGATAAGTCACGCATGCAATGCTAATTTCTTTTCTAGTATATGTGAGTTCATGAATTAAATTTTAATGCAAATAAAAGCAAAAGGAATAGTGGCCCGGCCGAAAGTTTTTTTTTTGACGTTTAAACCAAAAAGATAAGGATGGGCTTCGCGAAACACTATATTAATGTCGCTTTCGATTTGGCTTTTCAGATTTTGATCAGAGATTTGAGATTTCGGCTGCCAAATCGAACACAAAATCCGATTTTATTGGTTCTTGTGTGTATTGAGTTGGCCGCAAAAAATATTTTTTTCCACTTGCATAGGAAATCCATTACAATAGATTTTTATACATTTATAATAACTCATTTCGAAATAATTCAATATAAAAAATAGTTTCCATACTCGAAAAAATAATAATTCAGTCAAAAAAGCAATTCTTCCAAAGATAAACAACTCGTAACTCCCAGCTGTGTGTCATCCACATTGGTATTAGTGAAAGTATGTGTGAAATCTGAGAAAAAAATCGAGATTTCTCCAAAGAGAGCCAGATCAAAAAAAAGATTGATTTTTTTGTCAAATCGAACATAAAAAACAGTAGAGTGTTTCGCGAAGCCCATCCTTTCGCAGATGGGTTATCTCTTTTTGCTCAAACGTCAAAAAAACTTGTAGGATAACAAAGCTGGTTTATAATGGCCAGAATAGTGTTTTGTTTAAATATTGTTGAAAAGCGCACAATTGCCATTACTTTAACTTCTCAATTGTAACCAAATACGTTTGATAAACATAATTTTTTAATTCAACAATGCTTTTATCTTGTTTTTTGCACTTTTTTATGCCCTTTTCACTAATTTTTTTAACATAATTAGACTACATCCATACAAAATCCGTTTTGTTTTCCTACAAGTTTTTTTAGCTGTCACTTGGATTTTTCTTCTTCTCATTTGACACTGACGTTGTCGCGAACTACCCTATAAAAATAAAAAAAAATGATTTTTTCTGAATATGAATATGAATGTCAGGGGTTGAAATCAGAGATAAATGAATAAAAGAGATGGATATCTTTCGTACGTCTATCCCCCCAAAACACATTTGTTTACATTGTTGTTTTTGTAATTTCAACCCCCCATCTGTGAAAAAGCATGTTGCTAATGGCCCGCCACCATTCCTTTTGCATTTCTGGCCATCGCGCTGTTCAATTGCTTTGTGTTTCGTATTAAACTTGTTTGGTTTTTGTTAAGGCTTCGATTAAAATAAAGAAAATGGTGAAAAACACATTTCGGAATAGCGAATTCTTGCATTAAAGTCCAATTCAAGAACACTTGAAAAGAAATGAGCAAATGTGCGTGACTTCATGAATTTTTCGGGAAAACAGCTTGTAGGCAGCCGATTTCCCACTGGAAAGTTATCCATCTCTGTATTCCATTATCTTTAGGATAGACGCACGAAAGATATCCATCTCTTTTATTCATTCATCTCTGATTTCTATATTGTGTACCCATTGAATCGTCCTAAAAACAATTCGTGTAGTAAAAAATATATCGACAAAAAGTTTGTACAGATATTGTAAAATGGGTAAGAAAAAAAGTAAGGCCAAAATAAAGGCGGTAAAAACAAATGCCGATCTTCAAGACATATATACATTACTAAATAAGAGGCGTTTAAAGAAGAAGATGAAACTATTGCGAAGGAAAAACATTCATGAGGCTATTGAACGTCGGAATAATTGTAAGAAATAATTATCCAAGTACATACCACGAATGCTTAATTATCCAGCTTGAAATCTGTTTTGTCTGCAGCTCTTCTGCCGATTGATTGGTCTTTGTTAAATTTGCCACCTATAAAGAAAGACATTTACGATGAATATGTTCAAGCATCAAACCTTTCCACTGAGGAAGTGGAGATGTATCGTAAAAATAGAGGAATTTTTGTAAATGGTGTTGCCCCGAATCCAATTACATCCTTCAAAGAAGTTTCTTTTCCCACCTTCTGCATGGAAAAGATTCTTAGGAATTATAAGGAACCCACCCCAGTCCAATCCCAAGTTTGGCCGATAGCTATGAGGGGTCACAACGTCGTTTGTCTAGCTAATGACGACAAAGGTATCGCACTAGCCTACATTTTGCCCGCGATTCTACATATTCGTGCTCAACCTCCACCGACGGCAGGCGAGGGGTCTATTGTATTAATACTGAGCCCCAATAACCAGAGTGTTGAAAAGATCAAAACAGAGATTCAAGAATATACTTCTGGAGAGTCCATTAGCTCCATGTGTATTGTTACTGGATTTGGTAAGAAAGAACAAATTCAGGATGTAGCTCGTGGTCATCATATAATCATTGGTACTCCATCACGTGTTTCCACCCTTCTAATAGACGGCCATATCAATTTCAAGCGTTGCACATTTGTTGTTTTGAACGATCCCGATCGAATGATGGATTCGGAGGTGCAGGTTAAGATGGTTCTCGGTCAAATTCGACCAGATCGCCAGATTCTTATGTTGGGGCCTACAATGCCTGTGTTCCGTAAAGAATTTGTTGGCGATCATATCGAAATAAGTATTTCTTCTGAACTAATAGTAAACAGTGTAATAAAACAGCACGTTAATGTGTGCATAGAGAATGATAAGGGACCCAAACTGAAAGAGCTTCTTTTAAGGATTAACGAAGATCAACAACCATTTCGTCGAGGAAAGATTATAATATATGTTGCGACTAAGAGAAGGGTTGACAAGGTCAGAAAGTTTATAACTTCATTTTTAAGCTACTGTTCGGCTATTCACTCTGATAAGAACAAAATAGATAGGACTCTTATGCTGAAAGATTTTGCCACTGGAAAAAGTAACGTCTTAATCACCACAGATAATTCTGATCGTGACATAATAGTAGATAAAGTTATGTATGTCATAAATTTTGATCACCCTCTGGAACCCAAAAATTACCTTCGTCGGATTAGGCGAATAGATCCTGGCATGCCCGGTCACGCGTTTACATTTTTTACCAGGAAGGATGCAATGTTTGCCCAAAACTTGATCGATGATCTCAACAAAACTGGACAGTTCGTCAGTAAAGGGCTCCTCCACATGGCTAGGCTGGGATCGGATCCTACAAAGAATAGTATTCCAATATATTATCCGCGAATGAAAAGTGGTTTGATGATTTGTAAAAATAATCTACCACTTGCGTCCGGAAAACCGTTTGCCGATAATAGCGAAAGCTTCCTTGGCAATGATGTTCTTGAAAGTGGGACCGAAAGTGATGCAGAAGACGGTGGTCCGTACAAAAGCGCTGGTGGCATAGGTTTCGAAAGTAGAGAAAATGACAGCGAATATGAAAGTAAAGGTGGTGGAAGCGGCTATGGCAGCAATAGCAGTGGTTTCGGTAACAAAAGAGATAATAAAAACTTTGGAGGACGTGGTCTCCATGCAGGGGGCGGAGCAGGTTTTGGCATTGATAGTGGTGATCTTCGTTCCGAAGTTGGTGCAAGGAGTGGATCCGGGCTTAGTCGTCAAAATGTTGGACTTTATGCAGGCGGTGGTGCAGGCTTTGGTAATATGGGAGATAATACCGAAATTTATAATAGTATTGTTGGAAGAGGCGTTGGCATGGAAAGAGACCGTGGTTGTGTAACCAATGAGGTTGATGGAGAATTTGGCACCATGTGCAACGTTACTGGCTTTGGTGGGAATAATGGTGGCAGGTTCACAGCATGCGACAATATCGGAAATGACAGAATCCTTGGCACTGAAGATGCGGGAAATGTTCGTGGGATGCTCAACCTCGCTGATGAGAATCGCTTTGGCAACATTTTTGGGGGAAGAGAATATCACAATAGAGATGATGACGCCGCTTCTAATAGACAGAACTTTGCTGCAGAAAGAGAACCCAATCGCAGTGGCGATTATGATTTGAACAGAAGAAATAATGATTTTTTCTCCAACAACTTTCGTGACTATGGTGGGTCGGGAGAAGTAAGCGGTGAACGATTTCAGGAAGAAAGGAATGATAACTTTGGCCGCAGGAGACTCGACAGCAATTCTGGTGGCATAGGTAATGGATGCTACAGTCAGGGAAATGGTGGTTTTGGTGCCTTCACAGGAAGCGGTGGCTTTGCTGAAAGGGATGGTGATCGCATAAGAGGATATGACAACTCGGACAGGTTCGGCAATCGTGGTTACGGTAATTTCAGAAATGACAGGGGTGACGCAGGATTTCGTAATAAAGAGGAAGAAAATTTGAATAAGAGAGGCGATTTCGTATTCAACAACAGGACCGATAATAATTTCAATAGAAGCGGTGGCTTTAAAAGTACGGAGAATACTCTTTTTACTCGAAGAGACGCTAGGCATTTCGACAACAGAAGTTTTCAGGAAGGTTATAGCGGTAGTCATGAATCTAATCGCAACAAACCTTATAACCAACACAGTGGTGGGGGTCGTGGAAGGAATTCAGGTTATGGCAGATAGATTGCCTATATCGCAAAGAATGTATCTTCCTCAATATACCTATGAATCACTATGTAAAAGAATTATAAACTCAATAAACATGTATATCTGTTTACTAAATCAGTTCATTGAATCATTTTTCTGAGTGCAACAAATTATTATTCTAGCTATCTTCCATCGAATTGAAGGGATGCAAAATTCACATCTTTCGGTGTGCGTTTCCTTTCTTTTAGAATACATAAACGTATTCTGTAGCTACACGTAAATAAGAGTATAAAGTCGAACAACCATACCTTCAACATTGTTCTGTCAGAGAGCAACTGCAATTAAAAACGTTAATTTAAAAAACCAACTGACCACAGTATCGCCAGCTAATTGTAGTAAATTGTGCTCCATCCCAAGCAGTCTATTTAAGAATGTGTATAGTAAGTAGTAAGATAACCTATTTCAACGGGTAAGTGTTGAAACCCGGCTTCTCGTTCACTTGTTGATCTAACTTTTCATTTAACAAAGAAATGCTAGCTAGATCTGTAGTCGAAATTCTTATGTTAAGCAAGTAAACACATTATTTATCATCATAATTCTTTAATGCAGATGTATAAATATAATTGATTATGACTATTTCCTTTTGAATACCGCAGAGGTGACGACACTTCCCACTTTTCCGCCGAATTTGAATGTTGGTGTTGGAATTGTACAAAACTTTACAAAGTACTCTTCGAAACTGGAAATTAATTCTTCTTCCGTCCAATTGCATGACGTTATCACAAAGTAGCTGTCGTCATTAAGCATATTTCGCACACTTTCCAAGTACAGGCCACGTTTTTCCTTAGGATTTTCAGGATTTAAGCTAATGGCATCATATGTTCCTGGTAAAACAACCAGTGAGATGGTATAAGGAAGCTTATACATAATATTATTACATTGCTACCTTTATCGTGTACAACCGCAAAATGTCCCAACTTTTTGGATTCTTCTACATTCATCAAATCAGCAACTTCATATTTGATAGTCAATTCCTGATCTCTGGCAATGTTCGAAGCAAGTTCAACGGCTTTTGGAGAGTAGTCGATACCAAGTAGATCAGTATATCCCTCACGTGCTAGTTCTACCAAGAGCATTCCGTTTCCACAGCCTTAAAGGTAAGGATGCAATAAAAAGTTGAAGGATGAATGGTAAATGAGTTGGTACTTACCTAAATCGATAATCTTTGCGTCATTGATGATTTCATCGCGTTTCAATATCCAATTAATTACACGCATCTGGGAGTCTTCATCAAACCAAATTTCACCAACATCTCCGTGATTTTTGTAGTTTTTAAATTCCCTTTCGTAGCTATTTTCCCAGTATGCTTTAGTACCAAGTTCAGAGCCATTTAATTCGTTGATGGACATATTCGACTATCTTTACGACTTTGTAAATGTCAGCTGAAGACAGACAGAGGTAAAACTGGTACCAATAATGTACTAATAAATTACTTTGGGCTACGATTAAAAATTTGAATTTACAGTACAATATGGTTAAGAGTTAGAATCGGGCTTAAAGTTTCAGGAAAGGATCATAATATAAAAAATATAAATAAAGTACCGGTGTTTTTAATTTTTTATACTTTGTTGTTGCAGGCGGTGAATGACAGTTGACAGTTGACACCAAAGATTATCCAATCCAGAGATCAGATAATGGAATACAGTACAGTTACAGTATATAATTTTCCAGTGGAGAGCCGGCTGCCTACAAGCTGTTTTCCCGAAAAATTCATGAAGTCACGCACATTTTGCTCATTTTTTTTCTCGAATATGTAAGCAAGAATTCTCTTTTCCGAAATGTGTATTTCACTATTTTTTTATTTTAATCGAAGTCTTAAGCTAAGTATCCTGCTCGCGCTAAATTTTATCTTCCATACAAAAATGTCTACAAAGATAAAATTTAGCGAGGCAGTTTAGCAAAGCAGTATCCTGTTCGCACGCTAAATTCTTAACTTCATGTAAATGGGTCAATGAAAAGTCTCCACTCATTTAGCTCGCGAAATAAATGTCCGGTACATTAAATCGAAGATAAATTTTGACATAAAAAACGGAGGAAGGAGTTTGTGCTGCGTTTACTATGGATATTTGTTTGAAGGAAACCGCAGAGAAAAATTTTATCGAGAAAGAAAAGAAAACGCAAAGCAAAAAAAACCTTTTGCAATGTTAATGGAAAACTAGTTTTTTTAAGCTTCAAATAATCTCAGGTCTTTTGAAAATCAGCCTTTTTGCCTTTTTTGCAAATAGGAATTTATGGGACACGAAGAACAGTGTCTTCTTCTGCTTGCTGTTACAGAAATTATTTGAGTTGCTGCTGCAATAATAATATCTTCTTCAATTTTTCTCATACCCATTGTTTTGGAATGATTCAAATACTGCGATGTCTTTGAAGTTTGAAATTCGAAAATTGTAAAAATTATATTTACTGATTACTGTCATGAAAAAATAGTTTTTGTCCCATCTATATGGTGTGTAACAATAATTTAGCGAGCATTTATCTTTGGTGTGGAGAAACGAAGTGGAGACTAGGGACGCTAAAATTTAGCGCGAGCAGGATACTAAGCTTTAACAAAAACTTAACGAGTTGAATGCGAAACACAAAACAATTGAAGAGCACGATGCCCATAAAAGCGGAAGAAATGGTGGACGGCCATTAGCGCATTAGCAACATGGTTTTCTTTTTAAGTCACACGTATTCACAGACAGATACTGAAATTACAAAAACAACAGTAAACAAATGGGTTTTGGAAGATTGACGTACGAAAGATATTTATCTATTTGGGGCCCAAGCCGGGGGCATTATTATTTAGACCAGCGTGAGCGACTCGTGACTTTGCAAACTTTGTTTGAAACCTTTTTTCTATTTTGGCCCTTTTTTAGTTGGAGAAGGCGTTTCAAAAATTTTCCGATTTCTATTATTTCCAAATCAAAATCTTTTAAATACAAAGCAGTTGTCTACCACAATACTATTATTTTGTTTAGCGAGCCAATGCTTATTAAATATCGTTCAGAAATTGTAAATAAGCAGAATATCTTCAGAAATAACACTTTATTTTTTCTTGTGATTTTTCAGAACTAAGCAGCGGTCACCCTGATTGTGACAGCTACCGATACTTTCTGAACGCGTTCTAAAAAATGCCAAAATGGCTGCTTTTGTGTTTTCGTATAAGAAATTTTGTCCTTAGTGTTAACTAAAGAAAAAACAAAATTTCTCTTTCAAATACCTCATAAATATTGCTTATATTAAAGTAAATATATTAATAAGAAATTAATGTTTTTGAAATACCGTTTAGTTGTTAATTTCTTTGTTAGATTACTACTTTTGTCGTACTAGAGAAAAACTGTGTTGCATAGCCTAGAAGGAAGTTTGTTATATGCCTCCGCAGAGGAACATGAATCGTGGCGGTCCTAGTAATGGACCTAGGGGTCGTAGTAGTGGCGGTGGAGATCGAAGGAATGGTGACTTTGGCGACGGTGGTGGCGGTGGTGGCGGTGGAAGAGGTGGTGGCGGAGGAGGCTTCAGGGATCGCGGCGATGACCGCGGAGATCGTGGCGGTGGCCGAGGCTTTAATAGGAGCGGCGGCGGTGGTGGAGGAGGATTTGGAGGTGGTTTTGGAGGCGGTGATAGGCGAGGAGTTCGCTCAGGACGTGTGGAAAAGTTTGGCGGTCGCAATGACAGAGATCGAGGAAAACCAAATCGTCGTACCGGTAAACACATCATAATTTATATTCAATACGAAAGTTAAACAGCCTTTATTGAAGACTTATTTCCATGTCACAATTTGTTAATATTTACAATAATAGAGGCCGTGTCTAAAACCGTAATAACGTAGAACGATTGTACGTATTTCCATCCAAGTTTTTAAATTTAACCTTTACGATACCACTGTATTAAGTTTCGCATAGGCTTCTGTAAGAGATCGATACTAGTTAACATTTTTAAAGGTGAAACATATCCCTTAAAGATACCTATTCACTTAAAAAAAACGTCGCACATGTATTCCTGTTAAAGAAATGAGGGACTTTCAATTCCGTAGAAGAAATAGGGCATAACAAATCGATTGCTCTTCCAACATTTAATTTTAAATTATTCTGTGAAAATTGCTCTTACTTTGTTTTTTTTTTCAGAACTTGACACCATTGATTGGTCCACCATAGACTTGCCGCCCTTCCAGAAGAATCTTTATAAGGAACATCCAAAAACCAGTAGCAGACCTGTCCATGAAGTGGAAAAATACCGCACAGAAAACGAAATAACCGTGAAGGGGCCCGCCCCGAATCCCATTCAATTCTTTGACGAAGCCTGTTTCCCCGATTATTGCATGAACGAAGTTCGTCGTCAGAATTATCAAGAGCCCACACCCATCCAGGCTCAGGGATGGCCAATAGCCATGAGTGGCTTGAACATGGTTGGAATTGCAAAAACCGGTTCTGGCAAAACATTAGCCTTTATTCTGCCTGCGATCGTTCATATCAACGCTCAACCGCCCTTACAACGCGGCGATGGTCCCATTGCTCTTGTGTTGGCACCCACTCGCGAGTTGGCCCAACAAATACAATCAGTTGCTGATGAATTCGGCTCCTCTGCATATGTTAGAAACACCTGCATATTTGGCGGTGCTCCTAAGCCGAAACAGGCGTATGACCTCGAGCGTGGCGTTGAGATCGTCATCGCTACCCCAGGCCGCCTCATTGACTTCCTCCTGGGCGGGCAAACGAATTTACGCCGCTGTACGTATCTTGTATTGGATGAAGCTGATCGCATGCTAGACATGGGTTTCGAGCCGCAAATCAGAAAAATTATGAGCCAAATTCGACCAGACAGACAGATTTTAATGTGGAGTGCTACATGGCCCAGAGAAGTATGTCAGTTGGCCGAAGACTTCCTCAGTGATTACATTCAAATCAATATCGGCTCATTGGAGCTCTCAGCGAACCATAATATCCGGCAGTACGTCGAGATTTGTCAAGAATCGGAAAAGGGCACCAAATTAAAACAACTCCTTTCCGATATTTACGATGCTGCGAATGACCCCGGCAAGATAATCATTTTTGTGGCCACAAAGAAGAAAGTCGATGAACTCTTTCGGTATATTGGGGGCTTTGGAGTGCGTTGTGGCGCCATTCATGGCGATAAGTCACAATCAGAGCGGGACAACGTCCTCGGTGAGTTCCGACATGGGCGGACAAACATATTGGTGGCGACAGATGTTGCTGCTCGCGGCCTCGACGTTGAGGGGATAAAGTTTGTTATAAATTTTGATTATCCGCAGTCATCGGAAGACTACATCCATCGTATTGGACGAACGGGTCGTAAGCATTCCACTGGTACCTCGTATGCCTTTTTTACCAGGAAGAACGTTAAGAACGCCAGAGGCTTGATTGATGTACTAAGAGAAGCCAATCAGGACATAAACCCACAACTAGAGCAGCTGGCTAGATCTGGTGGGGGTGGATTTGGCGGGGAGAGGAAGCGATTCAGACAGAATGGCGGCTTTGGCGGAGGTGGTGGTGGCTTCGGTGGTGGTGGTGGTGGTGGTGGTGGCGGCGGTGGTGGTGGAAGAGGCTTCGGTGGTGGTGGCGGTGGAGGTGGCGGTGGAGGTGGCGGAAGAGGTTCAAGATTTGGGGGCGGTTCTAGAAATGAAAATGGTGGCGGTGGTCGATTTGGGGGTGGCGGTGGTAGTGGTTTTGGCGGCAGTAGCGGCGGTGATGGAGGTGGAATGAATCGTGGTTTCAGTGGCGGACAAAATGGCAACATGAACGGTGGACGATTTAATGGAGGTGGCAATAATGGAGGCGGAGGTGGTTTTGACGGATCTCGGAGAAATTTCCCCTCCAGGCATTAGCATTAAATTTTGTGTTTTCATTTTCTTTTTATTTCTTTCGTAACCTCAAATTGATAAAACAAGAAATGAATCCAAAATATTTATTTAAAAATAAAAAAAATTAAAGTTTTGTATTTTATTTGATTTTAGAATCAAAAATGTTCTGTCCTCAAAAATAGAACTCTGAGAATTTTGGTTTCATTGAAGTTTATTTTCAATTTAATAAAAAAATGTATTAAACTAGAATCAATGTTGACGTGTTTCATTACGCAAAATTTAACCTTTTACAATGTATTTTGATTAGGGCCATTGGCAAATAAGCGCTAATTAGAGATCTACTAGCTGCTGGAACATTCTTCAAGGTAAATGTGAATTTTGCTATCACATATGCCGCAAAGTAAATGTAGGAACCAAAGATGAATTGGTAACATCCTATGATAATATAAGGCGTGTTATTTTGAGCTTCGAGTATATTCAAGTGAATTTAGATCTTTGAGACATAATAATGAAATGTCAAGTACAACGATTTCTTTAAAACCCAAAGGAATGATAAATCGAAATGCGTGTTAGTAGGCAAAAGGGGACAACACAAACGAGATGGGCATGTTTGTAATCCAGTGTGCCACGTAAGGTCGCCCCTCAAGGAGATTAGAGGATCGGGGAAATGTTCCCTGAAAAGATCCGTCGATGCTCGTGCTATGTGAGCCGTGGGTCCATCTTGTTAAAACCACTCATCACCAAGGTCCAGTTAATCGAGTTTTGGGATGAAAAATTCTTCACGCGACCTGCGGGTGCGGATGTTAAAGCGAGTACGGAAAGCACGTTGAGTGGAAATCATGGAACGAGCGTTGGAAAAGTAAGCCTCGCGGGCAAATGCGCGTTGCTCTTTTGTCCAATGCATGATGTCGACTGACTGCGGCGTAGATGAAACTTCCGGAAGTCCCCTAAAAAATGAGACATCTCCACCCACATTCGACCACTCCCCCCGATTGGCGACAAAAACAAATCAGCATGTTTTCTTGCCGCACCCTGTATATCTATCGATACCCGAATATGGGAAACAGAAAACCTAGTTGTAAAGGGTGATTTTTTCGCTGGTTTGGTTTTGGCAACACTGGTTTTGACAGCTGACGTGTGTTTAGTACCTTGTGTCACTGTCAAACAGCTTCAGTTTGGTTTGCAATTTAACCATGGATCGTCTTACAAATGAACAACGCTTGCAAATTATTGAATTTTACTATCAAAATTCGTGCTCGGTTCGAAATGTTCATCGCGCGCTGCTTCCATTTTATGATCGGCATTCTCGACCTTCTGAGCAGTCTATTCGGAAGCATATTCGGGCCGGTCAATTGGCCGCCTAGATCGTGCGATTTGACACCATTAGATTATTTTTTGTGGGGGTATGCCAAGGCTAATGTGTATAGGGACAAGCCCGCTTCGATTGACGCACTGGAAGCCAACATCCATGCATTCATTCGTGAGATACCGGCCGATATGTGTGAAAGAGTATGCCAAAATTGGACTCAGCGGATGGGCTACCTGAGACGCAGCCGCGGTCAACATTTGCATGAAATTATCTTTAAACATTAAATTGCAAGGTTCAAACTATCGATTCAAATAAATATTTCATTCATTTTTTCGAATTTTTTGTGTTTTTTTTTTAAAAAAGTTCTAAACCTCTTAAAAAATCACCCTTTATATAGAATAATTTCTCTATAAGACTGAAAACTCATACTCATCGCTTAGTACACCTTACATAGGTACCTACACTTGAAAAAAAACTTCGGAGGTTGGCAATCATCATGTTAAGTGTTTCTTTGTTTTGAACTCTTCTGTAAATTTGTGCTATCGAAAGATTGAGCCACTCCTGAGGGTTTGAAATCAAGGTCAGCCTTTGTCTTCCAAAGGATGACTTGAAACAAGTTGTACTTTTCATTTCTTAACACGTGCCCCAGATATTGAAGTTTTCTTCTTTTGATAGTAGCCACAAGATCTTTATTTAAGTTTTTGCGGGTCAATAGGTACTTCTTCGTTTGTTTCTCTGTCGATCCAAGAGATACGAAGTATTCTTCTATACGTCCACATTTCTAAAGCTTCCGGTCTTCTCATTTCTCTCTTATGAAGATAGAGTCCATACGATTTACACATACTGCCACAAATACCCACACCTGTTTCACGTCATTTTAAGAAGTTTGCTTTGAAAAAAATGCGCAAAGTTTCGTGAAAAGCAAAATAAAGAAATACATAAAAAGCAATGGATATAATGCTGGAGGAATTATAATCCTCATTGTTTTCCTCAGCATCTGGAAACCAAGAATCATTAAAACTACTCCATTTGTATCTACAATAGGGGAAACATTTTTCAAGTCGATATATAAGAACACTGCTCTAAAATGCCTCAAAATGCGTAAACCTAAATAAATGGAATAATTAAATTTTATTTATAGTAAAACACGAGATATTTAAAAAATTTATTGAATAGTTTTATTGAAATGTCTGTTACCTATGCACTGTAACCGTCTGTTATGTATGTAGATACACTTAATGAATTTATTTTGCTTATTTGATTTAATGACAAAAATAACCACAAGGATCATTTATTTAAGTAGGTAGGTATATATCTTATTTGTGTATTCGTTGATTAAAGTCGATGCAATTGGTAATTTGTTGTTTTAAATATATCCTTTTAGTAAAATCCTCTTTAAAATATACATACTTCCAAAAAATCTGCACAAATTTTATTTATATTAAATATATTTTTAAACAAAATTTTAAGAAGTATAGTATCGTATAAGTATTTTTTGTATTCATAATGTTTACAAACATATTTGCCGAAAGCATTTTTTGTTTACTGTACAGCAAATTGATTAAAAAAAATAACTAAATTTAATAAGTTTCATTATAGTGATGAATATAATTTTAATTATTCATACTTATTAAACTTAAACTAAAACTTATTTATAAAGTTTTCTGTTTTATATTTGTTAGAATCCTTGAATTTTAAGATTCATTTATAGGATCCAGAAGATTTAGGCAGCAGCTGCTTTACGAGAACCTGAAAATAAGAAAAGAAATGATTTTGTTGCTATTTAAATCGTTATATCGAAAATGGAATGTTAAAATTTAAATATTTTAAGTGCGCAAATTTCGCAAAACAATAATTAATTTTTGAAAGTTTTATGGAAATGAGAGCAGAAAATTCTTTCAAAATCTCTGTTCCAGTTCCAGCCCTTTTTTATTCAAATATTTAAATAATAAAGCCAAATGCGAGCGGATTGAAATACCAAAAAGATAAAATAGAATTGCATTCATGTCTTAGTTTGACACTCCTGACAGAGAGGATTGAAATTAAGTTTGAGGAAAAATGAGATCTCACTGCATTTAAATGGTTCCAAAACCAGTGGGGGCATTTACAGTCTGTTCCAGAGAGAGCTTCTGGCCATACTGAAAGCTTAGATAAAATCGATATCCGATAAGAATATCGCCATATAAGTACGTTGATAGTTAGGCTGCACTTAAGTCACAAAGTGCTATTGAGGATAAAAAATGCGATGATTGAGAGTATGACGCAGCTTTAACGGTGGCGAGAAGGATTGTTTTTAAAATACCTTCAATAAAGTCGCTTCAAGATGGCCAAGAAGTTTCAAAGACACTTTGGTCGGTTTTAAATCGAAAAAACTCTGGAATTAATAATTCTCAAAAGAACAAAGTTAAGATTAACGATAGGGATACTCTCTGGGCATTGCCTTCTGAGAAAGCGTGCGACTCATCTTAGCTTCTACAGAATACGGATGCAAGTCGTGGAGGACTTTTCTCACAGTCTCTGTGAATGTTTTGCTGATATAGGTTCTTGTAGCAGTGTTTCAAATGTCAGTCACTGTGACAACACTTTAATACAAAGCAGTGTTCAACCAGAGAGCTTTTTCTTTGATCAGTTTACATCGCTTGAAATTTATAAGATTATAATGTCACTTAAAACATCTAATTCAACGTCTTTTGACAATATTTCAAGTTTTATATTAAAAAATATTGCGTTTCATATTTCTGATGTTTTATGTTTTGTTTTTAATTTTTGTGTACAAGAAGGTGTTTTTCCTGAGTCTTTGAAAACAGCTGTAGTATTACGACTGCACAAAAAAGGTGATGCAAAGTCATTAAATAATTATCGTCCAATTTCCATCTTATCCGTTTTTTCTAAGATTTTTGAAAACGGAATTAAATCTAGAATGTTATCATTCTTAGATAAAACTCATTTCTTTAATGATTCTCAGTTTGGTTTTAGAAGCGGTAGATCAACTGCAAGTGCTTTATTAAAATTATCTGGGGAAATATATAACAGTTTGAATGCTTCTCAAATTCCTTCAACTTTATTTATCGACATAACCAAGGCTTTCGATATGGTGAATCATACTCTGTTACTAAATAAACTATTTAAAGCAGGTTTCAGAGGCTTCATTCATGACTGGTTTACTTCTTATTTAACAAATCGTAAACAAGTGGTAAAGGTCAAAAATGTATATAGTTCACAAAATTATTTAAATATAGGTGTTCCTCAGGGATCAGTCTTGGGCCCGATACTGTTTTTAATTTATGTTAACTCGCTATTTTTACAACCTTTTAAGGGCAGACTCACTGCATTTGCTGATGATACTGCTCTTTCCTATTCCAATAAGAGTTTTCTGGATATGTTTGCCGATGTTAATTATGACCTTGATATACTACGTCGATGGTTCAAGTCTCATAAACTGATCATCAGCAACAAAACGAAATTTATGATATTTAATATCAAGGGTGTTGTATGCGAAGAGTTGCCTTTATATTATCACTCACCGAGCTGTTGTCGATTTTGTTTCGATGATGCTTATGGTCATATATCATTTGATAGTCAAGTAAGCTGTAGTGAAGGTTTCTTTGCAATTGAGCGTGTTGAGAGCTTTAAATACCTAGGTATTATATTGGATCATAAGTTCAGTTGGAAGGATAATACGTCATATTTGAAACGGTATTTAAATGGAGTTGTACGGCAATTATACCACCTTAGCATGTTCTGCAAATTACCAATTTTAAAATTGGTTTATAATGGTATTTTTAAATCAAAACTGCAGTATGGAATTTCCTGCTGGGGCACTTATTTTAATACAATGGAACCACTGCTGTTTAAACAGAAGCATGCAATAAGAATTATGTGTAGAGTTAATCGCAGAACCCACAGTTTTGAGTTGTTCAAAAGTCTCGAACTTCTTCCTTTAAGGCATCTGTACTGCTACAAAGTTTTAAAAATATTTTTTGAAAATTCCGGGTACTATGATGTAAGAGTTCACGATAGTCATAACTTGCGAGTCAATACCAGAAACTTCGTAAATGTTCCAACAATCAATAAAACACATTTTTCACGCTTTTTTTATGTTACTGCTCCTCGTCTGTTTAATAATTTACCTATAAATATAGGTGTGAGAGAGTGAAAACAGTATTCTTAAATAGTATAAAAAAATGGCTTTTCTCGTTTAACCATTCTGAAATAGATGCTTTTTTAACACGTATGATGTAACAAATTTGATGGTTCTTTTCTTTTTCTTTTTATTAAATTGTATATTATTTTTTCTTTTCTTAAATGTATGTAATTGAGTCTTTCATTTCCATTTTGTTTGCAATTAAATTTGTTGTTTTCCCCATCAATAGATTTATTAATTTTATTTTATATAACTGTTAGGTACATTCGACTCTAGTCATTTACTAGACAATAGATTGTACATAGCTATTTCATACAAAAACCTTCAATTTCCCTATTAACATGGATTACATTGTACTTTATGCTTAAATTTCTTGTTATGAAATAAAGATTTAAAAAAAAAAAAAAAAAAATGTAAGGCACCACGGCAGGCACCTACTTTCTTAACAACTTAGTGGAGGTTGGTTTCTTAAATAAAATCGGGGTCATACCTAAATCCTGTAAGAAAATTGAGAGTTTGGGCGAATTGGTTTCGGTTTTAACTGAATAACATCTAAATTCACCTAACCGGAGACATACTAAAAACTGATAATAATTATTATGAGTTTAGTACGCTTCTCTTCACACGAATCAAATTCATACCTGTTTTCTTTGCTATAATTTTTGATAACCAAAACCAAACATAATTTAACTCTGTTTTTAATTATGCATTTCTACTTAATGCAGTTCGCTCAACTGCACAATTCGCAAAAATTTCTTGCTGCAATAGTTGAAAGAGCTGTTACATCCCTGTTTTTTCGAGTTTTGTTTTTATTATTAGGCTGGTGATAAGAATACCTACAGTTATGCATTAAAATGGAATCATAATGGAGTAGGTTAAATTATAGAATATTTGCCTTGACATCGCAGCTCAGCCAATGGCAAACTCGTTTATATCCTCAAATCCAATAAAAAGTAGTCCGATTAATGCCGAATGATCACCACTCGGATTGAACCAAAGGGGACGTTCAAATATATCTAGTTAAGTAAGTCTGACAGCTGGTGGTGAGGTTTCCGGTAAAGAAACAAGGGGTTGTTCCTTAAGGGACTGCCCAAGACCGCTATAAGTGGTGAGGAACCACACCCTGCACGAGGTGCCACTGCTTTAAACCAAATATAACGGATCTAGAGGCAAATAACTCGATAAAACCCATAATGGGGACAACAATTTTTCACCGGGAGAGGCAGATTCAACCATGGACATTGCAGTTACTGTTGTCGGGAAGCCGAAGGAGCCAACAGACACTGGATGTTTGGATCTAACCGAAGTCGGAGCTGTCACAGCGGCGAACAAGTAAATGATGCAATCGTGAAGGCGGGTGGCAAGTTTTCACTTTTTGGACAGATAACCACCTTCAAGGAGTTCGAGGACATGGAATGTGACGACAATGAAACACTGGTTAATGAACTTTGTCCTTAGCACCGAAGGAGATCCCTGACATCACAATACCAAAAGGTCTTATTTACCTTCAAGCACCGTACATACTCGTGGGAACCTAACCAACCATAGTCAAGAGATAATATTGTAATATCAAAAGTTCCAGGAAAGCTCACAACTTAGTGAACTAATCTAGGCAATCGCAGTCTAGAGTGTGGCTTTAGCCTGGCGAAAAGTCAAGGTTGTCTTCATTCGGAATACAGGGAAATCCAGCCACACCACTGACATTGAATTGAATGACATAATGACTCTAGATGACAAAGTGATAACATGCTTATAAGGCACATTGCATGAGGTCGTTAGCTGTATTCCTGGACATTGAAGGAGCCTTCAATAATGTTAAAACTTGCGCAGTAAAGATAGCACGTCAGAACTCGAATGCTGGTCAATCTCTTACTAATGTGATCGTGAGCTTGCTCAGTGACAGGAAAAATAAACTGCTCCACAAGGAAGAGTCATGCTTATGAAATTCAATTGGCCTTGGGGTCAATACCCAGAAAACTGCGCTTGTCTTGTTCACGATTAAAAGAATAATTCCACAGTTTGAGCCACCAACTCTGGAGGGAGTACCCCTAAGGGTGGGAATTATCCTTGGCATAAAACTCAAACCCCAAAATTATCCTGGGGATGTACACGGCGATCGTGCGACCAATACTCACACATGGCAGCGTAGTGTATTGCTGGGTTTACCCTGCTCTACCTGCCCGTTTAACCTAATGGGTCAACTCAATTTATTTTAATTAAAAAGTTTACATTGTAATTGTATACTCTCGGATCACATAGCGCAAAATTTCTTTCCAAAAACACAAAAAACTTTTCAATTTGACATTTTGCTAGTGCGTGTTGATGATTTCAGAGCAATTCTTTAAAAATATCCCGAAAACTTTTGTCCTGTTAGGAATTAACCTGGAAGTGCACTGTTCACTTCCTCAGCACTCCTAGATTCGCTCTTTTGATAAAAAACGGGATTCTTTTCTTTAATCGAAAACGCCATTAATGACGTAGCTGGTAGGCTTTTCTTGAATGAAAAAGGAGCCACAAATTTTCACCATCTGTAAAATCATACCATTCTTGCTGGGAAACGTTGAGACGTGCATTTGTCATATTCGCATATGTGACATTAAGCTGTCAGATAGCACCTCAGAAATAAAAAAATATGTTGGTACCTTTCAGGAGGGATAATTTTTATACCATAACATCTATACATATACATATGCGCACAATTGGTTAGACCGCAAACTAAGTAAACGTACACAAATTTGACGTGAATTGCCGCTTTGTCACAGGTTGACAGCTTCAACCTTGTCTTTTTCAATACCGTGGTAAATTTCTAAAAGCATATCCTACACGAACTAATTGCTGCTGATGGTTTTCCGCGGTTCGGCGTCTTTTTGTATGCCTACAGAAATTATGATGACCTCAATTGCTGTCTACTTTAGTTTCACATCAAAGTTTTAAAGGTGGCTATCAGCTATAAGTCGTTGCATCACGTATCACTCCCAAATCTAGCCTCATCTAAGTACCAAGAATATTTGCCTTTAAAAGGATACATAAACACTTCTGACCCTCAAAAGTCAAAATAACAATTGTTCCTCTTCTCAAAAAGTTGCTAAATAAAATTCCCAAACTCTTTGAAAGTTTTCCGCCATCGAGCTGCGCCCTCCTCGAAAAGAAACTCATAAACAAAGGACAAGGATGCACAAGAGTTCGCCAACTTTCCTGTATTCCACGGATGTGCTGTAGTGTCATTTTATTTTTCTGTACAACAACCCCTCTCCCGGGAAAACTTTCACGAATTTTCGAGTTTCAATAACAAACACATTCATTTGTTCACGGTTTTCATATTTCCAAAGGAGGATGAACTTTCATCGTCATCACGAGATGATGCCTTGGTGTGGTTGAAAATTGAATGGATGTTGGCAGACTGTCAAGTGCGCTACTTTCCGAAAAGAAATTCCGGAATAGTTAGCTGTACACTTCGTTCATATAAGCTTGATCCTCCCTATCCAAGCAAATAAAGTGCGGTATTAATTTTTTGACAGCCCCCAGCACTCGCATTCCATTCCTAATGAGGATGCACGGCTGCAGCTTATATGTCTTGGCATTGCACCAAAATTCTTTGCACTATACACGGTTTGTTGTGTATCGTGTGGTTAAGTGTATTTCCCGCATTTTACTTAGTACACCTGGTGGTGGGTGATGGCACGGAGCACAGAGGTGACTATATCCAGAGTGGAATTGGAGTGGTTCCGTATAGTGGTTGTTTGTGAACAGAGTTGGGCTGGTGTGGCATTGGGAATGCTTCCAGCGGGGCTTGGAGTAGCAGACAAACGCCTTCTAAACTGTGTGTGAATTCAATTTAATTAGATGGAGTTTTGGGGAAAATTTACTCGAAAACGAGCCAAGACCACATAACTGCTGCGCACTGGTTCTAACGGCTCGGCCGCACCAGAGCGATAATGTAATGCTCTATCTACGCTCTGCCATTCTGCCACGGAGTGCTCTGCTAAGGCAAATTTTGTGGGCACACAGTGTAGGTTTTAGCACGTAATGAGGTTGAATTTATGCGTTTTGGGTTGTTTGTTGGGTGGCAGGGAATTTAATGAAATTGTTGAGTGGCTAGGCGCTCAATGGGTGACTTCCGTGCTCCAAGAATTGTCGGAATAATTTGCTAATTTAAGGAATCTCTATTTACCTTTGTCTTTGTTTTTACGTTCTTTGTTGCCTTTGTCCTTGGGCTTGCCACCAGGATTGCATTTCTTGGAAATAGAACGCACCGGCTCACAGGTAGTATCACTGGTGGTTTTAAGTTTGTCCTGCCGTGTCATCTGACCGGAGGCGCACTCAGTCCAAACACCTTTTTCATAGCGGCAAGCTGAAAGTAGAGAAAAGATTATTTTAGAACATATGAAAGTTAAATAGAGGTATATAGGTAGGTACTATGTAAACCACGTGGCACAAACAGTATAGAGCGTTACAGGTCAATATTATTGAATGCAACATTCAAGATGACAAGCGCAATAATTTTTTTTTTGCTGTTGCCTTTAAGGTCTTCAATGAATCTCTTTAAACCGGTTCCAAGACACGTAATGCGAGCGAACTGTACAAATTTAAGTCCGAACCGATAATTGATAAGTTTTTTTTTCAGGACAGCTACACACTATATAAATTAAAAGGACAGCTATATACTCAAGGGAAATCAAGCCCACTTGCTATCAAAGGCTACGGCAATTTGACAATCTAAATCTGTTTGGCAATATATCCTATCCAACTACTTTCAGTAACATTAGCGGCCATGACGAGGGTCTACTACAATTACGAATCATAAATGAAGCCTATAATAACATCACTCGTCCACGAAATTTCCATATGTAACCGGCTAAAAGACCATTTTCCTCTTCGGCACACAAGATAATCAACGCCCAATTTGATGCACAAAAGGAGAACATTAACTCGACATGCAGAGATCTCCATCAAGTGCCATCGCACAGCTCCTCCTCGCACACGAATCGTTTCCTCGGCACAAAGTATAGAACGAGCAATACAAAAACTAGAATGCAATTAAATTCCATGTGCAAATCGTTTCTAATTAAGCCCGAACAAAAGTAGATCCTTGCAAGTTGCAGGAACAAAAGGACACATATAGGATGCGAACGACGACAGTATAGAACAAACGACCGAGTATTTCACACAACTCTTGGCGCAGAACATCCTCATTATCAGTGCATCGGGGCTCGGGAGTCACTATACAAATGCACAGACGATTTGTGCCACCATTAACAGCACTGCCATGCATGAGCAGAGCATGAGGTATTGTTTCGACAATTCTTGGCATCGGCTGCAGCGTGCTTGTATCGTCAGGCAACCGCACAAAGCATCACACACTGGCGAACTTTAAAATGCAGAAAAGCCTCCCAGTCACACGGTAGGAAGTTTCTTCCTTCTCACTGCCAGGAAATGAGACTTTGCTGCAAGTTATAGTTATACACTATACATGGCCGCATATCCTCAAGGGTAATTCCAGCTAGCTGCTGACTTTCTAAAGGAAGAGAACATCCTGGGCCTCGGCAAATACGCCACGCGGTATTTTATTTCACCGTTTGCTCTTTCACTTTTCGTATTTTCATTTTCACGTCCTGCAGCTGAGAGCGGGTTCGAGTCGGTTTCGCTTTCCTTTTTTGTCAGCTCCGGCACGCTGATGGGCTCTTATATGTGGTTATTTCCTGTAAAAATGGCACACTTCCTGGCACACATATTTTGTTTTAGGCCCTTTTACTTTTTGAAACAGTTTTTTTGTTGCTTTCGTGGCTCTTTTGTGCGGACGAGTGTGTTACGTAAATACGATTCTTGATGTTTAAGCTTATGGAACGTACCGTGAACCAAACCATGAGACTGGTTTGGTGGTGGGTCGTCATTAGTGTACTTGTTTTAATGGAACCGTCACCGTGTGTCATATACAGTCCTTGGGCTTGAGCATCTTTTCCGTTGTTTTTAGAAGGTCATTACTTTTGCAGGATTGCACTTAGTATAATGCATGTTTTACTTTCCTCCCGTCAGAGAGCACACGAAAGGGATTTTCCTTTATACTTATGGCATTGCATACTTTACCACCGAGGGTGCAAAAGGGTTCACAACCCGGAAATTGTGGATGAACTTTTTCGTAATGGATAAAATTATGAGGAAAGTTTTGGGCTTAGAAGATAAAAGTTCAACAAAAGAGGCTTCGCATTTAGGAAGTCTTTGAAGCGAGTAATAGAAGAGGCCGTGTTGAAAAAAAAAATTAAACTCGCCTATTTCGCTAGCGATCTACTCCGTGAACCTCTGTGTAGTATATATGAAAAATCGTCTAATTGAACTAAAATATTTCTCGGATGGTCGATTTAAGACTTTATCCAAGGGGAGAAGGCATATTTTTTAAAGAAATAAATTCTTCTACAGGGTTGGGCCAAAAGAAGTCATCCGATGTTGTTTGGCTCTCATCTCAAAATGAGCGCCGTCACAATTGATTGCCTAAGGGCTCGTTTTATGGCATTTTTCATCACTTCGGCGAGAACTTCGGGCGACGGATTCTCGCACTCGTGTCGAATGTTTTTAATTTATAAAAACATGAGAAAAATACTCCCGGCAATAATTCAAGTAAATATTTTTTGGGAAATATAGCTGTCCGCGAATGGTCATAAAATATATATAAAATCAAAAACGTCCCATTGGGGTAGCAAAATTTGTCTGTCTTAGGGATCTGTCCATCCAATTGAGCTATCCCCAATTGGAGATTGATCAGCGTACTCACTAAGTACACATTTCAGCTAAAACTTCAACACTAAGTTCTATATTTTTCATTAATCCATCGCAGGAAAAACTCAGTAAGTTCATTAATAGATCCCAAATTTGTGTATAAGACTTTCAACTGCGGTTTTTTAGGTTTTCATGGCAGAAAAAAAACATGAAAACCTCATTATTTGCAATAAGCTCTAAATGTACCTACCTAGTGAGTTTTACATTTCAAACGACGTTTGTCGTATTTGGACATGATGCAAAGGATGGAAACTTTTATTGTCAAAAAATAATTTAGGCAAGGCCGCGCTGTCATGCGACTTCTTTAACATCGTACTTAAAAAAAGTGAGAAACTCACAGGCCAATACCCACGGTAAGATGTTTCAAAAGACTGTTGAATTAATTGGTAGAACACAGCGAGCTGTCACTCGGGTGTGTTTGTTAGTATAGGAACGAAAGCGGATAAATGGGTTTGGCCGTTAACGAGTACAAATCGAATTATGCGCCGTCAATAAGAAGGCACTGTTGGGTGTATTTTAACGAATCGGACAGAACGTCACGATAGAAATCTACAACTTTAAGGGTAGTAAAGGACTAGGGGATAACTGTATGGACTGTTAGCAAATCTTAGTTCCGATTGTAATTTGATGCCTTTTTTACTTTCTCGTATGCATAGTATAGGAGAAGGATATATTATAGTCTACGAATGATTTCGAGATGTTTATAAAAAATTCTAATATCGCTTAATTCTGTTCGTCGGCTTCTAGGGCCAATAGCTAGATTGATTTGTTTCAAACATTTTTAATGTTCGGAGTTCGGAGCCGTTTTGCACGGCAATTTCAAAATTTGTGTTTTTCTCGAGAACGGTATGCCGTCCTATACAATTTGAACAAAAATTTATCGAAAACATGTTATGGTCAACTTAACCCGATGGCAACACACAGTTTTTTCTAAAGCATCGCGTGGCGTACGAGTATAACTCAAATCAATTTTATATTTACATTGGTTTTCTAAAGGTTACATAAAAACGTACAATAATTTCATGAACTTAACAATAACAGTACGTAGGTACCTTAAGCAACTGCTCGTATCTCAAGCACCGCATTTTCGATTTTGATAAAAATTCTAGCATTCTTAAATAAATATCAAATGTTAAGAAGAATACGTTTTGAAAAAAAATGTAATATAAGTGCAAAACCAATTGCACTGCATAGTAATGAACAGTATCACTCAATTCCAATTACTTTTGAAACATTTCCGAAAAAAATTAACAATCTTACTCAAAAATCTTTTAAAAAGCAAATGTTACAAAAAGATTTATATCGTTCTCATTATGTACACACAAAGTGTACGACATTCTAACCGGAACTTCCGAAAATTGGATAAAAGCACTAATTACAGATAAACGAATAAAGCAAATTGTGTAATAATGCATGGGTCCTAAGAAAGAACAGTGTCATCGAGCCACATTGAAATTATTGAATTAATATTGAAATTTGTGTCCCATAAAAACATTTGAAACGTTATAGCAGTTAGTTTGTTAGGCTTAAGAATTTGGTTTCGCTACGTAATTTGGCATCACTTGCACCAGTTTTTCCCAATATTTTTCGTTCTGACACTTTATTTCTCGTCTCCCTTTAATACACGTTAAAAGAAAAGAAAGAAGAAAACAGTCAGCTTATAATGTCGTAAACGTCCTTTTGACCTTCATTGCATTTATTGCATTTTTTCATCTGCGCAGAGAAACATTTTTCCGTGAGTTTACTAAGTAAATTTTTAGCTCGAAATCAATTTCGTTTTGATTCAGGTTTTGCGCATTAAAGGGTTTTCTTGTTGCATCTGTATTTGGGAGTCAAGTTGCGTTCCGAAACCAAATTCGTAAGTGGTCAATTTAGTTTTTTTTGGTAATCTCTTATTGAACTTGTGTATTTTTATAATTTTCCATAGAAATAAAATTGCTATTTATTGCTGTGTGGAATAACAAGGCGTTTTATTCGTTTAAACCACGGCTGAGGCAATAAACATTATTGCTCCATTTTGCGTTGTCACAACAAACAGAAATAGACTTAAAGGTCCTCTTTTGTTAGTGAACTCCTCTAAACCTCACCTAAAATTTCACAGAACTAAAACAGCATTTTAACAAAAGTCAACTTTTGCTAGCCGTTGTGACTTAATTTTGCTGTTTCACCAAAGGTGAGCTTAAAGTTGTCACAATAAGCAACTTGGAAGTCCCTTCAGTCTGAACTTTAACTGATTGGATTCTTCAGATGCCATTTTTTGCATCACCATTTGCCAGTGGTGACTCCAATCTATTAAATATAACAGCTTTTTGCAAAAAGACGTATGTAAAATGTTTTATTGCTAAGGGCCATTAGTAGAATTATGCATTTTTGTTAATTAAAAAAATACTCCTTGCGGGTAATTTTTTCGAGACGATTTCATTTTGTATTTTTTCAAATTCCATATTGTAACTTTAAAGTTACGATTGTAACATGTTTTTGCCTCGGCTCTTCCATAATTTCATACGGAGAATAATTCTTGCTAATCCCTGTTTCTTTGGGCTTACATGGCAACTGGAGTAGTAGGTCTAGGTGTCGTCTGAAACCACTACGGAAATTCAAAATTTGGAACTGAGTATACCCAAATTTGGAGTGAGTATACCCCATATATCTATAAAGTATTAAAGATGAAGAAAACAAAAGAAAAAAGGACATAAAAGATCAGAGGAAGGTAGAATGATCTCGGTTTAACCTTACCTTTCTTGCATTTTTTCTGAATGGTCCTCGTTTGAAGGCAGTTGGATTCGCCCTTCTTCAATGTTAGCGTCCTAGATCGGGAGTTAGTTTTGGTGTCGCATTCAGTCCAAGCGCTTTTTGCATATCTGCAAGTCGACTCTGAAATGATGAACCAAATTCAAAGGCATTAACAAAAATCATCATTGTACTCAATCGTATACCGACAACTTCAATTTCATCTGACTATTTGTCTTCATTCTCATTCAATCTAATATTCAATCATCCAAGGGTCGACAACAGATCCCAACAAAATGAAAGCATACGCAAACTACTTGCGTGTGATATTAATTTTTCTTGATGTCCTTCACGAAGGCCATTCGATATAATTTTATTTTATTGAGACAGTTTTTCTCCAATAAGCTTTGTAAGATACGCAGATTCCAATGAGAGAGAGAAATCACACAGGCCATTACATCAAATGAAGAATAAAGGAAACCCATCGGGCTGAAGGACGACGAATACACACGCAGGAAGACATCCTTAATAGCAACCGAATAAAAGAATGAAAACTTGTATAAGTGTTGCAAGCAAAAACCATCCATGTTGTATGCACAATACTATATGCTTGTGCGTATATGTGTAGACATGTTCATTTGTAAGCCTCCCTCAGGCAGGACCAAAGCATCGTCTAAAATGCCTTATTAATAAAACATCAACCTTGCTGGGTAGTACCTACCTATACATTACCAATCCCCAGCCCCACAGCTCCCACTTTGTATATAAGTATGCTTTGTGCCGCACGTATACTCTTCTGCCTTACGGGTAATAAGTCTAGCGCCTGAGTCGTCCTTCTGAACACATTATCTCGCAGCCAGGAAAATTCTGATAAAAGCTTGACGTCGACGTCTGCGTCTCTTTCATTCTCATATCATCAGAATCAGAAATTTGTTTATTTCTATACGACAACAAAGTGCGTTGTTATTTGCAGGGCTTTGGGCACGAATACATTTTTCTTACTATGCCAACAAAAAGTCTGTGCGAATATGTGTAAGTGAGCGGCTGTGACATTGAAGAAGGTTTTAAGGTGTTTTCTCAGTTGTTTGGTCGAAGAAGTGATTTCATCCATAAATTATGGATCGAAAATCTTAAATTATGCAAAATATTTGCAATCATCGCGGGGAATGAGTGAGTGCAAATTGATCCTTTTACATTGTTAAGAACAAAGGGTGTAGATAAACCTAACAGGATGAGCTTTACGAGTGTGGTTTAAAGAAACACTCTCCAGTTCCGTTGATGAAAGTGTACTTACCCACATTATGTTGTCCGGGGAAAAAAATGGAAGCAACTCACAAGTACTCATACGTATATTAGACAAATGTCTGTTTAATAATCTACGTGAGAACAGTGAGCTGTCACTAAATAGAATGTGTGCGATTATAAAAAGAGAAACGTCACAAATGGTCTTATCTTTTAGAGAGAGAAAAACAAAATGTATGCTGTCAACAGTAACTTGCACTGACCGTCGCACAGAGCGTCACAATAGAGAATAGGCAGCGATGAAGCAGCAAGGGACTTTTCTTAAGTCGACCCGTCTGTCATATTTTGACATCTCAACAAAGTGAATCCGGTCAAATCTGAACGAAAGACTGATTTTTTTTTATTTTAAATTTGGTCAAAAAATCCATTCAAAAGTTTAAACAAGAATTTTTGACCAGAAATTCTGTGAAAAATATAATTCATCATATATTTTGATTTTTGACTAGACATATATCCACTAAAAAGCTTTGCATTACAAAGTTTTACAGAAAAATCAACAATCAAATAGAGTCTTCCAAAATATTCCTTAATGGATATTACGGCACACCCACTTCGATGCATTTTAATTAGGATTTTGTAGGATTATTCACAATAAATTGTGTTCTGTTTGAAATTGTGAGCGCTTTAAATATGGAAGAATGTAATTTCAATAATAAAAATGTATCTTTTGTTAACAACAATATTACTTTCAAAGTTAACCAATTTTTTAATTCCGGTTAAAAATTGGTTAGACTGAATTTAAAAATTTTCTCCAGTCAGACCAAAAAGATTTCGGTCAGATTTAAGATATGACTGGAATCCGGACAGAATGGTAACACTGATGAACAATAATTCTTGATGCCGTCTAAAGTTTCCTTGGGCTGAGAAGACGATTTTGTTATAAGCCCCTCAGTGAGTCTATCGGTGGCTTTGTATATTGCATCTCTGTATGCAGCTTCAACTTTTGAATTGCATTTCGGGTTATCGTATTATTGTTTCGCGAATTCTTGTTTTGTTTTGCATCGCATAAAGTTCTTCGCCATTTAATTTTCTATTTATAGTGCTGAGTGTTTCAGGGCCTCTCTCACTCATCAGGGCCATCTTAACGCATTATCGGACTCGCTATGTGATCTGCAGTCCGAAAGCCGCCGTAATCTTACCAAAGGCGGCGAAATTCTACCGACTTCACAGATCACCACAGAAAATAGTCAAGCGGCGTTAAATCGCACGATCGTGGAGGCCAATTCACTGTTCCGCAATGTGAAACTATGCGGTTATCAAACGTTTCCTTCAATAAATCAATAGCGGTCACCATTGACTGTAACATTCTGGCCAGCATCGTTTTTAAAGAAGTACGGACCAATTATTCCCCAACCCATGGCCATAGAGCACACCAAACAGTCAGTTTTTGAGGATGTAACGGTGCCTCAACATATACTTGTGGATTTTCATCACTTCAAATACGGCAGTTTTGGTTATTGACATATCCAATAATTGCTCTGATGGATGGTTATGTTGAACGTAAAATGGACGTAGTGCGCGATACCATGAACCATGATTTTCGAAATAAATTTGCACAGTTTGGAAGCGTTGTTCAGGCGTCAGTCTATTTATCTTGAAATACCAAAGCAAACTGAAAATAAATCACTTGAGAGCCGAAAACATGGCCGCCAGTTAAAAGTGTGTTGCGAACGTAAAATTCTATGCCTCTAAAAAAAACACCCTTTACAAATATCATATGTAACAAAAAAAGTCGTTGATTATCTATTCTTTTTTCATCTTAATGCATTTAACATAAATGTTTCTGATGTGTATCCAAGGGCGGATCCAGGATTTATTTCTGGGAGGGGCACAAAGGCCAGATAGGTGAAGATTGTATTGCATTGCATCCGCCCTTGTGTGTATCTACTACACTTTACAGATTACAATTTTCACCTTATTTTGCAGTAATTGTAATCTATTTTTTTGAGTTTGTGTGCTCTTTATATCCAATTACAAACATATATGTACATTTACATAAATAGAGATATTTTCTCTTACTTATTACATATTTTCTTGTACATATATCTAATTCACGCGTATTGGAAAGTTAAGTTGTTCGTCTAAAACGACACCAAGATATTTTATTTGTTTGACTTGTTCACGATTTATAAAAGGTATAGATTTTATTGACATGCGATTGCGGAACAACATGCATTTAGTTATTGAAACATTTAACACCCGTCTATTAATTTTTAGCCATGAATTCATTTTATCTAGATCTTGAAATATAGGGTGAGCAGTCATCCCGATTGGTAGCAATCTGTAAGGACCCACTAAGTGCTCTTGGAGCTGCACCACCACAGTTCTTTTCAAGGCTTTTTCATATAAGGGCATCATATTTATGGTCGGTACTTCGATTCTTTCGAAGATTGTATGGAACTGCCTAAGCTAAGGGATGTTTTTATAATCCTTTCCAAAACTGGACCAACTTTACACAAGGCATCTTATATCATTTTAGTATTCACAAAGTTAAAGCCATTTTTCCTGTTTAAATGTATATTGCATTCCTCAAGTAAATTCGTATAATCACAGAATATCACAGATCGGATTGTTTCATTTATGGATTGGACAAAAAAGTTATACAATTTGTCGCATAGTACTGCACTATTTACTTCCGAAGCTATTTCATTACTTTTCTGAAAAACTTGTTTTTTAGCTTGTGTCCGTGGTAGTTAGTTGAGGTGCAGGGAAATAAGTCCCGGGAACTAAGTCCACTGAGGGACTTAGTTCCCACCTAGTGGGAAATAAAATCACTTTCGTGAAGTGGACTTAGTTCCCATGTAAGATGGGAACTGAGTCCACTTTCTTATGGGAAATTAGTACACATTCAAAAATAAGAAGGGGGAACTAACTTCCAACATTTAGGATTGGACAACAAACTGTATAGTGCAGTTAGTTATCACTTAACATCTATTTATCTTCTAACAAAATCTTAAGCTTCATTCATTATCAGTATAAACAGTTTGAAGTGGACTTTATTTTCAGAGTCTTGCAAACTGAATTTCTGAAGGAAGTATTTTGTCAAACAGAACAAAAATTAAAAAATGCAGTTCAGTTTGCAAGACTCTGAAAATTTTTTAAGTTATTGATTTTTCTTTTCAGCTTCTTATTGGTTGCATTACATTTATATTATATTATGTATTTATTTAGTTATATATCTTTAAATGGAAATTTTGAAAATTTTGTTAACTCAGTTTGGTATATATTACTCTTACTTAGTGAACAGATAATTTCATTTTTGTTTATAAAAATTGCAAAGTTCCTACTTGACTCTTTAATTTTACTTTGTTCTTAGTCGACAGTGAGAATTTACTTCACATTAAAAGGGAAATAAAACCACTCTGAGTTTTTGGAATTTATTTCCCATCTTACATGGGAACTAAGTCCACTTCACGAAAGTGTTTTTATTTCCCACTAGGTGGGAACTAAGTCCCTTAGTGGACTTAGTTCCCGGGGACTTATTTCAATGCAAAGTTAGTTGAGGCCATGGGCTAGACATTCAGTGGACTAAACCGGACGAAAATCGACCACAAGGAACCAGCAAATAAAAATCGAAGGAACTGTTTGGAAGGAAACGAAGTAAAGTAGTTGTCAAATCCAAAATGGGTGCACGTCTGGCGGTAAGAACATCTTACGCAGATGCGCCGAAATTTTTTTCTATGGCCTGTACTACGTATACGGGCTTTAAAAATATGGATTTTAGCAGTATGCTTAGCTCTTTAAAAATGTAATTGCTGTCCCCGTTAGTGCAGGATGACGATGTAGACGCTGCTCCATCAAGGTCGGTAAAGAACTCACCGAGACCTTCGATGTCAAAAAAGGATTTAGACAAGACCATGCGCTGTCATCTGGCTTCTTTAACATCCTTCTTGAAAGAGTAGTGTAGGCCTACACATAACTTTGAGGTTTCTAGGGACTTTGTCTACCTAGGCTCCGCCATTAACTCAGACAATGACACCTGCGCTGAGATTAAACGGAGAATAACGCTTGCCAATCGCTGTTGCTTTGGGCTCAGAAGGGAATTGACTAGCAAGGCCCTATCTCGAATAACTAAAGTGACCATTTAAAAGATCCTAATCTCCTCAGTCCTGTTTTATGGCGCAGAGGCATGGACTCTTTCAAAAGCAGATAGGTTACTCTTGCTTGTTTCGAGAGGGAGATTTTTTAAGTCATTTTTGGTATCTATAATATTCACTACCGTCAGCTATCGCATTACATGTATACAACTAGTATTTCAAGTGCTCTTCATTTAACACCAGCATCCCATTAGTACTCCCTACTCCGATCCGTGTCAAGTTGCTATTTGATCCAGCATCCAACGGATTTTACTAGGGAGAACCAACTAAAGTTGAGCTCGCATATTTATCCTTTATTTATTTGCTTATAAATATTTTGTTCATGCTGAACTGTCATACAAGATTTTATTTATAGACACTGTCGTATATACTCCCTTAGCACTCAGTATGGTGCTATAATATTCTTTACACAAGTTCATATTCTTTTTCGTTTCACTATACACCCCCACAAGTCGCTAAGGAATAAATTCATGAAATATTTCTACTTTTTCACTCAACTTTCTAACCATTTTGTGTGCATAAAACTTTAACTATTCTGTTAAGCAAACACCCTCTTTTGGCATGTGCCATTCGCCCACTTATACAGCCAACTCTTCAATTACGATCTCTCCATATTACAGTCTCGAATATACATCCGGGAACTCTGAATGAATCCCAACATCTGCCTAGGCCTACCATTTCATGAGTCATTCAATTTATGTACCGCATAGCATACTCTCGCACAATGGACTATAGCAGTAATTCATGATGGTAAAGCACATCACACACACGCACACATACAGGAAAAGGATAAAAAGTCGTTAACTGACAAATAGAGTTTACCAGACAACGCGCCGCACATGAACCCAAAAGTGTAGCCAACATACCGCAGAAAACTGAAATAAAATTCCAAAACATTCTCGAATCACTGACGGTTAATTACGCGACGACAACAACAGATATTGGTTCAGCAACAAGAACAACACGGGGGTCTGCTGTAAAACCAGGATGCTACAGACTACAGTGTACAGTGAAGGCCTGTCCGAGTTGTGAGGTTAAAATATGTGATGGAGCGACGTGCCGTGACGTCCTGGCGACCCAAACAATAGGCTTGTGAGCACACTTTCATTATTATTAAATTACATTTTATGTTACGAGTATTATGTCCAGTCAGGGACAGCTGAGCAATGAAAAAAGGCAAAAAGGTACGAGGCAGCCAACAGACTTGATGCTAGCCACCGGCGATTTTGAACAAATGGGATCGGGAATTCGTTTCCTCTGAAACCGTCGGACTTAATCCTTTTTTTCCCCATGATAAATTAATTTTGAATGAAATGCATTTTTGAGTAAACAGAATGTTTTTATTTTTTTGCACACACCAGATCCAACCAGAGGGTATTTCATAAAACGAAATATGTCACTCAAGGCGACTCCCACTGGATGGATTACAGTGATGAACGTAGGACGCGTGAAGTTGGCATTCTCCAGAATGAAATGATTGTAATCGGAGTTGTGGTCATTTTTTTCAGCTTACGAAAGTTGTAGATTGCATTGCAGCTTTGGCGATGTCAGTGGTAGCAAATTTCGAGGTTACTTTAATTCGGGCAAACAGAATTACCGCGGAAACAACTTTCGAAAGGTACAACCATTTTGTTTAAACAAGATGCCCACAAAAATTAAAAATGGCTTTTATGTAAATACTTTAAGAAACTAATATTTTTTGTTGTATTGAAAGTGACATTCCATATTCAGTCTATTATTTTTCAAAGTGCGCTTTCCCATACAAACTTTCATTCCCTATTTTTTATCCATTTAAAGTTTTGTTTGGTGGTCTCTTTTACAATAACCAAAATCCTTCCCGTTGCAAAAATGGCAAATTTGAGAAGAATTGTAAATGACGCTCACATAAAAACTGATCGTGGGGACCCCGACCCCGAGCAGTGTTCAGATTATGACTTTGACATGTGTGATATCGACTAGTTGCGTACCATGAACGCAAAAATTAGATTGGTCAGCCACATATGCGAACTGTCAACTTAGTACTCAGTTACGAATTTCTTCACTAGGTTAGTTAGCTCTCCTCTCTAAACGTCATCTGAAAAAGCTGTGCGAATGCGAAAAGGAATAGAATCTTGCGCCTTACTCTTTATCTCGTTCTGTAAAGTAAAATTTTTCAAAAACCAACCTTTTCTACTCTCTATTTCGAAAGTGGAATGAAATGTACTTATGTCAAAATTATTACAGATTACCTACTTAAAAGCGGAAGGGAAAAGCTATTTCGAATGGGACAAAATAGAGAGAGGCCCCATGTCTATTTTTGATTGACCAGAAAAATTACAGCAACTTTGTTGTTGCGACAACGAAAAGCTAGGGCGAATACAAACACTATAGTCTCTTTGAAGGGTTTTCAACAATGACAGCAGAATTTCGTAGCAAAAAGCTATTGAACAAAATTTTAAAATGTTTTTTTTTTTTTCGGGAATGGGAATTTCTTTTGTCCTTATAAAATATGGAATAAGATGTAAGTGAAAAGTCGTTAACATGCCCTGTTTGTTAAATTATTTTTCAAACGAAATTTGCATAAATGTCCTAAGTTAACGTTAGGTCTGTTTCCGTAATTCCTTGGCCAAGATTGGCTTTTCTTTCTGCGCTATGCAAAATATCCCAAAAGTAGAGTTATGTGCTGAACGTGTTTTTGGGTTATGTGTCTTAAAAAAAATACAAGTAAAAGTAATTTTTCATTTTACGTGCTGTTTTTGACAATCTGTTTTCCTGGTTATTACCAAGTTTGGCTTCGGTCCCTTTAAAAGTTGATAGTCATGTCAGGTTTATCAACAGTAAGTCTAACAGCTCCTTATATGATGAGTTTCTATTGTTTTTTTTATTGTCCTAGATTGGTCACGTGAATAGTTGTTTCAGTTGACGTTTATGGAGGGTTAGCCGACAAATGTAGTCAAGAATTGCGCGTTTGAGTCGTACTAATTTGACACTTGTGTCGGACGTAGCACTAACCTAAAAACTAGTTTGGGTACATTTAGTCCAGATCGATCTAGTCGAATAAAGTAACAATTTTTTAATGTGCTGTTAGAAATTGACGTTTGAAAGATATGATGCCAAACCTTCTGTCAGCTTTAACAAACTGTAGAGGAAGGTGTTTTGTTCTCTTTTTGTGGCTCTATTCCTCCTCCCCACTTTTGGGTACGGTAAAGAAATTTTACCAAATTTGACTAAAATGTAGTTTTATTCCGAACACACATTTTTAAATTTTGTAATCGGCAACTAACTGCTAAACTAATGTCAGTTGTAATTTAAGCACTTGAAAAAGTCTAATGCAGAGCCAAGTGATCAACAGTAAGTCTGCTTATTTTTGCAACAGTTCTACCAGATGTCCGGATATTGTTCTTCTGCGTGAGTTTTGGTGAACAAACGATTCTTCCAATGATATTCGTCAGCACATCAACGAAAAATATGTCCGCTAGGATTCACAGATGAACTTGCCGGCGAATGAAAGCTTCTTCGGGTGAATTTAAAGAAGATATTACACAAATCCTTTCGTTTGCTGGACTGTATTAAATAATTCAATCGTACATAAGCCATACATACCTTTGTAGTAGTTATATGCCTTATGAGAGAAATTTGACACATAAAACGTATTGACAGTTCATTTTGCTACAGTAATTAAGAGGAGTAATTAGCTTTTACATTTACACTTGACAAGCAATAATGAAAATTTAAACTTGACATTGGCAGAGCTTTCTATCTTTCTTCCCAATGAAAAAATATGTATGCAATGAATCGTGAGATATATTGCATGCTCAATGAACCTATGCTAAGCAAGACAATGATTTTAAATTTAAATGCAAAGTGAAAAACAAGAAGAAAACATCCACAGACAAGGGAATCTTTTAAGGAAAATAATGAATTAATGCTGAAAACATCAAAAACCTTTTAGTCCTGTTAGTTCTGCCTTCTTTTTGTTTTCCCCTGTACTACTTACGTTTCTGATCCTCTGATTTCTTCTCGGCCACTGTTTTGCCGTTACCACTACCACCACCAGCAGCGCCACCACCACCACCACCACGTTTGACATGCGACTGATGCTGTTGTGACTTGAGCATTTGCCTTTGTTTTGGCTTGTTATTGTGCTGATGTGAAGATGGGGATGCAGATGTTTGTTGATGCTTTTGCTCTAGTTGTGATGATGGTACACCTTCTTGATTGGCTACGGATGTGCCTTGTGCAGTTGCAGCTGGTGCGTTCGAATTTTCTAAGTGCGTGCTTTTGTTAAGTTTTTTAGTATTTTTTCCCCGCTTACCGACACCGGGTGTTTCCGATCCTTGATTAGATGACTTTGCTCCACGACCATTGCGAATGAGAACAGTACCAGACTTAGATTGTGGTGCTTCCACAGCCAAGTGTTCCTTTGGAGAGGAGTGTTGTTTGTGTTCGGCCAAGCTTTTGGCGCCATTAATCACTGTCGTCTGAAATGCCAAAATGGTCACCAGAAGAATGCTAACGGCCGCAATGAGATTCATTCTGTAACGAAAAGAGAAAAGTTGTCGTGTTGTGAAAGATGCTGTGCTCGTTAAAGAGGATGAGGCCCACAAATTTGTCTATTTTTTAATTTTTGATAAAAGAAATGGCCGCAATATAAAAGGTCAAAATATATAAAATTGAGTTTACATCACAGGCAAAGTAGGTCTACGTAGGCAAATCCACAAGGGAGACGGGCTCTTTTTTTCTTCTTTCTCTTTGTTCGTGCGGCGATAACGAGTGGAGAATTTAATAAGGACATTTTTTAACGTTCCTCCCATACCCGATGACTGTACGCGGATTGGTTTTGAAGTCACCGAAAGTACTTTCTGTCGGAATTAATATGATTTTCATATCATCACTGAGCCTGATTGGTATTCATGGGGTGGTAATGACAGAGAGACCTTTATTAAAGGTCAGCTGTGAGGATATTTTTTTTTCTTGTTATTTTAAATGAAAATTTACTTTATTCTGATTGCGTTGGTGATTCCGGTGGAACGTGTTACTGTAGGGTAACAGTGTCCGTTGGGAAATCGAATAGTTAAATGGCAATTTAAAAAAGGCTTTCCAATTAGGACTGGCTTTTTATATAAGGTGATGAAGAGTGGGCGAAATGTGTCGAGGGAGTGCGTGACACTTAAACTTAAGAACAACATAAACTTTTGTTGCAGAAAATTGTTCTCTTAAAGAAGTATCCGCTTTAAATTTTTACTGGATTGGTTTACGCGGTAAATCAATTTCTCTCTTGAAGCATGGTGAATGTGACAGCAGCAAATTCACAGAACAACAAGTTATGTAGGTATGTATGTGTATACCTAGTATGTTGTAAAATTTTGTAATGAATACAGTTGATTTGACCCCTTTGAGGTAGGTATCACTGGTTTCTTTAGAAATTCAGTCACCAATGGGTTAGGGCAGAAGTGACACATATCAATTTCACGTCAAATGTGTCAACTATTGAGATCACGTACTTGCTGTTTGTTTTAATGGAAATCTTGTCAATGAACTTGTGCCTTTTTTCCTTATGGCACCGACACGTTGACGCACGGACTTAGAACTGAAGTGACGTGACATATGCATTGTTATACATGAACGTGAACGTGGCCTGTCAAAAACTTTAAGTAAATGAGCAAAGGCATGCATTACTGTCATGAATTGATTACACGCAAGCCAACTTTTATGTGTGGACATTCATTGTTTATGATGAGTTTGTTGTTAAACCCTTTCCACGTTCGCTGTCTATTCAAGCTGTCTGACAGACTTATCCCAGTCGAATGCTTCAAGCTGTTGTAAAGTGAATTTTACTCCATCAGGGAATCCCTTAGTCGACATATGGTGGTACTTTTTGAAACCCAATGCAGCGCGTCGTTTGTACTTGGTAAGAACTATCCTTCTATAAGGGCTTAACCTCACTGGTCACTTGTAGTCCTATTTTCGAAGGATTTTCCAATGGTTGATAGTCGGCAGTATAAAGTCACATAATCGCCATCACTCACCTCAAAAATATCAACGCTTTATAAAACCACATGTTTTAAGTACATAGGTACATACCATGTGGTAAGTATATACCAACGCAGAACGTAAATGGTCAAACAAACTTGTGTGCACACTTTGTCTAACCGAAAACGCAGCCAGAACTCCATCAAATAAATTTAATTTAAATATTATTTATTCCAATATTCCAAAGTCAACCCAGAGCGCTTTTGCATTGTCATGGCCTTGGAGCTGAAGTATATAGACTTACCAACATCCAGGCATCGGAAATAAAGGGAAACACCCTAAAACGACAAGATTCATCTAGAACTAAGTCAATATTTGAAGACCACAAAACCTTCCCAAAAGCCCCACAGTGTGCAGATCTAAAAGCTTTTTCCCTCTGTTTATACACATCAATTAAAATTATTATTTGTTGGTTAGCCCCGTCCGGTCTAAAGAGTCGAAAACAAAACCAGGAAAAAAGACAAACACTACTTGCGTAATATGCACACACACTCTTATTGCGGAGTTCGCTTTATTCGGTAAGGGATCCCTTTCGAACAAAATTACGAGAAAAAACTTTACAAAAACTATTTCAAATGAGGTCGTCGCTTTATAGGACGACGTGCAACACCCTTGTTGCCAGCACGAGCTGCACGGTTACTGCGGACACCGCGATTTCCTCGAAGTTTGTTCGAGTGATGAGCAATCTCTCCGGGGGCATGATGAACTGCATGACTGCGGGCCACACGTGTTGCTGCTTTAAGTTCGTGTGTCTGTGGATCCTGATGTAGCGCTGTATGCTTCAATGGGCCAGAAGACTTTTTCACATGATTCTGTTGGGGATGCGGATTCGCTGAGACGGCAACTACGGCCAAAACCACAAAAAGGAAGACCTGCAAAACGAGACGGTAGTCAAAAATGCGCGAGTGTAATCCGAGCTCAGAGGGAAGGTACTAGTATTATGTCGACGGTGTTGTATATCTTACCAACTTCAGCATGATGTGTTGATGTCAGAAGGACGGGAAGTGAACTAATTAAACGTCGTCGATAACGCTCACTTTTATAGCAGCACAGCTCATTTACTCATCCCGAAAAAAAGATCCAACATGAGACGACTAATGCCCATCTTTAATGGCTTTTACAAAGCACTATAGATCTGGCAGTATGGGGTATGAATGTGTGAGAGAACAGGCCACGAGCCTGTGATTCATTGCGACTAAGCTATTAAAAGCGAACGAGTACATGAGGTCTCTGCCGTGGCATGGTGCAAACAATTATACCTGACCTAGGTAATGACTGTTTTTATTGACCATTTTTTTTTGGTTTGTTTTAACTGTGTGCGTCTTGAATGGACCTTTGAAAAAATATTTACTGTCCATTAAGAGCCGCCACAGATGAGAGCTATATCTAATGAAAACATTAAAGCGTGTGCATGATAGTCTGATGAGCACATTAGCTGGTGACTTGGATCACTCGCCGTTGTTCTAAGCTATCTAAAACTGAAATCCACAACACGAACTAGTTCGTTCAACCAATATGTGAAAGAGATAAAAAACACTTTCTTCGGGGAATTCTGCAGAAGCCATGTGGTTGGCTCGAATTAAGAATGAAACGGAAAAACATTATGTGGTTCTTTTGAAAGAAGGGGAACTGGCAAAGCGTTCAATATACAGGGGCTTCAGATTGAGCAGTGATTTTTCGCCACGTGCTCACATTTTTTCGCTTCATCTGCGGATAAAGAAGCCAAGGCTTAACTGAGACGAATGGAAGGGATCTACACACCATTTTAATATCGTATCCAAACAGGTGAATTAAGAAGCTTTGTAGTTTTGTTATACCACTAGTAAAAAGAAAGTGGACACCATAATCCATGTTCTTAAGAACGCGAATATGGAAATTTGCTGTTTCACCCAGAAACCATATTATACTAAACTGAAACGCTGACATTCACTCATTCAAGAATACACCCTAAAATTGATTTATAAATCAATTGAAGCTGATGCTCTGTCTAGACAGAACTTGTTTGGTATCCTTTAAGGAAGCATGTGACATAATTCCGATTTTAAAGCAATACATTTAAGAGGGCATCGTAGCACTCTTTTGCATATAAAAGAGTTTTTCAATAAGAGCGCTACAAAAGTTTTTTAATAAAACAAAAACGGTTTTGGATATCAATGAAATTCTTTATTCCTGTGAAAGTACGTTCGATGTCATGGAACTCGAGATCTTTTGCATGGCCACCACGGGCACGCTTGCAGAAGTCCAGACGCTGAACCCAATTTTCGACGGTTTTCAAGCATAAATCGGCCGATACTGCTGCAATTTCATGTTCGATATTCGTACGAAGTTCATCAATCGTCGCTGGCTTGTGCGCATAGACCATAGATTTAACGTAGCCCCACAGGAAATAGTCTAACGGTCAAATTGCACGACCGAGGCGGCCAAGCGACTGGACCATTTCGTGAGATAACACGTTCTCCAAACTTGGTTTCCAATAAATTGATTGTGACATTCGCTGTGTGGCTTGTGGCGCCGTCCTGTTGGAACCACATGTCCTCCAAGTCCATATCATCCAATTGGGGCCAAAAATATTCGGTTATCATTGAACGGTAGTGATTCCCATTCACAGTAACGTGCCGCTCTTGATCATCACGGAAGAAGTACGGCCCAATGACGCCGCCGGCCCATAAACCACACCAAACCGTAATTTTTTCGGGATGCAATGATGACTCATGGAGTACGTGTGGATTGCTGCCTAACCAATACCGCATATTTTGTTTATTGACGAAGCCATTCAGCCAGAAATGAGACTCATGAAGATGATTTTGCGATTAAAATCCGAATCATTTTCAATTTGTTGCTCAGCCCAATTCAAGAACATAAGACGCTTCTGGTGGTCAAGCGTAGCGCTCTTAACGTTGAGGCCACTGACTCCGAATTTTGGCAGTAAATTTTAATAATTTCGACTCGTTGTTGGCTCGTATATCTTTCCATCATGAAATGACAAACCTTACTGAAGAGAAATGTCAAAAGAGTGGCAAGAAATTCGGCGTCGTTTGCTGTCCCTGTCGCTCTACTTTTGTAGCGTCCCTGTTGAAAACCCTTTAGAAGGCAAGAAACACTTAAAAAATGAGTACATATGAGTCAAATATTTTGTTATAGAGGACATAGGAATGTTCGAGAAAATGACAAACAAATTCTTGACAAATACTACTGGCAAAATATGCAGGATGAATTCTTGAAATAGGTATGCCAGAAATTCTGAGAGTTGTAGTATAAAAAAAAAAGCCAGACATCCTATAAGGGAGTCCGTTTATATTGACTTTATGTTCGCCGGAAAATTAAACGTTCATAAATGCTTATCAAATATCTCTGGTCATTAAGAAACACAGTGTTGTTAGGACTCCCTCTTCATTTATCCCACGAAGCGTGGTAGTCTTTCCCTTTTGACCATACTCAAATTCCGTTTTCAAATCCCACGATGACTTTTTGACTTTAAAAACCGCAGTTTGTAACACTGCTAAGATTATCTTTTGGTACCAAAATTTTGATAAAAGACGATTTATATGAGCTTTTTTTTATGGACATGGACATTCATGGTGAAATTCTGGTGTTTTGGTAGAATTTCACCAAAAATTTATAGTTTGAATGTTTTTGTATTAGATTTTTGAAATTCCCACGAGTTGGTGCTTTTTCCTTTTATCCCACGGAAGGCTTTTCGGATATCGAAATTCCCACAAAAAGGGATAAATCCCACGATATAACATCAACCAACCACAGTTCGTCCAATGGACCAGTAGAAAGAGCACACAATAGCTAACAGAAAATCGCTCGCTGCAGAGTTGTATAGTCAAAGATTAACTTCGGTATTAATAAACACTGCGTAAAAGTTATCAATTCGTTATTTAGCGCAGTTACGTAAAATTTTTGTATGCTATCTGACGTCTACTTGCTAACTTATTTGAATCCTTAGACAAAAAATTCAGATTCCAAATAAATATAAGCCTACTAGAATCTTTGCGATTGGAAGCAGTCATTTATCATATCGATTATGGTCTGAGAGCATCTTAGATTCAAGTTGAAAGAGTACAAGTACTGGTTAGGAACTACGAAGATGCAGTACCACCTTCCAACAAAGAAACCCGCAAAATAGTAACACCCCTCGACCATTCATTCCCCGACATCCTTATCAACGATTATCCCGGTTATAAAAAAAAGCAGCGAGTTGCAGACCGTGTACTTGTGTTATGTTGTATTTCGTAATTAAAGGTTAAATTAAAGTTGCTCTACGTTTTTTAAACGCCTATCTTGTTAATTTATAGATGTTTGTCAGCGAGCGGGTTAAGATTGTTTTTTTATTTTTATTTCCTTTTCTGTTTCGGGTTTAATACTTATAAAAAAAGTAATTTTTTATATCTGCCCTCTCTAAAGAGGCTAGGAACTTTTATTGTATAGGTTAACGATTTGGCAGCACCAGCTTGGAGTCAATGTCATAATTTGTGGACACTTTTTCTGTCTCTTTTGCTTTTCGCAATTTCCATACATAATAGATTATTATCCCGTTGTCGTTTGTGGCTGTTGCTGGTAAACGGTGGCGGAAAATACGTAAGAGGGTTCCGTTAAAATAAAAATTACATTGCTGTTGGTTCGCGCAATAATGCCGTTCGATCATTGTTTTTTTTTTTTTTTAGTTCTTTGAGAGCTTACTTTGTTCTTGCCGTGTGCGGTGGAAGGTTGCTGTCATTTTGGTGTCCCCTGTCGTTATAAAACCTTTGTAAGTTATTAAATTTCTGGGTTCCTTATATCGAAAATAATATGTTTTTTTTTTAAAGGGCGCACCAATGTATTTTCTTTTATTTCCATGCACGTCAGTCGAGATGAATGCAAGTTTGATCCTTTTATCGTCCAGAAACATCATTACTGCACATAAACCCGCTGACATATTGACATGAGAGTCCACTCTAGCCATCCATAATCCAACCAGAAAACCCATTACTGAGTGAACCATATTGTTTTGTTACTTAGTTACTGCTCCATTTTACCTCAATCAAATTTAATGCCAACGTTGGCAATGCAAAACATTTTTTTTGGATTAACCAATATCCAGAACACGGCCATCATTCATAGCCATATCACCGTGGCAATTGAATATTCCATCAAATTAGGTTCGCGTTTGCTCTTGTGGATGTTTTTGTGATTGGAAGCGAATGCACCTGAACTATGTACAGTGTACACCCACCACACCATCCACTAGGGATCTCAACATTTTTTCGCCCCACTTTTGAGGTTGATTGTAATTAAAATAACATTAAATTAATAAACTAAAATAAATTAATTCAAACAAAAGGATAATCAAGCACGCGTCTATTTCTGGCGAAGTACCTAGCATGGTATCCGGTTTCCTGAATTCTGTATCCGGTATATGTGGGCTCATATAATTAACACACAATTTCGCCGAAAGCCGTTAAGGCCAACCATGTACATCACTTAATCATAGCCACTCGTGGCGCATTTACAATGTAAATTGCATCGAGAAACCCATTTGGATGCGTTGTGCTTTTATGTTGGGAATACATACGGAGTATGGATATATGCGCATCCAGGGACTAACTATGAGTAGATACCTACGTATTTTACAACCATTCTCCTTGAAGCCGAATTAATTATTTCAAAGTTTTAATTAAAATTCAATGAACATCGGGTAACGTTTAAAAGAATAAGTTATCGGGAGGTGGGACAGCAACCATTAGTTGTCGTCGTCTGGTACAAAAAATAAAAAATAACTTTGAACGGCAACGGATTGTGTAAAAAGAAGCAAAGAGAGCACAAAAGCTACGGAAACGGAAAAGAGATGTCCTTGGCATTTTCAATTGTAGGTGTGGATGGGGACACACTTTTTCGTGTAATTAAAATGCGAAATCTGCACTCGCTGCAATTGACAGATAAAAAAATAAAAGTCAAAAGGAAACACAGAGAGGATTGTACGATTTTTTTTTTTGTTTTTTATTTTCGTATGGGAATGCAGAATGAAAAGTTGGTTGAAGTGCACTTCTCGTTAAAATCAGTTTTAAGTCATATTCCGTTTACATGCCCGAAGGTTGCGCATTTCGTGATGATTTTACCTTTTTTTTTTTAAAGATGTAAAAGATAAAGAGAGATACCAGATTCATTAGTAGATATAGGGATTGTTTCAACCTTAAAACTTGTGAAATTAAAATGTCTATATCTTGCGTTTCGATTTTTTGCATCTAAATTAAATCTAGTACTTTCATTCTGTTAAAATAAACACTTTTGGTAGCACTAGTGGTCAGTGGAAGTGTCACAAACGGTGTTGTTTGTCAACCAACGGCCTAACTTTCTATTGACAATGTCATTTATTGAAATGCTTGCTGTCAAAATGTAGTGAATTTTTTTTAATTTGTTATAGTAGGATGACAAATTCGGCAAATTTCTTTAAGTAATTATTTAAATGAGAAGTTCACAAATATTTTACCAAATTTTACGTCGCATTTGACTTCGACTTCCGTGAAGATTATGGCACCGATTCCTCCATTCCATCGTCTATCGTCCGGAATTGTCATATAAACTTACCAACAAAAGAAATCGGGAGGCTCGAAGCGAAAGGAATGCGAATCGCTTGGTTTGCTGGGAAGTAGTCGCAGTAGCACAATTTTTTTAAATCAAGACAACCAGGAAACAAAACCATTTGAATGGGATATTAGCAACTGACAAGTGACAACTATATTCTGTCAGAAGATTTGCTGAATTTTTGCCGGTGCCGGAACAATTAAAATTATGCTTTTAGTAGGTAGGTTTTAATTTTTGAGGCTTCATAGAAAACTGAAAAATGTATGGGTGAGGATTTCATATTATATAAAGGCTATACGGACGAGGAATTGACAACTAGTCCCGTTGTGGGAATGAACAATCAGAAGAGGAAAATCGTTATGATTATTGTCGATAACTGCACTGCTCCCAATGACGTGTCATCTTTTACCAACGTTAACATAATTATCAAAAAATTCAAATCGCTCTACCCTACAGTAGGAAAGTCAAAACTCACAACACACAAGAATGTTAAATTGTAGAAGAAGGGAAGTAGAGTCCTCTCTCCGATGAATATAGCTGATAAAGCTTGAAAGAATGTTAGCAAAGTTACAGTTCGCAATTCTACACTTGTGGCTATTGTCTAGGTTTAGGTAGGAAGTTTTTTATTTGCAATGACCACTTCTTAAGACTGTTGTCTCCGTAGAACAAAGTTGTAAAAAGCAGGGCCACGATGCGCAGTATATACCTATACATGTCATTTCATTTGCAGCTGGGCATGCTTGACTTTGCAACCCTACCAAGTCCAGGCGCTATTTCCCTCCATCATATTTGTAAATTTTAGATTTTGACAAAGGTGCCTGCCTATGACTGCCCATTTAAAAAAAAAACAAAATCAAAGTTGTGTACGACTAAATAAAAACAAGTTTTCCGTTCTATTATTTTTATGGTCAATTTACACCCCTCGCAACCTAACCTTACCGAAAACAATGTGAAGGAGATGTTTTTAACTAAAACACCTTTGTCTAGTCGCAGTCATATCTTCTACCATTTTTTATATAAACATTATAGTACTATCACTTCGTGTATCCTACCATTGCGCCACCATCGTCTTCATACCGAAGCTCAAATATTTTAGAGGGTGAAGATTTTTGGTTCGATTTCATTATTTGTCAGGTTTGTCGTCTGTTGCTTTATGAATGAGATGAGCAGGTACCTGATTATGGTGGTCGGGTCTTGAAGGTACATATTTAAAAAAAAAACTAATGTTCGAAATGTATGCTTAAAATTATTAATAAGAAGTATTTTATACTTCTTTATTTAACTAAAGACTCGTTCTAAAATACTTCATAAAGACATGGAATACTAATTCATAATGCCATTCTTTGGAAATTTAGAAATAACAGAAAGCTATTACATGTCTTATATTTTTATATCCGAGTGCTGACCTATATTGGTGATATTAAAAACTATCATATTGACGCTATGCAAGCCACTTAGGTCTATTTACTTAATTTAAATAATGATTCCAAAAAAACAGGACAATTCGGCGAATAAAGTTCACCAACCGCATACCCATCTCTATATAAATATATAAAAGAGAGTTGCAAAGGCGTTGTGACTTTATAACTCACGAACGGTCAAACCGAATTCGATCAAATTAGGGTTTGTTTTCATGGTGGTGTAGTTGGTTTATCTAAAGTTTGAACATTCGTGAGTTATGTCAACATCTGATTTTGTCCATAAAAAAAAAAAACTAGGCGCCTATAAGCGTGTGCTGTATGTTTACTCTGTGCTGATGTCATATACACGGTAATGACATCACTCACGATTTTTTAAACCAAAACTTAAAACGATCATGGACTTTATCGTTAAGCACAGTGTTTTCGTACAATCGCGTTTCTGGATGTACTCTGTCGAATGGCAGAAGCGAGAATTGTGATGTTAATAATTTAATCAATTTTAGGCGGTACGAAGTTCGCCCGGTCAGCTAGTTATGTATATGTTCTGTATAGGTATCTAAAAATCAAAAAAATTGTCAACATTATAGGTATTTCTTCATAACTTTACATTTTTACAAAATGTAGAAAAACACAAGTTCATAACAGGTATTGATTTGAATGCGATAAGGTTTCGGAACAATGTTAACAAAATTTAACCCCTTTTTTAAGAATTTGCAGAAGCAATAAATATAATTTCGAATACAGGTAGATGATGGTAAGTTTTATTTGATTTTTTAAAGTTGTTGGTTTATACTTTAAATTTGGGCAAAAGCACCATTCTTTATTTTATTTACAACTATATATGTATATTTTTCTTCGTGTTGTTGATATCATTGAGGCCATTACATTACCAAAATTTAGATGACGCTCTGTCTTATTTTTCGAATATTTCCAATGAGTCGGTAATATTTGGAGTGCACCTGATTTCATATAAACTGTTCCCGTATAACTGACAAATCTGGCAATACATACTTACCTATTCCATAAAATAAATAATATTGTCTAAGTATCTACCTATTTCCTGCGAGAGTGTATTATACGTATTTTAATTTGAGTTTAATTTGAATAAACCGATAGAATTTAAAAAATAATAATACGATAAAAGAATTATTACCCAGTAGGAGTGTATATATATATACCTTACGAATTTAATAAAAAAAAAACAGCTCAAAAATAAAACCAAAATAATTTAACTAAAAAACAAATTGCCTACCTAGTTTTTTTCGACAGTGTGTCATAATAATTTCGAATAATCCTATCTTGCTGGTGTTTTAAATAACATATCTAAAATAAGTACCGAATTTTATCCTGAATATCTTATATACGTTGTCGTTTTTAATGTAGATCCCCATGCGAACGTTTTTATTCCAAATTTTGTTTTTAAATGAACTGACCTCAAAACAATACTGTGCAACTTATTAAAGTTGTCAGTTAATTCTCTACAAAACATAGGTATTTCGTTTTTGAATACCTATGCCATTCTGATTATGAAACAGCGAAACAGATCACTAATGCTTAATATACATATTTATACGAGGATAAAAAACAATCTGATGAAAGATCATCAGCCCATCCACCCTAAAATTCGCACGACCAAAGCCACCTGTAGATCAAGGCCGTCAATTTTATCTCCTTTCGCATATATATAATGTAACATTCACATCCGCAATTGGGGTTAATTAATTGTAGATATTATATCAAATCGATAATATAATTAAATATAATTAAATTGTTGGTCATGAATTCATAACTAACAGAAATACAACAAAAAGATTAACTTGAAATATATACTCCATTTACATTCAAATATTTATAAGAACGAATTTTCAAATCTAAAATAAAAGATCAACCCTCATCTCATCACAAAAAGGAACACGAACAGAATCGTTTTCTTTCATAAGCACAAATATCCCGATTTGCCTGTCATACGATCGAAATTCCAAATCAGAAATTTGTCATCATGTCTTGTTCAAAGAAACTACTCATGCATGAAGAGATAGAACCTCATTGTGCGAGTAACAGAGAAAAGAAACCCTTTTATCCCTTTATTTGCTACCTACCGACCAGCCACCACCACCAACCAAATGTTTCTTTTCACTCATCAGAAGTGTGGCTATTCCTCTCTATTTTGGTGCTACAAGAAACTTATGGCGTTTTCGATTGAAGAAAAGAAGTGCCCTTTCTATGAAAAGATCAAATCTAGAAGTGCTCTTTCTATGTTTTCTATGTTTCATTCAAAAAAAAGTGCACTTCCAGGTCAATTCTTAACACGAAAGAAGCGTCCGGAATATTTTGAGAGAATTGCCCTGAACTCACCAACACACACTAGCAAAATGTTATTAGAAACAAATTTTTCGCTTGTGATTCGAAAATATACAATTACGAGTGCAAAATGTAAACTTAATATTAATAATTTATAATACATTGATTTGGTCTATTAAAACATTCATATTTACTGTAAAAAAAACAAAAAAAACAAGTAACAACAGAAAATCTAATCACACATATATGGTGTCTACAGTCTACCACTGTTGCAAAAGTGCTCCAACGAATTTTATTGAAAAGACCAATTCTGAACTTCGGGTCAATTCTCTCGGATCTTGAATGAAAAACGCCATTAGCAAGACAGCAACGCCATCCGACGGTGTGTCCGGCTAAGACAATTTTCGTGTTGATGATAGTACTATAGTCTCTATATACAATTCTTCTACTGTGGGATTTATTTGGTTGGTGTGATAATTAAATGAAGCCCCGCTCCGGCACTACTTACAGTTCGTCCACCTGAAATATAAACCCAAACCTTAGAAAAAACAATGCCCGCGGGAAATAGTCAAACGTGCGTCTCCTATTGCTGCAGATTACATTCGGTACATTAAAATGGATGCCGAGAGTCATCGCCCTCCATCGTCTGGCATCACACGGGCCCATATACAGAGTTTCTCAAGTAATCTTGTTAGAATGTAAATTTGTTTTATATCTGTAAATCTCATATTCTCCGGCGTGGCCATTTTTTTATTGTTTGTTTCTTTACACAATTCCCACTTTTATTGCTGCAGAGAAAGTGTAATTAAGGAATGTAAATGGAGCATACCAGTATGAACATCTCTCCCAAGTACCTACTACCTTTTCAAAGGAAACAAAAAACAACGCACCTACTACGCTATAAATAGAATCTCTGCGGCAATATAGGCACGAGGGGTAAGGACAAAACAGCGGCCACAAGGACAAAAACAGCGACTAGTACCTATAGTCCTGGACGTAAGAGGATTGCGTAAGGTAGGGTGAATATTATTTTCCCAAAGGCTATTACTGAATAAAAAAAAACAAAAAAACAAAGCAAAAATGTAATTACTTGTGCAAAAGGACACGAATATGGCAAACAAGACAAATAAAAAAAAAAATGAGGAGAAGTAAGGTTTTTTTCTATGATGATGCATTTAGTTGAATTTTTTCTTTTTATATTGCCCCCACAACCAGCACAAAAATGTATGAAGAGGGTGAGTAATTTAGTTTGAGGAAGTTGGCAAAGTGAATTCATTTTAACTCTGCAGATTATTTGTCGTCCTTTCGTTTTTACAGGAGATGCGATTTAACATCAGAAGAAGTCGCATTTATGGAGAACTTATTCTCTAGTACTGAAGAACTATATAAAAGTGCACTCCTTACAGAGGGAAGATGATGATATGCTTTTCGGATGGAGGTGAAAAAGTAAGTATGCAACTGGAACTAAAACGAACTATAAAACGGGTGGGATATAATACGATTTACTGAACGCGATCTTGAATAAGGAGTTGCCAAATAAATTAGGCTTTGAGGAGAAAGCTTACATTTTTTAAACTCATCACTTTTGCTGTATTTTTACATGTCCACTGCGGATCCCCTAATCAAGTCCGTCTTTATGCTCAAAAATCCACCAATCAGTAGCACATTCGTATGTGAGGTCATTTATAAAATCGATTTCACCAGCCACAGCAAATATTATAAACCGCGTTCGTTTTGCCAAAAAGGAAGGTGGTTATCTCCGGTAAAAGTTTCATTCGTGGTTAGGATTCGCGTTTACTTGTTGTATGCCTGCCCCGAAATGTCAGTTTTGCCTCTTTTTTCAATCCAATTATGACACTTTTACCTGAGTTTTATCAAAATTTAGTATTTATATATTAGGTATAATATGCAATTAAATGTACCTACCCTTGTTTAGAGCACTCTTACAGTTTTCGGAAGGACCAAATTAGCGATATTGTCGTCGTTTATTTCCGCAGTATTGGTCCCTTATGCGTGTCCACAACCAACTATTAAAAATACTGCACTACTAATTTACTTTCGTACAATTATTTAATTTTTTTTTTAGCGCAAACGAGATTTTCATTTCGGTTTATACAAAATGCCACCCATGTTATGCTATCAGTATCAACAATGAAGGTGAGTTACTTTTTGTTTAAAATTCAAGTACAAAGCTTGACACTCATTCCGTAACTTTTCAGACGATTATCGTCGAAACGATAGACCTCCAAAACTAGCAGCTAAGTGCTAAAATTACAAGTATGAGAGCGTAATCTAGTTCATTTTCCACAAATATAATAAAAGCTGATGTTCTACAAAAAAAAAAATCGAGCAGAATAATTATGGTGATCAAAGTTGCTTAAACGATTTCGTTTAGACGATCGTTGATATACGGAATCTGCCCCCTTTTTGTGTGAAATATAATATAGGCATGGTGACCATATTTTAGAATTAAAAATAATGAGCAATATAATAAGAAACAAATATCAACACAATTTTGAATTTAAACGAAATACAGAAAAAATAATATATAAATACAAAAATACAGAATTTGTATGTTTTTTGTATGCAAATTAAATTATATTGTTTATCGTCTTCAAATACAGAGCTGTTCGTTATTATAAAAAACGGATAGTCGCCATAAATATAGAAAAGGAATTTACTTTCACAATTCAAATAGAAGTGACATAATATGTATTTTGTTGCAGCAACGAATTATGTACAATATTGCTAAAATCTCCGTAATTGTCTTATATTTCTTTCATGAAGATAAACGTATTATAATATTTATTGTTTACAGAGCTAATGAAGTTAAAGTGGTATTAGACTTATTGTTTGTTAGTGAAGAGTTAGTGTTGCTGAGGCCGATTTTATCCACTGCCAGCTGATCAATTTTATTAAACTAAAAAATTAGATTTTTAAAAGCAAATAAAAATGCAATGAGTAATTTAATTAATGGTGTTGAATGGGTAAAAATAAATATTGACACAATTCATGTAATTCATGTAATGCGTTTTTGGAATTTAAAAAAGTTTTTGAACGCTCGATTTCTATGATTTTTTTTACAGACTTCTCGTTTACAGGAACTATGTTACAACTATTGAAACTAATATAAAAAGTTAGGTATTCTAAAGCTTACGTAGCCTTTTTGAATACTAAACGGAAATCGTAGGAATACCTTTTTGTACGTATGCGACTGAACGGAATTTCTAGTAGTAACGTAAACCAAATGTGTAATATGTTTGAAAAATTTTCCCAGTCGAATTTCAATAGTGACCAAACTGAGCATATAACAGACCCGCTTGTTTTATTTCTTTAACTAATGATGAAATCCCCTCAGATATGTCATTGGACTTGATTCCAGTGTCAGCGTAGCAGCCGATTACATTCCACCATTGTTATTATAAAATTGTAAATATAGCTTAGTTGACTTTCGAGCGAGTTTCTAGAAAAAATTCACTCATAGCTCCAATATTTAAATCAGTATCAAAGAGACATAATCAAAACTTATGCAAAGATGCAACTGTTTCCTTAAATATTCAAGGCTATACTCGGTTGTTCGCAACTAAATTTTTAATTACAGTTTTCACCATATTTTTATTTCTACCATCGTTTATCGGGATTGAGAATATGTACACCAGAAAAACTCTTTCGTATTATTCAAACTTATTTGACGGTCGTTTCTTTTTTCTTGTATTCGGTGCAATACTCTGTTTATTGGTATAAAGCTCACTTGGCTCACTTGCCACAAAAGATATATGATATGTTGGGATTCGTTAATAATTAAACTTGTACTAGGAGCAGCGAAATCCAAGACAAATTCAGTATACAGAATATAGACCTTCCACCTTTAACAGCCTTGCTTAAATATTCCCGCTTGACACCTCAAACTTTTCCTGACTACTAACGTTCCCATTAAATTTGGAGGGAACTCAATCATCTCTCCCACCAACATTCGATATAGCCCCACCCTCGTATGTCACCTATCTATCATTGACAGTTTTAGAAGCTTTTCCATTAGCAAATCGACGTCGTTTACACACTCTGCAAACTGAATCTCCGAAGTAAGTTTTGATTGATCTTCCAAGCCACTTGGTGTCCGTCTTAGCAAAATTCCTTTCGAAATTAATTTTGTTCCCGCATTCATTCCACACTTGTCACTCATTCCGTCACCGCTCTGTAAACTAGTTCAAAAGCGATTTCCTTAAAA